>OY728126.1:646807825-649309075 GCA_963277665.1 Viscum album | reverse complement strand
AAATAATACATAATAAATAATAAATAATATATTATATATTATATATACTAAATAATATATACTAAATACTAAATAATAAATAATAAACAATAATCAATAATTAATAAGTAATATGTAATAAATAATAAATAATATAGAATATAGAATATAGAATAAATAATAATAAATAATAATAAATAATAATAAATAATAAATACGAAATAAAAAAATATTTAATAAAATATTAAATAATAAATAACACATAACAAATAAAATATTATATATAATAAATAATAAATAATAAATAATAAATAATAAATAATAAATAATAAATAAATATAATAAATCAATAATTAATAATTAATAATAAATAATTAATAATAAATAAATATAAATAATAAATAATAAATAATAAATTAATACAAATAATAAATAATATATAAATATAAATAATAAATAATATATAATAAATAACCAGTAAAAAATATTATTATTAATAATAATATTTTATTATTAGTAAAAATAAATAAAAAAGAATATATAATAAATAATACATAAAAAAATAATAAATAATAAATAAATATAAATTGTAAAGACTCGTAAATTTGAAGGAATTTTTTTTTCTTAATTTTCTTTGGAATTTTAGTAGAGCGCAGTTTTTGACGGCACCTGATTTCGAGGCCCGGTGTGCCCGGAATCATTTTCCGATGTTTGGCTCGGGTACGTTCAGTGAATGGACGAGCAGGTTTTTCTAACTTTTCGACAGGTGCCCGAAATCGAATTCGAAGGGCACCGATGAAATCGCAGCGCCGATATTCGCTTAGAAACGCCTCTTCCGGAGTTGCGTTTGCTCGAGTGTGGTTTTTAATTTTTGGGCTTAAAGTTAAGAAATAAAATAATTTTGCGACAACTTTATTTTCTTTCACTTAAGCCACTTGGAAGCCACTTGAAGCCACTTGAAGGAGGCTTGAACTGAGTTAAACCGGATAGGATGCTATCCAGAAATATCCTACCCCCTTGGTAGGATATTTGTGAGGTGGGGCCCGCACGAGCCCCGCCGTTTCTTTCCGCTAAGAAACGCACCCGCGAAAACCTGTCTTTATGAAAGTCAACTAACGTGTTTCATAAAATATTAACAGACCATTTAATTGGGCGGTTTATTTCGTGAATTAAATGTGCAGTTTCGTTCGTCGAATATATTCAACGAATTAATTAAGTCGTTTCTTAACCAGTTTTCAAATTCGTTTGCGTAATAATAAAATAAGGCCAATGCACGACCCCTGGTTATTTGCACGTTGAGAAGATTTGAGAGGACCCTTGTATCTTCTTCTCCCTCGCGAAGAACGCGAAGAACACAAAGAACGCGAAGAACGCCGAACCCGGAAATCGACGACGCTCCCGTCAGAGACATTCTTCCTCGCCCCGATCTCCGATCACCAACCGTTTGAGGTGAGTGATTTCGGATTTCCTCTAAAGATTTTTTTTAGTTTTAAACGAAACACAGATTTAATTATTTATAATTTAAATCTATTGTTCTTGGTCCGTTTAGCTCGCTGACTCAACGCCGGATTCCGCGACGACGCGACGCCTTCCCGCGACGACGCGACGATCTCCACCTTCCGCGACGAGCATTTCCGCGAAGAACGCTCACGCGAGACGACCAACGAGGTAGGGATTTTATAATTTGGAATACCCCTCTTTATATTCTCGTGAACATTCTTTAAAAATAAAAGAACCGGTTTCAAGTGAACAATGTTATTTTATTAAAATTGTCGGTTCATGTGTTGAACAAAATTCTCCCGTTTGTTTATCTCTAACGCGGAGGGTGTGGGCCAGACGAACACAGCCCGATGACCCTCCGCCGTTCTTCATTTTGTGAGGATTTGATGGGCGACGACGGAACGTACCACAATGGAAGTTTGATGATCCCGCAGTGATGAATGAGTCCCGGGAAGAGCAGCGGCACAGACGTGAACAAAATCGGACCACTGGAGCGATCCCGGTGGCCCGCAGAACTCGCCGGCGGCGTGGGTCGCCGGTGCGGCGGCGCCAGTAGCCGGGAGCGGTGGCGCCCCGGTGGGTCGCCGGAGAGGCCGCCGCGGGTGAAGCCGCGGTGGCGGCGGCACCCGCGGCCGCGCGGGTCCGGTGCCCTCGGAGGCGGCTGAAGCCGCGTCCCCGACTCAGCGCGGCCCCACTCGGGGGGCTGCGGCACCACCAGGCCGCGGGGGCAGCGCCAGGCCGTTCGGCCGCTCGGCCGAACCGGACCAGGCCGGTCCGACCGGCCGGGCCGCGCCCTGGCCGTACCGGGTCGGGTTGACCCGGTTCGGCCGACTCCCCGGGGGGGTCGGGCCGGGTCGGCCCGGGCCCGTACCCCCCCCGTCTTCGGACGATTTCGTTCAAACGCCCGTAACATGAGCTACGAGCCTCCAAACGACTCTCCGTCAGCGGCAACACGATCCTTGGATCGAGACGGTCGTTGTGGTATATCGCACTCAAGGTTTCGGAATATTTTGAGTTCGGCCAGGTTGGTTCGTACACGAAACCAACCGGGCCTTTGGAGCGGAAACACTCATATCTTGAGCCACGGACGTCCGATTGACATGCCGTCAGCCTTGTTGTTTTCCTCTAAGTAAGACGGATCTTTTGGCATACTCCGCCTGAGGTTTGGACGCAGGTGGAGTACGGTCGGGTTGGTTTTGCCTTAAAAAAACCAACCGGGCCCCTGGGACGAAAAAGCCAATAACTCGCAGACCGGGCATCTGATTGACGCGCCGTCTGCGACGTTGAGTTCCTGTTGACGATACGGAACTTTTGGATACATCAACTTCAGACTTTGTGTCAGTTGATGTGTCGGCCTCTCAGCTCGTGGAGCGGACCCTCCCGAACGAGCTTGTTGTGTGCGGGAACCCTAATGCTGGCTGTGACTGCTTCCTCGACAGCGACGACCATGCAGAGAACCTCAGTGGACTGCAGCGATGACTGTGCAGAGATCCTCCATGGACTCCGACGACGACCGTGCAGAGATCCTCAGTGGACTGCGGCGACGACTGTGCAGAGACCCTCGGTGGACTACGACGACTACTGCACTCAGCGATCCTATGTGGATTAGTGCTACCGATCCTGTGTGGGTCCGATCCTGTGTGGGTCAGCGCTCAGCGGTTCTGTGTGAGCCAGCGCCTACAGGTCCTACGTGGGCCCGATCCTGTGTGGGTCCGATCCTGTGTGGGTCACTGCGGGGTTAGTACCTATCGATCCTTCGTGGGTCCGACGACTTAGATGGTTCAGTGATCATCATTATCGTCATCCGAAGAAGTATACCTGTGTGAGCTGAATCCCGATTACTCTCCTTTGTGGATTGTGTTGAGCTATCAGTGTGGATTTACTGATTACTCTCCTTTGTGGATTGCGTTGTGCTATCCTGTGTGGGTATACGTTTCTTTCCTGTGTGGACTGGGTTGTGCTTGGCCTCGGACGTTGGAGCCGAACGGAAATTGATGACTTAGGTATATGTATGGGCATATACCTAAGCCGTGTCAGATGTTACTTTGTGGTTGTATCTTTCCTTTGTGGATTATCCTTTGTGGATTTCGGGAGACCTTCGGGGGTCTCGGGGTCCCTACTGATTAGCTTATACTCACCCATGCACGGGATTTGCCTGCAATACGTTGTGTTGGTTGAAGACGACGGACAGCGCTGATCGTGGTGGAGGCGTGCGAAGCAGGACTGTTCCTGAATGTGGACCACTGGGCGGGACGTACTCGGAGCGGTCAGGTGGACCCGAGGAGCAGTGGAGGGTATCTGTACCCACCCTTCAGGTGGGGCTTCCAGAGGACGGCTCGACACTGCAGTTTTCCCTTTTAGTTGCTGTTTTTCCTTTCAGTTGTACTTTACAGTTGGGCTTGTATTTCCGGCCCCTTTTACTTTCAGTACAGCTTGTACAATTTTTACATAGTGTTTGCCTTTCCGCTTGCTTACTCTGTGGTGCTTGTTTACTTTTCAAAGGCAATGCCTTCCCTTTTTCTGGGATTTACGCCTTGGTGCTATTCGCCAGCCCCTGGCCTATGGAAGGCGGGCTTGGGGTAGTCACGGCACGGGCCCCGAGGACAGGTCGTGACAAATTGGTATCAGAGGTGGTCGGTTCTACCGCAGACTCTCATCTTTCTTCTATGTGAAGCAATAGTGTTTAGCGTATTGGTTGTGGTTATCAGTCCAGGGAGTCCAGTGTTGGTGCGGAGGCCGACGTATCCATACACCAGGACCCTGACTTCTAATTTCCGACTTAATGCACGAAAAAATTGATTGCTTGTGTGTTTCAAGTTTTCTCTGTGATTACTTCTGTCAGCTCACCAGGTATACTGTTCTGACCGTGGCATACTTTATTCCTTTTCAGGATGGAATGACGACAGAAGCCAGCTAGGGTTCCTAGAGTAGAGCGCGACAACAACCCGCCGAGCGATGAGGCCTCGGTATAGGGCCCGTTGACAGCAGAGGCACCGACGGTACCTTTACCCGCTGAGCCCCCGATGCTTCCAGCACTGGCAGCTGACGACGCACGACGCCTCGGAGCTCTGCACGAGTTCCAGCCCCAGCGACCACCCAGGTTCTGTGGGGAGTCGGACCCCCAGGCAGCCGAGGACTGGCTGGAGGCGGTCGTCCGAGTTTTCAGGCTAGTGAGGACACCGGCAGACCTCATGGTGATCCTCGCGGCGAGCCTACTGCACGCAGCAGCATGGCGATGGTGGCGCTTGATGCTCCAGGTACACGATGAGGCCACCCTCATCTGGACGGACTTCGAGATCCTCTTCCGCTCATAGTTCGTCCCGGCCACCCTCCGTGCGGTGCGCATTCAGGAGCTTCTTCAGCTGCGGCAGGGCAGCGTGACGGTCGCCCAGTACGCGGCGAGGTTCACCGACCTATCTCGCTATTCGACAGACATGGTACGTGACCCCTTCGTCCGGGCCCGGACCTTCGAGCAGGGTCTAAGACACAAGATCAGGGCATCACTGGTCTCCCTCAGCATCCCGACCCAGGCAGGAGTACTGGAGCGAGCCTTCCTGATCGAGAGCTTCCTGGCTGAGTCCACAGCGAGACCTACCGCAGGGCGGCAGATAGCAGAGTCTTCAGCAGCAGGTAGCCGACAGATGACTCAGGGTTCCAGGCGGACCAGACCTTCCGGCAGACGACCTCGGGACACTGGCTCAGCAGTGTAGGGAACCCAGCCCGGAGCCCCTCATCCGAGAGGCATGCAGTGCTACGAGTGCGTCGGGCGGGGCCACATGGCTCGTTACTGCCCGACCCTCCGTACCAAGGGGCAGTAGACGGTGGAGGGGCCACCCAGGCAGAGGCATTGGATCGACCGGGGTGGTCCGCAGGGAGGAGGCGGACGAGGCAGAGGAGCTTGCCGAGCAGCAGGTGGTGGGTGACGCTTTGAGGCTTTGCCACCACCACCACCAGGAGGCCCGCCCCGACCATAGAGAGCTGGCGGGCAGAGACAGGCTCAGCTCCAGGCAGTGGAGGCCTACAACCACGACGCGCCAGAGATGATTCGAGGTACGATCTGTGTCTATTCCACCCTTCCTGCAGTTCTGATAGACACAAGAGCGAGTCACTCTTTCATAGCCGCTGCCCTTGTTCGGAGCTCAGAGATTCCGACAGAGCCGTTGGCTCGATCCTTACGGCTAGAGACTCCTACGGGAGAAGACTCAATGATTACGCACTGGTGCCGGCAGTGTGAGCTTACTCTAGGAGGCGGGATCTTCGGCTGGGATCTTCTTGTAGCGGCGTCGAGGCCTTACGACGTCATCTTGGGCATGGATTGGTTATCTACGGACCATGCTCAGATTGACTGCATTAGGCGCAAGGTGCGATGTGTGCGCACCTACGGGAGCAGGTTCATCTTCACCAGCGAGAAGGGAGCCTTAGCAGCACAGGATGGACTCACGCAGAGGAGAGGTCAGCCCATCACTCATCAGTTGGCTAGCCTCATCTTGGGAGCAGTTGACGTGCGAAGTCCCAGTTTTCCTGTAGTGGTGGATCAGTACGCCGACGTCTTTCCCGATGACGTTCCAGGACTACCTTCTCACAGAGAGGTAGACTTTTATATTGACCTGTACCCTGGGACATCCCCGATATCCACTCCCGCATATCGGATGGCCCCCGCTGAGCTTCGAGAGATGCGGGTACAGTTGGAGGACTTGTAGGGAAAGGGGTTCATCAGACCCAGTGTTTCACCCTGGGCTTCCCCGATATTGTTCGCCAAGAAGGCGGACGGGAGCTTGCGATTGTGTGTCGATAATCGTCGCCTGAACCAGGTGACAGTGAGGAACAAGTATCCACTACCTAGGATTTATGACCTCTTCTATCAGCTCAAGGGAGCACGGTGGTTCTCAAAGATAGACCTCAGGTTAGGCTATCATCAGCTCAGAGTTCAAGACGAGGATGTGCAGAAGACGACCTTCAGGTGTCGGTATGGCCACTACGAGTTCTTGGTTATGCCTTTCGGCGTGACCAATGCTCTAGTAGTGTTCATGAGCCTCATGAACAGGATCATCCAGCCATACCTCGATCGATTTGTCATAGTCTTCATCGATGACATCTTGGTGTACTCGACCACGGAGGAGGAGCACGCCTACCACTTGCGTGTTGTACTCAACACACTCTGAGAGCACCAGATTTATGGAAAGCTCTCGAAGTGCCAGTTCTGGTTACGTGAGGTCCACTTCTTGGGGCACATCATTTCTGAGGTGGGAGTTGCAGTGGATCCCTCGAAGATCGAGGCAGTGCTAGCTTGGGAGCCACCCAAGAACGTGACAGAGGTGCGGAGTTTCTTGGTCCTAGCCGGATACTATCGGAGATTTGTGCCGGACTTCTCCAGAGTTGTGGCCCCACTCTCAGCGTTGACGAAGAATGGGAAACCCTTCGTGTGGTCAGACAGATATCAGCAGAGCTTCCAGGAGCTGAGGCAGAGGTTGACCAACGCACCTATCTTGAGGTTTCCTGAGGAGGGAGTTGGATACGTAGTCTACTGCGATGCATTAGGGACCAGACTCGGGTGTGTCCTGATGCAGGAGCAGGCTGTGATTTCCTACGGATCACGTCAGTTGAGGCCGCATGAGCAGAACTACGCTACCCATGACTTGGAGTTGGCAGCAGTGTTCTTCGCCCTGAAGACATGGCGGCACTATCTGATGGGCGAACGCTTTACAGTCTTTTCTGACCACCAGAGTCTCAGGTACATCTTCTCTCAGAAGGACCTGAACCTGAGCCGGCGGCGATGGCTCGAGTTCCTCTAGGACTATGTCTTTGAGATAGTCTATACTCCTGGGAAGGGGAACGTGGTAGCTGATGCCCTCAGTAGGAGGACGGGCATCCAGCTACTTGAGGAGGTGACAGAGCAGCTAGCCGCCTTGCAGATATCCTTCGTGGATAGACACAGAGTAGCCTTCCTTCAGTCTCTCACAGTCTCTCCTCCACTTCTACAGCGGGTCAGAGAGGCACAACGTGGGGACGCTGACTGTGAGACACAGCGTGCACAGATATCCTCGGGACAGGAACCTAATGGTTTCTCCCTTGGAGCAGAGCACGATGTCCTTTTTAGAGGACGTACCTTGGTACCAGTCTCTTTACGAGACGAGGTGCTGAGAGAGTTCCATACTTCTCCTTTGGCGGTACATCCTGGAGTGGCAATGATGTACCATGATCTCAGACGTCAGCACTGGTGGCCGGGCATGAAGAAGGTTGTGGCAGAGTTTGTTTCGCGGTGCCTCACCTGCCAGCAGATGAAGGCAGAGCATCAGGTACAAGAAGGCTTGGTACAACCCTTGGAGGTCTCGGAGTGGAAGTGGGACGACATATCTATGGACATCGTGACTGGACTTCCACGCACTTCCAGATGTCACGATTCCATTTGGGTGATTGTTGACCGACTCACCAAGTCGGCACACTTCTTACCCATCCGAGAGAAGGCCTCAGTGGAGAGCTTGGGGCGTCTCTACGTTCAAGATATTGTACGGCTTCACGGTGTGACATCGACTATCTTCTCCGATAGGGACGCTTTCTTTACTTCCCGGCTTTGGAAGGGGTTGCAGGAGGCGTTCGGGACGCGGCTACGTCTGAGCACCACCTTTCACCCTCAGACGGATGGTCAGACGGAGAGGATCAATCAGACTCTCGAGGACATGCTCCGCGCATGTGTCCTCGACTTTGGTCACAGCTGGGAGGACCACCTACCCTTGGTGGAGTTCGCGTAAAAAAACATCTACCACTCCACCATCGGGATGGCACCATACGAGGCGTTGTACGGCAGGCCTTGCAGATCTCCTTTGTGCTGGACATACCCTCGAGAGTCAGCACTTGTGGGACCAGAGATGGTCCGGGCCACGACAGAGATGGTCCAGGTCATCCAGGAGTGGATGAGGACAGCATAGAGCTGACAGAAGTCATATGCTGACAGGAGGTGGAGGCCACTAGAGTTCGAGGATGGCGACCACGTCTTCTTGCGGGTCTCACCACGACGTGGGTTGCGGAGATTTGGCCGAGGCAGCAAGTTGTCTCCACGCTTCATCCGGCCTTTCCAAGTCCTCAGTAGGATTGGCGAGGTGGCTTATTGCCTGGCTTTGCCACCTCAGCTGCACCGAGTTCACGACGTCTTCCACGTATCCCAGCTGAGGAGATACGTGCACGACTTGACGCACATCATTGACTATGTGGAGCTAGACATGGATGATGGGGAGAATTTTGCGGTTGTCCCAGTGGAGATAGAGGATCGACAGGAGCGGGTCCTATGTGGGCGATCGATTCCTCTTGTGCGCATCAGATGGCAGCACGGGAACCTCCAGGAGAGCACTTGGGAGCGGGAGGCTCAGATGCGTTCCCAGTACCCACATTTGTTTCCCTAGTTTTTTATGTATCTTTACGGGGACGTAAATCCCAGAGGTTGGAGAAATGTAAAGACCAGTAAATTTCAAGGATTTTTTTTCTTAATTTTCTTTGAAATTTTACAAGAGCGCAATTTCGGACGGCACCTGATTCCGAGGCCCGGTGTGCCCGGAATCATTTTCTGAAGTTTGGCTCGGGTACGTTCAGTGAACGGACGAGCGGGTTTTTCTAACATTTGAACCGCTGCCCGGAATCGAATTTTGAGGGCACCGATGAAATCGCAGCGCCGGTATTTTCTTAGAAACGCCTCTTCCGGAGTTGCGTTTGCTCGGGTGTGGTTTTTAATTTTCGGGCTTAAAGTTAAGAAATAAAATAATTTTGCGACAACTTTATTTTATTTCACTTAAGCCACTTGGAAGCCACTTGAAGCCACATGAAGGAGGCTTGAACTAAGTTAAACCAGATAAGATGCTATCCAGAAATATCCTACCCCCTTGGTAGAATATTTGTGAGGCGGGGCCCGCATGAGCCCCGCCGTTTCTTTCCGCTAAGAAACGCACCCGGGAAAACCCGTCTTTATGAATGTCAACTGACGCGTTTCTTAAAATATTAACAGACCATTTAATTGGGCAGTTTATTTGGTGAATTAAATGGGCAGTTTCTTTCGTCTAATTAATTCAACGAATTAATTAAGTCGTTTCTTAACCAGTTTTCAAATTCATTGGTGTAGTAATAAAATAAGGCCAATGCACGACCCCTGGTTATTAGCACATTGAGAAGATTTGGCAGGACCCTTTTATCTTCTTCTCCCTCGCGAAGAACGCGAAGAACGTGAAGAACGCGAAGAATGACGAACCCGGAAATCGACGACGCTCCCGTCCGAGACGTTCTTCCCCGCCCCGATCTCCGATCACCAACCGTTTGAGGTGAGTGATTTCGGGTTTCCTCTAAAGATTCTTTTTGGTTTTAAACGAAACACAGATTTAATTATTTATAATTTAAATCTGTTGTTCTTGGTCCGTTGAGCTCGCCGACTCAACGTCGGATTCCACGACGACGCGATGCCTTCCCGCGACGACGAGACGATCTCCACCTTCTGTGAGGATCATTTCCGTGATGAACGCTCACGCGCGACGACCAACGAGGTAGGGATTTTATAATTTGGAATACCCCTCTTTATATTCCCGTGAACATTCTTTAAAAATTAAAGAACCGGTTTCAAATGAACAATTTTATTTTATTAAAATTTTCGGTTCATGTGTTGAACAAAATTCTCCCGTTTGTTTATCTCTAATGCGGAGGGTGCAGGCCAAACGAACACGGCCCGATGACCCTCCACCGTTCTTCATTTTGTACGGATTTGACGGGCGACGACGGAACGTGCCGCAACAGAAGTTTGATGATCCTGCAGTGAAGAACGAGTCCTGGGAGGAGCAGCGGCGCATACAGGAACAAAATTGGACCACCGGAGCGATCCCGGTGGCCCTCAGAACTCGCCGGCGGTGCGGGTCGCCGGTGCGGCGGCGCCGGCAGCCGGGAGCGGCGGCGCCCCGGCGTGCCGCCGGACAGGCCGCCACGGCTGAAGCTGTGGCGGAGGCGGGACCCGCGGACCCGCAGCCACGCGGGTCCGGTGACCTCGGACGCGGCTGAAGCCGCGTCCTCGACTCAGTGCGGCCCCACGCGGGGGGCCGCGGCAGCACCAGGCAGCGGGGGCAGCGCCCCGTGGCGCCAGGCCGTTCAGCCGCTCGGCCGAACCGGACAAGGCCGGTCCGACCGGCCGGGCCGCGCCCTGGGCGGACCGGACTGGGTCGGATCGACCCGGTTCTGGTTGACCCGGTTCGGTCGACTCCCAAGGGGGGTCGGGCCGGGTCGGCCCGGGCCCGTACACCCCCCCGTCTTCGGACTATTTCGTTCAAACGCGCGTCACATGAGCTATGGGCCTCCAAACGACTCGCCGTCTGCGGAAACACGATCCTTGGATCGAGGCGGGCGTTTCGGTATATCGCACTCAAGGTTTCGGAATACTTTGAGTTCGTCCAGGTTGGTTCGTACACGAAAGTAACCGGGCCTTTGGAGCGGAAACGCTCATATCTTGAGCCACGGACGTCTGATTGACGTGCCGTCAGCCTTGTTGTTTTCCTCTAAGTGAGACGGATCTTTTGGCATACTCCGCCCGAGGTTTGGACGCAGGTGGAGTACGGTCGGGTTGGTTTTTCCTTAAAAAAACCAACCGGGCCCCTAGGACGAAAAGGCCAATAACTCGCAGACCGGGCATCCGATTGACGCGCCGTCTGCGACGTTGAGTTACTGTTGACGATACGGAACATTTGGATACATCAACTTCGGACTTTTTGTCAGTTGATGTGTCGGCCTCTCGGCTCGTGGAGCAGACCCTCCCGAACGAGCTTGCTCTGTGCGGGAACCCTAGTGCTGGCTGCGACTGCTTCTTCGACAGCGACGACCGTGCAGAGATCCTCAGTGGACTGCAGCGATGACTGTGTAGAGATCCTCTGTGGACTCCGACGACGACCTTGCAGAGATCCTCAGTAGACTGCGACGACGAATGTGCAGAGATCCTCGGTGGGCTACGACAACTACTACAATTAGCGATCCTACGTGGATCAGTGCTACCGATCATGTGTGGGTCTGATCCTGTGTGGGTCAGCGATCAGCGGTTCTGTGTGAGCCAGCGCCTACAGGTCCTACGTGGGCCCGATCCTGTGTGGGTCCAATCCTGTGTGGGTCACTGCGGGGTTAGTACCTATCGATCCTTCGTGGGTCCGATGACTTAGATGGTTAAGTGATCATCTTTATCGTCATCTGAACAAGTATACCTGTGTGAGATGAATCCAGATTACTCTCCTTTGTGGATTGTGTTGAGCTATCCGTGTGGATTTACTGATTACTCTCCTTTGTGGATTGTGTTGTGCTATCCTGTGTGGGTATACGTTGCTTTCCGGTGTGTACTGGGTTGTGTTTGGGCTCGGACGTTGGAGCCGAATGGAAATTGATGACTTAGGTATATGTATGGGCATATACCTAAGCCATGTAAGATGTTACTTCATGATTGTATCATTCCTTTGTGGATTATCCTTTGTGGATTTCGGGAGACCATCGGGGGTCTCGGGGTCCCTACTGAGTAGCTTATACTCACCCCTACACAGGCTTTGCCCGCACTACGTTGTGATGGTTGCAGACGACGGACAATGCTGATCGTGGTGGAGGCGTGCGGAGCAGGACGATACCTGGAGGTGGACCACTGGGCGGGACGTACTCGGAGCAGTCAGGTGGACCCGAGGAGCAGTGGAGGCTATCTGTACCCACCCTTCAGGTGGGACTTCCAGAGGACGGCTCGACGCTGCAGTTTTCCCTTTCAGTTGCTGTTTTTCCTTTCAGTTGTACTTTACAGTTGGGCTTGTATTTCCGGCCCCTTTTACTTTCAGCACAGCTTGTACAGTTTTTACTTAGTGTTTGCCTTTCCTCTTGCTTACTCTGTGGTGCATGTTTACTTTTCAAAGGCAATGCCTTCCCTTTTTCTGGGATTTACGGCTTGGTGCTAGTCGCCAGCCCCTGGACTATGGAAGGCGGGCATGGGGTAGTCAAGGCACGGGCCCCGAGGACGGGTCATGACATAAATAATAAATAATAAATAAATATAAATAATAAATAATAAATAACCATTAAAAAATAATAGATAATAAATAAATTAAAGTATTTAATAAATAATAAATAATAAATAATAAAAGAAACACATGAAAAATTATTAAAATACGTGACAGGGGATGAAAAATCATGAAAACGCATGAAAATGGATGGAGAATCATGAAGAATGAGGCATTAGAAAGAATGAGAATGCATGAAAACTCATTAAAACTCTGGAAAACCCCTTAATAGTTCAACATAATCATCATAATAACCCAAAAAAAAAATTGATAAAGATAACAAGTCATGGATTCCCAAATAAACAGTAATAAATGGAGCAACTGTTAAAACCCATCAAAACGGTCATAAAATGAAAAAAATATTGGACTCACATTAATAGAGATAACTTATGATTCGAGAGTCAGTTTCAGATCCCCGACCTTTCAAATCAATGATCTTGATACAATATTCGACCTGATAGGTGATAGAGTCCGAATGGATAGGCAGATCGAATGTTACGACCATTTAAAAAAAAGCTGACGGGGAACGGGTGCTAGAAACAAGGCATCAAAAAACATAACAAACCCAATACCTACTAAAAAGGCCATAACTTATGATCCAGGAGTGCATGTGGGAACCGCGACCAGTCAAACTGTAGCTCATGGAACGAGCTACGATCTGGAAGGTGGAGGAGTCAGAACTGACAGACAGATCGAATGTTAGGTTCGTTTTAAGAAAAGTTTGATGGGACACCGGTGATGGAAATGGGGTTTCGGAGGCCTTTAAAGGGGTTTTGTGGGCCGAAAAACATGACAGAAGCTTACTTGTGTTAAAATAGTGCGTAACTCTTTTTACTAGCTTCGATTTGATTTGTGGTAGAGCCCAAACGGACACCCGGAGTGAAAGTTCGGGCCATTTGAAGTTAGAGAACTTTTTTTTAACTTTCTTATAACTCTCATATATTCTGAACATTAATTTTCTCACGGTTTTGATTATATATGCATCTAGATCTCTCCACGAGCTTCGATTTGACTGGTCATGGCGCTCAAACGGACGCCCGAATCAAAAGTTATGGTCATTTTAGTGATTTCGAGGTTTCACGTGTTTTTTATTTTTTTTCCTTTCATTTCGTGGTGGTTTTACCCAAACTGTCACTATTTTACGACGGTTTTTTAAAAAAACGTCGATAATCCTCAGAAAAAAATAAAAATAAAAATAAAAAATTAAAAAAAATTAAAAAAAATAGGGCATTTCGCGGCGGTTTTTTCACGGCGATTTAAAAACCCCCACGAAATGGCATCCCAAAACACATTTAGCGGCAGTTTTTAAAACCGCCGTGAAAAAAAACAGCCGCTAAACGACCATTTTCCTGTATTGAGTGGTCATGAGATTGAATCCTATGGGCTGCTATTTTTTAAATTATGTTACACCCATGGTTTCCAAACCATGGGTATAGAGTTATGACACGGTGGAAAAACCTATACCCACGGTTTTTTCAAACTGTGGGTATTGGTCATGGACCTATACCGACGCCACCAATGACCATGGTTCCCCAAACTGTGGGTATAGCCTATACCCATGGTTTTGCGGTCTGTACCCAAAGTTTTGAATTGTGGGTATAGGATAACTTTTCAGTAGTTATATGGAAGATAACATCTGAAATTCCTCTTGAGGATGTTACCTCATGAATTCCATGAAATTCATCTCTGTTCATTATGCTGGGGTTTGAATGTTTTTAATAATGTGATATTTATACTACAGTGAAATATATTATCCAAAAAATAGATAAAGACCAGAGGCTTTTTAATGATCTGATAAAAACTGGACTGTTGATCAACACTGATGAATTCCAAGAAGTGTTATCCCAATATGAGGCCAATCATACAACAATGTTGAAAGAACTGAAGCCGAAAATTAATGAACATTTGGTTCAGAAGATGTGTCTTCAAAAATATGTAGACATTGTCATAGGGGAGGTTGACCAGCTTCAGGACTCAATAGGAGAAGTCTAGAAGGGTGGTGAAAAAGCCTTTGCAAATTTTAAGGAAGCACTTTATCATGCTGAGGAGAATGAAAGTGGTTGGATAACAGAAATTCAATAAGAAATTGATGGGGATCAAGAGACCATTAATAAAATGAGTTGTTATGCAGAGAAACTATTGTGATTTATGACCAAGAGGCTCCAGTTTGTGGATTCACCCCTGTGGATTTTTTTAATCACAAATGAAAAGAATTTTTTCATTATTCATTTGTGTCTTCATCATTGTTATTTTTTACC
This sequence comes from Viscum album, assembly GCA_963277665.1. NCBI lineage: Eukaryota > Viridiplantae > Streptophyta > Magnoliopsida > Santalales > Viscaceae > Viscum > Viscum album. The sequence continues at coordinate 649,294,299 of OY728126.1, read as the reverse complement.
TAAGTCAATGGGCCTAATAATCATAGTTCGTTTTTTCTAGGTTTATACAAAAAATCCATAAACATAGTATCTTTTGGTTTTTTATGGCTCAATATATCATAAACCATACACATTTTTATGTCTAGGGAAATGTGACTCGACTTTTTTTCAGAGTGCCCATTGTGAGTTTTCAATCGGGTGAGTACTATATCTATTTTTTATTGGATGATTAGAGTCATTCATATTGTATTGAAATAGATAATGTTTTAATTCAAATATATTTGACCATATATTTTGAAATTAGATCCCAAACAAGCCTTAATAGGTAGGAATTTCTCTAATATTGTTTAAATACATCCAAGGGGAATATCGAGTAACGATTTTCCTTTATTGTCACCAAATATAAAACTTGTATAAACACAAAGAGGGTTCTTTCCAAGATCGAGTTTAACATTATTTAATGAACCTGTTATGGTGGTTGTATTATGCAAATAAAACTAGGGAGTATTTCTATGTTGCCAAATAGTGGCATCTTTTGATGGACAAGCCTATTATATCGGTAACTTATGCAAGGCCAACTAGGGGCACAAAGTGCATAGTCTGGAAAAATAGTTCGTAGGAATTTATATTCTATTGTTGATCGACAATGAAAAATAAGATACGGGTCAATTGAGACCATAGTGGGTGGGTTTTCAACAGAAATTTATTTTAACAATAAAGAGTTATCTATACCGACATAATCCATGAATAAGAAAAGCACTTCTATACAAATATGGTGTATGAGGAATGGTAAATTTTTTTCATAAATGGGGGAATTCTGATATCGTGCTATGTAGTTTCTAATTTATGAAGTGAGGATGTTATACTGTACAGTTTTATATCATGTAGTGAGGACATTGAGTGGATATAATATAAGGTCATTAGCATTGACCAAAGGTTTAAGACTCTCCCATTTCTTGATGATTTGTCCGTAAATATAGTACCATGTTCATGTATATATGGGAAGAATTGTAATCTGGGATTTGTGAATTTCTAGATCCATAGAATGATATGAGAAAAGTGATAAAGGAATTAGAATATGTTTTTTCAATAAACGAAGTTACCACTATTTGATAAACAAGTTATGGGGGTTGCATTATGTTGAAAAACAGAGGTATTATTCTACATTGCCAAATTATTTCATCTTTTGACTAACATGACCATTATGTAGGCATCATATGCAAGGCCATCATGGGGGATTTTCTTCATTTTCAGGTAAAGGATCTCTAAAAAATTGACATTCTATTGCTAAAAGCTGAAGAATGTTGATGGAGATTCATATTTTCCATAAAATAGTGTTCTGTTTTGGTAGAAAGGTACTTGAATATGGAAAGAGTATCTCCAATCATGATTTTCAAGGAATCATAGGAATATGACTTTTACGAAGGCCTGGCCAAAATATTAGAAGTATGTTTTCTATAGTTTTATCTCATATGATTGTGACCAAAATTAAAATAGTAGATGATTTGTGTGGTCAAATGGTCTAATGTTCATTCATATTTCTTTGGACACATGGAGATGGTAATGTGTAAACAATGGCCTTGAAGACTTTTAAATCGAGAGAAAGGCATTGTGAAAAATATATGTGGAAAACTACTTTAAAATACATATTCATGTATATTTTTATCAATTTTTAAGGGGATAAAAATAGTTTAATCAATAACAAAGCAACCATTATTTGAAAAACATATTATGGGGGTTGTATTATGCAGGGCCAATTGGGGTATGTGCTGCACAACCAAATAGTGGAATCTTTTGACTGGCACACCTATTATATAAGCATCTTATTAAAGGAAACCTATAAGCATTTACTGCATAGTCAGGAAAAATGTTTGTCAGGTATCAGAAACATTTCCACCAAACCATAAAAAAATATTACGAAGATCTAACAATATTCATGATTATGAGTGTGAGGTATGAAAAGGGTGTTTTTATCAATGTATATAAGAAATATTTGATTCTATATTGTCTATGAGTATGGAGTCCTCTACTTAGATCCAACTCATTTGTAAAATGGGGACATTTCTTATTTCCATGGTGGGACTTCTATAGAGAAGACCCAAAATAAATATTCCTACATTGATTGTTAATTATGTGTGGAAGAGAAATAAATATTTATCTCATGGACAAGACTAGGATCTATATACCAGTTTTCACTAGGTATCTCAATGAGATGAGAATCAATCCATATGCTATTATTTGGGTGCTTTTCATTTTAATGTCACGCATCAAGGACATTATGTTGTGCCGTTTAGAGTCATGCTGTGAAGACATGATGTGATTCCGATGTGAAAAATGAATATTTTGGATGGACCAGTGAATTAAACCCTTGTTTAACTATGTATATAATATGGATGAGAATCAAACCGTACATAGTTTTTGAAACATTCCCTATGCATGTTTGATTCATACATAGGGAATAATAGGGGTTTTTATCATGGTTGGGCCAAATATTAGATATCTAGGAATCTCTACATATCTCATTGATATGTGAATCAAGCCAAATGTAGTTCTTGAAACAATAATTTCCCACACTAATTGAGTTTGATGTGAGACGCAGGGGCTTTTAACACATTCTATAAGAAGAATAGTAAAACTTAAGACAGAAAATGGTATGAATATCAAACCATGTATCTTGAAAGAGAACTCTGTATAGATCTAATTCATATGCAGTTAGTGAAAAGAGAAATAAATTTCTTTGTGGTTGTGGCTAGGCCTAAGATTAGTGATCTAGACAACTCTACGTATCCCATTGAAAATTAGAATCAATCCATAAATAGTTCTTTACATGAAGACTCTATGAAGATGTGATTAAAACATATGGAGAAATAGAACTCATGTCCCACTAAGGAGTAGCATTGCTGTAATTGATGCTTGCACATGGAAGATCTTAACATAAAGTAAAGAATACATTAATCATACAGTTTAATGTCATGTAATAAGGAAAAATGATGTCATGATGTAAAATTTCATGCGAAGAGGAAAAAGATACTATGAATTTTATCCTTGGGCAACATGGATGCTTATGGTTGGTATATAGTTTAATTTCATGCAACTAGAACATTGTGTTTTGCAGTTTAGAGTCATGCAATTAAACAAATATCTGATGTGTAGTTATACAATGTACTTTAACAAGAATATTTCATTGATTAGAGTTTTAATAAGCTCTCCATCCACTGAGATTATGGAATATGCTCCATTTGAGTAGACCTTATATATGGAATAAGGTCCTTCCCATTTTGGATCAAGCTTTGGAGGCTTCTTTCCTAGTATCATTGGAGTCCTAAGGACCAATACCAATTCTCCTTATTGAAATGAATGGAGGAGGTGTATCTTGATAAAATGTCATGTTATTCTATTTTTGTGGACTTATAAATGATGAAATGTATGAAATCTCATTCCATCTAATCATTCCATCTCATTAAAATAGTTTTTGAGACTTTTCATATGTATATAACTGATCACCAATTACAACATAGAGTGAAGGCAATTGAATTTCAATTGAAAAAACTTCTTCCATTGTATACACCAATTAATATGATGTTTTTTGAGTGGTAGTATGGGTAGTATTCTGATAAACCCATAAATCATGCACAATTTTATTAGGCCGTGATTTCTATATTTATCCACCATCTTCTGGAGTATATTTGATAGGGTCTTGTTAGAAGCCTCTATCTATCCATCATCCACTTCATTGTAGTGAGATGAATGGTTAGATTTATTATTGTTCTCCTGATATAAATTCTTTACCTCAACAAGACAGAAATTTGTGCCATTGTACGTCAATATAGTATGAGAGACACGAAAATCTGCTGATGATATTAGCTTTGACAAAACTATCAATGCCTTCAGATCTAACTTATTAGAGAGGTAATTCCTCAACACATTTGGAGAAGAAATCAATAGTAGTAAGAATATACATGAATTGCTTATCCATAGATGGGGGAGAAGTACCCACCACATCCATTACCTATATAGAAAATGGCCAGGATTATTTAGCTATATGTAAAAATTCCTGGGGTTTAAGAATAAAGATAGCATACGCATGGAAGGGATGAAATTTCATTGTTAAATATGTGAAATCCTATGTCATTTAAGGAAATATGTATCCAAGATTTCATATTTGATAAAAAAAATATTATTACTACATAGGTGATCACCACAATATCATGCATGTACTTCTTTCATTATAGTTGCAGTTTCTTATCTGTCAATACACCTAAAGAGGATTCCATCAGATCCTTGTTTATAGAGGATCTTCTGGTGATCTGGACCATCATAAAAAGTAAAAATTTCCACTCTTTGTCAGTTATATTCTTTATCATATCTACATTGAGGTTGTACTCTAGTTTGAAGGTATTCCATAATGGGTGTCATCCATCCAATTGTATGAACATACGACACCAAAATAGGGATAATTTCATTAATTTCCTCCATTCTAGGTTGAATGCTATGTCAAAACACATGCAGATGGATAATAATGATGATTGTATCATCTCGGTTTGGATATTATAGGGTTGGGGCAACATTAGCTGGTGCATCATCTTGGGTTTTCTGTGATCGCAGTGCATAAAAAATGTCAGATATGAGAGAAATTCATCCATTAACCCTCTGACATAGTCATACAAAGGGATTAACTCTTCTTTTATAATAGCATAACACCTATTGATTTGTTTGATCACCAACTCTAAATCACCTTTCAATTTTAGGTGGCTCACTTATACCTAGAGTGCCAATTCCTGGCCTGCGATGAGAGCTTCATATTCCATCTCATTATTGGTACTGCCATTTGATAACATAAAAGAAATACGGAAATAATTCTTTTTTTGGGGATATAAGTACAATTCCTAACCCAAATTTTCTGATTTTAGGCTTTTTCATTCCATTCCCTATTGGAATTATAGAAGCAACATCAATGTACTTTTTCCATTTTTGGGGATTATATTTAATAGAGAAGACCTCTTCAATAGGAATATCAATATTCAACGATGTATCTTTTTCAGATGTACAATCAACAAGGAAATCTGACCATGATTGTCCTTTTATTACTTTTGAGGCACAAACTGGATATCGAACTATTGAAAAAAACATTCCACCGTGCCAAATTTCCTATAAGCATAGGAGGAATGAGGATAAATTTGAGCAGGTTATTGTGAGATATCAATTGGACCTCGTGATGATATAGGTAGTGCTTCAATTTCTATATTGAAATGATTAATTCTAGGTAGCACTACTGAATACATGAATATTGAGTCTCTGCGTTAATCATAATTAAACTAATATAAGAATGGTTTTTTCATTCCCAACATCATTATTTTAGGAAAGGAAGGCACCTAGTGATCGCTTTAAATGTCTCACATAGAGAATACGTGGCTTTCCTTCAACATGTGGCATTAATACCGGTGGACGGAAGAGGTATTTCGTGATGGTATCCATTGCCTCCTGGTAGTCTTTAGTCCATTAATAAGTGAATCCCTTCTTCATTAATCTGGTAAAAGGTAAATAGATCCCTTCCAAAGTGGAAATTAATCACTGAATATAGGTTATGTGTCCATGAAGTCCTCTTAATTCTTTCCAATTTTATGAGGTGACATGAAAATGATTGATTTTGTCTTATTAGGATCATCTTCAATGCCACGATGTCGTATAATAAAGCTGAGAAAATTTCCTAAGGTTACCCTGAATGCACATTTCAAGGGACTAATCTTCAAATTTTGTAACTAAAACGTATTGAATATGGTCTCCAAATCAGTCAAGTGATAAGAACATTGTCTATATTTAACTACATGATCATTCACATAACATTCGACAAACATTCATAAGAAGGGATTGAAGATATGGTTCAGGGAATATTGATATGTTTCACCTACATTATTTAAGCCAAAGGGTATTACTTGATAGAAAAACAGAACTTGAGGGGATCTAAAGGATACATACTCCTCATCCTATGGCAACATTCAGATTTTATTGTATGCATAGTAGCCATCCATGAAGGAGAGATCTTCAGAGCCTGTTATTGCATCAATTAAAATCTCTATGATCATAACTAGAAAGTCATATTTGGGAAAATACCAATTAACATATCTGAAATCAATGAAATATTTGATTTTATCATTCTTCTTTTTCACTGGGACAATATTGGGTAGTCATTTGGGATATTGCACCTCAATGAAAAATTTAGCCTTAATACTCTTATCAAGTCTAGCTTTAATTTTATGGGATTTAGTTTGGTATGATATTCTTGGTACCTGCTTAAATCCTTGATGCTTATCTAGAAAACCCAAGTGATGAGTGTCCACAATAGAATTAAGGCTTGAAATTTCTATATAGTTCCATGAAAATATATCTCGATGTTTTAAAAAAATTAAATATATGTATTTTTTTCTTTATAAGTCACGGCCGCACTAAATTGAGTGGGGCATGGATCTGTTTTTGTACCCAGATTTATTTCTCTGAGCTCATCCACAATAGAGGAGGCCCCTTCCTAAAATAATAGAATATCTTCACCGATATCTTCTTATTCTTCTTCATTATGTGCCAATGTAACAACCTGAAATTTTGAAATAATCTTGTTTCCAAATTTTGTGTGTTATTTTTTTTCATACTCAGTAAAACATTTTCATTTAACAAAATGAGTATAATTAAAATGAAATGGTTGGGTTTTGACTATTATATGACCGTTAGTCATTATGACCTTTGGAAACTAAATATTGCGATTATTGTCTCTAAATAAAAGTGATCTTGGACAATTAATATAGAACGAAGATTTGATGCCCTCATCCAGTAGTCTCGGGCCAATCGAAACCCATCTAATGGAACTTGGGAAGGATGTAACACCATTGGGCTTTGCTCTGGACCAATCCCAAGCAGAACTTCATCGTGTGAAGCTAGAACGGAATCTCCTTCATAAGAAGTTCAAATTGATAGAAATTAATACTCGTACAATGTTGGCCGAGCTGCCCTCAGATTCTGTCACCTTAGCACACCATACAATTAGGTCCTATGCTGGGGTTATAAGAGGCTATATAAGGAGACCGTAACTACTTTGTGTAATCATTTGAGATAAATAAAATTGTGTTTTCTTCTTATGGTGAAGATTGGGAGTTCTCAAAATGACCAAATAAATGTAGGATGCATATTATTGTTGAATTTTGGAAAATGGGATATTTTAAAATACTTATGTAAACCATAAATAATTCATGATGTGTAATGATTTTCAAAATATGGTCTTCGACAAATGTGCTCAGTACGAAATTAAGAGTATAATAAGATCAACTTAAATTTTGGTCAATAGTGATTTATGAATAGTCATTTCACACATAGGATTAGTAATTTGACCAAATGGATTAATAATCTCATTAAAGGAAAGTATTAATATAATTTAGACACCTTGATTAAGTAATGTGATTCAATAAAATGGGTAAATAATAGTTTCATAAATTATTAGTCAAGTATTAGTTTTTTCAGGTGAATAGTTTTTTTAATTAAAAATTAAATTAAAAATACAGAGAAAATCTTTTTTATAAAATGGATTTCATTTTTGAACTCATAGCATCGATATAATGATAAGATAATTTTTGGGGATTTTTCTGAAAAAAACAAATTTTTGATGAATAGTGTTTTTATTTAAAAATTAAATTAATAATATTTAGGAAATTATTTTTATAAAATGGAGTTTATTTTTTAATTCAGATCATTGATATTATGTTAAGATAATGTTTTGGGAGTTTTCTAAAAAAGTAGAATTTTCAGTGAATAGTAAAAATACACTTTTAGGGTTTCAGTATGTTTAATGACATCATGTTGCATCATGATGATGCCATGAGATGTTTTACAGGATGGATGACTTTTGAATAGTAAGATAAGGTATGAGGTGTCCCAAGTGGACAAAACCATGAGGAAATACCACTTGTTTTGACAATACCACCAATGAGGTGTCCCTTGGCCATTAATGTCGTGTCCCCTCACATTCCCTATAAATACCAAGCCATTCACTCATTATTTCCATTGAAAAATCCTTCTCAACAAAGTTATGGCCTCCATACCTCCCATAGAGCCATACCAAGGTGACGTCAAGCCCTTAAGGTCCCAACCATCATATTTTAAGAGTTACGTTTTAAGGTAAGGGATCCTACATCTCTCTTTCATTCCAAGTACTCTCTTTTATGTCATTTATTTTATGCTCCGTGTTCTTATGTTGGGGGTGTTATTTAATATTCATCCTACTGTCCTTTTAATTTTAATATTGTGAGAGATCCCCTCTTTCTCTCATCAATTCTTTTTAAGAATGTTTATGTGGCGTCGTTAGGTTGCCGAATTTTAAGGGATTCTTTTACCCTTCTCGTTTTCAAAATCTATTTTCATGTCAAGTATTTCAAGTTCAATTTTATTATGATGGGGTATGATATCTATATCTATAATAATTATCTTTTATTTTCATATGATGAGATACCCTATTTGATATCGTGAATTCATTTTTTTGAAGTTTTAAGTGACGCCGTAAGGCTGCAAAATTTTCATAATTGAAATCTTATTTTTGTCTTCCTTCAATGTTTTTCATTTCATATGGTATGTCATTAAAATTTCATTACCATGTTCTTATATACATTATATTCTGTCCCTATACTATTTTATGGATCATTTATGAGTGGGTGACCCATGTACCCTATCTTTTCAATGTTTTCTAAAACCCTGCAACATAGCTGTTATGCTGCCGAATTTTCGTCTCAAAATGTCTCTCTCTTTTCTCTCAAATTCTTTTATTTTTTTAAGTGAATACTAAAAGATATTTATTGTACCAGGGTATTCACATATATATCAAAATTATCTATTTTAATTCTAGGACTTACATACATAAAACCCTCTTTCCTTTTTCCGCGGGTTTAATGTGACAAAAAGAACACGTATTTAATGCAGTTTTTAAAATGTGATGATTATAAAATGAAACCCATTTCTTTAATGATAAATGGGTTGTTTATGAAATGATTGATGATTATATATGTGGATCACGTGATAATAAATTCAAATTTAATGGTGAACCTTGATATCACTCTAATGCATTGGGTAAAGACTTAATATCTAGAGATGACCATTTTTTACGACGACTTGGTGAATAACCATGGTAATTTTTAATGACACCTTGGGGATGGACCTTGGTGAAACCGAAATGATTTTCTACGTTAAATGTTGTAGCCACATATTCATGTTATGAAACATGTTATTTTTATTATGATATTCCTCATGAACTCTTTCTCATGCCTTAAAGTTATTTTTCATGACTTTTGATGTATCTCAAGTTATCATGTAAATTGTTTCCCTTGTTTCCTTTACTGGGCCTTCTGCTCTCCCTTTATTTGATGTATGCTCCCTGGTTATAAGATACTGTAATGAACTTAGGATGAACAAATGAATATTCCTTTCAACTATTTAAGAATAATGATTTATGTTTCCATGTATTAAGTTACTGGTTTCCAAGACACTAAAACTTAATGATCCTAGGTTTTGTATAATGTAATGAATGTTTATGTGATAAAAAGGCAAGACACCATAGGTAGTATCAAAAGGATGGTTTAGTTATTTTTGGAAATTAGGATAAAATACTTTAGGAAGATCCCTATATAAAATTTTAAATAAAGGAAATATTCCTGGTATTTGGTGAGTAATGAGTAAGTGATTTAACAAGCAAATAAATCCCTGTCTAGATACGAGCAGGTAGAGGTGGCTCTAGCACAGATGTACATAAGGGTAAAACCCGAAAACACCGTTTGAGCTAGACTCGAACGGGAACTGGTACATGACAACGGGCCTTGCTGCACTCTTGGTTATGACACTCCTGGGGGATATGCTTTGGTAAATTAATAAGCTTAGTATGAACCATTATTAATGGAATAAAGATAAAAATAAATAAAGATTCACATAAGAATATATGATCATGGATAACCTAGATTGGAACCTAGGGAATCACAAGTTAGGATATACTTTTCTTCTACAAGTTTATCCTTCTATGCTTAATGTTTTCTTTTTTATGATTATTTTCTAAGTATTGAAGACCCCTAATTATACTTTCTTTTCTTAGTTAATGGTGGGAAATAGAAGAACTTGACCCAAAAACCAATGTGATAGGAAATGTGACAATTTCCCTATTAATGTGATAGTAATGATAAGAGATCATGTTGAACATATTGTGATTATTCCAAACCAGCTATAACAAATCACAATTAATAATTGGTACCTAGTTAAATTCTCAAATTCATCAAGGAAGAAGAAGGAAAATTCTCAAGGATGTTCATCCGATAAAGTTGATAAGGGTTAGAAGACCCAATTTCCTTTGTGAAAAAAGTGTTGAAAGGGGGAACCACGGAGAATGTCACAATGTTACCGGGAGATGTTTTAAATGTGGGGTGATAGGGCATAAAGTAGCCAATTTCTTTTAAAAAAAGGATAATGTGATGAATAGAGATAAGGTTCGGTCTAATGTACCTTAAACTTTTCAATGTCGTAAATGTGTATAAGTTGGACATTATCGATTGGAATTCTCTCTTGGAAGGGATGAGAAGCATGACGAGAATCCACAATATTCAAGGACAAGGGAACAATGCAAGTCCTATGCTGAGATGAATCATGATGACTAATGTACCTGTAACTTCTTCGCAATAATTGTCTATGTCATGTTGTATTTTAGTTCGAGATCTATGATCATATCTTTAATGTTCTTTATGAAAATTGAGTAACTATTTAAGATGGTTTTATATCATTAAGGAAAAACATCTATTGTTATGTACCACATGTTGATGTTGTGGTGTTTTTCTTCTTGAAAAAAATGATTAGGGGACTAAAAGATGATCATAATTTTGGAAGATGTTAAATATTTTGGGAACCCAATATGATCAAGGTAAATATATTACTATGGTGTTTTCCTTGAGGAGTAAAGGTTGACTTATATTTTGAAGAATCGATGAATTTAAGGAAAATTTACAGTAATATAGGTTACTTATGGAAATGATTGACCTATCTTGGGGAAAAATGTTTAGGTTAGTAACATTTGTTATAATATGATAGGAGTGGTTGATGTAGTTTGGAGATGAATGATAAAGTTTATATTGGAAGATTATGTTATCAAATCCTTCTTATATTTGGGTTTCAATATTAGTTTGGTTTATTTAGAGGAATTTTAATGAAAATTATTTATGGAATGATCTATGATGAACATTGGGTAGTACCATGGAACTTTGAAGATTTAAAGTAGTTTCCCTTCCTATGGGATTATTTATTTTTGAAGATTTGTTTTATCTTACCTTTTCTATTTTTGGTATAAATTTTCAAAGATAGATAGTTATTCTACAGTGAATTACGTGATTCTTTAGAAGATGATTCTTGTGCTTTGATGATACCAAGTAGTTTTGAATGCTCATCGTTTGGAGAAAAGATTAGTCTTGGTATAAACTTATTAAAGGATGAAACTCTACTTGAAGATAGGTATATTTCTTTATGTTTTTATTCTATGTTGTAAATGAATTCCTCAAAATTATGAAAAGGAATGTAAAACAAAAAAAATTGTTTTTGGTTTAAATTTCCTACTAGGCAATCAAGGACCGTTTAACCCATCACAAGATTTTGATTTTCTAGTGGTTAACTTTCTCTAGTAATGTTTTCTATCACTCTCCCGCAAAACATGAGCCTTTGTTTTCTCCTCCATATGCAGGTTTTCCTACATTAAATCCTAGTATGGGTTAACTCGGGTGACCTTTATACTTTCTTGTATTTCTTTTAATGTAGTAGTTTTACTGACTCTTTTTGATGTGGGAATTCAATGAAATTTTGAATCACAATTTTTAAAAATTACGAGGACACAATTTCTTAAAGGGGGAAGATTGTAATGACCCGAAATTTTGAATAAATTTTGTTTCCTAATTTTTTGTGTTATTTTATTTCATACTCAACAAAACATTTTCATTTAATAAAATGAGTATAATTAAAATGAGACTATTGGGTTTTGACTTTTATATGACTGTTAGTCAGTATGACCTTTGGAAACTAGATGTTGCGATTATTGTCTCTAAATACAAGTGATCTTGGTTAATTAATATAGAAAGAAGATTAGATGGCCTCAACCAGTTGTCCTGGGCCAATCGAAGCCTGTCTAACAGAACATGGTAAAGAGGTAGCACCACTGGGCTTTGCTCTGGACCAAACCTAAGCTGAACATCATTGTTTGAAGTTAGAATGGAATCACCTTCGTGAGAATTTAAAAATGATAGAAATTACTACTCCTGCAATGTTGGTCGAGCCGCCGTCAGATTCTCTCACCTTAGAACACCTTACACTTAGGTCCTATTCTGGGGTTATAATGGGCTATGTAAGGAGACCATAACTGCTTTTTGTAATCCGTTGTGATAAATAAAATTGTGTTTTCTTCTTATGGTGAAGTTTGTGAGTTTTCAAAATGTTCGAATAAATGTAGGATGTATATTAGTGATGAATTTTGGAAAAAGGGAAATTTTAAAATACAAATGTTAACCTTAAATAATTCATGATGTGTAATGATTTTTAAAATATGGTCTTCTGCAAATGTGTTCAGTAAGAAATTTATAGTCTAATAAGATCAACATAATTTTTGGTGAATAATGATTTATGAATAGTTATTTTACGCTTAGGATTAGTAATGTTTCCAAATAAATTAGTAATCTCATTAAAATAATGTATTAATATAATTTAGGCTCCTTGATTAAGTAATGTGATTAAATAAAATGGGTAAACAACGGTTTCATAAATTATTAGTCAAGTATTAATTTTTTTAGGTGAATTGTTTTTTTAATTAAAAATTAAATTAAAAATATTTAGAAAATTATTTTTATAAATTGGATTTCAGTTTTGAACTCGGAGCATCGATATTATGTTATGATAATTTTGGGTTATTTTTCTGAAAAAAATGAATTTTCAGTGAATATTGTTGTTATTTAAAAATTAAATTTAAAATATTTAGAAAATTATTTTTATAAAATGGAGTATATTTTTGAATTAAGATCATTGAAATTATGTTAAGTTAATGTTTTGGGTGTTTTCTGAAAAAGATAAATTTTCAGTGAATAGTAAAAATACAGTTTTAGGGTTTCAGTATGTTTAATGACATCATGACTACATTATGATGATTCCATGAGATATTTTAAGGTATGGTCAACTTTTTAATAGTATGATAAGGAATGATGTGTTCCAAGTGGCCAAATCCATGAGTAAATACCACTTGTTTTTTCAAAACCACCAATGAGGTGTCCCTTGTCCATTAATGCCTTGTCCCCTCACTTTCCCTATAAATACCAAGTCGTTGTCTCATCCTTTCCATTCCAAAATCCTCCTCAACTATGTTCTGGTCTCCATACCTCCCATGGAGACCTCCCAATGTTCCCTCAAGCCCTCAAGGTCCCAACATTCCAGTTTTAAGAGTTATATTTTAAGGTAAGGGATCATACCTCTCTCTTTCTTTCCAAGTACTATCTTTTATGTCATTTATTTTATTCTCCATGTTCTTATGTTGGGGATGTTATTTTATATTTATCCTCCTGTACATTTAATTTTATAATGATGAGATACCCCCTCTTTCTCTCATGAATTTGTTTTAAGAATGTTTATGTGGCGCCGTTAGGCTGCTGAATTTTAAGGGATTCTTTCACCCTTCTCGTTTTCAAAATTTATTTTAATGTCAAGTCTTTCAAGTTCCTATTTAATTTTTTGGGGTATGATGTCTATATATATCATACTTATCGTTTATGTTTATATGATGAGAGACCCTATTTTACCTCTTAAATTAATTTTTTTAAAGTTTTATGTGACATAGTTAGTCTGTCGAATTTTCATAAGAGAAATCATAGTTTTGTCTTCATTCAATGTTTTTCATTTCATATGGATGTCTTTAAAATTTCACTACCATGTTCTTATATTCATTATATTCTATCCCTATACTGTTTTATGGATCATTTATGAGTGGTTGAACCATGTCCCCTCTCTTTTCAATGTTTTCTAAAAGCCTGCAACATAACTGTTATGCTGCCGAATTTTCATCTCAAAATGTCTCTCTCTTTTTCTAAAATACTTTTATTTTATTAAGTGAATAGTCAAAGATATTTATTCTATAGGGGTATTCACATATATATATATATCAAAATGATCTATTTTAATTCTGGGACTTACATACATAAAACCCTCTTTCCTTTTTCTGTGGGTTTAAAGTGACGTAAAGATCCCATCTTTAAAGAAGATTTTAAAATTTATTTATTATGAAATGAAACCCATTTATTTTATTCTAAATGGGTTGTTTATGAAATTATTTATGATTCTATATTTGGATCACATGATTATAAATTCAAATTTAAGGGTGCTCCCTGATAGTGCTCTAATTCATTGTGTAAATACTTAATCTCTAAAGATAATCATTTTTAACGACGCCTTGGTGAATAACCTTGGTAATATTTAATGACACATTTGGGATGGACCTTGGTGAAACGGAAATGATTGTCTATGTTAAATGTTGTAACCACATCTTCATGTTATGAAACACGCTATTTTTATTATGATATGCCTCATGATCTCTTTCTCATGCCTTAAAGTTAATTTTCCTGACATTTGATGTATCTCAAGTTCTCATGTAAAATGTTTCCCTTACTGGGCCTTCTACTCACCCATTCCTTTGATTAATGCTCCCAGGTTATGAGATGCTGTAATGAACATAGGATGAACAAATGAAGAATCCTTTCTTTTGTTTAAGAAGAATGTTTTATGTTGCGATGTATTAAGTTCCTGGTTTCCAAGACAGTAATCCTTAAAATCCACGGTTTTGTAAATGTAATGAAGGTTTATGTGATAAAAAGGCGGGATGCCATATCCACTTATTCTATTTATTCTTTCATATTAGGTAATTAGTAATACATTAAAATCTATGGGAGGATTCAATATTTGATCATCCTGAAGAAGAGGCAACCATTTCTAACACTTCTGATGATAAAGGATCTTCCTGGAGCATAGAAGATGAGATGACAGGTTGGGAATCAAAATACATATCTTCTTCTAGTATTAAAAAAGCAACATCTTTCCTAATTGATTAAGAATAGACATTATGATGTTTAGGGGATGATATTAAGACATCTCCAATTTAGCATTCACCACTACTTCGTAAATCAAAAATTTCTCCAATGATGTTAGGTTCAATTTCCATAATTGATATTTTGGAAGTCACTAGATGAGTGCTCAGATTTGGGTTTATATTCTCAATTTTATTGATAGGGAACACATAAACTGTACCCAAATTTTTGAATGAGTTAGTTGGAATCATTTCTAGGCCATTTGGAGTATTGATTCTGGTTCCCTATTTTCTCACTGAACTCATTCCCTTCATGTGATAGAATTCAGAATCAATATACTATGATTCAAATGTTTTTAATAGATATTTTTCAATATATAATGTCCCTATTTGACCATTGATATAGTACCTAAGACATTGGTGATATGATGAAGGAATGGCCACATGTTGATGTAGCCAAAGCCTTCAATGAAGAATGTTAAATTCCATGTCCCGAATGAAAAACATAAAATATGAATTAGATAAAAGATCTCCAAACTATATTCTGAATTTAATCTTACCCAGAGGTTCTTGTTCATTCTATTCATGACCTTGCAACATTAAATTGGATGGAGAAAAGTTAGATTCACCAAGACCAAATAGTTGAAGTGTACGGATGGGAATGAGGTTGACTCTATATCAATAATCAACGAAGGATCATCAGATGTCTATATCATTAACCGTACCAGATATATACAAGGGCCTGATATGTCCACATACAACATCATATTCATCTTAATCTATTAATGTAAGAACTACTTGACATTCGGTAGGATCATTCTCTATATGGTAGACTTTATGAGAAACATCTTTAGTTTCAATCATTTGATTACTTGAAAAATCCTCATTAAGTGCTTCTAGAAGATCTTTCTATAGATTCAAGGCATCCACAATATAAAAATTTTCAAGTACATGGGATTGATTTTTCAAAACATCATATTTCTGGTCCAGAGGTCTGTGTTTTCTAGCATGAATAAGGCGGTTTTCATGTGCCTTGGAAGATGACGCTCTAGATTTAGATATACCCTATATTGGGGATGAAGATGGAAATATTTTTGTTTTGGTAGATTAGACTGACTATGTATATCTACTTTATTTGGGAATGATATTGTAACCTCTAATTAGTCCTCCATGATAATCATGTCAGTACTAATCCTGTCATGTATTGGAAAATCTCATTGTTCTTGTTTAACGTGCTGAAAGGATCTCCCATGAGATTCCACCGCAAATATGGTTCGAGCAGGGGTAAAGTTAAAATAGTTGTTTCTAGCATACCCATGTCTTCCCCTATATCCTCAACCGTGGATTCTTCCTATAGTTCCCCTGTTAGGTAATGGGAATTCAAGATCATCATAAGCAGAATCATCAATTGCACAAGGATTTTTAAGTGTATAACATTAATGGAACCAAAGATAAATTTTTCATCTTATGAAGAATCTGCTTAATGGGTTAGATCTGGTTGTTCCTGGCAGGGCGGTGCCATTGTTTTTGAAACAAAAGTCATGAAATATTCCAAATTGAAGAAAAACATTTTCCTTGACACAATAACGTCCTATTATGAATTCCCTTTATCTTTTTGATCACATAACTTCTTTGAGGATTGAACTTTAGAAGACCGATCTTTTGATAAATATGTATTTAATATGGTTAAATTGGAAGAAGACACAATTGGATGTTTCAATTATGTTTGTAGAATTTGATTAGTTCAATTAATCATTTTGATTATCATCATATCATAATTCTTCTATGCATTTTTCCGTTTGACTTCATATAAATCATCTTCTATCTCAGGACCAGTAGCAGTGACACATGCTACATGGGATGATGAACCTTTTAGTTTTTCTTGTCCAAAGTCTACCATTTTTTGTATGAGGTCTTTGAAAACAAAACACTTTTTAATGATATTCCCCATCCTTTGGTGAAATATACAATAATTTGGAAGATCTTCATCTCTTTATTTTTCTAGTTTCTCCATCCTTGGTAACTGAAGTAATTTTCATTGCAAAGCTGAAATGAAGTTACCAGGTTCATTCTAAAAAGAATAATCCTTGTTCTTTAACTCCTCAAACTATCTCCACCTTTTATATTTTATATTATATTTATGAGGTAGTCATTTCTAATGATGTTCAGGAGGTAGATCCCTTTGATAGGATGACTGTTTTGAAGTAAAAGTTGGTACCGGTGCTAGTTTGAGTGTGACTGTGGAAGCCTCAATGTTTTCTGTTCTTCATCCCATCGGTGATGGAATTACATGATATTTAGATTTAGTTTCAACAATTTAATCCTTCACCTATTGGGAAATTGAAGAAATGTCTTGAAACCATCCTATGTATTTCATAGGAATCAGTGGTGTGCATAACTCATCACACAAATTTACCACAAATATTAGCATAAAATATTCTTAAGGGAGTGCCAGATTTAAGGAATATCTTAATCCTTTCCATCAAGAAATGAAATATGAAACACGTTCATTCTCCCGTTGTTTTATATTTAAAAGATCAAAAACTATTGTTTTCGTCAGTGCTGAGCTGAACTGAAGGAGTTTTTTATGTAGGTATTCCCATCCAGTAATTGATAGAGACTACAAACATGTATACCTGAAAAAGATGGTCCCTATAATGATTGCACAATTAATCTGAGCTTTACTGCTTCTTATTATTGAGGGGTTTCCATCATGGAATAAAAATGAGATATAAAATCCATTAAGTGTTTCTACGAATATCCTGAAAAATTAATGATTGGAAATTTTGTATTCAAAATGTTTGGTGGGGGACAGATCAGATCCAACCATTAGGGGTATGTTTTTTATGGTTGTAATGGTGTGTTCCATTCTTTCATACCTTCCTATTAAATTTTTAATGCCTCAATTTTGATCATTAGAATATAGGGATTATATGGATGAGCTGGGACCTGTACATTTACAACAGCTGAATCTTGAACTGGCACAACGACTAGAAAAAACACTGGTGGTTTTTCTGCTGGTATTTGGATTGGATAACCCATAGATACAAGCCTATAAGGATGTTTTTGATCCCTCACAGGCTATATAACCAATGGAGTGAATTAATTATTAACATCTGTGCTTGAAAAAAAATCCTATTTTCTAAAGAGTTCATATAGTATATGTAAGTTGATGATCTTCTTGGGAAACATTTCTGCCAGAAATGCTACTCCAATGTTACTCTGTATTGAGTCTTTTCAACTCCTTTATCTCTTCTTCTTACTGGGGAAATATCGATTCAAGAGAAAAAGATTGAACTTATCCCATGGAAAAGTGAGATGTGATCTTAATTTTATATTTCCCCTTATTAGATGCCTATTGAATGGGTAGGAGTTTTTTATTCTAAGGGATACCCCGATTTTGGGTAAGCCTATGATTTTGGGAACGTACACCTCCTTAATTTGATTCACTATGTACCATGTTATGGATTGGAACAACATATTTTGACTCCCCTAAACTAGAATCATTCTACAGAGGATATTTTGTAATGGTATTAATGAAATTTACTGATGCATAATGCATTGATGGAATTCCAATAGTATCTATGTACAATAGTCTCCATCACATTCATACACGAGACTATGTTCTCATATATGATGAATTTTTTAGAACTGTTTGAAGGATAGTACCATGAAGTGATTCTTTGGACAGTTCAGTTGTGTGTTAAATTTGTGGATTCTTCTATAAATGTGAGAAAACTGACTTCTTATGAAGAGAGGATTGTATATTTGAAATAGCCCCAAGCTCTATAGGCTGGGGTTATTCTTAATCTCGTTCTTCAAACCTTCAAACTTTGTCTATTTAATTCAACGGTTGAATCAAACAATACCTCATCCCTATAGGCTAGGGTTGATCCTAAACTGCTATAAATGATATTTGTGGAGCTACTCTTCTAATTTTTTGAATTTTGGTCCTAACATTGGCTGGGTGTATTATTCGAAAACCACTTAAATCAACTATTTTAGAAGACCGTTGTATCATTTCATGAAATTTGTGTCATCTGATGGGTTACATCCTATATGTGAGAGGCCTACTTAATATTTTCTGATACATCATGCAATATTATTTTAATATATTTCTCTCATTGGTCCTGAAACTAATGAGAGCTAGTTTAGGCCTATTCTTGAGCGTATACTTGCTTACACACAAAATCTGTTGATTGTATCCAACTCTGGGAAATAACATTGAATGAGACCAATTTTTATAGGTTTTTCTTATTTTGGAGTGCAATGAAATGAAATGCTCAATGTACACCCCATCCTCTAATACCAACACCAGATGGGGTATTAGAAATTCACTGGTGAAACCTCTTATGTGCATCGAGGAATGAATGCTTAAGGGTTATCTACTTCTTTTTATCAATTGGTGTTTGGGAAATTAAGAGAGATGCTAAGTCAATTTTGAATTAAAACCCTTATATTACCTTTACATGACTTTTATATTCATCATATAGTAATACTTTGGATTTCTAAGGATGAAAAGTTTTCCATAAGCTACGTTGGATATCATGAAAGAAATCTTCTGCTATCAATTCTGGATTGTCGTATTGGGAGTTTTTCAAAGGATATAACATGACTAGTACATTAACTTTAGGAAATTGTTTTCTCAATTTCATTATATCTTCATCATATTTTAATTGATTATTCTATACTTAGTCTGACCAATGTGGTTTCTTCTCGATTGTTTTATTACAAAAAATGGGATCAGTTGATTTTTCCTTACTACATTAGATGATAAATGGCCTAATAGAGGTTAGAAGAATAAATATCCCTTTAGGATGTCATATGGTTGAGAATGTAAATCACCTGTTAGTGAAATTTCATGAGACATGATAATATTTATGTTGGAAAGTGACTCAAGGTAAGAGGGATTTCTCATAATTACATTGTCGATTAGGGAATTATCTTGACAATGCGAAACACTACTATGAAGAGAACTTGATCAGAAAATTCCATCATGGGATGGAAACCCATGGTGGATTATAGCAATGGATAAATCCTCTTTATCTTGGTCTTCTGGACAGATGGGGGGTTTTCATGGCTCTCATCCAAATATGGGCACTCTAGATTGACCGAATTTTCATGAAGCAAGCCTTCATGATAAAGTGTATGATGGGGAACATTAAAATTAATTCTATTAATCCCATAATTTAGTAATGGGATGTTAGGATCTTGAGTTTCAATAGATAAATGACTGTGGGCTTCTAGAATGCCAACTTAAAGAAGAGATAGATTTTAGATTGTCCTTGGATTTTCAAACAATGTTTGGTGAGGCTTCGTCTTGGATCCTCTTTTACACGTAGTTGGGGCTACATGCTAGGAGAAGTGGTTATCATAGGAAAGTGTATGTGAGTGCCTTGGTGTGGTCATCAAAATGGGATGGTTAACTTTAATTGGAAAAGTTGTATGTTCATGATCTGTTTGTCTATATGATATGGAAGAGTATGCCCCATAACCCTCACGGATTGGAATAGAGGTGTGTGTTTTCTCCGGGATGGCATGTCGATGAGTCATCCGAGGTGTGGCAAAAGATTTTTGTGTATGTTCCCTTGGTACTATTTTAGATTCTGTTATGATATTCTATAATGTTTCCAGAATATATGTATGAATTTGTGTCTACCATTTCACCATTGGTAAAATATGTTTGGTGACATCAGTGGCCAAAACAGGAATTTATGTCTATTCCATATCTGGAGTAGGTGTATGTGAATTCTCCTCTCCTTCCATTCATATTAGTTGGTACTGACAATTCTCATTTAAGGGGGTAGAGATCTGAGTCTGCCCCTAGTTTGTTATTAGAGCATTCTGACTGACTTATCTGTGTGATGAAAAACAAGGCTGTTGGATGGCTTGATGGATTTTGGAAGGTGTATATGCTTGATGACTATTTTCTTCTAAGAATGGTTGACAGACTTCTTTCAATGATGATAGACAAGACAATTGGAATAATTGTTGAATACCGGTAGGTGTATGTTTCTACATACTAGTTTACACAATATTATATTAGCGAGATTCATTAAATTTATTCAGTCGAGCCTAATAATAGGAAGATGATTTTTAAATAGGTGTACGTACCTATTCTCTACACTCCACTGGATTTAATTGGCGGGATTTGTGGGTCACATCCAGATGAGTCATCTACCTAGTGAAATTACGATGGACAGGTGTATGTACATGTTCACTATTTCAATCAAGTTAGGTTGATGGACTTCTCTGGTGGGGGAAAAGCTAAGAACCTTCTCCCTATTGGCCAAAAGTTTTCCCCATTGGTCTGTATTGTGTTCCTGGGTCTGAGGGCCCTGGGACGAACAAGAAAAGGAAACACCCCCATCATGTTGAGGGTTTACTGCAACGTGATTCCAATGATAGAAATTTTTGATGGGATTCCTCAGGAAGGACCCATTCATCTTTGATTTGAGGACATGAGCGACCTCTTGATCTACCTACCAGTAGTATGGGAGGAAGAAGTTGTTTCATTTCACGGATAAGGACTTGAAATAGTTGATGATGTTGGTTGGCACCGTCTTCTTCTTTACCATTGGTTGATGCTAAACGAATGATAGAGAGTTTTGTTAACATAGAGACCCCGTTGGGAAGCCTCCATGGTTGGGATGGTACCATGTTGATGGTATTCTTGTACTAGTACATTTGAGTCCCAATGTTGAAGATGATGAGTTGAGGATGACGTCCTTCCAGGGGATGGGAATCCAACTTGAGTAGTGACGAGGGAATTCATGGGTAAAAACATGAAGGAATCCATTTTAATTGAAGGGAGTTCTGAGAAAAACTTGATAAAAAATTAACTCAATTATAGAAACATCTTTTATGTGGATAAATTCATGATTTATTCCGTTGTATGTCCTTCAATTATCAATTTATAGGGGCTTGATAGAAGGTAACACTATTATATTAGTTAAAGTTTCACATTGGGTACACCAATTTGGTTTTGTAGTTTGTTGGAAAATGTGTTCGAGTTGGGATCCACTACCTCTAGGAGGTTTCCATTGGATTTATTTATATAATAAAAAACATCCAATAGTTCATTATCCAAAAGGAAACTTATTTCTAAATTTTGGCGTTAGTTGAGATTGAACATACGATACATATGAAAATGCATTGCTTGAGAGAATGGGTGGTCGGGCTCACCACAACATTTTAAGGGGAATTATTCTCTACTCCGAGTCTCTCTTATAGATTTGAGATATTTTCATGAATCCTTATTAATTAACCAGGTATAACATAGGGTTCCCTTGTAATTTTAAATCAATTATTAGAAAGTGTGAAATTTTGAAGCATCTGTATATATTCGAGGTTCTTCATTAATAAATACATCTATATGTATTCAAGGTTCTCCATCAATGGTGTCCTTTCATATACTATTTTGTGATTATTTTAACCAACATTACGATGTTACTAGTTTTTAAGCAACTCTGTGGGGAAATCTGAAATTCATTGTCGTATAGGGAGAAGAATGTTGGTGTTGATGTTGGGATCATACCCATAAATGGGGTACCTACATATTCTTGTGAAATAAATCAGAAACCTCATAGTTCGGTGCTGCATAATGGGACACATCATACCATTTAAGGTTATAAGATAAGGACCTAACCATATAGTTTAATGTCACGTGGTAAGTAAATCCAAGTGAATGGGGTTTAGTGATGGTTTTGTGTTTGACTTATGGCTATAAAGCCCAAGGATCTTTAAAGGAATATGAGTTTCCATGTAATATGAGACCCGGTTGGGAATATGGCCTAGGAAGAATAGGGTTGATTTGAAGTGTTGGGTTTGAACCCCAGAGAGGCTTCCAACATATACCATTTGGATGGGAATCAAAGCCCACATAGTTTGGTGGGTCTCTTAAGAGAGTATAGTCCTTTGAGAGAAATGAGTTTGATATTACTTCTTGAAAAGGAAGCCTTGTTGATTTGGGGGTTTAATTTGGGGCTTACTCTTAAGGAGGATGCCCATTTATGGATGAAATGAGATGATCTCTGGACTTATGAAGGCTTCCTATGTATCCCAACTATGGTGAGAATCATATTTATCATAGACCAAGAAGCGATGTGTTTGTGTAAATGTTTTGATCATGACATATCTCTAAGCCCTCATGAGAAATGTTTGATATGAGAAACAAGAGGATGTCAAAGATTCATCAATGTCACCCACACGTTTCCTCCACCATTGTTAAAAGAGGATGCTTATACAATAGTGATGGTGGAAGAGGATGAGGTGACTGAGGAAGGGGGTGAGGCGACAACCCTTCCCTCTGTTCTCTTTACATTAGGAAAGGGTCCAACGTAAGGGTAGAGTGAAGGCGAATGAAGTAGAGTAGAGAAAGACTACAACCTCCAAACTGAAAGGTTAGGGGATTACACAAGTATGACTTCCCAAAAATTGGTCTTGGTAGGGGAGGGATACTTTTCATTTGTATAAATGAATAGTATGTGTGAACCATACCTTCCCTACTAGAGACCTACGATTTCTAGTTTTATAGATGATAATGACAGTACAGAACCCAAACCCTTATCCTACAAATTGAGAACATCCCAACACTTTTTCTAAGAGAAACGTCCATGTGACAATGGATATACAAACCCAAAAAAACTCCATGAATCCAAACCCCATTACAATACAATTGTGGGAATCCTCTGACTATAGAAATTCAATCCCAAATTAGAGACACGAGGATGTGACTTTCCCAAAATTTTAATCAGTCGGGTGGTTTTGGTGGAGGGTTCAACATAATACCATTTTGACAAGGGAGCCAATGAAGAAAAATCCTGTCCATGAATGTCTTTGAATAAGTCTTAATGAAATGCTTGTATTCTAAAGGGATTAGGCCAATCAAAGAAGGGTGCCCATGTAAGTATCTGGCACACAAGTATGGGTGCACAATAATACTTGGACGACCGAATGTTCACTTATGTGTTAAATAACCTAGATGTTAATACATGGGTTAGACTTGACTCAAGCCTACAGGTGAATTAACAGGTATTCCTATAAGTGGGTCACTCAAGTTCCTTAAAGAGGAATTGTTGGTGCACAAGTTGTTCTAATTTAGGAAGGTTGGTCTCTTTAGGTGTGCAAGTGATACAAATTTCAAACACTAAAAGGATTCTAGTACTATGATACTCCATCAATTCCTCCACTATAGGTGTTAATAAATAACCATGGAGGTTTCAGAAGACCTGGGAGAAGCACTAGGGCGACCAGAGAAGCAATTAGGGTTTAGGGAAATTTTTCTATGAAAATAAAGTCCCCAATGGTTTATTTATAGGAAAATAAGTGACTTTAGACGAAATGGTAGTAGGGAGTGCAAGTGGGTTGGGCCCCAAATCTAGGCTCACAAGAACCATTTGCATCAACGGATCCTCAGCTTGATTAGGGCGATCCAATTTTCATGCCAGTGCAAATTTTGATATTCTTCTTCTTTTTTATCTTCTTTTTTCTAAGGCATTTCCCTTTGTTAATTTTTATACTCTTTGATGGAACAAAGTGTTATAAAAAACAATACATCTTCAAGGTGGATCTGTGGTCGTGATATTACCATGATAGGATGAATAAAAAGGATATCCCTAAGAGATAATTTCATACAAGGTATGGGAACTATGAGTTCGTAGTGATGCCATATAGACTCACTAACTCTTCAACAATATTCATGGACATGATGAATAGAGTTATTAGATATGACCATAAAAAATTTATTTTAGTCTTTATAGAAGTCATTCTAATATACTCTAATACAAAGGAGGAGAATTAGGAGAATTTTAGAAGTGTATAAAAGACCTTGAAAAAGAGAAATCTATATACAGTGTATAGTAAGTGTGAGTTCCGGTTTAATGAAATCTCATTATTGGGGAATATAATCCCAATTTATGAGATACCTATGGATCCTTTAAAGAAAAAATAAATTGAAGGATGGTGTAGGAAAACATATCTAATAGATATCTATAGTTTGCTTGGGTTATATTGATATTATAACTAAATTAGGATAAAATTCTCACAATTTTTGAACACCCTTACTACGATAACTCATATGGGAGTCATTTTTTCCTATAATGATGAATGAAAATACAGAATAATGGTGTTGGAAAGGAGTCTTATCACTACCTATGTGCTCACACTACCCACAAGTGGGAAAATTTTCATAATTTTCAATGACGCATCAAAGAAAGGATAGGGATGTGAGGTATGGAAAATTGAAAAATTCATTACCTATGCCATAAGGCAGTTTACAATTAATGAGAAAAACTACCCCACACATGATCTGAAGTTGGAAGTGGTGATCTTAAATATGAAAATTTGGTGACATTATTTTTTTGAGGAGAAGTGAGAAATATATATGGATCAATAAATTTTTAAATATATATTTACACAGAAAGAGATGAATATACACAAATGAAGATGGTTAGGGATCATCAACGATTATGTCCGCTCAATCCACTACAATCTTAGGGAAGTGAACAAATAAAAGTAATCTTTAAATAGAAAAAATATACCAATTATATCATCAATGAGAATTGAGAAGTATCCAATATTTTTAGATATAATGATGATGGACATGAGAATCATAAATATAAGAATAGCATAAATCCTTTCAGAAAAAATTTCTCAATAAACTCTTCTTGAAATGTTAAAGGATACTCAAGAATATGATATGGGAATTCAGAATAAAGTAGAAACTATATGAAAAAATTAAATCCTCAGAGTTCAATATTAATGAGGAAAAAAATAATGAGATTTGGTTAAAGACTATTTTTTCCATCACATAATTTGTTAAAGAGGGATATATTAGATGATTTATATAGTTCAAATTTCCCAATTCACCCAAGAAACAAAAATATGTATTTATATCTCCAAGATAACTATTGGTGGGATAAGGTTAATATGGATATCGCTAATTATACATCAATGTTCCTAGTACATTAACTAGTCAACAATGAAAGGCAGATGTTTATGGGGATGATGCAACCATTTCCCATAGAAATATGGAAATGGGAAAACACCACCATGGAATATGTCACCAAGCTTACAGAGACATCAAAATGAAACAATTCTATCTTGGATGTTGTGGATCATCATACAAAGAATGAAATCTTCATTGAGATTTGAGATGATTTCTCACTAGATCAACTAACATAGATTTAAATTACAAAAGTTGTAAGGATTCATGGAGTACCTATTTCAATTGGAGAAGATTGAGATTCAAGGTTAACCTCTATGTTATGGAAAAGTCTCAAGCATAATCTAAAAAATAATATTAACTTTAGTACGACATATCACCCTCAAACAGACGGCCATTCTTACCAGACTATCCAATCAATAGAGGACATGTTTAGATATTTTTTAATTCACTTTAAAGGAAGATGAGACCAAAATATTCATTTGGTGGAATAATTTTATAACAATCATTTCCACTCGAGCATCCAAATGGTTCCATATGATTCCCTTTACATGAATAGGTCAAGAACATCAACATGTTGAGATGATATTGGGGAATGAAAACTTCCATGTCTTGAAATGGTTGAGGAAACTGTGGAGAAGGTTAGGACAATTCAACAACACATCACGGCTGCCCAAAGTCGACAAAAGGTCTATACTGGAGATTGTTGACATGACCTAGAGTTTGATGTTAAAGACATTGTATTCCTCCGCATATATCCCTGTAATAGTTTGTTGAGATTTGTGAATAAGGGAAAGCTTATTCCAAGGTACATCGATGCTTTTGAGATTTTTGATCGCATCAGAGTAGCGACCTATCGACCAGGAATCCAACTGAACCTATCCCAAGTTTATGATGTATTCAATATATCCCTATTAAAAATTTACATACTATACCCATAAAAATTACTCCATCCAGATATGGCACCATTTTATAATGACCTTTAAAATGATGGTAATCTAGTGAAGATCTGTGATCAAAGAGAAAAAGTTCTACGAAATAAGAAAATTCACCTCATCAAAGTGTTGTGGTGAAAGCACAAGTTTGAAGAAACAACATAGGAACTCAGGGAGATGATGAAGAGGAGTTACCCTCATCTGTTCTATGTGTGGGAAAATGAAATTTTCAAGGTGAAATTTCTAAATATGGGAGGATTGTAATGACCATAACTTTTATGAATGAAATTTCCCATCTTGATTTAATTTAATGTATTATGGATATTTAAGACACATGCACTTGTTTTGTTTTATTATATCCAATTGGATTTAAATGATCATAATGAATCATTATCTTTCAAAAATATAGATTTTTAAAAATGATCACATGACTAGTATAAATATTGAGTTTTCAAAAATCATTTTGGCGCAGACAAAGGAAGCGATTTTCTCAACTATTAGGATTGTACCCTATGAAGCCCATTTATTGGAGCTTCCAATGGAGATATCATTTCTAGGATTTTCCCTATACCAATAAAAATCTAAGATCATAAAATTTAAGCATGATAAAAAACATTTATAGCAGATGTGCAAGCTCATCGAGATCACAACCCAAACCATGTCCACTGAATGACTCCATGAATTCCCCACCATCATGCACCATACTCTTAGGGAATTTTCTAGTGTTATAAAGGGATATGTATCTAGAACCTATAAATAGTAATATGCACATTAATTTTTATTTAATTATGAATATATTTTAATCCTATTATTATTACTTTGTAACTGATTTGTAAAGCACATATTGTATTTTTGGTTAATATTCAAATACAATTAATGAATTAATGAATTAATGTATTGTTGAAATAAATAATATTTTAATTGATTATTATTATTAACTATTATTTATAAAAAATTATCATTTAATTTTGATGATGTCCATTGTGATTTTTATAAGGATTAAAAAAACAATTATTGTTGAAAACTACTAATTTTCAATAAATATCATTATTTATTTTAAAAGATAAAATTGGAAAATTTTAAAAATTATATCGATAAAATGAATATATTTTTTGGAATCAGGTAATAAAAATTATCATTAGGTAATTGTTTCATAATTTTATGAGATAATCTAATTTTTTGGTAATAATTAAATACCATATTAATATACAGCATGTATTATGAAATAATAATTAACCAATAGTAGTTTAATAAATACTATTAATGGTACCATCATCCAAATATATGTTTTCCCTTTAAAATAATGTGATAGTATGTTTATTTGTTTTCTTCGATAATTCCCTAGTCATTTTTCTGAGACTTATAATATATTTTAATATTTTAAAATCATTTCATTGAAAGTGTGACTCACCTCCAAATAATGAAGAGAAATATTTTATTATCTATGGCCCTTGGACATATAAAATAATTTTAACCACTATCATTGGGTAGAAAAAATGGAACAAACCATGGGATAGTTTGTGGTTTTGAATATTTTTTTATGAAGTGTCCAAAACCTAAATAATAAAGAAATCCCCCTCCATTCCCATATAGACCCACCAAATATCTCATTTCACTTCACATAGAATCCTTTAATAACTTCCAAAATCTTCCCTGATTTGCATAGTGTCCTCCCAAGGTTCCCCATGCTCTTAATAAGCCTCTCCAAAACATTTGGTGTCACACACTCATGTAAGGGATTCTCTCTCTCCTCTTTTTATCAAGAACTTCAATTATGATATTCTATTTTGATTTTCATTTAAATAAGTTGGGATACATTATAACCAACTCCCAATAAATTTTAATTTTAAGTGATGTTAGTTCCTTCGAGACCCATTTATCCCTCTTATAAACCATCATGTACACCCATTACTATGCTAAAATTCCACAAGGTATCCTCACCTTCCTCTCTTTTCATAAATTCATGATCCTTATTTTTAAATTAACCTATATAATTTCAATTGGTTATGATTTCATTAAACTATTATCATGGAATTAATCTCTTTTTAATTTTAATTAAATTACATACCATTTTCAATCTATCATTTTGAAACTTACCTATGTTGTTAAAATATTGAATTTCTATAAGGAATCTTCCACCATCATCTTTTATCAAGGATTCATTTTATGGAATGTCTTATACTTTCAATTTTTTACTATGTTGAGATATGTTCTTAAATATACCCTTTACTTTCCATTTAATTTATAAATGATGTGATCCACCCTTCTCTCTCATCAACTAATTTTTATGAACTTCTATATGATGTTGTTATGCTGCTGAAATTGCACAACAATTTTCCATACCAATGCAAGTGTGTAGTGAATAACATACTCATTTCCATATCATGGGTATTTATCATTTTGAATATAGTCATATTTATTGGTTAATTACATGTACTTATTACACACTCCATGATATTTCAATAAAATATTATGATGTATGAATCCATGTTGTATGTTATATGTGGCACACTTAATAATGAGAATGAAATGATTATGAAGGGTGTGACCTGATAGCACTCTAATGAATTAGGTAATGTTTAGAATCATGATATGTCATTTTGGTAAATTTTTTTTAAAATATTCCTTTATGTGAATTTGTCCACCATGTGGTCTTGGATGGTTTATCCTTGATCAATTTATGAAGCAGTGTTTTAAGTTGTTTCCACATATCTCATGTTATGAGTATCATGATATATCATGCCTCTGTATTCATGATATTTTTATATCATCGATCACCCATTTCTTTTATATGTCCTCAGGTTATATCATGCAGTGTTAAGTATGAAGAAATGTTTAGTTCATGATAATGATGTTTTCAATTAAGATGTTGTTATTTATTATTTTAAGTTATTATGTAATGTACCTAATTTCCCACATGCAATAGACCTATTTATCTTATGAGTTTTATTAAGGGTAATTTTGTTTAATAAATCATTATTAAAATCCAAATAATCCGGAGGGATGTTAAAATGGGTTTAATGTTTCATAATTATAAGATATGGATTAAAAAGATACTAGAAACTGATCATATTTGATGGGTTGGGTTAATTTCAACCATTTATTGTATTATATTTTATTTTGGTATAAATTAGTGCTGTAAGACATTATTATTATTTGTATATTATTTAATATTTTATGCAATTCCAACTATGTCCTTTTCCTCCCCTATAAAACAATATAGTCTCACATCTTTTATCCGAAAATATCAAACCATATATATCATCCAATAGTTATCATAATACCCACCTATATTCCTTCCCCATATCTTAGGTCCTTATTTATTTAAAAAATACCGTCATTTCAATGATTAAGGAGAAAAATGAGGCTTCTCAATGAAGATCTATAACCCCATACCAATTGTTTTCAATTTCATTTATTTATATACCTCATCCAAGATGATAATATACATTATAAAATAATGAATTATGTTTATATAATATAACTATTTCTTATTATGATGATGTAAAAACCATTATCCACATCTTTTACATCCAATGGTTGGTGTGAATATTTATCCTTCATACATCCAACTTACTATCTCCACATAGTAGTGTAATTCATTTTTCATCAGCACTTTACTGGGATGGTTATAAAGATAGATTTAATATATATATATCTATATGTATGTGTGTGTGTGTTATTTATTATATTAAACTGATTTTATAAATTTTAATTATTATTTACCCTTCATTTTTTTTGCTATTAAAATGTAAAATCAGCGATCATGCATACATACGACCTACCGTTTCCCTGAATGGTGTAATTTTTTTTTTCATATCTACCTTTTATGGTTTAATATATTTATATATAATTAATATATATTATATTTAAATTTGGAATAATTATTTTTATATATTGAAGAAATTGATCAAAGTAAATGGATTGGGACATCCGTACGGAATAATGCATGAAAAATGAAGCAATTATCACAAAAACCTATTATTTGAATACGGAGTTGTTAATAAAAAAATAATAATAAGTTATAAGTAATTAATTTATGACATTATATATATTATTATGGGTTTTAAATAGATTTATAACAAATCTACGTTTATTATTCATTATTTTTGAACACATATGAAGAAACACAAGACTTGTTATAAGGGTTTCTCATCTCACTTTAATATTTGTATGCTATATTCACCACTAATTTCTTTTATATAGTGCGTATACCAGCCCTATATCATTTTATATCATTATTATATTTATTTAAATGATATATTAAGTTTCATTTGAATTTATTTTTTCAGGGGTCATATAATTCAAAAGTTACGAATGTTGTTATAGTTTTATGTTACAATCTAAATGTTTATCAGTATTATATATGATTAAGTTTCCGATGATGTGATTTTATGACCTACATATAAATAATATCATGATATATTATCTAATATGGTTATTTATAGAGATTAAATTTATTCCTTTCATTTTCCTCTCATTATATACTCAATATACTGAAATAATATTTTTTAAGGAAATCTGACAATATTTATCTATTCAGTTGGAAATCCTTTTATTACATGTCCAGGTTCTCTAAAAATGTCCTATATATTGTATTTACTATTATAAAATTATTTTTAATGTAATTCTCACCCTTTTATTACTATTTAATAATTTTTTTAAAAGGTATTATCTTGTGCATTTCTTAACAAGGTAATTTTTGCTTTTTATCAAAAATTTGAAAGGAATCATTGTTTTTACATACATATCATGAATGAAATTTCAAATAATTATAAACCCTAAACGTTTTTAAGATTAATATAAATATTTACATGGTTATTTTCAAATAAAATATTTTCCATTATATTTGATAAATATTTATATTTTAAAGAAGATGTTTCACAATGAAAATGGTATTTTTCTTATTTCTAATATTGGGAATCCCCAATTGTGGCCTTTTTTAACCCCCCATTCTAGGGAACCCCCTCCCCATGATTATTTTAACATAGAGATAGCTCCAAATGAGAAGAAAATATTTCCTTCTGTGATAGAAGAGCACCCAGTGAGGTGAAATCCTAAGGAACTTGAGGAAAATAGTTTTTTCCTGAAAAAAATATTCACATTATCTTTTAAAGAAAAATTTCTTTTATGATAATATAATTTTATTTCACTTATTATTTAATATGGATTTATACATGGAAGCCATACTTATTATTTATTTCAAAGGTTTATGATTATGATGATGAGATGTTTATGAAACCAATTTTCTATTCTATAGGTTATGTAATAATGAAATGTTAACTGTTTTCATGATACTGTGGCTTATACATGAATGAGTTATGAGTATGTGATGGGAGAATATTTTATAGCCATACAATGCATTATTTAAATATGGATAACTAATGATATAATTATTTTATGAAAATCTGTATTCATGTTCATAATATTATGCATGGACCATATTTTCATGTCTAGAAGATTATGAATGGAACTAGTTTTCATGTACATAATATTATGTGTGTTTCTAGTTTTAATGTCTATAATACTATATATTTAACTAGTTTCATGAAAATAATTCATGAAAGGGTCTAATTACATGTACCTAACTTAATGATTGAGCCTATTTCTATTTTTAGATGTCAAAAATGTTATATGCATATGTTTTTTCCTCAACCAAATATATATGTCACACTCTCATGATCCATGAATGATTTTTTAGGATTCCACACTCTTTTGAATATTTTTTATTATTCGGATAAAGTTTTATTCAATGAATCAATTTTATTATCTATGGTATATTAGGTATATTTTTTTTAATTTTTAACCATTATCTCATAACTTTATTATTAAATCAAACTCATGTATGACCATTAATTGATATATCTTATGTTTACGCTTCCTGAGAATTTGATCTAACCCTTTCTTATGTTTTTCGTTACCCAGTTTAAGAAGAATGGTTTTATGTAAGTTATACCTAAGAATCATTATATTTGGAAAAGCTTTATATCTTTCAAGAAATAAGAGTATTGTTTTCCTAGTGTCAAAATAATCTAATCCTTTATTATTTTATAATGGAACGCAATGTAATGTATTAAATATTTATAAAAAATCATGTTCTAATTTTGAATGAAATTATTGGGTAACTATAGTTGGTGTAAATGTAGGGTTTAGTTAATTTTTGGAGATTAGGATTGGTGCAGTTTTTCAAAAACCATGGGGATCAATCTAAGTATATGATAACAACATAATGTTTTTTTATGGATGAGGATATGTAGTTTTACAAGCAATAAATCCTTTTTAAATACTATTAATGGATTTGGTTTTGAAATTTATGCATCTAGGGGTAATATATCTAAAAATGTTGGCCAAGTATATGTTAATAATAATTCTAGTGCAGAGTGTGTGTCCCCTTACTATGAACCTGGATTGATACTCCTAAAGGAATTTTGGGGTTAATTCACATTTTAATTATGAACCATCATACAATAAATAAATATAGTATTCCATTATTGTCCTTGGTTAAACCAAAGGATTCATAGATTCGGAATAATGAGAAATTATTTAGTCCTTTTATAAATGATTTTTCATATATTCTCACTATGACTATTATTGATCACACTACACTTTTTGTTTTTAGTTAATGGATGAATCCAAAATGAATAATTTGAAAAACAAATGTGTTTTCCAATTCAATGATTATGCCTATGAGTATCCGAATGGATTAGGATTTAGGGTGAAATATTTTATTATGCTCAATTTACTATCTCAATACATTGGAGGTAAGTTAGATCATGTTAAAATTCTAATACACCACATAAGGAGAAAAATC
This sequence comes from Viscum album, assembly GCA_963277665.1. Classification (NCBI taxonomy): domain Eukaryota; kingdom Viridiplantae; phylum Streptophyta; class Magnoliopsida; order Santalales; family Viscaceae; genus Viscum; species Viscum album. The sequence goes on along the minus strand of OY728126.1, from coordinate 649,260,520 downwards.
GATTGAATTTTTTATGAAAAAATGTATACCATCTTTATATGAGTCTTCGAGTCCACTAGATGATGAGTAGTGGATTAATGTGATGGAGAATATATTTTACATTCCTCAGTTCTCATACCATGAAAAAGTTCTCATTACTGTTGATCATTTTTGTGGGAAAAATAGATAAATAGTGGAATATTATGAAGAATACAATTAAATAAGAAGGGATTAATCCACGGAATGTGATGAAATTAAGAGAATATTATTCATTATTTAATTATCCAATATTATATATGTGAAAATTGATAATGAATTATTTGAGATTAAGAACAGGGATGACGAATCCATCATTACCTATGAGGACAATTCTATAAGAACTTCAAGTTATGAATATATTAAAATCATTATTCATAAAAAAAATTGATTGATTCATTATTGGTTTTAAACCAATTATTTTAATGTTATTATAATTAAGGGAATTGGGAATAATTAAGAAATTGTTTTATGTGCACTGGATGTGGAAATGAAATCTAGAAAATCTTATGGTTCTGGTGATAAAAAAAGGAAGATTAAGTTTCAATGAAGATCCATGGGTATGTCAAATAGAGGTAAGAATATAATTGAACCACTTACATTCAAAAAATGTGCGTAGGAGTAATCCGGTGAATGTCTAAAAGGAACAAGAATACGTTTCGAATGCATGAAGGTTGGCCATCGAGAAAAACTATATCAAAGTGATGTGAATAGGCAAGTCAACGAAATTAATAGAGATAGAGATCAATGGAATACACCAGTAACACATTATTTCTATAAATGCAAGGTTTTTGGGAATTTTGAAAATCAGTGCCATATTCAAAAGGATAATGTGGATAAAAAAACACAACAACCTCTAATGTTAAATGGAAAGTGAAAAGATTATGAAATCTCAATATTTGAAGTAAATCATCATAGTTAGGTTACACTTATCCTCCCCTCCAATGTTTGGACTTCTGTTTTTAGGTTTATATGAATAATACTCATGTAAATTTTGTTCATTAGTTAAATTTTATGTGACTCCAAGTTTAACACCCCAAGCTTCGACAATACATTTCCCTTTGAGTAATGCAATAGCTTGCATTGTACGCAACTTCGAGATTCTAACACACCGCGACCAATCAAGCTAGCCGTTATGAATATTAATTCCCACATTTTGAAATTTTATAAATTTTATCTTTCAAAATGGACTTCATTTTTGGATTTTTCATATCAAAATTAGCATAGGGTTAATTTTTTGTATTTTTCTGAAAACATTCAATTTTTGATGAATAGTGAAGAAACATTGTTATTGGTTAAAACCAAAATTTTATTTAAATAATTATTTATATTAATTCAAATTTATTATGTCAAAATAGATAAATAATACTTATATATGTTCAATATAATTCCTTGGATACATTTTATAACAAGCTTAGATATATAAAAATTTTATTGAACTTTTTACCGTCTTTTACCCACCACATAGGAGCATTTGTAAATTTGCATAAATATTCATTTTACAACTTCTATAAGTTTGATTTAAAAGCTCCAATAGACAAAATTATAATAATTATTTAAAATATGGTTTAATAAGATGAAAATAATTTTCTTGAATAGTAACTTGTGACTTTTATTTAACACTATTAAAAGTAAATAGGCTAATTAAGGGTAAAAATGATATCATAATTACCCTAATACTTGTCATAATTCTATTTTATAAGTTTAATTCGACCAAAAACAACCTTAGTAATAAAATATGACCCCCTTTGGTTCACTTTTATTATATTAGGACATTATTATTATTTTATTTAAAGAATAGTTAAAAGAGTTAAATTCAATGTTTAATAACAAGAACATTTTAAATTTTGAGTTACACACAATAGAAATTAGATTATAAATATTAATTATAAATATAGATATATTTCCTACATAATTTTATTTTATTTACAATTTTTAGACTTTAAATAATATAATTTATTTAGGACACAATGATGATGCATAAATTAACTTATTAAAGAATGATTAAAATAATTGATATAAAAAATATCCAAATAAATGTAATTTGACTCTACTGATGAATTATACTAATTTTCTAGGTTAATATGACATTTTATAGATGTTTGAATAAATTTTATTCAATGTGATAATGTTTTAATGTCTTTCAAAAAAAATCAAATACTAAATAGTGTCAAAATTGACATAATTGAGTTTTTAAAACAAATACTATATTACTAATTGATATAATATTACTAAAAATCTAAGGTTCAGTAAAAGGACTTAGATAAGTTTATATATGTTAATAATGATCCACTTGGGGTTCTCTTATAAGTTTATAGTATGTTTATTAACCATATGATATAAAAATACAAAGAGACATGGTAAATGACAAACTATTTAACTAAGGGTTAAATCTAAAAGATATGGTTAATATAGTGACCTAAAAATGTATAAAACCGATTGTTTGAGAGTATTTCAACCCATACCAACCTTATCCACTAAATAAATCATTATTTTGCCATTATAAATCGAAAATTATTTTATTATAAAATAACATTTTAATATTTTTCTAAAGTGACCCTTACCTCTGTTATAAAACTGTAATTCCCATCCTATTAATTTCACAACTCCAAAGCCATTTGGCTCAGCCAAACCCTACCCAAATATCATCAAAAAGATCTTCCCTTAATCCTAGATGCATTAATTTGGTCAGAAAGCCAACCTAACAAGCTGTTTTGATCAAATCGAAAGGAATAACCTGAAGAAGAGGTAAATATTTCATCACCTCTTTCATGTTCTTTTCTCCTTTTACATCCTATTTATTTGTAGTTTACAATCTAAAATAATAAGTCCAGTATCTTCTATATACTTTTATTTAATTATAAATATGGTACAACCATATTATCTATTCTATCCATCCTATAAATGACAAAGTCACCATACGTGTGTACGCACGGCTTACCGTCTCCACGTCGTGGTGTAGTTTGTTATTCAAACATTTCATTAATTTGGATGGGTATAATAATGAATATAACTAATTTAAATAATAAATATAACATGATAATAATTCTGTATATATGATATAAAATCCAATTACATACCATTTCAACATCAATATAATGATATTATCGCTCGTACGTACGTATGGATTACCGTCTCTATGAATGCGATGAGATTCATTCCCCATTATAATCATTCAATAATAATTTTCATTTTATGATTAAAAATAATTTTTATTAACATAATATCATTCTGTATATGAATAAAATACATCTTATCCATAACAAACATAACATATGTAACCAACCATATAATGGAATGCAAATCCGTTAACACCCAAAATGGTGATACAACAGAAATATTATTAACAAAGATATATTAGAGGATCATATATTATATCATATTTATGTATATAGTTCTCGTATAATTTAATAAAAATGATTTAACTATTATATAGGAGGTTAACGTACCCTCGACCAAGGGAAATTACAAGGTAACAGTTAATTTTACAATCTCTACATTTTCCGAGGTTGTTTTTACGTATGTATATGCTGGGACCTCTTTATCATCATCATCCGTGTTTTCTAAAAAATGTAATTCATATAATTTTTACTATTTACTATAATATGGGTTAAAATGAATTTATACCCTTATTTTACTATATATTTTTTAAAAGGAATCTTTCCATTGTTTTCTAAACAAGGTGCATTATGACCTTTTTGCCAAAATTAATATAAGAATGTATTTTTTTTAACTTATACGGCAGGTGTGGCTATTTTCATTCATTAAATCATCGTCAAAGCATCCCATACATGCTAATAAGAATATATTCAAAATAAATTATTTCTTTTATAATTAACTGACTTTTAAATTATTTCAAAATAAAAAGAGATATTTCTCTAAAAAAGTTTTGATTTCATCTATGTCGACATCCTTTGATAGATTTTAAGCTTGTTTGAAGTTGATTTATTATAATAAAAAACATACATATTGTATTGAAGGTTATGTGATATGGTTGACTATGGATGTGTTATTTTTACACCATTCATGGTTTATGGATAAAGTATTGACATTTTTTATGCTAGTTTTAATATGAATGTTTAGGTTATGTTTAAACCATTTCATATGAGGAATGCATTGGACTTAGTAAGTGACAGGTGGAGGCTACTATAGTTCCTCACTGCATCGGTAGGTCTCATGAGATAAAATAGTGTCTTGGAACAAAGCCTTGACAGAATCTTATTTGTAGAATTGGAACAAGGAATTGACTACATGGTTATAAAGTGTGTCATTATGCATTCCATCATTATGAAAGTGGCTATTGATATTTCATGTGATTATTTGACTAGTAGAATATCAATGTGAATAAGTAAATTGAATTATTTGATTTTATATTTTCCATATTATGATGAAGTTTTATTTTAAAAGGCTTTTATTTTAGTCTTATACATTGCCTTAAATTTTATTTATTATTTATTAAAGTTTCCTCTATATTATTATCCTTACCCAGCATATGACCTCACTCTTTTATGTGTTTTATTTTATCCAAGATGTGAAGAATTATTTTACTGTTGAACATCAAGAATAGGATAAGGATTTAAGTGTGTTAAAAAGGGGACAAAATGTTGTTTATGTTTTTATTTCATGATTTAATATAAAACGTATGAATGTATCTAGTACTTCCAAGGCTACTAAATTGTTCCATATTTCGGGATTAGATCTCTTGTCATCATGCCAATGTTACGTAAAAGTTCACTAACTTTGGGAAACCGGGTTTAGGGCATTACATATGGTATCACATGATGTTTTGTACAAACCGTGGCAGATAGATTTAGAAAAAATCTGATTAGAGAACATTACCCTAAGATAGACTTTGAGGATTATTATAGAAGAACATCCAAGAATTTTGGTACTATAGATATTTTGTGAGTTTTCTAAGAAATAAATCCCTGTTTAGATATGAGAAGGTAGAGGCTGCTCTGGCACATAAGTACCTATGGGTAAACCCCAAAAACACCGCTTTCAGCTAGACTTTAACGGCAACCGGTGCACGACAATTTTCTTTGCTGCACTCTTGGTTACAACTCTCCCAATGGATATGTTTAGGATAATTCTCATTTTCATTAAAAACCATTATGAATGGTTTATGAGTATATAATTCCTCAAATTTTTTTTTATGATTATGGATTATATCCATAAATTTTTCAATTTATGTTAAGTGTTTTACAATTTTAGAATTATGTATTTTGATTCAAAAACTAATCTAGTGAATGCCATTGTTTAGAAATGTCACCTAATGGAAGGAATATAAATCGTATCAATGCTCGTAATCCATGTAGGGCTTTGCATTATAATGAAGATAATTATAGAGAGATGGTAAATAAACTGGTGTTGATCAACTTATCACGGTACATAGATAAATCACTCAGGTTATGAATAATAACTTTACCCGTTGGAGCACCCTGATCCACATAATGGAGGATCAATGTTTAACCACATCAAGAGGTGACAACCACCAAAAATCAATGGGAGTGAAAATCCATTAGTAGCTGAGAAATGGATAAATTCCTTAGAGAATGTATTTCATGATTTGGGGAGTAGCGAAAGGGAAAAAAAGTTGTCATTGTAGTTTATCACCTCACGAGACATAAAGATCAATGGTGGTCACTAATCCAAAACAAAAAGGAAGGTTAAGAAGTATCAAACATGGAATAGAGGGAGTTCAAAGATATTTTATTGGAAAAATACTTTCCACATTACCACTGATGGAATATAAAAAGACAATTTCTGAGTCTGAGACAAAAGGAGGATGAGAATGTCACAATGTATGAAGATAACTTTACATGGTTAGAAAATTATGTAGAAAACTATATATGAAACCCAAGGAGTAATATTGATCGATTATTTGATGGGTCAAAACCATTTCCCTGGATATAAATAGTCTCTCAATCCTTTATATCATATGTAGATATTGTCTCATGTTCTATCTAGACAGAAGAATAAATCTCTAAGTCTTATGTCTTTAAAGAAAAGAAGGAGAAGAAGAGATCTGTTAAATAATATGGAAATATAAATAAGGGGAAGGTAGGAAAAATTGAAAATATATCCTACGGTAAATGTAGGAAGAAAATATCTAATACTTGCCTAAATAAAATAGGAGTTTATTACAAGTGTTGTGAAAAAGGCCACCATGCTCATGATTGTAAGGGAAGAAATAGGCTGTCAATGTTGAATGCTCAAATTATAGAGAAAAGGGGGATTATACAAATGAATGCCTTATGATCCAATGGATCTTACCTCATAAAAGGCCAAGGGAGCAAGGCTATGTTTATGCTATCAGTATTTCTAAGGTTGAATCTCTGAAAGACGTGGTGGCAGGTAATTTAATGGTTTTATCAAGTTTATCCAATGCTTTATTTGATTACAGATAATCACATTGTTTTATATCATTGCAGTATGCTAAAAAAATTAGATATTTTCAATTTGAATTAAAAATAGAGTTCTCAGTCAAAACACCTATGGGAAGTATCAACACAACATTTTTTTGTGAATCAGTTCTGATTAAATCATATAAATGTTCTTTATATACTGATCCCATCGTCATACCCATGATCTAATTTGATATGGTCCTCGGTATGGATTGGATTTCAGAACATGAGATAGGAATTTATTATAAGAATAAGGATGTTACAATTTTTGATGATGATAAGGAGTACCTAATCTTTAAATTAGAAACGTCACTACGAAATTCTTATATAGATCTAACCCTAGTAGCTCTACTAAATTAAATTATTAGGGATGAATAGAATGAAATAACTATGGATGAGGAAAAGAATTCTTGAATAGAGGACATATCTATTGTGCAAGAATATATTGATGTTTTTCCAAAGGATATACCTGGACATCCTCCAGAACAAGAAAATGAGTTTTCCATTACTTTAATTCCTAGTTCAAGGCCCACACTGAAGACCTCTTATAGAATGACCATTTTTGGGATTAGTGGAACTAAAGAAACAACTAGAGGAATTGTTTAATAAGCGATTTATTCACCCTATTGTTTCACTATGTGGGTCCCCTAATCTTTTTGTTAAGAAGAAATATGGATCTATGTGGTTGTGAATTGGTTTAAGAAGGTTATTATCGACGATTCGTCCAAAATTTTATTCGGTTGGAAAACCCATTAACCAAGATCACACATATAAGGGTTAGTTTTTTTTGGGAAAAAGAGTGTGAAGAATGTTTTGACGAACTGAAGAGAAGATTAGTCAATGATCTTATCTTGACTCTACCATCATGGAACGATGGGTTTTTTATTTATAGTGATACTTCAAAGAAAGGACATGGTTTTGTATTTATGCATAATGATAGAGTTATTGCCTATGCATCACGGTAGCTAAAAATTCATGAACAAAACTGTCCCACTCATGATCTTGAGTTAGAAGCTGTAATATTTGCTATTAAAATAATGAAACACTATCTCTATCGTGAAAATGTGAGATTTATACGGATCACAAGAATTTGAATTATATTTTCTCACAAAAAGTACTCAACATGAGGCAAAGGAGATGTTTTGAACTACTCATGGATTATGGTTTCACTATACACTACCACCCGAGGAAGGAAAATATGGTGGAAGATGCTTGGACCAGAAAAGTTCATTGAGTTTTAATGAAGATGAGAGTTGAAAGGGATCATATTATCATGGATCTAGTACTGATGGATATAGAAATATACATGGAAGGTGAAACATCAATAATTTTTCAAATGGTTGCCAAACCATCATTACTAGAAAGGATAAAGAGTTCTCAGACTGATGATGAGGACTTTCAAAAGAAAATTAAAGCTGTGAATGATGGGTGATTTTTGTGACTTCATATATGAAGATGGGATTTTGAAATTTGTAAAGAGACATTGTGTTCTTGATATACCTGATCTACAAATGGAATTGTTGTATGACGCTCATAGCTCCAATTTATTTATACACCTTGATACCACTAAGATTTATAGAGATTTGAAGGATCATTTTTTATCAGACAATATGAAGAGGGAGATTGGTGATTTTGTGACAATATGTATTTTTTGACAACAAGTAAAGGATTTAAGGAAACAACCTGGAGGAGTCATATAACCTCTTCCCATACCTAAGTGGAAATGGAATAATATTACGATAGACATTGTCATGGGTCTACCAAGGACTCATAGAAATAATGATGCATTATGGGTCATTATTGATCATCTTACCAAGTCAGCACATTCTCTTGCTATAAGAGAAGATTTACCACTTGAACTTCTGGAAATAATATATATTAATGAATCTGAAAGACTCCATAGTGTACCCCTATCAATTGTTTCTCATCATGATCCCTGTTTTGCATTATGATTCTGGAAAAGTCTTCAGAAGGCCCTAGACAGTGAAATTTGTTTGATCACTGCATACCACCCTCAAACCGATGGACAGTCAGAAAGGAATATTCAAACCTTAGAATACATTTTTAGATCTTCCCACATGACTTTCTATGTATATTGGATCAATATTTACCTCTAGTAGAATTTTCCTATAACAATAGCTTCCATTCAAATATACATATGGCACCATATGAAGCGTTATATGGTAAGTTATGTCACACAACAACTTGTTGGGATGATGATGGTGAAAAAAACATGTAGGCCAAGAACATGTTGAGGAAAAAATGGAAAAGGTGAAGGTTATACAAACCCATATCAAAGAAGCCCAAAGTAGGAAAACGAGCTATGCCATAACAAAAAGAATTATTAGTAATTTCAAGTAAGAGACCATTTTTTCTTGAAAGTATCTCCATGTAAGGGTGTTATATGTTTTGGTAAAAAGGGAAAATTGAGTCCCAGTTACATATGACCTTTCAAAATTATAGAATTAATTGGGGTTGTAGCTTACTATTTGGAAATACCGCCAAGCCTCTTCAAAGTTCACGATGTGTTCTAGGTATCACTTTTTAGAAAATACATGCCTGACCCAACGCATGTACACACCTATTAAGAAATTGAACTGGAACCTGATCTGTATTAATATGAAGAGCCTGTCAAAATTCCTGATACCAGAGAACTAGTGTTGAGAAACCACACATCTTTTCTAGTAAATGTTCTATAGAGATATCATAACATTGAAGAGGCAACTTGGGAACCTGAGGAACTAATGATGAAGAACCACATGAATCTTTTTATGTAGTAATATTCTAGAAATTTCGAGGAAGAAATAATTTTAAGGAGGGGAGAATGTAACACCACAAGCTTCTATGGTACGTTTCCCTTTAAATAATACAATAGCATGCATTGCACGCAACATCAAGATTCTAACACACTACGACCAATAAAACTAGCTGTTATGAATAGTAATACCCACTTTCTGATTTTTTTTTAATTTTATCTTTAAAAATGGACTTCATTTTTGGGTTTGGAATATCAAAATTAGCTTACTGTGAATTTTTGGTATTTTTCAGAAAACAATAAATTTTTGATGAATAGAAAAAAAACACTGCGTTATTGGTTAAAACCAAATTTTTATTTAAATAATTATTTTTTTTATATAAATTTATTTTAGGTCAAAATAGATACATAATAACTCTATAATTTCAATGTAATTAATTGTATTCATTTTATAATAATCTTAGATTTATAAAAAATTTATTGAACTTTTTACCATATTTTACCCACCTCCTAAGAGCATTTACAAATTTACGTAAAAAATAATTTTACAACTTTTATTAGTTGAATTTAGAAATATAAGAGACACAGTTAATATCAATAAGTAAAATGTGCTTCAATATGATGAAAACTATTTTTGGTGAATAGTAACTTTTGAATTTTATTTACAACGGTTAGAAGTAAATACGGTAATTAAGGGTAAAAATGCTATCATAATTACCCAAACACATGTCCTAATTCTATTGGATAAGTGTAATTCGACAAAAAAAAACTTAAGAATAAAATATAATCCCCTTTTTTCCACTTGGATTTGATTATGGCATTTATTATTATTTTATATAAACAATAGTTGAAAGAGTTAAATTCAATGTTTAATAACTAAACCCTTTTTCATATAGGGTTACACATAATATAAATTAGACTATAAATATTAATTATAAATATCAAAATATTTTCTATAAAATTTTATTTTATTTATAAATTTTAGAAATTAAATAATTTAATTTATTTATGACACAATGATGATGCAGTAATTATCTAATTAAATAATGATTAAAATAATTGATATTTTAAATATCGAAATAAATTTAATTTGAGATTTATGATGAATTACACTAAATTTATAGGTTAATATGAGATGTTAGGGTTGGTTAAATAAATTTTATTTGAAGTGACAAGGTTTTAATGGCTTTAAAAAAATAAAATACTAAATAGTGTCAAAATTGACATAATTGAGTATTTAAAACAAATACTATATTAATAATTTATATAATATGCTAAAAATATAAGGTTCATAAAAAGGAATTAGATATAGTTATATATGTTAATAATGAACAAATTTTGGTTCTCTTTGATGTTAATAGTATGTTTAGGAACCATCTAATATAAAAATACAAAGAGACGTTGTAAATGACCAACTATTTAACTAAGCGTTAAATAGAAATGATAAGGTTAATATGGTAACCTAAACCTGTATAAAATATGTTTGTTGAGAGGTTTTCGAACCATACCCTACTTATCCTCTAAATAAGTCATTTTATATCTATTATAAAAATAAAATTATTTTATTATAAAATAATATTTCAATCTTTTACTAAAGTGACCCTCACCTCTCTTATAAAAGGGTACTTTACCTTATCTTAATTTCACACCTCCAAAGACATTTGGCTCAGCCGAAACCTGACCAATTTTCCTCCTGAATTTCCTTACTTCATCATATATTCCTTCCTTTGGTCAGAAAGCCAACCTAAGGATCCCTTTTGATCAAATCAAAAGGCAGAACCCGAAGAAGATGTAAATATTTTATCACCTCTTTCAAGTTCTTTTCTTCTTCCACTTCCTCTTTCTTTGTTGTTTCCATTATAAAATAATAAATCCAGTATCTTATATAAACTGTTATGTTATTATAAATATTTTATAACCATATTAATTATTATATCGATCCTATAAATGACAAAGTCACCATACTTGCGTACATACGACTTACTATCTCCACGTCATGGTGTAGTTTGTTATTCAAACACTTCATTATTTTGGATGAGTATAATAATGAATATAAATATTTTAAATAATAAATATAACATATTAATGACTATTTATATATTATATAGCACCCAATTACATATGTTTTCACCATCAATAAAATGATATTCTCACTCGTTCGTATGCAGGGATTAACGTCTCCATGAACATGATGAGATTCATTCCCCATCATAATCATTCAAGAATAATTTTCATTTTATGATTAAAAATAAATTTTTTGAACACAATATAATTCTATATATGAATCAAATAAATCATATCCACAACAAATATGGCTTATTTATACCAACTATAAAATCGAAAATAAAGAAGATAACACCCGAAAAGATGATACTACTGATATATTATTAACAAATCAATATTAGAGGATCATATATGATATCATATTTATGAATATAGTTCTTGTATAATATAATAACAATTATTTATATATTATATAGTAGGTTAATGTACCCTTGACCATGTAAAAGTACAAGGTAAGGATTAATTTTACAATCTCTTTATTATCTGAGGTTGTTTTTAAGTAAATATCTACTAGGACCTCTTTATCATCCACATCGATGTTTTCTTAAAAAATTAAATCAAAACCTTATTACTATTTACTATACTATGGGTTAAAGTCATTTACTCCCTTATTTGACCATATATGTTTTTAAAGGAATCTATCCGTCATTTTCCAAATAAGGTACTTTATGACCTTTTCGACAAAATTATGGTAAGAATCTATTTTTTATCTTATACGGCGAGTGTGGATATTTTCCACCGTTATATCATCGTCAAAGAATCCCACACTATATTATAGGAATATTTTCAAAATAAATGTTTTCTTTTATAATTATATGAATTTTAAATGATTTAAAAATATAAAGAGATATTTCTTTAAAAAAGTTTTGATTTCATCTATGTCAACATTATATGATGGATTTTAAGATTGTTTGAAGATGATTTATTATGATAAAAACTGTCATATTGTACTTAAGGTTATTTGATATGTTTTACTATGGCTGTGTTATTTCTTACACTATTCATGGTTTATGGATAATGTATAGACATTTTATTTGCTTGTTTTAATACGAATGTTTATGTTATGTTTAAACCTTTTCATATGAGCAATTCATTGGACTTAGTATGTGACGGGTGGAGCCCACAATATAAACTTGATGCATCAATAGGTATCATGAGACAAACTAGTGTCTTGGAAAGAGGCCTTGAAAAAATATTATTTGGAGTCTTGTAACAAGGCCTTGAATATGTGGTTATGAAGTTTGGCATTATGCATTCCATCATTATGAAAGTCGCTGTTGATATTGCATGTGATTATTCGACTAGTATAATATCCATGTGAATAATTTAATGGAATTATATGATTTTATCATTTCTATAATATGATGAAGTTTATGTTTAAAAATATTTTGTTTTAGTTCTATACATTTCATTAAATGTTCATGCATATTTATGAATGTTTCCTCTATATTGTTATCTTTACTGAGTATCTGAGCTCACCTATTTCTATGTTTTATGTTTCCCAAGACGTGAAGAAGTATTTTATGGTATTACTATAGGGATATGATAAGTATTTAAGTGTGTTCAAAAGGGCACACAATGTTGTTGATGTTTTTATTTCATGATTTAATTTAAAAGTTATGAATGTGTCTAGTACTTCCAAGGCTTCTAAACTGATCGGTCATTCCATATTTGATCCCTTGTGATCTTTCCAATGTTATGTAATAATGCACTGACTCTAGGTAACTAGGGCCAGGTCATTACACCAAGAATTTATTACCCCTCTCTACAATGATTACATAAAAAATTCTGAATAAAGAAACCATATTTTATATCCTTAATGAACCTATGATCATATATTAGTGCAAGGATGAACGTAAACATCCAATGAAAATATTTTTTTGATAAAATAGGATCTTATTCAAGGATTAATGGGGAAATAATATATCATAATAATATATAATTATATTTCATCTTTTTTTTGAAATAATTAGTATATATTTAAGAACATATGATCAAGCTATATACATTTTGGTTTGATACATTATGATTGATTATTATTATATTAATAAAATTGATAACTTGTTCATGGAAGGATATAATATTGATCCAATATAATATTTGGGTTTTAATATTGGTTAAAAATATTTTATATGAGACATAAGGATAAATATTTATAGAAATTATTATGTAGAATTTTTTTTATTGTCGATATTTTAGACATTAATATATTATAATTATTCATGTTGGATAACTTGTAAAAACTAATATGGTTTTCTATATATAGAGAGACAGAATGAATAGATTTTCATTCTTTTATGTATCATATGTTCCCATAAAATTTAATTTTATTACAATTGGAATGAAAAATATCATTAATACACATTTTATGGAGTAATTTAAGAAGTGGAAATTGATTGAAACATGACCAAATTTTGAATTTATATTTATAAAATGAAAATATATCAATGAATTGTATTTTCATATGTTATATATCACGAAGTTATATGAATCACTCATTTTAGGAAAGGTATATTGAAATAAAATTTTATAATTTTATCATTAATTTTTAGGAATTAATGGGTTTTCACCCATTATCAATTTATGGTTTTGTTGTCATTAACTTTCTCAAGACCATGTTCTTTGTCACTCATTACCATTATCTAGGGATTTATTTTTCCTCCATGCCCATATTTTTACTTTCAATGAATGTTATAATTTTTGGAAACCCAATTATGTGTTATTCTACACGACCTTCATATTTATCTTTCTCTCTTTTTATGAGGAAGTTTTATTAACACTTGTTTTGATGTGGGTTTTAAAAAAGGTATTTTGAATTTTCAAAAAATTGATTAACGATCTAAAGATAGAATTAAAATGATAAAATTTATTGGTTGTGGTGAGGTGATAATGTAAAACTCTAAAACTTTAGCTCGATAGCTTCCTTAACATGAAATATCATGCTTTTAAGTGAATTAAGATATGTTATAAACCTATTATAATTTAAATAATACCATGCTAATGAATTTTAAGTTATAGATATGAGAAATTGTTTTTAGATAATATATATAAAATTATCATAATCAATTAAATTCTCTTTATTAATACTTAGTAAATTAGAAATCAATTTTTAGTGAAGTCATTTTATGCTTCAAAAATGCTTTTTTTTCTTCAATAATGGGTTTTATTACATTTTATGAACGTAAATTATAATTTGTTTTTCAATTTTAGAAAATTATTTTATAAAATAAAAATAAATTTTTAAAATATCATATAAAATTAAACTTAGGGTAATAATTTTGTATTTTTCTGAAATGATTGATTTTCAGTGATTAAAGAAAAACACTGATTTCCCGAATACTATAATTTCATTTCATCAAATTAAGTAATTTATAATTACCAATATATTTTTTATTTTGTATTATAGTTAAATATAATACATTTTAATTTTTAATTATATAAATAATTTCAGTTTAATCAATAATTTTCATGATTTTGGTCCCTGGTTATTTTTATGCATAAAAAACATTTTTTGAAAATTATTGTTATGTTCATAATGTTTTTTCAGTTTAATTAATTAATGTTACCCATAATTAAGAATGATTTAAATAATATTTAAATATTATATATATATATATATTAATTTAAACTCATATAATGATGGTTACTGGTCATATGGTTAATGTAAGATCATTTTTTTCATAAAACTTGCATTTTCTAGAAAAATCATTTATTATCATCCTCTGTGAGTTTAATTAGAAATTAAATAAAAATAATAATATGAATTTAAGTTGATAAAATTGATTCCATATATGGAATCTATAATTTTATATAGTGACCTTAATTTTTTTCACTATAATTAGTGATCATGATAAAGAATTGTCTCCTCGGTAAAAGAGGTAAACCATGGTAAAAACTATAGTTCAAAACATTAATGTAACTGAAAAACACACAATTATACTATTTTATGAGTGGTTTTCAACTATATATATTCTTATGGAGTTTAATAATTTATTTTAAATCAGGATTTTGAATTTGGAAACCCTATATTGGCCTTTGTGAAGATAAGTTTTATTTTATAGAAATTAAAACTATTCTTGGATATTTTATTTGATATAAATAATGGAAGATTAAATATGGTTTTTGTTGATATAATTTTTTTAAAACATTCACTAATTTATTATTCAACCAAAAAAAATCATGTAAATTATTTTATTATTTTATTTAACTATGAAATGTTCTTTACACTTAAATAATAAATTTTCCTAAAAACTATTTTCATAAATTTTGTGTTATTATATTGAAAATAATATATACCACCTTTAGATAATAAATTTTATGAAATATATTAAAAAAAATATAATCATAATTTTCAATTTTTATATAAGGTCTATTTCCCTTTTGGTCATTTAATTATGTTATCATAGTAAAAACGAATGTTATCACAGTTTACGTTAAAATTGGTTTATAATTTTTTAACAATAATATTAGACATAAAATGTATCCAAAACATTAAAAAATACTATTTTATGTGTTAAATTAAACACTATAAAATATTATATTATAATTTTTGGTTCTTTGGTGTCACATTACATGATTATGATATATATACTATTTAATCTTGTAAGTAATTAAATGTGTTTCCTTTCACTCCCCTACAAAATTAAACCACCTATAATCTATTATAAAAACATCATGGGCCTTATATATTATCAAATCCAATATTTAATTGCTTCTTTTATTACATATACTGTTCTAGATCTTTTCCTCTACAAAAATTCGATCCTTTCATAGATTAAGTAGTATGCCAAAATAAGAATAATTCCTAATCGAGCGATTTCAATTTTATTCCTTATTATACCTCATATAAATATATGATATACATTATAAAATAAATAAATCAGTATCAAAAATATTCTTAATTGTTATTATAGGGATAGAACAACCATTATATACTGTCTTTATATCCAATGGAAGGTGGAACCATGACTTATTTGTTTGTATGACTTACCATCTCCACATAGCGGTGTAATTAATTTATCATCACTATTTTATATGGATGGATATAATGATGGATTAAAAAATGTATGTTATTTATTACATTATAATTACTCTATGAAGGTGAATTTTTAATTACTTTTCTTTTGTTCCATCCATTTAAAAGTGAATGATGTGTTCATGTGTAAGTACAAATTACCATCTCTATGAATGGTGAAATTCATTATTCAATATATAAATTTTATGGATGAATGTAAATATATATATATTTAATATATAAAATATTTATATCAATAATAAAATTCAGGATATTATATAACCATGATAAAAGTATATGTATTGGGACTGCTAAACCGAAACATTTGTTAAAAATAAGGTTGATATCACCCAAAAATGTGTCGTTAATATCAAATTGATAGTAAATAGGTAATAACATGTTATATGTAAATAATATGTGATATCATATATATTATTATGGTTATATAATATATTTATAATAAATTTATCTTAATTATATATAAGTTTTGAACATGTATGAAGAAAGACAATGCTTGAGGTAAGGGTTTCACGTATCACTTTTATTTCTTTAAGACATATGCCATATTCACCACTTGTTTCTTTTATGTTTTTTATATTGTGTAATTTTGACATGTTATATCAGGATTATAATTATGTTCATGAAATTATATGTTTAATTGGATGTTATTTATTCCTGGGAATTATGATTCACAAGTGACCAAAGTGGTAAGAGTTTTATGTTTCAATCTCTTTATTTACAAATATTGTTTATGATTAAGTTTTTGTTAATGATATTTATTGATATACCTATCAAAAATATTATAAATATTTTTAAAATATGTTCATTTCTATATATTCTATGTTTTCATTTTATTTTAGGCTCTTTATGTACTAAAGAGACAGAAATACTATTTTTAAGGAAACCATACATTTTTTTTACTTTGGTCAAAATCCTTTTCATCCACGTCTATGTTTTACAATAATGATTTCGATAATGTTTTTAAAATAATCCATTTATTTTGTAAAATAATTTTCACCCATGTATAACTATTTAAAAATGGTTCAGAAAGAATATTCTTGTTGTTCTCCGAACAAGGTTTTTTTGTCTTTTTACAAAAAATGTGAATGGAATATTTGATTTAACATGCACACCGTGGGCAGAATTTCCCACCACAACGATTCATCAATGTTCTTAAGATTAATATTCATGTTTACATGTTTATTTTAAAATAAGATATTATCAATATTAATTTTGAAGTTTTTAGTTTTTATATATGTTGAATCAATATTAAAAGTTTATTTTTTCCTAAAAAAATTCAGAGTAGTTTTAAAGAATAGATTCGTTTATGATAAAATACATTCATGCTACTTATTATTTAATAAAGATATTAACTGGGGATTTTATGATTATTATTTTTCTAGATACTTTATAATTAAGATGATGATATGTTATGAAATTAATATTATTTTCCATAGGTTCATTAACACGGGTTATATTATGATAAAAATTTAATTTTTTCATGGTATTATAGAGTACATATGAATGGATTATGATTATGTGATGGGTGGGTCCATTATAACCCTCCAATGAATTGGTAAATTATAGATAACCCATAATATATTTATCGTGTGATTAATGCTGATTTTATGTTTATAATATTATGTGTGGACGTGATTTTAATGTCTATAATATTACACATGGACCTATATTTCATGTCCATAAGATTATAAATGGACCTGGTTTTCAAGACTATAATATTATATGTGGAACTATTTTCATTACAACAAGTTTATGCGAGGCCCAGATTACATGTCCTTAACTAAATGAGTGAACCTATTTCAATTTGTACATGTTCACAAAGTTAAAATCGTATGTTTTTATAGATACACATGTCAATGTTTTTCTCTCATGAATCATAATTGATTATTGATTATTCAATGTAGTTTTTAATATTTTCAATTATTATGATAAATTTTAATGTGATGAATTATGTTTATGATATATTATAGATTAATAATTAACATTATGATCATGATCTCATACCCTTATACTTATCTTATTATCATTTATGATAATTTATTGATATATACTATGTTTTCGATTACTGAGCACATGATCTCACCCTTTCTTATATTTTTTCTTACCCAGGATAATAATAATGATTATATGTAGGGTATAACAAATAATGATTATATTTTGTAAACTATTAATATCTTTAATGAAATAAGATAATTATATATCCATCATCCAAAGAAAATTTACATTTATATTACAAGCATGTATCATAATGTTACATATCGAGTATTCTTATAAAATGGTGTAATATTTATATTAGAAAATCTTAGTTCACTATATACTCTCTCCTATCTCTTCCACGTAGTTCAATTTGGGGTACTTCTTTATATTTCATTAGTGATTTGAGGTGAAATTATCTTCTATCTAATTATGTTATTATTTCCTATTACGTTTATTTTATTTGGGGATTCGTTAATTTAGGGTTCTTGACGTTTTTTATTGAGTTGTTGAAGAAATCGCAACACATCATAGGGGTTTAAAATGTGGATCACAGAGTAGGTCCTAAGGGGATGCGATTAAACTTCAATTAATTTGAATGCTTGAGGTATATTGTGATTTGGATTTAATTTAGGATTTGAGCTTAAAATATTCTATTGAATTGGAATTATGTGTTTGGTTCTTTTCCTAGGATGATGTTGGGAGTTAGTTTTGGACCTTCCAATTAGGGTTTGTTGTTATTATGGTTTGATGAGGTTTCCCTATGACGGATATGGAAAATTTTCCAAATTTAATCAAATTGAAACTAAATTTTATTTATTATAATTTATTGAAAATTTGATTATAATTTTTTATAAATAATTATTTATGACAGTGAGGATTGGGATTGGATACCAGGTAGATGTTGGGGCTTAAACAAGTATGAGAGATGATGGATAAGATTTGTTCAATGGATGGTAAATTTGAGTTTGAGTTTGGTGGCCTTTATAATGTTGTGTCTCATATACTAAATGAGTATTATATTTGTATGCCCCAATATTTTATATTCATGCATATTTGTAATACTTGTATTGTTCTTCCATAAGGTTGGGACGAGTTCATATTTTCAAATAGTGAACATGGACCATATATCGTGCTAAATGGTTTGAAGGTGATGCCATATTAAAATGTGTATCAGTGGATATTCTTAGGTATTTTCTTGGTTGAATGGTTAGTTTTAAATAATATGTTCCTTCTATTTTATAATATGATTTTAAAAAGATAAATGGATAGAAATATAATTTAAAGGAAATTTATTATATAATATATTTTTTTAAATGACATTAATAAATGGTATTTTGGTTTTATAATGAATGGTCGAACAAGATTTGGCAAAGGGGATAACCCGAGTAAAATAGTGGGTGGTGTTTTTAAAATTAAATAATTCAGATATGTGATTGTAACTTAGTATTCTTGGGGAATTGGGTTTCATATATACTTTATATTTTTTGATAAATTTATCCACATGAGGGAAATTTATTATATTGAAAATATTGTATGCCTTTTGTACTTATCTTTTGTGATTACTTATGGATCATGTATTGCATGTTGTCATCGTTTTTTTGTAGAACCTTGAGAAAATTCTTATGGTATCAAGGTGATATTTTGAAATTGATAAATGTGGAATACCCCTTATATGGTGGACTTGATCCTCTAAAACATTATCAAGTGTCGAGGAATTTTGTAATCATATTGAAGGGATGAGGCTGAGAGATAGAATTGTGATCGATGAACCCAAATAGTGTGTCCAAGATGTGTTTTGAGATATGTGACTTATCATGTGTTCCATGGGACTATATTTACATTAGAGATGGTGTAAGAGATATATGATTATAAATGATTACATGTGACACCTTATAACTTGAATCAATGATGTGGGATTTATATATCCATTTTTATGGTAATGGGTTGTTTAATTGGGAGAATGACCTCAAAATTGCGAGATGAGTTCTAAAAAAATTTAAACCATATGAGACTTTCCATATAATATATTTTGGGTGGGATTTATTACATTTAATAAGTATCTAAATACATATTATTCCTTATAAAATCTTATTAGATCCACATGTATGATATGTGACCCTAGTGCAGATTTGTCTACTATGTAATGCCCTGATTGAGAGTGAGATATCAAGCTTGTATATTAGGGAGAGTTAGATCATGGGGTTTTATCTTCTATATACTGGGTGGATCAATACCTGAGTACATATATATATATATACTAGGTGGTAAAACCCTTGAGTGTTTATCTTTATATATTGATTGAGAGAACCCATGATTATTTATATATTTATACGGGGTAGGATATTCCCCAGGTGTTAATTTCTCTATACCAGGTGGTACAGTCCCCATGTGTTTATCACTATATAACGAGTGGGACATCCCCTAGGATTTTATATTATATTACCATGAGTCTCATCCACCATGTTAATTTCGTTGTATGATGGGTGGGTTATCCCCTAAGTGTTTATCTTTATATAAAAGGATGAGTTAGCCCCCATGTGATTTCACTAGTTGGTTGGTTTTGTGATGTGCTTAGAGAAAATAAAATATATGCCGATGTAGGTATGGTATTGGGTATTTATTTAGATGTTGTACATAGTCCCCTTAATTGATTACTTATACAAAGAGACATATGGCACTGGCCAAAGTATGTATGGCTGGGGTTTGTCATGGTTCATCATACACACAACTAAATATTTATATTTGATGTGCTTGCATGTTATATCCACTGCGGGTGTGATTCATGGGCATGACTACACTATTTATATATGTATATTATACACTTCCATTTTATCACAGTCTAATTAAGTACTATAGAGGCTTTGAGGATTCTTATTGGGTCATTGGACTCACCACCAATCTATATACATAACATGAGTTTAGATGTATGTTGGTTTTTTTCCTATTTTCTCTTAGGTAAAAGGTACTTCTTGAATTTGGGAACTTGTGATAGGACTAGTGATTTATAGGAAATGATTTATTGAAAGGGTGGATTGTAGTGAGTTAGGCCAGAGGTCAGTTTAATTTTAAGTTCTATTTTAGTTGTTGATCATCATGTACTAGCCAATGTACCTTTTATGATATACAATGAATGTTTTATTTATTTATTCTATAATTATCTAACTCTATTTATTATTATATTTCATATATATTTACTAAATAATATTATGCATTCTTGTGGCCTAGTGGGATCCTTGTTTATGTCTGTAGGTATTTTGCGAATTTTAATGTATGAATGGGCCATGCCGATTTTTTCGGTATATTTGGGCATGACCCCCAGACCTTATTTTAGAGAGAACAGTCTCCCAATGATTATTATATGTCATCATTGATAGTCAAAATCCTATGAAATATGACAACACATGCCTATGGTCTCATGGTTTCCTTACATAGTTCCATATAGGTGTCCTGAGCACATGCACTAAAAACCCATTTTTAATTTTTTTTTAATTTATTCACTTTTAATATTTATTCATTTAACATTCTTTTCATTTATTTTCTATTAATATTTATTTTTACATTTATATTAATATTTAATAGATTTAGTATGTTTTTTATTTACATAATTAATATTCAATCATTTTTATTTAAATAATTATACAATTATAATTTATTCATTTTTATTTAGTAATTTATTGTAAATCATTATTTTTTAATGCGAGTTTAAGAATATAGTAAATTTTATTTTAATATTAATTCAATTAAAAATTTTCTAGTATATATAATAAATTTTATTTTTAAATTTTTAATATTATTTTAATTTATGCATGTAATATTTTTTATTATGTTTTAATTTGTTTCAATTAATATAATTAATATTTCTTAAATATTATATAATAAATTTTTATTAAATTAATATTACACATTTATTTTTAAAATTTTATGTTCATTAATTTTTATTATTTATATCTTTTTATTATAATTTATTTTTTATACTTTATATAAATCATGTTTTTAAAATTAGTAATTTACTCAAATTTTTAAATTTTAATTTTAATTTTTATATAAAATTATTTATAAGTGGTAAATCTAGTACTGATAAATCCCTTCTTCATTAAATTTAAATTTCACGAATTTCATAAAAATTCTATTTTTTAGCACAGATAATAGTTTGTTTTATGAGATCATTTTTACTAGTGCTGATAATACCATTTTCAATATTTTAAAATAACCCTAATAGAAATTGTTAATTCTTATTCCATAAAATCTTTCATGGAAGTCAAACACATTTCTGTCCACCATCGAATTAGTTGGATAGATCAACCATCGAATGATGATATATTTACATGTTTCTAATCAATATTACATAGTTTTTTTTTATTTTTTGGTTGTTCTTTCTATCTGCTCGAAGCATGCCCAATTTATGGTTCACTATTCATTTAATTTTAGAGTTTTTTTATGAGGTTGTATTTTAGTGTTTAGTACTAGGATTTTACTAATCCATCATCTATTTCAACATAAAATGTTTCACCATAACCTGTATTTGATTTTATGTAATGGAATTTTTGGCACCATTCGTTTGTGATGTTAGAGTTGTAGGCAGTGGATCCTTTACATAGATGAATGTAGCTACTGATTTGGATTATACTATAGTTTACGGACCATCTGATATGATTATAAGTGTGATTGATGATGAAAAAAAATATCGGGGATATTATTAAAAGTGTAAGTGTTGATTAATATTGTATTGAGGATTTCACAATAAAATATAAAGATAAAACACATAATTATTCATAGATATTTTATAAGTTAAAGAACAACATATTGATGTCACTTCATGTTAGTTATAATAAATATAAAAAATTATCAACCGTACTAAAGCTATATAATTTAAATGATTGAAAAAATGGAGTGATACACACTTTACGAAACAAATTTCACTTTTGAATGTGGTGATACTAGATGATAATGTCATTTTACGATGAACATATTATGCTAAATGAATGATATGTTCAATGGGTATATATTTAAAAATGACAATAAAATGTGTCAATAACTGAATATTTTTATCAAGGATCGTGAATCAGTTAAAAAATGATGGCGTGTTGAGTTGGAATACAATAAATATGGATAAAGTTATACAAAGGTTATATTGTAATTTCCAGTCATTCAAATGTTTATGTGCCAATAAAATAGTAAGGATACTACATGGAAATTGACTTAAACTCAGACTCATGATGTCAAGACGATAAAATTCATCACCCTGTAGTTTGTGTACATTAGATGAAATTTGATAATTATTATCCTTAATTTTTAAAGGATATGAGTATCCATAGTTTTGCACTATCTATAGATGGAATCATACCTTTTGGAATACAACATTTTCTCACAGTACAAGGTCAGTTATATTGGTAAATTATAATATCCCCCTGGCTATTCATGATGTTAAAATACTTTATGTTTTATCTACATATATCATGACCAAAATAACCATGTAGTAATACTGATATTTATTTGGTGCCATTAATAGATAATATGTAAATAACAGGAGATCCATGTATTGCATTGTATGATTCTTATAGAAATGATAATTTCATATTAATAGGAATGTTGTATGGAAAGATAAATGAATTCTCATATTATATATTTTTTAGGATATAACAGTAGTGGAATGATAGGGATTTACATTTTTATGGATGGTACGAACTCAGTTAGGTAGAAACAGTCCTCAAAGATTATGTTTCTATGCTATTAAATATTTTTACCTCGATGAGTTAAATACTGATATTAGATGATGTCATTCTATTGGAATTTAGAAGACGGTACAACACTATCTCCACTAAAAATTTATTAATGTGTTGAAATAATAAAAGATATGGTCTTCCTATTTTTAAACTTTTTTTAAAAAACATTAAGAAAATTGCTTTGAAAAACGGATCAATTTTTTTAATAACCATAGTAGAATTATTTGTACGTCAAACATTTTATTGATGTTATTAAAATAATATTTTTGTGTGATGTGTAAACGAAATGACCATAAATTCACCAGAAAAAAAATATAAAATTAAGGGTTGGTTTATCTTGATTAAAATGGGGATAAAAGAAGAGTAGATACTAGTAAAGTGTGAATGGTGAAATTTTCTCCTTCTAGTAGCTTACTCTCTTTCCAAGAGAGATATATATTAATTTTTCAAATTCATCAATGATGTAATGTTTCTGAAGGTATATTCATAATATATAAATCATTTAGTGTTAACACATTATTTGATGTGAAAATGCCTAAAATTACACGATTATCATGTTGTTATGCATGATCTAATGCCTATAGATTTATATTTAATTTGGCCAAATATTGTTTGATAAAAATTAAATATGATTGGTTCAATTTTTTAAAACTATATGTCATAAAGTAATATAATTCACATTGTTTAAAACTATTAAAAAGAATTTATTGTCAAATTAGGAGAATTAGTGATGTTTTTCTTACTCGTTGATATGATTGTTCACTAAATGGTTCACTTGCTTAGAGAGATTTGACTATGTGTTCATGTACATCATAGATAGATCTACCATATTGAATGGTATATGATGATTTTTAAAGGGTACATAAAAAATAAAATCCATCCTGAAGTTCATCTTACAGAGTGATATATTATTGAGGAATCTATTAAACACTATACAAAAAACCTATCCGATGTGGATTTCATTGGCCTCCTAAAATCTCATCACAATGAGTTCCGTGTGGGATATGTAATTTTCAGAAGAGATATTTTATCAATTACTATTATAGAGAAGTATCATGATCACAATTACGTATTACATAATAGTTTAGTGGTTGTTCCATGAGTTGAAACCCCAAAGTAATTATTTGGCATTTGAATCTATGAAATCCAAAAAGATGGATATCATATTAACATAATCAACAGTTTATAGGATGATTTAATGAATATATTATAAAATATTTATCTACAAATCCGAATTTATTTTTAGAATGGATTTGATGGCCAACATGAGGATCAAGTTTCCATTCATTATTTTAGAATGGTTATAAAATTAACTATTATATGTTTTATATAATGGAATAGAATGAATACAGTATGATGAAAAATAGTGTATTCACTCTTGTAGCTAACGTGACTCATGTAACCAGTTCTAGGGATAGAAATAAAATTTATGAAATAAGTTATAATATGGTATCATCCAAAAAATAGTATAGTTAGATTTTAAAACATTATTAGACTGATTTTTCAATGCAAATGAGTTGATAATTTGAGTAAAGATAAAATAAATGGATTAATACTTATGAAAGTTAATCTTAGAAAGGATATGTCTATGTAAGAACCATTCATAATGGAATCATAGGCACTGATATTATTTTAAATCTTCGATAATTCAATATAAAACATTTTAACTTCTAATATTGTGTTTTTACTACTACATTTACATAATTAAATTAAAGTTTTAAATACATATAATTAAAATAGATTCTATACACGATGATTATCCCAATACCTAGGAACAATAGGTTTATCCAAATGTTGATTCTCCAAATACAATAAAATAACACGTTTCTCTATATTCTAATGCTTCCAATCCGTTTATACATCATACTAATAATTTTTAAATTGAGTAAATTATAGAAGTTGAGAAACCTATGTTTCAGAAAAAAATGAACCTTATAGTGTTATAATATTTACAAAAAAAATTATGTTGAGAAGCAGAGGTATAAAATTTTATTTTGGATGGAATGGACACAATCATCCTATTGACATTAAAACATCCATTTTCATTAGTTACATTGGGGTTACTGGTCGAATGAATGTACCGATTATTATTGATTCATCAAAAAAATTTAATTTGATGAAGAAATAAATTGGATGAGAATAGGGTAACATTATCGTATAATTTCACTATTTAATTAAAAAATTAAATAATTTCATATTGATTTATCCATCATTATACCTTATATATTGAATTTATATTAGATTAATACCGATTGAAATTAATATTATTGGTTTTAGGAAAGCCTCATAGAACCTTTAAGAAAATTATTTTAAATAATTATCTCCAGGATGATGAAGGGAAAGTAATACCCCACCCAAAACATATATATACAAATGATAAATGAAAAAATAGGTAATGTGTTTATCAGTCATCATGAGGATGCATCATTTTAGGTACAATATAATTGGTAATATATTTCTTGAAATTACATGGATTATTCAATTTTATTTAGAATTATTAATTTATGAAAAATAATCGATTGATAAAATAACTAGTGTGCATAAAAACCAACATACCCCTATCATAAATATAGAATAAGGTATGATTCACTTGAAACACAAATGGTATATATTTTGAATCTATTGGAATACTTTTATGGGATTTGAAAAAACAGCATAATTATGAAATTTTTTAAACACAATATGTTGAATCTGAATCTAAATACTCTTCTACTATATTTAACATTCAATGCATGGAGCCTCATGTAAATAAAGAGGGAAACCTAGTATATGAATGCACACTATGAGTACGAGAATCATGAGTAAGTATGAAATAAGAAAAATATTTTATTCTTAAAATATATATTACATATCAATGACTACTTATGTTAATATATTTTTTATCCAGTTTAGTCACAATAATTTTTATCATCTTTAGTTGATGAAACAAGAAATTTAAATGGACATAAAGTGGCTTGAACAACATATCAGCGTCATAGGTAAATGTTTTGAAGTTTCATTTAGGGTATATTTTGAGAAATAAAAGACACATAGGGATAATGATATGTATATAGATGACATGAATGTATATATTGATTCTCTAAAAGAAATATTTAATTAATATTAGGAATTTTTTGAAATTTTTATTGGAATGTATTAAGGATAAGGGAAAACCAAAAAAACCACAACCAGAAGATCCAGCCTCCCCAATCTTTGAGGCAATACATTCCCGTTAGATTCCTTCTTTACTAGTGGTACAATATTTTTTTTCATAATTTTTATGTGAAATGATAAAAAGATAGAGGCTAATACCTTTCAATTAAAAACAAATTACAAGATGAAATTTATTGTGATTTATATCTATATACATGAACCTATCACCTTGTTGGGAATATTACAATGTAAAATATCCAAGGAGATAATCTATACAATAATTAACATCCAAAATATCCCATGAGAGTTTGGTTTCACATAGTTTATAACATAATAATGAAGCTACAAGATCCACTTGATGATATGAATGATCAAATGATCAAACATGCAATTAGGAAAATTCATAACATGGATGTTTTATCTTGTCAAAATATAGGATGATAATGAGGTATTTACACTCTAAATAATTTTAATGTATAAAATTTAACAATTAATGAGAAAATGTATGAACCATGGGTTTTTATTATAAATAGAGAAAAAGATGGGGAAATAGATGGTCGAATAAAAACAATCCAAAGGACGAGCTGTTAAATCTAAAAGAGCACACTATAGTAATTTTACCCTACCAATTAATCTTATTTATTTAATAACATAACATGTTTATACATATAAATTATCCAGTGATAATAATATAAATTAAATTTAATTCAGAGAGAAAAATCATGCTGATTCCATTGTATAAAACATGATCCTTTAATGTGTATATGAAATTATCAAGCAAGAATGGTTGAGAGCCTTAGTTATTAATGTATATATAGAAAATATTTTAATAATTTTGTTGTCCAATAATTGATCTAATATGATAATTAATGCTAAATACTATTCATTTTTTATATGTTTATATATTTGTACAATGTGGAGATAAAACCTCGAAAATAAACATTTTAAAATATTAGTCCTCACATAACTTCTACAAAAAATGATTCATTAGATGGTGATGAAATTTCAATAACATGGGAGAAACTTGATTTCATGTTTGAAAAGAAATTTACAAATGACAGACTCCTCTTAATACCAGAAATGCATGGGTAATCCTATAACATCTAATCATATAGATTATATTTTTATTTCATTGATTAATTATTCTTTTCTGTCTTTAGGAATCATTATATTCTCATTCTAATCAGTTTTGATAATAAAAGATCTATTTTTATATATTATATATGGAAATCTATAAAATGAAACACACATAACATCCATTATTAATTTTTACTACACAACATTAAATATTTTACAGATAAACATCAAATTATATGTTTTGAATTATTTTGTAAATATTTTTTTAATAGAGTTGTGTTTAAATATTATTAAAATCATGTTATTAGGATGACCTATGAGAAAAATAATCCTATGTATTTATTTAATTGGTAATGATTAAGTATTATATAGTATTTTCCCCATAAAAAGTATATAAAAAAATTATTTATTTTGATCAATGTACCTTAAATATATGAAACAATGTGATGATGATGATTATAGTTATTGAGTTGGAAAATTTATGAATGATATCATATTCCATAAAAAAAATATAAGTGAAACAATATTTCCAATGATAATTACAATTTTATTTAATTTATTTATTAATCATTTATATATTTATATTTTTCTATTACTAACTATATTGTCTTCAGTTGATGTTTTCAAAAGATAATATAGATTTATTATAAATGTGGGGGGGGGGGGGACATGTGGTGTTAAATTTTTTGTATACATAATTAATAAGTTATTTCCTATCTTGTTTTTAATTTTTTATTTCATATATATCATATATTTTTTTTATCTCCTACTTATATAGAATTAATTTCATTGATTGGTTTGGAAAATATAGGAATAGATTCTATTCATATTTTAGGGTCCTTATCTCTGAATTTAGTTCCAATGATGAGAATAATAGGAATCCATATATATATTTTGGAGTATTTTTTGAAGGATAAAATCATCTAACTTTCTAAATCCCTCTTCATTTAAAATTTATTAGTTTAGAATTCATGTTGAGTGATCTGAAAAATTGATGAATTTCAAATATGTGGAGTCAGAATAATGTAATATTCTAATGGTGAGATGATTTTAACCTTATATTTGAATCATTAACTCAATATAAAGGATTTTTTTTCTCTTTATATATACAATATCCATAGAGAAAAATGAATTTCCAATGAAGTCTTTGACAAGGAATATGCACTCAGGTACAATTTGATATCTTTATAGAGCCTTGTTTTCTTTATTTAATTTATTATGATTAATAGTGATGCAATGCATTATATTTTGGTTAAAAATCCTTTTTATTACATGTATATAACCAAAATTCTTATATTACATAGAATAAAAAGCATATATTGTCTTATTAATTGATTAAAAAATCTATAATCTATTTATAACAAAGAGAATTCATCCAAACATAAATCCTAAAAAATGAGGAATTTTACATGAATAAAAGAAATTTTTTATTTAAAAAATATATTATAGTTGAAAAACTATATTACATAGTCAAAACTATTAAAACAATCATTGTGTAAGGACCTGTATTTTCTTGGATTGAAAATTTAGAGAAGAAATTTGAATTTTTCTTCTAGATGCTTGTAAGTTTTAAAATGGACCTTTCCCCATAAAATATGATCTTGGATAATTTTTCTAACCACTCTGTTAGTCCCATAATAGTGTTTTTGCCTTGGGAAATGAGTTTTGGGGAATTCTAACTCGTTCAAATTTTAGAGGAATAATTTATATTTAATATTAAAAAATTAAATGTTAAATTTTTCATGTAGGGTCATTTGGTTATATCTATTAAATGGATCATCATATTGAGATTATATCTCCACCATTGATTTATAAAAGGGGAGTTTTTCTTAGGCAATTCATAAAATTCAGTCAGGCATAAGGGCCTACTCGAGACCCCTTTTTTTCTTTCATCATTTTAGTTTATTGTCTTTGTTTTATTCTCCCTCTCTTATTCCTCTACTCGCTTCATACATACACCCAGGGGGGATCCTCCTTCACTAAAAACCGAGAGAGTAAGTATAGGGATAGATGAAGAGAGATTTGTAGGAAGTGAGGTACCATCATGGATCTGTCAACGTGCTTGATCGACTTGCGAAAACTGTGGGCTGCAGATTTGTGTGAAGCTTTGGTAGTTTCTTCCCAAAGGTATTCCTTTTTATATTTTCATTATATAACACAATAGGTTTTCCATTTTAGAATTTTAATCTATATTTATTATTGATTATGGCCTGTTTAGTCCCAATATGTTTTTTGGGGGTGAAAACCAGGGTTTTATGTGATTTGATGTTTTTTCATTTAAAAAAACTAGGCTAGAAGGGGTGTGGTTCAGGGTGACATGCCATGTGTTCTTCCCATTTATGAAATAATTTGTTTTTGAATTACAGACCATGTAATAGGGTTTCCACACCATGTATTGGGGTTCTTTTGTTTAGAAGAGATCCTGACTAGTCTATCCATGCATGGTTATATGGATGTGTAGAGTACATGACCAGAACTCATGCTGATAACATAATGTGTACAAGTTCACACCTTGGCCAAATAAATAGATAGGTGAATTAATGGACATAATTCGGTACCCCATGTCAGGTACAAGTAGTGTACCCATTTCAAATGTTGTGTAGTTTGGGTAATTTACACACCAATCCTAGTAGTAGTACACTCCCATGTGGGGATTTAGGAGTACACACTGGGTACAAAGGGTGACACACTATTTACACACGGTGACACACCTAGTACTACCCCCTTGTAACCCTTTTTTATTTTTTGAATTTATTTTCTCCCATGAGTCAAACTTTTCCCATGACTAGTTTATTATGAGCATATTTTTCTGTAGGTCCTGATTGTAGGACCCCTATGGTGTGTTGAGGACTCATAGGTGGTACTTTTTAGTTTTCATAATGGATAGGTTCATCCTCCATTTGATGCAGTCGATGTATATTGAGAGTGAGACTAGTTCTAAGATGATCCATGCACTATCACTCCTGACCTATAACTGTGTATAATTTCCTTTGAGGATATATCCCTTGATATATGTTACCTTTTTTACTATGAGGCTGTGATGCTATTTGATTCCAAGGATCCCCTATACGATTTCGCTATTGACATTTCAACAAGGAGGATCCCATTTAAAATGCATTTATCATCTATCTATACTGAGGATCGCCTAAGGCATTCCCTTCCGTATATCCTGACATAGGAAGTCCCTTATAGGATCCCTTTACCTATGGGTCATTTTGAGGACCCCATGTAGGATTCATCTAGATCTTATACTATCTTGAGGGTCCCATATAGGGGAAATTTTTCTATGTGTTGTTCAAATGATCCCCTATACGATGACCGAGTCTTGCTTACCATTATAGGATCCCATGTATGATTCCAAACTTTCCCTTTCATATAAGGATACCATGTAGGATTTCATTTCTTATGTGTTTACCTGAAATATCCGGAGTAGGATGCTTCTCACTATTTAACTTGTGGTAACCAGTGAGTTCCCTATTTCTTGATCGACCCTCAGTTATTAATTCACGTTTGGGTAGAGATGGTATCAGGCATCACCATAAAAACCTTGTCAAACTTTTAATCCCATGGGACTATATCAACAGTGTCAGGTTTAGGTGTTCACCCAGATTCAATATTTTTTTTCCACATGTTTATTGATGATTCATCGATGATTTCCAAAGGTGATCCTTGGTTGGTGACTATGGATCCTGATACGAGGCATCTTTTTTTTCTATTTGGGATTCCATGATGTGCTTTCCTAGG
Source organism: Viscum album (assembly GCA_963277665.1). Lineage (NCBI taxonomy): Eukaryota > Viridiplantae > Streptophyta > Magnoliopsida > Santalales > Viscaceae > Viscum > Viscum album. The sequence continues at coordinate 649,228,591 of OY728126.1, read as the reverse complement.
ATCTGGATTTTGATCCATGTTATTTCTTATGTTTAATGGGATATTCAGTGGCACTATTAAGTATTTGGATTTAGATCCAGTGTATTTGATTATTATATTATTGGGATGACCAGTTGTGTTTCCTCGTATTCGACTATTGAGACTATAACTAAGATATATATGCATAACTTATCCTGTAATGATACTCGTGAATGATTCGTATACCACGAGTGATGGGGATGGTTACACTCTCCTTGTCACCATAGGTTAAATGAGGATGATTATTCAATCCTCAACATGGGGTTGCAGGTGGATGGTTACACCATCCTCGACATGTGGTCTATAGAGAATGATCATGCTCTCCTAGACCAGTGCCTTATGGAGGATGACTATACTCTCCCTGATTTTTTATATTATGATTATCTTCATACATGCTCTCTGGGATCAGGCTCTTGAGCATTTAATTTTTTAGTGTGGTTGATCATGGTCTCTCTCAACTATTTTTTACATTCCCATTAAGATATATGGTGGTGGGTATGGCTTCTTACCGGTGAGTTGTCCTTACAGATTCTATAAGGGTCACACCCTTAGGGTTCATCCAAGTTGCAATGTCATGACTACCTATAGATCGAGACCTAGATATTAGACATTATAATAGATTTAAATGTATGAATAATATGACGACTAGATTAGTAACCAATTACTGGATGTCTGGATTTAGTTCTATTTAATCCGTCTATACATGAATTGGAGGATCATATGGGAGAACCCAGATGTAGGATGATTACCCCCGGTGGTGATGTTTCATGATCAGATATTTTTTCTATATTGGATGAGGAAGGTATATGTTGATTGAGACTATGAAACCACAGCTTGTCTTAATGATACACAACATGAGTGGTATGACATGAAACTCAATTCCCTTGAACTATATGTTCATGGGATTGGGTTTACATACCCAAGGATCGAATTCTATTTGATTTATGTCATTTCATTCACATACTCATGAATATTCATATTTATGAATATATTTATAGGTATGGTACTATACATGTATACATATATAGATATAGACATCCATGGTGGAACATCACTATTTGGATGGGTGTATAGACCAGGGTTCGACTATAGAATCACATTTTGGTTTTAAATATCTTTTAGATGTGTCTCAGTTATGCTGATTTGTTTTTTTTCACATACACATATAATTGAATGTTTTATAGGTTTTTTATCAGGGTGGACTATTTAGAATATTTCTCCCACCTGCATGTGAACCTTAGTTTATGTGTATACTTTTTGTCTTGTTTTTGGAATTAGAACAGTTACTTGGTGGATAGGGTTGTTGCCCAAATTTCATGGTTGATTGGAGTTTCTATTTTGGGTACTTTTGATCGAGATGGTACAGTTCAACAGTGTCTAAACACTAAGTACATGGTCTGATTAAGAGTTAGCAGTAGAGCCATGTTGTTTTATTTAAATTTATTTTTTACTCTTTTATCTATATAGTAGGTACAGTGGGTGACTAGTGTTGTATATATGACTTAGCTATTTGGGATATTGTAGCATTTCCATTAATTATTACATCAAGTTCCATTTCACTTCATTAATTATTTTTGTACACTATTTATTTACTAATTTATAAGATATATATCTATTTATACTTTTTTCTTACTCTATATGAGGGAATAGTCATTCCACTATCACACCTTATGTCCTCAATGCTAATTAGCAGCCTCTTGCGTAAGGGTGGTGTTCTTGAAGACTTGTAATCAACCACATTGGAGCACAATTTTAGTGGAATCCAGATTGGAACATTATACATTGATTATCTAATCACTTCATGAAAATAATAAAAGATTAATTTTCATATAATAATCAACATCATTTAAATATGACACATGGTGTGGGTGATATGAATCAAAGTAATAATTTTTAGTTTAACTGTTACATTTTATTTCAAAATGTGCATCAATCATAGAGAACTAATAAAACACACTCCCTTATGATTGTTTATGAAAATGATCCATAAGATATTTTTGATGTGTATTAACCATCTACACACCAATCCCACATACAATGTAGCCAGTATGTATAAAAGTACACATGTTTATTTAAACGTGATATTTTAGTTGAAAAAAACCATTTCATACTCAAAAAAATGAAAAAATGATTATATTTTCTTGATAATTTTATTAAATTAACCATAAATAATTTGTGATATATGTGAATTAACATCATGTTAATATGAAATACAGTGTTCCCAATATTTATCAGTGTAAATGTTTTCAATTAAAAAGTGATATGTTATTTCAATACGTGTGTTACTCACTAAAATAGAGAAAATACGATTAGATTATCCTTTTAATCCAATTTTTTGCTTCACAACAGTCATCTTTGATGTGTACAAATCAACCTCACATAAATATGAAACATGATATGGCTGGTATGACTAAAAGCATGCATGTTTTTATTCAAAATTGAAATTTTATTTCAAAAATTTATCTTATACTCAAAATTGAAAAAAATTTAGATTATCTTATTATTTCATGAAAAACATCCACAATTATTTTTTAGTATTTAGGAATTAACTGCACATCAATCCATTACACGAAGTGTTCGATAATACTCAAAGTATTTGTTTTTTATTTTAATTTGGCTTTTTATTTCAAAAAAAAATATCAATCACTAAAAACTAAGATAATTTATTGGAATTATCTTAATAATTTCCTAAAATTATACATAAGACATATTTTATATGTAGGAATTAGTTTCACATCAATCCGACACTCGGTGTGGCCACTATGAATTAAAGTATGTGTTTTTATTTAATACAGACATTATTTTTCAAAACATACATCACATACTAAAAACTATGTAAACACACTATTATTTTAATGATAATCTTGTAAAACAAGTCATAAATTTTTTATGCGTAACAATCATCCTCACATAAATCTGAAAAATGATGTTCTCTATATGACTCAAAGTACATGTTTCCAGTTTAAAAGTAGCATTTTAGATTAAAACATGCATCACCCCTCAAAAACCAAGGTAATTCACTTGTAATGACTTTATAATTTATAAAATTGATAAAAAATACATTTGTGACACATAGGAATTAGTCTCACATTAATCCTACACAAAGTGTTTTTTCTATGATAAAATATGTGTGTCTCTATTTAGAATGGAAATTTTAGTTTAAAAACACATTTCATATAATGAATAACAAGAAAACACAAAATAACTGTATTATTACACTATGAAAATAACCCATAAGAAATTTCCAATTTATAGAAATAAACATCACAACAATATAACATAGAGTGTTATTTTTATGAATTTAAGTACATGTTTTCAGTTTGAAAGTGACATTTTAGTTCAAATCACATGTTAATCACATAATACCAATAAAAAACCATTATATTTTCTTGATAATTTAAAAAATTTATTTGTAAATCAATTGTGACATGTAGGATTCATACTCACATCAATCTGACTCATACTGTTGCTGATATAACTAAATGTGTGTGTTTATTAAAATAATAATTTTTTAAAACACAAATCACATAATCCAAAATGATAAAATGTAACCATATTATCCGTATATTTTTAGAAATATATCCATATATAATTTTAGACATGAAAGAATCAACCTCATGTCAATTCAACATATGGTATGACCGATATGAATGAACATTTCTCTTTTCATATTAAATTTGACATTTTAGTTCAAAATTTGAATTACTTACTAAAACCTAATAAAATACACCCATATTGTCTTCATACATTAGAAAAATTATAAAAAATTCCATTGCAACATGTTGCAATAAAATTTACATTACTCTAACACAAGGTGTTCCTAGTATGATTCAAAGTGTGTGTATTGATTTTAAATGGACATTATTGTCCAAAACACAAATTACATACTCAAAAATTAGAAAATAGACTTGAATTATATTAGTACTTTAGTAAAATTATCCATAAGTCACCTATGGTATGAAAGAATCAAAATCCCATAAATCCGATATAAGGTTGGACTTATATGACTCAATGTTCTAGTTTTTAGATTAATTGTGACATTTTAGTTGAAAATGTGTATCACTCACTAAAAATCAGGAAAACAAACTCAGATAGTCTTGATAATTTAGGAAAACAATTATAATAATTTTTTATGGGTAGGAATTATATTCTCTTCAATCAGACACATAGTGTGGGTGATATAAATGAAAGTATATTGTATTATTTAAATGTATATTTTAGTTCAAAACGTACGTTACATAATCAAAATTTGGAAAAATGATCTGATTGTCTTAATACGTTATAATAATGGTCCATAAATTATTTTTGATGTGATGAAATCCACCATACATTAATTTAACACATGATATGCTTAGTAAGACTCAAATTGATTGTTTCCAGTTTAAAATTGCCTTTTTAGTTCAAAACCTATAACTCATTAAAAACCAATGAAACATAATCATATCATTTGTATACATTATGGAAAAATCTATAGGCTATTTTTTAGGGTTGGAGTCATCTGAACATCCATAAAAGACACGGTGATCTTAGTATGCCCAAAGTGCGTGTGTTCATTTAAAATAAAAATTTTAGTAAAATACACACATCACATTGCCAAAATAGATAAAACACACTCATAATGTCTTGACACTTTAGAAAATGATACATAAACCATTTTTGATGTGTATGAATAAACCAAACATCAATTTGATGCATGGTATGCCCGAGATGACTCAAGAATCGCATTTTCAATTTGTAAGTTATATTTTAGTTAAAAATATGCGTCCCTCACTAAAAGTTAAAAAATGAACTTGGATCAACTAGATAAATTAGTAAAATTATCCATAAGTCAATTTGACCAATATGAATCAACCACATATTAATTCCACACACGATGTACCGAGCATGAGTGAAAGTGTGTGTTTTATTTAAAATAGACCTTTTAGTTCTAAATATGAATCAAATAATAAAAATTGATTCGACAGACTAGAATTTTTTTGATACTTTAAAAATATTTTTTTAGTGTAGGAAACAACCTCATAAAAAACCATACACATAGTGTACTCGATATGACTCAAAGTGTGAATTTTTAGATTCAAAGTGACATTTTAGATCAAAACAAGTTCCACTCACTAAAAACCAATAAAAAAACATAGGTTTCCTTTATATTTTAGGAAAATGGTCCATATTTAATTTGTTACATGAGGTAATTAAATGTAGATCAATCTTATACACAATTTTTCGGGTATGAATCAAAGTCATGGTTTTCAGTTTTAAAGTGTCATTTTAGTTTAAAATTTGCATCAATCATTGAAAACTAAGAAAATGTACATATATAGTATTCCTTATTTAAAAAAATTTCCAATTAGTCATTTTTGATTAATATTTGTTAATCATATGTGAATTTGATACACAATGTGTTCATTATTACTTAACGTGCATGTTTTCAGTTTAATAGTGACATTTTAGTTCAAAACATGCATCACTAATTGAAAAATTAGGAAAAAAACTCATAAAATATTGATAATTTAGTAATATGATACATAATTCATTTGTGATATTTTGGAATTAACCACACATCAATCTTACACACAATCTGGTCTATGTGACAGAAATTTTCTTTTTTGAGTTTTAAATGGACATTTTAGTCAAAATTAGTGTCACATACTCAAAACTGATCAAACATGATAAACATAACTTAATATTTTAATACAATGATCTATAAACAATTTTTGTAGTGTTGAAATTAAACTCACATTACTTTAACAAAATTATTTGTTTTCAGTTTAAAAGTGACTATTTAGTAATGCATTATTCTGTCAAATTTTTGTTTCCATTATTTATTTATAGTATAACTAACATAAGAAATTTTTTTGTTAAAAATAAATTTTTATTTTGATTTATATGGGGTTTTCTATTGGCGAATTGGTATTTTTATTGGGATCTTCTAAAAGGGTTTCACAAAGAATGTGGAATACATGACCCTAATATTATTTTTTAATTTTTTGTAATATGTAATGTTTGTAATAATTTTTACATACTAATATAATTATAATGTATTGAAATGTTCATAATGTAAATTAAATTGTGATGTGTGATATAAATGTACTAAAATGTTTTAAATTATTTTTCATTGCAATGTTTATGTAGCATGATATATATAGAGTATCACATTTCTACAACTATTTATTTTATCAGCATTAAATATTATGTTGATAAACATTAAAATTATAAACATTGAAATACTTTCTAATAATGTACACCATTAACCAATTATATTTTAGTTATAATGAAGATTTATTTTATAAATTCAATTTTTAGTGAAGAAAAAACAACATGTATTTTAATGGAACAAAAAATGTTACTGGTTTTTAGCACTGATAATAGTGATTTATAGCACAAATGAAAGGGTAATATGTTGTACTTTATTGTCAATAGAAATTACCTATGAATTTTAAAAAAAACTATCCTCATAATGGTGAATAAAAAATAAACATAATGTATGAATTTCTCCTTGGTCTCCTCCCCACACACTGGTCTATTTCCATCCAAATCAGACATTGTAGACACTTACTAAACTACCAAGCATAGATTAGTCACCCATGACATGAGGGGAATAATGTTGTTGAAAAACATTATTCCAAAGGAATACATGACATAAAGTTTATATTCTACTATATTATTGGATCTCTTGATCCTAAATATAAAATCTTTTTAGTGGGGATTCACTTGGGCTTCATAACATTAGACCACTATGAATCTTGTCTAGATTTAACACTTTTCACCATAATAAAAATATGATATTTTGAGTGAAAAAATTATAAATTCATAACATATAGATATATTTAAAATAATATTATTATCATTTAAAATGAAATGTACCGGTTTTCCTTTGTATATATTTTGGATATTTCTAGGATTATTTTAAGAGCTAGTCCTTGAGACAAAGTAAGATTATGAGGCCTTGTAAGCCCAAATTTAATTTTTGAAATATATTAAATATTTCAAATATCTCACTCAAGATGTTTTCCTAAAAATTATTAATAACTACTGAATAGGGGTTATTATAAGAAATACAAGGGAACTCTTGAGTTTAGAATATGGGTTTTCCAATAGGTAAACCATAACCATTGTTGGAACTAGAAGTATTTATAAAGTTCATTCACTCATGACTAAATAAAATAAATATGCTAAAATTTTTAATTTATATTTTATGATGTTTGGGCCTCAAATCCTATTTAAATACATGGTTATGAGGAGATGTCATGGTTATCCACTAAACCCAAGAGACCTAAAGGACCATTGTTTGATAACATTCTTGGTAGATGACATTGGATTAGAAGAGACCGAGGATCGTGCACCAATTCTGCTAAAGGATCTAACCAATGAAAATGATATAGATTTTTTCATCATCAGTGAGTACTCTATAGTGAGGTACAATTTTTTCTTTTTGGATTTAGCCTCATTTATTTTCCTACTATGAAAAAAAAATTCTGTCAACTACATTATTTGATTTGCGTATCAGTCATTTTTTAGGAATGGGTTATTTATAGTATTTTAGGATGATTATAATTATTTTTATTCATGGATGCTTATAACTATTCATTAATCTATTATAATACAATGGATTGGGGAAAAAACTAGACAAATTCCAAGGTTCATTCCTAATTTTTTTTTCTTTAGTTTTCTTTATCAGTTCAATGTTCATTCATTATTGGATTTTTTATTTGGATGAATATTTGATTAATACTTGGTGAATGATCATTGCACATTCGATCTTAGGTACATGAGATCATTTCCATGGGTCTGAGATGGATATTTTTTAAAATATTTTGGTATATGACTACACCAGTGAATCCATGTTTGAATAAAGAGTTTTTTATACCGGTTTTGAAAAGTGGTAACGATGAGGCCCGACATTTGAGGGCTCTCGAGCACTAGATGTGGTCATATTCTAGAAATTGGTGGTGAGTATGTTTAGTAAACCTTAGATTTACAGCATGCAATATGATTACTAGTGGAATCAATGGGTGTGGAGGATCAGACAACGATACGAGAGAATTATAGAATATCATTGAAATACATGACAACAAAAAATGTAGTCATATGAACACACATTATGTAGTACCTTTCCTGTGGGTTTTAGAGTTGAGAAAAATATCATAGGCTGTGTAAATCATTACACAAGACATGTGACCCTTAGCTGACTTGTTCAACATATACCAGGGGTACATGCCTAGAATTTCATGTAGTGTTACACACCATGAGTTCCTAGATACACACACTATATCATAGGGTAGATAGATCAATGTTTATAGTAAGTACACACCCAGATGTCTAAGTACACCCACACACCATGTAACCGTGAAGTACATGAGAATGCTATAGTATATAGGAAGATCCAAGTACTCAGACATGGAAATGTATAAGGACATGGTCCTGTTAAAATGAGAAGGGGTAGAATGGAACACTGAGTGGCATAAAGACATCTGAATGCTAGGTACCTCCGGGGTAATGCTGTGTATTTTTGGAAAAGTACATTCAATGTGAGTTCCAGACACATTTAGTGAAAAATGTACTAGGACATGTCTTGTCACCCCAGGGACACACATGTACTCCTTGAAGATAGTTGTATTCTTATTTATTCTAATCTTATATTCATTTAACGATTGTGGGTGATAACTTGTACCAGTATTGGTTGATTGTCTTCTATTTTTCTATTCCTATGAGTGTTTGGTATAGTATCCCATACTCTTCATAGGAAGTGATGACTCACAACTACTTGATGATTTGTGTAGTGAGGGAGAGTTCCCTTATTCTAGTGTGAGTTGCCTCAGGCTACATTGGCTATTTACTTAATATAATAGAGAATCGATTCCACAGAGAGGCCTAGAGTGATCCTCATTTACGATGTGTTTCCTTAGATAATGGTTTTTGGAATTATCATGACCTATATTAAGTTGAGTGTTAAGGTGGTTTCCAAAAGGGTATGGTGTCCCATAGTGAGACTTTTTGATTGATCCCCTATCCATGTTTTGATATTTTATCTTTTTAAGAGTATTTCGTAAGTATATTTGGGGTTTTCATATTTATGAATTAATTTTTATATCATTTTTATCAGATGAATATTATTCACTCATTGGGTTTGGTTATTGTTGGGGTTTTATATTGGGTATTATTATATTCACCCTTGTGTGGGATGTATCCAAACATGTCTTGTCTTACATAGATGAAAAACCAATTTATGGAGTCTGCAGTGGACTAGGTGTCGGAAGAGATAGTTTGGGAATGATAGAATGATGTGTATACCCGTTTTACATTTGACAGCAATCCCCTCATTATAGGAAGGTTGGAATTGATTTATAGTTTTAGGTGGGCTTGTATTTGGCCCCTTTTTATGCTTTCTAATAATTTTTTGTTGTACTTTGATTGTGAGATTATAGATGTATGCATGAATTTTTATTAGTTGTTTTAAATTTCAGCATTGTATGGAGTTAAGGATGGGTAAGTGAATACATGTACATTAGGCTAATTCCTAACATGTGTGTGATATGACTTCTTGATGGTAGGCATCAACCATGTCCTATTTGAGGTATGTTTTGGGTTGTTTTTTCTCAATCCCTGTTGAGTCAGGTCGTGACATAAATATATATAGTTGATAAATTAATAATAATTAAATTTGTCTAATTATATTTTTAAATTCATTTAATATTGTAAAATCAGAAATAATAATTTTAGATAAATTTATTTTTATCATTTTATTATTATTTAATAATATACAATTTATAAATTAATATTATTTTATTTAACCAGGTTTGGGTTTAGGATGTTTTAATACAACCTTGACCCAACTATTTTAACCATAATGAACCTTATAATTTATCCTTATTTATTCGATCCTATTACTATACTTAAATATATAACAGATCTCATTTCATCAGTTATAGAAGCACACAATAGCCATCCATATTTAATAAAAAAATATTTTTAAACATTGTGTAATATATATTAATTGTTTTTAAAAAATTTTATATTTTTATATACATTTTAAGATTCTTAAAATGAAAACACGTTTCAATATTCCTGACAAAATGTTATGTAAGTGTAAAAAATTACATACCAAAATAAAAATAATAATAATAATAATAATTTAATATTCTTTTGAAAATAATGACGAAATAATTTTTAAACATCTTGATTTGATGATCCAAAAGATCTATTTATTGTAATCCCAAAGTCTACAAACAAAATAGCATTAAAAATTGTTTTATTGAAAAATTAATCTTAACATCGCTATATCATTTTATTAAATAAAAATAATATGAAAATAAATAAATATTTTTTTATTTACATACTACTATGATAACTAAATATAATTATGTTTGTAAAAATATTTTTTCATTTAAAATATAATTAATTTCCATAATTATTAATAATATATCAAAATTTGTAACACCCTAAAATTTTTATATATGATTACCATTAAAATATTCAATTTTTTTATCAGTTTTCTCGACTTGCAACACTGAACTTAAATGAAACAGTGATATATTTAGATAAAATATAAATATTTATGTATGAATATTAAATCCTAGGAGTATAATTAGTGGTACTATACAAGGGTAACTAATTTAAGAAATATATGTATAAACAAATAATCGGTACTTTTATTGAAATTCAATTAGTTTACCTAAAATTACAAATAATCTATTTATTGTTTAGAAATTTATTTTTCTAAAACAAAATTTCCTTATCAATGATACATAATTATATTTCAAGAAACTTATTATTAATGATAACTTATTTTTGATATTAATAATCGGTTTACATCAATTTAGTTAGTAAATGATTTAAATATCAATAATAACATTTAATATTTTAAAATGTAAATTTAAAGTAAATACTAATTTTAATTATATTTTATGATTTTATCCAAATAAATCATTTAGAAATTTTTTAGTTTAAAAATATTAAAAACAACTTCCATTTTTTAGAACATCATATCAAAATTGATTTAGTGTGATTTTTTAGCTTTTTTTAAATGTTGTTTTTAGTCGAAAAAATGGTTTTCCACAAACATGGAATTTTGAATACCTTTTCATTGCATAAGAAAAAAAAATATTACAAAACCATTTAGGTGATCAAACATGAAAATATGAAATATTATTATCAATTTTAAAATTTTATTATATCCTATATATCCCATGTTTAACATTTTTAGTAATAATTAAAATGATACTTTAGTATAATAAACAATTTCTGTTCTTTTCAATGAATAAATTATTTTTCATGTGGGGTTCAATTTTGGCTAACGTGGAATCCCTCATAACCAATATTTGTGTTATAATAAATTCATTTATTTTATTAGAATCTATATCTAAAATAATTTCATCTAATATATAAATTTAAAGCATAAAAATAATATTTATCTAAAACCCATTTTCAATAGATTAATTGTATTTACCTTAAAATTAAAGATTCACAACTTTAGAAAAATTATTTCATAAAATGAATATCCAATTTGGAATTAAAACTATCAATTATGTAAAAATTTCAAATTTTAATAATTTTAATTAAATTAATTACTATGGTTAGAATTTAATTACCAATGTAAAAATAAATTAGGCAAAAATATCAAAAGTCAAAAAAATCCATAAACACTTAAATTTATCTAAAAAAGAGTGATTGTGATGACTTTCAAACCAAAATCATATTCAAATATTCATTTTTTCATTTTTTATCCTTTTATACATGAATAGTAACCTTACATTATTTAGAATATTAGGGTTACTCCCAAAAATATCATTCTATTATATTATAAAAGTGTAATACATTCAATACATCAAGACTCACATATAATTAGAATTTATACTTGAATGTCTAAAAACATTCTTCTAATATATCATATCCCATGTTTAGATTCTTCTAGTTGACAATATTTATCATAAATCATTCATCTACCATGAGACTTTAAAGGAAAATTCACGTCCCCAATGTGAGTATTATTAACTACATAGATTTTCTCCTCAATTATGTTCTAGAAAATTTATTATAAAAACACAAAAAAGTATATTATAATCACTTATACACATTAATTTTTCTATGTTTATGGTATTATCATTTTTTGTTTATATACCCCATACATTAAGAAAAACATAATCGGTGTCCGCCTGTTGGGAAATCTACCACCTCCCTGATGCAACATGAAACACAACGTATTTCATTTTTCATAATCACCATAAAAATATGGATATAAGTATAGTAATAAAAGATAAATATGTTTTTTATGATATCATTATGGTTATCGTATGAAAAAAATAAATAATTAACAATTGATATTATCAATAAATGATCATCATTAATTTAATCATTTAAAATAAGCTTACTAAGATGGTAACATTTTTTTCAAATTCTGTAATATTTTCATATCCATTATTTTTTCCAATAAATCATAAATTTTATGATATATCACACTAAGAAAAAATAAATAATATAATTATTCTTATATTATAATCATATCACGAAATAATCACATCATAAACATTCATTAAATCCAGGTATGTTCATGTTTCGGTTTGTTTAACCACTTAATTGAAAAATGATATAAATTTAAATCAAGATTTAATATGGGAACATAATTGATAGAATAAAAAAATATAAATTTTTAAATATTTTATTCACTTTTATTTGGAATATGTTATATTAATATTTAAATCATCAACTATTAAAACAACCTTAGATTGTTATGAATCCCTAAAACAAGGTACTTATCAATTTAATATTCATGGATAAAAACTAAAACACTCATTAAAATAAATATGAAACATATTAAATATTTATAAAAAAATATATAATAGTAAAATTAATGACCTATTATTGATGAAATTTTGGGAGAAAAAGGAATACATACACCACAATTTTGATACTATTACAAACAATTAAGACTATAGAAACCCATTGTAAAACAATAGACGAATTCATGTAGAGAATGAATATTTTTGTAGAGTATGAATGAAAATACAAATGATTAATGTTTTGAATTATGTGATTAATATGTCTATGTTTGTGATATAGTAGAACAATATACATTCATGGAAGTCAAAAGATGAGTTAACAATTTCCATCTTAAATTCCTCTCTTAGATACATTTTTTATGTTATGCACCTAATCTCATTTATACAGTGTATATAATTACAATTTGATATATCATATATTGAATTATTTTTTTATAATGGTATTTAATGTTCAATTACTAGACATCATTTTTCTAGTATTTTTTCAAATGTTTCTAAATTTGTAAATATTTTCTTGGTCTCAATTCAGATTCTATGAGAAATAATACATATTTTGAACCTTGTTAACTATTAATGGTATATTAATTTCCCTTGTATATATTTTTATCATGATAGTTTTATTTCATGGGGATTACCAGTCAAATGGTTTTCCCTTATTCAAGTGGATATATTTTTCCTTAGTAGTAAGAGTCTTTTGATAGCTCAAATTACATATATTGAGTTATAATCATTATCTTAAAGTTATTTCATAATTTGGGTGAATTATACTATCTTATTATATTATTAGGTGTTATTTTATTCTTTTTGGGGGATATATATTCCTACCACATAATCCATTTAACAAATATTTCTCAATTCTTGGGTTCTGTTATTTTTATAACATCCAACTACTTTCTATAGATGTTTTTTAATCAGGTTATTATAATATTTAGTTAGTTGTATAATTATTTGTATATATAATTTGATCATCATATTTTATAAAATTTATAATGGATTATTTTCACTAAAAATAATGATATTGTAATGATATGATTAAAATTATCGGAGTTATATATATTAGTACACAAAAACAGATGATTATTTTCTAGTTTACTATGTATTGTTTGACCATACACCTCCTTTATTTGGATGGGTCATTATCGTGTTATCCCCAATATTATAATTGGGAAAAATATTGGAATACCATATATTTTTATTTCAATATGGATAATTATTGTTATGTTAACCATGTATTATTTTACATCCACCTCAAATCTCAACATTGGTTAGGAACATCTCATTCCTTTATTGAAATGTGGAAAGGTATTAAAAATATTGATGATTATTTACATTTAACATAGGGTGATCATATATTGATATTTTTCCTATATTAAAAAATATATATAGCCATGTTTTTTATTCATCCAATGGTTCCTTTGGGAATACTATGAAAGGTCTTATTGACACTTATGGTGAATGCATTAGACTTAATAGTGTGATAGATGGGGCCCAAAATTATATAACCCATAGATGAATCAAAATAACACATGAGACAAAATAAGATTGAGTATTTGGTTTATGGGTGAAAAATTTATAAATATTTCTTGACATTGGTCTTAATGAAATGTAAATTTTCCTTGAATAAAGAATTGAAAAAATGATTTTTATGTTAGAAATTATGAATTCTACTAGTTTGATATTGGTATTATTGATAAATTTTCTTCATTTATTTTCATTTATCTCCTAGTTTCTTGTTTTTTATGGATTGATGTAGTTTAATTACTCCTTCTATAATATTTATGTCATGATTTCCGTAGTTGAATGTTTTCCCTTACTATCCATTTTATCTCACCCCTTATTATGTTTCAATTTCCATAGTTAATTGAGAAAAATAGTAAATGTGACTTGTTTAGAAGGAAACATGTGTGGAAGAATTTATAAGAGATGATAAACTCACATTATTGATTAAGAAGTTTTATATATAAAAAAATCTATATTTTACACAAAAAACATGACATTTTATATTTATTATTAATTTTTCTAATTTTCTAAAGCTCTAAATTTGAAAAGACTCTATGGGTGTAAGAGATTCAACACCTGTTAATAATTTTGAAACGTAGGATGGTTACATATAGAGTTTTTCAGTAGGTTTCAAATTGAATATGTATATTGCACATTTATATCACTATATCATAGAGCGTGGGTCTAGGTCATCACAGTTGTTATCAAAGTAAATTTTTAGATAATGTTGGAAATTAGGATGTGTTAGCTTAGTCCAAGAAGATCTCTATTTTAATGATATAAAATAATGTATGTTATATTCCAAATTAAATTACAGATTCATTATAATCAAATATATTCTACAAAAAATAAATAAAAAATTTTATGTATTGATGTACTATCACCATATAATATTATTTAAAATTAGATACAATTCAAAGCTAGCATCATTTCAAAACCACCACTAGTTCAACTCTATGAATTTTTAGAAGATCTACCATAATATTAATCCACAATCTAGTAGATAATACATCTAAAATATATACCATTTACAGGGTATTATATCATATAGATCTACCATTATAAATATATACCATTAGATAGATCGACTGTCAAATAGATCTATGATAAGACAAATCTACCATAAATAAAGAATAAATCTCTAACACATTTACCACTAATGAAAATGTTCCACTACCACAGAGAGAATATAATATTTAATGAATTATACTTAAAGATGTTGATACATCTAGATATTACTTCTTCCACATATTCTATTATAATTGTCTAGAAATAATTTTAAAATTAATTCTCTAGTGGCTAGTTTAAATTATTTAATGCAGTTAGAACCAATTGTATTTAAGAGTGATTATTAATTAAAAACTCTATATATTTATTAAATACAATGTCAAAACATTCTTGGTCTATCTCTAAGTATGAGTATTTAGAGTATTATATAATTATTATTCAATGGATAGTTTGGATTTCATGAAGGCAATAAATTTAGAGGGTCTCCCTCATGTGCATGTAGTGAATTACATACATGGATATAGGAATATAGAATAAAAAATTATGGAATATATATAATCATTTATATAATTTTGTGTGGAAGAACATTTAATAAAATCAAAAGTATTTTTCAAATTTTCCACAACACTCATTTTTCATACATTTATATAAAAACTTAGTCCAAGTTTCACAATTAGAAATTCAAAGACATATGATATATTGAAGCTATTAAAATTTATCTAAACCACATATTCACATATATCTAACCCCTATAATTATAATTTATCATAGTTTTTTGAGATCAGTGTTTTTCATACAATGTTTGTTTGAAAAACGCAGTCTCTTGCACTAAATTGGAGTGTTCTTGACACTCTCTCTCAATTAATTTCATCTGTACTCCCATGTATAATTATAGAAGATGTATTGTGTGATATTTAATTAGTTTATACCACATAGACTTATTAATGTTGATCTTTTCTAGAAAACCTTATGTGGAGATGTTTTTAAAACATGATCAAGGTTGTGGATCAGTTTATTGTATAATAAACTTCTTGTAGTGGTGGATTACTATGTGTAGGGGATTTTATATAAAATCAAGACATAACCACTTTTTTATTTCAATTATTTGATTTAATTTTTTTTATACTTTTATAGTATACAAATATATATTTTTTATAAATCAAAATTAAAAATTATCTTTGATAGTTGACTTTAATCTATGTTTTATATATTGTGTTTAAGATATTACCTTTGAAAGATATAGTATTTGTAAATTCACATTAACAATGATGTGATTGAGCTTTTGAGCATCATTTCCAAATATAAAATTATATAATTCAACACATTTATATTACTATGTGTTTTCATTAAATTGGGGGATTTATGTTATTATATATTTTTATCATAATTTTAATTGGAAAATCAATTCACCCCCACTTGAGCTATCCACTCTGACAAACATTTGTTATCAGAGGTGTTTCAAAATAATTTTTAATATGAACTTGTTTTAATTAATGATTTTAAATTTCTTTTTAATCTCAATTGATATCTTTATAGATAATTCTAATACAAAATGAAATTCCATAAAATGGATTCCTTATTTTAAGGAAACTTACTATGCTCAATGGAATATTAAAATGAAAAGTCATATAGAATGCTTGGGGTTTAATATTTAGACTACTATTGAGGATAAAAAAGGGAATACTAAATCTCATAGAAAATGTTTTGGTGATTATATTAATGTTTCATATTATTTCAATTGTAATGTAATTATTACAATGTACTACGATTTAGGATAGGATTAATTTAATAAAATATATACTTCATATGCTACTTTCAAAATAATGGATACAATTTCTATTTCTCATGAAGAAACATCAAATGATAAATAAATGTGCTTCAATAATATCATAATTAAATATTATAAATTTAAGATGAATGTTAATGAATATATTTCTGATATGTATCCCATGATTAATTAAATCATGACCGTTATAAATGAACCTGTAAAGAACATTTCTGACAATGATCAAGTGATGTGAGTAAAAAAATGTTTACATGATAGATGGAGAGAAACTTCTATTTCAATTATATAATCCTATAAAATTAGTAAAAAACCAGTAAAAGAGACTATTAAAAAAACATTATACATGTAAGAACTACATGAAAACAAATTTTAAGCTGATGACCCAAATAAGAAGGTTGTTTCCTTCAATACTTATGACTCAAAATTGAATTAATAGATCAATGTTGAATGTTCAAGTATGATTAATTAACCCTAGATAGTGGTGAATAAATATATCATTTATCCAAGAAGTCAAAAAATTTAATAAGAAGAATAAATTTATAAATAAAACAAGCTATAGAGAAAATTATAACAATATAGGAAAATGGAGAATAGAGTGTAAAAAATTATTATCCCACCAATGAAGTGACTAGTTATGAGTGTAAATGAAAAGGATACATTATATTATTATTTTCTAAGATAAAGTATAAGGATAAGTAAGAATAAAATGGTAAAATATATCAAAATGATATAAAATCCCCTAGGAGTTCTTCTAAGCGTACATCAAGTGATTTAGACTGAAGAAGATAAGAGATAAATGAAATATCTAACATTTGTTTCATTAAAAAAAACATCTAACATACATAACATTTTTCCTATAACATCTGAACATATTTTTCTCCTTTATAAAGATATAAATAGCGATGAAAATATTTGGAGTGATGATCTTTTGGAATACTATAATATTATAAAGTATACATTTAATAAATAAAAGGATAAATAAAAACATTAAATAAGAAGAATTCCTTTTCTATTGCAATAAAACATATTTTTCTATAGAAAAGGATAATAATGAAATAAGGGTAAAAGAAAGAATTGTTTTTAAATTTAAAATGTGAATCTTAAGAATGATCTAGAATGATTTACTATTGATAGAAAAAATCTCACCTAGATGCAGGGTAAAATGAGTAATCCTAAATATACTATTGGTGTTGGTTAAAAACCTCGATAAAGGAAAATTTATAAGAATAGATTTGTACCTAGATCTAGTTTAGTTATATATGATATTAATTCTTATTCTATTGGTCCCAATAATTCTTTTTATTTTATAAATTCTATGGACATCCTACAATAAACCATTAAAACAACTGTGGGATCCTAATGATCTTACTAATAACACTTATAGACACATGAAAACATGGGTTCAAAAAACATTTCTAGTTAAAAATTTGTTTTTGGATACTTTATTTAAGAGTAAATCTAAGAACTTATGATATCTGGATAGTGGATTTTCCACACATACGATTGGGGAATATTCCATCTTTAATAATAATATCGAATTTGATGGTAGACATGTCACTTTTGATAACAATGTCAATGGAAAAATAACAGGACATCGTCAAATTAGTAACTCAAGTACTATATAAATTTATAATTTATTATTTAAAGATAGATTAATGTATAATATGATAACGATATCTTAGTTATGTGATGATGGTTATCATATTAATTTTTAATATAATGCCAATAAATTTCATGATTTTAAGAATGTTTTGGTCTTTTCTAATTTGTAGAATGATAATGTATATGATGTTGGTTTAAATTCATTATTTTCTCAAAATATTTTTTATTTATGTGCCTTTCACAAAGAATATTAGATTTTGAATTTGATAGTATTCAACTACAAACCCAACTAAATTATAAAGCTAGCTTCTAAAGAATTAGACAAGGATCCTCCAGAAATAGAACTTCCAAAAGAAACATTCTGTAATACCTGTCAAATTGGAAGAAAAAAACCCTTTTAAATCATATAAATAATTTTAAACTTCTCTAACATTATAGTTGTCTAACATGGAATTATTTTGACCATATATATTTTCTATTTTAGTTGTAAAACGTAATTCCTATGTTATAATGGATGATTATTCAATATATACATGGGGATTTTTCCTTGCTCATAAAAATGATGATATATTCCTTTTTTTCTAAATATTATAAATATGTATAAGATATAAATGGAATTAGAATTAAGACAATAAGAAGTGATCATGGTAGTCAGTTTGAATATCATTATTTTGAGTCACTATGCTCACAATATATCTATACTCAAAACTTTTTTTCTCATAGATCCCCACAATAGAATGATGTATTGGAATGAAGAAAGATAACCCATTTAGAAATTTACAAGACCTTGATTAATGAGTATGATATACCTGTTTATATTGAAGAAGAAGATATGAATATATATTGTCAAATAATTAATTGAGTTTTGATAATACATACTATAAAGAAAACCTCATTTGAGTTATGGACTGGTAGAAAACTAAAAGGTAATTACTTTTTATTTTCTTGATTTTAATGAATTTAGAATCAATATAAAGTAGAATTTGGACATGTTTCCATCAAAAAGAGATAATATAATTTTTCTTGGATACTCGACACCCAATAATTAACACATTGTATTCAATAAAGTTTTTATGATTGTGGATGAATCTATACATGTCAAATTCGATGAAACATATCCACATAAGCCTAAGAAATCATTATGAAAACATTAACCTGACCTTACTAATTTGGAAATAAATAATAAACCTAGAAATAATTTTGTCCAATATAATGTAGAAAAATCACCCAGTCTAGAAGAACTATTTGAACCTAAAACTATAGATAAAAATGGCGTTTAAAACACATGAATTCCTTGAGTAGTAAGGACTCATAGATATCATCCCTTAAATGCTATTGTTAGTGAACTAGATAGAGGAACTTGGACAATATATTATCTTATAAAAAATGATGACAATCAATATTTTATTCCACAACATTAACGTAAATAACATCATAGAAGTAATTGATGATTAATTCTAGGTAATGGATATGAAATAAGAGATGAATAAATTTTATAGAAATAGAATATAGAAACTAGTATAAATATATAAGGTAAACATAACCATTGGCACTAAATGGGTGTTTATAAACAAGATTGATAAGTCAAGAATAATTATTAGAAATAAAGAAAGGCTAGTTTCACAAGGTAATAGTCATAAAGAAGGTATTTAATATCAGTAAACATTTTATTTATTAGGCATACAAGAATCCATTATAATTATTCTCTCATATGAAGCATATTTGGATTTAAAATTATATCAAATAAATTTTTGGAGTGAATTCAAAAATTGTTATACAGTTACAGATTTTTTATTAAACAACCCCCATGATTTAAAAATTTCCCCTTTCCAAATATGGTATTTAAATTAAAAAAGATTTAAATAGATTAAAATAATCTCCAGGATTTTGATATGATTGTATCAGTTTATTTTTTATTTCAAATGTTTTTACAAGAGTAATAATTAACTCAAAATTATTTATATAAATAATTTCAAAAGTTTTTTTAGTTATAAAAATATAATTTGATGATATTATCTATAAATTCATTCTTTAATATATTTTGAAAAAATAATAAAAATGAATTTTAAATGTCTTTTAGGGGTTATCTTAAATTCTTCCTTGGTTATTATACTTTTAAAAACAAGTAAGGAGTTATTTAAAATCAATGATTTTACAGTAAATATATTTGAAAACATTTTTTAATGGATATTATTGAAGGTATTGATACTCGCATGAGTACAAGTAGCAGACATAACCATGATGAATCTAGAAAACTAGTTGATAGAAAAATTATTTAGGTGTGATTTTAAGATAACTATACATAAATTCTAGTCAACCTGAGATAATAATTAGTGTTTTTATTTTTTCCTATTTGAAAGAAAACAAAAATGAGTCACATTTTCTTGACGTGAAAAGAATTTTCCAATTACTCAAAATTGTAACCAATTTAGGACTATTTTACTCTAAAGGAAAATCATTTGATTTGAAAATTTATTCCTATGTAGAATTTGGTGGTTTTATGTTAGATAGAAAAAGAACCACTAGAACATGTCAATTATTTGCGAAATTATATAGTTTCATGGTTTAGTAATAAAAAAATTCTTCTTCATTGACTACCACTGAAACTGGGCACATAACTATAGGAAGTTGTTGGGTAGAAATTATTTTTATGAAATACACTCTACTAAATGATGGATATCAATTTTGACATGTATCCCTAAATTATGATAATATTAGGGAAGTAATTTTTTTTAATAATCATGTGTCACATTCTAAAAAACATATTGATATAAGGCATCACATTTTGACAGACCATTTTAAAAAATATAATATAAATCTTGAATTCATTTTTACTGAATATAATCTTGCTAAAAGATTCAAGAAGCCTTTTAATATAGTGATAATGATCTATATTATACATGAACACGGAATAATAATTTTAGGTTAGTATTTTATTCTTATATCTAATTTATTTCTAGAAAAATAAAATCACAAGGGCAGTACTATCATGTATAATCTTCCACCTATATTTTACAACTATAATAGACTGTTATTCATACTTCCATTTTATTATACCATTAGAATATACTATTGTGTGATCTGACATTTGTAGGTTTCTATGACTAAGCAACTGTCAATAATCTACCATGGATGATCTATCATGGAAGATCTATCATATATGATCTACCACGAGAGTCTACCATTTGATGACTACTACGATATTCCTCCATGATTGTCTATAATTGTATAATATTACTTCTATGATACCATGATAATCTAACATAAGACTAACAATTTTTTATGCTATAGTTTCTTTTGATTCAAATTTTTAAAAAAATTATATATTTTTTTTAAATAAATACAATATCTTTTAATTAAAATTAAAATTATTGATTTTTGATTTCTAAAGTCATGAATGATAAAACATTAATAAAATCTATTATTGAGCAATAAATTAATCATTCATACCTCTGTTGAAACCTTTAACCTTTGTTCAAACCATTAAACTTCTCTCTTTCTCCATCAAATATTGTTCTCCATCCCTCAAACATTTGAAAAAATGGTGTGAGTGAAGAATCATACTGAATCAACTAATGAAGCACATCCTTGGAAGAAATACAGTGGAGAATTAATACATATTATAGAATTGAAAAATATGAATCTTACATGTCCCATTATTGTTTCTAAAAAAAATTGTCACCACTTGGTTGTCTTTGAGTTAGTCACTCATGTGGAACAAGATTCAAAATCTTTGAAGGATAAAATGGTTCTCAAGAAATGACCACCCATTCCACCCTAGGTTATTAAATTATTTATATTTATTTGAAGACTATCAATTTTGAAAATATTTTATAAAAACAATTATATTAAGAATAGAGCTCGTTCTCTCTTAAATTCACAAGCCTAGATGTCTCAATGTTCCCAAAGAGATATGTACAAGTAATATAAATGATAGTTTCCCATTTATTGTGAATTGTTTTTGATAACGGATTATATTATAGAGCTCACCAAATGTGAAACTATTTAAAGGTCTTCAATATTATTGTTATATAATGAATTCTAATTTATTTTTAATTTCATTCAACATATGATATGTACCAAGAAGGTGGAATTTATCCTAATGAGGAATCAATACATTTTAATGTTGTTTATTATTAAATTTGGGGAAAATATTAATTTATATAGATATTTAATGAAAAATATTATGGCGAAATATAATCCTTTATCAAGATTAAATTCACTTTTATTCCATAATATTATCTCTACTATAATCGAAGATAGAGGATTGTCCTTAAATGAGAAGAATAAGTGAAAAATTGTGATTGATTTTTTCTTAGTTAGTTAACATATAAAAGAATGAAAGTGTATAGAACCCTTGGATAAAAATATGGGGGTGAATAATGATAATATAAATATGACATTAAACCCTGGTGATTATCCTATGGGACCAATAAATATGGTTGATCCTGAGTTGGATCATGATAAATTTGAAGAGTATTATTCATATAAACAAGGTGATGTTGTATCTAGCAATCGATTTCAACTATAATAAACAATAGAGAATGTTAAAGAACATGTACCTATTTCTGTGGAATAGGGTAGTGATATTAATGTTCTTAAGATTCAAAAAGATTCCTTCATATCTCAAAATGAAAATATTTTCCATCCCACCAAAGAGATTTATTTAGAATAAGAGGATGAAACATAATATACTATGGTCTCTACTAGTGATCAATTTAAGATAATTTGTCCACATGGTATAGAGGATTTGTTTGTTATATCAGATAATTCATAGTTTGATTCTAATACTAGAGATAAGGATGATTAGTCAAACACCTATCATACTGTTAATGAATCTTTTAGGTTTCCCTATGGAGCGTGGCATTGAATATATCCAAATTAATTTGAAATTCATGAATCTAATGAAAGAGTTTAAATGAAGAAATTTTAATTTAGGATTATAGAATCCTTGTGGATCCAATTTCCATAGATAAATATTAGTATAGAGAACTATCTACATGGGAGAAATCATTAGGTTCTATTAATATTGGGTTTCATTATTCTAAATTAGATGATGATGATATATATAATGATGATTGTGATCAGGGAAGTCCACTGAAGTATAGTAGGAAAACCATTTCAATTGAACATATTGATCTTAAGGGATTACTAGATGAGATAATTGATTAGATAGAGCATCTAGAAGATTTGTTTTATAACGTAACTATTTAAGAACATAATCATGGGGATACTATAGTGAATATCCAGGAGAGGCCTTCACCACCACCACTAAATCATCCTTATTCTAGCTATCTAACTAGAGAATATCATAATTCCTTAAATATAGATCTTCTATCATATCTCATTAGGATTCTTCAATCATCATCCAATAAAAGATAAGATCTATGAAAAGATGAAATCATGATGATAGTTTCATTAATAATTTATCATCTTCAACCATGAATGTTTATTAGGATTGAATATTTTGAAATATTAGAAATGTGGTTATTAGAAAGAATGAATTCCATTCATTATTATATTGAGTAAATGGGGGATTTTTCTCATCGGAGTGTGATCTATATTCTAGAATGACTAAAACCATTGTCTACTCCTAGAGCTTTTTATTTCATAACCCACCTCAATCTGACACTACTCTATTTTATGCTAAATTTATATGATCAAACGATATGGAAGAGATAAAATCTATGATTATAAATTCTTCTTCTTCTTATCAGTATATGATTTTACATATTAAATATCACTTGAAAAAACTTAAAATTATTTAAGAGAGTTCTTGAATAACACTTGAATTTAAAGGGAAACAATCACTAAATCCAAGGTATTTATAATAATCATGAGTTTAATTACCATTTTAATTTATTTTCTGATAATTTGAAAATTCTACATATGATAAATGTTTTCATGTGGAATGTGGCCCATTTGAAGACTTTAGAAGCCCTTATCAAGTTATATATGAAAGAGATAACTGATATCTTCCATAATATAGAACATGGTGGATGTGTGATTACTTATTTTCTAGATTTGATCAAACAATTTTTATACACCACTAAGACTACTATCATTGCACTGCAAGATATAATTATGAATTTCTCTCTTTCCCCACCTTTATCAATACCATTACAGACCACCTCCATTTTAGTTAGTCCATTTAAACATACATTGGTTGAGGCTATGTGATATTTTAAACCTATAATATTATGACCTCCTAAAAATATTACTCCTCCTATAACTCTTATATCTAGAAAAGTCTTGGTCCCAGTTGATCGTGACTCTAGTTGGGCCGAGGATTCTTCATGAGACTCGGATTAGGGGTTTATTTGTATTTTATTTTTAGTTATATTACATCTAATAATGTAATATTTTTACATTACTATTTGACAACATTCCTATTTCACTTAATACTTATTCCTTTCACTTACTTTTCCATTATTTATATATTTTTCTTAATACAAAAAGGTGGAGTTATTGTAAGGAATGAGTAACTATAGACTTTATTTAACAAAGAATATTATATATTTTTTATTCATTTGTAATTCAATTGTAAAAATGATTTTATATGATTATAAATTTTCTTATTTTTTATCTTAAAAAGGGAGATATAATTGGATTAGTCCATGAAACTCTTAATTTTAATGATCTCAAATCATGCATTTTATGTTTCTAATGAATTTTGTGTTTTATTAAAGTAAAATATATTCTTGTCAAAATAAAAATTTGGATATGTCTTAATTCATAGGTTCCATCTACCAATAGTAGAAATGTGATAATGTTCAAAGATAATTTCAGTTCAACAATCTACATCTTGTTCAATTATATGACTGTTAGAAAAACATTATAGAAGAAATATAAAATATCAAGTAAATATACTATTAGATATATCTGTTGTTAAATAGAATAAATATCTGACATATCTACTATTATAATGATCTACTATCAAACAAATCAACCAATAGACAAATCGACCCTTAGACAGACCTATCGTTATATAGACCTACAATACAAAAGATCTACCATTAGATAGATTTACCACTAGATAGGTCAACCATCATACACATCTAATTTTTTAGTAGAGAAACCACTAGTTAAAATATACCACTACCACAAATAGATACAACCATTTATGTTTTGATAGTTTCAGATATTGCTTCCACAAGACCCTGATTCCACCACATCTACTACCATAGCTATCCAGAATAAATATAGAAATAAATCTCACATAGCTAGTTTAATTGATTTAATTTGATCCAGGAGTATTGATTTAACAATTATTATTCTTTAACAACTCCATGGATTTATTAAAGTAAAATTTATATTATTCTTGATATGTCTCTTAGTATAAGAAATCAATGTATTTTATTATTATTCTACAATGGATAATTATAATTTCATGAAGGCTATAAATTCCAAATATATCCCTCACTCATGTGTGGTGATGTATATTCATGGATGTAGCAATATGGAGCAATATACACCAGACTACATAGAATCATTGATATAATTGTGTGTGGAAGAGAACATGCAGAAATCAAAAGAATTTTTCCATTTTTCTATAACACTCTATTGTCTTGATTTTATATGTATACTCATTGATATATTCATAAGGATACCTTCAATTATATCTGAGAAACTGAAGCTATAAGTTTTAACACATCTCCATATATTAATTATCTCATTATTTCTATTTTAGCTTAATTTTTTAGAATTGTTTTTATTTTACTCATTTTATTTGTAAAATAAAGTCTCATGTACTAAACTAGAGAGTTATTGACATTCTGTCTCAATTATTTTCAATTTTACTCCCACGTATAACTATAGAATATATCCTATGTGACCTATACTTTTTTTTCATTCACACAGAACTACGGATGATGCACTATTCTTGGATAGCCTTGTGTGTTGTTATTTGTAAAACCTAATCAAGGTTTTAGACCATTTTATTGTATAAAATCAACATATATGTGGGCGACTGCAATATAGAATATATTAAACCTTGACTTAAGATTGAACCCCTGTTTTATTTCCACTATGTGATTTCATTATTTGTTTTATTTTTCTATAGTAAACTACTTTCTATTCTTTAAATCCAAAATAAAACTTTACTTTGATATTTATCATTAAGACATGTTTTTTATATTGTGATCGATACTAGAATATTATCACAAAAGAAAAACAATTTTCAATATTATTATAACCGATCTATGATCTATATTTTAATACACTTTTATAAAATTATACACTTTTAGATAATTGTGTGTTTTTATCAAATCGGGGGACTTAATATAAAATTTAATAAAAAATTTAACTTAGTATTTATAATAGAAATTTTAATTTGAAACTCAATTCACCCCCTCTTGAGATAAATACTTTCACCAATAGGATGTTAGTTGAGGATAATTTATGTATTTTTAAATTATGTTTGACTATAATTGATAAAACTTTACTATAAGTATATGATAAATAAGTTAATTAAACAATTAATATATTTTTTTTGGATTTAGGATAACAAAACTATAGAGAAACCCCATGAATTAAATCTATGTATTGGATAACATCCTGATATTTTGGTAAAGTGTTGATTAAGTTTTTAATCAATATAAACATCCATTTATAGATACTAGAAATTAGATATGTCTATGATATAAATTCACATAAGGATATTCACTCCAAAAAGTGTTGGTTGATAATTTACTCAATCACCACTTTGATCCCTGATGATTGGGACTAAGACTACACACATGGAGAGACTCTCCCTAGGTATATTTTTTTGTTAATCTAATTATCTTTTCAAACCATTATGAATGAATTAATAAATATTTAACCTAATTAGCATAGAGAACCTAATAGAAAAATGACCATGGATATCTGAGGATTGAGGAAAGAGATTCATCGGTTGATTTGAATGTATAACATGTTAAAAAAGGAATCATAAGGAATAAACTACTCATATTTTTTATCTACATATTTGGGATATTATAATAACCATTTTTTTGTAATATTTGGTTTTAAAAAGTTATCTTAATAGATGTTAAAAAATGTCTATATATTGAAACAATTATCTATTCTAATATTATAAGTGAACATATATAAATGGTTTAAAAGTTTATTATATTTCTCATACAGTGGAAAATTTGAGTTTCTCAGCCTTACCTAGGGTATTATGGTTGACAATTTCATGAAACTGTTAGATATTTTAATTTATGAGTGATATTTTTCAATGATATGTTACTATATTTTAAAATTTATGAGGAATATGTGAAACCTATTTGGATTATTCTTCTTCAATTTAAAATTAAAGGTATTGTGACATATATTAAATGGTATAAATAAACATGAAAATTTATTTTATTACATGGTTTGATTTTTATGGATAACTATTGGAGAACACATGATTGAAGAGTAAATTTATCTAAAATTTAAGACAAACATAATAATGAGATAAAAAGGAGGATTGATTTTAAAGAAGTAATTTTTATAGTAATTGGTAACCATGGGATTGATAATTGAATCGTGATATTTTTATGGATGATCATCTCATATTTGAGATTAAGATATATAGTAACTTCTGTGTGACCTTATAAACTAGTGGATAATAACACATGACGGTTAAATATAGGGTTATTTTTTAGAACAATATGTATTCTCATTATAGATTAATGTCATGGAAATTAAATTTGGCTTTGAGTAAGGTATGTTATTGAGAGTATATGAATAGAGTATATACATGATTGGGTATATGATTCTATGAATTGATGATGTTTCCTTTGGAAGGATATATTGGATTTTGGGAGCATAAAATTCAATTATAATTATGTTTAGAAAATTATAATAACGTTAATCATAATATTGGATTTTTATTTTAAGAATTAGGTTGGTATGTATGAGAGATACTAACTCATTGTGACCTTTGTTAAACCAAGAATGATATATGTTAAACTATGAGTGAAATAGTTTGAACTAAAATAATTATAAACTAACAAGTATGATAAATATTAATCTCTTATAAGATAAAGGACACACGGGAACACATATGCTACTCCTAATACTGAGAGTTGGTCATAAAATGAATGAAAGAAGGTACAAATATCCTCTGCTAAAGAGTTGCGAATGACTTATTGATTTCTTATTTTAGTCACCCATGTTTATCCATGAAGGTTTCAATGAGTATTAAATAACTAACCTAATGAATTTATTGTCGAAGGAAACTTACAGTAGAAAGATTATTTTATCCAAACATGATGTTTAGGGAAATTAAAATAAATTTTTCTCTTAAATAATATTTATTTTAGGAAATTATGATAATAAATTAACTATTTCATCATAGACTTCTTTTACACTGAATCATGGTCAATTTACCTGCAAAATCTACATTGTTGAAATATGGTTTATGGAAAAGAAAATAACTATATACCACTACCAAGAGATCTTAACATCACTATAATGGTAGAAGAAAATATAAAATAATATTTATCATTATACACCAATGAAATATCACCACTTATATGCCCCTATGTATCACGGGATGTTAAAAGAACCATTCCAAATATATTAGTGGAATACAAACCCCATCCACCACCGCTAGTGCAATAGGACACAATAGTGACGTAGAAAAGGGAGAGGATGACCAATGAATTTGAGGCTAGAATTAGTATGAAAATCAATCTTGATTCCCCACAACATGTGATCCCATGGAATGTGTGTAGGAAATAGTTCACATCATGAAAATCCTTGTTTGGGAATAATAAGATCCACATGGAGAGGACATGGTTGGGGAGTACAACATCTACAAACCGTAAACTAGATTGTATATAAAAAATTGATAGTTCATGGAACAGTGAAACAAGAGGGTGGGGAGATTAGTGGATATCATTTGAGTTTGGAAACATTGGTGAGGGATATTTTTGAATGTTCATAAGCCAACACAATGGAGTTAACTACTCTATAAAGGGCCTAAAGGGATCTAACTACATATATTAATAAGCCTTATATGGAGTAGGATCATTATTTGTTGACATCATCAATCTACATCCACCTCTTATAGATTCCACCTAGTTAAATAAGTGTAGGGGATATGATATAGATGTGTATGGTGGGACCATTTAGGTATATACTAATTTTAAAAAAGGAATATTATTTCATACCAAACCTTTACAATCATTCACTATAAGTTTGACTACAAACTCAATGATAAATAAAATATTTTATAATACTAAACCATGATAGGTATTTTACTCTAAGGTTTGGGAGGAAAATCAGTATAAAGAAATTCATATAGGTGAGTTTTCTAGCCTTCCCCATGTTATTAATTGTAATGACCCCAACCCCTATAACCAAGAGTTGGTGCCTCAATTTATTAAATTGGCATAGATAAAAGTATTAAATCCCAATGGACCAATCATTTTAGCAATTTTGGAAGCGATATTACATACATGAACATTACTTTACAATTTAAAACATTAAATACAAAATATAAAATCCTTTTAAAATTCCATTATTCTCTTATCTTAACCCTGCATATCAATCATAATACACATCTTGGAATCTTGGAATAAATAAAACAAAATAAAGGGGTGATTTTAGATTCTCAGTAAGAATAATCATACAACAGAATCTATCATAAATAAGAATAAAATTGAAGAAAATTTAATAACTTAAACACAATCAATTTAAACATATTTTTGATCATAATATAGAAGGAATAAATACTACCATATACATATTTACATGAGCTATAAAAAATTACCATTGATATTCTACTTGTGTAATAATCATAAGGAATATTAATAAATAATGTCATAATGAGGTAATGCATAATTCCATAAATCATAATCATACCATTAAGGCTTTATTCAATACACCATTTATAAACATCTAAGACCTAAGGAAATACCCAAAATAGTTTGTCTCATAAGCCCTACCGATTCAAAGAAAGGCTATAGTGGGATCTTCAAATATCATACTAAGTAAAATTAATTACTCACATGAAAAGTGTGAAACATAAACAACATAATCCTTCATACTGAAAAACTAGAATATGAAATGTTAATAGTTCAACCATAAACAATTAATGATACCAAAATAGAATATCCATAGTCAAACTGATCATAGACCATTTAATAAAAAATGGTATATGGTATCATAATAGATCAACCTTCATATTACATAATACCAAATAAATAATGTTTACACATATGAAAATATTCTTATAAAATCATTTCAAATTTCATTAGAGAAATACCCCTTTTTTAAATCGATATCATTTTCCTAAAAAGAAGAGAAATTTGAAAAGAACTAATTTTCATTGAAAATAGTCTTGTAAAATTCTAAAGTATGCTTCATGACACTATGATTTTACGATGAAATAAAAAACCTCCCATGATATATAAGTTAAAATACATTCTATATTTATTTTTGTTATAAAGCTATAAATTACCTCATTTGAAAAATGACAAAAATATTCCATTCAAACAATTTCATAAAAAGTAAAATTTGGTTCAAAATTATTAAATTTTTTGAAAATAAAAGTAAATATATTTTTGAAAATATTTTTAGTAAACATTTACATTGATGATAAATATTCCCTAGCTGATACTTATGTATAAACAATCATGGTTAATAATGATATTGTGAAATTAACTCTTACCTTGTACATTCCATTAGATTAATGTGCTTTAAACTCATGTATAATGGTTTAAAACATGTTATTAATTTATACCAGAACCATATAAATATTTTTTATGTTTTATATTATCCTCTTATATTATTTTTTAAGAATATTATCTTATAACCCATGTTTTGGGTGTTAACTAATTCATTTTTCGATGCATGTTTTATCATGTAATGCTTATTTTATATAAATAAGATATATATTTCATATAAAGGAATATATTATGTTAATAAATTTTATATTTAGTCATCATATAATTTTTTTATAATCAATCTTAAAATGTTAATGTGGAAAATAAATCTCCTCTCACTGTGGAGATGGTAGGTCATACGTACGCACGTGCAATAATATCATTTCCTAATGATGGAAGGAAAATTAATTTTAGGGTATGTTAATTATAGATAATAAATAAATTTTTATATTTATTATTTATATATATTTTTTCCATAATTATACTCGTCCAAATACTGTGGTGATGAAAAAGATAACACCACAATGTTGAGATGGTAAGGCGTATGTACACACACATGATGTTTTCATTTTCTATAGAAAGAATAAATAATGGACTAAGGTTTTCGCATTATCATAAAAAATCTAAAAATATATATTATACTATATTTATTACTTTATATTGTAAAAAAATTTGAATAGTACGTAGATGAAAAATATCGTTTGATTATTTAGTAGAATTGATTACCTCTGTTTCAACAGACATCATTTAGATCTCTTCTTAAGAGATATTGAGTTAGTATTTTTGTGGAATATAACATATATAAAATGGATAAGGATTTTGTGAGGAGAAATGTTTAGTAATTATTTTATCTATAAGGAAAAATATTGTGTGAATAAATAAAGGAGGAGGCACCATTTATTAATTTAGGAAAGGGACACCTTTGGAAACTCTTAAAATATTAAATTAATATACATTAATATCCAATTTAAAATAGCTAAAAAGTGATTTATTTCAAATTTAAGATTAATATGGGTATTAATCCTCTGAACCATTTATTTTTATACAAGTTTATCTCATATTATTAACCTTATCTTTTGGACATAACACTTCATTAAACCATTTACCTCTTACCATGATAACATAAATTTTTACATTTTAAGGGTAAATATAGTTTTTATAAAATGAATAATAATACATAAATGGACCGTTGATAACATATTTACCGTTATTCAAATAATTTCAAAAAATTTATTGTTTTTTTAATTTTATATTGTTTAATAAAATATTATTTATTTTAAAATAACATTAGTATCAATTTTGAAACTATTCATTACATGAATTTTTCAAAATATCAAAATGACATGATATCTTAAAAAAATATTTTAAATAATCTAAAATATTTGAAAATTAATATATAATATTCTTTTATGAAAACAATTAGATCAAATAATATTTTTTAATATTTATAATATCATTTATTTTATTCTTCTATTAATTAAACAATTAATATGTCATCATTATGTCACCATTCAAAGTAATTAATTAATAAATAACAATAATAAATATATTACCATGATCTATAAAAAAAATTATCTATGAAATGAAAATTTATAGTCAAATCTATATTCATTATAACAATATATTTAAATTGGTATAATTATTAAAATATGAGTATGACATCATTAAGTAGTCTTTAAATAAAAAATAATAGATTTCATACTCTCAGTAAAGGGGGAGAAAAAATATTGTAATTTCATCCCAAGGATTATTTTCATTGTAACCCAACCATAAAATGAAATTAGGGCAAGCATTATGGTAATTTTATAATATTTATAAAATAAATTTTACCTTTAATTACCCGATTTACACAAAATCGTGGTAATAAAAAATATTACTAAAGTTAATATTAATATTCCCAAAAATAAAAGAATCATATTTTAATAATTTATACCCAAAAGTTTAAAATGTAGAATACATTTTTTAAAATTCTAAACATAGAATTTTTAGTAATTAATTTAAAATTAATCTTGTTGGCGGAGTGAGAAAACATGTTATTAAATTTCAAAGATGAAAAAGATTGAAACATTTGTATTTTTAAATTGAATGTAAAATGAGCTAAATTGTCCTATGTTAGATTATATTATAAAACAATTATACTTTAAAAGCATTCAAAAATATAACAAAACACTATAAATTATTTGGATGTAAAAAGTTGTTCTCAATTAAAAAATCAGTATTTTTCATTGTTTATCAAAACATGAAACTTATCATAAAAATACCAAATATTAAATAAAATTAATTTTTATATAATTAATTAAAATATCAAGTTTATTTTTCAATATATAATATATAAAAGTTTCAAAATTTGGATTTAAAATAGGTTCTCCATTAAAAGGAAATAAAACAACTTTATAAAAATTTAGATTTTTATGTGTAATATTGGGCTTCTTCCTCTCTTATTATTATTGAATATATTATATAAATGTAAAAATATATTATTTAATATATAAAATATATTTTTCATTACAGTCATTCAACAAAATTAATTTATTAATTTTATTATGATATAATTTTTTTGAGTAAAAAAATAGTTTCTATAATTTTATTATAATATTAAGTTGGTTTTTATATTCATTTCTAATTAATTTTTTACCAATTAATTAAAACATATATTTCCATAATTTAGTTAATAAAATTCATAAATTCCATCTAAAAAACTTGGTTATATCTTATTATATTAAATAGTAATATTTTAAAAATATTCTGTTGATTGGTAAAACTCAACTTTGCATGTAACACAAGACAACTCATTACTGTGTGTATTGTATGATTATTATGGTGATTCGTATAAAGAATGCTAGAAAAAAATAAAATTTATTATGAAATGAAAATATTGTAAAGTCTTAGGGTGTTATATTAATATTGATACCTCAAGCTATTTCTATGTTATGGATACCCTTTGATATTAAGGTAATAATTAAAATTATGAGGATGGAATTTATTTAAGGGGGTATAATATTACAACGCATGATTTTAAAATATTATTACCTTTGAATAAGTCAATTTGTTCGATAAAATTCTCTACACAAAACACCGAACATAAATGAAACTGTGATATATTTCAATTAAATATTAATATTTAAATATTACTATCTAAACCTTGTTGTTTAATTATTGATAATGAATTTGATTAAATACTTTATGAAATATATGTATAAATAAAATAATGGATACCTTTAATTCAATTAAATTAGTTTACCTAAAATGACTAATAGGGTCATTTATTTGTTTGAAAATTATTTTTCTAAAAAAATTAGATTTATGTGATAAAAATTTATATATAAAGAAAAATATGAATAATAATTTTTTTATGATAATAATTTTTTAATTAAATTCAGTTGGTAGATGATATGAAATAATAATAATAACCATTAATATTTGAAAATGTATTTTTCTATTAAAAATATTTTTTCATAATATTGATTTCATCTAAAAAGTGAATTGAAAAATTTTTCAACATTAAATTAATAATAATAAAAACAATTTTTTAATTATTTATATAAAAATTTTCAAAAAATTGTTTTATTAGTTTTTTGAAAAATGATGGTTATTAGGTGAAAATTATGGTTTTACTGAAACGTTTATTTTTTATAATTTTTCATTATATAATAATGATCTATGTGACAAAAAAATATTTATGTGATAAAATATGAATATATGGTAGAAATTTATGTATTTAAAATATTTTTTTATCTTATAAATACAATGACCAAAATTTTTAGAACTAATAAAAATGATATTTTGTATATAGTGCTACTTTTGGTCTTAATTTCAAATCAATTATTTTCAACAGAGGTTAAAATTTGGATTACCTTGAGAGCCTCATAATTGTTTTAAAAATAAATAAATTTATTTGATTAAAATAAATACCCAATTTTTTAATCATATATATAAATTTAATGCATAAAAACATTATATCTCTAAAACATATTTTTACACAATTAAGTTTATTTACTTTAAAATTTACTTTTCATGTATTTTGAAATTTCATTTGATAAAATTATTTTCAAATTTGGAATTATAAGTATCAAATTATTTAAAAATTTCAATCTTAATCATTTACAGGAAAAATAATTACTATGGTTATTAATTATTTACCATGGTAAAAGTAAATTAGTGTCCAAGATAAAATGATAGAAAATTCCTTATAATAATAATATTTTTTTAAAACAATGTGTTGTTGAGGCGAGTTTTGACCCATAGTCATTTTATTATCCTCCCTTTTTGGTTTATTGAATTTTTACACTTGGATAGTAAACTTACATTATTTAAAATTTATGGGTTACTCCCAAAAATATACTTCCCTTAACTTATAATGATCTAACATCAAACCCCATCAATACCGGACTATCATTTGAATTTATAATTAAAATTATACAAACTTTAACCTCATATAACCCTATACCACTTTAAAAGTCTTTTGGTCACAATTAGTTACCATAAGACCTTCATTTACAATGATACATCCAACGAAAAATTAACACTCTGTTGTGAATATTACAAACTACTTACCTTTTCTCCATAATTATGTTATTTAAAATTTATTGTATCCAAACTAATATGGTGATATTATCATAATTTATATACATTTATTTTAATATATTTATTGTATAATAATTTTTTATTCATGCACTCTATCCATTAAGAAAATCAAAACTATTGTTCATGGGTTGTGGAAACTATTTCCTCTATAAAGAAACATATTTTTTTCATTATCACCTTACAAGGATGAATATATGGATGAAATTAAGGATAAATAACATTTTTAAGATATAATTATGGTTCTTGTATGATGAATTGTTGAACCAATTAATGACATGATAAATAAACTATCATCGTTAATTTAATCATTTAAAATAGGAATACTAGGAGGATAACCATTTATTAAAAGTTGTGTAATATTTTATATTCCATTACTTCTTCAAATTACATAATAATATAATTTATCACACTAATAAAAACTATATAATATCATTATACTTATTTTATTGTGATTATCAATAAACAACCTCATAATCATTCAATATATCAGGGTATGTTCATGTTTGGGTCAACTTAACCACGTAACTGAAAATACTACGAATTAATATCAAGAATTAATATAGGAACACAAATACTATTATAGTATAATATAAATTTTAAAATTTAATTTTTTCATTCTGAATATGTTGTATTGATATTTAAATCATCAATTAAGAAAAAACCATTCCATTATTAATAATCAATGAAACATGCTTCGTATCAATATAATCATTATAGATAAAGATTAAAACACCAATGGAAAGAATTTTAAATATATTGAATAATTATAAAAATACATATTAGTAACCATAATTACTTATTAAGGATGCAATTTGTAATAAGAATACATATATACATGACTATTATGAAACGAGTACAAAAAAATCAAGAATATAAACACCTGATATGGAAAATCAGAAGGCTTAAGTGAGAGAGTGATTATTTATGAATAGTACGAACGAAAATAGTTATGATTAAGGATATTTATTAAGTTATTAATATGATATGTTTTAAATATATTAGTTTATAGTACATTTAGTTATGTCGAGAAAAGAGGTAAGGGTTTTTGTCTCAAATTCACCTCTTTGAGACATGTTTTATATTTTGTACCCAATAACTTTTTTGAAGTTAATATAATTCCCATTTGAGATATTCCTAACCAATTCATCAATATATATTGAACAAGGTCCCATAAACATATAAATTTACTTGGATTATGGACTTGATTGTATGTTTTTGATATCTTACATTATGCATTCCATCATTTTGAAATCATTTTTATTGATATCCATTTTCTTATTTTTTTTCATTGATATAGAATGCTGATTGTTTCAGAATGATTATGTATTCATGTATTTTACTTAAATTGGTCTATTTTTATACCGTGATTGCATCATTAGTATGTTTTCCATTACCAAACATTTGATATAACCTCTTCTTATGTTTCCATTTCCCCAGGTTATGAAGAAAAGTAGTACACATGTCATGGTTAAAAGGACAACACATGTTAAATAATTTATGAGAGATATTGAAGATAAATTATAGATTAATTGTCTTCATATATAATTTAAAGAACATATATTTGATATAAAGAACATGGGATTTTCTAGTTTTTGTTTTTTTTTCAAATTCTATAAATCTATAAACCTAAAAATATCCTTCAGACTGAAGAGATGTAGTGACCATTATTGATTTTGTAATTAAGGATGGTTGTATCAAGGATTTTACCATTATTATAAATGTGAATTTTTAATTTATGAGTTTATTTCACAAGTTCTAAGAGTGCAGGTTTGAGGTGTCAAAAATTGAATTTTTTTTTGTAATATAAAAAAATGTTTTTAGAAATTAGACTTTTACTTCACTAATAATTTAATCAGAAATATCATTTCATTCACATAATCCATTTAGTACTTCATTAACCATTAACTACTTGACCTATATCCCCCATAATTCTAGTCTCTAACCTATTTTACACCATCCTTTAATTACTCAATGATGGACCAAATTATTTGTAACTCCCCAACTTGGATCACTAGGTTCGAGTCGGAGTGACTCATTGCCTCATGTGCACCAATTCAAAAGCAAGAGGTTTCTCACCACCGTTGAGGGTATAATTCATATTATGAGTAGACTATGTAATCAATATTTGGTAACCATACATAGTAAATAAAAAATAAGTAATAATAAATAAATAACTAATACAAAAGATATTGGAAATTCCTAAATATGCGAGTATCATATTTTATGATGTCCCCGAGTCATATATAGTTGTTTGGACATGTAGATTATTATGTTGTAGCATACTGTTGATTCATATAATATTTTCTGGTAGATATGAAATATAAAATATAATGTACCTTCATTTTTCTATTTCCTCTTAAAGAAACCCATGACCTATACTTTCAGATGTCATTTTAAAATAATCAAATATTTAATACATCACGAGAATTAAAAAAACTCATATAATCAAATGTTTAGTTCCTTTGGGAATTGGATACATATAAATTTAAATTATTTTTATAACCAATATTTTTCAAAAAATATTATCCAAACACCAGTATCCTATGCATACCCCTTCATATAATTTTATAGGTAAATAGAGAAACATAAGGAATGGTTGATCTCAAATGCTTAGTAAGGGTTTAATCAATTACAAAGAGATATAATTTCATAATCATAAAACATGAATTATAATTTGATAAATAGAATTATTAATGGAGTAAGACATATGAAATTATAATATAAGTGTAATAGGATATTCACAATTTTAGGTATAAAATTGGGTGAGTAGTCATGTGAGACTATATAACCTGGAATCAATCAAATAAACACAACCCAAGATACATGAATTCATAGAACCATGGTAATAATGTGGGTCATGGGAATGTGGAAACAATATAAAACATGACATCATAAGAATAAGTCATGGGTCATCACCAAGAAAACATAATAGAGCAGACAAATTCCCATAGTGGATTGTCTTTACTCCCCAGTACCATATATAACATCTGATGAGATATAAAAAATTATTGAATAAATTATATTTCTATAAAATTCTCAGTCCACCCACAATAACAAAATATATATAATTATGTGTGTTTGAAATAAGTAAAACATACATGGTTCTATTATTAGACATAACATGAAAATCCCATTTATATTAAATGAGTGTCTAATTAAATTACGTAAATATTAATATACATACCATTAAATTATTATAATTATGGAAAAGGTATTTAGAATGTATTGGAAAATTTGTATATATTATATTCAATAATTATCCCAACCAATTGATGTATGAGTATTTACGTAAACACCCTACTAATAGAAGAATCATACAATGTAATTCCTAAAGGAAAGGTATTTTATGAATAGTTTTTCATAACTGATTATAGGGAATGAGAAATGGAGTGATGGATCATTTATCAAATAGGTATTTTATTTACACCACACCACATATATATAAGAACACAGATGTGAAGAATAAAAATAACAAGGTATTAGAAGATAATACATTAATTATGTAGGGATATTAATATAATATAATTCTTTTCTATGGGTTATAAATAGTTCAAAGATCGTCCAAATCATGTCCCGTGGATGTGTCAAATTAGGTGCATAACTAGACCCACTTGTTTTTCATTGAGCTAAGATTGAGTGATTTAATGACCAGCCTTTTTTAGGGTTATTACCCCTAGTTGTATCTATTTCATATCCACCTCTAATTTTTTGAATCAAGAATGGGTTTTTAATTGTATAATACCACATACTCTCTT
Source organism: Viscum album (assembly GCA_963277665.1). Lineage (NCBI taxonomy): Eukaryota > Viridiplantae > Streptophyta > Magnoliopsida > Santalales > Viscaceae > Viscum > Viscum album. Next base: position 649,188,927 of record OY728126.1, on the reverse strand, counting down.
TACATTACTAAAATTATTGAATAATTTTTTTATAAGAGAATTTTTAATAAATATAATGTAATACGAACAAGGAAATATGTGAGTGAGAAGGATAATCACATGGATGTAAAAACATAAAGACAAAACATAAAATAAAAATGGTAAAACCTATAGTAGTGTTTAGGAAGAGTGCTAACACGAGAGTCCGACTGCATCAAGCTAATCTTTTGGACACCAACAATCAATTTGGCATCCTTTGGGGGGAGTTATAGTCAAAATAGAATCCTAAATCGAAAGGGAAAGCTAAATATTTTTCTAAACTGGTTGATCTCCCTATGGTGACAAGAAGATATGATGCCACATAGATGGAAATGATGGTCACTCACTCCTTCAGTTGTCATTCTTCTTTTAGGTATGATGATTCAGATTTTCATTCTGAAAGGGATCATGATGTTTTAAAATGTATGTATATTGATAATTTTTTTTAGCTTTAGGTTAGTGTCCTATCACCACAATAATTGTGACCCTTTTGTTTTTCTCACTCAACAATAAAGTGATTACTGTAAAATATAAAAAATATATCTAAAGGAAAAAAGGATACAAAATTGGAAGTGTGAATAATAATTTTATAAATAGAGAGGCAAGAGCACTGAATTTGTCAAAAATAAAAACTTAATAAATGGCTATAATGATGGTGGATTAATAATGGCTCAAAATAAATATATTAAAAAGATAAAAAGACCAGGGATTTAAAATTTAGGTTAGTTTTTGAAGAATAATTTTAATTATATCATAGTTAAAATTTCATAATTGAAAAGGGAAGTGAATGGTTGGGGAAACCTTACTATGAAATGTTTCTACTTAAATCTTGATAGGATATTATTCTAACCTCAATAACCCATTTTAGGTACATTGAAGAGGTAAACTAATAAGAACATCATATTCACTATATTTTTAGTGAATATGAATGGGAAAACTAGTGGGTATTTATAGTAAAAGTGTAAGGATTCTTCATTCATCTCTAAACATAGGAATTTGACAACAAGTGTATAAAAAATGAAAAATCATTGGCCTTTCCATGATTTTATCCAATTTTATTCTTATAAATGGGATGTTTTTCGTAGTATTTAAATAGTTTATGAGCCAAAACACTTTTATTATATTATATTTTGGTTTTGTAAAATATTCCTTATTTTTAAAAGTTTTTTTTAAAATATTAAAATATAATTTAGGACTTGAATGATTCATTATTGGTTTGGAAAAAATATTTTTACATTAAAAAACAATATTTTAATTACAAAATCTATTTTGGTTGAGAAATAACTTTTTAGTATTTAATACATCACTTTTATGTAACATAATGCCATATAAATTATCATAAATTCACACCATATTTATTATCTATCCAAAAATCTGGTTGTCTTAGAAAATTATAAAAATTTACTATTGTATAATTTCAATGTGATAACTTAAAAAATTAATACTTTTTTTTATCAAATTGAAATTCAAAAATATAAGAATTTGTTTTTGAAAAAATTATATAATACATTGAATAAAATTTATATTGTAATGGTGGATTAAATTTATATTTTTTATCCTCTTATAATTATTATATGTATACTAATTAATTATTTTTACTTTTGAAATATTTACAATTTATGAAATTGTTCTTCAACTTAAGTTCAATTTTTTTTTCAAACATAATTGAGAAAATGGTTTTAGTGGAAAAAACTATTTGTATTATGATTTCAATGTTATATGAATGACTATTCTGTATCACTAAAAAATATCAGAAAACGTTTTTTGTGATAATAACACACTATACATAATAGGATTTAAATTTTTAAATCAAAATAATAAATATTTCATATTTTTAAAATAGAATATTTCTTATCATTTTATAAAAAGAAAACTTTTGTCTAAAAATATATAAATATTATTTGGTAAAAAATATTTATAAAGTAAATGAGCTATAGTTTTTGGAAAAATCAATTTAAAGTATTATTTTAGGGGAAAAAATGTTGAATCATTCATTATATGTTTCATATAAAATGATAAATTACATTACTTTAAAGGGTTATTTGTCAAATTTTTATGACTGTGAAAATATGTATCAAACCATGACAACCATTAGATTAAAATTAATTAATTACTATGAAATAAATACGTAATGTATTTGTAATGAATCATTAAATAGTAAAAGAGATTTTATAAAACCATAAAAATCCATAATACTTGATTTAATATTTTAAGGAAAAAAAATTAAATGATACAAGTTATGGAATAAATATGTGTATAAATTAATTTGACATTTTGTATTTTAATTTTAGAATGAAAATTAATAAAAAATATTGATTAAAAATATAGCATCTTATATTCACCCCAATTAAAGAAATTTCACCATCATAGTCTTTCTCTTTGATTAACATTTACTAAGCATAAATGTTATCCATTTTAAGTAGGGGTGTCCAGACCAGACATGACCTGATCGGGATGGGTCGGGTTTGGTCAGGTTGTGGATAAAAATGTTCTATCTCGATTTGTATTGGGTTGACATGTGAATGCATTGGGTCATGTCTCGGGTTGGCTACATATCGACCCAAAACAACTCATTCACCTGTGGGTGTATGCAAATAAAACCCTATGTGGTGTCGCGACCTTTCCTTGCCACCCTATTTCCCTCCCTCCCTCGTGCTCACCCACATCTTCCTCTATCCAACCCTCATCCCCTTCCCTGACCTAACCACGTGCACGACTGACTGGCCTCCCTTCTCCACCTCTTTACCTCACTCACCTCCTCCCATCCCCATATATATTGTCCTCCACCTCCCCCCGGTCCCCGACCCTCCATCACACATGGCCAAACCCTACTCCTATTCTTTCATCCTTCCCTCGCCAAAAGTTGATGGCCTCCTTCTTCCAACTCTAATCCCTTCCTCCTCCAATCCTCACATTACTCCTTCCTAGATGGAATGATTACCTCAAAAGAAATGATGATAAATCATTTCTGCTGGCTCAATCCTCCCTGGCCTATTGTGCGTTCTGTCTGGTGGAACTGGTTGTAAGTAGTTTTTTTAATCATGTTCTTTAAATTATCATACATATGTAATTTATTCAGGAACCTATGTGAGTTTGATAGAAGTTAATATGTGCACATTTCAAGTAGCCGGTGAATGTTTCTCATTTCAGTTGTATGAATAGTTGGTATACATGGGTGGTTTTGATTAATTTTTGTTTCCCCTACAAGTGATTGATAACACTAGTTATGTTAAACCTCTTAGATAACTCTAGGAATGATATGTTCTTTTCTACCATCTTGTCAACCTATCTTCCATTTTGAAGTCGCCATTTCTGTATACTAATTTCGTTAAACATTCACTCGAGAAAACTAGTAATCAAAACTTATCCCTATGGATTGTCCTTGTTTCTCACCAAATTATTTGTTTTGGAGACTTTTTCCATTTTCAGGGGAATGTTTTCTTTCACTAAAACAAATTTACACAATGAAATTTAGATTCCATTCCAAGGACATTGTTAGGAACGTGGGCTAGCTGGGGCTATGTGAGGGGGTATTTATTGTCATGGGGAAGTATAGTAATTCTATAGATGGTATATTCTAGACATCTATAGTAGATAGTGGCATGGCATGTAGGGTAAAAAATGGGGGATTTCTGTGCAGTGGTGCATGATATTGTAGTAGGGGGGAAGGGGAGGGGATGGTGTAGTGTAAGGAACGGGGTAGGTGGAGGGGATGGTGCAAGGTTTGGGGGAGGGGGAAAAGTTGTTGCAAGGGAATGGGGTGTGGGAGGGGTTGGTTGGTGTAAGACGGGGGGAGGGTGAGGGGCTGGTTGAGTGCATGCAAGAGGGAGAGGTGTGTTTTCATGGGTAGGGGAAGGGGGAGGGGTGGTGTAGTAGGGCAAGTGTGAGGCAGAGGGTTTGGTGGTGGGGCTGCTGCATTAGGGGGTAGGGGGCTTGTGGGGGAGTAGTGCGGGTAGGGGGGGTGAGGAGGGGAGTGGTGCAAGGGAAGTGGTGGCATTTTTAGATCATGGGGAAGGGTCGGTGTAGTGCATGGGGGATGGAGAGGGGCTGGTGTGACATAGGGAGTCAGAGGGGAAGGTGGAATAAGTGGGTAGGGGCTTGTGGTGAGGCTGGTGTTGTAGGGGGTAGGGGATGTTGGGGGGAGGATGATGGGATGGTGCTGGGTAGGGGGAGGGGGAGGGGATGGTGTAGTATGGGGATAGGGAGGGGCTAATGGAGTAGGGGTATGGGGATGGGTTGGTGCTGTAGGGGGAGTGGCTAGTGCATGGCATGTGGATGGGTTGGTGTAGCATGGGGTTGGGGGAGGGGCTGGTTCATGGGCATGGGGAGGGGGAGGGGCTAGTGCAGTAGGGGGAGGAGGAGGTTTTGTGCAGGGCTGGGGGGCTGGTGCAGTAGGGATGGTGGGGAGGGGGTGGTGAAGTAGGAGGGATAGGGGATGGTGGGGGTGTAGTGCAGGGGGAGGGGCTGCTGTGGGGGGAAGGGTGTGGGGCCTGGTGCAGAGGGTAGGGGGCTAGTGGGGGGGGGGGGGGTTCTAGCCAAGGGTGATGTGGGATGGTGTAGGGGGTGGTCTGGGTGGGTGGTGGTCTAGGTCTAGAGGGCTTGGTCTAGGTCCATCAAGTTAGGTCTGGTTAGATCGAGGTCGGGGTCTGGTCGGGTCGGGTTGGGTCGGGTTTACACATAGAATCCGACACAAACTGACCTGACCCACACCTGGTTGGGTTGGGTTGGGTCCTTCAGCCATGCGTTAGGTAACCCACCCCAACATGTTTTTTTGGGCCAGGTCAGCTACTCATGAAGCATATGACCCTACCCAACCTAAGCCAAGATATTTTGGTCGGGTTGGGTCCAGGAACATACTTTACCCGACCCAACCCGACCCATGGACACCCCTAATTATAAGGACACATTATAAATACATAAATAATGTTAATCATTTATATTAATATTAATTACACTTATCATTATAATCTATAGTAAATGGTTATCAATATAAGGCTCTAAAACTAAATATTCACACTATTAATTCCCTAATCAACAAAACTCCCTTTTTTACAAATTAGGATTCTCCAAAACCCCACTTCTGGATCTGGTGCTAAAACATAAAAGAATTTAATAAATCACTTGAATTATAAAAATGAACAAGATAAAAATTTTATTTTCTTTAGAAACTAGGTAAATATCGATGAAATCCCATTATATAATACGCATATCCTCCATATGGATTTTTCATCCATACAAATCTCTTATATGTATCCGATTAGATAAATTCCTAATGAAATACAGAAACCTACTAAAAGGGTGAGCTCAAATTCTATGTAAGAAGTTAACTAATTATATTAATACAATATTTTATAAATAAATGACTGAAATTATCACATGAGAAATGGCATGAATAACGGTTTAAAACATACAAATGGTACAATATGTATGTTGGAATATTCCTAATCCCTAGAATAAATGTGGTGAGATATTGTGAGAGTTAATATTTCGTGGAAGAAATCAAAGGAATATGGAATAAGATACAATATATCATAGTATCATGGTTATTATTAGGTTTATGTGAATTTCTCCATGACATCAAAGTATAAGTCTAGGATCACATCCTAGATTACAGAAAATAGTGGAATAATTACAAGAGTGTTTGATTCCCCACAAATGTGATGATTTCAATTACATGTATTAATTAAAATATCTAATTATAATACATTATCAGTACCTTTTTTTAATGTTTTAGATATCCAAAGGAAAAAATGAACTAACAGAACCCATGGACATTTCATCTAACAAACATTTTTTCTACTATTTGAGAAACAACTTAATCTATAATAAATCTTCAACATCTCCACTAAATATCCACATAATATTATCTTATAAAAATGTCATACTTTTCTTACCATCATAACCTAGGTAAATATAAACATAATAAAGCGGTGAAATTATATTCTCAGTAAGGGTAAAAATAATCAATAATAATTAAATATCAAAATTTTTCATAAGATGATAATAATGGTATAATAAAGATACGTAGGAATTTTATACCCAAAAAAATAATGGATAAATAACCTATCATAAGTTAGGTCATAAAATTATAATATATCTTGGAACATACAGATATAATGGAAAACATTCATGATAGTGAACAAAGGCAAAACAATAAATATAGGGAATCATCACCTTCAGGAGTCGCAAAATTTCACCCACTCTTTAGAGACAACTTCATTATAATCATGTATACATTTCCTTGATAAGTCATATACATTAAACCATAATTATGAGAAACTAAATTGTTCATGAATATTTAAATATATATATATATCATGAAAAGTGAACATTCAAAAAATGAATTGGGGGATGATATATGACCATACCCTTTATCATCCATATATATATGAGTGCCAGTCAAAATAAACAATTAATTATACTATAAAGATCCCATGGAAATAAAATGGGTCTCATATCTTTTTCAAAAGGAATCAAATAAGTAAAACATTCATAATTATAGGAATAATCATGAAATGGTATAATCATAGATAATAAATAGGTAACTAATGAAATTTAGTAACTATATAAGTAAATACCATAAACTCAATATAATAGACTGTATGATATTTACACTATATTGATCAGGAGTATAAAATTTTATAATTTCCCCAAAAAATAAATCAATTGATTCTCTATGAACACATTTCAATCAATGGTATGAAATAGTGTGTCTATAGTAAAAATAAAATGATATCAAAATCATATGAATGAAATTAATAGAAAAGAAGAATACAGTACTGGATTTCAACTTGATTAATCCTTCAAATTAGTATAAGAAAATTTAGAAGGTAATTTAGGAAAATTAATTTCCATGGAAATAAGTTTTATTTTAGATAAGGTGGAAATTGTCTGTGAATCCCTAAAATTGTTTTTATAAAATGTTATCTAGATTTTCCTAAAAGAAGAAGTTATAAATCACATTACAAATTAAATTTCTAAAAGGTGCAAGGAAAAATATGGAAATTTTCATTTTTATAACGAAACATAAATAATATTTCCTTAAGAACACATAAAAGTTTTCAAAATGAAAAGTTTAGTGGAAGTTAAAATATTTTTTTTGAAAGACTGGAAACAATTATTTAATATTTTGAAATATATTTATTGAAAACACAAATCATAAAAAGGGATATCAAAACATATTTTTGAAAAATAAATAAGTTAAATATGAATTTATCATGATATTATACATTATTGAGATTCTAAATATAATTGATAACATTGTAGGAATTAAATTACAGACTAGGAGGGGGAAACAATCAGTAAGGATGATGAGTTTTATTCTCAACAATGATATACTTTTTGAGAAAAAAAATTTATTAAGGAAAACTATTTTAATGAAAATGAAATTTTCAACAATAAAGAAATATAAAGTTCCATAAAATAAATACTAAATGTGGATGAAACGAATCTTGGAATAATGATGTAAAAAACCCATTTTAACTCAACAAAGGCAGTTGAGTTAACAAATACTCTTCCAATAATGGTAATATTGGAATCAAAATTGAATAAGGGGGTTACCATGGAGATAAATTTAAATAACATTAAATTAATCATATTAATTATAATTTAAGGAATATGGTATTTACTACATAAAATAAAATAAACTACGGTGTGAAATATTACATATTTCTCCTAGTGTTTAAAATAGAGTTAAATAACCATTATTCGATTTGAAACATTTGAACCAAAACTCGTTGAAATATGTGATTTGAAATGAAACATTAAATTACAAGATGAATGATTAAATCATAATTCAAAATATTAAATGGGAAATGGATAAACTATTTCAAATATAATATGGTTTATAATAAGATGTATTACTCATATGATTGAAAATTTAGACGAAAAACCATTATAGTGGCCCTCATTCAATCTGCACATGCACTTAAATTCATAAATAATAATATTGTTTTCGTTAGATACTATTGATCATAGTATTTCATTTGTTTTCAATAATGTGTCATTATGTGTTTGGAAAGGTCATGGTTAAATTTGTGAGGATGATTGAAGTGGTGAAGCATAAATTGATGTTGCTGACATAGGGAAAATCCCACATTGGTTATGAATTGTTTTAGTTGACACTTACTATAAATAGTTTTTGGTTGGAAATGGTGATCAATGATATGGTAATATATCATTTCTATCAATTCGATGAAGTTGTTACCAATATAATGATGTGTGGAAAATTTTTACGGATTTATAGCATTGCATTAAATTCATTGGAAATTCACTATTTTGTCAAAATTTAGACGATTGTAGAATTGATCATAAGTTACAAATCATTTGTCAATGAATGACACATTATTACACCATTTTAAGAACCCCATACAATACTCTAATTCATGATGAAAGTGGAAGATCCATCCAATGGTTTCTAATTGTATGGAGGCTATGAATAAAATCAGATGATTGTTTGTGATGATCCTCATAGAAGAAGAAACATGTTTAAAAAACAATACATGACTCACAACAATGATTCCATGAATTATGATTTAATGCATGATGTGAAGAAGAGTTCCATGAATCATCTATTATTGAATCAAAGGAGGAATATTGATGATATTTGAATTGTTATTCCAAAAAGAAAAGATAGACTATGATTGAAGATGATGAAGGAGAAAGGAAGAGTAAATGGGATTAGTATAATTATTTGTAATCTTCTAAGTACATTGACCATGAATGGGAATTGAATGAAGAAGGTGGACATGAACTACACTTGTACTGGACACTTTGTTTTTAACCATGTATATTTTATCATGTATTTATATAAAAAATTGACCACCATGAAAGCCCTGCATAGGTCTTAAACCTCAAAAACATGTAGGACTAGAGTATCAACCATGCTTGAGGGATGACTCAGGGCCATCTCTACAAGAGGCACAGGGAGTGCAAGCCCTATATAGGCCTGCAGGTGCATGCATGGTGGTGAACATGTGCGGTGAGAGCATAGGGTGGGTGCACAATTCACCCACATGAAGAACTGGTACAGAGAAACACATAAGGGGTGGGAGGAGTAATTTGATGTGTTTCTGAGGCTACTTGATACATAAACCAAACAAAAACCATGATTTGGTATTTATGTGGGTTGGGTATAAAAACGCAGGAAGAAATCTATAACTTTGATCTCATTCTAGAATAGTGCCTCACCATCTGATCATCACAGGATCGATCTAGTGTATCCATGCCATACATCTCATCATATCATGAAGATTTAATTTCTACTGTCTAATCCTCCACTGAGGTTATTTTCAACCTCCAGACACCCGAGTATCTCTGAAAAGCAATGGATCAAACCAGAACACCCAACTCAATAAACAATCCACTGTTTGAGCCACAAAGGAGGTCCTCTGAATTTTCTGAGCATAACGAATCCCATGGATGCAAGTCTATTTTCATGCATGCAAGAAATCAAATATCTACAAGGAGGCAGAGAGAATGAGAAACTTTTGAGGAAACCAATTTTATCCATGTTCAAGATTTTATGAAAGGTGGTTTAATACTAATCACATGAACATGATTTTATCACCGCACAAAAGAGAAGGTTGTGTGTGAAATGAACTTGTGACTCATGTCTTGATGAAATCATGTATGTTTAAAGATTTTAAAAAATGAGTACTTTATGTATTCAACAGGATGAGTTACATGTAATCATAATCACATGCACAAGATTTCATCCCTGTAAATGAGGAGCCCGTATTGAACAGAATCAAACCGATATATGGATATATCTATCCTACATTTGAATATTTAAAACCAAGATACACTGTTACAAAATGATATACTTAAAAGGGAATCTCTTGATGGATTTTACTACGGTGAAGGTACAGATCCTATCCTATAAAATAATAACCACCATGATGAGGAAAGGATCTTCCCTCCACATATTCGAGTAATACTATTTCAAAACAGAGCACTCCTTGTTCATCTTGTTACACGAAGAGGAAGAACCTTATGCGTTCAATAGGTGTTACTCACCCTAGAACTGTCCTTGTAAAGAAGAAATAAGAACCACACCTCTGTTCAAAGTAACCCCTAAACACACAGTATGTTTTCTCTAAAACTCTCTCTATGCTTCATAGTGGTGATCTCGCATGTACACAACCGATGTTATGCATCATTCTAGTGACTTGTGACAACATACCCATGAACATATCATGTTCTGCGATGGAGTTCCACACCCTTGGTGTGTATAATACACATACACTACCATCATGACAAGGAAGAGATGTTTCCCCCATGGTTTCATGCAGATAAGGTAAGAATACTCACCGGTTTACACATTTACATCATAAAATTTTAATGGGTTTGAAGTTCAATCTTTCATGAAGAAGTCCAGCACATATAGTACACACACCCAAGTGCATTTATTGAAGAATCCTGAGGTTTCACATGGTTTGTTTCTTAATAATATGGAGAGGTAATGAGTTAGAATATTTGATAATACATTGAGATAGTGTTTGAGCATGTGCATAAAGAAGGAAGAAAAAGGAAAGAACATAAAAAAATTAATGCATTCGTTAGGGTTTGAATAAATACACACTTATATTGAACATAAACTAGATAATAAGTGTGCGTGTGAAAAGAACAGAAATAAAGAAAGTGTGTGTGATGTTAAGTGAGTAAACTAAGAGTATAATGTGTTTCCAAGATGAAATGGAAGAGTGCATGGTTTCATACATGTACAAGCACACAAAATGGAGAAAGAATTGAATTGGAAAAATATGTGCAATATCATGACCCACAAACATTGAACCTAAAATCCTGATTTAAGTGAATTGTGTGTCTTTGGGTTTACAAGAAAGATAATATGCATGAATACAATCATGAATAATCACATGCACGTGTAAAAATTCATTGAGACATCCAAAAAAATAAGTTTGGATGCCATGTAATCTATGAATGAAGTAAATGTGTGCAAATATTGAAGCTAGATAGAATTAAATGAAGATCTTATATCTCAGTAGAATGTTTTTGAGAATCCAATAAGACATACAATGATGATATTGTACAAGATCACTCTTTTATATTAATACTCTTGAAGAAGTTTTATGCCCCACTTGCATACATCTAATTGTGATTGGGTCTTCATCTGAAGAATAAATAATTGCCTGCGCATTGTTACACCAAGGAATTATAAAAAAAGTGATCAAAGCAATATAGTAAGGACAACAGAGGAAACCAAAGGTTGTTGAATATTCTTGAATAGGTACACAAACAAGTTTGATTTAGAAATATTGTGTGGGAATAGCATAAGATCAATATACATTTAATAAAATATAACTACGAAGGAAGCCTCTTATGTGACTCGAGAGATAGAAGACCCATGTGAGATTCAGGGAGGATAAGAAGTGTTTAGTGAGAATTTGGAGTAGGCTAGTTGCACTCTGGTAACACTGTGGGAAGTATTATAAAGAACCTCTTATGGGACTCTAGAGAGATACATTGAGACTCAGCATTGACTATTGTAATTGATAATAAGATTATTGTGGAGAATCCATGTTGGGGATAATAACCAACATAATAAAGAGTAGGTATTTGAATAGAACCTTTTAAATCCTTGTGCTTAGTGCCTTTATATTTACAACATCATTCTAGGTAAGGATAAGAGACACAAGATGAGTGGATCAAGGCTTTAACCATCCATATAGGTTAAATTGAAAAAAATAAATTAGTAAAAATATTTCAAGGGATCCCTGATTCTACCCATCCCCCTATCAAAGATTCACATTGATCTAGGAACTTCAATTGGTATCATAGAAATGGTGTCCTCTAAAAGATTAAATGGAGTCATTATGAAGTGAAAATTTCTGGAAATTAGTGAGAAAACTCAAATGAAGATATCTTCCAAGACTTAGAAAAATAGAAACAAGAAACGTGAAAGGAAGATGATGAATAAACTTACTACTAATGGGAAGATTATTTCTACTGAAGGAAATCTGAAAGGTACAACATGTGACAATTCATTTTTTATTACACTTCCAATGAATCATATTCAAGATGTAATGATGATTGAACAATTATTGATCCTCAATGTGTACTCAGAAAACATATATAAAATATCCCTAGATAAGTGGCATGAAATATTTCATCAATTATCAATGTCATTCAAGATGATAAATTACTACTGGAAGAAGAAGCTGATGTCGTGGAAAAGGAATTGGATAAAACGGTTGGCATATCCAACACTCTCGAAAAACAATTAAAGAAAAAGGAAAAACAATTTCTCTTTTTAATGAAATACTTGCTCAAGTTACTAAAAAATTTCAGGGATGTATTTGTGGGAAATAATTCTTTTAGATTGTGATTTTAGAAGTCTACCATGCAATTGAAATGTTTCACAATGTCTCTATGGTTGTCAAAGATTCTCAACTAGAAGGCAATGACAAAAAGTTAATGCATATTGACATCTCTTGGCAACAATTAATATATTTTCATAAATAACAAATGAAAATGTTGAAGGAGAATTGGGTATGTAATATGAGATCAGTTTAGAATGATAAGAACTCCCCCAACATGAAGTGTTAAGAGATAGAGTTTATATTGAAGAATCAATAATCACCCCATGATGGAACATCCAAAACAATAGAAGAAGAGATGTTTCCACATAATATTGAATTGAGGACTATGATTCCAAAAGGATTAATAGATCATCCTTTAATCCAATGTTAACATACTCTATGAAAACGGTTCCATCCATACCATATTTTACTCATGATTTTAAATGTGTTTTCACAAAAAGTGTAAGTTGGAAGAACAATTGTAAAAATGTATGTATAAGGAAAGGTGATGAGAAACCTACCACCCTAATTAGGGTAGATAGGATAAAGAGCCTGAAAAATGGTACCCCAAATAAAGCACATCACGTTAGAAAAAATACCCAACAATCTTATGAAAAAGATATTAATAAGTCAATGTTTTTTAGTCAATGTTGCTGTTTCAAAAAATTTGGGCATTGTTCATTAGATTGTTGGTACAATCCTCAAAATAAAAAAAAATCACAATAAAATCCCATCTCAAGGGGGAGTAAGAAAGATAGGAAGATTCCACATCCACAGATCTAGAATCACTTGTATACCACAAATAGATTTGGAATGCTTGATAATATATATAATGTGTGCAATGGAAGTGGTCACAAGGTTGGTATCTATCCATCTAAACATGGTTCCAAAGATGATACGAAAAGAAGATCACAGAATTTGGCCATGAAAGAAGAATCATCCATGGAATGTAGGAAGAAGAATGATCTAAAAGAGAATGTTCCCATTAAGATTTCATGGAGGAAAGGTAAGAATACCGTTGATTTGAAATCCAATAAGATTAAGGATGATGGATCCAAAATCACTACAAAGAAAATACTATTCTTCTATGGAAATAAAGTTCATACCATTGATCAGTGCAAAAAATCATTTTAAATTAATGTAATCAATATGAAACTAAAAGATGAATCAATATAGAAGATGTTGGGATGGACTAAAGACATTCCTGAAGATAATATAAATATGTGTCCTAAGAACGTTTACTTGAAGACAATGAAGAATCCATGTGGATGTTCCCAATTAGAAAATGTTTAGAAGTAGTGTTTAGTTATCTGGCCTAATGAGTTGCAAATTTCTAGATAATATCAATGATCTAAAGATGAATTACTAGAAAAAGATATGTAAAAGGGGAAACTTTTCATTCCACATGAACGAAATTTTGAATTTCATGAGAGGTTGTCAGCCCATGAAAACCCAAGTGTCTTAAAACAAGGTTTTAGAAGGTGAAAGCATGATAACAAATGTATAACTGTTTTACCATGTCAATTGGAGATGTTGAAAATTGGAAAACATGCCCTAGTGGAAGATACATCACTATTGGTAGATGTAAGGACAAAAAGACCCACAAGTAAAAATTAAATGGAAGTAAAGAGTCCATGCTGACAATGAAAGATCAAATAATCAAATTGGGAGGTGACACTATAATGAATAGTACCAGAAACATTAGAGCTATAATGAAACGAGTTATTGGGTTTTGATGAAATCCTCCTCCCTATTTCTCCCATTATGATCCTAACATGTGTTCTATCTTATTCCCTTATATTTTGGTTGTATATGTATTCTTACATTATAGGGAATCGAAGGTGATGTTAATTCAAAAAATAATAATTGGAAGATAAAATTGGAGGACAACAAGTTGGACTAATTATTCATGATTTGATAATTACATTATGTGTTCCACAGTGGAAGATTATCAACATTAATATCTTGAAAATTATCTTATGATAGTTTCTAGTAGGGTAAATCAAATGGATTTAACCCCAGGAGGAGGGAAAAATATGAATGATATCAGGAATATTTAATGACAATTCATGAAATTAATATCATCTAATGAATCTAAAACTTGAGGTATTGAATTATCACTTTCATCCCTTATACATAATTTTATTTATGCTATCAATTAAGGTGGAGTGCTTGATTGATGACAATATTGGATGAGAGGGGGATATTTATCTTTTCACGTGATTTTTTTGAAATGTTTGTTGAAGTATGTGTAGAATTTAGCATTTGATTAAGAATTCTAACTATTTAAAACCCATGGGATAAGAGTTTATAAATTCTGATTATGATTTCCCATGTATGGTTTTTTATGGACAACATTGAAAACTTTGTTCATATATCCCTTGTTTTCTACATAGGGTTAGCTCCATTAGACTTAGAGTTGATTAAATAAAATCCCTTTGCTAAGTGAACCATGTAAGATCATCCCTCTCTCAGAAATATTGAGGAAGTTATTATTTAAAGGTAGGTGAACATGTTTTTAACAAACCCCACTTAACCATTGAATTTGGTTTCCATTAAGGGGGATAAAAGATTAACACGCATATTGACCCATAAAAGTGTGATTAGGTGATATTAAAAAACATAATGGTTGAGATTATTGAGAACAGTGTTGCCTTTTTTGTCAAGAATGATTCACTATGTTTATGGAAAGGTCATGATTCAAGTTGTGAAGATTCTTGATGTGGTGATGATTAAATTTATGTTGTTGACTTAAGGAAAATCCCACATTAATTATGAATTTTTTTAGTTGACACTTACTATCAATAGATTTTTTTTAGAAATAATGACCAATGAAATGGGAATATGTAATTTCTATAAATATGATGAAGTTCTTACCAACATAATGATGCATGGATAATTGTTATGGATTTATATAATTGGATGCAATTATTGGAAAATTATCCATTTTGTCATAATTTATACAATTTTTTAACTGATCTTAAGTTCCAAATCATATGTCAATGAATGAAACATTTTAACAACATTTGAAGAAACCTATACAATAATCTATTGAATTATGAAAGTGGATGATCCATATAATTTATTCTAATTATATACAGGTCGTGAATAAAATCAAATGATTGTCTGTGATAATCCTTAAAGAAAAAGACATCTGTTTAAAATAGAACAAATCACTCACAACAATTATTCCATGCATTATGATTTAATTCATGATGTGAAGAAGATTTACATGAATCATATATTGTTGAATAAGAGTTGGAATATAGAAGATCTTTTATTTATTATTCCATAATGAAAGGATGATTTTTGAAGATGAAGAAGGATAAAGGAAGCATACATGGGCTTAGTATGGTTATTTCGAATCTACTATGTGCATTTCCCATGCATGGGATTTGAATAGATAAGGTGGACCTGAAATACTCTTGTATTGGATACTTGGTTTTTAAACAAGTATATTTTATCATGGATTTATACTATAAAAAATTGGGCACCATGCAAGGCAAGTTGACGCCCTTAACCTTAGGCACATGGTGGATGTGAGGGTCAACTGTGCCGGAGGGGAGCCTTAAGGCCATCCCAGCAAGAGACGCAGGGTATGAAGGCCATATATAGACCCACAAGTTCCTGCACAGTGGTGATCCAGTATGATGGGATCATAGAGTGGGCACACAACATGCCTGTAGGAAGAACCAGTGTGGGGTGACACTGGAGGGGGGAGAGGAGTAATCTTTTGTTTTTCCATGTCAGATTAATACTTAATCCAAACCAAACTTGTTCTTTGGATTCAATGCATGATGGGTATAAGAAACCGAGCAGAAATATACAATGTTTTTCTTGTTCCAGAATAGCATTTCACCGTATGATCATCACAGGATCATTCTAGCACATCAGGGTCGTACATCTCATCGCATGACATAGATTTAATTGTGGCCCTATGATCCTCCACCAAGGTTATCTTCAACCTCTGTACACACAAGCATCTCATGTGAATCAGGGCTTGAACCAGAACATCCAACTCACAACTCCACCCACTATTTGAGAAACTGAGGAGCTCATCTGGATCATATGATCATTACAAATCACATGCATGCTATTCCATTTTTATGCATGTATGAAACCAAATATTTCCAAGGAGGATAAGAGCACATGATGCTTCTAATGCCACCAGTGTGATTCACATTCGAGCCTGCTTGAATAGTTTTTTGATACTACATAAATGAATGAGATTTTATCCCCATACAAGAATATTAGGCCATGTTCCCAATAAACATGAGACTTATGAATTAAAGAACTCACTCAGGTTTGAAGATTTTAAAATCCAAAGACTTAGAATATTCAATAGGATGAGTTGCATGTAATCTCAATCACATGCACGTGATTTCCTCCATATAAATGTAGATCCCCCATTAAATAGACTCAATTAATGATATGGATATCACTATCCCATGTTTGAATATTTAAAAGGGGAGATACCCAGCTACATAAAAGGGAGAATTCAAAGGGAATCTCATGATGGATTTGGATGCGGTGAAGAAAAAAAATCCTCACCTATAAAAGGAGACTCACCAAGATAAGGAAAGTAGATGCCATCCACATATTCAAGTATTCCTATTTTGAAAAGGGGCACTCCCTATTCATCCTTCTATGAAATTAGGAAGAACCGCATATATTAAATAAGTGTTACGTACCCATGAACCGTCCATTCAAATAAGGAAGGAGAACAAAACATATGTGCAATTACACCCCTGAACACGTGATAGGTTTCCTCAAAAACTATCATTGTGCTTTGTAGAGGTGATCCCACAGGTAAGAAACCAGTGTTATGCACCGTTGTAGTGCCTTGGGACGATAGACCCATGAACCTCTCAATATTTGTGAATGAGGCCAGCACCCACGGTGCATAGAAAACATGTGCTCTACCTACCCGATGAGGAAGATCTATAACAAACCTGGTTTTATGAAGAGAAGGTGAGAACACTACCCTTTTTATATGTTTACATCATATTATTTATAGGAATTAGATGGATAATCATTCATGAATAAGGCCAACACATATAGTACATGCACCAATGTGCATTTCTTGAAGAACCCCTATACTGCACATGGTTTGTTTTTGAAGAATATTCATAGGGAATGAGGCCTAACCCTTGAGAATACATTGAGATAGTGTGTGATAATGTGAAGAATGAAGAAATAAAGAATAAAGAACATCAAAAAATGAATTCACCCATTCAGGATTGAAGTAACACACACTTATATAGAACATATACTATATAATAAGTTTATTTAAAGATCCAAAGGACAGAATGAGTTTGTGATATTAAGTGAGGAAAATAAGAGCATAGTGTTTGTGCCAGGAGAAAGGGAAGATATAGTTCATTCATGAATGTAAATGAACACATAAGGGAGAAGGAACTGAATTGACAGAACTTGTGTACATGCATGACCCACACACCTTGATCCTGAAATATTGAATTATGTGAATTTTGTGTGTTTAGGTTTACATGAAAGATAATGTGGATGCATGAAATCATGAATAATAACATGCATGTGTAACAAGTCATTGATATATCCTATTAAATTTGTTTAGATTCCATGAAATCCGTGCATGAAGTAAATGTGTACTGAGACTGAAGCCAAACAGAATTACCAAAAGATATTATATCTGAATTGACAGTGTTTGAGAATCCAAGAAGACAGATTGTGATGATACTGTGCAAGATCACTCTTGTATATTTATACTCTTGAAGAATTTTTTTGAACCACATGAATAATTCTTAATGATTCTAGGACTTAATTATAATAAGAAAGAATTTATTGTGCATTGTTACACTGAGGACTGGTCAGAAAAGTGATCAGTGATATTGAGCAAGGCCAGCAAACCTTACCAAAGGCTGTTGATGATTATTTAAGAGATACACATGAATTTGTTATTCAGCCAGCTAGTGTGGGAAGATCATAAGTTCAATATACATTGAATCAATGTTAACTAATAAAGAATATTCTCATGTGAATTGAGATCTAGAAGACCCCTATGATATTCAGGGAAGAGAATAAGACTTTATTATGACTCTAGAATAGGCCAGTGGGACTCTGGTAACACTGTGGGAAGTAGTATAAAGAACCTCCTATGGGACTCAAGAGATATAAAATAGTAATCTTTATCAACCATTATAATTGATAATAATATTATAGTGGAAAATATATGTAGGGTATAATAACCAACACATCAAGGAGTAGGTCTTAGAATCGAAACATGTAAATCCTTATGATCAATGCCTTTATATTTATAGAATCATTCAAGGTATGCCTGAGAGACACAAGAAGAGTGGATCAAGGCCTTAACCAACCATAATTATTTAATTGAATGTTATGAATTCGTAAAAAGATTTCAAGTGATCACTGATTCAACCCTCTTCTTATCAATTATTCACACTAATCTGGGAACTTTAGATACATTATTAATAACCCTCCTCATATATATTTAATTTACTAATGAACATTTATTATGATATTATAATTATTTATTATATATGTTTTTTTATGTTTGATTGCATGAAAATTGAATTGGGGTTGACTTATTTTGATATTTTTAGCGATCGATGATGGTATATTAATTAAAATATAAAAGATTACTATAAAATATTTATAACCGTAAAAAATAATTCTTTAATTAATAAATTATAATAATATTACTATTTGAGCTCACATTTGAATGATCATTGGTTATTCTTGAGATACAATTCTTTTAAATTTTAGTTTTAATGTTTTTTTGACATAATGAGTGTGCCCTATGAGGTCACATGAGTTTTGGGTGTGGGTGTTCAGGGTATATTTGGAGCTTGTAGAACAAAATATGGAGAAAAATAGTTGGGATACACAGTTAGATGAAAACCGGGTGACCTAGGAAGCATAGTTAGGAGTAACTGTGTGGGGTTGGACATATAAGAGAAAAGGGAACATGGTTCACCCAAACCGTGTGCTTAGGGTTATATGCCCATGGTGAATGCATTGTATTTTTTAGAAAAGGCGTTCAACGTAGCTCCAAAACCATCCATAAGAACCATGAAATAACCTTATTTACGTATCGAGGGGAACATAATTTTTCTAATAGTGTGGTGAAACTATGCGATGTAGTGTTTTTGACTAAATGAAAAAACATTCCCTTAAAATTTCTTATAACCTAAAATATTTTTCTCATTTCCTCTGGTTGACAGACCAATATCATTTTGAGAGCTTCTTTAAGCCTTCTCCAAGTCTTTGATTTTATTTTTTTGTATAATGATTGGTTCAACAGTTTTTGGTCCCGTTAGATCTTCATCACTGAGTTCTTCATTCATCTTGAACCTTTCATAATTTTTCTTCATATTAAGGGTGTTATTTTGGTGAATGATAGTATTTCTTTATTTCATGGGTAATCATCTATTCTTCATTTTAATCCTGGTATGGACCGAATCAGATGTCGATAATGGACAAGTTTTCTACCATAGGTATACAGTATGTGGTCTATATATTTCCTTCAAATTTTTCGCATTTTATATGCCTTATTGTTATTTTTATTCACGCCTGGATTTCTAGTGTTTCCCTTAAAATTAAATGACTGCCTTGTATAAAATTGTTGGGACATTTTTAGGTTTCCCACTACTTCTTCTATATGGTTATAGGTCACTCACCTGATCCCTTTTCACCTTTGAGGTGTATTTATGTTTCTTCCCCATGTTATACCTCCTCTTTGGGTGTGAATTAGCTCATTTATTTTAGTGGGAGACATAATGAGAATTTAATTAATTATAAGAGAGGTTAATGCATCCTTTCCATGAGAGGATATGTTATTATATTCAATAAATGATTAAATGGATTACATGGAAATTTTTGAGTGGGTTAGATTAACTAGTAGAATCTTTATGAATATGAAATGGATTATTAATTGAGTGAGATGATGTATTGATAATGGTTGGGGATTCTTTGGAAATTTATACTCCATGGATCCTAATTCCAATGTATCACATGGACATTTATATCCTATGGATCCAAATTTATTATGGTAGTGGATAATTTGAAAATTTATACTCCTTGTAAACCAATTCCACATGATGCTATGGAAATTACTAATCCTTGATTCTGGCTTTCTTGGACTCACCTATGACATGCTACTTTTTCTCTACCCATATTTTTACCAATTTCCCATCTAGATTCTCCATGGAATCGATTAAGATGACTTGGTTATTTATAATTTGTATTCATCCCTTTCAGGACCAAATCTTGATAAAATTTCATAGGATGATATGGATACATTACAGTGTTTTATAGTTATCCAGGATTACAGTTTCTTATTTACAGTATCCCTATCTTTATCTGAGATTAATTATTGTTCACAGTGAACTATTTTTTTCTGGAGAGGATCATATATTTATTTTGATCCATTAATTATATTACTTTTATATCCATGATATATTGTACACTAAATTATTATTTATATAGAGACTATACATGTTATAGACTCTATTAGTGGTTGCCTACTAATTTTTTTCTCACACCATTTTTGGGCCACCATTTGGTACCCATATATACTTCATGAATTTAGGTACAGACCGGTTAAATCACCTAATTACCAATGCTTGATTTGATCATTTCATAATAGTAGGGGGCAGAGAATTAATCTATGATCGTGATACTAGTTGGAGATAGTTCATTTTTGGTCTTATTGTATTTTGATACAGGTATTGTACTATATGCCTATTTTCGTGTACTACATGAAATTTTGTGCAGATACATGACATGATCATCATATTTTAAATGAAACTTATTTTGTATTTATTATTATTATTACAGTCTTTTCGATGTTTCCTCAGGTCATTGATTTATATTATTCTCATTCTAATTCATTTACATAATATTAAACTATTTTATAATGACCATAATTGTATAGTCTCCACCACCATTCCACCCTAGACCCTCAATTCTAGTCGACAACCTCTGACATATTGAGTGGTATACTTGAGGCCTGGTGACCCACCTACTTGGTGTATCATTCACTTTATTCCTATTTAGGATGTTTTAATGTGTTATTAGAGCATTTTAATTTTTGTAATTTCTATTTTGAGATAATAGATAAGATATTTAGAAGTTTTGGAATTTGGTAATGTGTTGTTCCCAAGGGTAGCTGTCCCATATATAGGAAAATGGTTAGAAATGCCTCTCTCTGAAGGGAGAATTAATTTGAGAAGTATCTATTCAACAATACAAGGGCTCCATGCTATGCTTTCATGGGAGGCCCTGGAAGGTTGGTATCTTTGGGGCAGAACTATACAAGACATATATGGCATGAATGAGAATGTTCGGAGAACACTTTATTCTAGGATATGGAACCTAATTCACCCATACCTAGAGGTCTTACATGACCACTCTCGATGGATTTTTGGAAGAGGATACATCAATGTTTGGTAGCTAGATTGGTGGGTGGGTAGGCTGTGGTTTGCAGACTGCCCCACCCCAGATCTATCATTCATGGAGGCAAGATGGAATCCCCGGTTTATTCAAACAATCCTTGATAAAGCCAAATGGAGTTTTTCAATTACATAGCTGCTAGTGATGATCATGATAGGATTATTTTCACTGGTTATATGTCAGGTTATTTTTCCATCACGGATTACGCTCGGGTGATGATGGACATGTCGAATAAAGATACATGGGTGGAGGCGTTGTGGTGCAAGGATATCGCTTCCAAATTGAATTTTCTATTATGGCATATATGAAATAGGGAATTTCCTAAAGATGAAATCTTGCAACAAATGAGAGTAAACATGGATTTAAGATGTTGGTGCGACATGTATTTCAACCAAGAATAAGAGGGGAATCTATTCTATGAGAGTGAATGGGTTGGAATGATATGGAAGACTTTCAGAGATTTCATTGGTGGTGACGGGTATAATGAGGCGCATAGGATCTTCCTCAAATCATGGTTTTGAGGCACCAGGAATCATGGGGTCAGGACGAAAGCTGGGACAATCATTCTACCAGAAGGGTGCTGGACAATTTGGATGGAAATAAATTATATTCGCCACACAAAAAATTTCTGGATCCTAGGTTCGCATTATTTTCAAAATGAAAAACCTTTTTTGGATCTGATCAGATTGTGCCCCATTTGTCACTATTCACCATCTTCGAGTTCCATCTTTTACAATCTCTTCACTGATCCATAGGACATCATCTAAGGGCAGGGACCACAGTTTTCATGGAGCCCTCTTAGCCAGGGTATAAAACATAACACTGATGGAACATTGGCCATTGGGGAGATGCATGGGGGATGTGTCGTAAGAGGCCATACAAGGTCTATAATTACAGCGTTCACCGGCGCATTCGAGAGAAGGGATGTTCTCCATGTGTAGGATGAATCCTGGGATACAGGTCTAGAAATGTGTACTTAGAGGCATATATTTTTGACAGGGGTGGAGACGGACTCCATGATATTGTACAACACATTACTGGTCAAAGGAAGGGTTCTTTGGAATATTAAATACACTATTAAGAGATACAAAATACTTATTGGGATTCACAATGATATCTCTCATTATTGGCCGGGGCATAAATATGGTGGCTGATTTTTTTGGCTTATATGGCAACTCCAGATGGCAGTCTGTTTTCCTTCATTAACTTGGGGTCTTTTCCTAACAACAGGATGAAGTTTGTTGTCAATGATGTTTTGGGCTTTCAATATTTTAGACTAATGTGATGATCTTATGTGTATAGTATTTTTTTTCAAATCAATAAAATGTTATATTTTAGTCAGTAATGAGATGAGGGTATTCTTTATCATGAATCATTTTATGCAACTTATAGGATTTAGAATTGTTCTATATTCCATGACATATAAGATACATTTCTTGAATTCATGACATTTATTATGTATGACTTATATTAATGAATTGTCAATGGAAATGATTCTTATAAGAATTTGAGAAACATAATTGGTACTTAGAGTGGAATTCATAACCTAAATAGTGTTTCTACATAGACTACAGTAGATAGCCTATGTAGTGTGTTTGGTGTTTTTTACAATTGTTTTTATTACCTATTTCTAGATTTAACAGAAATCAATGGGTTGTGCCTTGTTTATTGGAAGGATCCTACCTATAAGGTTATTTTATATCTATGACTTGGAAACCAATAGATTATTTTCTATGGAGTGTGTTTGTAATTTTAGAGACATTACACCATGGTAACCTCTAGTTGTGCACTGGAAGACTGGAAAATACTATTCTCTATAGGTGGTGGGACATAATCCACTAGTAGAACCTCCATTAGTGACTCTTAGAGAACCAACAATTATACTAGATATAGGTGCTATTGCCCAGTTCTGTAAGGGTATCATTAGATTTATGTATACTAATCATCAAGACCAATATCCTACCATGTCTATGTAAAAGATGACACCGGTGTTCCATTTGCATCATCCTTCCACATTTTTGGGGGATCGTGGTCCTTTGGATGCTGATATATGGGTTGAGAATATATTTTATATCATTAAGAATCTTGAGACACCTCTTGACATGAGAGTGAATATCATACCATATATGCTTTAAGGAGTATCTGAGTGATGCTGGGAAGTTTTAAATTAGGATTATGTACTTTGAGATATGGCTTGAAAGAATTTCCAATCTTGTTTTTATGATTACTTATTTACTGTGATTCTGGGAGTTAAAAGGGCCCAAGTGTTAATTCATCATGAGTAGGGCACAATTACAATTATAGATTATTATTCACACTTCATATAGATATGTTTTTTCTTTTATTCATCTTATTGAAAATATATCAAGTGATAGAGGCTTTGAGGGAGGTCTTAAGAATGTTGCTCAATTTCTGGTCAAATTTTTTTGACTAACATCCATTAAAGAGATAGTAAATTAGGAAAATTATGATGAATAGAACCCAAGTGAAGATGGAGGCCCAAAGCATGGAAATTTATCCTGTAAACCAAATGGTGTAGTGTTATTAGGATGAATACTCCATTTTGATAATTCTCATGAGGATAATACTTGGAGGAGAATGAGTGATGGTAGTTCTATCATCTATCATCAGCATGTGAGATAAGGAAATATAATGGGTATGTGTAATAAAGCCCCATTCATGTTCTAGCCATGAAACATGAAAATCTAGTTACAATGATTCTATAGTACCTTCCATTTATCATTTAGTTTAAGTGGATCGACTATGACTCCAGGTTCAAGAGTATGATTCATAGCTCCACGTCAGTAAGGGAGCTGGAGTATTACCCATAGATTAGGTTATGGTCGTGGTCATGTATGAGGTATTCAGACACCAGTTATATCATGATATTATAGTGGGACTGCTATGGGTAGTTAGGTTGTATCTCAAGGTCACAGTTTAGGCTAGATATATTTTGTACAACATACACCTATGGATTAGAGCATCAGGACATCTATGGTGAGAGGTACGATCTTAGTAGCATCTGATTTAGAATCCACCCTTTTTATGCATGTAAACCACATATCTTCATTTATGTATCTATTTAGGAGAGCCTTGGGGTATTTGTTCAATAATTTTATAGCATTATTACACTCGATACACTATAGGGGATCACAACGAATCATGTATATCAATGTAGGGAGTACCCCTTGAGATAAGTGTGTGTCACTTCTTATATTATATTTTTGTCCTCAAGGTGATAGGGATTTATGTCATAATAGATATGGATTGGATAGTTTCTTATCAACACCATATCAAAAGATATTGTTGAAGGGTGACTTTCACATCACTAGATGGTGATGTTTTAATTCACAAAGTTGAATTGGATGTCCCAAAGAGCCGAGCTAGACCTGGGAACTGTTTTCATTTTGAGATGAAAACATAGATAGCTAGTTTATACCTAGATGATAAGGGAACACAACTGGATGACTTCCCTACAGTGGTTTATTATTCTAGTGATGTCTTCTATGTTAAATTTTCTGGTTTACTACCTGAGAGAGAGGTGGTGTTTTTATCAGGCTAGTTCCAAGTGATTTACTTGTATCCATTCTTCCATATAGGATGAATACTATGGAGTTATAGGATCTAAAACGGCATCCATAAGAGTTTGAAGTACATTATTTTATTTGAACTAATACTTCTCAAATGGGTTCTCCAATCCTTTTTTTGAAAAATTTATACAAGACCCTCAGGAACATTGTGGATTACTAAAAATTGAACTAGTTATTAGTTAAGGACCAACAACCTTTTCCACGGATAGATAATGTATTAATTCATCTTTGAGGATCATGGGTTTTCTAACATATAGGTTATAGGTAAGGTTATCACCATGTATGTGTTTAATTATATACATACCTCATATAATATTTCATATTAGGTATAGTATATATGACTATCTAGTTATGCTTTTTAGTATCATGAATACACCATTAGTTTTCATGGAATTGATGAACTGATTTTTTTCATCCATATCTAGATCCATTTTTGGTGGTATTCATGGATGATATCTAGATGTCATAAAAAAATCGACATGACCATAAAAAACATCTTGTCATTATTTTTTATACACTTAGATAGAATCAATTATACACTGAGTTCATAAAGCACCAGATCTAGATGGATAAGATTCACTTCGGCAATCATATTATCTTATAGATAGACATGTTCATTGACCAAGAGAATGTAAGAGTTGTAGTTTCCTTGGAAAATTTCATGAATACCATTGACGTATAGAGTTTATTGGGGCTAGCTGGTTATTACAGTCATTTCATATAGGAATTATTATACCAAGAAAAACCTCATTCGAGATTGACTAAAAATTTGTGATGTATTTATGGTTAGATACATAAAAGGCAACCTTTCATGTGATGAAGTGGATATTGACTTCCATGCCAGTCCTGATTCTTCTAGATCCAGCTGGAATATACATTATTTATTATTATGAATTATGTATTGGGACATGATTAAATATAATAGAGCAGAAGAAAGTTGTGGCATACATGTATCATAAATTTAGACCACACAAGAAGAACTACCCAACAGAAAATCTATAGTTATCCACAATTATTAATTCCTTGTGATGTTAGAGGAATTCTTTATTGGGAGAGAATTTTGTGGTTTACAAGGACAAAAAAATACTCAAGTAAATATTTATTAAGTGTGACTTGTTTCTGTGGAAAATAAGGTTTGTTCTATACCTATAGTATTTTGACTATGATCTTTTTTATATGTTTGCGATGGGAAATGGAGTTATTGATGCACTCAGGATGAGGAAATTTATACAAGAATCTCATAAATCTTCTAGAAAGTAGTAGCTTATGTCCTTATTCTTAGAGATGTATGTGGTGGTGTAGGATAAAAAAGGCTATAATTTTGTTTTATCTTTATCTATGAGATCTACTATTTTTTATAGATTTATGTTGAGATAGTTATTTGATAAATGAGGGCATATTCATATGAGAGAGTGTGGATGGTGAGGACTCACCTCTTTATTAAACTATGGGTACGGTTGAAATATTTCATATTCAAAATCCCTTTTGGGTTATGGTAGACATATGAAATGAGATGATGTGAGATTTTCATTCCTCATATTGGGTAGTACATCCTGGTATTACCAAGATTTACCATGACTTGCATAATCAATACTGGTGGATTGGGATGAATCATAGGGTAGCTGGTTTTTTCACGATTTGTTCAACCTTCAATAGGTAAAGTAAAAACACTAGGGAACTATTGGGGTTTTACAGAAGTTAACAATTCCAAAGTGGAATTGGGAAGATATTGAAATGGGTTTTGTTACTAGGTTTTTGCGGTCCCCTTGATGTAGTGATCTTGTATGGATTATTGTACACAGGATCCCAATGGTCACTCATTTCAGACAGACTTTGGAGACCATACCATTTTATGATTTTGGGAGACTTTATATCCATGATATTTTGAACTTCCATGTTTTTACTCATACCATTGTATCAGTTATGGATTCCATGTAAACAAATTGATTTTGGTAGGGTTTATAGAAGGTATCGGGTATGCAGGAAGTTTTGAGCATGAAATACCCCCATCAGATTTATGTCCAGTTAAAGTGCACTATAAATGTTCTAGAGTATATGATTAAATCATGTGTCCCAAATTTTGTCGGATATTGGGAGAGGAATATACCCATGATTGAGTTTTTCTACTAAAAATAACTATCAAGAGACTATATAGATGACACCATATGAGGATCTGTAATGTAGGACATGACAATCGCATATTTTTTTATTAGAGGTGGGAGATGTATCACAACTCAGACCACATCTCATTTAGGATAATTCAATTCTTGTTCAGTTAATCACTAAATGGAAGGATACTATACAATTTAGATAAAAATAGTATTCCAACCACATTTAATGACCTCTCGAGTTTGAGGTCATGGATTGTATCTTTTTTGTATGTGGTTAGAAAATAGACAGATTATGAGAAAGGTTAATATTTAACCATGATATGTCAGGTTATTCCCGATTCTTGAGAGAGTCTAGATGATATTCTATTGATCACAATTACCTAAGTTGTACTAATCTATTCCCGTGGTCTTCCATGTATCTCATCTATTCCATTATATTTCAGACTAATCTCATAAAATTTTCTAGAAGAAGTTGTGATATAGGTAGATATTTCCATTAAGGATCATCCTATTTATATCACTGATAACATAATGAAGGCTCTTTTAGGTTTGTAACTTCCCCTAGTATGTGTGTTATGGAAGCATAGACAAGTACACGATGAGACATGTGGGCGGGAGACCAATGAATGTGCTCAGTGTCCTGAATTGTTTTGAAGAGATTCTTTACCAAATTTATAAGGTTAATTCAGGTATGAATTGATTTAATGGGGACTATTTTAGGATCCTAGGTTTTTCTTAACTTGTAGATATTTTATATTATTGTTTAAATTATTGGTTTGTAGAAAATGTGAGTTCCCAACAAGGTCACAAAACTTTTAACCGGGTTTGAGGCTTAGTTCATGCACAGAGTCTGAATTTTGGATAATGGTAGCTGGGTCACACTGTTTTTAAAACCCATGACACCCAGTCTGCAATTTTAGCAGTAACTGTGTGGGTTTGTATTGAGATTAGAAAAGGGAACACAATTCTCACTAACCATACTCCCCGGGATTTATGCCCATGTAGAAAGTTATACATTTTTTTGTATAGGCAAACAACATGGTTTGTGCATGGTTTCAAAAATTGTGCACATGAACTGTACATGATCCCTATTGAGACAGTGATGCGTGCATGATTTGGAAAACCATTCAATCCATATTTTTTTTGTAAAAAAAGATCAATTTTTAGCTAAAAGTTATTATAACCTAAAATCATTTTCTCGTTACCTTTAGTGGGAAGAACCCTCAATATTTTTAGAACTTATTAAACTCTTATCCTATGATGCTTTCTGATTATTTAGTATGATGTATAATTAAGGATTTGTTGGTCTAATTGGATCTGTATCAGTGAGTTATTCAATAATATCACACCTTTCTTTTTTGTCTTTATATCGATGGCGTTATTATGGTTCAATATAATATGCCCTATTTCTAGGGTAGTCAGTGATTATTACTTTTTCCCCCAATATGGATTGAATCAGAGGTTGACATTGGATGAGTGTTCTAACATGGGTACATGGTTGGTGTTATATGTTGTTCTATGATTTCTTGGTGTTTTATATTCCTTGTTTTTTTGTTCCACATACCATCATTTTTGGAATTGCATATAAAATTAAAAAATTTGGAACCGTAATGAAAATTGAATGAATTATATGAGATGTTTTATGCCTACTTGCCATGTGATTACATGTTATTAAGTTATATAAAAAATTAAATGGATTACATAAAAAATTTGGAATGGGTTGGAGAACACATAACATATTTTTGATTATGAAAAGGCTTATGAATTGAATGTAATAATGGATTGATAATTGTAGTGGCTTACTTGGAGATTTCTACTCCTCATATTTAGATTCCATAGGATTCCATGGATGTTTCTAATCTATAGATATTTACAGATTATTATAGTGGATTCCTTGTAAATTTATAATACTGGGATCTAGATTCAATTGGATGCCAAAGGAATTATAAATCCATGAATTTCAATTCCTTGGAATCACCTTGGATATGCTCCATGGACATGCTACATGGGATTCACTTAATTCACAATCGAGTTTCATTCGAGATGTTCTATGGAATAAATAACGAATACTTAGTCATTTGTACCTTGGATCTAATCCTTTCAGTCCTGACACTTGATTACATGATAGTGGCTGATGTGAATGCTTTACCATGATTTACATTTAGATGTGATTACAGTTTTTTGTTTATATTTTCCATTTGTTTATGAGAGCATTATTATTATTCATAGGGATCAATGTTTGGATGGACATGATACCATATTTACATTGACCCTTTAGTTTTATTAATACTATAACTATGATGTATTAAAAAATGCATAATTTTTTATACCCAGACTGTACATGTTATAGACACCATTGGTTGTTGCTTACTGAGTGTTGTTTCACACACTATTCAGACCACCATTGGGTATTCAGATAGACATCAATGATGCAGTTAAAGAATAGGGAAAGAAAATACATTTTGATACATTATTTTATTGCTTCTTAGGAGAAGTTAGTATAGGAACAAACTGTGATCATGATTCTATATAGAAATTGATCCTTGGTATTCTTGTATTTTGATACATTTATTACATTGGATGCCTCTTTCCTTGTATTACATTCCATTTTTTATAAATGCATGACATGATCATCAAATTGTACATGAAAATTCTTTTGGATTTATTATTATTACTATCTATGGAATGTTACCTTCTATAATTTATTTAAATTTTTATTTGGATGATTTATGTACTTGATATGTCGATGTGCTACTCTGATCATGACAGTATAGTATCCACATTTTATGACATTATACACTCACTATGAGTCAGATTCCTTTTTCGTATAGGGTGGTATACTTGAGGAAAGGTAAAACACCATCTCAAGGTACCATTTAGTGGATTATAGCCTTGGATTTTACACCATTTTCATCCATGATAATGTTTTATACCATCATTCTTAATGGTGGTTAACCGGACCTAAATAAGAACATGACATAACTCGATGGGTGAATTTGATTATCTATATAAATAATAACAATATAATTGAAGAATAAATGTATTATATATATATTTTTATGTATTTAAATAATATTTTATGTTGGTAGTATTAATAATTAATGTCAATATGAAAAAAATATATGTTTCTTTGTGGAGGTGGTAGTCCTCACAACATATGATTAACATTTTCATTTCTTGAAGAATAAAATGAAATGTAGGTGCATTATAATATAAATCTTTATAATCATAATTATATTTAATATTTGAAATTTATTGATCAATTAAGCCATTATAACTAGTGATGGTAGGCGGTGGTGATAAAACAGAAGATATCTCTTCATAGAGGTGGTAGTCTGCACAATACACAATTAATGTTCTGTTGTTTTTTCAATGAGGATAAGAAGTAAAAAAATGTTTCACCCATTAATGTAATAACAATTCAGGAAATTAATTTTAATGAGGTAATTGTATTATAATGTTTTGGGTACGAATTTAAGAGAAATATTAAGAAGAATATTTAAGGAGTGAGAAATACTTGCACCGAGTCCTTAAACTTCCTCTTGATGAAATCTTTATAAATGAAGAAATTAGGATAAATTTTAATGACCTGGGTATTTTAGAAATGGAAGGTATCTATAAGATAGAAAAATTGGGTAGGGGTTAAAGAATATCTAAATGGTAAAGAAGAGAATTGGAAATGTTAAATTAATCCCCCCTAATATGAGATGAAAATGGTACTTTTGTAAATACCCTTCAATTTTTAATGATATCATTACACTATTAAAGTGTTAATAACACTAAGAGTTTTAAATAAAATTATCTGGGGTGATTTGGAGTTTATAAATCATTAATCAAGTATTTCTAGACATTTTTAATCTTTTTTGATGTCATTTAATCTTATATTTTTTATGATCTCTTTTTTTTAACTAGGGTAACTCGTTTTTACCCAAGTAACTTCTATTTTATTTTACATATAAAACAACCCATTAAAAATCATCGTTTTTAACATAAATTTAGTATCTAATTAGTCTAATTCAAATTATAATTAGGGGAAAAATAACTTTTAAAACAAAACATTTAGTATATAAAAAAATATTTTTTGTAGAAAAATGATATTTTAACTATAATGTGGTCTTAATATAATTAAAAATTGATTAACAATTAAATTAATGTTAATAGAATTATATTATTATTTAAATATCATATTAGAGTCATTATTTAAAACATAAATATAATTTATGAGATATAAATTACATAACATTAAGAAAACGATTCATTGAAAATAACACTTTCACCATTTTAATGTTCATTAAATTTGTAATTGTAATATAATTTTAATTCTAAAAAATGAAATTGAATTTATAAATTAATATGATAAAATTTATCTTCAATATTAAATACATTTTATTTTACTTAATTTTTTGTTTTATAAATTCAAAATTTTAATGTAAGCACACAAAAATCTTTTTTAGTCTAGAATATTAGTTGAGTTTCTAAAATTATAATAATGTATTTTTTTAAAATAAAAAATACTATTTATAATGATTTAAATTACTAATTAAAAATATATATATATTTTAAAACAATGGGTTATAAAATTTTCACTCATTTATGATTTATGATAATGTTATAAATTTATAGTTTTTAGCTAAAATTAGAATTTTCACTATCTTTAAAAAATAAATTTCTTTAGAAAAAGTATCATAAAATATCCCAACATAATTTTAATATTTTTAATTAAAAAATAAGTTTAATTTCAAAAAATAAAATTAGAAAATTTAATAAATTAACTTTTAAATGAAAATAAAATATTTAAATAAAAATGCTTTTGTTGAATCATCATTTTAAAACATTATTTATTTTTAATCACATTTTGTGTGAATTTTTAATATATTAAAATATTTTTATATATTACTTTTTTTATTCCGGTTATAATTTTATTTTTAATATTTCTTGGATTTTTTTAATTTTCTGTTTCATGTGGAAAAATATATCAACACAGTTTTAATTTAAATGAAAAAAATAATATAGTAAAACTTTACGTTGTTAAATTATCAGTACATAAATAAATTTCACAATTAAAATTTTAATTTTTAGTCATTGATGAAATTTATAGATGGTATTATTAACATATTTTTCATTTAGTATATAACTACTAATATGAAATCTATATTTCCCTATTAGGAAATATTATTTTACATATATTTTCTCAAACAACATTAATATTTCATATAATAATATACTAAAATATGTATATACCCAAGTTTTAAAATCTATAAATCATAACATACTAATGGATCTAATTCTCTACGAAATTAAACAATATTGAAATCATATTTTGTAAAAAAATTACATAAATATTAATCCATTATATGGTATTGAAAAATTATGTATAAGATCACACATTAGTTTATTTATATCACAAACTAAATAATGAGAAAAATATCAAAAAAATATCACGGATAATTTTTAAATTAAATAAAAAATCAATTATAATGTTATCAATATTATCTGACTAATGTTTCTAAAAATCAAACAACATTTTTAAGATAATGTTTATACATCCCTCAGTCATGTGTTCTTTAATAGTTATCCCTAAAAATATAATCTTTTCGTAAAGCCACTTTTCAAGGTTATTGAAACTATTTAATATAAATGTTAAACCATTTAAAGTATACCTATTAATTTAAAATCCTTATATATTTCACATAATCATTATTGCTTTTGGCATATAATATAATATCATCGGTAAACATTTTTTACTAATGAAAATAGATATTATTTTAAATATTTAATTTCTTTTAAGATATAAAACCTCACTACCATATATATGACAATGAAACTCGCTATCTTCATTATAACATTTATATAATTAAATTTTTAAAAAATTAACTATGCTCTTTTATTCCATTATACGGCATAGTGAAATATTGATACATACCATTCTTATATTCATTTTGATGGTCCTATTTTAACCAAATAATAAAACCAAAATTGTGGTAATAATATCTAAAATATTAATATGAAAACATCACTCCAAAGATGGATTCTCTTATGAAACATCCATTTTTAACATATGATACCTTCATTTCAACCTATGAAAACCTTGTTTAATACTTAGAAATCCATGGTAAATTTTTTAATAGGTTATCTAACCTAATTATTTAACAACATTCACAAATTATATATAATGGTTAATTAGAGTGAAATAAAAATAACCATATAATATCCCAAGGGAGTGTCAAACCCGAGGTTCAGTTTGGGGTCATTATCAAGCACCTATTGATGATGGAGTAAATTCCCAATCTACCATTTTCAGGGTGATTAACCCTAGGAACATCTATTATAGATCATGTATATACTTTTATTACCCATAAAGGGAGGTAATTTATAGCATAAACATAAAATATTTACATTACCAAAACTTCATGATGTTATCTTATATATTTACTTATCCTTTAATCTTATCAAAATGGTGTTTACTAAAGATCTCTTATCCCAATAAATAAAATACTCAATATTACCTCAAGGGACATAATTGGTTATATATAACTTTAAAACTAGGACCAATCATAACTTATCAACCCTCTATGAAATTTATTTCCTCATCCAATAATTTATTAATCTCCAATGTCATCTAAACTATACTTTGATACTAGTTGTCATTACCCATATACATGGCCATCTAAATTACATGACTGAATGAAAATATTTCTTTATAATACATTCCGACTCTCTTTTAGGTTTAGAGTTTTAGATAATGAGGAAATAATAATAAACTTATAAAACCTATGTATTTTTTAACTAATGAATTTTTTTCCACTATATGTGAAGCATATTAATCCATAATAATTTATTAAATTCTCCTACTAATTATCCATTCATGATACTCTTCTATACATTTCAGACTTTTGTTATCCTCAAAAACTGGGTAAAAGGAATCATACAAAAATAGTGATTTCAAGAGCTTAGAAAGGTTAATTATAAGTGAAAATAATAAAAGATCAAAAGCGATCATAATATGATCATATGTGTATACCATGAATATATAAGAATGTTATACCAAAAAAATCATAGATGAAAAATCCTAGCAAGAGATATAGAAAAACAATAGAACATATAATAGAACTATGACATATCAAGGAACAAATCCATTCTAGAGAACTGTGGAACAACATTAATCATAGGAAAACGTCAAAATCACAAGTCACTCACTTGCACCACACTTGTGAGAAAAATTCATTTTACCTATGTATACATCACCATCATGAGTCACACACTTTCATCTACTCTACTGAGAAAAAATTGTATTATCATATACATGTCTCATGATATATAAAAACATAACATATGCATTGAAGGGTGATATAGGACCCCAATAATCATCATCAATAAATATGATTTCCACATGAAATAAATCATTGATAATATAAAAAATAACTCATGGAAATAAAATGGGTTTCATTTAATTTTCAAATGGAATAAAGTAATTAAAAAAATTCATAATTCAATCAGTAATCGTAACATGATATACCTATGGAAAATAAATTGGTATCTAAACTTATTCAACCACATTGTAGGTAGATACCATTCAATCGAGATATTAGAGAATGTGATATTCTCATGGTATATATAATCTTTTTATGGTTAAGATAATAATTTACCCAATCAATCAATGTTTGACACATAGGTTAACACCCTTAAATCAATGGAAGGAAATATAGAGTGTTCATATAGGAAATAAATCTGGTTAAAAATAATAATCATTTAATTACTAGAAAAGACAAATATATTAATAGATTTACCTGAGTTTAATACTCATAATTAGTATAAGATATTTATTTGTTAATTCGTGAAACAATTCCAAGGAAATAAAATATTTTTGTGATAATGTGGAAAATGTAAGTGAATCCATAAATGGGTTTTTATGTTTTTTTTTAAATTTTCATAAATGAATAAGTTATAGTCCACTTATAGAAGTCATTTTTAATAAGGTGATGTAATTTATTATTAATAAAATGTAATTTTTAAAAGAAATGTAAATAATAGATCCAGATAAATATGTAAAGGTTATCAAAAATATATGTGGAGTAAAATGTCAAAAATATTATTTTTTTTGTATTGAAAAACGTTTTAGGATTTTTAAATAACATTATTTAAAACACACATCATAAAAAGTGATAAAAAAACCTTTTGAAAATAGGAAAAGAGAAATTTGAAGGTCATATGGTATAATAATTTTTTTTTCTAAATATAAATAAGAACATTGATGGTACGATAATATGTTAATAGATAGGAAACAATCGTTAATTAGTACGGGAATTATTCTTAACAATGATATACTTTTTGATAAAGAAATTTTATCGTGGCAGAAGTTTCAAATTGAATGTATGTTTTACAAAATATAGGAATATAAGGGAAAATAAAATAAAATAATATTGTTGAAGAAACCGATCATATAAGAAATAAGTTCAGGAAGAAGAATATTAACCCAATTAAGGGATTTGAGTTAACAAACCCTTTTACGGTAATGAAAACATATGATTCAAAAGAACATAATGGGGTTACCATGAAATAGAAATTAAAATATCATGATATTAAATATATTAATTTTCATTTATGTAAATATGGTATTGAATACACTTTATAAAATATATTATGTTGCACAATATCAAACATATCTTATGGAGTTGAAAATAACAACAAATAACTTATAAGACTATAGTGGCTTTCAAATCAAATCCCCCAAAATGATGTAATTTCAAATGAAACATTAAATACCCCTTAAAATAATATGATAATGATAAAAAAAATATTCAAGGGGAAGTATAAAAACTATAATAAATAAAAAATGTTGTATAATATGAATTGTGCCTTAATGGACTGAAAATTGTCGTAAGAACCCTTTCCATTGTATTTATTTTCCATTACACATGCTCCTAATTTACTAAATAAAAAAAATAATGTTTTCTAAATAACTTATTAAGGAACATATTCGTCTACATTTAATTTATTAAGGACTATTAATGATTATATTATATTTATTTATTATATATTTATTTAGGTTTTTTATTTTGTATGAAAATTGATTCGACGTCATCTTATTTTGGTAATTGTAGCGATCAAAGATGGTATTTTAAATATAAGTTAAATAGATAATATAAATTTCTTATGACTATAATACTATAATTTTTTTCTTAATGAATTATAATAAAATAATTATTTACGTTCCCTTAGTTTCTATGATTTTTTTATAGCATCATTCATGTAGGTGGTTAAACTGGCCCAAACAAGAATACACGATAACTCGATGGATGGGTATGGTTAATGAAGTTTATAATATCTATATAAAATAAAAATAATGATTTTATTTATATGTTTTGAATTCATTGAATAATATTTTTAGTTGATTTGATAAATAATAAAAAATTAAGCTGAAAAATGAAAATTGTTACTTCTTAGACACAGTAGTTCGTACAACAAAATATTAATATTTCCATTTCCTAAAGAAGGAGAGGGAATATAGGTGAATTATACTTTATATTTTAATAATAATAATTATATTATTATAAATTTCAAACTTAATATTTAATTATATCCCAATAATCATCTAAGATATGTGATTTTGAAAAATAGAAGACATCACTTTGTTGAGTTGGTAGTCCGTACAATGCACAATACACAATCAACATTTTTTTCTATGTGGATAGGAAAAAAAAGGATTCTCACATTAATATAATATCAATAAATTATTATAATGATACTAATTTCATTATATTAAATTTTTAGGGTAATTTTTTTAAGATAATCATTAATAAGAAAATGAATGGAGTAAGTAATAGTTACATAAATACTTTGAACATTCTCTTGATGAACTCCTTAGAATTTATGGACATATACTAACCTGAAGTGAACAAGGGATTTAATAATTTATTGTTAATTATACAGTATAATATTTGGGTATGTTTTAAATGATATTTCTATGTAAACGTGGATCATTTAAAGGGTGGAAGTTATACCCATTTATAAGTGAGGAAAAGGGAACTATTTTAAATACCATATACTTTTCAATGATATAATTAGAATATTTAGGGGTAAATAAATTCAAAAGTTTAAAATAATGGATTTTGGGATGATATTGTTTCATAAATACATAAAAACGTATTTCCACACAAGTTTTAAACATGTTTTAATTCACTTATTCTTATATGTTTACTTTTACTTTTTTTATCAGGCTACCTAGTTTTACACATGAAAGTTTTATTTTACTAAACATACAAAATAACTCCTATTAGAAAATGTATTTTTTATAAGACTAAATTTATAATTCATTTAATATACTTAAAATTATATTAAAAATAAAATAATATTTCAAATTAAATCATTTTATATCTAAAAATATAATTTTTTGTAGAAAAATATTTTTTTGTCCATTATGTGTTATCAAAATTATTTATGATTAATTAATAATTATATTGGTGTCAATATATTTATATATGTGTTTAAATATAATATTATATTTTTCATGATAAAAAATATCAATTAATTTTATTAGATAAAAATTATAATTAATTAAATAAAACTTCAAAAATAACCCTATTTCTATTATTATGGATTTTAACATTAACCATAGTAATATTATATTTAAAAAGAAAAAAGAAAAATATTTTATAAAATAATATGAATATAATTGTCTCAAATATGAAATCCATTTTTTTTTAATTTATAAACGTGATAAAATTTATTTTTTAATGTGAGAGGATGATAATACTTTTTAGTGTAAAATATTACTTGAGTTTCCATATTTTAAAAATTTGTATTATATATAAAAAAATAATATATTTAAATGATTTAAATTAATTATTAAGTATTTATATGTTATATAAATAATTTTTTGTAAATTTTTACCTCATTCTTATGTTATGATAATTTCATGAAAGCGGTGTATTTTTCCTTCAAAAAATTGGCATTTTCACCATTCACCTAGAAAAATATTTGAGAAAAAAGAAAAATAATTTACCCTAAGATAATTTTTATTTGATGAATTAAAAAATGCGGTCATTTTTAAAAAAAGAAAATTATAAAATTATAAAATTTATCTTTTAAATGAAAAGATAATATATAAATAATATTTCTTTAGTTGATAAAAACATTTGAAAACATTATATATTCATAATCATATTTTATATTCATTTAAAATTAACAATTTCTTTATCTACTATAAGTATTATTATTTTTATAATTTTATCTGATAATATGTCTTGAATTGTTTTAGTGGACTATTTCATGGGTAACAATCTATTAACAATGTGATTAGTTAAACAAAAAAAATATATCATATTATATTAGGTTGTTAAATAATGGATTGAGCTTACTCCACAATCACATAAATATATTCTCATGAGATATAAAACATCACTCAATAAATTAGAGTGATGTATAATCCCTAACCCACCAGTTATATTATAATATGTACATAAATATGTATTATATATATGGAAAATATATATAAATCCATTAATCACCAAAATATGATAATACCATTGAAAATAAAAGGCTATAAAATATAATTAAGTAACTATTTAAGAAAAAATATTTCATTTAAGATAATGTAAAAGGTATTTACATCATATATGTAATATGTTATATGAAATTGTTAATAATTTCCCCACTCGATCAATGTACATGTATTTATGTAAACACCCTTTAAATAAAAGAATCATACATGTGTATCCAAATTGGAAAGTCATTATATGGATAGCTTGGAAGAATTGATGAAAAGATAAGATAGTGGTAGTGATGGATCAATCCTCAAATAAATATTTCATTTCCACCACACCATATATATATATAGGAACATGTACATAAAGAAGATAATTTACTTTGTATTAGTAGATAGTACTTCTTTAGTATAGCGATATCAAAAGGAAGTAATCCTTCATTATTATTCATAAATATTTTAGAAACTGTATAAATAATACCCCTCTAGAATTTAAACCTAGGTTTTTAGAAAGGAATATTTATTTCTCACCGAATGAAGATTTAGTTATTACCCAACAAACCATTTTTTGGGTTTTTACACCAAGGTTCATCTATTCTAGATCAATATTCAATTAAATGTATCAAGAGAGGGATTTTATTTCTATAAAGACACATACCCTCTTTACCAAAGTTATAGGTTATTTTAAGGTGATGTGAATGCATAATAATGGTAATGACTTTTGGACATGACTTGATGAAAGTGATATAGATAGTTATATTAAATGAATAACATAAATAAATAAAATAAAATGATATGAATACAATAATTTAATAATAACATGGAAATTTAGAAGGATACAACATCGGATATGTGAATAATATTTGTAAGGATGGAGAAAAGTTCCCTTTCATTGACATAATAATGACTTGGGAAAATGTTTTAATGAGGGTGAATTAATAATACCTCTTTAAAAATATATCAAAATGATTATAATACCATGATATTACATGCATGTATGTATTTTAAAATTACATTAAATGGTATCATAATAAAATTATTTCAATTGAAAAGGATTTAGGGGGATCAAGGACCCATTACCGTGTAATAAAGCTTCTTAAAGCTTGACAAGATCTTCTTAAAGCCTTAAAAATTACTTGAATCGACTCTTGAAAAATATGAGTGAAAATTAATACATAGTGGACTTTGAGTGAAGAAGAATGGGATAATTGTTATGTATTTATAATAAAATAGGCAGAAGTATTTATTAATTTCCAAGCATTGGATTTAAAGATTTATATAATATAAAAATGAAACATCATTGGAATTACAAATTTTTTATCCCATCTTTTCTATAAAGGTGAAGTATTTTAATCATTATTTTAATAGTTTATAGTCCAAAAAGCATTAATAAATATTATTTCATATGTGGACAATATTCTTTTTTATAAATAATTGATTCAAAAATCTTAAAATATACTTTCGGTTTTGTAAGATTAATTTTATGTTTTCAAAAAATATAATATTACTTTAAATCATATTATTTTAATTAGAAAATAAATTTTTTCTTACGAAACCTTTGTATTGTATCACAACATCACTTTAATGTCATTATTATTTCCTAAAACATGCTGTATATCGATAATAAATTTAATTTTTACCCAAAAATTAGACTATATTAACAAAATTTAAATAATTCACCAGTTGATAATTTTGATGAAGTAATTTCAAAAACTAATCCAATTTTAAAAAATTCAAATTATATAATTTAGTGATTTATATTTGAAATAAAATTATATAATATATGAAAAATAATATATTTAGAATAAAACCATATCTTTTTTTGGGTGATGACATTTATTTTTGATATCATCAATTCATTACTAAATTTTTTGTAATTAATTATTTATAAATTAAAAAAAATAATATTTTCCGAAATTATAATTCTAGTAAACTGGAATTTATATATTAAATAACA
The DNA here is from genome assembly GCA_963277665.1 of Viscum album. Lineage (NCBI taxonomy): Eukaryota > Viridiplantae > Streptophyta > Magnoliopsida > Santalales > Viscaceae > Viscum > Viscum album. The sequence goes on along the minus strand of OY728126.1, from coordinate 649,147,999 downwards.
AATCTTGAAAATAGTTTTAGTAAAATAGACAAAATTCACTATTATTATAATTATTTGTTAATGAAAATTTTATATTTGTAAAAATGAAATTATGATAATATTTTGTGATAATAACATGATATACATATTTGGAATTAAATTTTCAACTAAAAATAATAAATATTTAAAAATTTAAAAGAAAACACGTAACATAAAATTATTTAAAATGAAATTTCTTTCTAATAATACATAAATATAATATGGTTAAACCCATTTAAAATGAAATGAATTATAATTTATATGAAAATTCATGGTAAGTATTTTTTTAGTGAAAAATTTATATTTATTGATTCATCATATGATTAAAAAATAATGACATATGAAATTAATTTAAATTGATATAAGTAAAAATATTGTGACTATGAAATGATGTATCATACTTTGACAACCATGATATTATTATGATTTAATAACAATGTAAAAAAAATTATTTTATTAAAATTGAATAATGAATTAGTTAAAAAATTTTATAAATCCATTAATTTCCACTATATTTGAATTACTATTTTAATGACAAAATGTAAAGGAATCTTGTTATGAGATAAATATGTATATAAATTCAATTAACATTTATATTTATAATCTATGAAGAAAAATTAATTAAATACATTCATTAGAAATATTGTATGTTATATTTTGAATGCTATCATTCAGTTATGAATATTTAAAATGATTAATTTATGTACAAACTTGTATACAATAATAATTAAAATGTTAAATTGTTAAACAAATCAATGGGTTGTGTGTAATCATATATAGAATACTGAGATTTGTAATTTGATTATCCATTGTATTTATTTAATATTCAGAGTCTATAAAAGGGATGAGATTCCCTTATTAGTTCGTGAATGACACTTCTAACCCATAATTGATTCTCTCCTATCCATAATTACCATTTATCTCTATAAATAAAATTATAACTCTAAATTGGTGTTTATGGACTTCTCAATATGAATAAGGATATTAGTTTGATGTTCTACTCTTGGAGGTAATAAAATTTTATTTTTTTTCTTGATGATCCAAATTTACCACACTTCATCATGTTTAAGTGAGGTGGAACTTACTATGATCAAGGTACACTTGTATTTTATGTTATTCATTTAATATATTGTTTATATTGATGATAGTTATTGAATTTTAAAGGATTCTATTTTATTCTTATATATTTTAATGGTCCTACATAATCCATCAGTGGTGTTAATGGCACTTTCATCAATGAATCAAAATGTTATTCTATTGATTTTATAAATAATATATGCATCATATTATCCTTTAGACATATCATAGCATACAATATAGAAATATTGAAAATCAACAATTGGATTTATTAGATTTATGATATAGGATGACTAAATTTTGTTTTTTCAGTTATCGTAGGGTACAATGAGTGTATATCATAAGGTATAGAACAATGAAACTATTAGTTTTATTATGTGCCATAAGATACAATATTTGTGAAATCATGGGCTATTATTGAAACCTAGGATGTTTGAAAACACAATTTCATGTTTTATTGATGTTGTATTTGATATAACCAAATATGAATAATTATATAAGGATTATTATATGATATATATAAGGATCATTCCCTTACATAAAGGTCATTCCATTTACAAAATTTCAATTAGAAGGGGTCTTCATGTGCACAGTTTAATTTTACTTATGTATTATTATATGTTTTATATCATCAAATACAACTAATGTCAAAGTCATTTCCTTTTCAATATAAGTAAAAAAAACTCTATGTGGTTACATTTATATATTGATAGTATCATTTGATTGATAATTCCCATGATCAATATCAAATTACTATAAAGCTTAACTTAAAAAAATGATATATTTGGATATAATTTATTATGTCTAAAAAACAAATTTATAAATAATAAGAGTTTGGAATTATAAATAAGATATTTTAATACATAAATTAAATATGACATGATAAAATTTATTTATCATGATAGGATAATAAATAATGTGTTTAATTTTTTTTAACTTTTGAATAGCCATATTTATGAAAAGAGGATATTATTTTTTATTTATGATGATCCCCAGAAGTTGGTGCATCACTGGGACGGGGGGGGGGGGGGGGTTGAACATGTTGTGATTTCTATGTAATTTTTATTTCTGAAATTAGACATTTTAGGATATGATTCACTCAGTTTATGAATATAATACTGACACTAATAAAATAGAAATGATAATATAACACGACACATATATTTTTTTACATTTTTAGTTCATGTGGGGGGACATACTTCTTTGTATGATTTGAAGAGTAATGTTATAAATTTTCTTCTATAATGAATCACTAATTACAATTAGCAGGGAGGGATTATCCTTTACATCTATTTTTCCCAACAATTACACATCATCAAAAAAAAATTTATTGGTTCCCACAAGTATAATATAATCAAAACAAAGTGAGTAATATCACAAGAAAATTCAGGATACTTTAGAAACTGATGATGGTGATATTACTCTTAAATCCTTCAATGATTATTAGAAAAGAATATACCCACATCTTCATGTTATTCAACCTGTGATAATCAATGATTAAATTAGACCAATAAATTATCACTCTTCCTGAAAAAAATCAATGATCAACTTACCTATATTTTATCATCAATTGAACGGGCTCTATAAATTTACTTCTATCTCTTTAGCTTTCGGTTTCAGTCTCCGTTCTATATTTTTAATAGTCCCTTCTTCTAAATAATAAATTTTCACCTATGTAATTTCCTATTTTCACCACATAACATAAAATTTCAAAATATTTTAAAATAAAATAATTTTTTAAAATAAACCCCAACTCATATTCCAGAGTAATATATTAACTGAACTCTACTATATGACCCGCTAGATGATTCATTATTAAGATTTTCCAATGGGAATTATCCCATGATTTTTGAACATTATATTCTAATTCAATATTTTTACTCCATTGATATTCCAGTAATACCTTCCAACTCATTACTTAAGTTTCTTATTAATAGTGGTCATTTAAGAATAATTTGAAAATATATTTATTTGAGAATCCATGTAATTTCAGGTAGATATCTGCATTATATTTTTCTATAAACTCATCCTGGATAACTATATAAGAATTTTATTTTGATTATTAAAATTTAAGAAAAATATGAAATAGTTTGATTTTTTTAGAATATTGTGTGCTATGATATAGAGATATTTTTTCTATAATTCCATATGTCATTGTTTTAAACACATTAGTTTTCTAATAGTTGGATCATACATAAGATATATTACATCTTATGTATCCCATTCCGAGTCTCAATGACTTTATTAAATTATGATTCCTTTTATAAATAAGTTCCACATATAAATTAATTAAATAATTATTCCATATATACAATATAATTCTATGCACATGCTTTTACCACATATCCATATTAACTTATACGTAATGTTTTGAACTTCAGATGTACTGTATACATTGTTTACAATTTCCATGATCACCATCTCAACGTAGAGGGTCAAGTCACATATACATTTTATAGTTTCTTATATATCCATTTTCATTTAATTTTTTTATAATATAAGCATTGGAATAAATTATGTATTCCTCAAATAAATGTTCCTAATTATATAACTTTTTAAAAATTATCACTCAAATCAGGGTATCTATTATGTATCAACCACACATTTTTTGTATCTGTCATGATTTTTTTTTCAAATCTTTATTTTTTCATTTCTATAAAGATTTAATATTTATTATTGACCATGATTATTCCATATTATTCAAGGTTTTTTTATATTTACCCCTTCAACTTAGAAAACATCATACATATATAAGGAAACACATTCAATTATCCAAATTTCATCTTCAAATAAAAAATTCATAATTTTTTTCAATGATATCAAAACTTATTTTAGTCAATTGAAGATATTTAAATTCACTTTATAACTTTTGAAAAAAAATTTAACACATCTTGGACACTCCCAAAATCCTATATGATTCTAAAACACACCTAATATAAAATAAAATCATTCATCAATTCGACCAGGATTATTAATGTCTCACTTTTTATTTTTTTTCAACATTTTAACAACTCTTTAAAAAACTAAAAAAATCAAAAAAAATATTAAAACATTTTATTTATAAAATTGAAATATTATGATACAATATTATCAGATAAAGATATATTTTTGAGATAATTATACATATTATTAGAAATCAGTTTTTTCAATAGTGATAGATGCTCTCCCCCATAATCTAATCACTCATATAAATTTTCCAATTTATCTAAAATAAATAAAATTTAAAATTTATCAATATGAAATTATATTTACGCGCACCACTTTGATAAAATAAAGGTAAGATATCTCATCCTATTTGATATTATAGTAGAAATAATTTTGGGGCTATATCTTAAAGATGATTAAGTTATAGTGAAAGACTAAAAATGAAGTTTTATCCATAATGTAACACCCATGTGTTTTATGAAATATTTAATTAATTTTTCAGTAGCTTGTTTTTCACGCAATTGTGAGTTTAAACATACTATGAGATTCCCTTAATATAAAGTTACTATTATAACCAAGATGTTATGGTAGCGGGAATAAATATATCTATGTTTTACAAAACTCTGTGATAAATTTGAATCCATTATTTTTCATATTAGTTTTTTTATTGAATGAAATTGGTAAGATATATATGTTATTAAAATGGTATTTTTGATATTCATGAAATAGATATTAAAAAAATGTTTTTATGAATTTTAATATAAATTATGTTTAGACGCATTAATACTTTTAATACAATAATGTAAACACTTTATTTGGAAGATAAATATAAAAATTTACTTTGGTTAAAATTCTAATATTTTTTGTTAAACTTCATAATTTGATAAATAGTAAAAATACGCTAAATATTATTTAAAAACTATTTTTTACATGGAGAACATTTATATGGTAAAATTATAATATTTAATTGTTTTAAAGTAAAAATAAAATATATTTTTACATTTTAATATAATTTATTTCATTATCATTAATTCTACTTTGAATTCATAGGTAAAAACATTTCAATCTTTTTCAATATTATAATTTTTAAAACCCATTTCTCAACAACGGGATTAATTTTAAATTAAATACATGCACTTATGTGTATTGAATTTGGATAAATGGATTCCATATATGGAATGATTAGTTCCAAATTATGTTAATAGACTACTTTTTATTTTTAGGCACTATGAAAAGTAACTACGGTATATTTTATTTACCATAGTTAAAGGTAAATCGGTTAATTAAGGATAAATATAATATTATAAAATTACCCTAACACTTGTCTTAATATAATTGGATGATTATATTTTGACCTAAATCATACTTGGGTAGAAATGGAATCTATTGGAACCCACATGGATGTGATTAAGACCTTTAATTTATTTTATTTAAACAATGTGAAATACGTCTCACTCAAATTTTAATAATTAAAGTATTTTTATTATAAGGTCACACAGAATATAAATTAGATTATAAATACTAATTTGAAATATAAACTTCTTTTCTTTGTTATGATAATTTATTTTTAATTTTTAAGAAATATTTAATCACCTTAATAGCTTATACATTAATGATGCAGAAATTATTTATTTTGTGAAAAACCAATAATATGGTTTTTATTAAAATAATAATACCCATAAAAATGCCCAAACACCAGACCAAAACTTATTGGTCGAGTATATCTATACAATAAATATCCAATTGTCTATGTGTGGTCCATTTGGGGCCTTATAAAACAAATTATAACATTTATATTATTTTATTTGAAATGATGTCAAAGTTGTCACCTTCATACTGTAATAAAGATAAAATTTTAATAGTTGGTTTTTAAGTAGATAAATTCAACTAAAAGTATTATTATGAAATATTTTAGATGTATACTTATCATAGTATTTTTTTTTAAATTTTTATGCAACGAATAAGTATATTAAATAATTATAACAAATGTTGTAGTAATTATTTTATTACGAGAAATATCAAATTAATTGTTTTAAAAATAATAAAATAAATGCTACATGAACTAATTAATGTGAACCAAAAATTTAATAGATAAACATAAAATGTTTTAAATATATGAAATATTTTAGTATGAACAAATCTTTCGTGTGGATTTTATTTAAATTCAAATAATTAAATTGTGATAAAATTGACACTATTGATATTTTATATTATTATATTACTTAAAAATAACAAAAAATATTTAAAAATTATAAATCGAAATTTATATTGTCTAAAAGTTCATAAATTATCCAATTATGTTCACTTCACAACACATAAGTATATAATTATAACAATTTAAAATTTCGAATATTATGACCACAAATAAAATTAAATAGATTAAATAAGGATAAATCAAAATGATAAGGTTTAAAATAAACTCAAAATAAGTATAAATTTGATTGGTTGATGATATTAAAACCTTATATTATCTCATATTTGTATTAGAGTCACTTATTAAGTTCTTCAGTCAGATTTGAGTTTATTATAAATTAATATTTCGGATGGTTCCAAAAGTGCCTCTCTACTCTCTTATCAAAAGGGAACCTCCCCCCTCTTCTATTCACTCCATTTTGAGCATTAAAACTCTGCCAAAAACAGCCCATTTTATTTATAAAACTACCTAGAAACTTACTAGAGGTCTTAGTTTTCATAAAATCCCATCTATTGTGCCCTATGAGAAGGTTTAGAAGAGGCACGTTGAAGAAGAGGTAACATCTTTTACCGATTCTTTCAAATGTCTTTATTCTTCTACTTCCTCTATATGAGTTGTTTATTTTTTAATAACTCCAGTATAACTTGAATACTGATATGTTATTATGAATATGAAACAAACATATTCCATCTTATAACGATCCTATAAAAAAATGAAATCACCACACATGCATACTTACGACCTACCGTCTCCATGCTGTGGTGTAATCTGTTTTTCATTACCAACAAGCTTGGATGAGGTTAATGATGGAATACATAATTATATATGATTATTATTAAGTGATATTGATTCTGAAATATTATACACCATACAGTTCTATACAATTCCACAATCATGAGAATGATATCATCGCTTGTGTGTACATACGGTCTACCGTCTCCAGGATGTGACGCAATTCGTTCTACATGATCTTCATTGAAGAATGATTATAGAAATTGAATAAATAAATAACATATATATTATATTAATACCATTATGTAAATTATATATCTATAACCTAAACAGAGGAATACAAATTTATTTGACAAAACATGCATAAGAACATAAAGCAGATAACACCTGAATAATAAGTATAATTGAAATGTAACTAATAAACAGATAAGAATATGAACATATATGATATCATAACAATGACTATGATTCTGGAATAAGTCAATGACATTATTTAATTCATTATATAGGAGTTTTAGATACATACCAAGTATATCAAACCTAATGTAATGGAAAATCTCGTAATCTCAATTTTATCCGAGATTGTTTATACTTCAGTATTTACTGGGGAATATTTATCATCCACATCTGTATTTCATCAATATATAATATTATTTTAATTCTCCTGAATTGTTTTTAAATCCAATTTTACTCATTGGTGAATTTTAATATTAAGCTATGAAAAGAATCTATTGTTGTTTTCAGTACGATATATTTTTTGACTTTTCAGGCCATAGTAAGAGAAAAATGTTTTTCTATCTTATACAGAATGAACATATTTTTTATTATTTCAGAGAAAATTATTTCCTTGAAGCTTAATTTACATGTTTTCATGTTTATTTGCAAATAAATTATTTTATTTTAAAATTTCATGACATCTTTAGAACATAAAATATTTTCAAAGAAGAATTTATATTTTCATCAAGAACTAAGTTCAAGTGTTTTTTCAAAATTATTTTCCATATAAGATGATATAGGGTCATGTTTATATCCCTATTATTATATTGATTTGATTATCTTACGATGGAATTATTTTTATGAAGTCCTTTTATCTAATATGGATTATGTTATGATGGCATGATGTTTAAGAATTACATTCTATTACATGGGTTATTCTTTCATGTATGATTTATTATTTTGTGGAACACATAATAATGGTTTCATTATGAGATCGGTGGTACCTATATGTCCATCCAATGCATTGGGTAATGATTTTTATCTCATGATATAGACATGGGTGGAATGGAAAGTCAATCTGATTTAGTATTATAGTGATGGAAAGAGGTGTGAACTCGGTTCAGTAATGGACTATGTCTGTTCTGATGGTCTTGGCGATGAGCCTTGACTAATATGAAATGGTTTTCTATTTTTATGTGTGTATGCCACAATGTTTCTTGTCATATGTTCTGAGGTTTGGGACTATATTGCAGTTCTATGATTTATCCCATGACATAATATTATGACCACTATGCAGGATATGATTTTCAAACGTTATGATATTACGAATATGATATGATTTAAATATCATTTGTTTAACCTTACTGTGAATTTGAGCTCATCCTTTTTTATGTTTCTTTTCCACAGGTCAAGAAGAAGGGTATCAAATATGATATTCCAAAATGGAGTCTAGATGTGATCAAATAAATGGGAGACAACGTAGATGATTTATTAACTATTTGTTTATGTGTCCTAGTTTCTAATGACACTATACCTATATGGACCTATCGTGGTTTTGTTATATGTTGTAATAAATATATTTTAATTCTGAAGTATTAACAATGTATGTAATGTACGAGTCGTTATAGTTGGTATTAGAGGAAAGTTAACTTTTGGAAACTAGGATGTTAACACCTTAATAATAACTCTATGTATATGTCTAAGCATAGGACACAATCCGAGTGGTTTATAAGTTTCCATGAATAACCTATAATAAGACCTAAAGTGTGATAATTTATTCCTGGTTATGTGTTTTTCCTATATTAATTAGTGTTTCTCACACTATGTTTCTTAGATTAAGTCAATGGCTGGAACCCGAAGGAACAATATTAATGCTGAATGCGACGAACAATATAATGATTGTCCCCCTGGGCAACCAAACATTTTGGGAGATGGAATGAAAAATATTGTAGCCATTCTCACAGAACATTCTCACGATATGAAACATGCAGGACTTCCAAACGAGAAAAGGATGGAGCAACATTATGTTAAATCCTTCATGAGGCAGCGTCCACCTTTATTCAGTGGGTCTTCTGATCCATTAGTGCCTGAACAATGGATCAGTACCACTAAAAGTATATTTTCTATTCTATAATGTTCTGAACAAGATAAATTCATCTTAGCAGTATATCTTTCGTAAGGTGAAGTTTATCAATGGTGGAATATTATCAAGAATATGAGGCAAAGAGATGAAATGGGTCCATGTAATGGGATGCGTTCAATAACATGTCTGTCAATAAGTACATCCCTCATATTCTTTGAGAAAATATGGAGAAGGAGTTTGTGGAACTAAAGAAAAAGGATGATGAATCAGTGGGTACCAACGAATGAAATTTTACAAGACATGCAAGGTATGCTTCCAGAATTATTATCCAATATGAGAGTAAGATCGATCGATTCTTTAGTGTATTAAAACCAAGTCTTCAAAGGGAGTTATCCATAAGGGACATGAATAGATAAGAGGAAATTTTTTGATGTGCACTCCAGGTTGAGATAGAGATTGGAGTAACCAATCAGTCACCTGGTTTTGATAAGAAGAGGAAAATGGAATCCAAAATAAAATATAAAGACCACACTAAAAAGAAGATGAGTTCTCCCTTATGCACATTTTGTTGAATGAAACATGGAGGTAATTTTCTAAAGGGACATGTAAATGTTTTAAATGTGGAAAAGAAGGTTACTGGGTGATTTAATGCCGATGATATGGAAAAAACATTTCTAATGATGCGAATGGAGAAAAGGCCACACATAATTCACATCCAACACATCAATGATACAAGTGCATGGAAATGGGGAATTATGAAAATAAAATCCCTAATCCAAGGGTTGTTGATGATGATAGACGTCAAAAAACATATAAGGCCAAATACGAAGGAAAGTCACATGCAATTTCTATCGGTGGTGTGGAGTATGATAACAATGTGGTGAAAGGTACACATAACATCAACTCTAAAGCATAAAATGTTTTATTTGATTATGGATCCACCAACTCTTTTATTTATGAAGAAATTTTTAAAGGTATCTCCGTACTACCTCAACAATTAGAATTTATGTTAGCAATGACAACTCCTAACAGAACAGTAGTTGCATCAAAAGTTTATAATTCTTCTCCAATTGAAGTTTGTGGGAAAGTGCTTCCTGTAAATCTTGTGATCCTTCCTATAGTGGAATTTTATTTGATTAATGGAATGGCTTGTCTTTCCTTATATATATCTCATTAAATTTCTATAGAATGGAAGTCACATTTCATATACCTGATTAATATATGATCATCTATTGATGCAAGGATGAATATAACCTTCCAGTTGAAATTTCTTCCATCTTATGGGTCTTGATTCTAATAAATGAAGGTTAGTTATCTCAAATGGTTGGAGATAAACTCATGATTATGAATATACCCATTGTTCGGGAGTTTAATGATGTCTTTTCAGAAGAATTTCTAGGTCTTCCACCAAATCGTGAAGTTGAGTTTTCAATTAAACTAATCCCAGGTGCTATTCCCATTTCAAATACACCTTATAGAATGGAACCAATTGAGTTTTAGGAATTAAAGAAGAAACTCCAATAGAATCTTGATAAGGGATTCATATGCCCTACAGCATCACCTTGGGGATCACCAGTTCTATTTGTTAAGAAGAAGGATGGATCAATGAGACTCGACATTGATTATCGAGAGCTTAACAAGATCACTATCAAGAACAAATATCCTCCCCCATGCATTGATGGATTATTTGACCAACTATGCAGAGCACAATACTTTTCCAATATCGTTCTTCATTCAGGGTATCATCAATTAAGGGTCAAAAAGGAAGATAAACCATTGACGGCTTTCCGTACAAGTTATGGAAACTATGCATTTATAGTGATTCCATTTGGTCTTTCTAATGCCCCATCTATATTCATGGATCTAATGAATAGAGTCTTTAGAGACTATCTGGATCAGTTTGTTGTAGTGTTTATAGATGATATTCTTATCTATTCAAAGAGAAATGAAGAACATGAATATCACTTAGGAATTGTATTGAAGACCCTGAGAAAGGATAAGCTTTATGATAAATTTACCAAGTGAGAATTTTGGCTACAAAATTTTTCATTTTTAGGTCACATAATCTCTAGAGATAGGATATCTGTGGATCCCTCAAAAACAGAGTTTATCAAAAGATGGTCGAGACCAACAATAGTAACTAAGATCCTACATTTTCATGGTTTGGATGGATATTATCTATGTTTTGTGAATTATTTTTCATGATTATGTAATACACTCTCTAGGTTGACTCGAAATAGAGTTAAGTTCATTCGGACAGAGGAGTGTGAAGAGATTTTCAAGGAATTAAAAAAAAAAGTTATCCAGTGCACCTGTGCTCACACTACCTAGTAGTGGAGAAAGGTTTGTGATCTACAATGATGCATCCATGAAGGGATTGGGGTCTGTTCTCATGAAAAATGATATGGTGATAGCTTATGGCTCACAATAGTTTAAAATCCATGATAATAATTACCCAACTCATGATTTTGAGTTAGCAGTGGTAATATTTTCATTAAAAATATGGAGGAATTCTCTTTACGGTGAAAGGTGTTATATTTATATTGTTCATAAAACATTGGAGTATATTTTCACACAGAAGGAGCTGAATATGTGGCAATTAAGATGGTTAGAGTTGACTAATGATTACGACTGCTCCATACATTACCACCTTGGGAAAGAAAATAAGGTGTCAGATTCATTAAGCTGACAAGACCATTCCATCTTATCCATGATGAGGATCACAAGAGATCCAATATTTAAGGATTTTCAAAGGATAGATCTTGAAATTATAATGGAAGGGGGAAAATATTATCTTTCTGAAATGAATGTTTAACCATCTATACATGTGAATATTAAAGAGGCATAGAAAGAAGAGGTAGAGTAACATAAAAATGTGAGAAATGTTTCTGAATTCAACATTGATTGTGATGAAATAATAAGGTTCAGGAATCAGGTTTGTGTTCCTCCCATACAAGAATTAAATAAGGAAATATTGGATGAGGCTCATAGTTCTTCATTCTTTGTACACCCTGGAAGCACAAAGATGTATAGGGACCTAAAAGAGTAAATTTGGTGGGATGGCATGAAAAGAGATGTTGATTAATATGTATCTCGATGCTTGGTTTGTCAGTAAGTTAATGTTGAATGATAGAAGTCTAAGGGGATTTTGTAACCATTACCCAGACCAGATTGGAAATGAGAAAACATCACTGTGGACTTTGTCACCGGAATTCCCAAAACATCTAAAGGCAATAATGCTATCTGGGTTATAGTTGATCATCTTATAAAGTCGACACAATTCATTGATATTAGAGATGATTTATCTCTTGATCAGCTTTCTAGGATATATGTAAAATATGTGGTTATATTTCATGGAGTACCACTTTCAATTATATCTGATCAGGATTCGAGGTTTACCTCGATGTTCTTGTGAAGTATTCAGCATTCTCTAGATACAGAGTTGAGTTTCAGCACTGCTTAACATCCACACCCAGACGGTTAGTCTAAAAGGACAATTCAAACTCTAGAACAAATGTTGAGATCTTACTCTATGGATTTAAAAGGTTGTTGGGATCAACACATACCATTGGTGGAATTTTCTTACAACAATAGCTTTCACTCCAGTATTTAGATGGCTACTTATGAAGACCTCTATGGAAATTAGTGAAGAACTCTAACTTGCTGGGATGATGTTGGGGAAAGGATGCTATTAGGACATAATCATGTTAATGAAATGGCAGAAAATGTCAGATCTTTTCAACAACATATAAGAGCGGCTCAGTGTTGAAAAAAATGTTATACTGACAATCGAAGAAAAGTCCTAGAGTTTGAAGTGGGAGATAATGTGTTCTTATGAATATCACCCTGGAAGAGAGTAAATAGATTTGGAAAGAAGGTAAAGCTAAGCCCTTAGTATATTAGTCTTCTTTAAATTCCAGATGGTGTCGGGAAGGTAGCTTACCGATAGACGCTTCCACTAAATCTCTCTTAAGACCAAGATGTGTTCCATGTATCTTTCCTAAGAACGTACATTCCCGGTCCTTCACATGTACTAATCTCAAAAGTTATACCACTTGATCAAGAACTTTCTTATGATGAAAAACCGATAGATAGTTTGGATCATAGCGAAAATGTTCTACGAAACAAGACCACTCAATTGGTTAAAGTTTGATAGAGGAACCACCAATGAGGAGAAGCTACATTTGAACTTGATGATATGATGAGGGGGAGGTATCCTCATCTATTTATTTCCAAGTGACAAATTTCTAGGGATAAATTCTGTTTAAGGGGGATAGAATGTAACACCCATGTGTTTTATGAAATATTTAAATAATTTTTTTAGTAGCTTGTCTTGCACGCAATCGTGAGTTTAAAAAAACTGTGGGATGCCCTTAATATTAATTAACTATTATAACCTAGACATTATGTTAGCGGGAATAAATATAAATATATTTTACAAAAATCTATGAAAATTTTAAATCAATTATTTGTCATATTAGTTTTTTGAGTGAATGAAATTAATAAGATATGTATGTTATTAAAATGGTATTTTTGCTATTCATCAAATTGATATTAAAAGAATGTTTTTCTGAATTTTAATAGAAAACCATTTTAGAAACATTAATAGTTTTTATATTAAAATGTAATCTTTTTCATTGGAAGAGGAATATAAAAATTTACTTTGGTTTAAATTCTGATATTTTTTTGATAAACATCATAATTTGATGAACAGTTAAAATACGCTAAATTTTTATTAAAAACAACATTGTTCATCGAGATAATTTATAACGTTAAATTATAATATTGAATTGTTTAAAAGTACACATACAATATATTTTTACCATTTAATATAATTTATGTCATTATAATTAATTTTACTTTGTATTCTAAGGTAAAAACATTTCAATCATTTGAAGAGTTTTAACATTTAAAACTCGTTTTCTCAACAGCGGGAAAATTTTTAAATTAAAATCAGCCACTTATATGTATTTAATTGGGAAAAATGGATTCCATTTTTGGTATAAGTAGTTCAAAATTATGTTAATAAGATAATTTTTATTTTTATGCATTATGAATAGTAACTATGGTAAATTTTATTTACCATAGTTAAAGGTAAATCGGGTAATTAAGGGTAAATATAATATATTAAAATTAACCTAACACTTTCTTTAATATAATTGGATGATTATATATTTCCCTAAATCATAATTGGGTCGAAATGGAAACTATTTAAACCCACTTGGATGTGATTAAGACTGTTAATTTATTTTATTTAAAGAAAGTGAAATATGTCTCACTCAAACATTAATAATTGAAGTATTTTTAATATAAGGTCATACAAAATATAGATTCAATTATAAATACTCATCTGAAATATAATTTTTTTCTTTGTTATGGTAATTTATATTTAATTTTAGGAAATATTTAATTACCATAGTATCTTATACATTAATGAGGCAAAAATTATTTATTTATTAAAGAATCAATAATATAGTTTTTATTAAAATAATAATATCCATCAAAAGGCCCAAATACCTGACCAAAACATATAGTTAGAGTATATCAATACCTTAATCATCCAAGGGTGGACATTTGGGCCGTTTGTAGACTTATAAAATATATTATTACATTTATATTATTTTATTTTAAATGATGCCAAAGTTGTCACCTTCATACTTTAATAAAGATAACATTTTAAATGTTGGTTGTTTTAGAAGATAAATTATATTAAAATTATTATTATGAAATATATTAGATGTATATTCATCATAGAATTTTATTTTTATATTTTATGCAACAAACCATATATTAAATAATTATACAAAAATGTTTTAGTATTTATTTTATTAAGAGAAATATAAAAATATGTGGTTTTAAAAATATTAAAATAAATACTATATGAACTAATTAATGTTCTCTACGAATTTTATATATAAATTTGACATGTTAGAAATCTATTTAATATTTTTTTGAACATATCTTGTGTTTGTATTTTATCTAAATTCGAATAAATGAGTAGTGTCAAAATTGATACTATTGATATTTTATATTATTAAATTGATTAAAAATCACAAAAATATTAAAAAATTATAAATTGAAATATATATGGCCTCAAATTTCATAAATTATCAAATTATGGACAAATGAAAACACATAAGTTAGTATTTATAACAATTTAAAATTTAGAATATTATTACCACAACTAAAATTAAATATATTAAATAAGGATAAATCAAAATGATAAGGATTAAAATAAAATAAAAACATGTCTAAATTTGATTTGTTGATGATATTACAATGAAATATTATCTCATCTTCTAATTGGAGTCACTTTGGATGTTTTTATGTGGTATTTGAGTTTATTATAAATTAATATTTTGGAGGTTTCCCAAAGTGCCCCTCTAGTCTCTTATAAAAAGGGCACCTCCTACCTCTTCACTTTACTCCATTTTGAGATTTCCAACATGGCCAAACCCAACCCATTTCCCTTATAAAATTACCTAGAAACATAATAGAGGTCTCTGTATTCTTAAAATTCCAACATTAATGCCCTAAGAGGAGGTTTATAGGAGGCACGTCGAAAAAGATGTAAAATCCTTTACCGATTCTTTCATACTAATTTCTTATTATACTTCCTATATATGAGTTGTTTCAATTTTTAATAACTCCAGTATCTCTTGTATACTGAGAAGTTATTATTAATGTGAAACAAACATATTCTACCTTCTATCCACCATATAAAAAAATAAAATCACCACGCGTGCGTACGTAAACCTACCATCTCCACACCATGGTGTAATATGTTTTTCATCACTAACATTCTTGGATAGGTATAATGATGGAAGAAATAAATATATATGATTATTATAAAGTGATATTGATTCTGAAATATTATACAACATACACTTCAATACCATTCCACAATCATGAGAATGATATCATCGCTCGTGCATACGTAAGGCCTACCGTCTCCATGATGAGATGCAATTCATTCTAAAAGATCCACATTGATGAATGATTATATAAATTGAATGAAAAAATATCATATATGTTATACTAATACAATTATTTAAATGATATATCTATAACTTAAAAATATTAATAATAATTTATTCGACAAAACATGCATAAGAACATAAATCAGTTAACACCCGGATAACAAGTAACAATGAAATGTTAGTAAACAATAGATAATAATATGACCATATATGATATCATAACAATGAATATGATTCATTAATAAGTCAATGAAATTAGTTTAATAATTTTACAGGAGGTTTGGTTATGTACCAAGAATATCGTACATAAGGTAAGAGAAAATCTCACAATCTAATTTTTATCCAAGATTCTTTATACTTTAGTATTTACTAGGTCATATTTATCATACACGTCTATGTTTCCAAAATATTTAATATTATTTCATTCCTACTACAATTGTTTAAATCAAATTTTACTTATTGGTGTGTTTTTAGTATAAGATATGAAGGTATTCTTTTGTAGTTTTCATTATGAGATACTTTTTGACTTTTCATGCCATAATACGAGAAGAATGTTTTTTACCTTATACGGCATGAACAGATTTTTTATGATTTCAGAGAACATTATTTCCATGAATCCTCCTTTACATGTTTTCTGGTTTATTTTCAATTAACTTCTTTTATTTTAAAATTTAATAACAAGTTGAGAACAGAAAATGTTTTTGAAGAAGAAAGGATATTTTCTTCAAGAACTAACATCAAGTGTTCTATCAAAATTATTTTTTATCTATGATTATACAAGGTTATGATTATATCTATATTATTACATTGATTTGATTATGTTATGATGGAATTATTTTTATGAAGTCCATTTATCTTATATAGATTATGTTATGATAGAATGATGTGTATGATTCCCATTCTATTACATGGGTTATGCTATGATATATGATTTATGATATGGAGGAACAAATAAGAATGGTTTCATTATGATATTTGTGTGACCTAAATATCTCTCCAATTCATTGGGTAACGATTTGTATCTCATGTGATAGACATGGCTGGAATGACGAGTAAATCTGTTTCATTATTATAGGGCTGGAACGAGGAGTGAACTCGGTTCAGTAATGGACTTTGTCCGTAATGATGGTCTTGGAGATGAGCCTTGACTAATATGAAATGTTTTTCTATGCTTATTTCGGTATGCCACAATGTTTCATGTCTTATGTCTTGATTTTTGGGATTACATTGTAGTTCGATGATTTATCCCATGACATAATATTACGACCTCTTATGTAGGATAAAATTTTTAAACGTTATGATCATAAGAATATGATTTGATGAAATTTCATTTTTTAACCCTTACTAAGAATTTGAGCTCACCCTATTGTATGTTTCTTTTCCCCATGTCAGTAAGAAGGGTATTAAAAATGATATGGAAAAAATGAGTCCAGATATGGTCAAATAAATGGGAGACAACATAGATTCTTTATGAACCAGTTGTTTATGTTTCCCAGTTTCAAATGACACTATGCCTATATGATCATGTCATGGTTTTGTTATATATTGTAATAAATAATTTTCAATTCTGAAGTATTAACAATTTATGTAATTTATTGGTCATTAAATTTGGTATCAGAGGAAAGGGATAGTTAACCTTTGGAAACTAAGATGTAAACGCCTTAGTAAGAACACTAAGGATATATCTTATATTAGGACACAATACTAGAGGTTTATAAATTTCCATGAATAACCTATGAGAGGAAATAAAGTGTGAAATTTTATTCCTTATTATGTGGTTTTCCTTTTGTAATTAGTGCTACTCACACTATGCTTCTTGGTTTTAGTCAATGGCTGGAACCCAAAAGAACCATGTTAATGTTGAATGCCACAGGCAATGAAATGATTGTCCCCCTAAGCAACAAAATGTTCTGGGAGCTGGAATGAAAAAATTTGTAGCCATGATCACACAACTTTCTGAAGATACGAATCATGCAGGACTTCCAAACGAGAAAAGGAAGAAACTACATTCTGTTGAATCATTCATGAGGTAGTGTCCACCTTAATTTAGTTGGTATTCTGATCCATTAGCCACTGTACAATGGATCAGTACCACTAAAATCATATTTTCAGTTCTATAATGTTCTAATCTTGATAAAGTCATCTTAACAGTATATCATTTGGAAGGTGAAGCTGATAAATGGTGGAATGTTATCTAGAATACAAGGGAAAGATATGAAATTAAGTTCATGGAATGGGATGAGTTCAAGAAATTATTTTTCAATAAGTAATTTCCTCGTATTCTTCAAAAAAAATGAGGAAGGAGTTTCTTGAACTAAAGAAAAAGGATGATGAATTTGTGGGTAACTACGAAGAAAATTTTACACGACTTGCAAGGTACACCTACATAATTATTATCCAACCTGAGAGTAATATTTATCGATTCTTTAGTGTCTTAAAACCATGTCATCAAAGGGCTTTACCCATAATGGACATCAATAGCTACGAGGAAAGTGTTCGATGTTCTCTCATGGTTGAGATTGATATTAGAGTAACCCATCAGTCATATGGGTTTGAAAAGAAGGGTAAAATGGAATTCAAAGGAAAATAAAAAGGCCACACATAAAAGAAGATGCGTTTTCCCTTATCCTCAATGTCTGGAAAGACACATGGAGGGAATTTTCTTAATGGGACAAGTAAATGTTTTAAATGTGGAAAATAAGGTCATTGGGAGATTGAATGCCACAGTAATGGTAAAAAGATATCTAATGTTGTGAATGATGAAAAGTCTACACAGAATGCACCTCTAACACTTCAATGATACAAGTGGAAGAAAATGGGGAATTATACCGATCAATGCCCTAATCCAAGGGTTGTTATTGATGATTGACATCAACAAACTCTTAAGGCCAATTCCAAAGGAATTCCACTTGCAATTTCTATCGGTAATGTGGAGTACAATAACGAAGTGGTGAAAGGGAAACTTATCATTCACTCTAAAGTAGAAAAAGCTTTATTTGATTTTGGATCCACCAAATCTTTTATTTCAGAAGAATTTTCTAAGGTTATCATCGTACTACCTCAACAATTAGATGTTGAGTTAGCTATGAAAACTTTTAATGGCACAATAGTTGCATTAAAAGTTTATAATTCTTATCCAATTGACTTTTGTGGGATAGTGCTTCTTGAAAATCTTGTGGTCCATCCTATAGTGGAATTTGAAGTGAATCATGGCATGGATTGGATTTCCTTACATAGAGCTCATATCAATTTCCCAAGAAGAGAAGTCACATTTCATATTCATGATCAATCTATGATTATCTATCGATGCAAGGATGAATATGACCTTCTAGTGGAAATTTCATCAATATTATGGGTCTTGATTCAAATAAATGATTGTTATTTATCTCAAATGTTTGGATAGAAACTCACGATTAAGAATATGCTCATTGTACGGGGGGTTGATGATGTATTTCTAGAGTAATTTCAAGTTCTTCCACCAAATTGTGAGGTTGAGTTTTCAATAGAACTCATACCAGGTGATATTCCTATTTCAAAGACACATTATAGAATGGACCCAATTGAGTTACAGGAATTGAAGAAGAAACTCCCAGAGAATCGTGATAAGGGATTTATATTCCCTAGTGCATCACCTTGGGGAGAATCTGTTCAATTTGTTAAGAATAAAGATGGATCAATGCGACTCTGCATTGATTATCGATAACATAACAAGATCACTATCAAGAACAAATATCCTCTCCCATGAATTGATGACTTATTCGACCATCTAAGAGGAGATCAATACTTTTCCAAGAATGATCTTCATTTAGGGTATCATTAATTAAGGGTCAAAAAGGAAGATATACCAAATATGACTTTCTATACAAGGTATGGACACTATAAATTTATAGTGATTCCATTTGTCCTTACTAATTCCCCTCATATCATCATAGATCTAATGAATAGAGTCTTTAGAGACTGTCTTGATCAGTTTGTGGTAGTCTTTATAGACAATATTCTTCTCTATTCAAGGAGTAAGGAAGAACATGAAGATCACATAAGAATTGTATTGAAGTCCCTGAGAATGGAGAATCATTTTTCCAAATTTACCAAGTTTTAATTTTGGCTAGAAAAAGTTTCATTTTTGGGTCACACAATATCAAGAGAGGGGATATATATGGATCCAGCAAAAAAACAGAGGTAATCAAAAGATGGTCGAGACCAAAAACAGTAACTAAGATCCAATGTTTTCTTGGTTTGGCTGGATATTATCGACGTTTTGTGAAATATTTTTCACGATTATCTAAAACACTCCAAAGGTTGACTTGGAAAGGAGTTAAGTTTGATTGGATGGAGGAGTGTGATGAAAATTTCAAGGAATTAAAAATAAAGTTATCTAGTGCACCTGTGTTCACAATAACTTTTAGTGGAGAAAGGTTTGTGATCTACAGTGATGCATCCAAGAAGGGATTGGGGTGTGTTCTCTTGAAAAATGATATAGTGACATCTTGTGCCTCACGATAGTTGAAAATCCATGAGAAACATTTCCCAACTCATGATTTGGAGTTATCCACGGTAATCATTACATTAAAAATATGGAGGCATTATCTTTATGGTTAAAGGTGTGATATTTTTACTAATCATAAAATTTAGAAGTATATTTTCACACAAAAGGAGATGAAAATATGCCAATGAAAATGGTTGGAGTTGATTAATGATTAAAAATACTACATACATTACCACCCTAGGAAATCAAACCATGTGGTAGATGCATTATGCTGAAAAGGCCATGCCATCTTATCCCTGATGAGGATCATAAAAGATCAAATATTTATGTATTTGTAAAGGATGGATCTAGAAATTATAACAAAATGTGGAAAATCATATCTTTCTTAGATGAATGTTTAACCATATATACATGTGATGATTAAAGAGGGACATAAAGAAGATGTAGATTTACAAAAGAATGTGAGAAATGATCCTAAATTCAACAATGATTGTGATGAAATAATAAGGTTCATAAATCGGGTTTTTGTTCCTCCCATACAATAATTAAAGAAGGAAATATTGGATGAGGCTCATAGTTTATCATTCTCTGTTCACCCTGGAAGAACAAAGATGTATAAGGAATTGAAAGAGTACTTCTGGTGGGATGGTATGAAAACAGTTGTTGCTAAATATATCTCTCGATGCTTGGTTTGTCAGTATGTTAGGACTGAAAGATAGAAGTCTATGGAGATGTTTCAACCAATACCCATACCATAATGGAAATGGGAAAACATCACTATGGACATTGTCACTAGATTTCCCTAAACATCCAAAGGAGATAATGACATCAGAGTTATATTTGATAATATTATGAATTCGACACACTTCATTACTATTAGATAGAATTTCCCTCTTGATCATCTTTCCATGATATATGTAAAAGAAGTGTTAAAATTTCATGTAATACCACTTTCCATTATATCTGATCGGGATGTGAGTTTCACCTCAGAGTTCTGGTGAAGTCTTTAGCATGCTCTTGTTACAGAGTTGAGTTTCCGCACTTCTTATCATTCTCAGATATACGGTCAGTCTAAAAGGAAAATTCAAACTCTATAGGACATGTTGAGACCTTTCCCTATGGATTTAAAAGGTTGTTGGGATCAACACCTACCATTGGTGTAATTTTCTTACAACAATATCTTTCACTCCAATATTCAGATGGATCTTTATGAAGTCCTATAAGGAATGAAGTGCAGAACTCCAACTTAATAAGATGAATTTAGGGAAAGAAAGCTATTAGGACATGATATTGTTAATGAAATGGTAGAAAAGGTCAGATCTATTCAACAACATATAAGAGCAGCTCAGAGTCGAAAAAAACGTTATGCTGATAATCGAAGAAAATACCTAGAGTTTGAAGTGGGAGATAAGGTGTTCTTAAAAATATCTACCTGGAAGAGAGTAATGAGATTTGGGAAGAAGTGAAAGATGAGTCCTTTTATATCAGTTCTTTTGAAAATCTAGATCGTGTTGGGAAGGGAGATTGCCAATTGGCACTTCAACCGAATCTCTCTCAAGTTCATGATGTGTTTCATGTATTCCTCCTGAGAAAATACATTCCTGATCCTTCACATGTACTAATCTTAGAAGTCATATTGCTGGAACATGATATTTCTCATGAAGAACAACCGATAGAGATTCTGGATCGTAGCAAAAATATTCTACGAAACAAGACCACTCAATTGGATAATGTTTTATGAAAGAATCACCAATTATAAGAAGCTACATGAGAACATGTGGATATGATGAGGGAGAGGTATCCTCATCAGTTTATTTTCAAGTGACGAATTTTGAGGAAAAAATTTAGTTTAATGGGGATTGAATGTAACACCCATGTGTTTTTTGAAATATTTAAATAAATTTTCAGTAACTTGTCTTGCACGCAATCGTGAGTTTAAACAAACTGGGAGATGCCCTTAATAGAAAGTTACCATTATAACCTATCCAATATGTTAGAGGGAATAAATATAACTAACATTTAAAAGAATATATGATAAATTTAAATCAATTATTTTTCAAATTATATTTTTGAGTGAATGAAATTAAAAATATATGTATGTTATTAAAATGGTATTTTTGGTATTCATCAAATAGTTATTAAAAGAATGTTTTTCCACATTTTAATAGAAATCCCTTTTTGGAACATTAATTGTTTTAATATTAAATTTTAAACATTTTCTTTGGAAGTATAATATAAAATTTTAATTTGGTTAAAATTCTGATATTTTTCCTGATAAACTGCATATTTTGATGAATAGTAAAAATATGATAAATTTTAATTAATTTTTTTTATCATTCAGATAATTTATATGGTTAAATTATAATATTGAATGGATAAAATGTACAAAAATAATATATATTTACCATTCAATATAATTTATGTCATTATCGTTAATTTTACTTTGAATTCATAGGTAAATACATTTAAATCTTTTTCAATGTTTTAACTTTTAAAACATGTTTTCTCAACAATGAGATTAATCTAAAATTAAATACATCCACTTCTGTGTATTGAATTTGGAAAAATTGATTCCATATTTTGAATTAGTATGTCCAAATTATGTTAATAGGCTACTTTTTATTTTTAGGAATTATGAATAGTAACTATTATAAATTTTGTTTACCATAGATAATGGTTAATCGGGTAATTAAGGGTAAATATAATATTATAATATTACCATAACAGTTGTATTAATATAATTTTATGATTATATTTTTCCCTTAAACATAATTGGGTCGAAATGTAATCAATTGGAACCCACTTCGATGTGTTTATGACCTTTAATTTATTTTATTTAATGAATGTGAAATATGTCTCACTCAAACATTAATAATTAATGAATTTTTAATATAATTTTATACAGAATATAAATTTGATTATAAATACTCATTTTAAATATAAAATCTTTTTTTTTATGATAATTTATTTGTAATTTATGAGAAATATTTAATTATTTTAATAGCTTATACGTTAATGATGCAAAAATTATTTATTTGTTGATGAATCAATAATATAGTTTTTATTAAAATAATAATACCCATCAAAAGGCCCAAACACATAAGAAAAACTTATTGGTCGAGTATATATATTCCTTAATCATACAAGGGTGGACTTGTGGACCATTTGGAGCCTTATAAAACTGATTATGACATTTATATTACTTTATTTTAAATGATGTCAAAGTTGTTACCTTCATAATTTAATAAAGATAAAATTTTAAAAGTTGGTTGTTTTAGAAGAAAAATTCAACTAAAAGTATTCTTATGAAATCTATCAAATTTATATTCATAATAATTTTTTATTTTTAATTTTTATGCAAAAAAAGTATATTAAATAATTATACAAAAATGTTGTAGTAATTATTTTATTAAGAGAAATATAAAATAATTGGTTTTAAAAATGTTAAAATAAATACTATATGAACTAATTAATGTTCTCCTCAAATTTTATATATAAAGATGAAATGTTATGAATCTATTAAATATTTTGGTTCGAACATATCTTCTGTGTGTGTTTTATTTAAATTAATTTAATTGAATAGTGTCGAAATTGACACTATTGATATTTTATATTAATAAATTGCTTAAAAATCACAATAATATTTAAAAATAATAAATTTAAATTTACATGGTCTAAAATTTCATGAAGTATCCAATTAGGTACAATTCACAACACATAATCAATTATTTAAAATAATTTAAAATTTAGAATATTATAAACACAACTAAAATTAAATAAATTAAATCAAGATAAATGAAAATGATAAGGTTAAAAATAAAATCAAAACATGTCTATAATTGACTGGTTGATTATATTACAACCCTATATTATCTCATATTTTAATTGGAAACACTTTGGATGTTTTTAAGTATGATTTGAGTTTATTATAAATTAATATTTTGGAGGTTTCCAAAAGTGCCCCTTTGCTCTATTATTAAAAGGGAACCTCCTCCCACTTCTATTCACTCCATTTCATGCATTCTAACTCAAAATAACCCTACCAATTTCCCTTCTATACTTACTTATAAACATACTAGAGGTCCTGGTCTTCTTTGAAGACCAACTTTAGTTCCCTAAGAAGAGGTTTAGTAGAGGCACATCGAAGAAGAGGTAACATCCTTTACCGATTCTTTCAAACTTCTTTCTTCTTCTAATTACTATATATGAGTTGTTTAATTTTTAATAACTCCAGTATCACTTGTATATTGATATGTTATTATGAATATGAAACAAACATATTCATTCTTCTATCCATCTTGTTAAAAAATGAAATCACCACGCGTGCCTAAGTACGGTCTACCGTCTTAGTGCCGCGATGTAATCTATTTTTCATCACCAACATGCTTGGATGGGTATAATGATTGAAGAAATGACTATATATGATTATTATAAAGTGATATTTATTCTGAAATATTATACACTATACACTTCAATACAAAATCCACAATCGTGAGAATGCTATCATCGCTCGTGCGTACGTATGACCTATCGTCTCCACGATGTGACAAAATTCATTCTCCATGATCTGCATTGAATAATGATTTACTAAATTAAATGAATAAATATCATATATATTATAATAATACCATTATTTAAATGAAACATATATAACCTAAAAAGAGGAATCAGAATTTATTCAACAAAACAAGCATAAGAACATAAAACAATTAACACCTGAATAACAAGTAACAATGAAATGTTACTAATAAATAGATAAGAATATGACCATATATGATATCATAACAATGAAAATTATTCTTTAATAAGTAAATGACAATATTTAAATCATTATATATGAGGTTCAGATACATACTAAGTATATCAGACCTAATGTAAGGGAAAACCTCGCAATCTCATTTTAATCCGAGATTGTTTGTACTTAAGTATTTACAGGGTCATATTTATCATCCACATATATATTTGGTAATTATGTAATATTATTTATATCCTCATAATATTTTTTAAATCCAATTTTACCTATTGGTGAATTTTTAGTATATTATATGAAAGGAATATTTTTTTCATTTTCAGTACGAGATACTTTTTGAGTTTCTGGGGCATAGTACGAGAAGAATGTTTCTTTACCTTTTACGACATGAATGAATTTTTTATTCTTTCAGAGAACTATAATTTCATGAAGCTTAATTTACCTTTTTTCAAGTTTATTTTCAATTAACTTATTTTATTTTAAAATTTAATGACATGTTGAGAATATGAATTTTTTTTGAAAAAGATAGGATATTATCCACAAGAACTAAGTTCAAGTGTTTCATCAAAATTAATTTCTATCTAAAATTATATAGGGTTATGTTTCTATCCCAATTATTACATTTACTTGATTATTATACAATGGAATTATTTTTTTAATTCCTTTTAACTTATATGGATTATGTTATTATGACACTAAGTTTAAGAATCCCATTAAATTACATGGGCTATGCTATGATGTATGATTTATGATTTTGTGGCACACATATGAATGATTTCATTATTGTCATGAACTAGCTCGAGTCAACCCTGAACCAGTCACCCAGGCCAGCCTATGACAAGTTTCGAGAGGCATTACCGATCCTCCCATGATGGAGACAAGCACCAAGGGCATCAATAGAGATCATAAGAGAACAATTTCGCACATATATAAACAATCAAACAAACAATGGAAATAAATGGACAACCCAAAATTCATTTATATAAAAAAGTAAATAAAAATTATTTGTACAAGAAACTAAAAGTAGAACTAAACCAAAAACTCAGCTGACCAAACTCGATAACGAGCTAACTCTATGTGACACTGCTGGTCACTCTCCAACACAATTTTTTTGAAGAGGTGCAACTTCAAAATGAAAATTGTTTTAATGGGGACTTCTTTAAAGATTGTTCACTTCTTAATAACTAACACACACTACATAATTCACCAACCAAACACACCGTATGCTGACAATTAGTATTAAATATCCAATGACCACAACTCATGGGAACACCCTTATGCACTATTTGTTGTGAGCCCCAGGTACCTCGTATCTCAGTGAAAGTAACCATAGTAAATATCTGTTCACGTGCAAACAATCCATTAGTAGGGAGAATACCCATAACCTAGTGGTCACCCAACAACATCATCACCATTGTCTAGTTAGCGTTTTCATCATCAATCTTTCTATATGAAACCGAGGCCAAACCCCATGGAATCACTTGCATACTAGTACACGTCCACCCACCAAGATACCCATGATTCCCATTAGTTCTCAAGCAAGTTACACATATTATCAAATACACATTTCACATCAAAATTCATTTCCCAAAAAACTAAAACAATAACATACCATAAAAGTTCTTTACATTTCATTCACGAATCAATAAACCACTAAAAATTTTCGTAAAAAAATTTCAAGAAGTGTATTAAGGGTTTTCACATAAAACTCTTTCAAAAAAACTATTTGAATTATAAACACACAACTAGACCATACCCAACCATATTTGGAAGCTCAAAAAACATTTAATAAAATCATTTCATGGACGATAAAATAATCTCAATTGACACAACAATATATATACAAGTAAACACTCATTCTTTGTTTTTAGGAAAGGCCTAACAGAACTTTAAAAATTTTCCCAAAAAAACATTTGAAAAAGATAAGAATTTCAATTTTTTAAAGAGGTGTATAAAAACCATATAAATCATCAAACAAAATTCATAAATCCCATAAAAAACTCAAGTTACATATTCAAAACACAACCATTTTCATAAAAATGTGAAACATGCCATTTTTCGGCATCTCGGGCCAAAACATATTGTAAACCAAAACCCATTTATTTGTAAAATCAAATACAAATTTGATAGACAAAAAAAGATCCAAAAATAATTTTTTTACATTCATCCAATGTATTTATAAACCCAAAAAAATAATTTTAAATTTCACTAGACACATAAAACCCAACCGGGAAATTTACCAAACACGTGGCATTCCCTCTTTAAAAAAAGAACTTATGTTAAGCACATAAAAAGGGATAAAATACCATTTTAATGCCATAAAGTTTTTAAATCTTCTGAAATATACTGAAAATACAATATACCATGTGCGAAGCCCATGGAATAATTTATCAAACAATAGGAGTGCACATTTATACCAAAATAACAATATTTTTAACAAAATAATTTATAAAACATAATTTGCACACAAATCCTTTAAAACCAAGGTTTCACAGCATCACATATCATATATATAATGTCACGACCCCCTCCACACAAAGTCTACCCCTCCTGGGCCGACAATGTGAGAAGGAAGATAATGAACCCCGAGTCTTGCCTCCAGTAGGCCCCGGGTTGGCGACTAGCACCGAGGGTATAATAAACACACAAATGGGAGGCATTACCCTCTAAGAGAACACATGCCAAAGAGAGAGAGAGAATGGACTCCAATCAACTCCAACTCAGAACTAAAATATAATAGAAACCCATGTACATATATGAAATGTCATGGAAAAGTACTACCACTGAAATGAGAAACTAAAAGTACCCAAAAGAAAGTAAAATGGCAGCGGCCACAAGGCCAAAGAACTCATTCTCCAACCACAAGCTATTAGTAACCAGATTGATCTCCAACCTTCTCCAAGTGACCTGAAAAACTGTTTATATATACATAGGGTGAGTATAGTAGTATACTCAGTAGGATCCTCCCAAAGCCACTCGTTCAAAAGTAAAGAAAGCATTCTAAAGCCCAGTGAACAACAAATGAAACTGACTCGTCACCTAAATAGGTATACCAAGTTCCCAAGCTCACCATGGCTACTCTCACCAAGTAACGCATACAAGAATATAGCATATAGTAAAGAATATCAAGGGTACCCCACTACTACTTCCCCACTGGTTTTCCACTTTTCCCAAACGACATACGTCATATGCATCTCTCTCCAAAGGCTTGCCCATAGACTCCTGGGCTAATCTCCACAATCTGCACCTCATGCACCACAAAGGATTGCCCGCATACACCTGGGATAAGCTCCACACCATCCTCCCCACCCAAAGTAACCAGGTACATTCCGGGAGCCACCACATCCCACATAACATGTATCATACATCGGGTATTAATCCTCAAGTCATTATAGCCCATACACCGAGTAGGGATCCTCAAGCCAACATAGCCTATACACGTTACACCTATAGTAGTCCATAGGATACTATATCCAGAATAAATGTGTGTGAAATAACCAGAATCCACTACATCCCTCTACACACATATATGGGGAAGCTAACTGTTGTGCATGTTGTCACATGTATCTACCAAGAGAATAGAGCGGGGCCAAAGGGGATTGTCAGCCATTCGACCTCCCATCAGAATGTTGGGGAAAACACCCCCCATAGGGATTAGAATCCATAGGGTGTGAGTTTCCCTTACCGACCGGGTGGAGTAGCGTATAGAAACACAAAAATACAGAATATATATATAACTCACATCCTCACTAAGGGAATTATCTAGTCTTAGATAAAACTGCAGCTAACGTCTCTCAGACTCCAGGATACTACTTTTAAGACTAGGTATCCTATAAGAAAACAACCGTTTGAAAAGTTTTATTAGATTACTCCATTCTCATTTTATCAGTTCCATTGTATGTTAATTAATTCTTTAAACATTAATTGACCATGAACAATTCCACATTAAACTGAATTGGCATCACATTCAAAATCAACTGCTCCTTTTAAGATTCACATCACCTTTAAATTCTATTATCTCCATCCCCGTAGATTATCACCATTTAATCATACATTCATTATAGAATTACCTTCCAATATTCCCATGCATTCTAGAAAAGCATCATATTCTACTAAACACAAAGGAGGCTCAACACGGTGAGTAGATATACTACCCATAAATTCTTTGCCACCTATAGAAGGAGCATAGACTCATTCTCCCTCGAGAGGCTAAACACGGAAATCACGTGGCATACCCCACACGTCTTCGCCTCCTTCAGAAGAAGGGTAAGAAAGACCAGCTGCCTTGAGCAGTGGGGAAAATCAATGTAGACAAACATTCAAATAATTAACAAGCATCCAGCAACCATATCCATCCCATTTTATCACCCCTAGTGTCCTCCCCAACACCCACATGCATAAACTAATGCATCTCGCCAATCTAGGCGTCATCCGATGACACATCCACAAGGTCTCCATGCCTCCACATATCACAACACCCCTCCAGGGTCACATTACATCACAAGAAGCATAAAAACAACATTCACAACCATGGGCTCTTGACCCTTTAACAAACAAGAGGGTAACTCTGAACCCTTTTAGAAATTCTCACAAAATATGTTCTTTAATCCATATTGAATTAGCAGATTTGTTATTCGTAGCTTCCAATTACGAGATACATAATCAGTAAGCTATCACAATTAAATAACCATGCTTACTTCCCTAATTTTATTAACCTCAAATTAGAACAACTACAACAATTTCAATAACCAGATTCATTTACATGCCTCTTTATCTTTAGCCAATTAATTAACAATTAATTACGGCTTTATGTTCATTATCAATTTCCATCATGAACGAACAAAAAATAAAAGAAATCATAGATATCACTCTATCTAGAAAAACATGAGGCAAACTGTTATCACGGTATAAAGAAAAAACATGTGATCTACCAATTCTTTTAATTAGATTCAATTATTTAATTAGGTCAATTTCATTGTGATCCAAAGGACTAAATCATGCTAATTATATGATTGCACATATACTATTAGAGAAGCCATGAATCCCCTACCTTGAATAGTTCTTTACATCCTTTATCCACACAGCGGGTCACAATCCTCCTCTCACGACAACTGCATCCACTAGAGGATGCCACGGTATGATAGTACCAACCAACCCCTAGAAAAACCCATTAGAATCTTGGAAATTACATGGTATAACATGGAAGGAAGAAAAAATAGAATATGATCCCCAAAGGAATGATGATAAAACATACCTTATTAGGAAGATTGACCGACACAGTTCGGTTGCATCCAAAACAGAGCAGAACCAATCCTAGGAGTAAAGATTGATTGTGGAACTCCTATGGGAATGATTGAAAGGTCCTATCGTATCTTAGCTGAGAAAAAAGGTAAATAACAAGAGAGAATGATATCTCATCCCTTTTTGAAGATTTAATGGGGCGACGGTTTAAGATCCGGTTAATTCTCAATTAAAAACGGATCGCATTAACCCACGCGGTTTGACCAAGTAAATACATCCCGAACTTAGGAATAATTAATGTAGGATTTATGGAATTTGAATCGGCCTTAAGATTCCTTAAAACAAGGATTTAAATGTATTTTACGTCAAAGGAAACGTCAAATGGGGAAAAACTATAGGAAGCTGGAAACACTGTTCACATGCTCAAAATTTTGCAATGGAAAGAAAAGGTCACCGTTAGACCTCACCATTCTGGAAACACTGTTCAAGCCTACCGTTAGAAGGTCACCGTTAGAAAGGTACCGTTCTGGAAACACTGTTTAAGCCTACTGATAGAAGGTCACCGTTAGAAGGATACCATTCTGGAAACACTGTTCAAGCCTACCGATAGAAGGTCACCGTTAGAAGGTTACCATTCTAGAAACATTGTTCAAGCCTCCCGATAGAAGGTCACCGTTAGAAGGTTACCGTTCTGGAAACACTGTTCAAGCCTACCGATAGAAGGTCACCGTTAGAAGGTTACCATTCTGGAAACACTGTTCAAGACTACCGATAGAAGGTCACCGTTAGAAGGTTACCGTTCTGGAAACACTATTCAAGCATAACGATAGAAGTCCACCGATAGAACCTCACCGATAGAAACATTGTTCACTGAACCTCGCCGATATAAACATTGTTAACTGAACCTCACTGATAGAAACACTGTTCACCTACCGATACTGTTCATAATACTGGAAACACTGTTCACAGAACTGGAAATTTTGCAAAGTGTTGGGGATAAGTCATCTTGACCTCCCGGAACACCTCCAATGCCACATTTTCACAATGTAATGGACCAGAGAGGTCCGAACCATTACAAGTAAGGTTATAACAATTTTATAATGATGAAACTTAAATGATAAAGGATTGTTCAAGGGACATCCTACCTCAAATCCTTGCCGTAATTGAAACGCACACCCGAAATCACCCGCCACGGGTTTATAAACACTAAAACTATAAATACCAGACCTAAACAAATAGAAATCCCATAAAAAATCATGGTATAACATATACATAAGTCTATCATGACTAGAGGAAAATATAAAACCATGAAATAATGAAAGGAGGAAGAGTACAAAGAAAGGAGAAGAAATCTCACCTTTCCACCTTGAAAACTCTTCCTCTTCTATTAGATATGAAACCCTACAGAGAAGGTAATGTATTGAAACATCTTGGAGAGAATCCTAAGGTATATTAGAACCTGTTAATGAATATTTGTTGAATAAATTATAATAATTTATTGATTTATGAATGATACAATTTACCTTGTCAATTCTAGATGATTTGAGAGTCACTGATAATGTTTCCCAACTCTGCGACTATTATGAGCTCCAAATAAGGACAATTGATAATGGTGGTGAGTATAGGGATATTGGATTCATGTGAGAAGTTTAGTCACCAAAAAATATTAAATATTTAATTAGATATAATTTTTTTAATAGTGAAAATGGGCCCATAGGCTGGCCCAATGCCTAAATAAGTAACCCTAATTCACCATGATTATGAATTCATAAGGTCCAAAAGGATATGGTAGTTTCAAGATATCTATTTAGGAAATTTGTGATGTGGAATGGGTGAAAAAGGTTAGAAACAATGTAGTTATAAAAGAATCAAATTTGGTTTTTAAAATTGGAATGGGCTCACAGTTGGCCCAAATCATGAAGTAACCACCCTTTCTCCGAAAAATACTAAACAAGCAATGGTGAACCCAAATTAGGGAAATTATATATAGATGAACCTTAAAAACACATCATTAATCTCACATAAGTCCCAAGTAAAGTATCAGGTTTTCAAATGAACTGGATAATAACAAAGTCATGAAAAACCGGGTGTGACAATTATGATATGGGTGGGACCTATATCTCACTCCAATGCATTGAGTAATTATTTGTATCTCATGAGATAGACCTGGCTAGAATTGAAAAAAAATCTGGTTTAGAATTATAGGGCTGGAATGAGGAGCTAACTCTGTTCAGTGATGGATTTTTTCTTCTATGATGGTCTTGGCGATGAGCCTTGACTAATATGAAATGATTCTCTATGCTTATGTGTGTATGCCACAATGTTTCATGCCTTATGTTCTGATTTCTGGGATTACATTGCAGTTCTATAATTTATCCCATGAAATAATATTATGACCTCTTTTGTAGTATAAGATTGTCAAATGTTATGATCTTAAGAATATGATATGATTGAAATTTCATTTGTTTACCCTTACTGATCATTTCAGCTCACCATTTTGTATTTTTTTCACTAGGTCCGGAAGAATGGTTTTAAATATTATATGCCAAAAATGAGTGTAAATGGGATCAAATAAACGGGAGACATCATAGATGCTTTATGGACCAGTTGTTAATGTTTCCTAGTTTTAATGTCACTATACATGTACGATCCTGTCATCTTTTTGTTATATGTTGTAATAAATATACATCATTTCTGAATTATTAAAAATATATGTAATGTATGGGTCATTATACATAACATATGAAAAATATATATTGGTAATCATTTTGTGAGTAAAAATGCAATAAGATATTTTATATAAATGTATTCCAGTTTCCTATCTCTATTTTTTACCGTTAATTTGATAAAATTATATTTTATTCTAATATACATTGATATTGAGAGCTATACTATATTATAAAATAGATCACTTGATCTATGATTATCACATGTAATCCTTAGTGTATTCTTAACTTCAAAACACATATCTTCCAGATACACATTCATCTATAAGAAATTTTTGTAGGCATATGTTACTACAATATATTCTTCCTTAACTATATTCAAAGTAAAAAAATTATACCAATTTTACCATGCAAAATCACATAGATTTTACCAATAATGAATGTACTATATTATTTGAGTTGTTTTTTAGTGCAATCACAATCATAGTCTATATATGTGTATCCCATCGTATTCAGTTTTCCTTTACCTCAAAACAATACAACCTAGTTAATTATTCCTTTTACATATCATATAATTCTTTTTTGCATCATGCATATGAGAATTTATAAGATCACTCTGAAATATTAAAAAAAGAGTCATTATATGATCTATATATGGATATGATGATTTCAGATGAAGTATACTTTCAATTATTCTTCTGATGTATTTCTAATTAACACTCTTTCCAATGTTATCTTTTCTTACATTAGTTCCAACTACAATGGGTGTTGAAAACTATTTAGACTCTACCATTCCAAATTTCTATGACAATTATATGTTATATTTATCATAGAATAAGATGATATACTAATAATATTATTTAATATATAATCCCATAAAATTATTCATTTCAACCAATATGTACATCATAATGATTATTATCAATTGTTTTTTCAAATTATTTTCTGAAAAAGTATTTCTCACTATTAAATATCATTTCATCCACATAAATATGATAATTAAAATAAATATTGACATATCAATCACATATATATTTATTTCAACCTTTACATTAGTGAATTTAATTTATATCAATTATCCATTGAATTTAGTGTACTAGTATATAGGTTTCAATATTAAACAATACAAATCCTTCTTCAACCTATAAACCATGTTTACATCTTTATAAATAATTATTTCTTTAGTTTTCCCAATGAAAACATTCAATTTAGGATTTCCATTCAAAAATGATGATTTAACATCTATCTAATATAATTAGTAGTACTTTTTATTTCCCACTATAATTTTTTTAATTACCTCTTCTATTTCCACTAGTGAAAATGTATCTTAAAATAATTATATTCCACCTATGAATATCATTTTTACCTCAATCTTTCCGTTTTTCGTTAAAAATAAACTTTTTCATTTAATTTATTTTTAATTACCCACATGGTGCTAATAAAGTATTCCCTTTTATTCATGGTATAAGTTCTCATTTAGAATTATTCCAAAACTTTTATGGGTCATTCATCTATAGATTGTATCTATTTCTGATGCTCAACGTTTGTTATAATTTTTTGTGGCTCTTCTTTGGAAATGTGAGCTATCCAATTATCAATTCCTAATATGCTTCTTGTATACATAGAAACCTTTTTATCACCAATAATATTTTTGGAATAAATATTTTTTTCAATATCCAAAGTTGAAATTTTTTATTCTTATTGGATTCATCATCCAAAATGGTTTATTGAGAATAAATATCCTTCATAATTTCCCCCTTCTTTATATTTTTATCATTTATCTAGAAATCTTGATGTTTTCTGCTCTGGAATTACCAAATATTTCTTCTTTTATCACATCATAGATTCAATTTTTTATTATATTTAAATAAAATACCTCAACTGTATTCTATTTCATCTTATTCTATAATTTGTAAAGTATATTATTCGATATGTATCCTATGAAAAATATTCCTTATGTTATATCCAAAAAGTTTCATATAGTAGTTTTATTTTTCTTCATGCGATATGGACATTCTAACACCTTAAATAAATTAATATTTTATTTCAATTGTATAAAATTTAATATGGTTTCATTTGTTTCTCAGGTCCAAGAAAATACCTGTATTTTATGTATAAAGAAATATTTACAGCTTCCATTCAAAAGCATTAGGGATATTTTTTTCTTCTATAATTTTTCTTCCCATCTCAACCATACTAATAATCATTATTTTTTATAAATCATTTTACATGGTAGTGTATGGTTCATTGTATTGATTATTAGTTACATTATTTTTGAGATATCCTTACAAAGATTTATATGTTCACACTTTTCCATTGTATAATATAAGCTTTATTATGAAGACACCCAATTTTTTTATAACCTATATTTTATGGATTTTGAACATAATAATTTATTTTTTACATAGGCTTCATAAATATTACATTGGTCATACATGTGTTGTGAGAAATTAATGAAATGAAACAAAAATAAAATATGGAAATCTAATGTATCATAGTACTAAAAAAATTATATTGAATGAGTTATTCTAGTATAATAATCAAATTTTTGATACATTTATGATTTCTTTAGACCACATTCCCTTTGGAAATTTTGTACATGAAACATAAGTTTAACTTTTTAGTTGGGGTAGGTATCTCACCAAATTATACATTGATATAATACCCATATTTCGTTATATAATGTAAAAATCCTTTCATGTGACTATTTTTTCTTATTTTTGGTACTCAAATAACAAGAGTCAGTTGGTTAACTAATTTAGAATAAATTTAAACTTATTATACAACCTTCACTAATGAATTATTTATCCTTTTAAATAATGATATTTCATAATTTTTTTCTTCTAATAAATCACATCCATACTCACATAATTGGATAACATATAAATTATTGTTTTAAGCCCTTAAATATGGATACCATATTTATATTTCATCCTCATAGTTTTGGTCTCTATAGTTCTTTTGCTCTTGGTTTCCAAGGTGCTATAATTTCCAAATTTTACTTCCCCAAAATAATTATTTTCATTATCATTATGAATTTTTATGTCACTAATCTTATGTGAGGTAAAATCCTTTTACAATATCCATGGATCACCTTTTTTTAAATAAAAGAAAATTGTACACTTACTGATTTTTCGTTCTCCTCAACCTTATGAATTTCATTACACATTTAATTTTTAGAAATATTTCATAGAATATTTTTCATGAACCCTTCATCATTGTTAACCCATTGGTCCCACCTTCTAAAAATTTCATCCAAAAAGTTATACAAGTTTTCAATAGATAGTTCATAGGAATTTTCATTCAAATTGTTCTTTTTGTGATTTTTTTTATAAATATCAAAGTTCATCCTCTTGGGTTGATGAATTAAACATAGTAAAAATATTTTATACCACGTTAGTATGATTTGCGACCATAAATTCCACAACACTAGTGATAACTCTTAAATTTGTTTCTTAGATATCGATATAAGTTAGGTCAATATAAATGTTGCCATTGCCCCATAAAATACCATTAATTATTTTATCATATGGAGACTAACATCATAGAGATGATTATTTTTTTATGTAAAAGAGGATTTATTATCAATATTATTATCCCAAACATCTATATATTTGGAATTTCAATTTAAAATGTTATTAATAAAAAATATGTTTTGATAATTAGATTGAAAAGTTATAACCATATATTTCGAGATGACCAATTTAGTTACATAATATCACACTTTTTTTATTTAAACAACCTTTTTGAAATAATTTGTCATATTCTTCAATGAATGATCAGAATCAAGAAAAATTGATTTTGTATTTCGTAGCTCATCTTCCTTCAATGTTAATTTATCATCCATATATTTCATTATTTTTTCTTTCTTAGTACCTTTTTATAATAGTTTTTTTAACTCATTGATGAATTCATCAACCATTTTATTAAAATTATTCTAATTCTAATTTTTATTACGAAATAATTTTATTAATATTTTTATTTACTTATTTATTTTTTTATTTTTCTCAGGGAAATATTCAATATTAAATTTGAACATGTGATTTATGTATATTATCTCACATTATTATTCTTAACTACTTGAGGATTATTTATGTGTTTAATCCTGAACCCTAATGTTTTCAAAATTTAAAATATCTTTTTCTTAGGATTTATTAATTAAGGATAATTAATCCCTTTCTACTATAGTCTTTAGAATTATGTTTCTTATTAAGGGAAACATCTTCTTACTCACAAAACATTGGTAAATGTCTGTTGAATTTTTAATCAATTTATCCTTTTTAGGATACTCATTTTGATCATTTTTTTATACTCACCACATTTTTTATTTTCCTAGCATATAGAAATTTTCCAATGACATCATACATAAAAAACTTATGTGGGAGTTTGATTTTTTTACTTTACGACTCATTTACTAATGTTTTATTAGATAATACACATAATTATCTTACAATACACATCATTTTATTTTTTATAATCCTATTCATTAGAATATTAAACTTCTTCATCCTCATTTTTTAATTTCCTCGTATATTGAAATAAAATTTCCTTATTGATTTTTTTGACTTTTTGGGACTTTCTCAATTAATATGCCATGATAATATTATGCAATTCATCATGGGTAAAATCTACTCTATATTTCAATAATGAAATTACAGTATCATACATAAATAAAAAAGTTATCATAAGATTTATTATAATGATGAATTCTTATAATATTTCACCATAAACTCTAATAGTTATGACTATTTAATTACCTATTTTGAAGATGTTATCTATTGTTTCTTCTTCATCAATATATAGTTTTTTAAATACACTTCTATATATTTGTAGTATAATTTCCTCAACCTTATCATTTCATTCATCACTAACTTCTATATTTCTACATATTTCATTATATTTTAAAATCCCTATAACATATTGGTTTGTTTTTTTTTTTGAAAAATATGAAAAAGAGTGATATTTATTTATTTTCATGTGAATTATAAATATATCTCATTAATAAATGAAATTAAATAATTTATCTTAATATATGAAAGTCGCACTATTTATATTTCAATCTAATCCATCCAAACTGATATAATATAAGTGTATATCATATTCTTCTATCTATGATATTTATTAATATAAAAGGTAAGGATAACCATGTTTTCGATATAATTTAGAATATCCATATTAACTTCATGAAGATATGGTAGATGGAATAAATTTATTCTTTGATAATCATTTATGTAACCTAGGAATGGGTTCACTACTAGAGTGGGGGGGGGGGGTAAACGATGGTACTTTTTTCTATAATTTCTATTTTTGAAATTTTCCCCAATTATATGTTTGGATTTGATCCACATAATTTTTAATCTCATCCTTACCTAACTATGAAAATGAAAATAAGATCATTCACCCTAAATTTTAAAACATTTGATCCCAGTATTGGTACATCCTGCATATTCTGATTAGGAAAGCTTGAGTCATAAATTCTTCACTATAATGACTGACTGAATTTTTTTTATATATTCAATTTTAAAAAGTACCTTAAACACAACAAGATATCACGACGGTCTATAATGGCGAATCCCTAAAGAATCCCCCATAACAATACCAACGCATTCCTGAGGTAAAGATCCCACTGTATCAAAAATCAACATAGGGTCTTCAAGACAACAACTGTGAGAAAGTGAATCAGCAGCGAAGATAGCCTCTCTGGGTATATGCCAAACCACACCTACACGAGCAATGTTTGAAGAACATTCTCAAACCAAGTATGTAAAATTCCAAGGTATCACACGTTCCCCCTGTAATGCTCGAACTAGAACAACAGAATCCGACTCCACCTCCGAAGTTACCAAGCCAACCCTCTTACAAAGCATCAGGCTGGAGTACAATTCCTGCACATCTGCACCAAATGAATAAGTAATTATAGTGGGAATTTAGGTATTATAATCTACCTATGTGATTCCCCAACCTACATAGAATCCCAATGGAATTTTAATTGGATCACATAAAAAAAATATAATCAAAACTAGGCGAGGAAGATCATAAGAATGTTTGGGTGACATTAAAAACAAATGTTGGCAATGATACTCTTCAAGCCATAAAAGTTAAAAAAATATTAAATATTATCAACTCATTTGGATATTTTCCTCTAATAATAAATGTTTAAATCAGATTTGTTAGTTTCTCTCATAATAAACAATAGTAATGATTTTCTTCTCCATATTGAATCCTTGGATACTTTGTATTTTTATGTTTTATTCTCTCTCTTGAACTCTTGGTTTCATTATTTATTTTCCATTCATTACAATATCTTCATCTCAAAAATATCTCAACACATAAATAATAATTTTTCAATTTAGTTCCCTTAATGGAACATTTCTCTATATTATTGAATTAATTAAAATTTTAAAATAAATTCCAACCCAAATTCTATATAATCATCATTAATGAATGATAAAACCCAATCCTCCATGAATTTCGCCATTCAATTATTAATATTTCAATACTCGTAAAATATTTATAATAATTATTTCTCGTTATAATTTTTTATCTAGTGATATTCTAGAAATACATTCATTCCCTTTACATTGTTATTTTTTCTATAAGTGATCACAATAAAATAATTCTCAAATATATGTATTAAATAATTGTATAGGGTTCAATAATAAATCACCATTCAAATATTCCATAATCTTAACAAGAATCACTACAAAATAATTTTTTTGTGATTATTTTATTTTGAGAATATCAAAATATCATCACATTCGTTGATACATATAGCAAGCTATGATGCAGGGACATACTATTTTATGACTCCTATATTCTCTAATTTAACATTACTATTTTTTATAACTACTGGATCATATGTAAGAACTATAAAATATTAGATATTATAGTGGGATTATCAACACCGCTCTCTAATTTATAAATCATAAAGAAAAATATTCCTCTTACATATACACTAAATATTTATTTATTCTCAATACCATTGTGTATGTTGTTTTCCTTTAAAACATTAACTAAATCGGGTTTTAGGAAAAAGTAACATTTTCCCATGATAAATTACTACATATTGGTTAAATATTCTATTTTTGGCATCTTCTAATATGAAAACATTATGCATACCTCTAATAATTCTTATTTATTACTCATGTACATCATCTATGTTAACTTCCTTTAAAAAAACTATTACTCAACTCAAGTTACCTCTTACGCAACAGAAAAAATTCTCATGTATCAACAATGATTCTTTCATATTATCCTTGTATCTTCTGTATTGACATTTACTCTTATGAATTTAGCACAGTTATTTTGTATTTGATATTACATTTTCATATTCATTTCATCAACTCAGAAAACATCATACCTAAAGAGGGAATACTAAAAAAATATTCAATTTTTAGCCTCAACTCAAGAATGACCCAATTCTTAAAATGATCTTATAACCCCTTTCAATCAATTGAAGACATTTCTAGTAACATAAAAACATCTCAAAAATATTATTAACACTTGTATAACACTCTCACCAGGCTTTTATGATTCTCCAACATCGGAAAAAGGAAAATAAAATCCTTCATCAATTATATTGAGGTATTCAAATTATTTTTTTAGATAAATTGATTCTTATAAATTTTCAATCCATGTATTACATGAAAGGTATGGAAACATACGATTTAATTTTCATCTATATTGACCACACATTTTAATTAGCGTGAATTTATTTATTTAATATATTTTATTCAGATTAGTTGTCATATTTTTGATGAATTAGACTCTATCATGAGTAAATTATTTCTAGTTAGAGGACCTTTTAGTTAGAATTCATATTGGAATGGAGGATTATACATTTTTATATAAGCTTAGGGTTGGATATCTATGTCTCTAGGATTACTCTTGTATGTATTATTAATTTCATATAAATATATCCCTATACAACAAATATTTATGTACCATAATAAAATGTTTTATTTATATATTTGTGAATGTCTTTAACATCAATTTGTTTAGTTACTAACACAAACAATGGGTTTTTTATACTTACATATTAAAATAGGGTCACCATGTCAATTTGGTTTTTGGAATAGGGATTATAAACCTAAATTGTTAGATATAGGAATACATAAAGGAAAAAAGTAAGAGATAATAAATATTTAATGAGATCAATTATTTATGGATTTAATATCCACGTGATGTATATTAAATTGGATAAATTTTAAATGAATACCCCTCTTATAATAAGTGTTTGATTTCTTCTAAAGGAAACACATACCAATACCTGGATCATCTAACTATGTAGTGTAATGATAAATTAGCGTTCTCATGTATTATATTATGAATGTCATTGTGGAAATGGTTATTCATAAAAGTTAGGGAACCAAATAGTATTGTTTGATTTAAGTGAATCATATCCATGAAACCCTTAGAGTCAAGATACCAGAGGAATAGTGTTGATTTTTATTCTATATCATGGATCAATGGAAAGAGGTTTCTTGATAAATATCTGTATGTGACATGGTTTGAATGTTACCCTACCTAAATAACTATATTTTGAGATGAAAACTAATATGGAATCAATTATCAGTAAAATATGTTATTTCAAATGGATATGATGTATGAGGTTTTAATTTTTTATGGGAGAAATTTAATTAAAATTCATTGATGAAAATATATAAAACATGATAGTCACCCATACATATGTCCATTTTTAATATTATTTCATGCATCATTTACATAATATTGATATATATTATAGGGATGACCTACAAAAAAATTCTAGAATGATATATAAGGTTGAAATGTACTCTTAAATAGATAAAATATGAGAATCTTCATATGAATGTTATAAAGATAAATTTATACAAATCTAACTCATTGTTATTGGACAATGACTGTGAATAAAAAATTTATTATGATAAATAATAACAAAGATATAAGGTAATTCCAAATTATTGAAGATGGGATATGTGTTTGTAAGAGAGTAAGAGTTTATGCATTGGATGTTGATCCTTATGATCTAAATCTATATAGACTATTAGTTTAATAATCAAACAACTGTTATTATGTTCCTTCCATAATTTTTTTTGATTTCAACATATTTTTTGAACTATAAGGGGTTTTTATTTGTTATTAAGAACAAGAGTTATTCTATATATATGAATGAAACAATTTATGGAATTTATAATATAATTAATAATTTATAAATTATAGATATTGATAATCCTATTTATAATATTTATAATAAGAAGGTAAAAGTTGATTCTAACCCCACAAACCTTTATTATTGTCTCCTTTTATGTAAAATTTAAAAATGAATCCAAATAAACCAAAAAATATTGTATTTTTGAATTGTTGAATTACAAAATTTTATTTAATGTGAACCTTTTTTACAATAAAAAATAAAAAAATAATTTTTATTAGAAAATGTGAAAGAGTTATCATAATACTATAATTTATACAATGTCATGTATTTAGAGAAATGATTAGTCATGATAGTTGTGGGATTAGGTACTTGTAGAATATTAATGATGAAATTATTCGATATGGTTATTTTTTTTTATGAGACACAAGTATGAAACATTATAAAAGTTCAACGAGTTTCAGAATTATGAGAAAAACCATCTATGAAAAAGTTTTTTGATTTTAAATATAGATATGGGTGGTTTATTATTGATCACAAAATTAATTGATCATATGAGATATTTTGGAATTGTTCCAAAACTCACTCCACCTGTAAAAACAAATTGTAGGGGTGTGTTTGATAGGATGAATGAAACCATATTAGATATGATTTTATTGGTTATGAGTTACTGTGAACATACTATTTTTTTCTCAGGTTATACTCAAGACAAATTTCAATTCCTACTTATCTATATACCATATAAAGTAGTCATAATGAAAAAATATGAGAATATATAAGGAAACATCCTAATATTTATTTTATATGGGTTTGGGGTAGTGAATAACTTGTATTATGTTTGGATTATGATAATATTAACCCCAAGTCTGATATATTATTATTTTTTAATAATATCAAGGAAAAATGGGATATTATTTGTATAATTATATTGTAAACAAAGTTCTTTTGGATTGATATAGTGTTTTAATTAAGAAACAATGTATCAAGAATGCAATCATTAGGAGGATACTTGAACTTGAAGATGTTCAAGTTCAAAAAATAGGACGTGTTACTGAGTTTGAAGTTGTTATGGACTCTTAAAGAGTTATAGAGTATGAACTAAATTATGTTACATAATAAACTATATGGTATACTAGGATTTGTAGAGATATGGATTTATAATAGAATATTATGATGAATTAATGTTCACAGTTGATGAAACAACATCATATTGAATGAAAATTGATATTTAGTATTCTGATAAATGACTAAAATCCATGGAATCTAATATAGATTTCATATAAAAAACCATGTTTTGAACTTGGTAGACACACCTGAATGGGTAATATCTATAAGATAAAAGTTGGTACTAAATAATAAACTGATGTGTATGATATAGTGTATACCTATAAAACATGAATGGTTATACAAAAAATTATGATATCAGATATGGGAATATGTTTTAACTAGTTGTGATGATAACTTCCATTAAAATATTTCATATCATAACAACTCATAAAAATTATTAAATATATCAAATGGATTTCAAAAAATGAATTCCTTAATGAAAATTTATTTAAGAATATGTATATGATACAATGTGAAGGTTTTGAATTTTTAAATGAGTCCATTGTGGTTTTCAAGTAACAACAGTTCATATATAGATTGAAGTAAGATTCATGGAGTTAGAATATCCATCTTATTGATAAAATGAAATAATGTTATTTCATCAATCATAT
This sequence comes from Viscum album, assembly GCA_963277665.1. Lineage (NCBI taxonomy): Eukaryota > Viridiplantae > Streptophyta > Magnoliopsida > Santalales > Viscaceae > Viscum > Viscum album. The sequence goes on along the minus strand of OY728126.1, from coordinate 649,103,783 downwards.
ATATGATTCTTTGGTATACAAGTGGATCATTGGGAGTGTGGTGGTATTTCTGATGTTGTAAGTGGATGCAATTCTAATCATCCAAAATTAATTACATACTTTAGATTAAATAAATATGTGGTTGGAAAAATTATTCCCGATATATGTCCTATGTGAAATATATTATTTATTGGTTATAGAGTTCTTCATATACATATCTGTGATACTATTTTATAAGATTCAAAATACATATATATTTAATGAGCTAAACATTGGTAACATTGAGAATTATAACATGGGTTTTTATTAGTATTGAATGCTATGAATCATAAGAATATTCCAGATCCATAAAAATGGATAGAAAGGGTGGATAAAATAATTTATTTTTACTCAATGTTATCTAACATTCATGCCATATTGTGTACTAAAGAAGATTTCAATTTTTTTTAAGAGTCATATGTTGTTACCAATCTAACCCTGGTGAGATTTATTAGATTGATGAAAGAAACATTCATAAGTACTTGAGAATAACTAATGAATTTTATTGGTAATTATATGAGAGGAATAGATATTTTTAAGGGGATAAAATTATTAAAATTTATTATCCAATAAATATAAAAATAGATGTCAATGTGGTTTCCTATTTTTCCAAAATAATTATTCTATTAGTGGGAAGTTATCTTAAAAACCCATGACAATTAACATGACAAAAATGTAAAAGTATATTGTTTTATCAAATGTGGTAATTGAATCTATTTTTATCAAGAAGTTCATTTCATATCATAACATAGTTCCTAACATCGAGGGACCGGTTGAGATTTACTATGACAACTGTGGATCCAATACATAGACTAAGAAACCCTAGCCTCACTTAAGGATGAAAGACATAATTTTCAAGTACCAACTCCTTAGAGTGATCATAGAGTGGGGTTATGCAATTATTTACTGGGTGGATATAGAGAAAAATGTATGAGATCAATTAATGAAACCATTTCTATTAAAAAATAATTATTTTCATGTTGAATCTCCTATTATAAGATACACTGAAAATTGAATTTTGTCAGTGTAAATTTTTTTTATGATTTTATAATATATGTAATATCTATTCATCATTCTCTTGTATGCTCTATAATTTACATTATATTAAAATTATAATGATAATATCCTCTAATAGTATGAATTTTAGTAATATATAACTTATAACCATCAAAGAGTATTATGAGTTGTATTGATATTTAATGATTAACATGTGTGGAGGACTAATGTGGTAATAAGTGAAGAATTACTATTTTGACTATTCCGATCAATTATATCATATAGAATATCTTCCAGTTATTAACATACCTAGGGAATATTCTTATTATGATTCCACTTAGCCTATGATTGGTGATATACCTATCATATGATCCTTAATAGTTTAATACCTTTCTTACAGAATACATTAGTATTAACTAATAACTGGGTGGTAGGGTTTGTTTTTCCTCAGGTAGTTGGTTATATCTTAGCCGAGAGGGTGTTATCCACTATGATGAGGAGAAAAAACATCTAACCATAAATTATATTGAATAAATTAATGTATATTCATAATTTAGTGAGAGGTGATATGCTCACCCATTTTGATGACGGTCATGTGATGTGGTGACATGCTAGATGAATGACATATGAGGTATTTATTGTCCTACTCAGTTTATCATTGGAGAATGATGAATACATGATATAAACTATACTATATTGACATGTTACAAGAATGATGGTCACTTAATGTTTTGAAAAATGGATTATATAGGTATAAATATGATGTAAATGTTACGTATTGATGTGGTAATGTTCATATTGAGATACATGTATTATTGATCAAGAGTAGACCATTCCCCTTTACAGCTTGAGTATAATTTATACTTCTCTAGTTTCTATTCTTTTATTATATCTATGAAATCATTATTTTTTTTTCAATTCTACAATGTCTCATATTCTCACACAATTAGGATTAAGATAAATATTGTAATTTTGGACTTAGTGTATCATCCAAAATGATTAGAGTATTATAAATCATATGAAAAGATGTTTAGATATATTCACAAAGATATGGAAAGTCTTACCAAAATTCCTTATAGAATTCAGTGCATCTGGGTGTTTTTTAGAAATGTATAAAAATTAGGATATCATATTTTACAATTTTCATAAGTCATATTAGGATTGTAATTTGTTATATCATATCATATGATAGGTTTCTACCACATTGTATGTTAGTCCTTGGATAAATGATATTACATGCATGTATTTATCCATATATTCTCAATAGGTATCCATTAGTTATTAATAATTTAGACGATTCATTAATTTATTTACATGTATTCTATAATCATTGAAATGTTTAATGATTATACAACTCATTGGGTTTTGAATTATCATAGAACATGTCAGTTTTTTTGAGATAGAAGCTTATTCTTGACTCTTTTAATTTAATAAATATAGCCTAAAAAAGAAATGGTATAACCCTATTGGTGTGGGTGTGTGATAATTTCAAGACATAACTAAATGCATCTTCTCAAATATAACTATTAATTTTTGTGAAGAATTAAGTAACACTCATTTAGTGTCCAAGGGTCCTCTCATTACAAATAGGGATCCTAGGTCAATGTTCCACCCATATAGGTGAGAGCATTAGGTATATTTCTTGATTATCCTAATCAAGAGTACCACATATTGTTCGAAGGAGATAAATCATACAATAATCTTGGTATTATGTTAATTTTTCTTCCTCATTTAAAATTTTGGAAGTTATATATATTGAATATTAATGGGATTCATCAACTACATAGATCATTTAATAATCATATATAACACATCAAAAGAACACAAATGAAATAAAATGTATAAATACCATCACATTCATTGTCAAAATGTGATATAAATAGACAAATAAATGAGTCAAATGGATATTTAAATGTGGTGGATTGATACGTCTGATAAAAAAATAAAAAATTAATATCATACAAAAAATAGTAAAAGATCATAGATTATGTCATGGAATATACTAAAATTCCCAACTAGTTTGATAATCTCATAGACCTAGCATAGGTATATTTCCCTTACCTTGATTCATACAAAGAAAGTCTCCACATTCACCAATATTCCCATAATTGGTGTGATTAAAAAATCCAGTAGGACACCACCAACAATTCCTTAGATTAATATTCATAGATATATTTGAGTGGATTGAGTAATAGAAATAATTAAATAAAAATAAAATTAAAATTAAAAAATATATACACCAAAATTAGGTAATTGTGCACTAATAAGGCCACCACAAACCTTGACCATACATGAGAAATTGATTTCATGAATAAGGTGTCACCATGTACCTGGATCCCAACACTAGAAAGTATAAATAAATCTGAGGAGGGAATCGCAATAGGTAAATTCACATGTGAGCTAATCCATCACTTAAGAAATGATCTATGACTATTTCTCATATCCACTTCCAATCATTATAGAGGTATGAAGAGGTAATCCTGATATATAACCTTATATATTGGATGAAAATCCTCATATAGAAAGGTCCCAAGATATCCAGCCTTATGTAATAGGTATGAAGAATACATCATAACAGCAAAAACCTTGCAAAATTATAATCAACCCGTTAGGGAAAGGTCATGTGGTAATTGTTGAAATAATGGGAGCCCTAGAGCCAACTATGTCATACTTTTGATTACCATATCCGGTGTACAGTTGGTTATACATGATAACATCTTACTACTATAATGAAGATATTTATACATACACTATATAATGGTAATGTCAAATGATTAATAGTCATGTGGAGAGGTTATAACAGATCCCATGTTATAATGAGAACCTCGAGATACCATGTCATTAATCTTAAATATCCGTTCTATAGTCAAGATACATCTTACTGACTGAAAAAAATAAATGATTGACTATCATGTGTTGGGGATCATAAGAATTGAGACTTCTTCTCATGAAGTTCTCACTTGGTGATCTTTAGTAGTGAGATCATGAGGATAGACCCACCAATAAGAACACCACATGTTTTAGGTGTCATTGGTTTTTCCTATATAAGGACATGTGTATTGGTCTCCTGACATGAGACCATTACCAATGTGTACTATTTGATTATGTACTTTAATGCAAGGAGAAAACCATGGTATTGAAAATGTGGCAAGGGAGCTTGTGTTGGGTGCATTGTTAGTGGTATGACATTGGTTGAATGGTCAACAGAGGATTTGTCACTTCCAAGTTTAGGAAGTTGTATATCTCAGGCCTGGTTGATCGGAATGGTTCTTCCTTCATAAGTATTTGGACAATGAATTACAATGGAAAATCCATCTAGGCAAATCAAGAAATAATAAATCAATAAAATGGTAATGACACAAGTTTGCATCCTACTTTATGAGATAATTATTTACAAAGATATTATAGTACATAGTCAGTGTTCGTAGGATGATTTCTATTACTATGACAATCCTAATATCATTAGGGGTCATGATGGGTTGCTAGACTCCACTCTTGGTATGTTGATTTTATTCACTACTATCAAGATAAGGCCTAGAGGGTCACACACAAAAGCATATTAAAGAATCCACCATATTCAGTCGAATAAGTATATGAACATAGTGTGCCCTGCCACAGTGTCTGAGCATTGTCCAAGTTATCGATCACCAAAATAAATAAATATATTCATTAATATTTATGTTATTAATATTATGGATTGAATTTATTTAATGTATTTACATGTTTAGTAAATATGGGAAAATATTAATCAATTTAATATTATTTTAATATTCATAGATCTTTAAATATTAAGTGGGACAATGAGTAATGTTAAATGGATCGAGTTTTATCACATAATATATCTTATATATATTATAAGTATGTTATAAAATAATAAATAGTTTGGTCATAGTTTAGGTTGTCAAAATTATTTATTTAATGGACGTTGAAATAAACGGGGTTCGGGGAACCCGACCAGGTATTTCTCAACTCCATTATAATTATTGGAGGAGGCTCTCTCTTATGTTGTGCAGCCCACTATTCATTCATTCATGGAATGAAAATTGATAGACTCTCTCTCCTACCACTTCCTAGAGAGATAAGCTCTCGATCCAAGAGGCTTGGATCATAATCTCTCTCATGCATCTAAGGCTTCCCGATGCGGTGATCATCGAGACATCAAAAGAAATGTCGGATCACAACGCTAGCACCTGGAGTTCGAAGATCGACATTCCAGTGGGTTTTTGAAGCATGTGTAGACGATCTAGTGGGCACCTTCTTTGGGTCATTTGAGCAAAAATTACCATCGATGAGTTATTGTCGGCTGTGGCTTCACATTTTAAACAGGTACATCTTCATTTTTATTTTGTGCTCTTTATAATTTTTCGAGATCATCAGACCTCTCCTGGGTTAGGATCATCAATGTTGATAAGTCTCATCAATCCACAGGCGAAAATTTTAAAATCATTGTCCCACCAGCATCTGATGTGGGCCTCAGATCCTAATTAGGTTATCAAAGTGATTACATAGATTTTCTGAGCCTATAAAATTAAATTTGCATTACTATTAAGTAGAGGGTTCAATTTCGGTTTCAACGGTTCAAACTGCGCGTCAATATGATGTCAAATGATCGAGTTATGGTTAGATTAATTTTTCAGATTTGATCAATTATCTAATTTGATCTTGGGTTTAAAATTTTATTTTATCTTGCTTACCCGATTATGTTTCAACCAGTTCATCTGAAATAAATTTAATTATGAAGTATTATAAATTTTTTTATTTAGTAATTTCTTTATTAATTTTATTATTATAATAATATATATATTATTATTGTAATAATAATATAATAAATTATTATTATATTATTATAATAACATTATTATTATTATTATTTTAAAGGATAATTGAATAGAATTTAGAATTTTTTTTGAAGTCTGGAAAAATTTGGGAGCAGACTATACTATAAACAAACAAAAAAAGGAAAAGAATAACACAAAATTTTGGAGGGCGTTGGCTTTGCAGGTCAAGTAAGGAGAAGTAAAATGAAAAAAAACAAATTTGAAAGGGGTCCACATGCACCGACCAGCTGGGTGCATCCTTAGGGGTGCGCCGCTCTCCTTGCCGCAGCCCCAGCCAACCCAGGTTCTGGTCGTCGTCCTACCTCCTCGGTTCCACCAGCCTCCACCCACATAACTCCCTTGAGGGCTATTTCTGAACACCTCAAACAAGGAAACTTCACCCCTGCTAGCTGAAACTCTTGGCCTCCTGCGCCGAAAACTATAGCGCCCCCCCCCCCCCCCCCCGATGTTGTCACCGACCTTCCGAAGTGCAGAACCCCAACCTACAATCCATGATGCCTCCCACCTAAGAACCACATCAGGATGCCGCACGATGGAGTCTGCCACGCACCAACCGATGTGTCCTCCTCCCATGCTGGAACCCCTCTGGCCTCATCTCCCTTCGGTGGTTTGTCGACACAAAACTAGTATTAGGCCTCAACTACCCCAAAAAACAGTCATCCCACTTCCCGTCACGCCTACGTAGGCTGGACCAACTGCTGGCCGGGCTCCCTGTTTCAGTCGTGCACTGCTGGACTCTCTTCTATGTTAGCCCCACCTGGTCACCCACCTCACATCTTGCCGCCCTCGCGTTAGGCCACAACATGGCCAATGTGCCTCCTGACATATCCCCACGTCGACGCGCCGCCCTAGGGTTCCCTCCGTAACGACATTCGGCCTCCTGTAGTGGCATGACGTGGCTGTCACACACCTTTGTTGTCATTGATCAACCCCCGAGAGGTATGTTTTTGTCTGCAAGTATTTCCCCAAAACAATTTTGGTGCCAAAATGGTCTGGGCGGACCTTCCCAACCTCGAACGGGGTTGGGAAGATAGGCTCGGACCATTTTGGACATTGCACATCTTTCTAGGGTTCTTCACGAGTTTGGCCCGACCCGTACAGGCCAAGCCATAATGTTTCAGAGTTCGATCACATAAATTAATCAAAATAAATTTATTTAATTAATTCAATTTTACTATATAAATTAAGTTAATTGAAATTATTTTTGTTTAATTATTTTAATACCCAAGAATAAAAATTAATTTAATTTTTCAATTAAATTAAATTAATTAATTAATTTTAATATTGGGTTAAAAATAAAATAATTATAAGACTGATTAATAATTAAATTATCTGAATTATTAAATTCATTTAATTTAATTTAGATAACTCTTATACTTAATTAATGAATTTTAATTTAATTGCTCTTTATTTTACTCGCATTCTAGTCTTGAGCACCGACCAGTGTACGTCACATTTATTTAATTAATTGTTTAACTCCATACAATGCTTGTAATTAATTAAGAAGATGGTCTACAAATATTCTTTCTTTTTGGTTAAATGTATAAGGGCCTATGTACCCAATTTTTACCCAATGTACATTTATCCCACTAGTTACCCTTGTCTGCACGTGAGTATTATTGTACATTATAAGAAGATGGCGATCAATGTAGACCCCGCGAAGATGAGGCGGTGCACCAAAATGCAATACAACAAATGGATTCCACCAAGACGAGGCGGTACTCCTAGAAGTGACATTGACCCCGCCAAGACAAGGTGATGCTCTTGAAGGCCAGAAGACATACATGATAGGGAAATATGTATCATGATTCAAGAATTCGACTCAGCTACGATGCTCATAGGTCATTCAGATGCTAAAGACCAATCTGGTAATAGTTAACCATTATGCATTTATTTATTATTTTATGCATTTTAGAACTGAAAGAAAATACATAAAATAATAGATAATAAAATGCCTAAAAAAGCAGCGTATGATTTTCTGTAACAGTTCAGTTGTGAGCACGACAACATAGATGAACATGTTTAATTGAAATGGATCACATTCATCGATAGAAAAACAACAAAACCCTCAATGTAATATTAAGTCTTTGTGGCCTTCCATCATTCAAGATTGAACAAAACAAGGTGTTCAAGGTGTCAGTAATTCCATAGTTGAGGGTGCCCCTTACTACCGGGGAGTTCTTATTAGGATGGTAGGTTTACATTACTAAAAATGCAGCAAAGAAATATCCACAGTTAGGTTGTTATAATTTTAGAGGCAAGTGTTTAGTAAATTATAAAAGTTTTGTTAATATTGGACTTCACTCAAATAATTAAGGAACAACAAGTTAATGCTATTAGATAGCCAAAATCCTACCTCGAACCCTCTGAGTAGTGTTTTATCCATAGATTATATACTATGAGGGAGGTTCAGGGATCCGTTAGACTAGAATACTGAAGAGTATTCCAATTCTAGTACAGAGGGATCCAAGAATTAGAAAAATTGGCGGGTGACATTTAATGATTAAATAAATCAGTAATTTCACATTTGGTAATCAACATAACAGGTATTTATCTGATATAGTTTAATTTTTAGAAAATGGTAATATCACAATAAAAATGGAAATAATTTTTGCACAAATTTAATGCCTAAACATGCACGGAATTCCAAGTGTAGTATAGGTGCTTGCGCACATTACCACTATAATGAAAATTCAAGCTGCTTGTGTCCTTACCTGTTAACCCACCTCAGGAAGAGAGGGTGTAAAATTGCTTAAAAGAAACTCATAAATAAAGTATATGATAGTTCAATCATAATTACATCATCACCATCTAATTTTAGTTATGGTCGCTACATCATGACATGGATGATGTTACATGAAGTCTCATATTCAAGAAATTTCGAAGGAGGAAGCAAAGTAAAATTTGAATGCGATGATTTAACTAAATTTTTGTAAAGATAAAGACAGTTCACAATCATTCATTTCATCACATTCTTATACCTTATACACCGACTTAATATAGTTTTTTATTGATATAAATGAATGATATAGAGTAAGCGCTTCATTACTATTAAGGTAACATTTTCCAAGTAATAATAATATTAAAGAATGTATCATCTTATGTTATTATGTCAAATACATAGAATGAAAAAGTGAAGAGGCATATGGAAAGTTACGCCAAAGGAACCATCATATTTTCCTTCAAATAAAAGTTGTTGGTTATTTAAAAGGAGTTTATTTACATAACAAATTGAAATAAATTTTTGGAATTTTAAAAATAAGAAGCATGTACCCACTTCTTGTTCAGTTTATATTCATAAAATAAAAGTATTATGTTCTCACATACTTCTTGGGTGTTATATACAATAATATTTTCACATATATGTATTGAAACACAGACACCATGTAATTATTGAAATGTTACTAGGAGTAAGGTGTATTCTCTATGCAGCTGAGAACGGATGTTTCCTAGGTCACCGGTGAGGAACACGTAACTTCAAATTTCCATGTAATTGACTCAAACTGAACAACATATTGAGTATAACCAAAAAAAATTATCTAAGGTGACCTTTTGGACATGATGATACATTATTTTAGGTTTTGGAGTGAATGTTGTTTGTGGTAGCTTAGTCAAAAATGAGTTCCCTACTACATGAATCAAAGGAAATAAATGATGAATATAAAATGTAAGACCTAACCAGTTGTGGCAATATAGTTCATTGTCAAGTAAAACTAAATGTGGAAATAAAGAATAAATCCATTATGGTATTTAGGCTTGGCACAACTAAAATCTTTTCGTATTATTGACATCCATAGTTTAGAGAAATAAACCATTAGAGATAAATGTATGCCACAAAGCTTCTGGGATTAGTTCAAAAAGAGTGTGTGAATTATTCCAAATGAAAGATAGGGGTAAAGATACTTCATATGATTACTTTATGTTATTAAGGAATGAAATTGTGGGGCTTTTTCATAGTTATAAGATATGAGTTTCTTTGGATCGACCTGCCGAATAATATCTTGACTATGCAATCATCGATCATGATAATGTAGTGTGGAGTAGTTCCTAATCACATATTACCTTATGTACATAACTGTATTGATGTTCGTAAGGAGGATCGATGATGATGTCTCACATGTTTACATTGATCAACCAAATGTAGCATGGAGAAACTCTTAAACACGCATTTTTATACATTAATGTTATGATGTAATTTGTATCATTTTTATAACCTTTAGAAAGTTCCATTATATTTCAAGATGTTTTTTTTGAAAATATTGATGAAATCCTATAACCTATATACCAACTAAAATGATTAATGGAAATTATACGTGTCATAGTATGATGAAAATCCATCATGTCCTAGATCATGTGCTAGGATGAAAAGAGTTTCTTAATATATAAACAAACATGAATCTAGATGAACACACGGTACATCTATGTAATTATCCTAACAGTTACAGAGGATCTTACATAAATCCCTGACATAGAAAAGTTGTAGTCAATTATTAGACTACATTTCTATATAAGGGTGCACATCTCTATTAGATATAGTGGGAGCTAAATTGACTTGGACATAGTCAATACATGAGATGCACAAATGGTTGGCACAGGAACAAGTTCCACAAGTACATGTGGGATATGAATGTTCCAGGGACACATACTACACAGAGTGGATGAAACCATGTTGATGTTTATATATTCACCGCGGCTAGTGATAAATTATTCATTTGGAATAACAAATCCTAGAAGTATGAAGTATATGGAAATTAGGTAATATTGAAAAGATCAATTAAAATTCAATAATGGATTCCATGTATCAAATTTGAAAGGGGCTTATAAATTGAATATTGTGGTGGGTATTCAAACAAGATTATACATGGATGGTACAAGCATGGTACCAATGAGGCTAGATTGATTATACCAAGTCAGTACACCTAAATCCATTAAAATTTTACTTGTCATAGATAACTTCTATGATCATTATACTAGTCATTGGATGTCCAGATCAGCTTTCGTGGAAGGTTTCAAAACAACGCAACCAGAAAAGGATGATGACACCATCAAATGACATTTAAGGTAGCAATTTACTATAATCTAGTTTTGGATTAATGTAATCAACAAGATCATTGGGAATTATTTTCGAATGAATCTTTTCCTTGTGTCTACTAAACGATAGTGGGACCACCAATGTTTTAAAGAGAAATTTGTTCGAAAGCATATGGAAAACATAAATATTGGTGTTACTGTTAGATAAGACCAGGATAAAAGTAATTCTCTTTTGATTGACTTAAAGTAGTAACCTAAGTTCTAGGGAACAAAATCTACTGAGGTATATCCATAGGCTTCTTGGTCCTAGTCAATCGTACATATAGTGAAATTGTATTTTAAAATAAAAGTTGGAAAAAATCAAGTTTAGAATTGTTTTCAATGTCACATGGATTAATCTCTATAGGGTAACAAGTTCGGAACATGGAAGAGATTAATGTTGTGATTGGATTACCATATGCTTCCGTAATGGGTCAATAACATACACCATGTTATGTACCATAATTGATTTTTCAAGAATATGATTTATAGTAGGAAGATATCAATTATATCTAGGATCACTGCAAGTGAATTAGTTAGAACTATCATATTGTACTTCCAAAAGTACAAATGATATACACCTAGAATATAGAGAGGAAACTATACTAGTTTTTATGTGACACAAACTAGTAATCTATATATCAATTTGATTTTGTATCATAGTTACACAAAGGTGTTGTGTAAGTCAAGATCATAAAATATAGTGGTAGCCATACCTACAAATACCGAGTATGTTTCATCATCTAAGGCAACTAAGAAGCAGTAATCAATCACAATGATTTTTTCCTGTTCATTGATTCGCACATAGTGAGAAAATTATTATCATAATGTAAATTATGATATTCTTACTATAAAATTTGTCAAGTTATGACAATGGAAAAAAGTTATATACTTGAGGATAACTTATCTTGATAAGTTTTACTGATGGAGATGAGGTCGCATACATCAGATATGCCATGTAGTGTAAACGTAGAAGGCCTAGCAGTTAAATCCATTACTCATCAAAAGCATGATATTTATCATGTGATTAGCTAACAGGTTTTGTTAGCAAGTTGGATCTAGTTTAAATGGGAATGTTGAAATAGTGGGTTCCCTAAACCCAACTGTGTCATACTTTTGATTACCATATCATGTGTACAATTTGTTATACATGAAGTCATCTTACCATTATAATGTAGATATTTCTCCATCCACTATATAATGGTAATGTACAAAGATTAATTATCATGTTGAGAGGTTATAGAATATCTCTGACTATAATGAGAACCTCGAGATACCATGAAATTAATCCTAAATATATGTTCTATAGTCTAGATAAATCTTACTGACTGGACACAGAAGATGCTTGACTATTAGGTGTTGGGGGATCATATGCATTGATAATTTTTCTCATGAATATTTCATTTCGTGATCTATAGTAGTGATATCATGGGGACATACCTCCCAATAGGATCACCACATGTTTCAGTTGTCATTGGTTGTTCCTATCTACAAACAACTGTATTAGTCTCCTGACTTGAGACCATTACCAACATGTACCATTTGATTATATACATTGATTAAAGGTAAGAACCATGGTATTGAATTTCTGGAGAGGTAGCTTATATTGGGTGTGATGTTGGTGGAATATCATTGGTTGAATGGTCAATATAGGATTTTTCGCTTACGAGTTTAGGAACTTGTATATCTCAGGTCTAGTTCATCAAGATGGTGGTGACTTCATAAGTGTTTTTCCAAATCAGTACAAAGGAAAATCCATCCAGACAGACCAACCAATAATAATTCAAGAAAATGACGATGACACGAGTGGGCGTCCTGCTTTATGAGATATTTAATCATAAAGATATTATAGTACACATTCAGTGTTCGTTGGATGGTTGTCGTTGCTATGACAATTGTTATCTCTTTATGGGCCATGATGGGTTGCTAGAATCCACTCTTGTTCTGTGGATTTTATTCACTACTATCGAGATAAGGGCCTAGAGGGTCACACACAGTAGCGTATTCAAGAATCCGCCATATTTAGTTGATTAGGTATATGGACATAGAGGGCCATACTACAGGGTCTGAGCATTTTTTATGTTATCGATCACCAAAATAATTAAATAAATTCAATAATATTTATGTTATGAATATTTGGGATTGAATTTATTTAATGTATTTTCAGGTTTAGTAAATACAGGAACATATTAATCGAACAAATATTATTTTAATATTCAAGGTTCGTTTAAAATTATGCAGGATAGTGTGTTGAGTTTAATGGATTGTGTTTTATCACGTAATATATTTTTTATATATTAATAGTATGAGATAAAATAATAAATAGTTTTTTCATAGTTTAGATTGTCAATATTATTTATTTAGTGGATGTTTAAATAAACAGGGGTCAGGGAACCCTAAAAGGTATTTCTAAAATCCACAATAAATATAGTTGGAGGTTCTCTCTTATGTTGTGCAATTAACTATTCATTCATTCCTAGAATAAAAATTGAGAGAATATCTCTACTCCCGCATCCTAGAGATAGAAGCTCTCGATCCAAGAAGGTTGGATCAAGATCTCTCTCATGCATCAAAGGCTTTTCGATGAAGTAATCATTGCGACGTCGAAAGCATCGTCAGATCGCTGCGCTAGCACTTGGAGATCAACGATCAATGGTCCAATGGGGTTTTAAGCACGTGTAGATGATCTAGAGGGTTCCTACTTTGGATCATTAGAGAAACAATCACCATCGATGAGTTTCTGTTGACTGCAGCTTTGGATTTGAAATAAATACATTTTCATTTTTATTTAGTGCCCCATATAATTTATGGGAGATCTTCGGACCTCATCTGGGCTTAGATCATCAGCGTCAACAAGTCTCATCAATCTGCCGATGAAAATTTTAAAATCCCCGGTCCACTGGAATCAGCTGCGGGCCCCGAGACCTAAATTTCATATCTCACACAAGCCACCTCACACAATAAGAATCAAATTTCTAGAGGTTAATTTTTTACTCACATTGGACACATTCTCTCTAACTAGTCAAACCCTAACATGATTTTTGAAAAGGGATATTAGTCCTCCAATTATTACATAACATAATAAAATCTATTTATAGACATGAATTATCACCATTGACTTATACCATATGTGGGATTCACCACTCAAACTAATGCAAATGGTCTTCCAAGACCCTACCAAGCCATTACAACCAACATGAGGACCAATAAAATATTTAAAATACACTAATATTATCCTACGAATAATGAATGGATTCATTAAACCTGTTATATTGAAATTACATCTTCCCATAAAAGTGGCTAATTAATCAATATCAAATATACATGATACTTCAATATAAAAATTTGTACATCATAGGGCCAACCCATGCACCCATGATGAATTCATCCCATAGAACCACATACAATTATTGTAACATGGTAATTTCTTCCTACCTCATTTTTAATTGATAAAACTCATCAATACATGCCCTAAATTGTATTATTAAACTACAAAATTAAAAAAATAGTCCCTACATCATATAATTTGGCATTTGATATGAAAAACAGGGTAATAGTGAATGAAAGAGGAATCTAGGGAAAATAATTTATTATACATATCATGAGAAGACTAATGTAATAAAAAAATACATAAAAAGGGAAATATGAGAGGAATAATAATCTTATGATTCCATGATGAACCTAAAAAACGAAGAGTTTTAGAGAGGGTCATGAGGGAAGGATTATATAGGTAAAAATGGATCTATGATGTAATTATTGTTCTACCTCTCAAAAAAACATCCCAATACATAGGCTTTGAGTTACCATGATGATCATAATTCAATCCATTCAACTAAGGGCTATATTGTGGTGTGGACCGATAGATTGGGCCACAATTACCCTCTAGATGGAAAAGGTCTCAATAGCATTATAGATCACCCTTATATCACAACCCATATCCTTGCATCAAAATAGCCCACACCAAGGACACTTAATGGACCAGTCACACCAACAATGGAATGTACTTACATAACAATAGAAATTGAATATGATACAATTCTATACCGCAAAAAAACCAATAATATTGTTCCATGATCCACCCCACTACCAAAAATGTAATCACATGTTTAGTCACACCATTCCACATCCCATATAATAGTAATGTGAACCCCATCCAACAATAGAAATATCAGCCCCTAACCATACCCAACCCCTCAAATACTAATCCAGGTACATTAGTAACAAACAAAGTGTCTATAAATTTTCAAGATATAAAAGATTAAACTTAATTTAAATATAAATAACCTTGAAATGAGAGAGGTGTAATAAACCATCTACAAGGTATTGTAATCATCTATAAGAATCTATTAATATCCTAGTTTAAAAAAATTGAATAAATGAGGCCAAAATTCCAACCCACTCTCCTAGGTCGCATTTGGGATATTTATATACCCCAACAGTACCCAAAAACGAGATGTTATCTCCCCTTACAATAATTTGACACATTGGTCCAAAATTCACAGTTTTTACTTCTAAAATGATTCATAAAACATCAACTTGTCATAACCACTACTAATCATGTAGAAATGGGATAGATCAAATTTTAAAAACTATATCATGTGAAACACATCATGTAGTACTCGATTTCTTAAAGGATGATCCTTTTCATAATCCACTACACCAATTCACACCACAATCTATAATAAACCATAAAACCATTACACTATCATATGTTTACACATTAGATGTTAATGCCCTAAAAAAGGAAATACCTCGAAGAATAAACCTCCCATGGAGAACTCCAAGGTATTTTTCCTCTAGTAAAATTGATAATTTTTCTCTCTCAACAGAATCCACCCCCATCTGGATTAGCTAGACCCGCTTAGTTATTTTATACACTATGTTTAACCAAACCTCCTCTGCCTCTCTCACCTCTAACAAGAACATCGATTAGTGAAATTTAAAACTATAATGTAACAACCTCAATCATTTAATAATGGTCTATAGAGGGATCCAAAGGATAAAGGAAATTTTTTAGATAAATATTTAGGTGTAACTGGATACTACATCATTGATTCTCTATTTCTTCATGATGGAAATCTATTTGACATGGTTAGGGTAGAATGGTGTAGGGACCATTTTAGTGGTTATTATTCTTTTTGATTAGATGTATCATAGAGAAATGATTATGACATTGATATTGGAAGGAATATTTGGGGATTTTATTCTAATAATAGGTCCAATATACCATGGAGTGGTGATTGTAACATAGTTTCTATATTATGGATTGGAGAATAAAAAATAGTGTAGTAAATTATGCCATATTCGTTTTGCATGGTTTATAGGATCTCACCGTTGACCTTAATATTGATTCTTCATGCAATTTTGACCAAGCACCACAGCAACATGGCCAATTTACTCATATTTTTGTCCTTCCCATTTAAGGAATCAATAATGTACATCCCTATGTGCTGTGAATTAATACACATTTCTCTATAATTTCTATAAATTTTCAAGGACACTTTATCCGAGAATTATCTCTCATTTTTCTCAAAAAACCATGGGTGAATCTATCTATTCTTTAAGATAAATTATTCCCCATAATCCATTGGTTTAATCCATGATGTTGAAGGTCAACCGATGATGATTCTAGGTGGGTTTTCCTTCCATTAATATTTGTTTTGTATTTCCTCTTAGGATGAATCACTAATTTAATCTTACATTGGATGTTACATCATATATATTGTTCTATTTTCAGTTTTGGGAGTGTTTATGATTGGTTTTAAGGATCATTGTTAGGGAATGTTTTTCTTATTGTTGCATGGGTGTTATTTAGGTATTGACTATTTAAACTATCGATGTTATTGTCTTATAATTTGAGGTAGGATGATTTTTAACATATATAATGATTTTATAAGATCATTGAGTTATTTTTTGATATGTTCATGTGTGCACGATACTCATGATTTGGTTTGATCACATGTGTATGTGTGTGTATCCCATGAGATCCACGTATATTGTTAATCACTTGCGTGTGTTTGGGTATTGATAATCATGATCGGTTTATTTTTTGTACGACTAACATGCCTTCTGTTATAGCATATGTTCATGTTATCATCTTCTATGTCGGGTCTGATTATATTTATTTATAAGGTGTATGCATATGATTACATAGGGTATAGTCTCCCCACTAAACCCTTGTACCCATATCACTAGTTCAGATCCACATATGAACTAGGAGTCATGTATGAGATTATGTGGAGGCATAAACAATACTGGGGTGTTTAGGTCAGGGTGTTATAAAATTGTATGAAAGGACCAATGTTCCTTTCTATCATGAACTGAATCTGGTCACCATCAAAACTGACCCCAATCCTAGCCCGTGACAAGGCGTGAATGGAATTCCCGATCCCCACATGCTGGAATAAGTTCCCAGGTATCATAATAGAAAAATAGGGAAAGATTTACCCATGTTTATAAACATACAATGACAATATTGTCCAATAAAATCAATATGGATTTTTAAGAAACAACCATCATTTAAAAATATTATAACTGAATTACATGGTTTAAAAAAACTCTAAAATACTATAAAAATAAATAAAACAAAAAATTACAGCCCAAGAACCTCCACATGGAGGGAGGCACTACCCTCAAGCCATCTCCACAATATCACATCACGATAAACCACTAAAAACCCAAACCTTTGGCATAAAAGTTGTACCCAAACCTGTGGAAAAAATCAACAAGTCTACTTACACCCAAAGGTGTATGTAGGGTGTGATCCAAATCCCAGTAGGATACCTCCACTAAGATATTTCTTGTGAAAAACATTCAAATATGAAAATCATTCATGTTTTCATAGACATTAAATGCTAGTTATAATTTCTAAAAGAGGAAACATAAATAAAATAGATTCAAGTGGGATATTATAAAGAATAAATTTTTTTTAAAAAAAAAACGGCTACTGAATATTCCAGCCAATCATTCTACGTGCTGACAGTAAGCACAAAGAATATAATGAGCATAATAAATGGGGAAAAAACCACTAGGCACTAGCTCGTTGTGGGTCCCAGGAACCATGTATCTCGGTGAGAGTAACCATCACAATATCTGTTCTCATGCACAAAATCCACTAGTAGGGAGTATACCCATAACCTAATGGCCCACAGCACGATACTAATCAACGTTTAGTTATTTTTTCAAGTATCAAACTTGATATGTGAAACTAAGGCCAAACCCCATAGGATCACTAGCATACTAGTACACGTCCACCGACCTAGATACCTAGGTTTCCCTCTTTTGATCAAACAAGTTCAACATCCAATGAAATATAATTTTCACATGAAAATAATACTTCCACATGAAACACTCACCAAAAAACAAACATGTACATTACACAAGTCACATCATACAATTTACATTCAAATTGATTTTGAAATAAACCTCACCCCAAAATTTCCCACAACACATTTTTAATATCTTTCACAATTCAACAAATCCTTTAAATATTTTAGAAAATATTTCCAAATATGCTAAATATCACATAACATACAACTCACATGTTACATAATACCATTTTCATAAACAAAAACAATATTTCACATCACACTCACACAGAACAGCCCTCAAACATGTTTCACACCCATATCACAATTTATATATCACCTTAAAAAACTATAAAATATTATCAAAACGTTTGACATCACACTAACCACTTTATTGTTCAAAAACTCATTTTATGTTAACATACTTACCCAAAAAGTAAATATACATCATTTTTTACACTTTCCTTAACCATATATAACGTTTATAATTTTCATAAAACAAACCCAAGTGGTATAACTGTTTTTTGCACAGAAAACCCATATCAAAACCCTCATTCAAATCCAAAATCCCACAATACCAATAAAAAGAAAAATTTTCATCCCTATAAATATTTATTAAACCAATATAATGTATTATAAAAATCACCTTCAATAATACCACAAAAGATGCACATGGAAAACACAAATTTTCATAAAACACATTCAAGAGGCATAACATGGTTTTGAACATAAAACCCATTCAAAACCCCTATTTTAAGGCACACATGACACCAAATAATTAAAAAACCAGAATTTTAATCCCCATTGAACATTAATAAATCACTTTTATATGTTATAAAATACACCCAAATGTTACCCCAAGAGTCACCCATGAACAGCACCCAATTCTGAGTTAAAATGAAACTATGAAATTAAACGCTTAACCAAATCCATCAAAAACAGTATGACACCACACAAAACATTTTATTAACATTATAGATAAGTAAATAAAGAATGATAACTCATTAACTAATGTCTAAACATGGAATCACCTACCTTTAGAGTCAAAACCCTAAAATAATATAGTGAAAATAAAACCACACCCCTGCAGAACCAAAAGAAAGATAAATCCAGCCCAATAGCACAAGATTCCACCAAAAAGAATCATGGTTAAACCCTAGGTATGAAAAATATATGTTGGACACATTAGAAATTCATTGAAGAGGAAATAAAACCCAATGAAGATGGGAGAAACCAAGAAGGAATCACTAACCATGAAGAATATTAAAGTTTCCCTACTAAAAACACTATAAAACATGGGTTATATAAGAAGTGAAGGGAAAATAGAGGCCTTACATAGATATTGTGGTCGAATTTCAGACGAATGGGGAGGATTATATTTATTCATGGGAGGTAAAATTTTGAATTTCAAAAAATTTTAATGACATGGACACCCTTGCACGGTCTGGATGCACGATTTAGTAAATTGTGTGGCCTGTTATGGCCAAAAAAGCGTCCATTATCCTCAAAAATTAAGGGTGTCTATGGGGGGAACCTAGGGGGATCTTTAGGCCAAGGATATGAGATAAAATTTTCAAAAAGAAACCATCCTTTTTACCCTAAAACTCATCTAACTGAAAGGTACAAACATCCTCTAAGCTTACCCCACAAGTGGTGCCACAAGGAGTGTCTCTAATCCAACTCCAAAAAACCACAACCTCACACCATACCTTTCAAAAAAGAGGAATCTAATTACAATAAATTCCCCCAAGACTATGGTCATAGATCAATAAAACTAGAGGCACTAAAATACCAAACCCAAAACACCCACAAACTATGAGAAAGCAATGAACTAAAAGAGTATTTGAATCAAAGCATGGAATTAAAAATTTGGGGTGAGAATTATCCCCACCATAAAAATTTCTTCCCTCATAAATCCACATTGATGCCAAAAGAAAAAACCAAACCCAACCGATAAATCATGTTTTATTCCCTCACAATGCTTTGTCCCTAAAGGCCAAAACACCTACATTGATCAATTAAGGAAGGAATACCTTCACAAAACAAAACTTACACTACAATCCTAAAACGATCATGAAAATTGAATCTTTATACAAAAAGAAAACACCTCCAAAACTATTCGATCAATATTCAAGCAATTCACATTAACGAGCAACAAGATCGAACATGTATACAATTAACTAGCTTTAACTAAACTCTTGGCTGCCCTCCAATCCAAATTTTTACCCAAGGAATATATGGTAGTTGGATATATCATAATGAGACTACCAACTACCAAGTTAAGGCCAAGATAAAATCAAAGTTACTAGTATGGGGAAACCCAAATGGGCTCCCCATCATAAGAGACGACTTGAATT
The DNA here is from genome assembly GCA_963277665.1 of Viscum album. Classification (NCBI taxonomy): domain Eukaryota; kingdom Viridiplantae; phylum Streptophyta; class Magnoliopsida; order Santalales; family Viscaceae; genus Viscum; species Viscum album. Next base: position 649,083,197 of record OY728126.1, on the reverse strand, counting down.
TTCCCGAGACAAGATCTGGACACTAACAGAGGAAGGCCGTCCGAACTCCCTGATACAAGGGTAATAATTACCTTAGGACATTACAAATGAACATTCATTAGATTCATAGTGGATCTCCACACAATTAAAACCATCCATCTTAATTGAACAACCCAGGTTGACATGAAAAAACCCCAAAATTTAATGAATTCGGATGGCACGACCGCACTCTAATCCCACACCAATTGGGAAGTTGTGCGCTAACTATGAAAATCATTCTCTCTACATGGTTTTCCTAGCACACAATCACTAAAAATAATACACAAACACTGTGATCAACCTGTGTATCCTAAATTCCAACCTCTCTCCAAATACTCAATTTAATCTATAGGGGAAGAAATGACATTAGGTGATAAAATGTACATGAGGTCCTCCCACACCATTCCACTGAACGGGAACTACATAAGCAAGATAGAGAAATCACAGATCTAAACATTTCATATCTTTCATATAGAGGATATGACATTGTACAAGGGTTTGAATGTCTATGGGATTTCCCCTGACTACACGCCAGCTTCTCTCTGGGATCTATGGCTGGAGCTCAAATGATTGATGTATCTTCGACTTATTTTTTAGGATTTGGAAACCCCAGAACGAAACTTCTTCTTTTGGTGCCACAATCAACTACACCAAAATCTTCGAAGGGTTTACCAAGACATAACACACTCCAAAAATAACTTTACCCTAACCCTAAATTTCTTTGAAACAAGGGCATAGAAGATGCACACACATCACACCAGGCTTCTTTGGATGAGAAACAACATAAGGAAAAGGAACATATAAACACCTTCATCCAAAATAGAGGATAATGAGATCTACCGAAAGGAGACACACTTCTGACAAAACCAAGACTCAGAAAAGTTTGTACGACCTCATATATTTAGCCAAATGTGTACATGACATCACAATAAATAACCAAACATAACCATCAAGACAGATAGAAACAATACAAGGAGAGGGTCCTTATACCAAGTCCATAACATCACAAAATTCAAGAAAGTGGCCATAACAGCCTCTCAAGACCAGATTTCCCACACTGGTGGTTTAACGTGAACTTCTACATCGAAGAGACTACAAAGGACCCAGAGGCCCTCTCGGGCACCATCTATCCATCCTTCCACACTAACAAACCCATAACTCATCCAACATCGACTAATAAGTTAACTTATGATACTATGGTTTATTTCAACCATCCAAGAGAAATCTCCCTCTATAATAGGATCTAAAAAAATAGGAAGGGAAGGGTGTATACTCAGTATACAAATTTTGTGAAAAGATTTCTTTTATCGATCAACCAGAGGATTTTCTAATGAAAAAACAATCTGGGTTACACTATATTCGTGATCTAACCATAAAGGGGGAACACCATATCCAACGAGAAAACCCAAGGACCCAAACAAGATGGTCCATTGGTCAATACATGCCACAAACTAGATCCAAAAACATGAATGGAACCACTATAATGGTATCCCGAAACATTTCTCAGTAGAGACCACTAACCGGCCCTTCAACCCGACTCACGAACCAAACACAAACCCAAAACACAGTTCAAACAAGAGGAGTTCATGGACTCCAAACATCGAACGACATCAATATTTCAAAAAAAAACATAATACAAACCATCCCAATACAGTCATCATGACATCATGTTTTCTTTTAGAAACATTTCTTTGAAAAATAATGGTTATTTGGTTACTGTATCCACCAATGGTACCCCATGGGCCTCACAATGCATGTTTCGGCATCACACAAGGAACCCTTCTCATATAAATCCTGACATTCATCTAGTCATTCCATTAACCATCCAACATCCCATGTAATCTCATGCATGTGGCCACTCACGTAAATACCAATATTTAAAACAAAAATTCATTCCACTTTTCCAAACCAAAAAAAAATCAACCAATACTTCTTTTTTATCAAGACCGCTTACCATGAAATCAATCTTAATTTACAGCATAAATAAATGTTTAGAAAGGAACAATAATTAAAATGAAAACTCAATTTCAAGAAATTCACACCCATTTCCAAAAATCTCATCCCATTAAAACACCTTTCAATAGATTATAAAACTCTCTTGGGGAAACCTTTTCAAAACGAACTTTATCATAGTTCCTGTTTAAAAAGAGGCATAAACACACAATTTTACATTTCGAAATCATTATTAAAATTCAGTTCCACAATTTCAAAAATCAAACCATTCCCTCTTTGTTATAAAAAAATTTTAAACAAACATTACACTTCTTAAAACAATGTCATTTTTTCTATAAAACCAAAATTCCATTATTTCAGAACTAAAGGACACAAGACAATGCGAGAGGAAACTAGTTTCAGTGGGTGACTTGGACATATGGTTGGGCGACATACGCCAATCACTTCACCATCACATAATTTGGTCTAGGGAAATATCATTGGATCCACATGGCTTTCCAGACCCTGAGATCTAACAGAGACATTTAACCCAACTCTCTTTTTATCTCCTTGAACCATTATCACACCAAGAAAACTAAAGGAATCAGATAAATACTAAATTCCACTAGAGAAATGAATACCATCTTGAGGTGTGATGTCATGGAACACTACCCATAAATAGAATGTCATGTCTGGACAATCCTAGCACCATAATATCCCAAATATTCCCTAGATAGTATGACCAAATGTGGACGAGCCTCCTCTGATACCATTTTTTCATGAATCGAATCTAGTTTCCATTAAAACTTTCACCAAACCCAGCCAATGACAAGGCCCGAAGGGCGTTCCCGATAACCTATGTTTAGAACATGATAACAGGTATCATAAAAAAAATTGGGAATGATTTTCGTGAGTTTATAAACATACAATTAAAACCATGTCCGATAAAACGAATCTAGATTTTTATACAAAATCATATTTTAAAAGATTTAATTACATAACTACATTGTTTAAAATTAATTTCAAAGACTATAAAAATTGAATAAAACAAAAAAGGATATCCAAATAACCTTCACATGGCAAGAGGAACTGCCTTCAATCCATCTACACAACATTGCATCATGATGAACCGCTAAAAACACAAAACGTTGGAACAAAAGTTGTACCCAAACTTGTGGAAAAATAACCAATTATACTAACACCCAAAAGTTTAAATAGGGTGTGAGACAAATCCTAGTAGGATACCAAAACTAGGATGTTCCATGTTATAAACATTCAAAGACAAAAATCCTGCAAGTTTTCATAGACATCAAATTCTAGTTACAATTTCTATAAGATTCAACCTTAAATAAAACAATTTCACATAGGATATTTTAAAGAATCAATAATTTTAATCAAAACAACAAGGATACTGAATTTTCAAGCCAATAAAACAATATTATGATGGTATGAACAAAGTATCTAATGAGCACAAAAAATTGGAATATAAACCCTAGGAACTAGCTCGTTTTGGGTCCCAGGTACCTCGTATCTCGGTGAGAGTAACCATCACAATATATGTTCTCATGCACACGGGAAAATAGTAGGGAGAATTACCATAACCTATTAATTCCACATCATTATAACAACCATCATCATCATAGTTTAGTTATTATTGTATGAATAAAAATTTCTACATGAAACGGAGGCCAAACCCCACAGGATCAGTAGCATACCAGTACATGTGCACCAACCTAGATACCCAGGTTTCCCCTTGTGCTCGAAGAAGTTCAACAGGACATGAAATATAATTCTCACACAAAAATACAAATTTCACACCACACATTCACCACACTTCCCACATGTACATGACACAAGTCACATTATCCCCTTTTCATTAAAATTTATTTTGAAATCAAACTCACACCAAAATAGACCACACCACTTTTTTCATATCTTTCACAATTCATCAAATCCTTTAAAGATTTTATAAAATCTTCCCCAAGATGCTAAAAATCACATAACATCCAACTAACATGTTACATAATACCCATTTTATAAGGAAAATCCATTTTTTGCATCACACTCACAAAAAACAGTCCACAAACAAGTTTCACACACAATTTTATAAATCACCTTGAAAAATTTCAAAACATTATCAAAGTGTCTGAAATAAAAACTAACCACATTATCTTTGAAAAACTCATTTTAGGTGAACACGCTCACAAAAATAGTATATATTCATCATTTTCCAACTTTCTTTAACCCAACAAATCATTTACGATTTTCATAAAACAAACCAAAGGGGTATAACTATGTTGTGCACACAAAACAAATTTCAAAAACCTCTTTCAAAGACAAAATTTCACCAATACCAATCAAAAATATAATTCTAAGACCTATAAATATTTATTAAATAACATTAATGTTTAATAAAAATCACCTCGAATAATACCACACAAGATCCATGTGAAAAACGCACATTTTCGTAAAACACCTTCTGAAGGAATAACATGGTTTTACACATAAAACCCATTAAAATACTATTTTGAGTCCAAAATGACACCAAATAATTAAAAAACCCAAATTGGAATCCCCATTAAATACTAATTAATCAGTTGTGTATGCTATAAAATACACCCAAATGTTACCCCAATAATCACCCATGATAAGCACCCAATTTCAAGCTAAAAGGAAAATATAAAATTAAATGCTTAACCAAATCCATAAAAAATAGTTTTCTCACCACACATAACATATGAGGAACATATATGATAAGTAAATCAAGAATTATAACTCATAATGGAATGAATACACATGTAATCACTTACCTTTAGAGTCAAAACCCCCAAATCGTTGTGCAAAACCTCAACCACACCACCACCGCACCAAAAGGAAGATAAATACATACCTAGAGCACAATATTTATCTAAAAATACTAATGGTTAATTCCTAAGTACGAAACCAATATTTTGGACACTTTATAACTTCCTGTAAATTAAAGGAAAACCAAAAGAAGATTGGATAAACAAAGAAGGAATCACTAACCTAGAATAATATTGGAGTTTCCCCACCAGAAATCCAATCAAAGGTGGGTTCCATAAGATATTGATGGAGCGTTGAAGAGTCTGAGGGATGTCGGGGTCACATTGGGGAAGAATGAATAGGGTTAGATTTATTTCTTGGAGGGAAAAAATTTAATATCAAAATGTTTTTATCGAGCTGGACACCCTTTCTCGGTTTCGCTCCATGATTTAGTAAACTGTGCGGCCAAAACATGTGGCATGTTCTAGCCACCCAATAAGATCCCATTATCCTCCAATATTAGGGGGTATAAGGGGGAACCTAGGGGGAAATTTAGGCCAAGGATAGGGGAGAAAAAATCCCAAAAAACCCATCATTTTCACTAAAAACTCATCCAAATCAAGGGTACAAACCTCCTCAACATCTTACCCCACATGTGGTTCTAGTAAGAGTGTGCCTAATTAAACGTGAAAACACAAAAACATCACACCATCACATTGAAAAAATAGGAGTCCAATTACCATAAAATACCCCCAAGATAAAGGACATAGATTAATAACATAAGAGGCAACAAAATTCCAAACTCGGAACACACAGGAACCAAGAGAAAGCTAAAAACTGAAAAATGATTTGAATCAAAGCATGGAATTGAAAATAAAGGAGAGATACTTTCTTCATTATCCTTTTTAGTTATAGTAGAATGGTTATATGTTTTTAGAACTAATGTAAGGTACATTATATGTTCATGGATAACTCATATGAAATGAATATGTTAGTTACCATTGATGAGATTTATATTTTTTTTGGATTTGGGTGTGTTCATGAATCATGGGTAGGAACATAGGAACATATTACATATATATACCTTTAAAGTATTTTATGGGTGTTTTATGAATAAATTTATGGACTTTTTTTAACTATAGAGTGAAATATATGTGTTCTATACTGTTTTAATATATTAATTTGACAATAATTTTTTGAACATGAGAATGATATTATGTTGTCTATATTAGATTGTAACTAACATGTAGAGATAAATTATAAGGCTTGAGAGTTAGGTGTAAATACGGGGGTTGTACCATGTGTGTGGATATCTACATGGAAAAGTATTCTAATAATAATCCCATAAGTGTACATCATAAATGCTTACATTTTTATGTAGGAATTATATTATTTTAATTCTAATTATTTTATTGGTATATTTGAAAATGCCTCCATATATATACTTGATAGGACCACTTGGTTAAGTATGTAATAATTCTATAACTATGGTGGATTCACGAGTTACACCAAATGCTATATAAGAGGATGAATATAATATTTCTTCTACACATGCTCCATTGGTTCAGAAATTGGATCCAATCCATCCAGTAGTATATTAGTATGTACCCATCTATGGTGGAGGGGTACAGAGGTCCATTATTGATTACACATGTGACATACAACTTTACTATCTTCCATAATTCTAGGTTAGAAGAGGAACATAGTATTATGATATCTGTATTGAAATTATAGAGAGTATATTTGACTTTTTTGTCACACTATAGGAATGAAATGCCAAGCTAGTAGTGTTTATGCTTTAGGAATCCACCAGATGATGGTGAGGTGTCATAGGAAAACAAGGTAGATGTGACTTCCTATGTATAGAGGACTACAAGAACATATTATAATGGAAATTTTCATTACATGTTGAAGAAATTCCATTCTTAAATATTGATGGAAGTTTATTGGAAATATATTAATATATCTATATCCTATAATAATTTCACCAAATTGACTCATTTCACCTCTACATTGGATAAAAATAAGGAAATAAGGATAGAAAATTAATGATTGGTCTTCTCATTGATATTATATGGATGGTTAAGATATTTGAATTAATAGTATACTTGGAAGGTCTGGACAAGGCCTTAACTATTAGGAATGTCCTAAAGGAAGATTGAGTAGTTGATCTTATTCTATCATTTAATAAAAATCTGGGTGGATCTCTTACAATTGTGGTTGTCATCTCATCTCGCATTAGGAAGTGGAAGATCAATGTTGTATAACCGTGTGGAAATAGAAAGGTTTAGTAGAGTCTATATACATAATCACCCCCGAGGAGTAGTTCCATAGTGATTCAACTACTGTAATGATAGACAATAAAGAAGGTTCTACCCCACATCTACACTCAATAATAGATAATGGGGGATGATTTGGAATATTCAATATTTATTTATGATGGAATTTTGGTCATGATCGCATAGGGGTGTGAGGTATAAACGGGTTGTGGCATAGAGATCTATTCAAGGCCCTTAGAAGTAGACCCCTGAACCATGGATATCAATGACCAAGTGACTTATAAACCAAAGAAGAAAGTCTATGATCCCTGGATATGTGTAATTTATATAATGGATATGGTTCCTCCTACAAATGGAGATGTTTCTTCTACCATTAGGGGTATGATCTTGATTACATCATTTATTTATTCTACTTTGTTTAATATAGGATCATACAATACTTTTATACCAACACAAGTAATTGTTGTCGTAGATTTTATGGTTATGTTCTCTTCTGAGTCACTCTCTCTTGAAATGCCCTTATGAAATAATGTAGACAATCTATAGTGATGTTCTTAATTCACAATCATTATTGTTGGATATAGTCATATATGGTTCTATGCTCTTAGAGATAACTAGTCTTGATATGATATTCAAAATGGTTTGGGTGACCAGTTATCATGATCATATCGACTATAAATTTTGATCTGATGATTTTAATACACCTAGAATAGATAGGATCATGTTTACAAATGAGTGGAATATAGAATAATGTAGTATAAAAATGGACCTAATTTTGTTTAGTGCTATCATGACATACGTAGTAGGTGTAGATCTATAAAAAAAATACATATTGTCCTCATATAACTTTCCTCTATTGGTGGATCATTATCAATGTATTTTCTTATGTTGCTTTTTAGGTCATTCTATAGGAAGATGAATTTATTTATTTATTAAGTTTTTTCGTATAGTGTAACTAATATTGATCCCTTTTTATAGAATGGAACCAACTTAGTTGTAATATTTTAAGCTGAAGATAGAGAATTTTTATGTGAATCTTTTTATCAAATCAAGAAAATTTTTTAGTGGGGTTCAATATTGTTTTTTAAGATGAAATACTATATTTTATAGAATTATATGGGATATAGGAAGTTGAATTATGTAATGATATTTAAAAGATACCTTTTACCTCGGATTGATGATATGTTTGATCAATTATTGGGTGCTTGGTGGTTTTCCAAGATTGATATTTATTTAGGATACCATCAAATATGTTTTAGAGAGGAGGCTTTTGGAAAGATAATATTTTTGTGTAGGTATTAAATTTTTGGGTATATTTTCATTCATTATAGGTTGAAAAATTATACAATGTTGTTTACAGCTATCATGAACATGATTTTCCGTCAATATATTGACTATTTCATCATTGGATTCATTATCTATATCCTGATACAATATACGAATCCATATATGCATTATAAGCACCATGAGATTGTAGTTGGGACACTTAGATCACAAAAACATTATGAATAACTGTATAAGTTTCATTTATTGAATTAGGATCTGTGGTTACATGGGCCTGTGGTTTAACAGGATGGAAGTTAAGTGTTCCTGGATAAGGTATATACTAAGATGTATTGGTCATTCCCCATTAATGTTTTTAATATTTGGATTTTCCTTAAGATAGTGGGTTACTATATATTTTTAATCCAGGAATTATCTAGTTTGATAGAACTAATGATAGTGATGGTCAAAAGCAGGTGATGTTTTACTGGTTAGATAAGTGTAAATATATTTTCCTTTTGGTAAAGAGGATGTAGATAAAATCCATGTATTGACCATTCTAGATCCTGGGATTTATTAAAAATTGTATTGTGATACTTCAGGTGTTTTATTTGGATAACTTTTGATATAGAGATATTAATTAGTCAAAAATGGGTCACTTTTGTTGTGGAACCATAATCTGAAATACCCTAGGCATAACCTAGAGTGGGAAATTTTGGTATATTCCCTAATGTGATGGTGACACTATCTCTATTGTGAGAGGACAACCATATATACAAATCATAAGAGACATTGATATATCTTCTCTAATTGAACTCTGAATTTGTTATATAGGTTTTGGGTGGAGTATCTACAAACATTTAACTTTGAGATGGCCTATTCTATTGGGAAAGGTAATGTCTATACAAATTCTCTTAGTAAAATGAATCCAGAGTCCCAAGATTTTAGATAGTGACCTTCAATAAAGATACATAATCTAATGAGTGTGATGGTGTAGTGCCTAGTGGATGAATATGAGGATCACAGAGTGCAAACATTTTTACCTTTCGGGATCAAATTTTCTTTGTTGGAATATGTGAAAGTGTTAAAAGAGTCAGACCCTTAGTGAGTGCTAATGAAGGAACAATGAATGGGGATAACTCTATTATAGGGTGGTCCTTAGATGATGAAGACGTCATATACATATATAGGATAGTATTTTTACATCTTCCATGAGGTATGAGTTTTAGAGAGACTCTTATACGTATAAATTAGTACTGAATTCACAGTTGATGAAGATATATCATGATATTTGATGATAGGTTTAGTGACCTTGTATGAAGAGATATGTCGCAAGTTTCATATCATGATACCTTATTTGAAATAGGATTGAGGACATGAATTAGTGTCTTAGTGTCTTTATTCTTCTAGTTCTGATGACTTTGTCGAAGTGCTATAATTTGGTGATGGAATTCATGATGGGGTTACCCAGGGGCCGGATTGGTCATGATTCCATTTGGGTGATAGTCAACCAATTGATGAAATTGAATCATTTATTACTAATCCATGAGACCCATTCTATGAACGAGTTGGAAAAATTATATTTATGGGATATTATACACATAAATGGGGTTAACATGAGTATTTAATCTGATAGGTATGGTCATTTCACATCATAGTTTTGTCAAGGCTTGTAGAAGGCTTTGGGTATTCGACTGAAACTGAGATCGTCATATAATCTAAAGACCAACGATCAATCAGAGATGATAATCAAGATATTAGAGAATAAAATATAATCATAGATCCTAGATCTTAGTGGATTATTGGATGATCACATATCATTTTTTGAATTGACATACAATAACATATTCCAAGATTTTATTTAGATGACACATTATGAGGCTCTCTTTGTCTTCCTATATCGTTCACCGTTATAGTGGTATGAGTTCGGTTACACTACTTGATAAAATATAAATATTTGAATTAATTTATGGGCCTAAAATATTCATTAAACATCTATATATGGTTTTATCCTGGTTTTATAAGACCTCAATAAAATTTTATTTCATTGTAAATTTATTGTTTTTTTCATGATGGTTTTTGATTTCAATAGATCAAATAAATATTTACATGAGTTTTTACAATAATTAACAGTGATTTTTTTACTCAAAAATATTATGGTTGTTTCTATAATTAGTGATAGTTGTTATTTTTTGATCATATATATTGGTGGTTGAAACTGCTTCTAGATAAATAGATTTAGAAATACGATAAATCCATATTCCTCATATACAAAAAACAGTACACAAAACATATATACAAAAAAATATCAAATTTTAAAAAACATAACTACATATAATATAATACCATTTAATTACGTATAATAAAACATTAAATTAGGTCATAGTTTATAAAATACTAATAAAAATAATAGTAATGAATCATTTATTATGAAACATGCTTATCACCTTCCATTAGTTAGTCATGCTTCTATCTATAACATCCATACCCACTTCCTGCCTCTGGTGATTGTATTTAAAGTAGTTAACCACAAAAACTTAACGATAATATTTGAATAATAATAAAATTTGTAAAAGTAAAACAATATATAATTTTCTATAAAATTATTTTAAATAATGGTACAATAATGATTGATGTTTTTTGGATCCACATAAAATATTTTATCAAATCTAGTAGTTTATAATACCATTACAATTCTTTGAAAAAATCAATGTAAATTTACATTGACGAATACACATTTAAATAAATCCATTTCTCTCATTATAATCCAAATTACCATCTGTTCTCATAACTACATCAATTCTATTTTAGAATAGGGTAACCAAATTTGGCCAGTTCAAGGTAAAAGTCCAATTGAAAACTCTTATTTCATAGTAAAATTTTAATTTAAAATTATTATTCATTACCTATAAATATTTATAAACAAATATCACTAACATACTAGTGTTGGAAAAGATATCTAAAATATTTGGATCATTTATTTTTTAAACAAGAATATCCCTCATCTTGGAACCTGTAGATAACTCGATATAGAGATATAAAAATAAATCATTTATTATAATTGGACATATGAGCCATTACATATGAGGATGGGTGTACGATTTTTTAGAGTATATAGAGGAGTTGTGGATCAGTTTCATTGTCTATGATAGTTAATGATTCACTGCATTAGTGTAGGAAGTCTGGTTATAAAACATAATTGTTGTTCGTAGCATGTAAGATTTTTTGGAGGATTTGGGACATGTATAAAAACCATTCATATCCAAGAATGACTATCAAATTTGGACATTTATGAATACATATTGGTTAAATACCCTATATTTTTCATTTGGTGGGTTTTTTCGTAGTGATGACACTTTAGTGCTAGAGAAAAGGTGTTCTAAAATATTATTTATATATATTAGATAATTAAATTTAAGGTGTGTTCAAACATTCCACAATATACATACCCTAAGAGCCAATTTATAGGCAATTCTATATTGGGTTTCACTATGCTATGGTTCTTATGTAGTGTTTTGGTTTTAGTTTTATGTCTGATGATAATTTCAAGATAATATATTTTATGGAAAAGTGATAGTCATTACACCAAAATGTCATTTTATACATTAGTTAAATGTAGTAATTTTCATTGGTAATTCATTTAGATAATGAGACTCATGAGATAATTTCTAGTGGTTCTATAAAAATAGCTTCTTCATGGTGTGACTATTATATATCACACATACAGAACTTAATTTATAGTATTAGTATAAATTTAAAATATCAACTAAATTATTATATTTACATTAATTTCCATGTGATATAGGATACAAGTGGTGAATTTTTAGATACCAAAATGTGGTCAATGATGGTATTTGTTGATTGGCCTCGATATATGGAATGGTTGAGGTTGGCTCTGTGTCTTGATGATTTAATGTTTAGTTTAATATTTCATATTCAACCAATAAAAATACGTCTAATGATTTGGGGTTGGATTATTTTTACATGAGTTTTAATCATGATGGGGATAGATGTTTTCTAGGTTTTTTATATATCCTTTTTTAGTTAGGGCCTATTGGTCAACTCATTTTTACCGTTGTTTCATACAATAGTTTGTAAAGCTTCATTTGATGTAAGCGATTCATGAAAAATCAATTTTTATATAATGTATAGGTAGAAAAATATTTTTCACTATTGGGGGATGGTAAGTATAAACCTAATAAATATATCGAAACATAATAAAAACAAATTAATTAGAAGGGGTTCTTCACATGTGTTTATATAAATCATGATGTTGGTTTTGATTTATGTATCTTAATTATTTTTTCATAAACTTTCATTTTTTAAATTATTTTTTAATTATGATTTGATGATTAAAACACCATTAAAAAATAATATAATCATGAAAATAATGAAATATGTAGGATGGAAATATAGAATAGACATGACAGTAGTTATGATAGTGGTTTTCAATTAATATGACTGAATTCATAAAATGGGAAAATGATGATGTATTGTATAAAGTCAATATTATTATTTATAAGAATCATTCATCCCTTATTGTGATTATGTGGTATTTATGTTGTGATGGCATGGTTCTATTTTACATATTTATGTGGTACGTCAATAGTGGTGAAAACTAATGGGATGATGTTTTATATTTGTGGCTTGTTTTGGTGTGGTGTCATTGTGTTGGGAAATGAATTTATAGTGTGATCACCATGTATTTTTTAAGGAGGCCTAGTTCATTATATGAATAAGTCAGATAAGATATTATGTAATGAGAATTTGGTTTCATTTCATCTTTCATAACCCCCATTTAGTTATGTAAATTAATGAGTATAATCCTATACTAAATCCATGATCAATGCCTAATATCAAAACCATGATTCATGTGACTTTTATTATTTACCAACTTTAGTTTAAATGGAATTAGATGTATAAAATTAATAAACATAATCTATGATAGATAAACTCCCTTCCCTAAATTCAAGAACATTTCAAGACTTAGTCAAAATACATAACATCTGTATAAAACCAATCATTGCCAATCTTCTGAAAACCAACGTAGAAAATATCCTTATGAAGCTTAGTTTTTTTTTCTGATTCTTCCTTAGTAACTTATATTGTAGCTTACATATATAGTTTTTGATATTAAAAATTAAATTTAATTCTTCTACACCCCTTATGAGAATTTCTATTTATTCAGAAATACTTCCAATCATATTTTTAAATACAATATCCAACATAGACTCCAATGACAAGACTTGGTCATTTTTATATAAATATGTGTTTCATGAACTTTAATGGTATTATTAAATTCGTCAATTTATTTTGGGGAACTAGGATCACAAACTCATATATTCCGCCTCTTTATTAAATCATCAATGAAGTTACATGTACCCTTGTGACACCCATAATATAGATGTCCTACAATCCAACCCCTAACATGATCAGAATTATCCTTTAAAAGAACATGAACCATTGAATCATATGAGGATAATGAAACTAACATGGTTGGGTTGGTGTCCCATGATTATTTAAAATTACATTATAATTTGACTTATATTATGTTATAATGTAATTATATAACACAAATTAATAATTTAAATTCATTTCACATATGTTTTCTATATGTATTTTGACACAACTGTCATTTATTACTATGAACACAAAACAAAAATTCTATCATTATAAAAAAATGAACTCCCTCATTTTCTTGTTTGAAAAAATTAAATAACTAATATTTAGAAATACTAAATTTCTTAAAGTATTATTGATATCTATTTTAAGAAATTAAATGATACATTTTCATTTCATTTCATCACAAAACTCAATCATCCATCAATGTGGGGAGTGAATTAGTTATCTTGATTGATATTATTTCTATAAAAATCACCTAATAAATTATATATCAATAAAACGTGAAATGCTGTTAAATGTTTTTCCTTAATTAACTAGAATTTAATAAAATCCCTCAACATTTCATGTTAGATTATAGTCAAAAAATGTTTTCCATTGGTCCCTAGGCACACATTTTTGGACCTTCTCATACATCTATGACACTGATAGAGACATGTCATTGAATTTATTCCAAAATCACCACATAAAATATTTCAATTTTTTCCCTAAATTTGTAATGGTCTAGAGACATGAAATGACATCAGGCACAACACAATGGAACATTATCTACAAATAAATACATAAAAATTCATTAAATTGATAACACATTAAGTAAAAATGTTTAATTAATTCATATATGAATACATAATAATGATAATACCTTTACGTGAGATTAAAATAAGTAATGTTCCAAGATAATGGAATGTGTCTCCAATATATATAATTAATAGGGAGTTATGAATATTCACATTATAAATACCCTAAAAAATCTCAAAAATTCCTTCTGCATCCTGAGTGGGTACCCCATTTTCATAAAAAAGGACAAATAACTCTATGTTAGTAACATTCCATAAATCATGACAAATTTTGATAATATACATTCTATTATTATTTTCATTTGTTTAAGATATAAAAAGAATAATTATTAGCAATATTTAAGAAAATAATAGTCACATTGAATTACATACCGATGACTGTGACCTGCCAAAAACCTCACAATAGATAATGAGTGTCTGCTGGATTATAGGACAGAAACATATTAAGTGTGTTATTTAATTACATGAAATCATTAGTATAAGTCATACAATCGAATTATATCATATTAGGATAATATGAAATGACATCAAAAAATTGTTTATGGTATGTGATGAATTGTTTCTTATGTCGTAGATGGAGAATGTGAACCCTATTACGTAGAGATGGTACTGTCATAGAACCTCTTTCAGTGTGCATACCTATAAAAAACCCTTCCAGGTATACATGATTTTATACACTTTTAAATATTAAATATATATATATCAATATATATATAACTAAAATACATTATAATTAAATAATACTGACAATTTTAATTTTTTGAACTAGGTTAAACATAATATGATGCATAATTTAGACATTAACATGAAGTATCATTTATAATTATATATTAAAATAATATATAACCAAAATAAAATGAAATAAATATGTTTATACATGTTATATACACAATTAATACATAAAATATTCATAAATATACTAAACTATGACCATTGAAGGTGAATTTGAATATGTATATTAAATAAACTTACTATATTTCACAATTTTTCCTTAAAATATTTCACAAAATAAACTACATATGATTCGAGTGAATCAAATTCAGGAAATCTTTCCCAATGTCATGGTGATGGTCTTGTGGTGTTGTGGAAAAGAGGGAACCAGATAGTGGGATTTGGAATTCAGGTTCAATGGTTAGCAGGTCTGGCATCGATCAATGGTGAGGGAGAAGTTGTAAGGGTGTTCGACATAAAAATTCACCATGAGCAAGTACATTAGGGATAGAAGATTGATTAGTGGATAGGGGATGTTCGAGGAAAGTCTATTGTCCTAGGATCGATGTCAAGGGATAATGAAGGGGAGGTGTTGAATGGCTCAGACCAACATTGATCATAAGTGAGGTTGGTTGCATGGTTTCAAGTGGGTGAATTTGTGTGTGTGCAGGGGGTGGGTGTGTGTGTAAATATACATTATTTTTTTTGTAAAATATAGTAGCATATTTTCAAATAATGACCACAACCTATGGACTAATTAAAAAATTTTAATAAAAAATTGTCGTCTTATATTTTTTTTACGTTTAGGACTGGTTTATAGAACCAACACTCAAAAATGTAAAATTACTATATTTTGTATACTGTGTGGAAACTGTGGAGGGTAAGAGAATTAAAATAGTGTTATTCAATATAGTGAAG
Organism: Viscum album; assembly: GCA_963277665.1. Classification (NCBI taxonomy): domain Eukaryota; kingdom Viridiplantae; phylum Streptophyta; class Magnoliopsida; order Santalales; family Viscaceae; genus Viscum; species Viscum album. Next base: position 649,067,095 of record OY728126.1, on the reverse strand, counting down.
CTGATCAAGAAGAAGTTAGTTAGGTCTTATTGCAGATAATGATCATATGATTACAAGAGGAGGTAGGCTTTAGAGATTACTATTGGAAACAAAATTTTCTTATGGGTGAATCATCGGTTAGGTAATCTATATCTATGGAAGAAGGGAAACTGTCACATATACTTTTTTGATCATTCAATATTATTGAGTATATTGAGATAGTGTCCAATCATTTTGATCCCCCTCAATAATATTGATGTTTTCATGATGTGTTTCATCTCTACTTGATTGAGAAGAACAAGCTTTATCCCAAATATGTGATCGATTCTGAGGACAATGAGATAGAGTTTAATGCATCATTTTTGGAGTGCCAGGTGAAAATCATAGAGTAAATAGAGAAGGTTCTAAAATGAAATGTGGTTCTAATTTTCAGACTTCTATTGAATTATAGATGAATCTATAATGTTATGTGGGATCATGAGTATGATATTCCAGAAAAATGAACTGATTTTTCATAGAATGAATCCTAGAGGAACTTATTGATGAAAAGAAGTCATTTTTGTGAATGTGTTATAACACAATTTTATTTTTAAGAATGTCCAAGGGTGGATTCTGTAGGAGAAAAGAGTAAGTTGATTTTTCTTTTTTAAGTGGAATTGGATACTATGACTTGGATCTTGATTTGCACTGTGGATGTAGTGGATACAAAATGGGTGGGCTACTATAGATTAGTGTCTAGTTTTAGTGCTTATTTTTGTTTTATCATAGCTCGAATGTAGAGAATAAAATATGGAATGGAGGTTTGAAGGAGGAGTGAGAGCAATTTTTTTAATATTGTGGTCACTACGCTATAAAGTGGTGGTTTTGATGTTGTGTCTTTATAAGGTATTGGAGGATGTTGTGTAGTGATGACCATTTCTCCTTTATCATTTCCATTAGTTTATAGGACATATCCATTTACCATGATATATTTTTTGAATTAAATTTTTACTATGAACCAATATCACAAAGGTAACTCCATTACAGCTTGGTTATTTCTATTTTCAGATGCATTACAGCATATCTCTATGTGTTATTCTGTGATTACAATTTTTCTAGAGTGTATATAAATTTCTGAGGCCCCTCAAATCCATCATTATCATAGGTTTAATCTCAAACCATGGGTGAATCTAGGGATTTTTCTAGAGATCTTCCACCCCCAATGCAATTGGTTTCCTCCCCAACATTGTAGGATCAACCATATGAGATTAAAGGTGGATTTCTTTCATATTCCGTTGACTTTTCTCATTCCTCTTTGTATAAATCGAAAATATAATCCTATGTCACAATATTATTCATTAGTGTTATTATAGAATCTCTATTATGATACATATAGAAATATTATATGGATCCCTGTCATGTATAGTTAATCCTATTGGTGTGTTGGCATGATTTGTGTATGATATCATTGTAATCATGATGTTGGTATTAAGATGATTGAGGTCAGAATATCCTTACAATATAGATCCCATGTATATGACTCTTGTCATGATATAAGGGTATGTTCTTTTGTTATTGAGACCCCTACATGGATTTATTTTCATGTTTGTGAATGTGTATATCATGAGACGAATTTTTCAAGTTGATCACACACATGTGTGTTTGTGGCTATTTATACTCATGATCAATTTACATTATGTATAACTGAGGTCCGTATTTTATTTAATCTTTTCACATTATCTTTACTATGTTGGTCTATATTATATTTCTTTTTATATTATATATCTATTATGGTTGATGGTATAAACTCCCCTTGGTACCATTATACCGTCACCATTATTCGGTAACGACTTATATATGGTGAGGTGCACATGAGGTCATGTGGTAATCCGACCCATACCAAGTGATTCGGGATAGATATTTACAATTAAAACCCTCAAAGAGGGTAATTAGGATCAAATATTAAAATCTTATATTATTTTTATAATATACCATGGTTATATTATTGTCCCATGATTCACCAAAATCAAGAACACATACATTATGAATTTCCTCAAGTTCCCAAATTATTGTCTTAGAATGTATGTATATTTGTGTGTAGTATAATACACTCAACATAGTCTCATATTCCATATCCTTCTATAAGAACATTTAGAATCAATATTTTTTTTTTATTCACAATATGATTCTATCATAAAAGGTATACCATGTTGTCTCAGTATCTCACACACATAAACCTTGTTGAGATCATCCATCATTTAATTCTACTGAGTTAGAAACAAATGCACAAAATTTGATAACTGGTCCACTACCATCCCTACTATATCGTGACACCATATGGGCCTGGGTAAACCCATAAAAAAGTATATTATAAATTTATCCAATGTAAAACCATGTGACTTTTCACATCATGAATTTCTAGGGAAATTTTATTAATAGAACTTCCTAGAGCAAGGGTCAATATGAGGATGGAGTTTTATATTTGAATTATGATATTTGGAGAATCCCAAGTTGATGATTTTTTATATGAAATGATGTATGAGAGGTTCCTACAGTGATTAGATGAGTCTCAAGAGCATCAGAGAATTTTTTTGATTTTTTGGAACACTTTTTCTATATGAATGGCTTGAACACTTTTATGAGAGACTATTTAAGGAAATTGTTTGAGATTGATTTGTCTCAAGGATTTGTGAATGGTGTGTTCACAGTTTTAGTTAGACTATGAAAAACGTACATCTAAATTTTATATATATATATATAATTGGATAATGATTAGTGAAACAATACTTCCTATTTGTGAATGGTGGTGTATCTTGAGATTGTTCTAACCACATGATTTGTGTATTGTTTACAGAAACATGTAGTATATGGATTTTCTATTAAATCATAATATACCAAAGAACCCCCATTGAATTTTTATGTAGGAACCATATTTCCTCCCTCACACATGAATGAACCCCAAGGGTTCTTTACCCCTTTCCCTTCTTGGTTTCCCCTTGTAATGATATTCTTATTTGTGGTTTCTCCAGTGATTTCAGGTTCAATTCTCCTCCCTCTCATTCTAGTCTTTCTTTATCAAATTTCTATCTGATTTTGGTTATCACATCTATGGGTTTCATTAATTATTTCACCATATAATGGTATAATTTTCTTGATATGTTAGGAATTTCACTCACCAAAGCTAGAGGACATCTGAAGATAATGTTTTTATGTTGTCTTAATCTTCTTTTATTGAATATATATTGACATATGAATTTTGTAAGGTTTTAAATTTAATTAAAATAAATTATCCATTTCATAAAGTGTATTAGTTTATGTTTTCATGTGGCTTAGGTCAATGTCTATGTTGGGAGTGGAAAAAATCCATGTTTCTCATAGTTTCGATGAGATTTTGTGGCTTGGTGGAATTTTACACTACATGAAAAATAATATTTTGGGGGTTCTTGGTTTAGCGATGGTTTAAACTGCTTCAAAATTGACGTGTCATGAAAAATTTCATGGTTCTTTTACAAAAGTGTTGTTAAAATATTTTACTGTGGTTTTCAAAAACAATGAAAAATTTTTGACCGGCTGTTTGTAATTTTGTTTATTTTGTTATTTATTATTAACTAATTTATTAATTAATTATACCATGATTGCAAATTACATGCATAAATTCAGTATATATATATATGCATTGGGTAATATTTGAACTCATAATCTCTTGGTTATTTCTTAAAGACAGTACCACTTGAGTAGGATATTCTTGAGGTAAGTAAAAATTATATATTATACTAATATACATACAGATATATATTTATAAATATTTATAAATAAATAAATTTTTTTTTAAAAATAATGATAATAAATAATAAATAATAACAAATAAATGGAAAATAAATATGAAATATATATTAAATTAATAAAAGATAAATGGTAAATGAACAAATAATAATAAATAATAAAAAAATAATTCATAAACTATTAAAAATAAATAATAAATAATAAATAATATATAATATATAATATATAATATATAATATATAATAATTAATAAATAATATACAAAAAATTTTAAATTACAAATTCAAATAAAAATAAAAATTGAAAAATGAATAAATATTAAATAATATATAATAGAACAAGAAATAATTAATAAGTATTAAATAATTAAAAAATAAATAATAATATAAAATTAATAAATAAGAAATACGAAATAAGAAATAAGAAATAAGAAATAATAAATAACAAATAAGAAAAAATAATTAATAAATAAAAAACTAAATATTAAAAGGTAAATAATAAATAAAAAATAATATGAAATAATATATAATAAATAAATAAATCATCAATTAATTAATAAAAAATAGTTTAATAATAATTTAATAATAAATATATAATATATAAGTAATAAATATATAATTAATAATTAATAAATTCAAAAAAAAATTCATAATTATTTTTTAGTAAATATATAAATAATATATAATATATAATAACAAATAATAATAAATAGTAAATAGAAATAAGAAATAAGAAATTAAAAATGAAAAATGAAAAATGAAAAAGTTAAAAATAATATATGTATATTTATATAATTACATATAAATTTATTTAAATACAGTTATATATATATATATTATAATTTAAAAATGTATATGAATTTACATAAATTCATATAATTACAACCACAAAGACACACACAAACCAACTAATAATATACATATAAATATACATACCAACATTGTATATATAAATATAAATAAATAAATATAAATATAGACTAATCAACATAAGTTCATATAAATATATGTATCCATAGATGAAATTATATATAATTTTTAGGAAATATTTATAAATATATATGAGTTACAAAAAAATATACAAAAAATGTATAGAAACAAAAACAATGATATATATATATATATAATAGATATTAAACATTAAAATATAGAAACCCACAACAATTTAAACATAGTCTAGTTGATTGGAATTTAATTCCATATTATAAAATCATATAAGTCCCAACAAGAATGTGAAGTCTCTTTTTAATGAATTTAAAATCACATTGAATGTTCAAAATTCATGGTATATGAAAAAGATCAACTTTGGAGGCATTTTAGGCCATTTGTTTCCTTGAAAAAAATTGTGAATAGTGTTTTCTAGCTAAAAATGACATAGATACCATCACATGCTTCGCTTTGATATATAGAAGATCTCAAATAGATACATGTATCAAAAGATATGGTCATTTGAAGTTGAATTTCACTTTTCATCTTCATTTTTAAAAATAATAAATTTTATTCTATTAAAAATCAACAAATTATTAAATGATATCATTATATATATTTTCATAATCATTTATCTTGTAGGCTATGGAGCTAAAATGGTCACCTGAATCAAAATTTATGGTAATTTGATATTGAAATATGTTGTCAAAAATCGAATTTTTTATTTATTTTCAACGGATTATTTTAAAAACCACTTCTAATTTATAGTATTTTAAATATATTAATTATATAAATAAATAAAAATATATAAATTTAAAATCATATTTAGTTTTTTTAAACATCTTCTAAAAATGATGAAGAAATATTTTGTAGTGGTTTTTAAAATCACCTCTAAAACCCAGTCATCAATTTCAACTTTTCCTAATGTGTTAGGATTTATATTTACATTGAATAATTATAAATTTATTAATAAATTTCTATAATTAAAATTAATAGTTACATATAATTTTTTATAATTATTTATTAGGTCTTATGGATTGATATATGTGCTCGAGAGATGATCTGAGGCTTAAAAATATCGAGCAAGACTTTATGGGATATAGATTTAGAAGTAAATGATGTGAAAGAGGTAGGAGGTCCCTTGAATATATGGTATAATTTTTGAATTTTATATGACATTTGACATGAGATCTCATCAGTGTGGATGATTGATCCATTTTATTTAAATAAATTGTTTTATTTAAAATTAATAGTTTAGGACTAGAATAAAGAATGTTCCAAGGGCCATGAGGGACCCCTACATGATAGCATGATGCCTTAGATAGTGATGAATGAGATTCAATTATAATTATTTTTAATGACATACACTGACCTAGAAGGGTAATATGCAATGGATTTTGTAACTACAACACACTTGGATAGGTTCCCCTAGACTCATGAGTTGTAATGAGTAATTAATTTAGATGATTACATTGAGTAGATCCTGATAGTGCTCTGATTTACATTAATGCCTTTGGGATATTTGAGATGAGTCATGGTAAGTGTTCCTTTCCCATCATCATATAAGTTCCAAGGATGGTAGACATTGGTAGGACTTTTATTAGTTTTAGTGACTCGATCAGCTTAAGGAAACGTGAAATGTGAGATAAGAATTATTTCATAATATGGAGTGATTTCAACAAATATTATCTAGTGAGGATTTTGAGTCTATAAAATGATGTGATTATTAAGGCCTCGTGGATTCCTTTTCCTTCTTAGTGATAGACTTAATCTGTAGTGTTGAAAATGAGATAAATAAACCCATGTGTGGTATTCATGTTATGATGTAATATAAAGGACATCAGAGGGCACCCTTGTGAGGATGATGATCGATAATGATTATTTATTTACACTATTTCAATATATTTATTTATCATATTAATCTTCTCACATGATAATAATATATAATTATTGGTTATGTATGAGAAGCAATTAGTTTTTCATTAATGAGTTGTACTCACACCCAACTTGGGTAGCCATGGAACTTGGGTAACTGAGAAGACTTCACTGTTCGCAGGATCAGTTTGGGTAAAGGATCGATATTGCGTGATCTTCTAGTATATCATAGATGGTGTTTGGAAAAAATAATTAGGTTAGGGTATATGATATTATTAGAGCCTCTCTATATATACTTATTCCATTTTTATTTCAATATGTTATCATCTAGGTTAGTGATCAACTGTTATATGTTGTCATGACTATGAGTATTTTTTAATATATACTTCCACATGTCATTTTCTTATAACATGTCATGTTTAATTGATTAATCACATTATGATTATTATGCATTGATCATATTTAGTTATTTTCTTATTATTATTCCCTCTGATATGTGGTATATTCACCCCATGGTACCACCTTATTCCCTCACTAATAATTTGATGCCTCAGGTAAATGTGGAGGTGTTCCTGAGGTCATGTGGAAACCACTAGTCTAGGAATTAGTTGAGTAGACTCACAAGAAGGCATTAGAAGGTTATATTAGAGCATCATTTTATTTTTACATACTATTTGGGAAATGGAAGATAGGGAATATGGGCATGTCTGATCATTTAATATATATCAGAATGTTGATTTAAGATAAAAAAATTTATAATAATTCCATGTCATGAGGGGTATTGGATTTCTATTATTTCATTCCAATTTTACAGTTTTATGATTTCACTTAGTGTGGAAAACCTGAATTTTTTTATTTATTTTTTATATAGTTTTTTATTTTTTTAACATTTTAATAGTCATGTGTACATGCATCATTTATTTCATATAGTACCAGCATGACATATGTGTGCTTTCTTAGTATTGGTTTCACTAATTGTAGAGAATTTAACAATTTAAATTGTCAATGAAAACATATATGAATTCTTCTAATATAACTTTTTAGTGTAATTATTATTAGCTACACCATGATATATTCATTCTGATAAAAGTTCATGTGAATTTATAAAGGGATTTTATTGATAATTAATATACAAACCAAGTGTGTACGGGATGTAGAGTTACCATTAATAGGTATAGTCATTTCATTCCTTTATACTGGTTCTTAGAAAAAATATGTTAGGTTATTAAAATTATCATCAATAACTTATATTGTGTTTCCAATATATATTCATGGAATAATTATAATTAAAAAACCACATCGTTGCCTTATAATTTATATAGATCATGACAGAGAGATACTATTATACATACATATATATATTTGGAGAAGAGACCATTGTCTTCGAGGGGATAATATCATATAATAATTCCTAGTGGGGTTCATTTCTTTAATATGTTTAGGAATTTCCATATGATGAATAATATGTAAATGTATGAGAACTATTGAGTAGGAATTTTGGAACATGAGTTTCCTTGAGATGTTGAAATGGGAACAAAAACATGTTTCCCATGAGTTGTGACCCATGTGAGATGTGATATATGAGGATAATCAAAGAGTGGGGTTAGCCTAGGATTAAAAATGAACAAATAGATATGATGTATGGGTAGATACTTCAAGTTACTATTTATAAAAAGTATGTTCTACTAGGTATTTGACATAGGAATGTTGATAGCTTCAGTTGTCATGACATAAAACACCATGAGTTCCAAATATTTTAGTAAAGTGGTTCAATTTTTATGGGAATGATTGATAGAATGCCTGAAAATAGTTTTTTCAATCTTATTTCATGATGATATGGAATATTATAATCCTAGAAACTTGTATATAGGATTTATAGAGCATGAATATGTGATTATGATTTTAAAATAATTCCCAAGTGGTGGGTAGTCATTTAGTATATTAATACATGGTTGAATTGCCTAAATTTTGGAATAGGAGCACCAATGGTGAATTTGGAAAGATGATTTTGACATGACGTAGTGCATTTTAAGTGCATAATCATGTGAGCTTGGGTTTGATGATACAAAAATCATGGGATTATGAGTCAGATTTTGAAACTAGACAGTACTAGAGTCCCAAACAATTTGGTTTAGATGATATCAGGCCAATGTGAACTGGTAAATGAGAGGTATGTTGAGTTAAGAATTCTATAATTCTTATGTATGATATTAGTGCTGATAGTTTAGATAAAATTATACTATATAAGTATTCATTAGGGATTTAATGAAATTTGAAATTTTCTTCTATGGTGGGTGGTGAAATTAGATATAGATCAGAGTACCATGGTATGGTCAAACCATGTGTTCAACTTATCATTGAGTTTTAGTAAGGATTGTTTATAGAATATATTGTGGTTGTGATTGAGAAGTGGTGTATGGGAATCCATTTGGTGGGGTGTCTTCCATTGGTCATTATAGGGTGTTACCCTCATTATAGATGGAATTTTGGAAAATGAAGCAGATAATTTTCTTGGTGATTAATGAATGGGTATGGATTTCTGTATTGGTTTAGTGGTCGGTTATGAGTGGGATAGATACATATTATCATTATGTGTGGTAATTAGTATTTGAGTTGTATTTTGACTGTTGATTATAATATATACTAATTTAAACATGTTTATTAATGAATACCATATTTTTCAATAGAATGTGGTATTTTATGGAGTCTGTGTGAGAGATCAAACACAAGATTAATTTGGATGTGAGAAGAGGACATTTAAAATATGTGGGTTTACAATTATTAGGGTGAGTTAATGGTAGATAGTTTGTTCAATTTGAAATATAACCTTGTAATTGAATAGATTTTGAGTTTTGAACATTTTATTGTGTGTTAGAGGATCTCAAGATGACTTCCTGAGATAGGTCACCATGATTGGGTGATTGAATAGTGTGATAATAGGTTCAACTGATCATTTCATTGAAATATTTTCTAAATGAGTATTGATCAATGTTTTTACATATAATTGGGTCTAATAGGATGTAAACCACATCAAATGTGTCATTAGACCACTAAAAATGTGTTTGGTAAGTTATCCAATGTTGGATTGATCTGTAGATCAGTATTGGCCATTATGATTTGAGACTTATGGAAGAGGGATCCATAAGTCAATTGATTAATTTATTAATGAAGACATTGTTTATCAAGATATATGGGTATTATTATTATTTATTTACATGTTTTTTAAATTGTGAGGAGTGGTGGACCATGTTTTTTTTGAATAGGTTTCCACTTGTTTAGAGTTGCATAGTGGAAGACCATTCATCTTTGGGAAAAACAGTACAATTATTTGATCATGAATTGGTGAATAATTGATGTCAATAGTTATGGATAAGGACTGTTATGTATTTTAATGGAAAACTAGGGTTTTTGGTGTGTTTTTGAAACCCTCTATCTTTTTTAGTTGTGAATTTCAATTGGAATTAGAATATTTAAACTGCCAGAGTAGGGGCTACTCAGAGACATTTATTTTTAGTTTCAATATAGAGATTTATAGGACCCAAGATTGATTTTTTGGGATATATGTAGTTTCCTAATAGGTTCCTCGATTTCTAAGGTGAGTCTCAAAATCATCAAGTGTGAACTTTTGTAATATTTGTAAGTATCATTTCCTATTAATTATTTGAACATGTCTAGGGGAAACTACACAAGAAAAAGATGAAATATATATTTTATTAGGGATTATTACATGGATCGTGCATTGTTTAATGAAAATCCTATAAAAATATATACTTAGTTTTATAGGTACTCTCATGTTTAGTGAATGATTTGGAAAACAATGCGGTAAAACATTGTGATGTGACATGGCTTGAGAACATTCCAAATACGTAGTTAGTGCATGGTTTTACCAATAGTTTGGTTAATGTAAATTCTATTTATATTTATTAAAAAGTGTTAAATACCTAAAATTCCCCTTTAATTTTTATGTTGACAGCCTTCTCTTTCCTCCCTCATGTGTAGCTAAACCATAAGGTATCTTCTCCATTTACCCTCTTAATTTCCCTTGGGAATGGGGTGATTCATTGTTTTTTATTTGGTGAATTGAGTTTATATTACACTTCTTAGCATTTCATTCTTACTTATAATTGTTTAGATTTGATTTTTATTATCTCATATTATGATTTCATTAAATTTTACACCAAATAATGTTGCGGTCATCCAAATATGTTATTGATTTTGATAGGTGTTTCTAGGGGACTTCTTGTGAGGATTTTTGTATTCCATTATATATAGTTTTATTGAAGGAACATCACAATATATATATATATTTTTTTATTTCTAAATTAATAAAATTAAATTGTACACTGAATTATCAATATTAACTGTGCATTTTTCGAAATAGGTATGTGTGAGTTCTGAGAGAAGACCACACACCATTACTCATAGTTTCCATAATCTGTTGTGGGATTCTGAGATTTTAGGCTTTAAGAAAATTCCTTTTAATTTTTAATTTAATTATAAATTTTTATAATTAATTAATGTGTGTAATAGCCTGAGAAACGTGATTAGAATATGATTCGAGGATCGGATGGGCTGAGGTGAGATTTTCTTAAATATGTATTTAGAATGAAACGAAGTGAATGAGGTTGGTAGTTCCTCAAAAATGTTCAATCGATTGATAATTTAATATGGAAAATCACATGAGGTATCAACCCCATAGATGATTGACCCATTTTATTTAAATATATTGTTTTATTTTAAATCAAATACAAATTATTAAAATAAAAAATGATTCAAGGTCATTGAAGAAAATTTGTGAACTATCATGATTCCATGGTCACCGATGGAAAAGGATTAGATTATAATTATATTACATGTGATTTTTGGACATGGAGGGATCATATAAAATGGATTAATTGATCATAGTGTACATAGATAGGTTCCCCTAGACCCTTGACCAAGGTTGGGTAATGTATTTTCACAATTGTCATGAGTTGGTCTTGTTAGTGATATGAGATCATTTAATGCATTAGGGATAGTTTATATGTGTAGGGGTGAGTGTTCCTTTCCAATAATGTTGGGATTACATGGGGTAGGTAGGCTTTGGTGGGACATTTCATTGGTTAGGTGAGAGGATAAACCTTAGATGACATAGTTTCGTTATGGGAATTTTTCCATCTTCGGAGGAGATAACTCTAGGATTATCCTTTCTATCCAGTGCAGCCATGATATGATCTGATTATAATGAAACAAAGTTATGATATACCCTATTGGTGATTGGCTTGGAGTTGATTGATGAAAATTGGATTAATGAACCCATGAGGGGTGTTTGTGTTGTGATGTGACCTATGGGACCCATATGGTTCCATATTGAAAAATAGGCCCTATAATCGGTTAATATAGTAGAGCTAATGTATATGATTATGGGTATCGCCTTAGAAACTAAATTGATCATTTGTGCAACACATCGACATAGTAATGATGGTAGATCATTGATTTGAGAGGCCAACTCCTATTTCGTGACATGTTAATTAAATAAAATAAATGAGATACTAAAATAAATTCCATTTTATATGGAATTCCTCAAAGACATTCCATGATTCAGGGGTTTCATATTTTATATATAAATTTTATTGGAAAATCCCATTGGGTTCAGTGATTACATATTTGAAAGAGATAATTCTTTGAGAAATTCCATTGGATTTGGCTGCGATGCCTACTATATATAATTCCTTAGGAATTCCCCTTGGATTAAACTAGATTCCTATAAGTGATATGTACTATTTCATCCTTTATATGATAACCATGTGGGGATATTCCCATGTAAATATTATTTGATGTTACTAGGGGTTTCCATTTCACCCTTGGATAAAATATTTGATTTCCTAATATTACCTCTTGGGAACATATTATGGCTGATATTATTTTATTGTCTTGGATTATATCCTAGTAATCAGTGGATAGACATACTACTAAAAGGATGTAGTTCCTAGTACAACGTGACATGATTATGAAGTGGGCTTATAGATACTCCAACACTATTTAAAGTTGGTATATTTGATATTGGGTTTCACATTATAACCAAATGATCAATAATGGTTATTTATTAATGCATTTACAATATATATTTTTTTATTATCATAAGCATATTAGATTCATAAACACTATATTTATTGGATGTTTATGAGACCCCCTTGGTGGTTCAAAACCATGTTATACTCACACCCTTCTTCGGATGCTATAAAACATGGGTACCCAAGAAATATTCTCTGATTAATAATATATGTTGTTTAGAGGCTCAATGTTTTAAGATTGAGTGAGATAACTCAAATGGAGATTGAAGGCAGGGTTAAAGTGTGGCTCATGGAAGGATGTTCAACCCCGATGTTTTTTATTATTTTATTATTTATATATATTGGTAGATCATTTAGTGATCAACTATAGTATTATATAATGGACATGAGTCTGTATAACAATATACTTCAAATTTTTTTCTATGAAATGTTATTTTTTTATTGACTATGTGTCCATAGATTATTGTGTATGGATGATTTTTTTATTTTCCTATTATTTAAAACTCTCATATGAGTTTATAGTATCTCCATGGTAATACCTTAGACACTATCTGTATGTCAGTATCCTCTGTCCTATAGGGAGGGACACCTGAGGTGACGTAGTGACCACCCATTTAGGAACTAGTATTGTAGACTAATCAAGGGATGTTACATCCGAATTTTGTAGTAACACTGGAATGGATAGAAGTAACTCACCCATTCACTGTTTTGTTTCCTTTATCTTGTTACAAGTAATTTGACATAAAAAAACCTAGAATATCCTTCCTCATTCCTAACAACCTGTAATGAATCATAATATCATGAAACATCTTGGTAATCCTTGGAAACTCTACCCAATATTAGACTTGGTAGGGCCTCACACACCCCTCTCTCACTGATGTATGGAACACAACTCTATGGTGAACAAAGAGAAATATGTCTTAATACTGAGACTATCCATGGATTGAATCATATCCCATGAACTATTTAGGTATCATAAATAAATTATAATCAATGTCTTATCTATACTTCAATCTATCCACCATCAAATAATTATTTATTAATGGGGTATAATTCAATACCATAATACCCTTAGACACATCAGCTTACCAGTTAGAAATATAATCATCCACATCTATTCCTCATCAGTATTCTTAACATCTTGTTCTATTATATTCATAATGAGAGCATATGTGACAAAATTAAAATTAATTAGTGTATATTTCATATCAAAATCAATTGTACATAGAAACATGACCCAAAAACACTGTTGAATGTTCATCTTCTATAGGGGGAATATGTATCGAATAATCTTACGGTCCAAGTAGATGAATAATCTCTCACTGAAGATATAAAATCAGAAACAAAATCTGTTTTGAACCATGTTATCTAGATATAAGTCATGGGAGGGGTATTTTTTTTCATTGTTCTATAAATGATGTGGCCAAAAGTGACTAACTTAACCCACAACATTAATGTAATTACTAGAATGGGACATGAGTCATCCCAAAAGATTTTATATCAGTTCCCAAGATATAGGAGAATTAGAATCAGAGCAATCATGAACTATACATTCAACTCATGGATATTATTTTAACATTTATTAATACACCCAAATTTCACTCACTTCATGGAAAACACAATCATTTATTATTTTAATAAAAATAAACACTTAGTGAAGTATGAATAATATCCAACTAGGACAGGAAAAATTACGATCTTGAAATTTTTATTGCTTCATTTCTATGAAACCCCCAACAACTATTTCCTTCGGATAAATAAGGATACCACACTCTAAGATCACTTGTACAAGAAAATGAATCTCATAAATTAAAAAGTTACAACATTATTTTTTTTAAAATATTTTATTAACAATATACCTTATAAAATATAAAGGTGATCAACATCTAGCTATGGTTCGATGAGTATACCAATATTTTATCGACAAACACCATAATTAAATAGTATAAGTAAGAATGAAAGATCAAGTATACCCGACCAATGGATACCTCTAAAAAATTCATTAGAATGAATGGAATAACAATTTACTACTAAAATAATTATATTCTATGAAATATTAATTTTTTATGTCATCCACCCCAAAATGAAATTGCAGTTATCTAAATAATAGGTTAATCTTGGTGAACTATCAGAAGCCCCTCAACTAATTATATATGCCATATATCGTAGATCATTTATAACTATTATTGTAAAATAATATTCAACTCCCTAGGGAGAGGTAATTTAATGAATAAATTCATTTTCCTAAAGGTCCTTGATCTATAACTTCCTCTCTATCAACATTGAAAGAGAGACATCAATAAGTTACTATCATATTATTTGTAATTTAAATTTGAGTTATTTTTTATATTTCTGAGTTTTTAAAGTTTTTAATATTCGCATTACCACAACATTTCATGGAAGAGTTTTAAACATGTAATGGTGATGGTTTGGGTTTTTAAATGAAGAGAATTCACTTTTCTTAGTGTTTTGTAAGGGTGTTTGTGAGGGGGTTTCTCAATGGTAAACAGTTGGGGAGATCACAAAATAGTGCCTGTTTTGAGGTACCGTTGGGAGAACCACACAATTGATAATGTAATGGAATGATGAGGGTATTACCTATTTAAAATGATGAGAGTAAGTAGTTATCCATAGTGTATCTTGGCATGTTAGGGCCTCTAGGACGCTTGTAGGGGGTTCACTATGGTGGGGTGCATGGGGACTACATCGTAGAGGGTGTGTTCCCAATTCTATTTTAAAGATTGAATTATTTAATTTAATACTCTAAATATTTATGATTTTGGATCCAATTATCCTATAATATTATATAAAATCTACATATTTGATTCTCAGAGAGACCTTATTATCTATTCAACATTGAACTTGTCTCATTCTCTTCATATCTCATGTGGATTTTCAAGTTAATTCCGACTTTAATTTCCCTTTTATAATCATTCCTTTTACCTATTTCATTTATCTAAGTCTTTCCATTTTTCCTAGATCCCTAATCATTGTTAATGTTTGGTCTAGGGTTTCAGTTGGTTCTAACATAGGGTTTTTTACATTTAGGTTTTTAGGGAGATTTTTCTTGGCTTGGAATATATTGATTGAAGTGATTTTTTTTCATCAGGTTTGAGGTAGAAAATTCTATAAAATCTCTTTATTTTGTGATTCATGGGATTCTTGTACTTTTAATGTATTTTTCTATGAAATAAAGGATATTTATGTTGTGAATAATTTAATACGAATTTTTCCATGAAATATTATATGTCATGGGTGGGATATTTGATGAATTTAAAATGTCTATTTGAAATGAGTGTTTAAAATCTGCAAATCTATATATGAAAATTAATAGTAGGGACTTTTACAATATTTTATGAAAAATTTAATGCATTAGTCTTGATTTAATTTTAAAATAATGAAATTGTTTTTTGAATAAACTATCCAAGATATAGTCATGTGTTTGTCTTTTAAAAATTTTCTAAAGAATGTTTTAAAGAAAGGATTTTTAGTAAATGGACATAACATGGAATTTTGAGTTAATTTTCTTTTATAGACCTATTTGGATGATTATAATACAAATGTATTGATTAAAATGTGTCTCACATTTTATCCTATTTTGTAGGTTTTTTATATAATCTTTCATTATATAGGTTATTTATTTATATGAAATTTATATAATGTAAAATATATTGTTTCATGTGATGGTGTTAGAGGTTGGGGGATTTTTTATTTATGTTTTATTGATGAATATGTTATTCTTATCAAGAATTTTTTCTACCCTACACTTTTTATTGTATCATGGAAACATGGGTAACTATTTAAGATACCTTGATTTAGGGTACACTAGTTTAAAGTACACAATATATCGTGTCACCTATAGTGTGAGATAAGAAAGGGTTATGAGTTCCCCCAATGATGTCAATGTAGTTTGGTAGAGTGTTTTATTTTTTGAGATGGACACAATATAGATAAAAAATTGGTCACATGTGAATATATTTGGTTATGTTCATCTCATTTTAGGACCCATGGTGTTTCACAAGACACCTTTTCCATTTTTGGTGAATTGATGATGGGGATTCCATCATAATTATTATTTATAATCCCCTTGTGATTCTATTTATCATAGCACCTTTTATGTTTTTTTCCTTTAGTTATATTCTATTTCATTAGGGATTCTTACTTGCATTTACACGATTTAATTTATTATGGATATGAGTTCTTATAAATTTTTATCAAAGTTGTCTTGGAATTCGGATTCTATATAAAATGGTTTTTTTATCATTGAAGAGATGATATGAAAAGGATTTAAAATGAGATAAATATGTTTTATTTGGTTTTGATAATTCTAATGGTTCTCATTTTATGTTTTTAAAATATTTTCTACTAATTAGAGATCCCTATTGATTAGGTATAAAATGGATGTGGTATATTATTCTCAACCATAACTTGATATTTTGTTCTTTTATGATATTAAAATGGAAAAAATTATTTTTATATTGTATTTAAAACTAGTATCCATGACCTATATTATAAAATAAATTTCATATAATACTTGGTGAGATTCAACTGGTCCCCTTAGTTCACACCCATCATACACACTCATGTGTATGTATATAGTTATTATTTTATATATATGAGCCAAGTGTTGTTTTTTTAGATTGGGTATCTTTATCTTTGGATGATAATGTGTGAGTTTGGATGTGGGGAGAAACCAAGGACTGCATAGTGGTGAAGATGAAGTATATTCTCGGTTTTCTTTATTTCTATGATATTGAATTGGCAAGGATGACCATAAATTTATTAGTAGTTTCTTTCTTTTATTGAACTGTATGGTGTGTTTAGTTTTTTTGGTTAAAGATTCATGTTAATATAAATTTTTTGAATTAGTTATATTTGTTATGAATCATTTGAATTACTTATTTATTTGTTTTTTATTAACTGATGTTTTATGGATGTCCAATTTATAGTTTCTCTATAGTAATTTTTGGTTAAATTTACACAATTTATTACCACTAATTTGAGGTTAAAACCATTCCAATAGATTTTTTTATTGACATACTATATTTTTACACCTGTGGTGATCATGAAGGTACTTCAAGGATAATGATGTTTATGTTCAAGTGACATATTGGGTCATCCAGGGTAGGTTTGTTACACAAGGTACCATATCCAAATTTCCGAGAAATTGAGTAGGTTATTTAGAATCCATATTTTTATTTTGGGTGATTCAGGATATTATAAAGATTGGAATATTATTAATCGATAGGCATGAGTGGGGAAGGTCTAGATTGTTTTCATATACATTATTTTTCTTTTTTTATTTGGGACTTGAGTCTTGTATTTTGATTCCATATTAATTAGTTTTGATGTTTTTTCATGTGTGAGGTGGTATTTTCATCCCCAATGATTGATTGACGTGAATATTTTTTTCCTTTGAGTTTTTATGTTAAAATAGAATATAAATGGGGCTAAACAAGTGTCCCACATGGTCAATAAAGAGGCGTATGTACAATAAATATGGTTCTTGTGAGCTTATTATAGGATAATATACAATTGGTGAATGACCTAAAAAACAATGTGTCCAAACCATACACTGTTCTCTAACCCTTCTTGATTTTTATTTTGAACCCTTTTTATTGTATATTTATCTTAAAGTAGTTTTTACTTGTTTTATATGGGTTAATAAAAGGTTATATATATATATATTTATTTTAAATGATTTATATTGATGTGGAGTTCCATATTTTTGGGTTTCTTGATTTTTAAAGGATTATTTTGGATGAAAGAGAGGAATTTTATTAAATGGTCAATTTTGAAACAAGTTTTAGTTGGTGTTTAGAACAATAAATCCTTTTTTATAATGTTTTATTTTTATTGTGGTATATGTTTTTTTATGGAATTTTTATTTAAATAAATGTGGGACCATATGTAATTGTTTTGAAAATATTTTTAAGGAGGAATTGGAAAATTAATTGTTAATAAATTCATAAAATGATTTCATTATCATTTCAAATATATTATGGATCATTTCCAAGAGTGATTTTTTTAAATGGGTTTTCCTTTTTTTCTTCAAAAGTATGTGTTGGTAAAAAATATTTTTAAAATTATTCTTTTTATGATTGTTATTATAATGAAATAAATTATTATGACTTGAGATTGTTGATTTTTGTTTTAAAGAGTGTGTTTTCTTGGACATGTCCCTATTTTGTAATGTGTACATTTTAAATAGATAATAAGAAATAAATTGATAATGTTCACTTCCTATATTATTTTTTGAATGCATATAACAATTATCAAGATGAAATAAAGAAGTCCCATCATTGAGGATGATCCAAAATAGAAATCCTTATTTTTATTTGATAAGGTTAATTCAATTCAAGATTCTACCTAGGCATTTGATAGAGAGATATACATGGAAACATATCCTATCCATGATCATATATCATATTTCTTGATTAATTATCCACATTCTTTCAATGATGATCAATGTATGGGTAAAAAGGTGTAGTTGTTGTAATGAATTGATATAATCCAAAATTCCCCAGACACTCTTGAATATTTTTGGAAAAGAGATGTCTCATGATTTCTTATTAGGACCAACCATGTGTGGTGGGAGTTAATAGTCCATTTTCAGTTGTTTAGGAACATGTTTGGGTATATTTTCAATATAATGTCCATTTACTATTTCTATCACAAGAATATGAAGGTAAATAAACCTCTTGATATTGCGAGCATCAATCAGTGTGTGATATTGGGGAATGATTTTTTTGATCATTTCTTATAGTTGGTATTTTTTCTTCTATGCTAGTCTTTAATGAATAAATAAAATCTCATTTCATTGGAGGGGTTTTTCAACCAAAACATAAATATTTTTTTCCTAGATTGTAATATTTTTAAGAGGTGATCAATAGGTCCATACCGGGGGAAGCTGATTAGTCTAAGAAAACTGTGATGGATTTCACCTTAGTACCACATATTATGACTAAAGTAAAACCACATCTTCTAGAGTATAGGTTGGGTGATCTTGTGTTTGAATTGTAGGTGGGTGAATGATATTCATATTTAGACAATTTTATCCCTCTTGGGAAGAAGATATATATAACATTATTTCATTGTGTGGATCCAAGGAAATATAACCCCTATTTATTGAAGGCTTTGAGGATCTATCTTCTTTGTGGCCATTTAGGTCACCTTTAATTTTTTTTATTGTCTCATTAGAATAATATTTTAGTTTTACCTGATTTGGTTTAGGATGATTATCTATTTTTGGGGGATTATTTTTTGAATTTTGATTTGGTTAAATGTAACAACACGACTCGTACTGGGGTTCGAGTCAGAAATACCCCAAGCCTGCCTCTATTGGCTAGGGGCTGGAGACTAGCGCTGAAGGAATAGAAAACTACAAGATTCCTTTTCCTAAGAACCTATACAAACACATGAAACCAACTCAATGAAAAGAATGCATAGGGAAAAGAAAAAAAGATTCAACACTATTATATGTAAACCACAACATGCATAGACCTATAAATAGTAGAAGTATATAAAATTAAACTTATAGTTATAGGGGAAAAATAGACACCCAACCAAAAAATGCCAGAAACTAAACGTAACGGAAATCTAAAATAGTTGTGATTTCCCCATCCCTAAACCCCAAACTATAAACACTGTGTGCGATCTAAGCACTCGTATCTCTATGATCATATGAAGTCATGATCAACATCTCTATCATTTGAAAGGTCACACAAAGTTTAGGAAAATACCAAGAAGGGGTGAGTATAATGATACTTAGTAGGATGCCACGAAGGGTCATGGGAGAAACAAGAAAATTACTGAATAGGGGAACAATAGAGATAATAGGGTAGAATAAAAGAATACTGTAATGGAATGAAGCACAAACCAACAAGAGTTTGAAGTATGCTAATCCAGACATAAATAGATACAAAAGGTGAGAATAATAACTTATTGTTGAGTCTTCGCTATATATAATAGGAGAGTATACTCATCAGACAATGAGAAGATATATATGGAAAGCATGTGGAATACCACGTGCGTCTTCGCCTCCCTTGGATAGAGATTATCAAAAAACCATGGAATTGGCACAATAAATAATATATATATATATATATTTATGTTATCAGTCATAGAAACCCAAAATAGAGAGTAAGTGGATCTAGATCTCACAAATTCATCATAGAAAAAGTTATTCGCCCACACTTCTGTAAGTAGCCATCAACACCTATCACACCACATGTCTTCTCTAAATAGAAAGTCATAGGGAAACAATCACCACCCCATCATATAATCTAGTTTGGGTTCCAATATCTTTCCCTCATAGTTTTTGGTCATGTCACAAGGACGCTACTCGATGGAGAAGTGTCCCTCTTTACTGAGAGTCCAAAGTCATGTCAAAGAGTGTCTCTTCACTATACCATACAGTCGAGAAGTCTTCTCACGGAAGGGGTCCCATACCCATCCCGACTAGACTATGGAAATCTAATGTCAACAAGAACCCATGCCCAGACTGGTTAGAGGGTGCAAGTCTAGTGTCGTTGGGGACCCATGCCCAACCCGACTGGAGGGGTCCACTCTAGTGTCATCAAGGACCCATGCCTATCTCGGCTAGAGGGTTCCACTCTAGTGGCATCGAGGACCCATGCCCAGCCTGGATGGAGGGTGCCACACTAGTTCCATTATGGAACACTAGACATCCCTAATTTCTGGTACCTCTTGGAAGAACACTGAGGAACACTACTAAAGTCATTGGGTGTCACCCCAAAAAGGAATCACACATGGAACATCGAGCATCACCTCAAATAGGCCTCACACTCATAGATTATAGAATCACATCTCAAAAGCCACTGCGGGGGGCACCATCACATTATACCCAGGAAAACACCCAGGATAGGCTACAGACATGCCAAAATCCGAGTCCAAAATAAAGAGATGCGAGAGATGGAAGACTCGTGAAGTGGTACAGGATGCATGTGGGGCCCACATTTCATGTGGTCCGGCCACATCACTCGATCATGTACCCAACCATTCTAGGGTATGAAACTATGAAAAATTACCATTAGGCATGCCAACATACTCCTAGATTACTTGAAACACCTAGTCAAAAGGCTAACAAGCAGATGATGCTCGTCGTTGATCCAGAGGGCCAAAAGAATAATTATGCTAGTGTACCTCCTCAAACAGATCCCGAACTATCAACTGCATATCTTCATACATATTCTCCACTCTCACAAGAGTCGATATTGAACCAATTATTGGGTTCTCTTAAAACACATATAAAGGATCTTTCACCCACATTCCATTCATGTATCCACATTTTATGTGATTCCAAATAAGGATTTGTACATCCAAATAGATCACACCCATGAGATCATTGCAAAAAAACACCCAAGATCGACACTTCATCCACCTCAAATGGAAATACGATGTAAAATTCACATGTCGCCGCATTGTGCTAGAATGGTGTCCCTTGGGGCAGACACCTTAGTCCCAAAACAAATTATGTGGATTAATCTACTGCGATCCTATCAAAAAAATAAACAAAATGGACTACTCATTGACCAAAATTGATAATAGGTGAAAAAATTTGCATTTCACTATAAATCATGAAAACAGGATCCCATGAGGACCACACATTATCATTAACTTAAAAACCCATTATTCATATTAAAAACTTCTCCTTATAACCCGGGTCGTTCCACCGCTAATGGAATGTCAAATGGACATCCCATTTTGAAGGTAGTTCTGAAACAAATTTTCTAAATAATAATAATTAAAATGTGGTTATTAAAATATGGTGTTTCATGCAATCAAACCCTGAGAACAGGATAAAAGTCACGAACATGGAGAAAAAGGGTTTTTTAGATAAGAGGAACTTGGGGCGACAGAAGGAGCACCAAAAAGTCACTTTGATTGCATGATACATGAATTAGATTGAGCTTCATGGAAATCTGGGATGGTTCAACCTCTTCTAGCCTACTACGCAGCGGCGGGTCCAGCCCATTCTTCCAGAACCTATCCTTCTTGGTTTGGCCTGGCCGGCCTAGGGCTTCGCAGTCCATATGCTTCGGTGGACTGGCCAGCCAAGCAGCGGGTCCTCCTCAGGACACCACATTGACATCGACCAATGATTTGTGGGTCTTGGTCCCTCGATCGACACCCGCTGACGATTGCCTCACCACACTTGCAATGACTTGTGACTCCACCCTGATCACAAGTCGTCTATTCTTACAAGCTTCAGCATTGTGCTGAACCTAGTTCACCTCTGGCATCCACCTCGCCATCCCACCGAGCTACATTAGTTTGCACCAACGCACAACCAGCCACTAGAATCCCATCCGCAAAACCCCCAACCACTAGATGCCCGCTTCCACGAGGTCTGCCATCCCCTATCCGTCCCCACTTGATGAACTAGCCTACTCCGAATCCTACCAATTCCTTGGGCCACCGCCAGTGGTTCTACTCTGGTGGCCCCTGCCAGGGGCCATTGCGAACACACCAGAGGTCCGAAAATTATTTCTGACCCATTTTGGAGAACCTTGGGACAATATCTTCAATGTCACGGGCCTCTCTCAAAAAACATCTCGAGTTTTCACTTGCACAAAATTAAATGTCGATAAACCATAGGAACAGGTGAAGAACTGGATGAACCGATGTGATTTTCAATGATAATTGATGTCTATGTTTGTGCATTCATCAATGATAATAAAAAAACCTAATGGGAAAAAATATAATTAATTAAAAACATGAATCAAAACATAAAATTAAAATAAAACCTACCACGTTGGATCCATTCATCATTGACGATGTGTCCATTGAAATCCTTATTCAATCTTTCGAAGTTCCGGCATATAACACTCCTCAATCTAGTGAAAAATGAATAATAAAGATAGAGAGAAAGAAATAGAAAATATTTCTAGAGATATATAAAGAGATAATTAGGGATAACCCTAATTCTATTTCCCTAAAATCTTATTTATAGAATCATCACTCAGCTCAAAATCCAAAATTCCCATGGCCCATCTCATTATGTAGTGTCTAGGAGAAACCCACCATTCTTAACTCAATAGTTGTCTCACTTTTCCAATCCTAGTCCCCATTAAATAGTTGTTGGTTTTGGCATTTGACATAAAATAATTAATTTTAATTATTTTATTTATTATTTTTCTCTTGGTTGGTGTTTTTCACAGAATGTTGCACTGAAAAATGTTATACCCCACCTAGGGAATTCCACATGTTCCTTTCTCAACTATTCCCTTATATTTCCCATCTGATCCACTGTTAAAAATATATACTATCTCAGACACTTGCATAGTATAAAAACACTTAATGTTTTTATAAAATTTTTTCTGAGCACAACATACCTCGAAATTGCACACTTCCCCATCACATAGACCTAGAAATATTTGAATAAATATTTCAATTTCTTATAACGAAAAAACATGGTATCTACATCATTCCATCCTTCAAGATTTCTATCCACGAAAAGTAAAACTTGGGAACAAAACATTGTGTTTTGACCCCATACATGGCTCTCCTACCCTAGGGAAACTCCTGGACTTCATCATGCAGGCACAACACATAAACCAAATGTTTTTTTTGTTATCATATGGTATTATTATTCCAATGATGTGCATTGGAAGATTCACACAACTCCTCAGTTGAGGCACGTGGAAGAGGTCATTCACCTACACTATCTATTGGGAGTAGGGTAAGGTCGTAGTAAACCTCTCCATATCATTGCACGATCCTAGAAGTCTCGATGAAACATGTGGGATAGTTTTCCATACTAGTCAAATATCTACATACACATCACAATTGGAAAACATCATTTCTCCCTAGAACAGCATCTCTTGATTCCATGCTTCATAATATCAATATCCTGAAAATCCCAAGGACATCTGGTCACACAAGATTTCGCTGTTGGTTCATCACAACTGAGAATCACATGTTCGAGAAGTGAAGATGTTCACACCATCGATTGAATGAAACTTGTACCCTCTGGCTCCACCGGGGCCAGCTATGGGGAAGCTAACTACTCCAAAACTTCTATCTCTAGGGGAGCCTGAGACTTTCCACATTAGGCAACCCTAGGGCTTCGTGATAAATGTGTCTAATTAACCACATCCCATTCGAGGTTCATAGACTGTCTTATTGTCATAGTCCAACAAGAATTTCAACCAGAATCGCTGCCTCAGGTTCCCATCTATCAAGAATAATACATACCTAAGATTTGGTGGTTTGTGAAAAAAGTCACTCTTCTAGATGGTAACGTATCCACATTCTTAGTGTGAATTATACCGTTTTCAGCACCATATAGTGAGTTGTGTAGTTATATTTGTGGGGTCTCTATCACCTCATCCTGAAAATGATAAATTTTTTATCAATGTTGATGTTGACAACACATGGTACCAACTAACATGGAATGTGATTAAACTAATCCAACCTCAAGAGGATTGATATGAAAAGCACATGGCACACCACATGTGTCTTTTCCCCTCCGGGAGGTTGTGTAATCACCAAAATATGAACTTTTTAGATCCCACTAATGAAATATCATGAAAAAATTGTTCAAGCTATAAAAAACTACTGGAAACTTCCGGACCTGTTCTAACACCCCACTTCATAACTCCGCTCGGAACGCACAAGTCAAATATACCCCTCCACCACACCTCAATATTATCAACTTTGTCTGGAAATGACTCACCCTCACAGTTTTTACTGCTTCAAAAAAATGTATCTCAGTGGTAGAAGAATCCATCTTCCCTGTGAATTCATATTTATGTCAAACAAAAGTTCTATAGGGTTACACCGACTCCCCTCATCACCCTAATAAAACCTCAAGAACAGATTATGGAGAAAAGTGTACCTAACACAGTGTCTACCTAGTTTAAGTGAAAAAATTTAGAAAATACACAAAGTGTACTTCGAATCATCTCATGCGCTACAGGATCATAGACATCCAGAACATACAGCTGACCGTGGCCTCGATCTACAGTTCCCTGAGCCTAACGTGGGCAGCTTGGTAGTGGGGAAAGGACCTCGTAATGTCTTCCACCAAAAAAAAATTCTTTCTACTCCTCTTCCAACACCACCTCCTAGGGGACCACCATATCCTCACATGGGAAATCTTTGATCCTGACACTGCCTCTACCATGGTGGTACATCTACCAAATTCATGGAAGGATCATCACATTGGGTCAGGTAGTCTCATTCCATGTGACCTCACCAATCACAAGAATAACATTGGCCCTCCCCAAGCTATCTCTACACTCTGCATTACCTTATCCCCATACATCTATGTGGATAAGACTGATTATGTATACACCTTTTGTGTTGAGATATTGTTTACTGACACTAGCTTCCTACAAAAGTTGTCTCATCATTGTTCTGATCACTACCACATGGCTGAGACCGATTATGATAGAACATATCTATATATAGAGTTTATTCCTGAACTTACATGTTCTAAAGTAACCATTATTGATCATTTCCATAGAGTAGTGTGAAAGCTCTGGGAACCTAGTCTCATACTCATCCACTAGCATCCCTCCCTGCTATAACTGAAGAAGTTCATGAAGTCAAATGGTGTGCAACATGGAAGTGTAGAACTCTCCAGGAAACAGCTACTAGAAGTCATCCCATCGTAGTACTGACTCATCACGTATCTATGTAACCATGATCCACCAACACCATATATTATTTGTGGAAAAAGGATGGCCACCATGGACACCATATAATCTTTTGGTTTCCATACAATTCGGAAGATGCCAACCACCAACTCTATGAAAACCTCTACTACCTGAGGTTCTAAATCAATTCAAAAATTACAATGGTATCTTATGCTGAAACCCATGGTGTGTGATAAGTGTGAGGATTTCCTCAAACTTCACTACTAGGGATGTGTGCTACTCAATAGGTGGGGGTGTTGCTACCTGGCCACCTAGAGAAAGGGGTTCACATGATGGGTCCTAAATTGAGGCCTCATCGCTCACAGTGTTGTAATTATAAAAAGAAGCTAGTATATTGTCTGACTATCATCACATAGACAACTTGAATGTATTTAAGGGGTCTTTCATTCATATTAGAACATATATACATATTTATATTATACAAATTTGAACAAAAATTTGTTGGTGAATTAAGATGGGCAGTCAAAGACTCAACCCTATATGATGCATGCACCATTGTTCCATACATCATGTTTCTTGTGGTGACAAGTCGATAAGTGAGTAATTAGTGTCCTGGTGAATGTATACATTGGATACTCATACCATAATTAGAATCCCTAGACTGAGAGACACTCTCATGACACTTTGAAATTATTTCTATAATGCTATGTAAGACCTTTTTTATGGAAACATCTGAAAAAAATCTCAAGGGGTGAACCACCTATGATAGCTCTTTTTCATGACACGACCCACACCAGAGCTCGATCTAAAACTATCCCTTTCCCAATAACGTAGGTAATAGAATAGAAACTAGCACTGTAGGCAAAAAAACATGGGGATTAATTTTCCAAAGAACCTATACACTCAAATGCAACCACCTCAACAAAAATTGAGAAATGGGAAAGAAAAACAATATACCACATTGCTATATATAATCCACAACATGAATCGAACTCTAAATAGTACCTTTATAGAAATGTAAACTGAAATTTAAATGGAAGAATACATTCCATACCAAAATAAGTACTACAACCTTGATGTAACTGAAAAGTAAAACAGATGAGGGAGCTCCTCTCCTGGAACCCAAGCTATGACCACTATAAGTGGTCCATGCACTAGTATCCCTATGCTCCTCTAATGTGACAATCAACCCGTCCATTGTTTCTAAGGTAACACCATGTGTGAGTAAAGACCATGAAAATATGAGTATAAGGATACATAGTAGGATACCCTAGAGGCTCAGGGGAGCAGAAAGAAAAGTACTAAAGAGGTGAAAAGTAGAGAGTACAATGTACAGTAAAATAATAATGTAAAGGAATGTAGCTCAACAAAATTAGAAATTGAATTAAACTCATCCCGATGCAAGGAGTATGAAATAGTGATAAGATAAACATCTTTTCTATTTTTCACTACCTATAGTAGGAGAGTAGAATCTTCTGACCTTGAGAAACTAGAAATGGAAAGCATGTGGCATACCCCACACTTTTTCACCTCTCCTGCAAGGTGAGTAGCCAAAAAACAAGTAGTGGGAACTAGAAACATTATATATATATATATGCTCTATCAAAGTAACCCATATGAGAGTGTAAGGGGATATCCATCTCACAAACTAAGGCCATGAAATGTTAGTCGCCAACATTTCTAGAAGTCATTATTGGAGCCTAGAATCCCACATGTCTATTATGAACTGAAAAACAATAGGACTCAATCATCACACCAAGATTCTATTCCAAATGGGTGGAACTATATTTCCCTTGTAGTTTTTGGTATCTTCATAAGGATTCCTCTTTGTGGGAAAATATTCCCCCTTTATTTTGAGTCCAATGTCACATCAATTCTTTTCTCATCACTATATCGCATAGTCGAGAAGTCATCTAAAGGTTGATGTAACATACCTAGCCCAACTGAAATGTGCCACTCTAGTGTAATCGGGGACCTATTCCAAGAATGTCTGGAAGGATCCAATCTAGTGTCTTCAAGGACCCATACCAAGATGAGATGGAGGGTTCCACTCTAGTGTCATTGAGGACCCATGCCCAGCCTAGCTAGAAGTTGCCACTCTATTGTCGTTTAGGACCCATGCTGAGCCTGGTTGGAGGGTGACACTCTAGTTTCATTGAGGAACACTAGCCATCCCTACTATATCTTACCTCTAGGAAGAGCACCATGGAACACTATTTTAGTCATCTGGTGTCTCCCAGAATAAGCATCACTCCCGGAACATCAATCAACACCTCGAATAGGCATCACACTAAGATAATCACACATCGCATCTCAAAACCCACTACAGAGGGAACCATCACGTTATTTGCAAAAAACACTCAAGATAGGATACTCGTATGCCAAAATCTAAGTGAAAAAGAATGATATGTGTGAGATAGAGGATGCATAAACTGTTACACGGTCCATGTGGGGCCCACACGTCATGTGACCCCACCATGTCGCTCGACAGTGTACATGAACATTCTAGGGTACAAAAATATGACCAAGTACCCCCCATGCATTTCGACTTACTCCCAAAGTACTTGATACACCTTGTCAAAAGGCTGATGAGTGCACGTCGGTCTTCTTTGATCAGGAGTTCCAGAAACATAAGTATGGTTTCACACCTCTCCAAACAGCTCCAGAACATTCAAGAACATCTCATCGTACATCTCCTCCACTATCACAAGACTTGAGATCGACTCAATTCATGGGTTCTCTTAAAACAAATAAAATGGATCTTCCACATACATTCCTTCCATGTTTTTACATTTGATGAGATCACGAATATGGCTTCACACATCTAAATAGATCACAACCTTGTAATCCATTCGAAAAAAATATGCAAGATCGACATTTTCTTCACCCCAAATGGACATCTGATGAAAAATTCACAAGTTTCCACATTTTGATTGAATGATTTATCATGGGGACCACACCTCAGTCCCAAAAAAAATTATATGGACTACTCTAATGTGATCCTTTTAGAACAACACACGAAATGGACTACTCATTTTTTTCAAAAAAGATAATCGGTGAAAAGTATGCATTTCACTGTAATGCATTTGAAGAAGCCCCCGATGGGGCCCACACATCAACATTGAAAAATGAAATTTTATTTCATCTTGGAAACTTTGTATGAAGACCATGGTTGTGAATATGATGTTGTGGTGTCAAACAGACCTCCTGTTTAGAAGTTTGGCCTAAGTCATATATTCTGAATAATAATAATTAAATTATTTTTATTAATCTTGGGAGTTTCTTGAACCTAAACCCAATGAAAATGACTTAAATGTCCAAATGTAGTCTGAAAAGGATCTTCTCATTGAGAAGGACCCATGTCCATAGGCGATTATTCAAATGGACACCTAGATTGTGAGGTACTGGAATTTAAGAAGTTTCAGGCCAAACTGGTCGGGTCCGCCCTCGGCTAGCCTATTCTGAATCACCAGCATGAGGCCTAGCCATGGGTATAGACTATTATATGGTGGCCTAGCCCACCTGGTAGGGCCTGGACCACTTGTAGTGGCACGCCCGACCCAGGGATCTGAAGTATATCTGCTTTGGTGTGCTGGCTAACCGACCAGCTAGTCTGCCTCATGACCGCTCTTCGACACAGACCTGTGGTTCGTGGTTCTCGGTCCCCTGTTCATTTCCCAACCATGACAGTCATGCCACAGCTGATCCCCCTTATAACTCCACCACAATTTTAGGTCTGTCGTCCTAGCTAGCTGCTGCATTGCACTGACCCCCAGCGCAACACCGACCGCCCCTCACCTTCCCGCCAAGCCACCTCGTCTCACACCACCACAAACCTAGCCAAAAGACTCATGACTACTAGACACCAGACATCACCTATTCCTCTAACCCCCCATCCATCCACACTCTTCACACATGCCTTATCCTCAACTTTCCACCCCCTTG
Source organism: Viscum album (assembly GCA_963277665.1). Taxonomy (NCBI): domain Eukaryota; kingdom Viridiplantae; phylum Streptophyta; class Magnoliopsida; order Santalales; family Viscaceae; genus Viscum; species Viscum album. The sequence goes on along the minus strand of OY728126.1, from coordinate 649,036,930 downwards.
GGACACCACTGGCCGCAGCTGACAGTACTAATTCGGTGGCCCCTTCCGAGGGACACTGAGAACACACAGGAGGTCCAAAAAAATTTTTGGACCTAGTTTTAGGATAGTTAGGATTATATCTACACAACCATGGGCTTCTCTCAACCTATCATTGGAATTTTAGCATGACCAGATTTTAATGTCGATAATACTGAAAAACGGGCGAAGAACACGACATACATAAGAGATTTTCAATGATGATTGATGGTCTTGTTTGTGTGGCCATCAACAAGGACAATCAATAAAAAGAAAAAAAATTGTAAAAAATAAATTTAATTAATAACATGAATCGGAACATAAAAGTAGACTAAATCCTAACTCGTTGGATCTGTTCTTCATTGGAGATGCGTCTGATGAAATCTTTCTTCGATTTAACAAAGTTCTAGCAGAGGTCCCTCCTCGATCATATAATGAACGATGAATAAATGCAGAGTCAGAGAGCGAGAGAGGCTTTTTAGAGAGAGAGAGAGAGATAATTAGGGATAACCTTGATTATATTTCCCTAAACTTCTATTTATAGAATACATAATCGACGTAGAATCCAAAATTCCCAAGCACCCACTCTTTATGCCACACCTTGGAAGAACCCTCATTCTGAAATCAACAACTATCTCAGATTACCAATTCGAGTCCCCATTTGAACGTTATTAAATTTGGAGTTCGAGATAACTTAATTACATTTAATTATTTCAATCACCATTTTTCCCCTAGGTGGAAGTTTTCTAAGAAGTCCCACACCGATAAACATTATGTACTTCCTAGGGTAAACAGCATGTTCCGGACTCAACTGTGGGCTCAGATTTTTGATCCAATATACCATTTAAGAGATATCACATATCCAAAACATGAATAGTATAAAACACTTTATATATTTATAAAATTTAATATGAAACACCGATCCTTAGAATTGGACGTCATCCCAGTTCCTAGCACCAAAATTATTCCTTGAAATATTTCAATGTCTTATAAGGAAAAAAAGGTCTCTTGATTATGTCTTATCTAGATAAACACATAATACAATCTCTTCATTTGTATTTTTTGAGTATTCTATTTTTTTTTGTTTATGTTGTTGCTTGGTTGATGGAATATTGGTATTTTCAATTTTTTACATTATATTGGATGTGTTAGGGATGGATTCTTAGTGTTTTGAACATGGGAGGCCTATGGGACAATGATTAGGTAACTAAGAAAAGTGTTTATTTTTTTAGTGCACATATGTGGGTACTAAATTTGTTTTTTGGGTTTACTATGAGATGGTGTTCTATGGTAATGGTCTAATTTTTCCCTCATAGAGTGATAACCTATGGTGAGATCCCATTTTGTTTATTATTGTAGTTGCTTATGGGTTTTCATTCTCTTTAGTGGTTGGAAATGCATGGTGGATTCCTGGATTTCTTTACTGTAGTTTTTGTGTGGAATGTTCTATGTTCTTATGGGTTATCCCTCATTGAGGGAAGTAATCAGTTCCTTTTTAGGATGGACATTTCTAGTTGGTAGAATAATTAATTTCATGATATGCTTCATATAGATGATTTTTTATCTATGATAGGGGTTTCCAAATAGTAATGTATCCATTTGAATCACTATTTTAGAAGAATTATAATTTTTTTAGAGACCAATTATGTGTCTCTATTATTTTAGGGATACATTTAAAATGGTTATGGTTTGGCTATTCTTAGATATGTTGGTGTTGTTTTAGGATTTTTGTTTGTTCTTTTAATTATTTCATTTGGGTGGTTTAGTGATGGATCATAAAGAGGGGATTACTTTAGCAAGACCCCCCTCAGAGGGTTTCATGGACCCACCCACATCATGTGTTATCATGTGTAGGTTTTATACTAATTTATATTATATTTGATACAATGGTTTTTTTGGGAAGAATGTAGCATAATGGAGAGAATTATAACACCCAAATTTACTATTATTTTATTTTTAATTTAAATATGATTAATTTTTAATCTTTTGAAGACTTCAAAGTTTTAGTGGTTTGAGTGACCTCAGTATTCTGTGGACAAGGATTCTCCGTGTTGTATTGATGGTCTGATTTTTGAAACGAGGATTATTAACCATGTGTTATTATTATGGATGTGTGTTTTATTGAGGGGGATTTTCTATGTGGAATGGATGGGGAGACTTCCCCATTGTGAATCCATGATGCTTGTTATGAGGTTTCATGGGAATATATTGTTGTGCATGAACATTTTTTTATTATTGAAGTAATATAAAAAATGTATAGAGAGAGAGGAAGGTGTAATGTTTCAAGACTCTGGGTGTGTTGGGTTAGACGAGATTCCTAGTGGAGTTGCACCATGACATATAGCATAGGGACCAAACCATGAAGGGTGTCTTCCATGTTCAATTTCATAGGTTGAATCGAATAATTAACCTATATTTATTTTTAGGAGTTTTCAATCTCGTTCCCCTCTCCCATTCCATACATTCTAAATGTAGTTCCTAAGGAGAGATCCTTCTATCTCCGGATTATATTTTGGACTATTATCTCTATATTCCTTGTAGATTTTCTAGGTAATTATTATTTCAATTCTATTTTCTCTTCTCTTATCTTTATTATTCCATTTTACTAGTGGTTTCCTTCATATTAAAACACTAATTTCAAGTAAACATGGATTTAGGGTTTTAGTTAGTTCTAAACCTGGGTTTTGGATATTTAAGGACTATAGAGGGAGACTGCATATTCATCTTGTCATTTTATATCAATGGATATTGTTCTCCATTCTATTTGAGGAATATTTTTCTATGAAATCCAAATATTTTTCAATTCATGAGATGGTTATATTTTATAAATAATTTTTCTAGGAAATCATGTACATGAATTTTTTTATATGGTGGATTTAATAAATATATCCTTGATACCAATAATTTTATAGTGGGTTATTAGAAGGGTTTAAAATATCTCTTTAAATGGTTGTTTTGAATGTACCAATCCCATTAATAAAACTAAAATGTGATATTTATTCATGGTTTTGATGGAAAATTTAGGTCATTTTCCATTATTTAACTTTTAAAGAAGGAAAACCATGAATTAAATAATTAATTTGGATAATGGGGTGTTTATTTTTTAGTGATTCTTATGGAATGTATTAAAGTGAGGATTCTCAAGAAATTTAAATGACTTGGAATTTTGAGTCTGATTCCAATCGTAGGTCTATTTAGCACTTTATAAAACCAATGGATTTATTCTCATGAGGATATCATTATTTCCCATGAATAGGTCTTGGATAGAATCAATCTCTTAATGAGAAGTCAAATTATAATGTGATGTTTATTGGAAGAAAAATTTCACGTTTCATGTGAGATTATTGGAGGTGAGGGATACTTATGGTTTATACTACATTTATGCATTTGTTTCTCATGGATTGATTATTTTATCAGCTAATCTATGATTGAATAATGGGAACCTAGGTAACTAAATGATAGACCTTTATTTATAATTCACTATACTAGAGCTTGTAGGTTTTATTATCCTCTCTATCATTAGATAGTGATATGTGGGGTGTGGAATATATAATTATAGTGTTGTTTGGTTTGAGTGGTTTGTGATATGTTTTGGATGAAATATATGCCCAAAATTAGTCCTGTATGGTTATATATTATTATGGTCATATCACATTAGGCCATAGATAGTATACCATGACACCTATTACATTATTTATGATGGGATATATGATATGTCAACTACATGTTAACTTGTATCCCATTGTGATTATATATCATATGGGATATTGTCTTGTTTTATTGAAAATATATTCCCTTAATATAGTGGTTACTAATTGGGTGTACATGATTAAATTAATTATGTTTGGGTGTGTTTCAAAATTTCTTTAAAATATGGTTTGGAATGTTGTTTTGAGATAAAATAGAAATTTTGTTTCGTGGTTAATATTCTATAAAAGTGTTTTTGTATGAGGAAAAGATATTTTATTTGGATTCAGTAATCTCAATGGTCTTTATATCAGGTTTTTAAATTATTTTCTACCTAATGAATACCCCACTTATTTTTTTATAAAAATAAGTGATCTATTCTTTTGGAAAGACCCTATAGATCATTTATCCACTGTAAGGGTGGGGGTTGAATTATTGGATTTATTTTAAAATTTTCACGTGTTTATGAAATTTCACCCTAAAAACATCTTCGATTTACTTACATTATGAATTTTATATCAACCACCCAAGCATCAAAATATGAAATATTAAACAAGGCATGTAAGATTTACAAGATTAGTCCTCTATTTTGATAACCTATATCGTTTCAATGAAATTTTCCATGGGTCAATGAAAATTAAATATTTCTAAAGAGTGAATAAATATTTTAATCCCAGTCTCATTAAAAACATTCTATATCCCGATAGGTATGATTATATTAACACCAGTCTATTTATAACGTTTTTATTACAAATTATTACCCAATAAAAAATATATAAAACTTTTTAAAATCGCTTTTTTTAAGTTCATTAAGAAAGTATATCCAATTTAATCCAACTGATACACCTCACTAAACATGTACTTCTTTTATAATATGTATTATATCCAATTTACCAAACTCTACATCACATACTTCTACCTGAAAACACTATTCAGCACATAACTCTAAAAATATAGTAATGGGACCCCAATAAAAAAACATTGTATGATTCTTTGATCAGAAAATTATATATGGTAAAAATTAATTATATCAATATCTAAATCATTTAGAAAACCTCTTCTGACACAAATTTTGAATAATTTTAACTTTTTATATGGGGTGAAAAGTATTAATTATTGACATACTTTTTCACTCTTATTTATAGGTAATGAAAAATGGAAAATGTAGTATATCCATTTCATTTTTCCATTCATAAATTTCACAGAACAAAATTTCTGTCACATTAGAATTTTTAATAGACAGTTCTCTATAATTCCAAGGACTTCTCTAATCTTATTGAAACTCCATGAATTATCTAGTAATTCCATCTTTCATAAAATATCCTTAAATTCATACATTAAATAACTCTTCAAACTTACTCATTTTCTGTAAGTTGAAAACCCAATTGAAAAAAAAATATCTTCATTCTCATAAATACTTCTATCAGAAAATTGATTGTCCAGAACTTCTTCAAGAAACTATCCATCCAATCATCCCTTATTTTCCCAAACTCCATGTATATTCTTATTGTAAATGTTAGTCTAATGGAATACATTATAATAGTTATTCCAATGAGATTTTCCTTTGTTTTTATTTTACATGTGACATTAATATGAATATTTCATTCAATGAACATTTTACAAAAATGTTTTTCTGATGTACGTTCTTATTATGATATTTATGTATCCAACACTTCCAAAAAACATCAAAACGTTATACATTAAATATATTTTATGAAAACAATACTATAAATAACATTATAATTTTTTTTCTATAAAAATTACTTTTCCTATATCTGTTTCTCTTGATCCACTTGGAATGAAATTGAATAAATTACTATTTATAGTTGACTTAAACTGGGAAACCTCTATAGAGTTAAGTTTAATGAAAACATATTGGACTCAAAACTATAGCTTCACCTATGAATTTCCATAATTTTTATTTTAATCTCTATTGTGTGTTTGTTTAAAATTTTTAAATTGAGAGAAACTCCATAATTAAACATAGACTGATCTTGTTTGGAAAATATTCAGAAGACAAACTTCCTTACAATTTTTTTTCAGGTTTGGTCTGTCTAGTGTGTCTATGCACAAGTGTTATTTTAAAAACATATCATTCTTCCATATGATTATAAATTTTTTCAATTCCAGTTTTCTTATAATATTTTATTTTGAAGAACTTCCCTTTTCATTATTTCTCACTTGATGTTCATCTAAAAGATAGATGCACAAATATTTTATTCAGAAAACTAACAGTTAGCGTATTTATACAAAAACTCTTTCTATATAGTTTTTTTTAAGATCAATTTATAGCATACTCACTACAATAACTATTGTATTTGAAAATTTTCATTAACTTATTTCAAAATTCACAATAATATTTCTAAATAGTTTTTTAATATTCAAAATTTAGAAACCTTTTAATTTTTTTTAATTCATGTTATTTTGGAGTATTTATGTCACATTTTATTTTAGAGACTTATTTAGATTATCAAATTCATTCTCATTTTAGAAATTCATAACATGTGTGTATTTAGAGATATTTCTCTCCAGGAATTTCTTCATAAACTAAATTTTGTACATCTAGAATACTAAAATTCATTTCTCTTATCATCCAAAACATTAGCTTGATTAATGAATTTATTGATGTTGAAAACATTGATAAAAAAATAAATGACCATGAAAATAATGTTATAAAGTTATTAAAATATAAATTCCATCCTTTTACCTTTTTAATTTCCTATATCTTTATAAAAAACATCTTCAAAATTTATTTATTGGCTGTTTTAGAACAACATTATTTAACAAAGTTTTTTGGAAATAAATACAATTTTTTTTATAAAAAGCATTATAAAGGATATTCAATCACACAATTTTTTATTTTATAAAAATTTCATTAACCAAAATTAAAAAAATAACATTTTTCATTGGGAAGTCTATTCATAAATGATTTGTATAAAAATACCCATTTTAGCACCTTTTATAAAAATATATCATTTCTTATAGTGATGGTACTGACACCATGATACTAGGTAATATAATATTTTTCAAGTAATTACATCCCTTTGTGAAAATAGAATTTGTGCCAATGATAAGATAAACACCCCTAACTTTTACATCTCCATTTTTGTTACAAAATTTGAATACTCAAATTTGTTATGCTACCATTCCCCCCCCCCATTTTATGATAACCACAACGTTAGATTCATTTCCTGAAAGATATGTACTTTCCCTTCCAATTTTCGTGTAATTTTGAACATTCTCACACAATGTAAATATAATACAAATCATATAAAGGGATATACATATATACTTTTGGAAGTCTTTGGTGGAGACAAAACATATAGTTACATACTGAAATCCTTAAATACAACTTTTGCAATAAATTTTGTGAAAACATCATCAATTTGATAATTTATATAAATTTATTCTTCTATAACATATCCACATGAAATATTTTATTTTATGAAGTGATAATTAATGTCAATTTTCATTAATCATAATTGTTGGACAGATTTTTTTTAAAGATAAATTACACACTAATTATCATAATGTATATTTAATATTTTGAAATCTTATAAATTTAGATATTTTAGATAAAATGTTATCCAAAACATTTGAGTACAAGAATGGGTAGTAGAAGCATATTATGCTTCAGTTGTGATCAAGGTTAGTAGAATTGTTTTTTTACTATTCCATCTCACACATCATTCTACCAAGTAAAAATTTCTTCCAAAATTTCTTTTTTTATCATTATTATCTATATTCCAATCAACAACAGTTTATCCATGAATGTTCATATTCGAATTTTCTCTACCCCACCCCTATAAATTGTTTTCATTTATCATACCGTAGAATTTTTTTTTTCTACAAACATATCATATTTCATCAGATCAAATTATATATAGATCATAAAAAAACAATATAAATGATATCTAGCCTTGGATTTATACATTATAATAAACATAATTCCAACATCTAGTTTTTTTAATTATCACTTTTCCCAGTATTATCTTCAATCATCTTCATACCCATTAAAATTGAAGTAGAGACTAATTTGGAGTTAGGCATGACAAAATTTTGTAACAAATCCATAAAATACATCTCATGAGATAGGAAAATGTCTATTTCTCTCAATTTGACTTTTAATCCATAATATGTTTAATATTTTATGAATTTATGTTTCAAAATTCTTCTTAATTACTCTTTCATATTATTCAGAAAATTTTAAATGTTTACATCAAAAATTATATCATCAATATAAATAATAAAATGAGGACACTTGAGTAAATATATCTCACATATATGTTACTATTAACTTTTCTATTAAAAAGATTCACATTCTATTTAAAAAATATCAATTTTTGACCACCATACATGCGGATATTTTTTCCTACCCCACAAATTTTTCCTTATCTTAAAACCATTGATTTTTTCATTTTCATATAGAATCCCAAAAGGACTCCAATTGAAAGCATTTTTATAAATTTCTATATTTAATAAACTTGAGTATACATTATTCTGATAAACTTTGTATGTGGTATATGTATCAACATCTAATAAAATTAATAAGGATTCAAATACTAGTATTAGGAAAAAAGGATTCTTCAAAATACACACATTCTTCCCATGAATATACATTTCAAACAAGTCATGATATTCCCCCAATTTTCCCTTTGTGTATTAATCTTGTTTATATAAAAACATCATTTCCCAGAAAATGTTTTTCCCATTGGATGTGAAACAAGTTCTCAAGACTCATTTCTTTCAATATAATACAACACTTCATTCGTAGAATCAACCCATTTCTTATGTTTAATTGGTTCAAAAATTAAATCCACTTCATCCAGTGAGATAAGTAATGTTTGATTTTATAATATCAACTTTATTATGGTTTGAAATATAGATTTGTGATTTTTAATAATTTTATCACATTCCACTTTTTTAAGGGTATAAAATTTCAAATATTTTCCTCCATTTTTTTCTTCTCTCATCACAAAATTCTTCTAATTCATCAGTAAATTTTTTTCTCACTATCATCTTCATTTTTTTATTCTCATTAGAGGTGTTCAGAATTTTTTTTAACTTATTAATATCTTTTTTAAGGTGTTTGATTTTAAAAAACATTCACATCACAAGAATCCACTAATTTTTTAAAATTATTATTTCAACATTTGTAACTTCTTATATTGGGTGAATATCCAATGAAAATTATATCTTTATGTTTTTCCTCAAATTTTGTATGATCTATTTTTTTGATCATTACTAAATAATGAATTATAAAAAAATAAAACATTTTAATACTGGCATTTTTATACAAAACGTTGTATGAATTCATATAGAATTATGGCCTTAAAACACATATGTTTTATACATGTAAAATACTACTAACAGTTTCATTCTTGAAAAACAATATAATCATATACATGACCCACATCATTTTCCCATTTACACAAACCATCTATTTTTTCCTTTATACCACTCCATTTTATATAGGGGTGTATAGAGAGTTTCATTTATGTTTAATTCCATGTTTTTCTTGGTTTGATTAAAAAATTATAACGTCTATACACTATAATGACCCAAACGTTCATTAATGGAAATTATTCTTGATCTAATTAAAATTTATTATGGTTATATAAAATGTTATCATCATTGGTTTTAAGATTATAGATTTTAACATACCATTATGAAATGTGACTATTGCTAATATAGTCGTTGAACAATGACCACATGATTAATATAAATATAAGGCTTTAGAAAATTTAATTTACTTAGACAAAAGAAGTGATGTCCTCTTCCAGTAGACTTTCCCCATAAAAAACCAATTTGTTGGAGCTCAGTGAGGAGGTGGAGTCATTTGTCTTTGCTATTGACCATTCCCAAGATGATATTGAAAACATTAAACTTGAGTGGAACTGACTATGGTAGAAGTGGAGGTTAATAGAGATTACCACCCCAAAGATGTTATCCGAGCCACCCCAAGAGTCTATCACCATCGCACATCTAACCCATCGGTCTTATGAAGGTGTTATAAGAGTTTATGTAACAAGACCCTAGCACTATGACTATTTACATTATTTTTTTATAATTAATGTGAAATCATTTTATTATTGTTACTTTGTAAATATTGTTTAATGCACAAATAATAATTTTTGTTAATATTCAACTATGAAAGTAATTTTGATGAATGTATTTGTTTTTTAATTAGAAAATATATTATTAAAATATTTTTTTAATTAAATTACTTTTTATTAAATATAAATGATCATATAATTTTATAAAGGCAATTGTAATTATTATCATTGTTTGAAAGTCATTTTTGTCAAAAACCATGAATTTTGGATAAATGTCAGTTTCTAATTTAAAAGAAAAAATTTAAATATTTAGAAAATTATTTAGATAAAATCAATATTATTTTTGGAAATAGGATTTCTAAATTATCCAATGGTGAATTTTCCATAATTTTCAAAGACAGTCGAATTTTTTGGTATAAATTTAATACTGTTTAAAAATATAATGTGTCATATGGAATCATAATGACCCAATAGTGATGTAATATGATAATATAAACATTATGTTCAGCCAATATATGTTTTAACATTAAAATAATGTGATATCTGGTATGTTTGATTTATTTTACAAATCGTTAGTGGACCCTTAAAAGCATATACAACATTTTTTCTTTTTAAATTTGTTTCCTTGTGTGTGTGACTCACCTCCACATGAGCAACCATATTATATTAATATGTTTGGATATTGTTCTTATAATATATTATTTTCCAATAAACTTTGGAAAAAATGGGAAAACCCATTGTCTAGTTAGTGGTTTAGATTAGTGCAATGTAAGGTGTCTCATACCAAAATAATAAAGAATTCCCTCTCATTTCCTATATAAACCCCATACAGATCCCAATTTCTCTACACTAAAAGCTTTTGGAGTTAGACCAACCCCTAAAACTCTCTATCTATAATCATTACAAGGTTCCCCATGCTCCTAATAATCCTCTTTCAAGCCCCTCACGAGCCATTGGGATCGCATTTCCATGTAAGGGATTTCTTCCTTTCTCATTTTTGTCCAATTTTCATTAAGGTGTTATGCCATTTTTTTTCAATTGAAAATGTTGGGGTATGATTTTGAACCCCCCCCCCATAAATTCCTCTTTATTTTTGGATGAGGGGATACTCCTTTATCTCTCATTAGTTCTTCCCATGTACACCCGTTACCATGCAGACATTCCTTGGGGGATTTCACTCTCCAATTTTACATCCATGTAATTATTTTGTATTATGTATCTAAATTAACTTATGTTTGTTGATAAATGTATCTATATGAATACATTACTTTAAATTTAATTTATATATGATGATACACCCTTTTCTCTCTCATCAAACGTTTTTATGAATCCTTTTGTCACGCCGTTATGCTACCAAAATTGCACCGCGTTTTTCCAAGCAGAGAATATTGTGTAGTGAATACCATACCCATGTTTCTATCAAGGATGTTCACCATTATAAACATATACATATTTAATGGTAATTTCTTTTATTTATTCCACATTGCTTAATCATGAAATAAATTATTATTTTTATTGACTTCATGATCCATGTGGAACACTAATGCATGAAATGAAATGTTAAAGAAGGGTGTGCCCAAATAGCGCTCCAACGCATTGGATAATGTATATTATCATGATATGTAATGCGAAATTGGTGTTGACACATTATAATTCAAGTGTAATGAGGTTTTACTCATGATTCATGAGAAATGATGGTTTACGCATGCTCTATGTGCAATGAGACTTGGCTCATGCTAATTCCATGTTAAGTGTTGTTGCCACATTTCCATGTTATGATTATCATGCTTTAACATACCTTTATGTTTATGTTTATCTTGTTCTTCATTGATATAACTACTCTCTAACATGTATCTTATTACTCATGTTATTCCATTTTTATCCTCTTACCGAGATTTATAGCTCACCCTTTTCTTATGCATGTCCTCAGGTTATCCAATGCACTGTTATGTACGGAGGAATGTAGTGGTCATGTAAAGGATTTTTTCAACAAAGATGTTGTGTGTTTTATGTTCTCAGCTATTATGTAATGTTCCAAAGCCCCAAATAAACTATAAATCTCGATCTTATATGATGTATCAAGTGAATATTTTAGGTAATAAATCAGGTTCAAGTGTGTAATAAAAAGTAGGGTTGTTATAGTTGGTATCAGAGGATTGGTTTAGTTATTTTTGGGATTAGGATTAGAAATCCCCAGTGTAGATATGGAGACATGAATAAGTATAACAAAAAAATCCCTATGTTTTGGTGGGTATTGAGTAAAGATTTTATAAAAAAAATATATCCCTGTCTGGATATGATCAGGTAGAGGCGGCTCTGGCATAGATGTGTCCTAGGGGTAAACCCTGAAAACACCGCTTTGGGATAGACTCAAACGGGAACTGGTTCACCAAAACGGGCCTCGATACACTCTTGGTTACGATACTCCTGAGAGATTTCATTGGTAAATTCACTAGATTTTTATGAACCCTATATTAAGGGAATGATAAAAAATGCCCCTTAGAATATATGTTATAAAGTAGATCATGAATTACAGAGATTGAAGCCTATGGAATTATTAGTTAAGGAAATAAATGTTACTTATATGAAATCAATTTTGTCCATGGATTACCCTTTATGTGTTACCCCTAACTTTTATTTCATTATGTAATAATCAATAATTAGACTTCAAGTCGTTTAATATAAAAATTTTATCATGTATAGAGGGTAACATAAAATCTGATATGTTTCATCAGCAGGATAAAGTAGCTTTTCGAGATGGAAGGGGATGAGACTCATACAACACTCTTGTCCCTTCCGGAGGACTTACTAACGTTAATTATTATGAATTCATGTTTTAATAGCATCAGAACCTTTTCCAATGTCCAAATTTCTTAAAATACACTCTACGACATATCAAACACCTCCTCTGTACCACAGAATCATCAAGGATCATGGAACACCTATGATCAAATATTAAGCTCCCAACTCTATCACCTTTCAATACGAGGGACGTACCATAAGGGTATTTTCAAATATTTCACCGTATCTAGAGATTATGATACACTATTTGATTTTAGAATAGCTGTTAAAGAGGGAGCCGTCTGAGTAGCCTATATATATATATAGTATTGTCTTCCAGTTTTTTTAGAAGCATAGTAATTATATTAGAATAATCACATTTCAAAATTTTGAAATCCTACTATGTTAGACAATTTTATAAAAACCCAGTACATGGTGATGTTTTGAAATTACATGTTAGAAACAATTTCTTTTCAAAAAGTCCATCATATTTTCCATCAATACGATCCATGTTGCATGGACATCATCTGGACTAAGGAAGGGGAAGACTATGAATGTTCATTGAAGTATTTTTTCACTAAGTGGACCCTATCTCTCCATGATTGATGTGATAATGAGGGTTGGGTAATGATTAATGGTGGTTGGTAAGCATCCAAAAAGTATTGTTTATATTTTAGAGATAATTTTGTATGTAATAAAATTGTGTGGATGCAATTTTTTTAAGGGGGAATATTGTAACGTCCCAAACATTTATTAATGGAAATTCTTATTGATCTAATTAAACATTTATTATGTTTATATAAAATGTGAACTTCATTTGATTTATGATTCTGGATTTTAAAATACCGTTATTAATTATGATTGTTTCTCATATAGCCACTGAACAGTGATCACATGAATAGTATAATTATAGGGCTTTAAAAAATCCAATTTACTCAGAAAAAATAATCGATGGCCTCATCCAGTAGACATTCCCCATATGAATCCAATTTTTTGGATATCTAAATGGAGGTGGAGTCATTGTTCTTCTCTCTTGACGATGCCCAAGCCGAGTTTGATCATGTTAAGCCTGGGTGGAACCGACTATGGGAGAAGTGGAAGTTAACAGAGTTTATCACTCGAGAGATGTTATCCGAGCCACCCGAAAGAGTCTGTCACCATTGCACAACATACCCTTCAGTATTATGTGAGTGTCATAGGGATTATATAAAAAGACACTATCACTATGACTATGTACATTATTTTTCTATAAATAATGTGCATTCATTTTATTATTGTTACATTGTAAATAGTTTTTAATGCACAAATAGTATTTTTAGGTAATATTCAACTAAGAAATTTATTTTGATGAATTAATGGATTATTGAATAAAATAATATTTTAATAAAATATCATTATAATTAAATTAATTTTTATTAAATATAAATGATCATATAATTTTTTGAATGCAAATGTAATTTTTATTAAGGATTGAAAGTCATTTTTGTCAAAATCCATGAATTTTGGATAAATGTTAATTTTAATTTTAAAAGTAAAAATTCAAATATTTAGAAAATTATTTAGATAAAATGAATATTATTTTTTGAATTAGAGTTTCAAAATTATCCAATGATGAATTTGGAATAATTTTCTGAGACAATCCTATTTTTGGGTAAAAATTAAATATCGTTTAAATATATAATGTGTTTTATGATATTATAATGACCCAATAGTGATGCACTAAAATAATATAAATAGTTTGTTCGGCCAATATATGTTTTACCATTAAAATAATCTGAATTTGGGTCTATTTGATTTATTTTACAAAGCTTTAGTGGACCCTTTAGAGCTTATAAAAAATGTTTCTTTTTAAATTGTTTTCCATGAGAGTGTGACTCACCTCTACATAAGCAACCATATTATATTAAGAAGTTATGATATTTGATGTATAAAATATTATTTTCCACTCCCATTTGGAATGAACCATGTTAAAAAACCATGGGTTGGTTTGTTGTTTTGATTAGTTTAATGTGAGGTGTCCAAAACCTAAATAATAAAGAATTTCCCCTCGTTTCATATATAAACCCACCCAAACACCCACATCCTGATCACTCAAATCCTTTGGAGTTCAGATAACCCCTTCAATCCTATATCTATAATCTTTCCAAGGTTCTCCAAGCTCTCACGAATCTTCTCTCAAGTCTCCTTTAAGCCTTTGGGATCACACTTCCAAGTAAGGGATTTCTTCCTTTCTCATTTTGTCTAATTTTCTTTAAGTTGTTATTCCCTATTGTTTTCAATTAAAAATTTTGGGGTATGATTTTGAACCTCCCCATTAATTTCCTCTTTATGTTTAGATTATATGATACCCCTTTCTCTCTCATTAATTTCTCCCACTTACACCCTTTACCATGTCAAAATACCTTGGGAGAATTCTCTCTCCTCTTTTAGATCCAAATAATTATTTTGTAATATACATCAAAATTACATTACGATTTGTTGGGACATGTACCTATATGGTATCCTTACAATCCATTTAATGTATATATTAGGATAAACCCTTTACTCTCTCATAATAAATTTTCATGAATTCTTATGCCACACCGTTGTGCTGCCAAAATTGAACATCGTTTATCCATGCCAAGATCATTGTGTAGTTAATACAATACACATGTCTCTATCAAGGGTATTCATCATTATACATACGCACATATTGATTGGTGCATTCAATTATTTATTCCAAATTACATAATTGTTGAATAACTTATGATATTTATTGACTCGATGATCCATGTGGCACACTTATGCATGATATGAAATGTTTAAGAAGGGTGCGCCCAAATAGAGCTCCAATGCATTGGATAAAGTACAGTATCATGATATGTCATGTGGAATGGGTGTTGACTCATGATAATTCAAATGGAAAGAGGTTTTACTCATTCTTCATGTGCAATGAGGGTTTACTCATTCTCCATGTGAATTCAGCCTTGGCTCTTTCTAATTCTACGTTAAGTGTTGTTTCCACATTTTAATGTTATGATTATCATGATTTATCATACATTTATGTTCATGTTTTTCTTTTTCTCCATTGGTATAACCATTTCCAAACATGTAGTGTATTCCTCATGTTATTCCATGTTTATTCCATTATTTGGCATTATAGCTCACCCTTTTTTCATGTTCTCAGGTTATCACATGCAATACTAAGTACGATGGAATGTAGTGGTCATATAAAAGAAGTTTTCAATAATGATGTTGTGTGTTTTATGTTCTAATATGTTAAATAATGTTCCTAAGTCCCAAATACACTATACGTCTCGGTCTTCATTGTTGTATCATGTGAATATTTTATGTTATAAATTAGGTTTAAATGTGTAATAAAAATCAGGGTTGTTATATACACTATTATGTTATGTGTTCTCATTTTCAATATAAAAACACAAAACTCACATTTTATACATGTTTTAAAAATATAAAACATTTACAACACTTCTAATTTTTGTCTCATAAATGTAATTTGGGTCATATAAGTGAAATCAGTAATAATATTGTTTAAGTAAAAATTCACTTTCATATACTTATTTCTCATTATTATATAAAAACCAGAGTGAATAATATCATGAGGTATTGTCGACTAAATTTTAAATTTATTATAATTTATCTGAGACATATTCCCTTTATATCATGTTTTAAAAAAATCATCTTCATTTTGATTTTATGATGGAATTATTCTTACATTATCAACTTTATATAGTTTAATCATACCTTTCTATCCCTAGGTATCAAGCCTTTGACACCACCACTTATTATCATCTTTAACACTCAAATAACACGAGATAAAATGTTCTATTATTTAAAAGAGATTATTATTGGTTCTTTCTCCTATGGTAACACATTTACTATCTTCTAAAGTTATTGATAATGTAAGATTTTTTTAGGAAAAAATTCATTTCGATCAAAAGAAAGTGGGATCAAACTATGTTAGTTATGCTTAATCCAATCAACATATAAAACTTCCCGAGATTTTTGTTTCTCAGCTTCAATCTCTATAGTTACAATTCTAATGATTTTTGAGGAATTATCATTTCCAAAAGAAACAACTCCCCCTTAAGAATATTCAATATCTTTCAGGATTTTCATATCACTCATCCAATGTAGTGAACAAAAAATATCAGGAATCTATACTTTGTACCTTTTTCTTGATTTGAGGGATATCAAAATAGAAAATCTTCATTATTCAACTGTATTCTTTCTAGATTAAATTTATATTCAAAAATAAGAACATTGTCCTCGAGGAGTAGACATACATTATTCTAAAATGTGACTCTGTTGGTCATATATCCAAATAAATTACTTGTGACAGTTAATGTGTATTTTCATTGAAAACATTATGAAATCTTTAGATTTTAATTTGCTAACATCATATAACATAGGAATGTTACTCACTATTATAAAACTATTTCTTGACCATGGTTCATTTATATATCCTTGAAGAGAAATATTGTTCCAATAGTTTCAGATTTGTTCCCATAAATTAAATAGAAATAATAAAAACTATTAAATCAAATTTTTCTACAGAAGAAAGATCATTATATACCAAAATATTACTACATTTATTAATATATTTTTGTTTATATTTCCTATTGATGAGGAGAACCATTCTTATGGGGGGAATTTTCAAGTTTTGTTGATGTGACATGTTTTTGAAATTCATTATCAACCCATGCTTCCCTAGTATTTTTTCTAACACTTGCATGATTATAAAGATCAGATGATCTTTTACATATTGTGGTTGATGTTTTCTCTTTATTCATTGAATTAAATTTCTATGTATCTTGAGTTGTTTAAGGTTTTACCAATGAATATTTTTTGAAATTCCCTTTCATCTCTATTATGCTACATTTGACCGTAAGATGTTTGGATTGATTTTTCCAATCTTTTTCGTCCTTAGTTGTCATATTCTTAATCAGATCCTCCACTATATTTCCTAATTTATTTAGTGTTAGTTGAGGTTTAGAACCTCATACAAATATTTATATTCTTTTTAAGGTCATATTTAACTTCTTTATTGTTGTTTCTAATTTCCTTCTTCAACATACTAATCTTTTTCTGCAGTTTTGTGATTTGATTAAGGAAAGTAAAACATTGTGATCTCAACTAATACTTTCTATATATTTCTCCACTTCTTACTACATTTTCACAATTTTACAATACTTACTTCTTCTAAATATTTTCATAGAAGATTATGATATTTTTAAAAAAATTATATTATGAAAAAAATTTATTAGTAGAGTCAAATTAAAATTTCTTACTCATAAATATTCTTCTTTTTTAGGTGAACATTTTTTTTCCACCAGTTTATTTAGTTTCATTTTTAGATGATTACTAATAATTCTTCAATCGTGGTTTTTTTAATTATCTTCATACAGTCAAAATATATTCCTTGAAATATTCAAAGAAAAATACTAAATTACTTCTTACTTGAAATATGTATGAAAATATTTTCCTTCATACTTTTCCCTACCCCTCTAATAGTTTATAGAGATGATAGAAATGGAATTTTTATTAATTTAATCATCTTACATAGCTTCCAAATCATTTATGTAAGCATTATCGGTATCTTGGATTTTCAAATTTCTTATAACATCAAAATAGATTTTATCATGATTTTCTTTTTAAATGCGAGAGATTTCCTCTTCTCATAAGAAATATGAACATTATTTAATTTATCTAGAGTTAAATCACACATATATTTTAGGGTATAAATTTTATAATCAAACCATTCAAGGATTTTCTTCATGGGTTTATTTTCAATGGTAGAATATTTAAATACATAACTAATTACTCTAATATTTATCATGAAATCATTAAATACGGTGATCTATTCAAGAATATTTTCTTCATATCTCATTCAGATATTTTTAATCTTACATTTCCTTGTTTTAAACTTTTACTCTTCCACATTGCTGTTTCCATTGAATATACATTAATTATTTTTCCATGTTTTCTTATCTGTTTTGAGACCCATCATCTTTATAAAAAAATTTCTAACAGATACAAAGGAATAACATTTCCATATTTCCATTCAACCTCAATATTCTATTTGATAGCAAACTCCATGGGATCATTTTCATCCTGGATGGAAAAATAATAGTTTCTGCATCAAGCACATCCAAACATAGAGATTGAATACATGGATCACTATGATTTTCTATACATATTTATTTTTTCAATAAATTTTATGAATACCTATATTGTAGATATAATTGACATTTTCTATGATATAGATTCCATATGGTAACCTTGACACTTTTACCAATTGAATTTATGATGGATTTTTTGAACCATTAAGTGAGAGAGTTGTTGAATTACTAGTTTTATTTTAAAAAATATCTATTTATATGAAATTTAATGCAACCAACTTGTTTCAATTTCTTTCCTTATATATTTTATATCAATCTCACAAGCCTGAAAACATGAGAAATTAAAAAGGTTATGCAATATTTATAAGGATTATACATAGTGTGTGAACCTAAATTATTTTGAAATAATCTCCTGTAGTTCCATAAAAATTCTATATTAGTAGGAAGTGAATACATATTTTAAGTCAAATCCCAATAGAGTCCAGATATCTTATCATATACAAGATTATAATAAATCATAGTAGTTTACATTTTTTTTCAAAAAAAACATGATCAGTTAAAATAAATATATGAATGTATTTAAAACATATACACTTTAGATCATTTGGAAATTTTTTATAATAAAGTCCTTCTAATAAACATCACCAAACCTATTCTACTTTTCTATCTTTCGTTCGGTATGATTATGAAAACACTACACCTCAGAGATTTTTAGGGAAACACTTTCAAATATGCAACTCTATGAATCATTTTCTAAAGCCCCAAAAGGATGCTCTATCTAATTATCAAAATAGAAAATTACCAAGTAAGCTTTCTTTAATATGAAACATGATTCATTAAGAAACTCACATATAACACTAATTGGTTAATGTTTCATATTTTTTGTTTGGGGATAATATTATTAAGTAGAAATATACTTTTTCAGATTTATTTATATGTCAGCCAAAGTGGAATAATTTGGGAAATCATTTTTTCCCCTTTAAAAAAATCACAAAAAGAATTTTTCAAACATTTAAATTTCACTTTGATACTTATCATGAATTCCGGATTCTTCTTGAATCTTCTTGAAGCATCATTAATTATTTAATGATTCAAATCATCATCGAACTTCCACACCACCACACAATAAGAAATTCATAAACATAATAATTTAATGTAATATGAAAACCCATTGAAAAATATCATATGATAATCAATATTATAAAAACATCATCTGAAAAAAATGGGTTTCTAAAACTTCTTGAAAAATCTCTTCATCCAATCATCATGCCTTTATTAAAAAAGTATCTATATATTATTCTCAATTTTTTCCCAATGAACTGACTTATAAAACTATATCTGAATTAATATTAATTAGATTTTATTTTAATGATTACCATCATATGAAATGTTTTTCCAGGTACATTATTCATAAATGATCATCTAATGGAAATTATTTTTATGATATTTGTCCATCCAACACTTCTTAATAAATTTAATTCTTTCACAATTACATAGGATGTAATATAACACTACTCTTAAAATAGTATACCAAAATTTCTCTATAGAAAACTCACTTTTATTCAATACATTTCTCTTTACCCACATTAAAAACAACTAAAAAACTTAATGAAGATGGATGACTACATTATTTCAATGTATAAAGTCTCCAGTTGCATGAAAACATATTCAGAACAACAGTGTATCTTTAGCTCTGAATTTTACACATTTTTATATTCATATTCATTTTGTTTTTATTTTAAATTTTTTAAAACCATACAAACCTAGAAAAAAAGTTCAACTGATCATGTTTTTTTGATAATTATAGTACAAATTTAATTTTAGAATGTTTTTTAAATTTGGCATATCTGGTGACTCTATGAAACATTATTATTTAACAAACCCAAATATATTGTATATGATCCAAAAAATTACAATTCTATTTTCGAGAAAACTTATTCAACTAGAATGTTTCACTTTGAAAATATTATTACAAACTTTGTTTATGAAAAATTGTTTAACTACATTTCATTTAGTAAAAAAACTTCCCATTTGATGAAACCAAATATTTTTTTTATGGGGTTTTATGAAGATTATATTATACTATGATAAATATAGAAAATATAGTATTTTATATTTTATTTCACTTATTTTATAAATCAAAAAAATCTATATGAATTTTTTTTGTGGAACTAGTTTACTAGAAATGAACATTAAAAACACTTCAACTTCAATTTAATCGACTTCATCTGTACTATGTTTTATCACTCTTTACATTAACGACTTATTCACAAAATCACCCTAATTATCCTTTTAAAATTTTACTATAGAAGTATGCCTGGAGATGTTATTCCAAATATGCTGCTTTTCAAAAACATCATTTTATATGTCTGAAAAAAATTAATTTTTATTTCATTGATTTTAATGAACATTAGATTATATTGTTACATTTATGATATTATAAAGTTTTATTTAATGGAAAAGAATCATATGAATATATCTATAAATATATTAAAATAGTCTTTCCAATAATATAAATTTCTAATATTTAGAAATTTCATAACAAAAAACCACTATCTTTCTTTATCACATATTTTCAAACAACATTCTTTAACAAAATATAATTGGAATCAAATACAAATTTTTTATGAGATCCCTCAAAAATGTTTTTTATTTTAAATTGATGTGTCATGTTTTGTTAATCTTATTTCATTAAAATAGTAAAAATTATATTTATATTATATTTTATACTATAATCCAAGAACTGTTTATAAATTTTTCATAGAATTCTTTTTGATATCCTATTTGACTTTTTAGCTCACAACCGACATATACACTCATGTTCAATTATGTAGTTAGATTATTATATATAGGCATATGGTTTAATTTTAATATTAGATATCTTTATCTTGCGTTTCCAATCATTCTGTTGTACAATGGTGATTAACCACAGATTATATAGTGGTGATCTTGCAATATGATCCTTTTTTGTTTGTTTTTAGATGTTGATTTATCAGTCAATATTACCATTCTCTTATTTGATGTTAGTTTCTTTTTTTAGATTATGTTATGTGTTTATTATTTTAATTTTTGTTTTATATTAATATAAATTTATTTAATTAGATCAATTTTTTATATCTCACTTTATTTTTTATTTATATAGTTCAACATAACTGGTTTTTCATTGATTTCCAATGTATAGTTTTTGATGATGAATTTTTAGAAAACAATCAAATAATTGTTTTCCATGATTCCTAGGAAAATTATTCCCATGTTTTTCCCCATTTACACATTTATGGCCTATGGGGATCAATAATTTCATTTGTTCCAACAGATGGATTATGTAGGTGATATGTTTGGTAATCATATTCTGGTTTATTACTTCTAGTTCCACACTAAAAGAGGTTGTAAATATGGACATCACTGTAGGAATGTAGTGTATCATTAATTTGGACTCTTAAATATGGGTAATCATAAAAATCATTCTGTACTGAATATTTAAAATTATCAAATAGTATAGGAAGATTATATAGAATCATCACTTGATCCACTGTAAGGATAATACCCTTTATATATGATGTAATGGATTAAATATTGTTGAGTTTAGGTCCTTCTAAAATAGTATCCACATCCCACACTCCCATAATAACACATTTTTCTTCATAAATGTAGGTAAAAGACTCCCACTATGGATGTAATTTATACATGATTGAAAGTGTGTCAATATATTTTTTCAATGCTAATGTCAAATCCCATCATTTCTAAAATAATAAAATTTGAGAAATTCAAATATCCCCAATCACTATGCAACATGTTGGATGAATCAAAATAAAATATATCCACTTCATGAAAGGTGTATGAAGAGGTATAATCATTGGGGAGAACAAGTAAACCAACCATAATCTATAAAAAACCTAGGTAGAGATAATATAATGAAGCACCCCTATATTTAAAATAGAAAATGAAAGTGTTGAAGAAGTTAGAAGTATACACATGACCTGCAATGTCAACTAGAACCTAGTCTAAAGTGTATACATAACCATTGAACTGATGATCCATGACAAACATGAGAAAATGACCCCTATGGAATCTGTAGTGATGGATTCCATAAAGATGTTGCGGATAAATTTTTATTATATTCATACATGAAAGGGTGTGACGTAAAGATAATCTTTTCATATATATTAAGAGAAGGAAAGTATAATATATAAATGGATTATTCATCCTATAAATAATTCATTACCAAAAATCCATAGATGTATAAAACATATATATAAAATTAAATTATTAATTTTAGGATAGTATCCTCTTTTGAGAATGATAAAATTTCATTATAAATGACATTATAAATGGTCTTGTGGTGGAATATAAAATATTACTAACATCGGTGAAGTGTCGTTCTAATAATTATTAGAAGCTGTAGTGGGTTTAAGAGAATAATTTACTAGTGTTTAGGAATCATTTAAATATATAGAGAAATTTTAAACTTCATTGATGAAATTATGACATAAGATTGATGAAAATAAAATATTTCAAAAATTAATAGTGATTATATAATATAAAATTAATTTTTACATTCCAAAATGAATCATGAGAATAATATTGTGTAAAATTTAAAATAAACATTGAAATTATTTTTCAGTAATTTTATTAATGTTTCAATAGAATTGGTGGAATGATTCTCTATTAAAAAATATTTTGGAAAAATTGCAGAAAAGGTACTTCATAATTCTATCTAATAAATGACCCAACAACGAAATATTCCTTTATAAGTATATGAATATTTTACATAATGAATGATTTGGAAGGGATGCATAAATGAATATTTTTATATAAAAAAATGTAATTTAAAAAATTATAAATAAATGAATCATATTATAAATAATGAAATGGGATGATAGGGAGAAATAAAGTAATAGAGAACATAATTGTGATAATTAAAAAGTATGGGAAATGATTCATTCAAATAACTAAGATATGAACTATAAACCAATAATAGATTAAATGATAAAATAAATTCATCATTTATAAATGTACACTAGTAAATAATACATTCAATACCACATATATGATATATAATAGAGAATATAAGAAAAAATGAAGAATACTTGAATAGAATTGAGATTACGAGTGAATCAATTACCATGGGTCCCAAATCACATCATATATAATATAACTTCATACAAAATTAAATTATATTAATTGTTTACATGAATAATAAATTTTTTATGTTTATTTAATTATTAAAATTCCTTTTAATCCTTTTATAAACATGTATTATTCCTTTATTAGATTTATTTGTCTTATGTAAGTTGTTTTATGGTAGTTCGGTTCAAAATTTCAAAAAATAACTTTAGTATAAAAGTAATTGTCAACAATCACAATAAAATGGTTCCATATGCCCTAATATTGGTATGTTATATATGTTTCATAAAATTTTAGGAGTTATATAGTTCAATAGATAAGTAGGTAGATAAAAATTTTAAGAATCTTTATCGGTATTCTTGTTTATGATTGTTAAAAATTACTATTACTCTTTACATTTAATATAATTATTAATATATATTTTTTATATTAAAGAACCACAAATAATATATTATTTTATTATTATTTTATATTCTATAATTAAATATTTTTTAATTATATTTATAATATTTTTATGTGAAAATAAAACACCATGACTCACTTATTTATCATAAACCACCCAGAGTGAGTAATGTTTTTCAATTTTGTTTAAAATAATGAAAAAATAAATATATGAGTTTTATAAAAATTTAATATTTTTATAAAAATACCATTTTATTGTTAATTTCAATGATTAATTAGGTCATATACAATAGTTATAGGATAATTGAAATGAAAATATATGAATTTTGAATCATAAATTATGGTATAGTTGTGAATTATAAATTGGGATTGATGTGAGTGAATTCAAAATGTTCCATTATGAATAGAAAAAATAGTTTATAATAAAATGGACATAAAATCATGATTTCATATTAAAATTATATTTAATGTAGTTTAAAAAAAGGAATATAAAATAAGAAATGAAATGAACATTATGAAACCCTAATTTTGGAAAAGTTAAGGGTAATGAAATTGAGTTTTATTCGAGGGAATGAGTGATACCTCATCAATAATAGATCAAAAATATTTTTCTATCAGGATGATAATATCATTTCTACAAAATTATTGGTTATTAAATTATTTTATTGAAAAGTGTCTCAAATAAGAGAAGAGAATGTGAAATTGAATCCATTAATTGTTCATTGAGGTTCCTCCTTTTAATAGAGCCGAAATCTGTCAAAATGGGAGATTTTGGAAATAGAAGGGTCTTAATAATGTGGTTAGGGGAATTTATAGATGTATTTTGTCTTATCATTGTTAATGTAAAGTGTAATGGAGGTGGGGAGAAATTAGAGAATGCATGATCTTTCTATTAGTATGTGGTATGTGTATTTTAGAAAAAATTATTTACTATTTTATCATTTAGGAAAATGATTATAAATATTTTTTATTCATATGAAATTTATTTCTTTCTATTTTAAAAAATTATTTTTCATTTATTTTTAAAACCTAAAAAATAGAACCTTGGAATTATTTAATTAAATGTAATGAATCAAAAATAGATTTATATTAAAATAAAATATTACCATGGATTAAAAATTTAAAATATTGGTATGTAAATTCAAATTATTATTTTTTTAAATACTAATTTTACTACTTATAATTTATTTTAATTCATAAAAATGGTTTTATAATTTTTTTAATCAAATATATATCAATATGCTGTCTTAGATTTTATGTTTTTCATAAACACTTTAATTTTTACTATGCAACAAAAAAAATTTCAAATGTTATTTTAAAAGTTAATAGTAATCATATTTCAACATTATAGATAAAAAAATTAATTCAAATTTATCATATTTAATTTTCAATTACATAAATTTAACTTTTAAATAAAATCATATCATACATTGAAATAAAATTTATTTTGAATAAAAACAATTTATATTGTTATGATTGACTACAAGTTTGTTTGTTTTTATGCATTAATTATTATATATTTTATAATTAATTGGTAATACATGACATTCTTCATAAATGTAATATTTCAACTAATTGGAAGTAATGATTTAAATATTTATATAATAAAATAGTTTCGGTGCAATAAACTACACATAGTAGGATTATAATGTAAGGTTAATGATTTTTGTACTTATCTTAAATCAAGATTATCGAAATTTGATAAGTATTTTTTGATAATAATTTAATGTAATCTTGAGGAAATAAATTTTTAAATAAAATTAATAAATAATTGATAAAATTATTTTTTTCTATAACACATTACTTAAATCATAATTTTTTTAGAGAAATAAACCATTTTTATAGAATATATAATCCATATCATATTATTTATTATTGTAATGTATGTACAAAAGAAACATAGACAAAACAAGGCCTGGGGAGGCCTAAAATAGTGGAGACCAAGTGAATCCCATAGATACAAATTTACCCCCTTATGTTTTAAATATATTTAGTTAGGGAACCATGTGAAATTGGAACCATGATCTACTAGAGATGCAAGATGATCTGCAACCTTGTTCCCCTACCACCATATGTGGGTAACATTTATATTGTTGTTGAGGATTTATATAAATTTCTTAATAGTTTATGATATCTACAAATGGATAGAGCCATTTTCATGCATGGAGTCATGTCTAATCATGGAGTCCTTTTCCACTTGAGTGATGTTTAAATTATCCTTATTGTAAAGGATAAGCCTGATGAGTACTGCATTAGCCTCTTCTTATAGTGAATTTCCACTTCCATAATGAGTTGTGAAGACAAGAAGAACACTTCCCTAAAAATCATGAACTACCCCTCCTCCCCACTTGTCACTTGGGGTGAATGAGCCATCAGTATTAAATTGAAAACTATTTTTTGGAGGATTAAAATGTATCCAATATCCTTATGACCTTGATATGGTCAGTTGAACTGATGAAGAGAGAGCATTAAAAGATCACAAAGAACAGTTATAAAAATTAAAAAAATTATAACACAAATTAATTTCATTGGAAAAGTGATATTTAACTATTTCTTTTATCATATTATGCATATAACATGAACTTAATTTCAATAGTAATATTTTATAATTTTGTGATTATGAAAACATGTATATAACATTGATTAAAAATATATAAAAATAACCAAAATACAATTTAAATATTGATATGAAAATAAAAATTTTAATAAAAGAAATAATGTTGAAAAATTAAATGATATGTGTACAAAGAATCATGATTACAATTTATTTAATTTGGAAATCAATTTTATTAAATAATTATTTTCAATAAAATTCTATTATAATTGAATTATATTTATTATTAAAAAATATGTATTAAAATATAAATGTAATTTTTAAGGTCATATTGTAATTCCCCGACCTCAGTTACCCAGAGTCGGTGAATTATTACATATCATTGGCATGATCACAAAAGATCAATTCTTGAAAGACCTATTAGTTTAGTAGCCTTGGAAACTCTGGATACATTCATAAACATTACATTACATCATGAAGTGTAAAACTACAACAACATAGTCTCTATAGTACACAATTATATCCCCTTAGACTATCCCAGTTGGTCATTCATAGAATACTTCTTCAAATCCTAGGAAAAATAAAACATAGAAAGAGGTGAGCTCAGATACTCATTAAGTATAACAATATAGCAGAAACATTCATAAATAAGAAAAATCATTTAAGGCAATGTATAACTAAAACAAAATCCATTTAAACCAGAACTTCATCATAATATAGAAAAAATAAAATGAAATAATTCCATTTACTTATTCACATTGATATTCTACTAGTCGAATAATCACATGAAATATCAATAACCACTTTCATAAAGATTGTCACAACCCGCCTTCGGGGTCCGTGCCGTGACTACCCCAAGCCCGCCTTCCATAGGTCAGGGGCTGGCGACTAGCACCAAGGCGTAAATCCCAGTAAAAAGGGAAGGCATTGCCTTTGTAAAGTAACAAACTCCACAGAGTAAACAAGCGGAAAGTAAACACTAAACAAAAGCAGAGTACAACTGAAAGTGCGGAAAAGTAAATGGGCCAGTATACAAACCCAAACTGAAAGTAAAGTACAACTCGAAAGGGAAAACAGCAACTGAAAAGTAAAAGCCGCTACTCCGAGCTGTCCACTAGAAATCCCACCTGAAGGGTGGGTACAGATAGCTCCTCTGCTCCACGGGTCCCGCCGTCCGCTCCGAGCACATCCCGCCCAGTGGTCCACCTCCGGGTACCGTCCCGCTCTGCAAGCCTCAGCTAAGGTCAACGCTGTCCGTCGTCTGCAACCAACACAACTTAGTGCGGGCAAAGCCCGTGCAGGGGTGAGTATAAGCTACTCAGTAGGGACCCCGAGACCCCTGAAGGTCTCTCAAAATCCACAAAGGATAAAACACGAAGAAAAGTAACAATCATGAAGTAATAACCGACACTGCTTAGGTATATGCCCATACATATACCTAAGTCATCAATTCAAATATGCTCTATCCTCCGAGCCCAAGTACAACTCAGTCCACACAGGAAAGTAAACGTATTCCACACAGGAAAGCAAAACGTAATCCACACAGGATTGCACAACACAATCCACACAGGAATGCAACAGGATTCAGCACACACAGGTATACTTCTTCAAGGACGATAAAGATGATCACTGATCCATCTAAGTCGTCGGACCCACGAAGGATCGATAGGTAACTAACCCCCACAAAGACCACACAGGATCGGGCCCACACAGGACATGTAGGCGCTGGCTCACACAGAACCGCTGAGCGCAAGGACCCACACAGGATCGGACCCACACAGGATCGGTCCCACACATGACCTGTAGCACTGATCCACGTAGGATCGCTGAGTGCTGAAGTCGTCGTCGTCGAATCCACACAGGATCTCTGTACTGTCGTCGTCGCAGTCACAGTAGCAGTCGTAGCAGTAGTAGTAGCAGTAACAGTCGCAGCCAGCACTACGGTTCCCGCACACAGCAAGCTCGTTCGGAAGGTCCGCTCCATGAGCCGAGGGGCTGATACATCAACTGTCACAAAGACCAGAGTTGATGTATCCAAAAGTTTTGTATCGTCAACAGGAACTCAACGCAACAGACGGCGCGTCGATCGGACGCCCGGTCTGAGAGTTATTGGCATTTTCGTCCCCGGGGCCCGGTTGGTTTTTAAGGCAAAACCAACCTGACCGTACTCCACCTGCGTCCAAACCTCGGGCGGAGTATTCCAAAAGATCCGTCTCACTAAGAGGAACTCAACGCGACTGACGGCACGTCAATCGGACGTTCGTAGCTCAAGATATGAGCGTTTCCGCTCCGAAGGCCCGGTTGGTTTCGTGAACGAACCAACCCGGCCGAACTCAAAGTAATCCGAAACCTTGAGTGCGATATACCGAAACGACCGTCTCGATCCAAGGATCGCGTTGCCGTAGACGGTTCATCAATCGGAGGTCCGAGGCTCAAGTTATGGCCAAAAGACCGGAACTGGTTCGAAACGGGGGGGTCCGGGTCCGGGCCGACCAGGCCCGACCCCCCCCTGGGGCGGCGCGGCGGCGCGGCGGCGCAGGGAGCCGCGGAGGCTTGTCGCCGCGAGGAGGCTTCGCGGGGGGAATTTAATTCCCCCGTTAATTGGTTGGAGGCGCGACCTTTGTGTCACGCCTTTTTGCAAGGAAACGGCCCCCGCACGTGGGGGCCGGCTGGTAATAAAACCGGGGGGCTGCTGCCCCCCACCCCTCCTTTAAAGAACCGCCCCCCGCATAAAGAGGGGGGTTTTTATGTGTTGGCCGGGGGATTAATTCCCCCGGTTCAAAGCCTTCCGGCCGGCCAGCTGGCCAGCCGGTTTTCTCCAAAGGGACCGGAAATTCCGGTCCCCCCTTCGGCTTCCGACGCCGGCGGCCCGGCCGCCGGACTTCTCTTCCCGCCGCGGCCCGGAACCGGCCGCGGTCTCCTCGTCCCGCCGCGG
Source organism: Viscum album (assembly GCA_963277665.1). NCBI lineage: Eukaryota > Viridiplantae > Streptophyta > Magnoliopsida > Santalales > Viscaceae > Viscum > Viscum album. The sequence continues at coordinate 649,007,254 of OY728126.1, read as the reverse complement.
CCCGGAACCGGCCGCGGTGTTCGTCGTCCGGCGCGGTGCGACGGCACCGCGCCCCTTCGTTGTTCCTTGATACCTTTCAACGCGGCGCGACGGCGTCGCGTTCTTGAAGATTCTTCCTCGGCGTGGTGCGACGGCGCCGCGTAAAAATAATTGCACGATCATCCGCGTGGTGCGACGGCACCACGCCACTTTGCTTCAAATCGCAAGATTAAACAACAAGAACGATGGAGGGGGTTTCGGCCGTGTTCATGCGGTCCGGCCCCCCTCACGTTAAGCAATAACGCAACTTAAATTATTTCAAAGCCACACGTTAGACTTGCTAAAAAATTCATGATCAAAAATAGAATAACTAAACAATAATCAACAACCCCTACCTCGGGTATAAGGTTCTAAGATTGTCAACGTTCCACGGAAGTCGACGTTGCGGATGTCGGGCGCCGCGGTAGCCGTTCGTCAAATCTGATGACGAAGGGGGTGCGTCCGAAGAGACACGTCGTTGGCGAATACTTGTACTCCGATGAAGGTTGTCCGAGGAAGAAGTGGTGTCCCCTTTCGTTGACACGGTAAACGAAGAAGGAAGGTGCGGCGTTCTTCGTCGGAGCTTGAGCGTTCATCGAGTTCTTCGTCAGAGTTGAAGAAGAAGAAGGAAAAGCTCTCCACCTCTCAAGAAGACAAACAAATAACCCAAAATAAAATAAGACAACATCTTATTTTATTAACACATAACACACTAGAATTTCAAATGTTTGAAATTCAAAAGGATTAACTCCCATAATTAAATAAGTAACATAAGTCATTTAATGAGGCGTTAAGGGAGTTGGGTGAATTTGAAAGGTTTAGGGGTTCGTGTGGGCCCCACCACACTTAATCCTCCCAAGGGAGGTTAAGTGGGTGTGGGTCCCACTTCCAACCCCCTTTGGTAGGTTTTATCAAGTTATAATAAAATTAGTTCTTCACAAATATTATTTAACTCAAACTAAAAACCCCAAAACTAACTTTCAACCCGCAACAAACGCAACTTCCGAAAAGGTCTCTTTAAGCGAATATCGGTGCTGCGAGTTCATCGGTGCCCTCAGATTTTAATTCCGAGCACCGGATCAAAAGTTAGGAATTCCCGCTCGTTCGTTCACTGAACGTACCCGAGCCAAACTTCAGAAATTAATTCCGGGCACTCCGGGCCTCGGAATCAGGTGCCGTCTGAAACCGCGCTCTTGTAAAATTCTAAAGAAAATTAAGAAAAAATTTCCCTTGAATTTTACGGGTCTTTACATTACTCCCACATCAGGGCTTTACGTCCCCGTAAAGATACATCAAAAACCAAGGAAACAAATTAGGGTACTGAGCACGCATCTGAGCCTCCCGCTCCCATGTGCTCTCCTGGAGATTCCCGTACTGCCATCTGATGCGCACAAGAGGAATCGATCGCCCACGCAGGACCCACTCCTATCGATCCTCTATCTCCACCGGGACCTCCGTAAAAGTCGCCCCATCGTCAACGTCAAGCTCCCCATGATCAATGATGTGCGTCGGGTCGTGCACGTATCTCCTCAGCTGGGATACGTGGAAGACGTCGTGCACCCGGTGCAACTGAGGTGGTAGAGCCAGGCGATAAGCCACCTCGCCAACCCTGCAGAGGACCTGGAAGGGTCCGATGAAGCGCGGAGATAACTTGCCGCCTCGGCCAAATCTCTGAATACCACGTCGAGGTGAGACCAGCAAGAAGACGTGGTCGCCATCCTCGAACTCTAGTGGCCTCCGCCTCCTGTCAGCATAAGACTTCTGCCGGCTCTGAGCTGTCCTCATCCGCTCCTGGATGACCTGGACCTTCTCTGTCGTGGCCTGGACCATCTCCGGTCCCACCAGTGCTGACTCTCCTGGGTCTGTCCAGCACAAAGGAGATCTACAAGGTCGGCCGTACAACGCCTCATACGGTGCCATCCCGATGGTGGAGTGGTAGCTGTTGTCGTACGCAAACTCCACCAAGGGTAGGTGGTCCTCCCAGCTACGACCAAAGTCGAGGACACATGCGCGGAGCATGTCCTTGAGTGTCTGAATGGTCCTCTCCGTCTGACCATCCGTCTGAGGGTGAAAAGCGGTGCTAAGACGTAGCTGCGTCCCGAACGCCTCCTGTAACCCCTTCCAAAGCCGGGAAGTAAAGCGGGCATCTCGATCGGAGACGATAGATGATGGCATGCCATGGAGCCGCACAATCTCCTGAACGTAGAGACGTCCCAAGCTCTTTACTGAGCCCTGCTCTCTGATGGGTAAGAAGTGTGCCGACTTGGTGAGTCGGTCAACAATCACCCAGATGGAGTCGTGACCTCTGGAAGTACGTGGAAGTCCAGTCACGAAGTCCATAGATATGCCGTCCCACTTCCACTCCGGAACCTCCAAGGGCTGTACCAAGCCCGCTGGTACCTGATGCTCTGCCTTCACCTGCTGGCAGGTGAGGCATCGAGAAACGAACTCTGCTACTTCCTTCTTCATGCCCGGCCACCAGTGCTGTCGTCTGAGGTCCTGGTACATCTTCGCCACTCCAGGATGTACCTCCAAAGGAGAAGTGTGAAACTCCCTCAGAACTTCCTCTCGCAAAGCGACTGGTACCATGATACGTCCTCTGAAAAGGATGTCGTGCTCTGCTCCAAGGGAGAAACCATCAGGTGCCTGTCCCGAGGATATCTGTGCATGTCGTGTCTCACAGTCAGCGTCCTCACGCTGTGCCTCCTTCACCCGCTGTAGTAGTGGAGGAGTGACTGTGAGAGACTGAAGAAAGGCTGCTCCATCTCTATCCACGAAGGATATCTGCAAAGAGGCTAGCTGCTCCGTCGCCTCCTCAAGTAGCTGAATGCCCGTCCTCCTGCTGAGGGCATCAGCTACTACGTTCCCCTTCCCAAGAGTATAGAATATCTCAAAGTCATAGTCCTGGAGGAACTCGAGCCATCGTCGCTGTCTCAGGTTCAGGTCCTTCTGCGAGAAGATATACCTGAGACTCTGATGATCGGAAAAGACTGTAAAGCGCTCGCCCATCAGATAGTGTCGCCATGTCTTCAGAGCGAAGACCACTGCTGCTAACTCCAGGTCATGGGTAGCGTAGTTCTGCACATGCGGCCTCAACTGATGTGATCCATAGGCGATCACGGCCCGCTCCTGCATCAGAACACATCCGAGTCTGGTCCCTGATGCATCGCAATAGACTACGTACCCTACTCCCTCTTCAGGCAACCTCAAGATAGGTGCACTAGTCAATCTCTGTCTCAGCTCCTGGAAGCTCTGCTGACATCTGTCTGACCACACGAAGGGTTTCCCCCTTCTTCGTCAAAGCTGTGAGTGATGCCGCGACTCTAGAGAAGTCTGGCACGAATCTCCGATAGTATCCAGCTAGTCCCAAGAAACTCCGAACCTCAGTCACGCTCCTGGGTGGCTCCCATGCTAACACAGCCTCAATCTTCGCGGGATCCACTGCAACTTCCGCCTCAGAGATAACGTGACCCAAGAAGTGGACCTCACGTATCCAGAACTGGCACTTCGAGAGCTTACCATAAAGCTGGTGCTCTCGGAGTGTGTCAAGAACAACTCGCAAGTGATAGGCGTGCTCCTCCTCTGTCGTAGAGTAAATCAGAATGTCGTCGATGAAGACCACGACAAACCGATCGAGGTATGGCTGAAAGATCCTGTTCATGAGAGCCATGAACACTGCTGGAGCATTGGTTACACCGAAAGGCATAACCAAGAACTCATTGTGGCCATACCGACATCTGAAGGCCGTCTTCTGCACATCCTCGTCTCTGACTCTGAGCTGATGATAGCCTGACCTGAGGTCTATCTTCGAGAACCACCGTGCTCCCTTGAGCTGATCAAAGAGGTCATCAATCCTCGTTAGCGGATACTTGTTCCTCACTATCACCTGGTTCAGGCGACGATAGTCAACACAAAGTCGCAAGCTCCCGTCCGCCTTCTTGGCGAACAAAATCGGGGAAGCCCAGGGTGAAACACTGGGTCGGATGAACCCCTTGCCCTGCAAGTCCTCCAACTGTACCCGTAGCTCTCGAAGCTCGGTGGGGGCCATCCGATATGCTGGAGTGGATATCGGGGTTGTCCCGGGGTACAAGTCAATATAAAAGTCTACCTCTCTGCGAGGAGGTAGCCCTGGAACATCGTCAGGAAAAACGTCCGCAAACTGATCCACCACTGCAGGAAAACCAGGACGCCGCACGTCAACTGCTCCAAGGATGAGGCTAGCCAACTGATGAGTGATGGGCTGTCCTCTTCTTCGCGGAAGTCCATCCTGTGCTGCTAAGGCTCCCTTCTCTCCGGTGAAGGTGAAACTGCTCCCGTCGGTGCGTACACATCGCACCTTGCGCCTAAAACAGTCAATCTGTGCATGGACCGTAGATAGCCAATTCATGCCCAAGATGACGTCGTAAGGCCTCGACGCTACTACAAGAAGATCCCAACCGAAGCTCTCGCCTCCTAGAGTAAGCTCACACTGCCGGCACCAGTGCGTAATCGTCGAGTCTGCTCCCGTAGGAGTCTCTAGCCGTAAGGATCGAGCCAACGGCTCTGTCGGAATCTCTGAGCTCCGAACAAGGGCAGCGGCTATGAAAGAGTGACTCGCTCATGTGTCTATAAGAACTGCAGCAAGGGTGGAGTAGACACAGATAGTACCTCGAATCATCTCGGGTGCGCCGTGGTCGTAGGTCTCTGCTGCCTGGAGCTGTGCCTGTCGCAGCCCGCCAGCTCCCTGTGGTCGGGGTGGACCTCCTGGTGGTGGTGGTGGTAGAGCCTCAAAGCGTCGGCCACCACCGGCTGCTCGTCCAGCTCCTCTGCCTCGTCCGCCTCCTCCTTGCGGACCGCCACGGTCGACCCTCTGCCTCTGCCTCGGTGGTCCCTCAACCGTCTGCTGCTCCTCGGCACGGCGGGTCGGGCAGTCACAAGCCATGTGGCCCTGCCCGCCGCACGAGTAGCACTGTCTGCCTCTCGTAAGACTGGCTCCGCGCTGTGTGCCCCGCACTGCTGAGCCAGTGTCCTGAGGTCGTCTGCCCGAAGGTCTGGTCTTTCTGGACCCCTGAGTCATCTGTCGACTGCCTGCTGCAGATGACTCTGCCACGTGCCGCCCTGCGGTGGGTCGCTGTGCTGGGGTAGACTCAGCAAGGAAGTTCTCGATCAGAAGGGCCCGCTCCAGTACTCCTATCTGAGTCGGTATGCTGAGGGAGATCAGCGATTCCCTGATCTCGTGTCTCAAACCCTGCTCGAAGGTCCGGGCCCGGAAGAATGGGTCCCGTACCATGTCGGTCGAGTAGCGCGAGAGATCGGTAAATCTCGCCGAGTACTGAGCGACCGTCATGCTGCCCTGCCGCAGCTGTAGAAGCTCCTGGATACGCACTGCACAAAGGGTGGCTGGAACGAACTCCGAGCGGAAGAGGCTCTCAAAGTCCGTCCAAAGTAGAGACGCCTCGTCGTGCACCTGGAGCATCATGCTCCACCATCGTCCTGCTGCTGCGTGTAGTAGGCTCGCAGCGAGGATCACCATGAGGTCTGCTGGTGTCCTCACTAGCCTAAACACTCGAACCACTGCCTCCAGCCAGTCCTCTGCTGCCTGGGGATCTGTCTCCCCGCGAAACCTGGGCGGTCGCTGGCGCTGAAACTCATGCAGTGCGCTGAGGCGACGTGCATCGTCAGCGGCTGCTGCTGGAAGCATCGGGGGATCTGCGGGTAAAGCTACCGCCGGTGCCACTACTGGCAAAGGGCCCAGCACCGAGGCCTCGTCGCTCGGTGGGCTGTCGTCTCGCTCGACTCTCGGAACCCTAGCTGGCTGCCGTCGTGGGGCCATCCTGAAAAGGAAACAGGTGCGCCACGGTTAGAACAGTATACCAGGTGAGCTGATATAAGTAATCACAAAGAAAACTTTGAAACACACACGCAATCAATGTTTTCGTGCATTAAGTCGGAAATCAGAAGTCAGGGTCCTGGTGTACGGATACGTCGGCCGCCGCACCAACACTGGACTCCCTGGACTGATAACCACACTCAATACGCTAAACATTATTTCTTCACATAGAAAAGATCAGAGTTCGCGGTAGAACCGAACTCCTCTGATACCAATTTGTCACAACCCGCCTTCGGGGTCCGTGCCGTGACTACCCCAAGCCCGCCTTCCATATGCCAAGGGCTGGCGACTAGCACCAAGGCGTAAATCCCAGTAAAAAGGGAAGGCATTGCCTTTGTAAAGTAACAAACTCCACAGAGTAAACAAGCGGAAAGTAAACAATAAACAAAAGCAGAGTACAACTGAAAGTGCGGAAAAGTAAATGGGCCAGTATACAAACCCAAACTGAAAGTAAAGTACAACTCGAAAGGGAAAACAGCAAATGAAAAGTAAAAGCCGCTACTCTGAGCTGTCCACTGGAAATCCCACCTGAAGGGTGGGTACAGATAGCTCCTCTGCTCCACGGGTCCCGCCGTCCGCTCCGAGCACGTCCCGCCCAGTGGTCCACCTCCGGGTACCGTCCCGCTCTGCAAGCCTCAGCTAAGGTCAACGCTGTCCGTCGTCTGCAACCAACACAACGTAGTGCGGGCAAAGCCCGTGCAGGGGTGAGTATAAGCTACTCAGTAGGGACCCCAAAACCCTTGAAGGTCTCTCAAAATCCACAAAGGATAAACCACGAAGAAAAGTAACAATCATGAAGTAATAACCGACACTGCTTAGGTATATTCCCATACATATACCTAAGTCATCAATTCAAATACGCTCTATCCTCCGAGCCCAAGTACAACTCAGTCCACACAGGAAAGTAAATGTATTCCACACAGGAAAGCAAAACGTAATCCACACAGGATTGCACAACACAATCCTCACAGGAAAGCAACAGGATTCAGCTCACACAGGTATACTTCTTCAAGGACGATAATGATGATCACTGATCCATCTAAGTCGTCGGACCCACGAAGGATCGATAGGTAACTAACCACCACAAAGACCACACAGGATCGGGCCCACACAGGACCTGTAGGCGCTGGCTCACACAGAACCGCTGAGTGCAAGGACCCACACAGGATCGGACCCACATAGGATCGGGCCCACACAAGACCTGTAGCACTGATCCACATAGGATCCCTGAGTGCTGAAGTCGTCGTCGTCGAATCCACACAGGATCTCTGTACTGTCGTCGTCGCAGTCACAGTAGCAGTCGTAGCAGTAGTAGTAGCAGTAACAGTCGCAGCCATCACTAGGGTTCCCGCACACAGCAAGCTCGTTTGGAGGGTCCGCTCCACGAGCCGAGGGGCTGATACATCAACTGTCACAAATACCAGAGTTGATGTATCCAAAAGTTCCGTATCGTCAACAGGAACTCAACGCAACAGACGGCGCGTCGATCGGACGCCCGGTCTGAGAGTTATTGGCATTTTCATCCCCGGGCCCCGGTTGGTTTTTAAGGCAAAACCAACCCGACCATACTCCACCTGCGTCCAAACCACGGGCGGACTATGCCAAAATATCCGTCTCACTAAGAGGAACTCAACGCGACTGACGGCACGTCAATCGGACGTTCGTAGCTCAAGATATGAGCGTTTCCGCTCCGAAGGCCCGGTTGGTTTCGTGAACGAACCAACCCGGCCGAACTCAAAGTAATCCGAAACCTTGAGTGCGATATACCGAAACGACCGTCTCGATCCAAGGATCGCGTTGCCGCAGACGGTTCGTCAATCGGAGGTCCGAGGATCAAGTTATGACCAAAAGACCGGAACTGGTTCGAAACGGGGGGGGTCCGGGTCCGGGCCGACCCGGCCCGACCCCCCCCCCCCTGGGGCGGCGCGGCGGCGCGGGGAGCCGCGGCGGCTTGTCTCCGCGAGGAGGCTGCGCCGGGGGAATTTAATTCCCCCGCTAATTGGTTGGCGGCGCGACCTTTGTGCCACGCCTTTTTGCAAGGAAACGGCCCCCGCACATGGGGGCCGGCTGGTAATAAAACCGAGGGGCTGCTGCCCCCCCCCTCCTTTAAAGAACCGCCCCCCTCATAAAGAGGGGGGTTTTTATGTGTTGGCCGAGGGAATAATTCCCCCGGTTTAAAGCCTTCCGGCCGGCCAGCTGGCCGGCCGGTTTTCTCCAACGGGACCGGAAATTCCGGTCCCCCCTTCGGCTTCCGACGCCGGCGGCCCGGCCGCCGGTCTTCTCTTCCCGCCGCGGCCCGGAACCGGCCGCAGTCTCCTCGTCCCGCCGCGGCCCGGAACCGGCCGCGGTGTTCGTCGTCCGGCGCGGTGCGACGGCACTGCGCCCCTTCGCCGTGCCTTGATACCTTTCAACGCGGCGCGACGGTGTCGCGTTCTTGAAGATTCTTCCTCGGCGTGGCGCGACGGCGCCGCGTAAAAATAATTGCACGATCATCCGCGTGGTGCGACGGCACCACACCACTTTGCTTCCAATCGCAAGATTAAACAACAAGAACGATGGAGGGGGGTTCGGCCGTGTTCATGCGGTCTGGCCCCCCCTCACGTTAAGCAATAACGCAACTTAAATTATTTCAAAGCCACACGTTAGACTTGCTAAAAATTCATGATCAAAAATAGAATAACTAAACAATAATCAACAACCCCTACCTCGGGTATAAGGTTCGAAGATTGTCAACGATCCGCGGAAGTCGACGTTGCGGAGGTCGGGCGTCGCGGTAGCCGTTCGTCAAATCCGATGACGAAGGGGGTGCGTCCGAAGAGACACGTCGTTGGCGAATACTTGTACGCCGACGAAGGTTGTCCGAGGAAGAAGTGGTGTCCCCTTTCGTTGACACGGTAAACGAAGAAGGAAGGTGCGGCGTTCTTCGTCGGAGCTTGAGCGTTCTTCGAGTTCTTCGTCATGTTGAAGAATAAGAAGGAAATGCTCTCCACCTCTCAAGAAGACAAACAAATAACCCAAAATAAAATAAGACAACATCTTATTTTATTAACACATAACACATTAGAATTTCAAATGTTTGAAATTCAAAAGGATTAACTCCCATAATTAAATAAGTAACTTAAGTCATTTAATGAGGCGTTAAGGGAGTTGGGAGAATTTGAAAGGTTTAGGGGTTCGTGTGCGGCCCACCACACTTAATCCTCCCAAGGGAGGTTAAGTGGGTGTGGGTCCCACTTCCAACCCCCTTTGGTAGGTTTTATCAAGTTATAATAAAATTTGTTCTTCACAAATTTTATTTAACTCAAACTAAAAACCCCAAAACTAACTTTCAACCCGCAACAAACGCAACTTCCGAAAAGGTCTCTTTAAGCGAATATCGGTGCTGTGAGTTCATCGGTGCCCTCGGATTTTAATTCCGAGCACCGGATCAAAAGTTAGGAATTCCTGCTCGTTCGTTCACTGAACGTACCCAAGCCAAACTTCAGAAATTAATTCCGGGCACTCCGGGCCTCGGAATCAGGTGCCGTCTGAAACCGCGCTCTTGTAAAATTCTAAAGAAAATTAAGAAAAAATTTCCCTTGAATTTTACGGGTCTTTACAAAGATGGAATTCATAATGCCAGACTATCATAACCACATAGTCAATGCCTTATGCCATGAATAAAAATAGGATTTTGTCAAATCCATGTGCCAAGAAACTAGTTTGTCTCATGAGACCTACCAATGCATTGAGGTGCTAAAGCGGGCTCCACCCATCACTTACTATGTCCAATGCATTCCTCATATGAACATGTTTAAACATTACATAAATATTCATATTAAAACTACCCTATGAAATGTCAGCCCTTTCTACATAAATCATGAATGGTATAAAAATAATACATCTATAGTAAAACATATTATAAAACCTTCAATAAAATATTGAACTTTTGTATCATAACAAATCAAATTCAAAAACTCTTAAAATCCATCAAAGGATGTTGACATTGGTGAAATCAAAACTATTTGAGAGAAATATCTATTTTTTCAAATAATTTAAAATTCACATAAGTATAAAATAAAACATTTACATTGAATATATTATTATAATCTTTTAAGTGAAGGTTTTATGATTTTATAATGGTGGAAAATATCTGCACCCGCCGTATAAGTAAAAAAACATTCTTACCTTAATTTTTTCGAAAAGGAAAAAAATGACCTTCTATGGAAAATGACGGAAAGATTCCTTTCCAAAATTTTTATAAAAATTAAAACAAGTTTATAAATAACATTAACCCATAGTCTAGTAAATAGTAAAAATGTTTTGGAATTAATTTTTTATGAAACGTGGATGTGGATGATAAGGAGGCCCCATTAAAAAATTACATATAAACAACCTCGGATAATGATGAGATTGAGAAATAAACTAATACCTTGTAATTTTACTTGGTTGAGGGTAAGTTAACCTCCTGTATAATAGTTAAATAATTTTTATTAAATTATACAAGAATCATATACATTAATATGATGTCATATATAGTCTTCTAATACTGCTTTGTGAATAATATTTTAGTATTATGGTCGTTTCGGGTGTTCACTTACTCATTTTCTTTTATATGTTTTGTTAAATAAGCCGTTTTGTTATGGATAGGTTGTATATTAATCATATCCAGAAATACAACAAGCCTTTAAACATTATTTTTAGACATAAAATGTAAATTAGTCCTGAATGGATATGATGGGGAATTAATCTCATCTCATTCATGGAGACGGTAATCTGTACGTACGCATGAGTGACAATATCATTCTTTTGATAATAAAATAATATATAATTGGATGATATATCATATATAAAAAAATAATTATCATGTTATATTTATAATTTACATCAATTAAACATCATTATTATACCCATCCATATAATAATGTATTGAATAACAATTACACCACGACGTGGAGACGGTAAGCCATACGTACGCTGGTATGGTGACATGTCCTTAAAAGGATGGATAGAATAATGAATATGGTTGTAATATATTTATAATAAAAGCACAGTATATTGAAGATAATGAAGTTATTATTTCAGAATGGAAACAACAATGATAATGGAAGTGGAAGAAGAAATGAACTTGAAAGTGGGTGGTGAAATTATTACCACTTTTTCGGATTCTTTCTTTTCATTTGATAGAAAGGGATCCTTATGATGGATTTTTGACTAAAGGAATGCCACTAAGATTAAGTGAGGGAAGTTTAGAGGATATTTGGGAAGGGTTTGGCTGAGACAAAAGGCTTGGAAGGTGTGAATTAGAGAGAAGGGGGAGTTCCCTTTTATATGAGGGGTAAGGGGAACCTTAGGAAGAGCTAGAAATATTATTTTATAATAAAATCATTTTCGGTTTCTAATGGCTTAAAAATGTATTATTTAAAGGATAATGTGGGGTTGTTTCTAAAACCACTCATCAAATAGGTTTTAGATAGGTTTGGCTTAGAATTTTACACTTATCTTAAGATTTTACTCTTAGTTAAATTGTTTGACATTTACCATATCTCATTGTATTTTTATATTATATTGTTAATAAACATACTATATACTTCCTATAGTTCCCCAAGTGGCTAATTAATGATAAAAATATAATTATATAAGTCCTTTGTTATAATATTATATTTTTAGGAATATAATATCAATTAATAAATAAATATTTGTTTTAAAAACTCTTTTATGTAAATTTTGACACTATTTGTTATTCTGTTTTTTCTATATTCATAACAGAAATAATACATTGAAAAAAATTCATCTAACAAACAAAAATATGTCATATTAACCTATAAAATTAGTTTAATTAATAAAAAGTGTCAGATTACATCTATTTGGATATTTATAATATCAATTATTTTAATATTTTATTAATTAGGTAATTACTTCATCACCATTGTGTCATAAATAAATTACATTATTTAATGTCTAAAAATTGTAAATAAAATACAATTATGTTGGAAATATTTTTATATTTCTAGTGAATATTTATAATCAAATTTATATTATGTATAATGCTGCATTAAAAATGTTTTATTTATTAAAATATGATTTTATCTCTTTTTACTCTTCTTTGAATTATATAATAATAAATGTCCTAATCTAATCCATGTTGACAAAAGAGGTTCATATTTTATTCCTAATGTTGTTTTTGGTCTATTTATACATATAAAATAGAATTAGGATATGTGTTAGGGTAATAATAATATCATTTTTACCCTTAATTTCCATATTTACTTTTAACCGTGGTAAATAAAAGTAAAAAAGTTACTATTCAGCAAAAAATATTTATCTTATTGAAAAAAATTTTACTCCTTGATATTAACTGTGTCTCTCATATTTTCAAAATTCCACTCCCACAGGTGGTTATTTTATGGTTTATGTGAATTTTTATATTCTCCTAAGAGATGGGTAAGAGACGGTGAAATGTTTAATAAATTATATATATATATTTAATTATTATGAACTCACTCCAATAAATTAAATTGAACATATATAGGTATTATGTATCTATTTAGACATAAATTTTTTTTTTAAATAAAATAAATTATTATTTAAATAAAATTTTTTTTTAAACTATAACTCAGTGTTTTCACTATTCACCAAAAGATGAATGTTTTCACAAAAAATACCAACAATTCACCCTAAGCTAATTTATATTTTCCAAATCCAAAAATGAAGTCCATTTTGAGAGATATTATTTATAAAATTTCAAAAAGTTAGTATTACTATTCATAACAGCTAGTTTAATTGGTTGTGGTGTGTGTTAGAAATCTAAGTGGTGTACAACACACGCAACTACATTATTCAAAGAGAAGCATACTGTGGAAACTTGGGGTGTTACACATATCATGAAGAGAAATTAATTTATCATTTAGATATGATTTTTTAGAATATAAATTAAAAATAGATATATATATACAATTAGGGATGTTACATTTTACCCTCCAAAGAAGTTTAATCCTCAAAATTGTTTTCACTAACAAACACTTACTAATGTTTCTTATAATTGAAAAATGTTGAATGTTTGAACGTAAACATAAAGGGGACGAACATGTTTCTTTTTAAGAATGTTTCATTCCAATCTAAGAGGATTGGATCGATCAACATCGGACCTATAGGTTGTTTGAAATATGAACTTGGTGATCGAACACACCCTTGGTCTCAAGCTATCGGTATGAAGTTCAAGAACCATCAGACGTGATGTTTTTTATAAATTCATAAATTGTTGAGTGAATAAGTTATATTGTTGTTGAATAGTTTTTATTGAAAAAAAATTATAGTGAATTCAAAAGTTATAATGTTTTCATACATTCTAAATATATTTATACGATGCTTTTCTAGTCACAAAGTTTTAAAATTGATGATAAATATCATGATCAAATATTTTGAAGAAATGGAGGAATCATAATGTTTGTATCGATTCCAAAAACATTGACACTGAAGACCAAATCAAGATGTATCCGACACATATGTTTGGCAAGAATCATATTGTGTCAATCTGATGATGTTTGAATAATTTCAATGTTTTTAAGTGGATTCATCATTGAATATCCTTCCATCATAAAAAGAAAACAGTCCATATTATATTTCTATCCTAATGGGATTATTATACTGTTAAAATCCATCATAATGATAATTAAATCATAATAATAAAACCATCATTATAAAGATGTTAATGAAAATGAATATGAGATGGTAAAATAATTAGACTAACTCTGAGAATAAAATTTGATTATATTGAAGCTTATAAAGTTGAAGTAGAAAGAATCAGTGGAATAAAGGAAGATCATGATGAGATAATAATAAAAGGATAATTGTAATGATATGAAAAATAACATAAGATAAAAATGATATGATAATGAATATTATATAGTAATAAGATAAGAAATAAAGATAAATCATAATGAGAAGATGGAGCAGAAGGTGAGTTCTTAAGAAGGTTATGAAGAAGTCAATGTTTAACTAAAAATGAGATTTGTTTATTAATTTTTAAAATTTGGGGATGTGGGGAATGTTTTCATGTTTCTATATCTTTATTTTTTGGTATCCTATAAATATAAGAAATCTTCATTCTCCGTTTGAAAACATTTTATGTAAGCGAAAATAGAGGGGCACTAAAGATTTTAACTAAAGGATCCTTCCAAATAGAGATCTCATTATAAGAATGAACATCTATTGTTTTATTAACCCAAAAAAGAAACCTCATATTGAGAAGATCAAATTGAGTCTTCAACTAAGGAAGATAAAAATGATTAAGATCAGAGTGTTCAGTTGAGCATAACTTGAGAAGAGTAGTATGATAAAAGGGTGCATTATATTGTGACAATCAAACTGAGGTTATATACATAGTTTTATATAGAATTTTTTTTCGATCTTTTATTTTGTGGATAAAATTGTTATGTAATTTTTTTAATCTGATTTTAGTTAGTATAATCATTTATATTAGGATATATAAGGTGTATAATGGGAGTTAACACTAGTGGAATTAACTTCTTCTTAATATATAATTTTTACAGACCCATGAGACTGGCTATGTTAAGGATGTTGGTTCTCACAGTGAGGCTGCCCCTTGTATGTATTATGTGATTTACATGTTTTCATACTTTTTCATGAATGATTATTTACTAAAAGGAGATACAGAAAACTATTTTTAAATTTTTATGGGTTATGTTTTAAATGTTTTGAAACTTAAAAAAATTGAACATAATAATTCAACCTCCCCCATCTCAGTATTTATTTGATCATTTGAATCATCAATTTGTATCAGATCCAAGGTTCCCTTTTTGAATCCTTATCAAGGATAATATAAATTTTTTTCAATAGTAGAGGAATTACTATATTTAATGGAATAAACTATTATAGATGGAAATATAGGATTATTCCGGATCTCATATCTCATGGTCTGGAAGTTGTTGATGCTGCTATAGTTAGTTTTCTGCCTATTGAGAGGGATAACCCAATGCATTTTTCTTATAAAAGAAATATAAAAGTCAATTGAAATTATAGAAATGATATCCTTATGTTCTTATTTTGAAATCATTATATTAAGGTGGTGGGTCTCAAAACATCAAAGAATATATGGGACAATCTAGAAGGTATTTTTTAACAGAATACTAAAGTGAATGCTACAAAGATAAAAATATCAAATTGTAAGTATGAAGGAATAAAAATGGGAGATAAAGAAACTATTAATGAATAATTCATCATTGTAAATTAACTTATTTGAAACATTATAGGATCTAAATATGTCATCGAAGATTATACAATTGTACAGACAATTATGAGAAACATCAGGATAAGTTCGATTCATAAAATTCCTCTTTAGAGAATAGGGATGATCTATCTATTGAAAAAAATAGAAAAAATTCATATTTCTTATGAAATTAAAAAATATGAAGTTTTAAAAAAGAATATGAATGATTAAAAATGCAATATGTTTAATATGATGATCCTTGTGAGACCAAAAATAAAGAGGATGATGATTTTAATAATAATATTTGTTAATATATCTCTAAAAACCATTGAGGGGGATGTGGATATTATGGTGGTAAACATTCTATAAATTTTTTCAGTGTGGTGGAATCAAATAATTTTTAATGATTTTCGCCAAGATAAATTTTTTAGAATATGGAGATAATTCTGATGAAAATCCTTAATGGAATAAGTGGAATAAAAATTATAATAAAGAAAAGTCTTATAAAACATTTACGAGTAAGAAATTCAGAGTGGAAAAAATAAATATGTTGAGTAAGAGATATGAATAATACTAAATATAAACCAATTACTAATAATCATAATGTTCAATAAAGGATAGAACCTTCATTTCAAATTTAGACAATGTTGAAGACTTATTAAATATTAAAGAAGAATGAGGTGAAGAATCTTTGAGATATTGTCATCTTAAAAAAATTATTCATGTCATCAAAAAAATATATATCAAGAATGATATCATAATTACAAAAAAACTAATAGAATTTTTTTCTGATGGTGAGAAGGATGTTTTTGAACGTGATTAAAAATATATCCAAAAGATCTTATGTTACAATGTTATATTTGTTGAATAATAAATGATGAATAATGATTTAAAAAAAAGTTGCATGAAAAGGAATAATAAGTGAATAAGTTTCAATAAAAAAATATTGAGTGTAGGTGTACTATGAGTAATATGAATGAAATTATAAACAAATAATTGGATATAAAATATGACACTTTAAATGTTTCTTAGAAATCTGAAATCAAGAATCAAGTGAAATCATCAGTAATAAAAAATAATGATGCATTTGATATTTCAATAATTTTAGGTTCCAAAAAATGTATAGGGAAGTAATGGGTTAAGAAAAGATTTTAGAAACCTTCCACATTTTTAATAAGTGAAAAATCACCTAGAAGGAAAGATGGTCTTGTCCCAAAAAATGTTAGAGTAGAAAGAAGCTACCAACCACAACAAAATTTCGATATAGAAAGATAATATTTAAATAGAAAATAAGAATTTTATAGTAATTATTTGTGTTGTGGAATATATGGGAAGAATATATATAATTTTGGGAACCAATTATATTTACCTGGAGGAATATTCATGCAATGTGGAAGAAATAATTTATATATAATTAGTAAAATTCATAACATACATAAAGATAAAAAAGAGATTTATCAAGATATTGGAAACAAGCAAAAAAATAAATTTGATTTGCTGGAAGTAGTTTGTGGAAGATGTGATAAGGTATGTCATCAAGACTAATAATTAATAAAAATCCTTATAGAACATATTTCTTACAATAGAAAATAAAAGTATGTTTTAAAGAATAATTTTTTCTAAAGATCTTTTGTTGTTGAGTCATATTTGAAGGAAAGTAAAAAATAAATAACCATGTATACATGATAATAGTATTTCATCACAAACTATAGGTGAGTTGAATATCTTGAAACATGTTTAAAATCATTATGCTGGTGTTGTTACCTTTGGAAATTATAGTTCTTAAAAAATATGAGGAATTTAAAAGGCTAACATTAAAGAAGAAAATTTAATATCTAAGGAAGTTTTATTTTTTGATTGGATAAAACATATCGTTATCAGTTTAATTAAACATTTTTATTTTAAAAAGAACCGATCATTTTCATGTATTCTAGTCTTGTCAAAAGTGTGAATTATGGAAAATTTATTACAAATGATGAAGTAACCAGTGGAAATATCTTTCAAATCATAGAATTTAATAACTCAGGTTACTTTAGTCTTGAGGATAAAAAAAAATTGTGTCACTGAATACATGAGAACCTTAGTAAATAAAACTAGAACATACATTCTAATGTTGTCTTTGTTATTTATTTTACATAATTGGAAATAACAGATTAAGATTTATGTGTTACTTCTCAAAAGGGGAAGATGACTAAAAATGCAATAAAATAGTTGAGATCCAGTCGAGCATACCTTATGAACTTATTCATACTGATTTATGTGGTATTACGTGACATTAATAAAAAAATTATGATTTATAATTAAATAATTTTTTGGTTTATTTCCCTTGGATGAAAAACATCATGTTTATGAAACATAATTTAGAGGTTGTGGACATTTTCAGGTTATCAAAAAAGAAATTGATAATGAAATGGGTAATTATATAATGAAGTGGAGAATATATAATGATAACGATGTTACAAGAAATATTTTTTAAACTTATATGAGAAAGTATGTTATCAAACATAAGTATAGTTCTCACAATAATATACAACAAAATATAGTACAAGAAACAAATAATATAATTTTTGTGTAAATGTGAAGAGGTATGTTAGTAGAATACAAACATTTAGGGTTCTATTAAAAAGAATCTATTAATAATGATGTATATGTTCACAATAGAATCTCGTTGAGACTAGAAACCAACAAGACTTCTCCTGAAATGTGGTATAAAAAAATTAAATAAATTACATCAAAATTTTTATAAGCCCTTGATTTCTCACAATAAAAATTCTATATCAAGGAAGATTTTATAAGAATTTAGGGTATTGATTTTTTATGGGTTATTCCCCAAATATGAAAAAGATACAAATTTTGGAACATGATACTTCAGAAGTTGATGGACTCATATGATGTGAATGTAATGGAAAATCAAGATTACATAAAAAATATTGTTGAGAATAATAAATAGAATAATATATAGATTTCCAATGATAATGAAAGTAAGTAAAATAATCTTGACCATGATACATAAGAATAGTGGGATGTGTAATGTTCATCTAGAAAAGAATCACTAAAATTTACTATATTATAAAAATATGTTGAGTTTGAAAAAATTATTGGAAATCATATGGCTCTAGATCAGACTAAAATAAAGTTGATATTAGAAAGTAATAATTTACTTTTATCAAAAGTTAAACTAGAATCAATTTTAGATGATATTCAGCAAAAAAGAATCGGTGGATGATAAAAATAAGGTGTTGTATTAGAATTAGATAAGTGAAATATGGGATCCTCTTCCACTTCTAGAAATTAAAAGAAATTCTGAACAAAGTGGTTTTACAAAAAACAATTAAAAAAAATGGGGAATTTTTAAGAAACAAATCAAGGCTTCTTTGTAAATTATATGCACAAGTGGAAGGTGTGGAATTTGATGAAATTTTTCCCATATTTCAATGCTAGAAATAATCACAATGTTTCTATTAACGAATTATCATTGGAATTAAAATGTATAAAATATGGATGAAAATTCATCTTTTCTCAAAAGATTAATTGAATAAGAAGTTTACATTGAACAACATTCTATGTTTCTATATGATGTTGGTGAAAAAAGTCTATAAATTGAATATGTTTTATATGGGTTGATGCAAGCTCTACATGCATGGTGTTATATATTTGAAACTTATTAATGAATGATGAATTTTTAAAAAGGAAAATGTCATAGGAACTTATATGTGAAATACATCGACTCCTGAACTCTAATTTTAATTTTTTATCTGGATTATATACTTCTTTCTGAGGATAAATAATTTTTTAAAAAAAAATGTACTAAGGAAATGATTAAGAATTTTAAATTGTCAATGATTTGAGAATTAACAGTATTCCCCCACTTAAATGTTCCACAAACATAAGAAATACATTTTGTTATCTTGGTAAAATTATACCAGAGGATTGTCAAAGAAGTTTGGGATGGTAGAATCCAACAATGTTACTACTCTTATCTCTATGAGAACTAAGGTGAGTAGAGATGAGTCGAGAAAAAGTGTGAATTAGAAAAACTATTGAACGATTATAGGAAGTCTACTTTACTTTATGACCTCAATTCCTAATATTGTTTAGGATGTGATTTTGAGTGCCATGTATCAAAGTAATCTGAAATAATCACATATGTTTTGTGAAAATAGGATTATGAGATATGTCAAATGAAAAAATTCAAATGCTTTGTTATAATATCTAAATTGTGAGATGATGTTTTATGGTTATACTACTGCTAATTGGTCTGTAGATCATAATAATATAAAATCATACTCAGGAGGATCATTTTTTTGGGTAAATTTTTTGTGAGTAGGCATAGTAAGAAACAAATATCATTTAAGTTAAGAAAATATGAATATGAATATGCCTCAACTAATAAAGACTATACACAAATGTTTTGAATGAATTTTTAGCTGAAATAATTGAAATTAAATTATTACAGACCATTAAATATACTTTGTGATAATTATATTTCCATTTATCTTTCTAAAAATACATTCTAACATTCAAGATAAAAAACACATTGAAAGAAATTTTCGCTTTATAAAACATAATTTTTCTTATAGAGTTGTTTTTTTTGGAATATATATCAATGAAGAATCAAATTGCAAATATCTTCATAATGGTAATGAAAAAATAAATATTTGTTGACATAAGGTGGAAAATTCATGTTCAGCCTCTATGAATTAATTCCTAATTCTCATAAAGAAGACCCCCACCATTATTTGAATTAGGTTGTCAAAGGTGGAGAGAATGTAACAACTGTATACATTGTAAGAATTTTTTACTCATCATTCATTTATGAATATTAATATACGGTTATTTTAAAAATGGGGAGAGTAAAAGAAAAGTTATGCTAAGAGGAATGTTTTTATTTATATGGACACAAACGTTTATAGTAAATGAGGTATGTATTTCCTTAAAAAACATTACATTATTCAGTATTGTTATGTCAGGACACTCGGTTTTCAAAAAGGATGATTTTTTGTTAATAAAAAAAACATGAGTTGTATACAAAGGTTGATTTGTGAATAAAATTTTAGAGTTCGAAATTTTGTTAATGAGCGCTGTAAACAAATCCATATGAGGAAAATGAAGAACATTTGTGATGTTTTTTTGTATATTTTTTTTGATAACTAACCTTTTTGTGTAAGAATATTCCTATTATTTAGGATAAGACACAGTCTTTCATAATGAGCTTTCTAATAAAGTTGATAATTGTTTGAAACCTTACATAATGGTTGGAAAATGCCTATTTTATGAATGTTGTTTTCCTAACACACTTCATCAAAATGAGAAGCACTAGACAAAGAAGTGGTCAGAAAGTTGAAGTTTTTCATTAATCACACCATCAATCTCTGATTTATCTATATGAAGTTCAAGATCCATCAGAATCAGTGTTTGTTAGAAGGTTATAAGATTCGAAGTGAGGAATTCATATAGTTAATGAAGAGTTTTTTTATTAAGATAGTGAATTAAAAATTTAGAAATTTTTCATACTTATTCAAAAAATTAAGATGATTATTATCTGGTGAGGGATTTCCCACAAATCATGAAAACTACTATGATAATGGTTTTTTAAGAAATGGGGGAATAATAATATTGGTTAGTGTCCCATAAACTTGGGCATAGAGGATCGAATCCATATGTATCATACACAAAAGTTTGTTGGGATTATAAATGATTAAAGATGATGAATTTTGGATAATTTCAATGTTTCTATGTGGATTCATCATTGAATACATTTCCATTTTAATGGTAAATCCATTATAACAGGATTTCCATCGTAATGGGAAAACTATAATAATGTGAAAACAATCGTAATGGGATTTCCATAATAATAGAAAAATAAATATTAATGGGAATTTCATTGTAATATGAATTCCATCATTATAAGGATTTTAATTAGACTAAATCAGAGAATGAAAAATAGTTGCACTAATTCTAAGAAGTATAGTCAATCAGATTGAAGCTTATGAAGTTGAAATAGATAGGAGAAGAGGAAGAATGAATGATCATAATGAGATGATAAGGAAAGGAAGATAATAGTGAATTGAAAATGAAATATATATCTTAATGAAATGAGAAATAAAGGTAAGATCATAATGATACGAGGAATATAATGATGATACCTTGAGAAGGATTGATGAGGTTAATGTTGGTGTTTAAATTAGAGTGATTTTAAGAGTTTAGAAGTTTGACGAAGAGGGGCATGTTTTTATGTTTTCTAATTTCTCTTTTATGAGTCACCTCTAATGATAAGAAAACATCATTTACATTTTGAAATGTTTTTATATAACGGGAAAGGCAGTGCACTGAATATTTCATATGTATGTTCTTTTTAGGAAGACTTCACTTTAGAAGATCAAAACACTATTTTTTGTTAACCAGAATAATAAAAATCAAATTGAAAAGTTTTTATTGAGTCTATTAGACTAGGGAATATCATAATGAGTAGATAAATTGAGATTTAGTTGTGTGGTTTTTAAAAAAGGACCATTATAATGATCCCATCGTAATGATATAGTCAGATTATGGTTCCAAAATGAGTTTATTTCGAGAATTTTTTTTATGATTGTTTCTTTTGTGGATGAACTTGTTTTGTAAGAAACATTTTAAATGAATGGGAGTCGTTATAATAATTCTTATTGGGAGAGAAAAGGAGTCTAAAAAGAGTTGGCATAAGTTGTATTCATTTTCATTTGTAATGAATTTCTGTAGATCCACAAGAGTGACTATGACAGGGATGTATGTTCTCACAATAATGAAAGACCTTTAAATCGCATGTGATTTACTTGATTTACTACTTTTTCAAGATATGATAATTTACAAAAAGTTAATAAGGAATTTAATATTAATTGTTTTTAGGGATTACGTTTTAAATGTATTCAAACATACAAATAGTAAATAACTAATTTAACCCCCCTTTTTAGTTGTTATTAGATCAATTGGAACATCAAACAAAATACCATACCCTAATGATAAATAAATTCTTGAATATGTTAAGTTTAAAAATAACTCAATGTAAATAAATTAAAAATTTTAATACTATGGGGATATAAGAGGTAAACTTATCTTAGAACACTATATACTGTGTTAATCAATCTAGGGATTTGTATATGAATAGTTTGAAAAATCCTTTTACACTTCAATAGTTGAAGAATTTGATATAAAAAAACAATCTATAACACATGTTAAAGGATGGGGATAACTCTTTTTTGGAGCATAATACATTTATCAAAGAATAAAAGAAAAATATTTATAATAAAATAAGAATCTAACCAATGATATTAAATAGTTAAAATGAAATAATCAGTCATCAATGATGAAATCAACAAATTCTGGTGAAAAATGCTGAAAATGAGAAGATTATAAAAGTGAATAAACACATATTTTATTTGAAAGGAGAATAATATCCTTATATATATTCTATGTGTCTTATGGTCGAGAATGAACTTATTGTGTTAATCGAGGATTTTAATTATTTAATATTGATTATTAATACTTTAATTATACTAATAGAACATACACAAATGACCAGGTTAAATACATACCTAATAAATTCATTTATAATTATGTTTTTTCTAATAACTTTGGTTTAAACTCAAAAATTAGTCAATTTTTTATAAAAAATTAAGATAATTATTCAATTTTGTTATTAGAAGCAAACAATGCACCTTGAATTCCATTAAAATAATATCCTAATAGTACTGTGGAGTGTTTAGGTCCAAGGAATACACATTTGGGTAAGATATTTCATGAACAGGAAAAAGGAAGGAAGTCCATGGGAGTCATTCAAAGGAGTGTAATTTTTTTCTAAGAGAGGAAATGGCATGGTGGAAAATTCAGTAAGTATTGAAACTAAAAATGGTATTGAGTGTAATGAGGAATTTTGTTGTATATGTGAGTCGAAGGATCATAGTACTACGATGTGTATGAAAATCCCCAAATGATGGATTTCCAATTTTCTTGACCCCTCTATTGGTACACCCGTGGGCTCACAATAAAGAGAAGTGACTGTGAATGTACAACCTCTAATAAAAACTATCAACAGATAATACAAAAAACCAATTAAACTCTATCATATAATATAAAACTAGATAGCATCCCTAAAAGGATGTCAAGAGATACAAATGAAATTATCCAAAATGAAATAAAAAATCACTAGAAGTACTAAGGAAACAAAACCACAAAAAATCCAACCTCATAGATAGTAGTGTTCATCTCATCTCTAAAACCCTCTTGGATTACTATATATATATGTATATATAGGGTGATAATAACATCTATGATCAATAGTATTATACCCAAGTTCTATCATCAAAATGTGAAGAGATTAAACTAATACAAAAGTAAACAAACAAAAAAAACAAACAATTAAAAAAGAAAAATATCCATATCAACATCACCTTGGAACCATAAAAAATAGAAAATACTATGTATAGTAAGAGAATAAAAATATAAATAAATAAAGGTGCCCCACATCCACTTCCCCGCTATGTTGCATCTATCAATCCCCTCTTTTAAAAATCATATGCTTCCATTCCTTTTATGTTATCTCATCACCATATATCATGATATGTCTAAGGTTGGTCGGGTAGTGAACCTACATACCCCATCCTTATGTAAGGCCTAATATTCATTAGTAGCATAAATCAATATCCATATGTAACTTCCATTTCCACATCATCCTCTGTTTCATCAAGAATCTATCTGAAAAATCATAACAAATACATTATGGTATCATAAATGTGATGTAAATTAACCTCATTCATCGACCATATCATTCATGACCCCGATATATAAAAATTCATTTCATCATCAGGAATCACAACCAACTATTCTCGATCGATAATCAACCCCATCATGGTGATATTGCCTTGTAATTTTGCGGAAGTAAGAATCAGTAAGAGGGGGTAATCAGTCATTTGTTCCCTCACCATACTTGTTGTTTGGGAAAACACTGACATAAAATATTGTTTTTAGTATATAGTACTATAAATGATTGGGGTACATATATTAAAAACATTAAAATACAATCATATATATATACTCACACACTCATAGATATCATACAAGATCAGTCTAAAAGCTTCACATAAATATTTTATCTTCTCCATAGATTACCAAAACCATACATCTATTACCAAATTATAACCCCACTAAATTCCAAAATATCATAATAAACAACCACAAATATAGAAAACATAAAATTAAACTTCATATATTTATAACATAACCATTTTATAGTCTAGTATTTTATTAATCTCTACTCCTTTATTATGCTAATTATTATTTTAATTAATAAAAAATCATTCAATCCAAAAACCAGGATAGTTATAATTTATGTCTATATCATTAATCATTCAATTCATTAATTCAATTAACATATATTACTCTCTATTACACACTTATTTCAATTTCATAATTAATAGATTTATCCCATATTGAATAGGCACGCACAACAAGTCACCAAATAGTAGCCTGACTACATCATAATAGAAACCATAACATCTCTATATGAATCCAAAACTATAACCCAACCATCTCAAAATGACAACCCTATATCAAAAACCACACTTCCAATTCCATAACATATCAAACATAAATTTTTTTTACCACCATTGTCGTTCAAACCCCACAAAGACAACTCAACTATAATGACAACATAAAATATTCAAACAATAATAAATAATATATTTTCATGTCACAAAAATCATTATTTATTTAAAGGGTGTTTTTAATTAATTATTCATCTTGTGTAGTTGTATATTAATATTGTTTTCATATTTTCACAGAACCAGTTCAGTAGACATAAATAAGTGATTGATTTTATTATGTAATGGTTTTAAAGAAAAATTCAAATATTTTTATCAATCCATGATAGGGCTTATCATTTCATATTATTTAGAAAAATTAAATCACAATAGTAATAATTTTCATTTCATGGAATTATAAGGGTAATTACAAAATTAGTTTTAAACCACATGCGATGATACCCATGCCATTCAATTCAATTCAATATTATTCATTAACATCATTGGTAAATCCATACCATCCACCCAATGTAAAATAGAATAATTCTAGTTGCATATATTCAGAAAAAGGAAGAGAGAACATGTATCCCCTAAATGAAAAATATATCAAATTAATTCTAAACCAAAAATAAGTGAAAGAGTTGTGACGTGACTTGGTCTAGATTCCCCGACGATAAACACTAATGATGGGAAAATAATTTTCAAGGCTCCCTAGTTAATTTTTTGGAACATTTTTGTTCAATAGTAATAAATAAGAATGATTGATGAAGAATATTTACCATTTTTATTAAATAATATGGAATTCTTGAAGAAATAAATTATATATATCCATTAATTCAATTTCATTTATTTTATGTTGAAGTACTCTTTTAAATTACCAAACCATAAATAATTTAAATGAATTATTTAATAACAAAATAATAGTATAGAACATTTAAGTATTACATTATTTCCATTTTTTGATAAAAGGTTTTAGTTACTTTAAATAGGAAAAAATATGTATTCTGAGGATTTGTGGATTTATGAAAACAATTGAATTGAACATATGAAGGGAATAATTTGATAGAGGAGTCAAGCGACTTAAAAAGATAAATCACATGAATTGTTGAGCATGCGACCAAATAGATAAAATATGAAGGACCAACTACATGACTAGTCAATAGAAACAAGGACCAATCGATTGATTACACAAAGGATCAAATCTTCTACACGAATGAAATTGATTGATTGCAAGCACAACTGAGTAACCACACAAACAAAGAAACTAAACACATAACAAAATATCGAACAGTATGGAGGTAATAATCTTCCATAAGAAGTAATTAATTGATTATATGAAGAAACAATTGACCACATGACCATTTAAGTGAATATGATAACACAATAAAAATATCAAATTGGAAATTCTATAAACAACTACTTTACACATCCAGGCCTTTGAAAAGTAAGAATGAAGTGGTTTTAGAAATTTAAAGCATCACATCAGTTGCCTCTCAAAAAATTATTATCCATAGGAATAAAGAGTCACCAAAAATAAGATAAATGTGTTCATCCAACCACCATTTGAGACACATCTCAAGGATACATCTTTATAAGAACAAAATCCAACATAGAAGATGAACACTGTTTATCACCAGATAACATCATCAAAAAGGAAAAGATTCAAACTCATATAAAAATATTTGATAAAATACACCAATGAAATATAAACTAACACAATTAAGAATCAAGAAAAATTGGTGTATTGAGATCACATAGATGACTCATATTCTTAGATACTTTGTTCTAGAAAAATATTCTTCTACAACATATGAACAACATGGTTAACTCACCAATTAGATAACATTTTATGATTTTGGATCTCTAATATCAAATATAGGAATATTTTATCATCTTCAACATCTATATATTCTTAGTCATTGATATTAGAGCCATAGTGAATATATCATTGATTCTGATACATGTAGATGACATTGTCTACCCTATATTTCCATGTTGAAAGCTCCAACTAAAAAAGAACCTCTCCAATGTTTTACAACTCCTCATATGTCCTGAGTAATTTGGGAGAAATATTACTCCTACTATTAGACCTCTATTACCCGATGTGGATAAACCCTTTAGAACACATAGAATCCATTCTTAAACTCTAACAGACTCTATCTATGATATGCATAGGAATTATAATGGCCTTAAATTGCCATCATCCTCTCTATGAGAATATCTAAAAATTTCATCATACCCTACACTGACTCAATTCCAAATTCTATTGACTCCCAAACCTTATTCCTACACAATAGGGAATTACATAGATTCCAATAAAATGAATCAAATAGAGCCATACCAATGGATCTGTGATAACAATTTTTGTCGGAAAAATTAATTATGGGTACTAAATTCATCCATGACCCAAAAAATTCAATGATATAATATTGAATTAAATCCTCCACTATTCAGATGGTCAACCTTTACCTCTTCATCTTTCGGGGGATGGAAAGAAGTGATTAGATGAAACTAATTAGATTAAATCATTTTTCAATCCCCATAAAAATCATGAGTTAAAATGAGCATCCCATCTAGTTATAATGGTCTTTGATACCCTATAAATCTTCAACACCCCATCCATGTACTATCTCAATAGAGAATCCATAACATTGAACTCCATGATCACTAAAAAATGTTAAGAATTTTATAGTTAGTCCATAATCACCCAAATGGAATGTTAACCTCACTGATCTCAGAGTATCTATTTGATTAAATGCATATAATCGTTATCTAAATTACACTCTAGAAAATCCAAGGGTCAGAATAAAATATTGGGAATTCCTTGCACTACTTTTACCTGCTAATAAATGTGACACCCTACCACAAACTACACCACTAAACACTTCATGCTAGGACACCAATGAGGCCTCCTAAAATCATGATACATGTTGGAAACATCTATATAAACCACTGAGTGTGATCTACAAGACTCAATTATAACTACATAATGTATGGATAATGAAAAAACCGTCCTCCCCTAAAACAACATCAAATTTTTGACCTTCCATTGGCCACCCCTCATGATCATCCCATCTATCAATGATATATTTTATCACATCATCTTCTGATTCTACAAATTATAACTCCTCCATATATCACAATAGAAATGACTAAACTATCATATTACAGATAAAACCTCTAATACCGACTTTATCCGCATCATGATTCATCTTTGTATTCTCTTCCATCACTTTCCAAACATCCTCATAAACATGATCAATATCTCCTCACAACTTTCTACTTAGCACATCATCCAAAATAGTCTGAATTCATTTAGTGTAAGATATATCAAGATAAAAATACTATAGAAACTCTAATGACCACCAATTACATAGATTTGGGTCTCATTAAGATAAAATATACATTTGGGGTTTGTGATTTTTACAGACCATAAATTACATTCATAAGAGGTAATGTTTTCACAACTTTTATAAAAAATCTAATTCTTCTTGAACTAGATTACAAGTGGAATGGTTATGATCATGGGGATGTAACTATATAAACCAATAATTGATCACCACAATTTTATACAATAATACATATCCCAAACCTATTTGGGAAGAGTCAAAAAAGTCCTTGAAAATCACACCTTTCTCAAGAAAATTAAGCAATAGAGAACCGATCAATCTCTCCTTCATGTAATTGAATGTTGCATGACACTAATCTGTCTAGATGAAATCATGGCCATTCCTAGACGAGGATATCAATGGAGGTGTAACCAAATATAAAAAAGAAACATGATGTCATTGATAGCTCATAAGACTAAGGAAGATACATCTATCATTTACATTCTTGGGCAGTTCCCCAGAATTTTTTTTCTATCCTTGATATGTATATGAAAACACTCTACAAATACATCACATTTCTATGTAAATAATATCTATCAAAACCAAAATAGTAACTTTGAAAACATTCTAAAGTTTTCCTAGTGTTAATGAACCTTAAATAAAACATTGAGATGCATGATATACTCATCATATATATTTGAGTATATACGGATATCATCAACAAAAAAAACCCAGAACTCATCCATGAAATCAAGAAATATGGAGCCTATGAGCCCTTCAAACACAACTATTGTGTTCGTGACACCGAATGACATGATAAAAAAAGACAAAGTATCTATACATTCATAGGAAGGGACTCTTCAGGATATACAACTCCTTCAACCTCATAAACTGATACCCAAATTATATATTGATCTTTAAAAACTATTTGGATCTCTTCACTGGGTTAAATAGACCATATATCCTTAAAAGGGTATAATAGTTCTTGAACATCACTTGATCGAATTTTTTGTGGTCTACGAATAATATTTGAATACCATCTGTATTGCAATATAATAACACTGGGGCACCGCAAAGAGAAACACGAGGATAAATAAACCCCTCATTCTATAAATCAATCATATAGAGGATTAAATGGAATAATTCCATGTGTTCCATAAGATAAGGATCCATGATTTTTTATGTTCTTGGATATAAAAATTTATAGAATTAGATTTTGTGTCTAGGGATTAGTTACACAATATCCTCAATAAATACATATACGAATATTTCAACAAATATGGGAACCACCACTATTTGAGCTTCCAATTACAAATCTACTAAATGTGGTAGAAGAGGACGTGAATTTTTTTCATCCTTGTGATAACTCGGCTTTCCAATGAAAACTATCCACTAGCATTCTATATGTAAAAACATTACCCTCCATCGAAAGAATTCAATAATTTCAGGCATAGAGTATAACCAATCCATTCAAAATATGAAATTGTAAAGATATATCCCCTAGAAAGATAAACATACCATTGACTTATACCACCGCTTAATCATTATTATACATCCCCACCACACATTAAATAAGAAATACCTACATTAAACTTATTGGGATAAGGCAAAGGGAATAAAAACCTTCTCTATGTCCATTCATAACATGTAGACCATGGTGGGTGAAACAAATGATTCTGAATCTGTAGAATAAAAAAAGAAAAAACTATGGTATATAATAAATTTACTAAACCTTGATCAATGTATGGACCCTCCAGTGCAGACACCTCCATTACATGCACATACCAATGCCTAACACCTCTATCTCATTGCTAATGACCACCCCCAATGAACATGATCTGATCTATATCCTTAAGGTTGAATACCATCATGTGGATGAACTCTACCCTCCCCATCTCCCCTCAAATGTTGAAAAAATGCTAGAATCCTCTCCTGTTGACGTGAATATGGGGGAATTTTCTACTAATGTGGTTTGAGAAAGGGTCGTAAACATATAGTGGTTGATCACATAGTCTGACAGTGTGAAAAACCACTATAGTCATAACACATAAACAAGATTCTCCGAGTAGATACTCAGGAAATTATGATAATAGGAAAGTTTGTAGTAGACTACTATGACTGACTATAAAATAACCAAAACCTCTACTATCCTAAAAACCATGATCCTTTTCCCAAATCAGTATTCGTTGAGAAAATTTAATAACCTCCCTCTCAAGATACTCCACCTATGAGTGAATTATCATTATCACTTCTATTTTTTTGTATCACTATACATATAGGAAGAGTAAAATTGTTGAATATATATCTTGTCAATGGATTAATATCAATCTAAATATTTTGTTCCTTGGTCAAATCATCTATATAGATACTTGGAGTAATATTTAAGATGTACATAAACCTAATCCTGAGCTCTCACATGATTGGGCTCCACTACTTAAGGGATATATACTCCTACATCTTTTCTAACTTCATCAATGTTGATAAGAACTCAAAAAAATCCTTCTAAAATTTACCATAAGAAACATCCTCATCCTTCATCTCTCTATAATAACGTTTCCACCATAGAATTAAAACTCCCTAAATCGAACTAATTTCTTCTGGAACCTTGTAATCAACTAAGGCACACATCAAATTAAATGGGATCTCAAATTTGTCCATCTAAAAATTGATATCTAGATTAGATATGATCCCATAATACCATTATAAACACTAATAATGGAAGTCATAAAACACCATCTTGGTTTTCTCATCCTCCTATACTAGATAAATCATCTAATGATCAACTGGATCCTCCATATGAACATATAACTCATGAAAATATCATGAATTTTGACTGAGATACATATTTTTAAAATAAAAAATGAAACCCTAATCCATCATGTATTCAATTTATTAAAATTATTTTAGCTAAATTTAGTTTAATTTCATAAAATATAATATTCAATAACAAACACAAATAAAAACGATGCTTGTACATATCCTAGGTCAATACACCATAATCCAAATTATATCGCCTATGGTGTTTTGTACGATTAATGAATTTTCATTAGATTGTATGATTATATAAATTTCCATGTCCTAGAAGTTCACCATTACCACATCATAAACATTTTGTAACTAATGCAATTCCATACAAACTCATACAATCCTCACTATGTCATATCTCTATACTCACACTTATCTATCATCCACATCCTGTGAAACCCATATGTCATGAAACACATCACCACTAGTACCCATACAAGTCTATGAGTGAAAATAATTAGTGACCATGGGGTCCTACTGCTAGTAGAACCTATTTTAGATACCATTTTTATGGGTTTAAAAATCCAAAATATGGGTAATTTCCCATTAAATAGTGAAAATTATCGACAAACAAGATAAAAACTACCAAATAAATATATAAAATTATATAAAAGGATATAAAATCACATAATTAATGTCATTTGATATAAATAATAGTCTAAAAAATTACATACCAAAAGAACTGAAAGTACTAAGGTAGAGACTCTATAATAGTTCCAACTTCTATGCTTGTAGTGTCCATCCTGGTCCTGGAAAAACTCCTAGAAACCTGAAGAAATATTTATATATACATAGGGGAAAATAACATTTATAGTAAGAAGGATAGTACCTAAGGTATTTCATGAAAATATGAAAATGTAATATTACATAAAAAATCACATCTCTCACTAAATCCAACATTGCAACCCAACCAACTCACCACAACAAGCATTTATCAACCACCAAACATCCACTACCACAACAAATCCCACATATGGACCAGTTAAATCCATTAATATTCAAAACCCATATAGAACACACAAACATAAGGCCAAAAAATAACTTATTAGAAACATAGTACAACATATTTTAAACTAACGTAAATAAACATTACTTTAGTGGTGGATTATCTATAATTAATCATATCATGCATGTGGTTTTCTATGTAGATTATATATTAAAAAAATAAATAGTTAGTTGTATATAAGTGCTTTACCATTTATGAGTATTAGGTTTAAAGAACAATTTACAACAAATATTTTCAATCCACAACAATATTTCTAAATTCACTGTATTTACAATAAGAGAATGATAATTATATTCTTACCTAATGAAGGAAACAACAATTGTAAAAATAATAATGTAGTAAATATATCTGAATACACCCATACAATTTAATTTAATTCAATATAATTCATTATCTACATTATTTAATCCATAATTTTCCCTAATGGAAAAAGCATTTTAATTTTATAAATTCAAAAAATAGAATAGTGAAAATTGATTAAAAACCTTGAAAATGAATCCATGTCATGCTGCCCTAAAAACGTGTCATGTGGGGTGATGTTCATATGTCCATATTTCTAAAAGATGAAATAAAATTATGGGAAATGTATTTCCCTTACTCTAAAATTAAGACAATCAATGTATATGTTATAGATAAAGCATTCAAAATGATCGAGGAATAATATCTCTTGATTGTTAGAAATAATAATGGTTTATTAGTGGTATAAAGTCCATGTATCTATTTAATTATCTATAAATTTGATTACTTTTATTTCATGATTAAGGATAATATTAAATTCCACAATCATAAGTATTTCAATGGTAGTTCTTAATCCCCTAATATTAGTTAAAAATATTCATTTCATCTTTTATTTCCACATTTTACAATAATGGGATAAACTATATCAAACTGGGAAAACTGAGTCTTTTGAGAATCCTAAGATTTTTTTAAACATTTCATGTGATCACATTAAGGGATAAACCACTCGATGGAGTAATGTAAAATCACAAAGGATTATGTTATTGAATAGAATGAATATGTGAAGGATAAAAAACATAACCAAACATATCAAATATGATTGACCAAATGCATGACAATCTGACAATCCTAATGACTGATCGATCTAACACATGAAGTATAGTATTGAACCTATGAAGAAAATTGACCAAATATACGAATAACCAACCTTTCATAAAGTAAAACTGATCAACCACATAACCAAACAATGTGACCACCTGGTGGGACTGATTTCCCATAATAAGGAATCAATTGACCACATGACGAAATAATATACTACTTGGTCATTCAAGTGACCATTAGAAAAAACATGGAAGAATAAAATATAAAGAGTACCAGAAC
The DNA here is from genome assembly GCA_963277665.1 of Viscum album. Taxonomy (NCBI): domain Eukaryota; kingdom Viridiplantae; phylum Streptophyta; class Magnoliopsida; order Santalales; family Viscaceae; genus Viscum; species Viscum album. The sequence continues at coordinate 648,974,130 of OY728126.1, read as the reverse complement.
ACCATATTAAAACCAATATGCCTCAAAAAACACAAATTAATGAGGTTTAGGGTTTTGAGGTATTACACATATTCTATGAAAGGAAAGTGTATTCAAAGGTCAATACTGAAAAAGAATATCTTATAAAGATTTTATTGAAGGTAAGAAAAATATATAAGTCATGTGTCCATAATAGTGGGTGATATTATCACATTATATGAGACCTAAATAATCTAAATTACTTAATAAATAAGGTAGAGGAGTAGTGACCAATGGTAATGAAAGTTCATTAATAATCAAGTGGATTGAATTAAATGAGATTAAAACCCAAAATCTAAAATTATTTATTGTTTTCCATGTGTAAGGGTAAAATAGAAAACTAATGAGTGTCAATTAAATATGTAAATATGTGAATATGAATGTTTTTATAAATTAATCATATATAATTTATTTAATACTGGATGGAAGGATCACAATATAAGAAGAAAATGAATGGAATTGTGTTTTTAATTAGAATACCATGGATTTTATTTTATTTATGTGGAAAAGAAGAGAGTATTCTATGGTATTGGAAGCTTTGTTATATTCCCAAAATAAGTTTACAAAAGAATAAAAACGTGATGTTTTGTTTGATCTCCCAATTTGAAAATTGAAAGTATTTTTTTTATAACATGTCAATAAGAAAATATGACGCATATATCTCACAAGAAGGTTGTCATTATTTCTACCAGACCATTTAAAATCATTGATACATATTTATGTAGTTTTATGATGAAATGGTATACAATAAATGATTTATATTTAATTACATTCAATGAATAAAATACTCAAATAATAAATTTGATTCTCATCAATCCCAAGCCATACTTCATTGAGTTGTTTAAAATTTCATGGAGACATATTGAAAAATAATTATGATTATTTGTTAAAAAATGATGTAAGATAATGTAAAGTATTTTTCATGTGATTAATTTGAAATGTATATCGATAAATCTGGAATCAAGCATAAATTTAGGACCCAATATACTCTCTAAATTAATTGTGATGTAAAGTGGATGAATATAAAAAATATTGTTATGGGAACAACTATAACAAATGAAAATAAAGTTTCAAAATTTTTTTGGAGTGAAGCCTTGTATACTATTGTTCATATTCAATACTGATGTCTTTTGAGACATAATATACATTCCACTACTTTTGATATGTGGTATACACTATATAAAATGTTCAAATTAGTGGAAGTTTTTAAATTCACCTCTAAATGTTTCATCAATATCTGTTTAGGGGTAATTTTTTAAAAACCATAGCTAAATAATATAAAAAATATAAAAAATAGTAAATAACTAATAACTAATTACTATTTTTTATTAATTATTAATTTATATTATTTATAACTATATATTATATTAATTAATTAATTTCTTATAATTATTAATAATATGTAGTTATTATTTAGTAATTATAGGAGACTATAGTTATTTTACGGACAATATTAACATTAGAATTGAGCATACAATGACCATAACTTTTGAGTCATGCGTCTATTTTTTCTCCAAAACTAATAAAATCAAGGCTTATGAAATTATTTATAATAAAATTAGATAATTATATAGTAATAATAAATAGAATAATATTTATTAATATTTGTAATGAAGTCGAATATCAAACATCAATTTTAAATGACCACAACTTTTGATCCAAGCATGTTTTTGGTCACTAACACATATCAGATCAAATGCTTGAAATGAGATGTATTCCAAATATATTGGAGAGACCATGGTCAATATTTTTTCATGAAAAAAAATTCTTAGAAGGAATATAAAATTGATATTTGGTTTTGGATACAAAGTTTTTTTTTAAAATTTTATGTGATATCATCTTCATTTAAGTTTGTTTTAATTTTCTTTTTTGGGTCAATACGGATTTATTCCATGGATTTTCATTGTTATTGATTTAATGATGTTTCAAATGTTGTGGATTTTCATATATTGGTCATTTAAAATTTATTATATATATATATGTATTTCTATACATTTATGCATATTTATTTATTATTTAATTATATTAATCAATATTTATTTAAATATTATATATATTTTCATAAATGGATAGACATTTTTCTGTATTTTTTCATATTAGTATACATGTATATATATTTATTGATATTCATATCTATTGATGTGTATTTGTATAAATTTATTTATATTTATATATTGTTGTGTGTATTGATAAACATGATATTAGTACGAATATTTATATGCATTCCGTTGGTTGGTGTGTGTGTCCCTTTGTGTTTTTATTTTCACACACACACACACCCACATATATATATTTATACGATATATATAACTATATTTAAATAATTTTATATTTAATTATATGTGTTTATTTATTCTTTATTAATTATTATTTTCTAATAATTATTTATTATATTATTATTTATTTATAATTAATAATTTATAAGATTATATTATTTCTTGTTTATAATATATTCATTTATTAATTAATTTCAATTTATTACTTATTTATTATATATTTATTGTTAAAATATTTTACAATTTGTGTGAAATTATTTTTTGTTTATTTATTTAATATTTATTTATTATTAATTGTTTATTTATTATTTATTTCCTACATATTGATTATATATTTTTTTATTATTGATTTCTTAATTAATTTTTAGTTATTAATTATTATTTATGATTTGTTATTTATTAGTCATTTTTTTGTTATTTATCATTTATTAATTTTTGATTTTTTATTTATTTGTTTTGTATTTTTTTACTTTTTTAATAGTATTTAATATTATTATTTATTTAAAATTATTTATATGTATTTATCAATATATGTATATATTAATATATTAGTATATTATATTTTTTTACTCACCACATGAAGATCTTTGCTTGAGCGGTAATGACTTTATAGAATAACTTTAAGGCAAAGGGTTCTAATCTCACCCAATGCGTGATTTGGAAACCACCATGAGATGTTTCCGGACACATATTTTTGCAGTGATTTTGAAAAACCACTATTAAACCCAAAAAAACCACTACAAAAAACTATTTTTGCTATAATTATTAGAAGAATAAAACTTTTTCATACATAAATGTATTAAATAGTCTATTCTTTATAAAGATCAAATAAACTAGGATAGTAAAGTATTGAAGAGAAATATGATGAAGATGACTTTATGGAATACATGTCTATTGTTTGTGGGTACAAGTGGTATAATAAGAAGCTACAAAACATTATTGATTTTTTTATTCTAAAATTAATAGAAATAAGTAAATATCAAATGTTTTTATTGTGGGTGTAGAGAGGTAACACAATTTGGGAGTGGGAACGTTTTTGAAAAATAGATTTCAGTATAACCATAACATGTGTAGATTTCGTTAATAATGACAGGATTAGACATCGTAGGATGATACTAATGTCAAACATGGTTTTTTGAAACCAATGTTCACACAATTTTATTGATACACAACATATACTAGAAAAATATGAGGAAGCTTTCAAATAAATAAAAATTCTAAAAAAAGAAAATTAAATAGCTCTAATATCATAGGTTGAATTAAAAATTTCTTTTATACTTATTGAGCTTAAGAAGTTGGTAAAAGAAATTCATGATGAGGTAATTTAAATTGAAAATAAATGTTCTTATGAGTTAGTTCTAAGAACCAAATATAAATATTTTATTGGCATAAAGTGTATATTCAGAAAAAAATGAATGCAGAAGGAGATGTGAAAAAGAAAAAGGATACTCTCGTATGTAATGGACACAAAAAAGTACATAGAATAAAATTTAAAGAAACCTTCACTCAATTATAAATTCTTCCAAAAATACATATTTTTTGACATTGGATTCACACAAAAAGTACAATTTATAAAAATTATGTGAAATAAGCCAATTTTAATGAAGATCTTGACGAATAAGTATTCATTGAAAATCCAGATGGATTCCTTCTTGATGTTTATCATAGCATTGTATGTAGAGTGAGAAAATAATAGTATTACATGAAACATGTTTCATGATTTTATTAGTCAAAACATGATGGTTGACTAAGACCAATGAAAAATTCTAAATAGATAGTTGACATATATTTTTATGTATGAGATCTATCCATAGGTTTACTATTTTCCATAGGTAACATTGATGGTGTATTATTTTATGTGACAAGGTGTTTCATTATGATTAGTTTTCTAATAATATGGGAATTTTTTTAGATTTATTTATTGGAATGCTTTACAAACTTTTTTGGGATTACAGGTTGAAAAAAACTTTGATTACATATTTTTATCCCCAGTTAAATATGATTGGGAGTTATTGTACATGTTTGTAATGGATGAGTTATGATAATTTCAATGATAATTTTTTCAGGGAAAAATATTTTCAAGGATAATAATGTAATTAAGGTTGATCATAAATATGTTGTAAAAGTAATTGGAATCATGTTTTATTTGAAAGATCCAAGATCCTACAAATCATTTGTAGTGAAGCTTTATACTATATTTCTTAGTGTCCAATAGGATTCAAAATATTCTTTAAACTAATTGTGTTTTGAGATATCTGAATGTCAAAAATACCTAAAAACTATTATGTTAATGTAGTAAAGTTTTTAAAATACATGGATTCCCTGATGCAGAGTAGATTGGTGACAATACATGTAGAATATCCCATTCAATTTGGTTATTCATCATTTTTTATGGTTTTTGGAGATGTTATAATATGAAATGAAATTCATTGACACTAAAAATAGATAAAATATTTTATTTAGATGATACTCAAGTATGTACAAAATTTTAATGGATAACTATGTAGTTTAAATATCTAAAAGAAGACACTAAGAGGCCATTAATAATATTTTGTGACAATTAGAGTGTAGAAAATGTTTTAAGAATATTATACAACACTATATATTTAAACACATAATAAATACATACCATTTAATTAATTAAATACCGGCAAATATAGATATACTAATTGAATATATTTTTACTCATAATTATATTACATATAATATTATCATTTTTTTCATGGATAGAGGTCCCACGATTTCACATTAAAAATCCATGATTAATCTTCTCCCCACAGAAAAAAATTTATTGCACTCCCCCCATCATTATTTGGATTTTATTGACAATGTAAGAGAAATTATGATGCAAATATTTATCAATTAAGGAGATAAATATAGTCGAACAATATTATTATGCACGAATATTACATATTTTTAGATAAATATTAATTTTTTACACAAAACATGTCTGAGAAACTTAATAGTTTAATGCTTTTGGAATCTTGGAACACAATCTTCTAATTTATATAAATATCTTCAATGTTTCCCACAACATTCTTCATATTTAGTACTCCTAATCAAAATAATTATTCACAACCTATGGAATGGAATCATTGTAAAGGGTGAGCATTGATTCTAATTAAGGGTAACTAAAGGAGATAAAAAAGAATAACATTAACATAAGAGTATGAAAACATGAACATACCATTTGATGATCATACAGTACATATCAATGATCATAATCATGAGACATGGAATAAATATTAGAATTTCATAAGTCATGATTGATAAATAATCAAATAATGTAATCCACAAGAGAATAAATTTTTTATTAGACATAGATTTGTGGTGTACACATAATCATATATGATCATACCATAAAAGTCAATTATTATTTGTAATACTAGTCAGCACACTTCACAGGGGATAAACCTAATAGGTGGGACACACCACTATCTTTAGTCACAACCCATTCCTTATAGTGGAATGAGTTAACTCCACAATCCATCACAATGGAAAAAGTACCATACGGTACTGATTTGAGTCCATGTTCCATCTGTATCTATCTTATGAGATATATAAATCATTACCCAATGAATTGGAGGGAGATATAGGTCATACCCATCACATAATGAAATCCTACTTATTTTCTCCACAAGGACATAAAAATTCATCACATCGTAACCCACAAAATGAAATGGAGACCATAAAAATTTCTTCACATTATAACTTGCGATAAAGAGAAAATTTTTAAAATCATTTCACCATAGCATAACATGTGAAATGAACCAGGATTCAAAAGAATTTTATAAACATATAACCCATGGAATGATCTTTTTTACATAAAAAATATCATTTTAAACATAAACCATTAAAATAATAAATAAGAATGGTTCCCTAGGATCATATCCCCAATAAATCATAAACTATATCAATGTATGTCATATTATGTGGAGATTTATTTTGGAAGATCCCATGGATAATTTCTTGTGGAAAATATCATTTCCCTAGAAATACCTATCAGAAAATATTTTCAAAATAATTATTTTTGATTGATACATTGCAATCTTATAAAAAATCATATAAAAATCATTTTAATTATTTCATGAAGAATATATACATTTCAATTTTAATAATTCTTTTTAAAAATTAAATCATTTGGAAAATATTACTTTGAAAATAACCTCAAAAGCATATAATTTTTTTTAAAAACCATTAAAAATAATTTAAAACAGAAATCACCTTTGAAATCCTTTTCTTTGAAAATAACATTTGAAACGTTTTAATGAATCTTTGAAAATCATTTAAATTTTTTAAAAGAGAAATCATTTTCGAAATTAATTTGTTTAAAAAAGATCTTAATATAAAAACATTTCCAAAATATTTAATTAAAAATTTATTTTTTGAAATAATATTTTAAATTAATATGTTAAGATTCATTAAATGGACTAGTTATGATGGTAGAGAATTATGTACATGACATATATATAAAAGAAGATATTCCATTTATATTATCAGTAGAAATCAAAAGATACCAAATCAGAAAATGATAAGAAAATTGTAGTTAATTTTTGTAAAAGGTATAAAATGGGTAATTTTTTTTAAGACATTGGATATGATTAGAAAATTTATAAATTTTTTTTTATAAAATATGTTTATGAATGGAAATATAAATTATACCAAAGAGAGAAATAGAGTCATATTTTCATAAAAACAATTCCATAATTATATTAAGTACCATAGAGTATAAAAATGAAAAATTACCTGAATATACCATGAAAAAAACAGGGTAAGAAAACAAATGATAATTTTTGAGAGATAGATTATAATATTTTTACAATGAAATCATATTCATAAACAATCATAACAAACAATGATATTGTAACGTAAAATTATTAAAACACTAGTGACCTTGAGTTATAATACCCTTGAACGAATAAAATAAAGTATAAATTAAAATACCATGAGTATAAATAAATTCATGATATTATATATCATAGGTGATATATATACACCTCATGAATAAATATAGGTTTATATAATACATACGTCTAGAAGTCATCAAATTGAGACAAGCATCCTTTACTGATTTGGAAATATTTAAACTGTATACTCCATAAAATAGTGATACTAAAATGGATATTAAAATAGAAAAATAAATTTAGTTTATGAATCCTAAAATACTTTCAGGGGCACTATAGAGAACACATAGAGGAAATGGGTTGTGAATATAGAACCTTTCACACAAAAATTAAACATGAGACAAAAATACATTACCTTAAGTTTTCCCTTTTTTGTACTTATTTACACCACATTTATTATAAATATTTGTTTATTATATATGTATAAAAGAACCATATTAATATATATCAAATAATATATGATTTTATTATGAATTTATAGGACTATATTATTAATAATTCGATGTTAAATTTACGTTTCGGGTAATATCAGCTTTTATTTTTCATACTTTTTTTGGATTTTTATTTTTGGTCTTCATACTTATATCAGGATTTCATAATATCTAGAATTTAAACTATAATATGAATAACTTATATTTTTTAGTATATAAGTATTTATATAAATCCATAAAACTTTGTGATAGGTAATGAAATACAACCTTCATGGAAACAATAGGTCTTATATAAGAATGAGAGATGTTTCCATTTTCTTATTATTTTGATTGAAATAAAATTAAATGATATATATTCATGTACATAATTATATTAAAACCATCTTCATAAATTCCTTTTAATGAATAAATGAATCACATAGTTTCGCATGGTGGTAGTCTACCATACACACGAATGATGTTATTATATCCCAAAAATGGAAATCAATATAGTATGTGTTATAAAATAATTAAATAGACATAAAATTATCATTAAGATATTATATAACAAATATAAATATTATTTACATCATTATTACCAACAGTTAAAGGTGGTAATGGGAAAACAAACTACATCGTTTCATGAGGTGGTAGTATACCCTAGACATGATGGATGATTTCATAACCCATTTGATCGAAGTATGTGTGTTTTTTGTTCATAAATATAACATTACAACACCTAAGTATATGGAAGATACTGAGGATACTATATAGTCATTATATTTAAATAAATTAAGGTGTTTGAGAGAGAAATAAAACAAAAACGTTCATTAATGAATGTTACCTCTTCTTTGGGTATCTACTTTTGGTCAAAACTGAAGAACATACATGGTTGGATTTGTACCAAAATCAATGATTCTAGTATCAGAGAAGGGATGTATTGTTGTTATCATGTCAGATTTTTCTTGATCCTATTCACTTGATAGGTGTGAATAATGGGAGAGAGTGACTTCCATTATATAGTTGAGGATGAGTGGCAATTTTGAAAATACTCAAACATATTTACTATTGGAAGGTATCCCTAACCTAATGTGGATAAAAATTATATAATAATGGATGTTTGGATTTAAATTTTTGAAAAAAACATCCACCACACAATAATAAGTGCATATTTACAATTTTAATCATTAACAACTATATATCCCTATTTTTACCATTTTAATTTTTATTAACATAAATAATCATCTATCCTTGGTAATTTTCCATTATGACTAAATTAAATTAATACATATTTTTGAATTTAGACCAAATTATTATAAAATATTATGTATAATTCACAAAAACAAAATCCCATATTTTTTGGAGATTAATTTTAAAAGAAGAACACATAATATGAAAAAACACCACTCTAACTCTAACTACGTTAACAACATTTTTACTATTTATGTGGTAAATATGTTCATTATAAAAGAAAAATTAGTAAATTAATAGAATAAATGTTTTATTTATTATTCTTTTAAAATAAATTTTGTTAAAGCATATTTTTAGTAATTTTAAATCATTTAATAAAATATCATTTATTATAAAATAACATTAATGTCATGTTTGAAATTATTTAATTAAAATATCATGATATTGAAATAATATGAATATAAAAACTAGAAACCTTTTTAGCATGATATAAAAATAATAAACATTAATGTTATACAATAAATAATTTAATTTAATTGACTTTTAATATTCTTGGTATCATTTATTCTATTCAATTATTAAATAAATGATTAATGCGTTAACATTTCATAAGTATTTTATGTTACTTATTCATGTTTAAAAATTAAAAATAAATCATTTTGATAAAAAAGTATATATTTCAAAATAATATGTATAAACTTATCCAATGTTATTTATGTCTCTATCCCAAATCATTATAAATATGAAATCAAATAAAGGCTCCTTGTTTGATTTTTTTTTTAAATACTTAACTTATTATATATGACAATTTTATAATATAGTATCATAATAACTCAAAAAAATATATAATAGTATTGTAAGGTTCCAAATAACCACATAAAATGGATTATTTTCACTTATTTGTAAGTAGTTATACACCTCATATTCTATTATTAACTATTAAGTAAACTGGTTTTTGATATCAATCAATGTAATTAATTTTATCTATTTATACTAATTAGTTTGGTGAAAAAAATTAAGTTTGACTTATTAGATATTATAAATTATGATTATAAAAAACATTGACATCATTTTTTAAAATTAAATTACAATAATTAGTAGAATTTAATTTAAAATTAATCCTGTATATGTGATGATAAAGACAATTTTAAAAATGAAAAGGTTCAAATGTTGAAAAAGTTTGTTATCAAAATTAAAAATTTAAATGGGTCCTATGAACTAAATTGGATTAACATATTTATATTAGAATTATCTTTATATTAAAAAAAATTAATAATATAGTTTAACATTATAAATTATTTAAATGAAAAGTCAATTTTCAGTTAATATTTTGTATTTTTCACTATTCATCATAAAACAAAACACCTCAAATAACCAAAAATTTACACTTCTAGAATTTTTGTATTATAATCACAAAAATAAAGAATACTTTTTAATGTAACATTTTTAATGTGATAAAATTTATTTTTATATTATGTGGACCAAACACGATTGACCCATCTTTTAGAAAATTTATTACTTTCAAAAAATAATTTTTTTCTTTTAAATTATTATTATTTTATTTATAACCTATAGATAAATAATAAATTTTTAAAAGCTATTTACTCTAATCATTATTTAATCATATTAATACCCATTATTCTAATAGATGGGTTATAATAATGATACTAAATGAAAATAATCATAATATATTATTGTTTGGTAAAACATAGAATTGTGTGTAAAAAAAGCCAAACCTAGTTTTGTGTGTACCACGAGATAAATGAAGTGTTGTGTGTAGTAAAAAATTAACTTGGTGACATGTATAAATCACTATTAAGTTTTTCATTGTGAAATATAATCAAACAAAGAATTTTAATTTATTCTAAAAAAACTCAACAAAAATCAGTGTGTTACAATCTACCCCCTTAAAAAGAATTGCACCCACAAAATTCATCATGGTCATCAGTGTTTTAATTGTTGAAAGTTCCATTCATAGAAACCCACATTTTTGTAGTTAATAATTAAAATTTGTTTTTAAATGGAACATTGTAAACCCAACGGTTTCTCAAATTAAATCATAACGGGGTTTCCACATTAGAAACATGGGTTGGAAGTGAAAATATAGAAATGGAAAAAAGTGTAAATAAATAAAGAGAATGATAAAGATATCTATTCATAAGAAATTGGGTGATATAGATAATATTAGTGATCATAACACCACAATCCAAAGAGGTGTAAAAATTTTCATTGATATATCAAAAAATGATAATAACATGTCAAAATTTTATTTCATGGTCAATTTCCTAAAGTTGAATAATTTTCATGAAATGATAAACTTACAAGATTTAATTACATTTCATTAGAACAATCTCACCCTATAGTAAATCATTGATCAATTTCACTTCATCTCTTACTAGAAGAAATTAGTGTGAATTTCACTATACATGAAGCACTAATGGATCATAATATTCAAATATTGAATGATATGTCATTCTATATATCTTTAGATATCATCAGAATAAATTTTTTCACATTGGTTATACAATTTGGATAAATCTTTATAGTGTAAAAAATTAATATTTAAAACCTCAAACAAAGTTAAACAGAAAGCATTACATAATGGTTAATCTTTGGATTCGTCCAAAATTATAAAATAAAAATATTTATAAAGTCATTTTTAAATAAAATTAACATTAATCCCCCATATATCATAATGTGGCTCTTGATCAGCATCAACCGAACAAGTGAATACCTTCATCATGTATTATATTGAAAAAAAGTAATTACCTAAATTACCATAAAACCATATTTAAAGAATAAATTATTCTTCATTATATTCAAAGAATAAACATTATTGGATATATTCCTTAAATTAAAAAATGTTGTATACATCATTAATGATAGCATAAACCACTTTGTCAACAAATATGTTATCAGTTCTGAGATCACCAACACTATCCAATTAGCATTATCAATATCAATCATCTATTTATCCATACAAAACAACATTTTATTATCCTCAGTAACATGTTAATGTTTATCTACCATTAATCAAAATATCACCCTGCTATTAAATAACTTTTTCAGTCCATTAAAATCATTTGACATATTCATTCAAATCCTTAATGAAAAAATTATACATAAAAATACTTCTATATTCGATGATTTTAATTACATAATATTTGAATTAGACAACATACATACTCCATTAATCTCACTCACTTATGAAAAAATTAACTAAACATCATCATCTTATTCCTTAACACTGTTTTATTATCACATGTCATTTGTAATTTTTAAGTCATTATCAATATATCCATTACAAATAATGATGAGGTATTGATTTTTATGCGGAGACTAATATATTCTATTAATACAAAATTATATAGATATATTAGGGTTGTCTTCTAAAACCTAGAGACCTAGAAGACTATTGGAGATAGTTCTTGGCATATGAAACCAGATCAGATCAGGATCGTTTCAACATTGGAGTTAGTGGATGTCACCCAGAATGACAACAATTGACCATTCTCCACCAACGGTTGATCCAAAATCCATTTAATAAGTTTATTTGTTATTTTTATATCATCCATTAATCCTAGTAAAATGTAGATCAACTACATGAACAAGAATTGAGTCATGAATAAAAGTTGGATTTGAATCCATATATTTATTTTATTATTAAATTTCTATATATCTCTCTTCATTTTTCAAATCTATGGAAACATTTCTAGGATAAACAAACAAAAGTTGATGTTTAATATTCACATCTCATAGATTACGGTTTTGTCCCCAATTTTTTTACATGTTCATCATGGGTATCTAATTTGGTCTGTTATTTGATGATTACTTGAAATTTGATCTATTTATGATCATTATTTGGTGAAAAAGCTAAATAATTGTGGTACATATTTTGATGAGGGATACCATTTGAGGACCACTGATGACTTAGGGTAATTTGACGAGGAATGATACTAGACTAGTAAGATATTTTTTTCCATGTGACGCATAGTGATTTGGATGGTAGAGAGTTATCCTTGATTATTTTTGGTGGAAGGAATCTAATGAGAAACTGAAAGAATGGCTGATCAACCCCAGATCCAACGTTCTTGGTTTTTATTGATGGTGTATGAAGAAAATGTTAGGGACTCGTGAACAAGACATGGGTTATTTGAAATATCCAGTTGCATAATTTTTTCTATAGGATTAAACACCATGTGGGGCCCTCTTTTCAATGCTAGGGTTTTTGAGGAAGATATATAGATCGCATGTAGTGTGACATGTGATCGGTGTCTCTCTATGTATCTCAGAGGATACAAGGTCATATGAAGGACATGTGCATGGAAAAGACCGTGTGTACATGTGCACAACCATATGTACACGGGGTGGAACAAGGGAATGAATAGTGTTACACATACATGAGTAGATGAAACAAGAAAGGTGTTAGGATGTATGTACACATTGTGTTTTACTATAAAATGATGTGTATATAGAGATTTATTTTCCATGTGAGATAGTACCACATATGAAGAGTAGGGGTTGGAAAGACACACCGTTTACCCAAAGTACATGCCATATACCCCATTAGAGGGTGTTTTTAGCATTTTTTGTCTTCAGTCTGGATCGGTACCAGTTGGGTGGGTTCCCATAGACCGTTCCCATAAGGGTATTGTGCATAATTACATCAACATATCAGGTTTGTGATCCCTTCCAAAGGTTGTGTCTCAAATAGAGTTTGTGGGGTACATCTAGTTGAATAGAGTGTGATCCTATTTCATTTACATACCAAATGTGGGGTTTTTTGAATAATAAAGAGTTCCTTGAGTATTTTTTTATCCTCCATTTTATCAGTATCATTGGTAGGGTTTGAGGTATCATTTCTATATGATCTGATATGCAGCGGGTGATCTACATTGTGTTCATCGTGTCCCCCTACTGTCCTGGGATTGACCCCCTATATGAGTATCAAGGTATTATGATACACATGATATTTATTATCATATAAATAATTATCTTGAACTCTTGGATGAGTGTCTCCGGTTATGTTATGTTTTTTGGAGTGGATTCTCCAGGAATGATAATTGGTTCAAGGAGAATCCTCTGGATAGGAGTTATTTTTGACTGCATTGTGGCATAGAGTACTTCCTCATCATATCGTTGATTTATTATTATTATTGATAGATTTATATATCATTTTTATGAGATAAATATTCTAGATGCTTCATGTTTAGTGTTTTTGGGGTGTTCTATAGGGTGTTTTTATATTGACCCCTGAATGGGATCTTCCTACAGGTTTCATGTCATATGGAGATGAAACCTAACATGACTATATAGTTCCAATTATTTCATTTTTTAATGTATGAGATGACCCAATAATACGTTTTGAAGAGTTCAAAAATTACTCAAATACATTCATTCACCAAGGAATAGGTGAGGATTAGGTAAAGTGGAAATAATTCCTATTTTCAATAGAAGAAGCTGCCAAATAATTATTGTATGACATACTAATAGGAGATGTGAATGATTAGAATGAATTACGAAAATGATTCACACATATAATCTTCTCCTCCTCTATAATCATTTCATGTGGAAGTAAATCTATACCATAATATAGTCATCAGGAGAAACCATTTATGAGTAATGTAAATGGTTTAAAAATAGTTTAGCCCAATTCCTATATCATGAAATTTATGAGCATCAATTTATTGTCTTATTATCCCAAGTATTACAAGATAATAAAAAAACATTCAGTTTGCATCATTTGGAGGCACATTCATTATAAAGTCATCAAAATAATCTAAAGGCTTGATTGAGAGGATTTCCCATAGCTCAAAATAGGTTGTTATAAGAGGTATTGGTTCATGAGGATTTCAAGATGTAAGAACTTCAATTACATAAACATTATTGGAAACTAATATTGTTGATTTAACTATTATTGTGAGTTAAATGGACCTAAAAAAAGTTTGTGACCAATAACTTCCATCTAAGGTATGTTCTTTATGACTATCACCTGATTGTTTCATTGACCAATGCGATGAAATACATGGAATAGAAAATTTTGAGGTAGCCTTTAATCCTTGTAAATTTCGAAAAATATAAGGAAGTTGATATCCAAACCCAGTTAAATATAGATTTGGAAATCAATAAAATCATGTTAAACCCCCATACCAAATCCAACCCCATTCTAGAAAAATTTCCAAACCTCACGACCATTTCAACTAATGAAATCCTATAAAAGTCCTTCTTACCACTATCCATGTACATTATAATGACCCTATGAGTATACATCCACTTGTGCGCAACCTTCAATTCAAAATGAGCATATAATATCTGAGATTGAGGATATAAAAGAAACCATTAATGATTTTTCCTACATGTTGTAATGTATCATGGAATTCCTAACCAGAATCTAGGGAAATTCCCTTCTCAAACAATCCAAAATCAATAAGAGAATATTTGAATGATAACAAAAAAAAGTGGAAAAGAACTATCACCGTCATTATCTCAGGGAGACGAAAAAAGACTGTGTAAGATGAGGGAGCATATAGTTTGATATTCTAATTTTTTTTTGAAATGCATTGAGAAGAAGAAAAGAAAGAGGATGATGAGAATTAAATTTTGTCGATAAAGATACAAGAAACCAAATTTAAAATTCAAAAAAAGTAGGAATAATGACTTAACTTCAAATTTCCCTCATGGATGGTTGAATCAAATAGATTATAGGAAGAATCACATCAAAAAATAAATTCTGTACACCTTCATGAATGTGGAAATTTATACCCCCTTCTTGAATAAGTGAATAAAATATGAAGGAATTATAAATATTTGATGTGTGGTTTCACCAAGAAGATAATAATTCAATGGAATTACTGAATCAACTTGGGAAGAATTGTCTCAGTACTAATCCATCCATAGTATCCAACCAAAATTTTATGATCCTGGGATGTTTTCCATTCCATGAAACACTAGTTTTTAAATTTATCTAATTATTTGTGCGATCTAAGTGCTTAAATTAACATACATCATCACTGATTATAAAATTAATTTTTGATGGGATACTTGTATCCAAAAATAGTGAAGGTCATGTTTTTAAAAAGATCCACAGCCTTCTCAACAAGTGTTTTAGATGTTTTCCTTGGGTTATTTAATTATCTCTTATTCTGAGCTAACTTCTATGTGGTGAATATGGAAGTAGATAAGATCCTTTCACACTCACCCAAAAGTTTAGGTAGACCTTTCATGATGATGAAAAAATCCACCATCAATGTCCTTGAAGGGTCACTCACCACAGAATTTTGAGATAGCACGGTCCACTTCAATATTTTTGAATCAATGAGGCACCCATCAGACGTTCATTCAATTTTTATCTTTCCCATGTAGTTGAAACTGTGTCAATTAAATAATCAGTTATGTTTCATGAATTTTTATCCTCAGGAAGGAGATTTTCCATTGAATACGTCATCAAACATGTAGATTCATAAAATGATATATATTTGGATTTGATGTTGAAATAAATGGTATAATCTTAATTTTTTGATGATTTGTTAAATGATGAGGAAGAATTTATGGTGTATTGTGTGAAAGAGGCCCATATAATGGAATTGGGTAATGGTAGATTAATTTCACCCCTTTATCATCCCCATGATCTTAAATTAAAACCACTCCCCACTAATTTGAAATATGTGTACCATAGGGAGGGAATGAAATTAACAATGATAATTTATAATAATATATCTGAAACCAAATAAAAATAATTTATTGTTTTTTTGAGAGAGAATTTATATGAAAAGGGTGGAATTTTGGTGATATCCTTAGAATAAAACAACAAATTTAATCTTGTATAAATTTTCTTGAGGGAGATTCCAAATTGGTCCGTCAACCCCAAAGGAGGTTGAATCACACCTTGATATAACATATTAATAATTAAATTATTAAGATAAATGAATATAAGATCATATATCCCATTTTATATTCATAATGGGTAAACCCCATTTGTGTAGTTAAAAAAATGGACTAACCAATATGTGGAATGAAAAGAGTGAATTAATCCCTAGGAGAATTCAGAAAAATTAGATATTGTGCATTGATTTTAGGATCTTGAATCAGGTCACTTAGAGAGAAAATTTACCTATCCATTTCATTAGCCATATGATTGACATATTTGTAGGGAGAACTCATTATTTCTTTCTGGATTTATTTTTACATTATTTTCATGTACCTATTTCTCATAAGGATCAAGAAAATACAACCCTTACTTGTCCCTTTGACAATTTCATATAAAAGGATGACATTTATAAAATGTAATTCTACGTGTATATTTTAGCGGAGCATTGTATGTATTTTTTTATCACATTGATGATTTCATGGAGGTTTTCATAGATTTTTTCATAGGTTTTCGATATTGTTTTAGACAATTGTATGAAAATTCAAGAAAAAGTTTTCATATTATTCATTGAAAGAAATCATGTTTTAAATTTTTAAATTTTTCATTTCATGGTTAAGGGAGGAAAATTCCATGGTAATTTTATTTTAAAAAAGGAACAGATGTTGATAATTCAAAAATTGATGTGATAAATTCATTTCCTTACACAACTTGTGTGATGCATGTTAGATCATATTTAGGATTAGAAGGATTCCCCAAGAAGTATATCAATGATTTTAGTAAGATTTATCTCCATATCTCTAGATTTATTTTTAATGTTTTTTATTTTTATTTCCATGGTAAAAATAAAGATTACTTTTATGATCGAAATAAGATATTGATTACAATAATATGAATGCTGCCACAAATTTTGAAAGATTTAATTTAGCTACATTGTGATGCCAAGAACTAAGAAGTTGGAGAAGTCATTTCTCAGTTTATTGAGATTAAGACATAATTTATTTCCTATACCTTGATAACCTTATATGTGGTTCAATTCAATTACACAACCACATAAAAATAGTTCATAATAGTTGTTTTTTAGATTCATTTAGATCACATGTTCTTGGATATAATTTGAATATTCTTTTTGATCATGTAACTCTTTGGTACTCAATGAATAAAGATAAATATAATTTGAGGTTAGTGAGATTGATGTTACTGAAGAAGGAGTTAAAAATATAAATATGTACTATAAGGGATCTGATAACCCTATGGATGATCATTTGAGAAGACAACCCAACACTATTGAAGATGGATTTACAGAAGAAGAACTATTCAATGATCACCTTACAAGAGTGTATTTGTACTTTATTAAAGGATAAGTGCACTGGTATTCTTGCATGGTCAATTATCTAGTAAAATCCCATGCCCCATATCATTTCAATTCTCATCAAAGTGAAAAAACTGAATGCTGAATCAAAAAATTACATATGGGTTGATCCATATTTTTAGACGACTTTTAATAACCATTTGATGATAAGGTGTTTTCCTGAGAGTGGAATTGGTTATGTATTTTAGTTTTGTCACACATTAGCTTTTGGAGGTGACATTGTACCTCAAAAGAAATTATGTAAGTATTTATAATCTGGACATTATTGGCCCACCATTATTAAATATGATCATGAATTTTTCAAATGGTGTGAAAAATTGAATTTTATTTGAAATATTTAAAGGAGACAAGAAATTCCACAAAATACACATAATTTTCGTCTTATTTTTGATTTCTATGGGATAGATTTTATTTGTCTTTAAAAATGTCATTTTGAAATTCTTTAATCATTATTTTATTTTATTATATTTTTAATTGGGTGAATGTAATTGAAATAATTACTAATGATGATAATTTTCATAATTATGTCTTTATGGAAAAAGTATTTCATAAATTTTGAGTACCAAGAGATATCATTATTGATCAGGGGAATCAATTTTTCAATAGATTAGTGGAGTCTTTACTGAAATCTTTTGGTGTGCATCATTAAAAAAACACTCTATCATCCATTGACTAATGAGAATAATGGATTTTCCAATATGGAAATCAATGAAATTTTTGGAAAGACTGATAATCCAAACATGAATGATTGGTTAAGAATTGTGGAAGAAACATTATTGTCTTACAAGATAGCCTATAAAACCCCTATTAGAATGAGTCCATATAGGATGATTTGTAGGAAAACTTGTCATCTACTCATGGAATTAAAGAATAAGGAATATGGGGTTTTGATGAAGATGATTTTGGATCTTTGGAAGAACTGGGAAAGGGAGAAGATTGATGTTGTAGTCGAATGAGGAAATTAGAAGAGAAGCTTTTGAAAATTCTAGGATTTAAAAATACTTAATAAGAGTGGATCATCATTAGCTGATTCAAACTAAATTCTTATACCTTAGAGGGAATGTGCTATAATTCAACTCAAGACTCACCATGATTATCAGAAAACTTATTTCATGGTGGGAAGGTCCATTTATAGTCACTCATTTATAACTTTTTGGTTTAGTGAACATTGTAAAGGTTACGGAGAAGGATCTATTCACTATTAATGTAAATATGAAAAATAAATCCCATGGGACCGTTCCATTAGATCTACTGGAGTATATCACCCTCATTCAAACATTCAATAAATAAAATCCAATAGGGAATACATCTAATTTACACATTCATTATTATAATTATTAATTTTAAAATATACTTATATGTTAAATCCATTTGAATGAATTTATGAAACAATATCATTTATGTGTGAAGAAGGGTACTTTATAGTTTATGTTTTTTATTTTTTTATTTTTTTAAAAAATATGTATGTCTTTAAAATTATTATTTTATTATTTATTAGTTTTTTTGTATTTTTTAATATTTTGAATTAAAATTATTATAATTTCCCTTTTTGAAACCCATTTTCATAAGTAAAACAATATATTACATGAAATTGGGAATAAATGAATTATGAAAATATCTTTTTTTCAAGGTTAATTCATTGGTAATTTCTTGAAAATTACTTTTATTTTTGAATCCCATTCCACATCTCACTATCCTTATAATTGAAATAACTTTCATATCAGGCTTCAGATCCATTTTTTCCTATTATTTTCACTCACCTCACTTATTTAGAGGACCAACCCATACTTTCTTTAACTATAATTTTATTTATTTCATTAAAAACATTATTGTTTGAGGTACTTGTCTTTAAATGATTAAGTAATTTTTTAAGTTTTAAATCCCAATTATAAAAAGATTCATTTTTTATTCAAGACTTATTAATGAATTTAATTCATTTTATCCCTTAGAATAAATTAAAATCCTATTAGTTCTGTCACATTAAAATACAATTTTCTATATTGATCATTCTCTTGAATTGAAATTGCATGATCTAGTTGATTTTAAGTGTGTTGGGAAGCAATCTTATTTTGCAATACCTCATTTGGTGATAATTTTGGTGGGAAATTAAATTCATAATATAAGTGTTTTATTCTAAATAAAATCATTCAATAGAAGTCATTTGATTTAATGGTTTTTTTATATAAGAGAGGTTATGAATTTCTGGAACTTCCAGTGGAAAATGAAAGATGTTCCTATCTAGAGTTTTCAGGAAACATTATTTTGGAGAGTATTGAATTTTTTTTCTGATGAAATGATGAATAGTGTGAACATTCCTTGATTTTTCATGATTATGGAGTTTATTTTATACTTCAGTGAGTGAGTTTATTCCATGATTGACTGAAAATTTAAATCTTGCAATTTTTTTTAAAAAAAGATCCAAACCCTCCTCATCCAACCTCATTTTTATTATAATCAAAATTTTCCATATATAATGCCGCATAAAAACCATTCGAAGACATCATGATAAAAATATTTCATTGACTCACATCAGGTGGAGATTTAGAAATTTATCAAACCTTTGGCAACAATTTCATTTTATTGTATGAGAAATGAATTGTTGAAAATTGACATTTGTGAGATGAGAGAAAAATTATGTGAGTTATTTATTTTGTTTTCATAGGAAAAAATATTATTGGAAATGTACTGAATTATATGAATAGAGAACTCAAAATAATTTACATTAAGGATTAATAGTATCTTTTTTTTCTTGGTGAGGAAATGATGGATGTCATGGGTATCTGTTTTGAATTTCGGTTGATATGATTTTGATGATAACATTTCTAGGAGTCCAATTTATCAGTATAGGAGAATTTATAAGGATGAGATTTATCAAAATTATTCATTTTTTATAATATGATTTAATCCCTTCCAATTATTCAATTTGACCTAATTTTCCTCATTTTAGTATTTTTTTTTTGAAATTTGTGCTTAATTTTGACATTTACTTAATTTTTATAATTTAAATGTTTACATAAGATTACTTATTTTGGGAATATGATTTAAAAATTTTATACAATTTAAGTTATTATTTTTTAGATTTTCATTATTCATGGAATTATACTTTATCTTATCTAACCAAATCCAATATGAAACAGAATATCCCATAAAAATCAATCAATTGTATATTTTGTTCTAGAAGATATTATAGACCCCACTTTAATTAATGAAACATATCGTGGTGTAAAGGCATCCAAATGATGAAATTATAGATGTATTAGATAGATGTATCTAATATATATATATATATAATAAATTTTATGAATAAATTAGATCATTTAGGAATCCACATAATATATGTAAGTGGATGGCGTTGAGGAGTCTCCTTAGTGGAAAAACTATTCTTCTGTAATTCATGAATAATATTTTTGGAACTTTTCAAAATGATCTATGATTTCTTGGGAGCATGGAGAATATACATGGAAAAAAAATTAGGTATATAAATTTACAATATTAATCCATTTAATATTAAAAATAAACCCAAAACATCATAGGAAAGAATCTAGAGGAAAACTTTTCCACCCCTCGAGCCTAAAAACATGAGTGTGCACTTCCATTAAATTTTTTTGAAGGTGTATAATGATAGGATATGTTGAAGTATTTGAATCTTGAAGTTCCTTGGATTTTCTCTTTTCAAATTTCTTAGTTTTATAATTCTCTTTTATTCTTTATTAAACTGTATTACCCTTCACATGGAGAGGTAATGATTTTGAGTGATCAAGGTTAGGGTATAATAACCCCGCTTTTATTTCACACTTAATCATAACTTATTACATAGACTTCACTTGATACAACATAGAATATAGATATTTATGGTTTCATTGTGGAATAGGATCATTACATAACAACTTTAAACATTAAATACAAAATCTTTATTGAAAACTTACTTTACAATGCAACTACATTACCTCATACTTAGCATTGTATGAGATAACCTGAAGACAAGCCTACAAAATGGGTGAGCTATAAAGCCCAGTAAGGGAATATACATGGAATAACATGAGAAATAAAATACATGTTAAACATTAGTCATTTCAATATAGCATAAGAGAAACATTAACATAATGTCACGATAAAACCTGATAATCATAACATGGAGATGTGGAAACAACACTTAACATGGAATTAGTCTGAGCCAAGGATCAAGGAACATAAAGCATGAGTAAACCATAATTTCAAAAGAATCACTAGTAAAACCATGTTTCAATTGAATTAGAAAGAGTCAAAACTCATTTCACGTGATTTATCATGATACTATACTCTACCCAATGCATTGGAGTGCTATTAGGGCGCACCCTTCTTAAACATTTCATTTAATGCAAAAGTCTGCCACGTGGATCATATAACATGGAATCAATCAACATCATAAGTCATTAAAAGATTAATCAAGGTGGAATAAATACATGAATGTACCATTCAATATTTATATAATCATAAAGGTTAATACCCTTTATAGAGACATGGGTATGGTATTGACAACTCTATGATCTTGGCTTGGAAAAACGCAGTGCAATTTTGGTAGCATAACAACGTGACATAAGAATTAATAAATTTTTTTGATGGGAGGTAAATAGGTGAACCATCATATGTAAATGAAATAAACAGTAAGGGGGTCATATAGATATATTTACCCATAAATATTAATGGAATTTAGATGCTTAATACAAAAGAATTGCTTGAATTTAAATGATGATAATGAAATTCCTTACAGAATTTTGGCATGGTAACGTGTGTACATGGGAGGAATTAATGAGAGATAAAAGGGATATCTCATTATTCAAAAATCAATAGGGAAGTATGGGTGAGGAGAAAAATAAAACCCCTATATTTATAATTTAAAATAAAATGGAATGACAATATAGGGAATGTTGGACATAAATAAGTAATGTGAGAATCCATTACTTGGAAGTGTGATACCAAAGGCTAGGGAGGGGATTGAGAGAGACTTATTGGGAGCTTGGGGAACCTTCAAAGGATTATATAGAGAATAGGGAAGAGTTTGGAAGAACTCCAAAGTCATTTAGTGAAGAGGAATTGGGAGAATGTGTGGGTTTATATAGGAAAACAGAGGGAATTCATTATTATTTAGGTTCGGGACACCACACATTAAACTAATCAAAGCCACACACCAAACCATGGTATTCCCATGAGTTTTTCCAAATGGGAGGGGAAAAAAACTTTTTATATTTCCAATATCCTAACATCATAAAATAATATGGTTCATTATGTTGAGGCGAGTAACACCCTCATGGAAAACAATTTAAAAAGACAAAATGTTTTATAAGTCTTGACTGATCCACTAATGCTTTGTAAAATAAATGAAACAACCCAAAAATCACATTATTTTAATTTTGAATCATATATGGGCCTAAAATAATTTTTATAGTATTTTATTACCACACTATTTAGTTATAAGGATTCCCTAAAACACATTATATATTTAAACAATATTTAATTTTTACCAAAAAATTCGACTGTCTCAGAAAATAATGAAAAATTCACCATTGGATAATTTTGATGTCCTGGTTCAAAAAATTATATTCATTTCATCTAAATAATTTTTTCCATATGTGAATTTTCACATTTAAAATAAAAACCAAAATTTGTCGAAAATTCATGGGTTTTGACAAAAACAGCTTTCAAAACCTATTAAAAATTACAATTGTATTCAAAAAAATTATATGATAATTTATATTTAATAAAAAGTAATTTATTAATAATAATATTTTATTAAAATAATATTTAATTCAAATATCCATTATTTCATAAAAATATATTACTTAGTTGAATATTAACTAAAAATACTATTTGAGCATTAAAAACTCATTACAAAGTAACAATAATAAAATGAATGTATAATATTTATACAAAAAATAATGTACATAGTCATAGTTATTGGGTCTTGTTACATAACCCCTTATAACACCGACATAGGAAGTTAGGGTAAGGTGCATGACTGTGATAGAATCATGGGGTGGCTAAGATAACATCGCTCCAGTGTTAATTTCTATCAACTTCTACTTCTCCATAAGGCGGTTCCGTTTAAGCTACACATTTTGAAGCTCAGCTTGGGCTTTGTCATGAGTGAATCCCAATGACACCACCTCCTATTCATGTTTTGACAGATGGAATTCGTATGTACTGGGTCTACTGGATGAGGCCATCACTTCCTTTGGTTGAGCGTATTAGATTTTTTAAAGCCCTATATTTATACAAATCATATGATCACAGTTCAAAGACTATTTTAAAAATGGTCACAATATATAACATTATTTTAAAATCCAAAACATAGAACCTAATACGTTTACATGTTTTACATAACCATAAAAAGTCATTTAAATAGACCAAGAGAAATTTTCATTAATGAATTTTTAGGACATTACAATATTCCCCCCTTAAGAAATTTCACCCTCGATATTTCCTTCTCTCACCCTGAAATAGATGTGGGTAACTCTACATCATCACTTATTCCAATTCCCATGTCGTTTCTTCAAACATGGGGTTTTTCCCCAACACCTTGATGAGGGGAAATATTCTATTTCGTAGAACTTTTTCTCTACGATCTATGATCTTCACTAGTTGTTATCATAAGAATGATCGTCCTCTAAATATAATACCTCTAATGAGAGTACATGTGAAGGGTTTGGTATTTAATTTCTCAATATGGATACATAAAAGGAAACATGTACTTTGGCCATTGTATGTGGAAGTGTTAGTCGATAGGCCACAACCCCGACATGATAAGGAATCTTGATGGGGCCGATGTTCCTAGGACTTACCTTCCCCTTCTTTCCAAAACTCATGACCTTATACCATGGAGATATGTGTAGAAATACCATGTCTCCAACATTAAACTCAAGGTTTCATCAATGGTTATCTGCATAACTCCTCCGTCAAATCTGTGCTACCTTGATATGCTGCTGAATGGTTTTCACAATCTCCACCATTTCATTGACTATTTCTAGTCCTAGCAGCTTACGTTCACCAAATTCATCCCAACATTCCAATGTTATTTTCCCCTTCCCATATAGGGCTTCATAAGGTTCCATTTAGATGGTCGAGTGGAAACTGCTATTATAGGAAAATTCAACTAGGGGAAGATGTTGATCTCATCCTCTTTTAAAGTCCAAGGAACATGATATTAACATATCTTCCAGTGTATGAATAGTTCGGTCATATTGACCATCTGTTTGATGATGATAGGTCGTACTAAAGTTTAGTTCAATATCCTTAGCATGTTAAAGATTCTTAAAAAACATAGAGGTGAATCTTTGATCTTGATCTGATCTAATAAATAGTGGTACTACATGCAGCCATACAACTTCCCATATATATATATGTGCCAATTTATCCAATGAAAAATCCTCCCAAATTGCAATGAAGTGTACATACTTTATATGAGAATCCACAACATCCTAGATTGCATTGTTGCCATTGGATGTCTTCAGATGACTGGTGACAATGTCTATTGTGATGTTATCCCATTTCCATGCTAGTATGGGAAATTGTTGCATCATCCCTTTAGACTTCTTCCACTCTGCCTTCACTATCTGACACACAAGGCACTTTGATGTATACTCAACAATATCCTTTTACATATTATCCCACTAATAATTCTATCGGAGATCTCAAAACATCTTTGTGTTTCTTGGGTGAATAGAGAAATCTAAACTATTTACATCATCTAAATGTTCCTTTTTCATCTCTAGACTTAATAGAACACATTGTATATTCCCAAATTTCAATATTCCTTCTTGATTAACATTTAAATCCAAGGATGTTCCTTTTTGATAGCTTCCACTTTCTTATGAATTCCCACATAATTATATTGAGTATCATTTAACCTTTCCAAAAGAGATTGTCTGAAAATAATTTGTGAAAGGATTGATGATGGTCCCTTCTTTATGATTCTGATGTCCATCTTTATCAAATCTAAGAAGATTAGATCATTCATAATTCTCAACAATGATATAATCGCTGGGTCCTTTCTACTTAGAGAATCTACCACCTTTTTCATTTTCCCAGGGTGTTAATGGGTTAAGCAGTCATAGTCATTTCTCAGCTCCAACCATATTCATTGGAACATGTTCAAGTCTTTCTGTTTGAATATATACATAAGGATTTTGTGGTCTTTTTATATTTCATACATTTACCCAAATATATAATACTGACAAATTTTTAAAGAGAAGATCACTATAGGCAACTCCAGGTCATGTGTTGGATAATTCTACTCATGAACTTTCAATTTCAATGTAGCATAGTCAATGACATTGCCATTTTGCATGAATGCACAAGCAATTTCCTTCTTTGAACCACCACTGAATACCACAAAAATATCTCCACATATGAGTAAAGTTTGAATGGGAGTAGAGATTAGCCTCCTTTTAAACTCCTTTAAATTTTTTCACATTCATCCCTCCATGATAACATTACTCCCTCTTGAGTTATCTTGGTATTAGGGTTGGACAATAATGAGAAATTTCTCACAAATCATCAATAATATCTAGCTACACCCAAGAAGCTACAGATATCCACTACCGATGTTGTCCTCATCCATCCCCCTATAGAAGCTGTCTTGGAAGGATTCATAGATATCCCATTGCTTTTGATGATATGGCACAAGAATTATAACCCATTTAAATAGAACACACACTTCCCATACATTTCATAGAGCTTCTCCTAGTGAAATGTCTCTAGTATAGTTCCTATATTCCCTTCATGATCCACCTTGGTTTTATAGTATATTATAATATCATCTATAAAGACTACCATAAATTTTTCAATGTAATAACTAAAGACTTTATTAATCAGTTCCATTAAGATTGTTTTATAATTAGTGAGTCCAAAAGGAATTACTATTAATTCATAGTGCATGTATCTTGTACGAAAAGAAGTCTTGAGGAATCATCATTCATCACCCTTACTAGATAATATCCCAACAACAAATCTAAATTGGAGAAGTATTTTTCTCCACATAGCTGATTGAACAAGTAATTAATTTTTGGGATATATACTTGTTCTTTATTGTGATTTTTTTAAGATCACAATAATCGATGCAATGGTACATTGACCCATCCTTCTTCTGGACGAAGAGGATTGGTGCTCCCCATGGAGAATTACATGGTTGTATAAACCCTTTATCTAGATTCTCTTGTAGTTGTTTTGTCAGCTCCTAAAGCTCCAGAACAACCATTCTATACGGATTATTTGATATTTGAAATGAAACAGGTATAAGATCAATTGGAAATTTTAAATCTCTTCTAGGAGGAAGACCAGTAAATTCCTCGGGATACACTTCTTTGAATTCCCTAACAATAGGTATGCCTCCAAGGATGGTTTACTCCTTAGACTCTATCATATGAGCTAGACATGTGAAGTCATAGGGAAGTAAAATCCATGATTGTGATGATTGAGCTAAAGATTATTCATCTTCCTCCATGCACATTTACAGAATCAGCGGTCGATTCTCCACATAGAGAGTGAAATCCCTCTCAAAGAAATTTTGGTTGGATTTATATTGGGAAACCCATTTCATGCTAATAATTGCATAAAATTCTACCAGAGGGAGTATGATGAGGTTCACCGGGAAGTATAATCCACCATCTATGATAGGGTAGGAGTTAAATTTATGGGATGCAATGATTTCCCCATTTTCCACACTCACCAACATCATTACTTCAATGATTTTTGGTGGTGTTGGGATTGTTCTACAAAGCATTATGGATATAAAATAATGCGCAGAACCTGAATAAAAAAGTATGTTATCTATTCATGAATGAATAACAAGGGTTCCTTCCCCCACTTCATTGTCAGGGTTCACTTCAGTGGTAGTGAGGTAAAAATATAACCCTTGCTGCCTTGGAGGTTGTTGGATTCCTCAAAAAACCCTTGGCATAAGGAACTGATTTGAATGATTACCTGGTTTATTGTAATTGATGAAGTGATCAACACATTGAGTGTCGAATGGAGCTTTTATCTCATCTGTCATAGCTGTGGGGTTTTCTTATTGGTAGTTAATAGCTAGGTGTAATACTCTTCCACACCTAAAATATTTCCTTGTTCCCTTCATGCAATTTCTGGGGTTCTTCTTCCCATACCTTTTTCATGTGGGGTGATGGGTCTTCTTAGCACCATAGGATTTATCCATTGGACTTCTAAAATTGAAATCCACCTTACGCTTCGTATCCCTATTATAACCCAGAGATTCTTAGATATCCATTTGACCTTGAGGTAACATCAGATAATTTATTTATAGCTGTCAAAGTCACAGATCACCAGGGATTTTCGCAGGCTAGGTTCTAGTGCACCAAAGAACCAGTCATCCTTGTACTAATGGGTAAAGATAAATCCATAGGTGTATCATGCTTGCCTTGTGATGTTTTCCTCATACGCTCTGGCAGATTTGACATTTTCTTTCTTGAGTTCAAGTAAGTACCTTTCCCTCTTAAGATAGAGGGTTCGCGGAAAATAATTATCAATTAACATATTTCAGAAATCCTTCCATTCTAATGCCTCGATCTCCTCCTCAGGCTCCATATTTTTTATCAATGTCCACCATTGATCATCTTCACCCTCTATATGATGTGAAACCAAGAGAACCTCCTGTTTTTCAGAAAATTGAAGTATGGAGAAGATCTCAATAGATCTGATCCATTGTTCGCCGATAGAGGTATAAGATGATCCATTAAAAGTAGGAGGCCTTTGTCTCATGAAGTTCTTGATTGTGAATTGATATTATTTAGTGGTGGGGGGGGGGGGGTTTAACATTACTCTTAAAACATGTTTCTTCCAAATTCATGAGTTAACTAAGAGAGTATCATGACAATGTTTGTGATTCCCGCTCCCATCAAATTAGGATCTCATTAGAATAGTCATCGCATTGAAATTCACATCAGTTGTTAGTCTGAGTCCTCATATTAATAGCCATTGGATGGAAGAAAAGAAACGTTTGGGGTAACATAAAATGTGTAATCCAAAGAAAAAATATATGACATATAAATTACTTTTATTTCCTTAACATGTGAATCTATAAGCTTCAATCTATGTTATCCATGATCTAATTTCGACCATGTATTCTATGAGGCATTTTTCTTAAATACCCTTAATAATGGTTCATACTAATCATGATAATTTAACATAGCATATCCTCTAGGAGATTCATAACATAGAGTGTAGTAAGGCCCATTGTTTTGTACCAAGATTTCCTAGGTAATGCCCAAAATTCCATGTCGGAGTTATCACTCATAGGTACATCTGTGCCAGAGCCTCCTTTAACTGCTCGTATCTAGACATGGATGTATTTTCATTATAAACCTCATAATCAATAATCACGAAAATGTAAGGATGTTTTTTATACTTAGTCTAGTCTTTAATGCTTTAGTAGGGTTTTCTAATAATAATCCCAAAAATAACTAAACCTATCCTCCAATACCAAATGCAACAACCCTAATTTTATTTCACACTTATACATGATTTATTACATAGAAATAAATTGATACAACATAGAAGATGTATAGGTATAGTGTCTTTGAGTCTTAGGATCACTATATAACAACTTCAAACATGAAATACAACTTCTTTATTAAAAACATCTTTTACATTACCGCTATATTCCATCGTACTTATCATAGAATGGGACAACCTGAGGACATGCATTAGAAAATGGTGAGCTCTAAATCTCAGTAAAGGAATAAACATGGAATAAAATGAGGAATACAATACATGTTATAAAATAGGCATATAAATGGAGAATAATAGAAAGATGAACATAAATTCAAGATAAAGCATGATATAAATAACAGGGAGAAGTGACAACAACACTTTACATGGAAATAGAATGAGCTAAGTCTCATTTCACATAGAGAACGAGAAAACCCACATTGCACATGAAGATTGAGTAAAACCACATTGTAATTGAATTATCATGAGTCAAAACTCATTCCACATAACATATCATGATACTATACTTTTCCCAATGAATTAGAGTGTTATTAGGGTGCACCCTTCTTAAACATTTCATTTCATGCATATGTGTGCCACATGGATCATACAACATGGAATAAATCAACATCATAAATTATTCCACAATTTAGGAATGTGGAATAAATAAATGAATGTAACCTTAAATATGTATATGTTCATAAAAATGAATACCATTGATAGAGACACAGTTATGGTATTCACTAAACTATGATCATGGCATGGAAAAACGCGTTGCAATTTCTACAGCATAACAGCGTGACATAAGAATTAATAAAAATATATGATGAGAGAAAAATGGGTGTCTAATCATATTTACATGAAATATAAATTAAGGGGGTTATATAGACACAAGTACTAACAAATGTAATGGAATTTAGATATATAATACAAAATAATTTATTGAATGTTAATGAGGAGAGAAAAATTCCTTACAGAATTTTGGCATGGTAACAAGTGTACATGGGAGCCATTAATGAGAGAGATAGGGGATATATCATTATAAAACATGGAGAAGGATGTATGGGGGAGGTGATAAATCATACCCTTATATTTATAATTTAATATAAAAGAGCATAATAATATATGTAATCTTGGACATAAATAAGATAAGTGAGAATCCCTTACTTGGAAGTGTGATCGCTAAGGCTTTGGAGGGGATTGAGAGAGATATATTTAGAGCATGAGGCGCCTTGGGATGATTATAGGGATAATAGGGAAGATTTTGGAAAAAATCCAAATTTTTTGAGTGAAGAGGAAGTGGGAGATTGTGTGGGTTTATATAGGAAAGGAGAGAGAATTATTTATTATTTAGGTTCGGGACACCACACATTAAACTAAAAAAACCCACAAACCAACCCATGGTTTTTACCCATGTTTATTCTAGATGGGAGTGGAATACAAAATTTTATATGTCCAATGTCCTACCTTCAAAAAATAATAGGGTTTCTTATGTGTTGGTGAGTCACATTCTCAAGGAAAACTATTTAAAAAGACATAATGTATTATAAGTCTTGAAGGGTCCACTAAAGCTTTGTAAAATAAATAAAAGAAATCCAAAATCAAATTATTATAATGATAAAACATATATTGTCTGAAAATAGTGTTTATATTATTTTATTACATCACTGTTGGGTTTCTATGATGTCATAAAACACATTATATATTTAAACAATATTTAATTTTTTTAAAAAAAATTCAAATGTCTTTGAAAATTATGAAAAATTAACCATTGGATAATTTAGAAGTCTTGAATCCAGAAAATAATATTAATTTTATCTAAATAATTTTCTAAATATGTGAATTTTCAATTAAAAAACTGACATTTATAAAAATTCAAGGGTTTTGACAAAAATAGCTTTCAAACCATAATACAAATTACAATTATATTCCTAAATATTATACGATCATTTATATTTAATAAAAAGTAATTTATTAATAATAATATTTTATTAAAATATTATATAACTAAAAAATCCATTAATTCCTAAAAATATATTACTTAGTTTAATATTAACTAAATATAATATTTGTGCTTTAAAAACTCATTAAAAAGTAACAATAATAAAATGAATGTATAATATTTATACATAAAATAATGTACATAGTCATAGTTCTAGGGTCCTGTTACATTAACCCTTATAACACCCGTATAATACCTTAGGTTAAGGTGTGAAATCGTGATAGACACTTGGGGTGGCTCGGATAACATCACTCATGTGGTAATCTCTATCAACTTCCAAATCTCCCATTGGCGTTTCTGTTAAAGATTCATGTGTTGAAGCTCGTCTTGGTCTTGGTCAAGAGTGAAGCCCAATGATTCCAACTCCTTTACAAAGCTCTAACATATGGGATTTTTATGGAGTGGGTCTACTTGACGAGTCCATAACTTCAATTGTCTGAGTAAATTGGATTTTTTAAAGCCCTATATTTTTACTAATCACATCATCACTATTCAATGACTATATTTGAAACGGTCACAATTCATAACAGTATACTAAAATAAAAAACACAGAACCAAATAATTGAATTTTTATTACATAACCATAAGAATAAATTTAAATAGACATAGAGGAATTTTCATTAATGATTATTTGGGTCGTTACAAGGGGAGTTTTACTTTTATAATGTCAGAGTATTATGATTTCATGTAAATATATATTATTATATCAAATGATTTAAATTTTATCTGGTTCCTAATTCACTTAATTATATTATTTTTTTAGGTTTGGTGTCTTTCATTATTTATTGTTTTGGAATAAGATCTTTAAACTCCCAATGCTTAGTGTATTTTGTCTCAATTGAGAATATTGTTTTAGATGGGAAAGCTCTAGTGATCACTGGATGTTGAGTGAACATATTTAATTTTTTCTATATTTCTATGATAAAAAAATTCTCATTGATACTTTCCCTAGTACTTCAGGAGTTATTTTTGAATTTTCAATCACTTTGCATTGCATCCAACAACCATGGGTGATTGAAAAATCAATCATGGATTCTTTAATTTATCATTCATTTCAAATAGATAAGTAATGATTTTCATGACCATTATGAAATTTAAAAAGGTGATATTACTATAAACCCATCACTCTTTTAATTAATTTCGGTTAAGACATCATTCCAATTTCATTCATTCTTTTAATAGACAATTTCAAAAACATTCTCACACATTTCACTAATTTCATGTGACAAACATGATTGTTGTGTTTTCAACTATATGGAACAACTAAGATACCAAATTTATGACATTTTTAACATAAAACATATTTTTTTCATGCCCCGTGATAGGAAAATGTTAGCATCATAGTAAGATAGAGGGTAGGGGGTACAAATCTTGATCTTGAATTGATGTGGCGTTTTCCGGGTGCTTTCATTTGATTGTGGTCATCACGGATGGATTAGGCTGGTCTCTCTTCTTTTTGTGGTTGAACTTGTATTTTCCCTAATTTTTATTTCCATAACTTACTAATGTATTATGTTAATTGAATTATTGATGTATTCATATATTGGTTTAATTTTTTTTACATTTCAGCATTGTATTGGCTTGGAGATGTGTGTGTGCATTCAATTACATTATGATAATGATGACCATGTGTCTGATATTCCTACTTGATGTAGTTCGCAAGCCCTTGGCCTATTAGAGGCGGTCTTGGGGTAGTCACAGTTTGGACCTCAGTTTTTTGTTATATTATAGTTTCTTAAAAATATATTTTTACATGCAATGTTTTTATAGAAATTTTTCTATGAAATATTCCTCCCATTAGAAAAAATTATAACTTTCTTACATTTTAACAGTCACTGGAATAAGGGGAAGAACACTTGAGTTCATGATGTTGCACTAACCCAACTACTATTTTAGTAAAATTTCCCTAGATGTTATACAGATATATCAATGTCATTAATTATTTTTTCCTTTAATTTGAGAATTGTATTTTGAGGATAAATTTTTTTGATGTAATATTATCCTTACACATGGTATTACATAACCCATATATAAAGAATATTCAATTTACTAGGGATGAAATTACAATTTTTAGTTTTCAAGTGTCATTATTTTTCTGATTTCTAAAAATATTATGTTTTATTTATTGATTTTTTTACTCTTGGATAGGGGAGGAAAGAGGGTGTGTATTATTTTATTGTATTCACTACATCCAGATCACATGAAATGTATATACCTGTGAATGATTGGGTACTTGATTATTATTTGTTATTTTTTTATTCAATATATCAACGAAGACTATATATTGATTACAAATTTTACATTATAGTTGAAATATATTTTATGAGACCCTACGTTAGATTATTATTATTGTATATAATGATTTTTTATATAGATCTATGTATTTTTAATAGATTCAGTGTTGCTAGGTTGTTATTTAGTTGAGCAGTAATGTCCAAAAACTATATATCATAGGAATTGTGTATAGATAAGGGTTGAATTTTTTCTATTACTACATTTCCTAAATTTTGATATCAAAATTTTTGAAAGACTTTTAATAATTTTTTGTTTGGAAATATAGTGATATACCACTTTTATATGCATTTTTAATGAACTGTGAGTGTGCTTTATAGGACACCCCTTTGGTAGTTGAGATGCCACCTTCTAGTTCACCAACAACTCAATTTGATCTTTTAAATCTAATAATGTTTTGATAAGGTTATATAGTCTATATAAAATGGCGTATCAAGATCTTGGTAATCTATGTTGGATTTGACATGTGATTTATACTTTTAGCACCCACCTCTCCTCCCAATTGAGGATGAAATGTTCAATGCTATATTATAAAAAGATTCCAAATGGATATTTTTACTAGATCAAGACACTCTCTATGTGAAGGGAAAATCAACTTTTTTGTATGTTTTATGGACCAACCATGCACTTATGTGGAGATAATTTTCTTATTTATCTATCTATAGGGATGTCATAGATTAAATTTTTGGGGTTTTCACACATATTATTTTCTATTAGAATTTAAGAGTTTATATCTCCATGATGATTATAAATCTTATATTATTAGGTGTGTTAGTAATAAAATATTTATCAAATTTTAGCAGTCATATATTTTTAGAAACTATGATGTTTATGGTGTGGCATATAGAGTTATAGAATTTATATGTAATCCAAGGAATTATATTTGATCAAACATTAAATTTTTTCCCTTAGAATTTTATTTTTCCGGGGAACCAAGCCCTTATTATTGAGTTGATGTTTCTAGAGGGTATATCATTAAGATAGTCTACATCACATAATATTATCTATAGTGGTACATTAGTTAGTAAAATTAAAATGTGTAATAATTATTTCTAGATTTATAAAAGAGCGGCTAGTTAGGGATAAAGTATATGTCTTCCTTCGAGAAGAAGATTATTGGCCGAGTGCTACCAACATCTATATATGATCAATGGTGTAACACAATGGTTATCTAGAGGATGTAGATATTCCTAGAATCAAGGTTAAATATTGAGGCATAGATACCCTCTATTTTTATATAGATGTGGTTACTATGGTTATTTAGGTCATAGAGCATGATTTTGTTCTCAAGGGTTAGTACAATGTTCTAGAAGCATTATCCCCCTCAAGGTTGTCAGGATATAGTAGTAGAGGTAATGGGGTGAGGCATGATTTGTGACACTAAATTAAATCTTGAAAATTAGGGTGATTGGACATAGATGTTATGGGTCCAATTAATATGTAATATACCATTTCATAAGTCTTATTCGATATAGGGGCACTATAAATTTTACATCATCCTAATTTTCTAAAATAAATGAGGCTTGATATAGATTACTTTTATAGGTTTATGTCCTATGATGCACCCTTAGGGGTAAAATATTATGGTATTAAATTGAGTCAAGAGTAAAAAATCATGATCACGAGTTCTATGGTTCACTTCAATTAATTCATAATAGATATGTTCAACATTGATGTAGTTTTTATAATGGTTCATATGATTTATTATTAGTCCCAAATTGACTTCTATCACCACTGGGAATCATTCACATTATTGGAGGGTAATTGTTATACCCATTATGGAGAGTGGGATATATAGAATGGTTCATTAGGGCCTTACCATCAGCCACAGAGTGTGATATCATCTAATCAAGATAACATTGCCTTGGGTGAGGAAGGTGCATGAAATATATTATTCCTTGTTTTTATCAATTAGTTTTAGGATATATTTCAGGAAAAATTATTTTCTATTCAACCTGATATAGATTATGTTCTTAATTTAGTGTACTCTTTGTATGATACATATAACCATTCTAGTATATATGATGGATCATTTAAAATATGATATCAAATGGCTCAATAACCTTTTTGTGAAGGGTTTTATATAGTTATGCACTTCCACATGGGATTTCCATTTTTTCATTTCCATAAAGTATACTAGTTTATTATGTCAATGTGTGAATTATTTAAGGATGAACATACAGTTTAATAAGAATATGTATCAATTTTCTCATATAGTGGAACTGTCAAACCTATAGAATGAATCCTTGTTGTTATATAATATTGATGTGATATTTCATTATCATCAACTACATGTCAGTACCTATGAAATCAAATTTACTACATTTAAACGAATGAATTGATTATCTTAGTATCTTGTGTTGCTCTGTAGTTTTATAATGAATATAAAAATGTTTTTTTCCTAAGTAATGATGCATTTCATCCGTATCAAGGTTCCTTAATAGCTTTCTTATAAATGATAATTTGGTATACATCAACTAAATAAAGAAACTTGATTGTAATGTGGAAATCAACTTGGGTATAATAATATCTAATCAAAATTATTCCAACATATTAATGTTTTAGTTATAGATCATGGAGGATCACTTCTTAGGGGATGTAATATTTGAGGTATAAAATTCTATACACTCTTAGATGGTCTAGGATATGGTCAATTTAGAGTGGAAAAAATATTTTGGATGATAGTTATAATTTTCTATGTTTTTAAGGATA
The DNA here is from genome assembly GCA_963277665.1 of Viscum album. Lineage (NCBI taxonomy): Eukaryota > Viridiplantae > Streptophyta > Magnoliopsida > Santalales > Viscaceae > Viscum > Viscum album. The sequence goes on along the minus strand of OY728126.1, from coordinate 648,937,611 downwards.
ATATCATAATTTTAGTTAATGTATATCCCCATTGGAAACACCATTGGAACCCATGATTAGGAATATTTATAATTTTATATGTTCTAAAACATCAAAAAAGTATTTTTGGATATGAATTGAAGCTTTAAATACACACTTTTGAAAACTATAAATGAGTTGGGTGATGTGTATACATTGAATTATAATACCATAGTAGTTGTAGGGTGGAATTATTTTGATAAAATATGGGCAAGTTGTAACTTATAGATACATGAAACTGAGGCTGGAAGAGAAAAAATGACACTACATGCTTTAATCTATACATGGTGGGTTAAACAATGAGAACTAGGCATCATTTCCAATTCGATGAGAGGTTCATAGTATATAGAAACCATAAGAACCGAAAGTATGTCATTTTTATACTGGAAGGTCTATACCATTAGTAGAGAAAGTGGTTCTAAAATATCTAGTGCAATGATATATATATTGAATACACCCTTAGAAATGGAAATTAAATGGACGACTCTTAGCATATGAAGATCCATTCTTTGGTCTTTCAGGAGGTTAGTAGTGAGTGGAAGGTAATGAGAATATTCATAGAGAGGCATCTCAATGATCCAGTTTGTAGAGACCCAAATCTTGACGTACATGGACATTACATTACTTTTTCGGAATACGTAATACAAAACAAAAACAAACACACAATGACTGTAATAGTTTAGTGTCTTTGGAATCTCAGATCAAAATATTCTAATCGTGGTGAAAGATCATCAACATATCCCATAAAGATATTCTACTTTTTGTTTTCTTACATAATACCTTTATTTATATCTTGGAGAAAAGAAAACATATAAAGGGTGAGATCAAATTCTCATTAAGGGTAAACATAGAGAACATAGAAAAATCAATAATCATTTGAATGCAAAAACATGAACATAAAATATAATAATCAAAATCTTGAGAAAAGACATAAATCTTGGAAGTATGTGAGGCATATATCATAGAGTAACATCAATCATGATAATATAGCATGGTAAAAAACTTGTAATTGTGGAAAACAATTAATCACATGATATGATCTCCATAGTAGCCAAGACATTGCTGCCAAGACCATCTTAGTGGACAATGTTCCTTTCTGAATCGAGTTCACTCGACATTCCAGTCCTGTACTACTGAACCAGATTGAATTATCAATCCTGCCATGTATATATCATGAGATATAAATCTTTACCCAATTCATTTGAGGGAGATATAGGTCTCACCCATCTCATAATGAAATCATTCTTACTTGTGCCACAACATGAATATAAATCATTCATCATTACCCATACGATAAAACGGGTTTCAAAAACATCATTCCATCATAATCCATATAAACAAATTGATATCATTTCATCATAAGAAAAGTGAAACCATGAAAATCATAGAGACATTATACATGAAACATACACATATGAAATAATTTCATCTAATATGGAAAATGGTTTTGATAAAACACTTTAAATTAATTCCTGAGGAAAATATCCTTTCTTCTTAAAAATAATTTTAATTTCACAAAATTCCATGAAATATTAAAAGGAATGTTTTTGTTGAAAATATTTATAAACTATTGTAGAGTAAGCTTCATGAAAATGAGGTGTTATGAAACCGTAAAAACATGTTCATGCTGTATAAGTTAAAAATAACATTCTTCTCGTACTTTTGTTGGAAAAGTCAAAAAGTTCACCATGTGGTAAACAAAAGTAAGATTACTTTCATAACATGGGGTAAATTTAAAAAAAATGGTAAAAAGGAATTTAAAAATACATGAAAACATTTTTAGAAAACATGGGCATAGATGATAATAATAACCCCAGTAAATACTTACAAATAACAATATCGGATAAGAATGAGATTGGAATAGTTATCCCTTACCTTAGGACCGATATGCTTTGTATGTATTTGAAACTCCTGTATAATGATTTAAATAATTCCATTTACTTATTATATAATAATATTCATTGTTATTATATCATATTTGGTTCATTTATGACTTTATATTACACGTTCTTTAGTAAATTCCATGTTAAAGCGGCGTTTTGGGAAAAATAGTTTTATTTATCGTACTTGTTTGGACTTGTTGTTCATGATATTAATATTACTTATATCATGATTTAATTACTTCTAGAATGTAAATCATGATTTATATTTCATATAAATTCAGTTTATATATATATATATAATATATAGATAAATGAAATGAAATACACTATTCGTGGAGATAGTAGGCCGTACGTACACATGAATGCTGTTTTCCTTTCCTTATTGATTTGAATGGAATTAAGTAGATGAAATATATATATATATACAAAAATAAAGTATCATTATTTTGACACATATTTCATTATTATTCATTATATATACAATATAATCATTCATGAATGGTTAACATGGAGAATGAATCTCATCGCGTCATGGAGATGGTAGTCCGTACGTACGCACGAGTTATGATATCCTTCCAATGATCATGGAATTGTACTGAAGTGTATGTATAATATTTCATAATCAATATCAATTTGAAATAATCATATATAGTTATTTATTTACACCATTATACCCATCCCAATAAGGTGGTGGTTGAAAACAGATTACACCACAGCGTGGAGACTGTATTCCATACGTACGCATGAGTGGTGACTTCATTTTCCATATGATGGATAGAAGGTGAAATAGGGTTGTTTCATATTTATAATAACATATCAGTATATAAGTAATAATGATTTTATTACTTTATAATGAAACAACTAACGAAGTGGAAATAGAAGAAGAATGATACTTTAATGAGTTGGTAGAAGAGATTACCTCTTCCTCGATGCACCTCCTTTAATCTTCATATTAGGGAAATAGAGTTGGTATTTTGAGAAGACCATAAACTCTATGATATAACTAGATAGGTTTAGAAGAGTAATTGGTGTGTTTTGGCCAAGCTTCATGGTTGAAAAAGGTGTCAACAGAAGAGGGAAGTGGTTCCCTTTTTATAAGGGAGGAGAGAGGCACCTTTGAAAAAACTTATATTATTGTATAATAAAGTCATATTCGGTTTTTAATAGCTCAAAATTGATTTATTTAGAAACGAAGGTGGGGATGAGTCTAAATCCTTTCAACCAATAGGTTTTAGACAATTTTAGGTTACTATTGTAACCTAATCATTTAGATTTAACTCCAAGTTAAATAAAATAACTTTTATAGTGTCTTTTTGTTGTCTTACACTAAATGGTTAATAAACTTACTATAACAATCCAAACGAACCCCAAGTGGTTAATTATTAATATATATAACCATATCTAAGTCATTTTTCATAATTTTAGATATTTATTAATAGAATAACAATTAATAATATAATATATGTTTTAAAAACTATTTTATGTCAATTTTGACACTATTTGGTACATATTTTTTGCGAAAATCATGAAAGAATTATTAATTCGTAAAAAGTTAATTAAATCAATACTAACATGTCATATTAACCTAGAAAATTAGTTGAGTTCATAAAAAGTCTAAAATTACATTTATTTGGGTATTTATAATGTCAATTATTTTAATATTTCATTATTTAGGTAATTATTGCATCAACATTGTGTTATAAATAAAATAAATTATTTAATGTCTAAAATTATAAAAAAAATACAATTATGTAAGAAGTATTTTTATATTTCTAATGATTTTTTATAGTCTAATTTATCTTATATATAACCCTGTATTAAAAATGTTTTAGTTATTAAACATTGATTTTAAATATTTTAACTCTTTTTTATATAAAATAATAATAAATGTCCTAATCTGATCCATGTGGAAATAAATAATTATATTATATTACTAAGGTTGTTTTGGTTGAATTATACTTATCCAATAGAATTAGGTCATGTGTTAGGTTAATAATAATATCATTTTTACCCTCAATTAGCCTATTTACTTTTAACCGTGTTAAATAAAAGTAAAAAGTTACTATTCACCAAATATTATTTTTATCTTATTGAACCACATTTTACTCCTTGATATTAACCATGTCTCTCAAATTTTCTAAATTTCATTCATATAAGTGGTAAAATTATGTTTTATGTAAATTTTCAAATTCTCTTATGAGGTGGGTAAAAGAAGGTTAATAGTTCAATAAAATTTTTATATGTCTAAAATTATTATAAAATGACTCAAATGAATTACATTAAGCCTATATAGGTATTATGTATCAATTTTTACATAAAATAAATTTAAATAAAATAAATAATTATTTAATTAAAATTTCGGTTTTTAAATAAACCCAGTTTTTTCACTATTCATAAAAAATTGAATGTTTTTAGAAAAATACCAAAAATTCACCCTAGGATAATTTCAATATTATTAATCCAAAAATGATTTCAATTTTGAATGATAAAAGTTCAAAAAAAATCAAAAAGTGGGTATTACTATTCGTAATGGCTAGTTTATAATAATATTATAATAATATCTCGTTTAGTGAAACTCAGTATTACTTAAAACACACGCTATCGTGGAAGGTCGTGATTGAGTGTAATGCAAGCCAAGTCAGGGTTGCGTGTAGTTCAAGATTTATTTGTTGTTTCCTGTAATATAATCCAACCATATTTCATTTATACATTGAATATATATATACACTCAATGTTATGTAGAATACCTTCTATAAAAAAACATAAAATTGTGTGTAACCCGATCCATGATTGGTGTTGCGTACACTCCAAGCTAATATGGTGTTGCATATAGCGCATGATAATCTTGGTGTAGGGTATAATAGAATACATCAATGAAATTTAAAATTAATATATCTCATAAAATCTCAGGGATTTACAATCTACCCCCCTTAAAATGAATTTTGTCCCTGAAATTCGTTGGGGTTATAAATGGTTTACTACTTGAAAGTTTTTTTCATAGAAACCCACATCGTAAAAACGAATACAAAAACTTCATTTTAAAAAGGAACGTTAGAATCATAATAGTCACCCAAAGTAACTCATCACTGGGTTTCCACATAGGACAACATTGGTGAAAATATTGATATGGAAGAGAAATCTATCTATCAAGTTCTGATGGAGAGTGGTAGAGAACATGGCTATGAAAAATCCATCAATCACAAAGCCATACTTTTGTGTTAATTTAATGTACCATATAATTCATCGGGTTTGAGGGTACTAGGATAACATTTTTTGTTCTCAAGATCATTTCCAAAACGTTTAAGTTTGGTTGAATTTAAAAAAATACATACTTGATTTTGGTACAATATCACCATTGTTCGTTCCTTGAACAATTTACACATCATCTCTTAATGAAATGAAGTTGAATTTGTCATTCGTGAAGTATTAGCAGATCATTTGATAGATTGATAGGTCATTCCATCTGTTTCTATTCCAAAAAGTTTAGCACAATTTATTAAATATACATAAGTCTATCTATGCTGAGATTAATCGTATACGGTTTCTAAAATGAACTTATGATTCATCTATCATAGATCTTATTAAAATAAAACTAGTTTCTACTGACCAGGGACTTCTTATAGGCCAGTGGTAGGTGATAAAGTCTTGTGGCACTTTGGTTTTTGGGATTGATTACCGGATCATTGTCTGACGCGACATGTTGTCACCCGCCTATGGGTTGTCCTTTTTCTAAAACTATACTATTATGACATTACAAAAATAATATCAAAAAAAGTTCTATCCTTAAACAGTACTATCTGATTTCTAACATAATCCATTAAATTATTTAGGGTTATCCAAAATACATATGTCCAAACCCATAGTATAAAGAAAACAATTACTGAAAAGGTCACATAACAAGTATGTGGATATCATCGTTTGTCCCACATATATCATAACATATATCTTGTTGATATCATTCCAAACATGTGAATACCTTAATCATTTATTCTCTTTAAACATAAATTACCTTATAACCTTATTGAAAACATGAATTCTGTCAAAAGGTAACTATTTCCACATACCAAAATCCAAAAAATTCAATATACTCAAACCATGATATCACATTGTCCATATATCAGTAATGAGCTGATTAATACTATCAAACATTTCATTATCTCCTTATCCCTTCATTATGCACATATTAAGTGCTTTCCAAAAATATCTGAAGAACCTTTCATGGTTACTATTAGAATTCAACATATACTTTCAAAAACATAAGGAAAAAAATAGTGTAACAATCATTTGATGACACTTTATTTAATAGTACCATTAAATTACCTATAAAACATAACCCTAGACAAACATAAAATCATTCCACTACCTTCTTGAACCATTGACCAAGCTTCAACACTTCTTTCATCTCATATATCATTTTCAATTTCCTCATCATCATCATCCACATAAATACTACCCATATGACCAATCATGATTCTCTCTATGAGATGTTCCTTTAGGGAATTGGTTTGCATATTTCTCATACATTCCACATTTAAAACATCTAATCAATGTTGATGTCGTCGAAATACCATTATCCTTCTCCATGGTGTTAAATGAACCTTTTCCTTTGCACTTAATGGATTTGTGTCCTTCTTTTCCGCACCCAAAGCATCTTCCAGTTCCATTGAAACATTCTCCTTGATGTCTCATCCCACATGATTTACATGAGAGAAATTTAACTTTCTTTCCCCTATGATCATCATGAAACTTCATCTTTCTCTTATTATCTGAGTCGGGAAACTTACCAAAGTTTAGACTATTGATCATATTTTGAGATTGTTGATTAGGAATAATAAGGATGTTTGGACTTCCAAATACCGTTTCATTTGGTTGCTCATGAATAATATCATTCCATTGTTTATCATATCCTCCATTATCGTGAATCTTCCGATTTCCAGCCATTTTCTAAAACCCAAAAAGAATAGTGTGAGAGGAAAAAAACATGCTAGGGAAGACAACAAAATAATGGTTGTGTACTTTTAATATATAACATCTTAGGGTTAATTATAATATTGGTACTGTAATTCTAGTACTATAACCTATACTTATACTTAACCTTAGGGACAACTCCATAAAATACTTAAAAATATATCTAGGGATATCACTAAAGTTTTCACATCCTAGTTTCAAAAGGTTAACTAAACCTTTCCTCGGATACCAACTGTAGAGACCCAATGATTGACGTACATGGACATTAAATTAATTTTTTCGAAAACCTAATATATAACAAAAACAAACACACAAGTACCGTAATAGTTTATTATCGTTGGAAACTCAGATCATAATCTTCAAATCGTTGTGAATGTTCTTCAACATCTCCCATAAAGATCTTCCCATTTTTGTTTTCTTACCTAAAACCTTTCTTTATATCCCGGGGAAAAGAAAACATATAAAAGGTGAGCTCAAATTCTCAGTAAGGGAAAACATAGATAACATAAAACAATCCATAACCATTTTAATGCAAAAACATGAACATAAAATCTAAACATCAAAATCTTGAGCAAAGATATAAATAATAGATGTACCTGAGGGATATGTCATAAAGGAACATCAATCATGTTAAAATATCATGGGAACAAAACATGTAATTTTGAGATACCATTAAGCACATGATATGATTTCCATAGAAGCCAAGGAATTGCTACCAAGACTATCTTAGTGGACAAAGTCCCTTTCTGAATCGAGTTCACTCCTCGTTCCAGTTCTGTATTACTGAACCAGATTAAATTACCATTCCGACCATGTTTATCTCATTAGATATAAATCTTTACCCAATGAATTGGAGGGAGATATATGTCCCACCCATCTCCTAATTAAATCATTCTTACTTGTTTGACAACATGAACATAAATCATTAAACATTACCCAAAGTATAAAATGGGTTTCATAAACATCAGTCCATCATAATCCATATAAAATATGGATATCATTTAATCATAGGAAAAGTGAAACCATTTAAATCATAGAGAGGTTATACTTGAAACATACATATGAAATAATTTCATCTAATATGGAAAATGGTTTTGATAAAACACATGAAATGAATTCCTGAGGAAAATATCCTTTCTTCTTAAAAATCATTTTTTTTTCACAAAATTCCATTAAATTTTAAAAGAAGAGTATTTGTTGAAAATAGTCATAAAATATTGTAGAGTAAGATTAATGAAAATGAGGCGTTATGAGACTGTAAAAATCCATTCACCCCATATAAGTTAAAAATAACATTCTTCTCGTACTTTTGCCGTAAAAGTCAAAAAATTCCCCTGGTGGTAAACAAAATTAAGATTCCTTTCATAACATGTGGTAAAATTCCAAAAAAAATCGGTAATAAGGTCTTTAAAATTACATGAAAATATTTTTAGAGAACATGTGCATGGATGATAACAATAACCCTAGTAAATTCTCACGAATAACAATCATGGATAAAAATGAGATTGGAATAGTTATCCCTTACCTTAGGTCTAATATGATTCGTACGTATCCAAACCTCCTGTATAATGATTTAAATAATATCATTTACTTATTAATGAATAATATTCATTGTTATTATATCATATATGGTTCACTTATGACTTTATATTACCCATTGTTTTGTAACATCAATGTTAAAGCAGCGTTTTGGGTAAAATCGTTTTATTTATCGTAATTGTTTGGACTTGTTGTTCTTAATATTATTATTACTTATATCATGATTTATTAAATTCCAGAATGTTAATAATGATTTATATATTATATATATTCAGTATATAAATATATATATAATAGATAGATAAATTAAATTAAATACACCGTTCATGGAGACGGTAGGTCGTACGTACGAATGAACGATGTTTTCCATTCCTTATTGACTAGAATAGAATTAATTAGATGACATAAATACATATATATACATAAATCTAGTATCATTATTATGTCATATATTTCATTATTATTCATTATATATGCTTTATAATCATTCATGAATGGTTAACATGGAGAATGAATCTCATCACGTCGTGGAGACGGTTGTCCGTATGTACGCACGAGCGATGATATCATATCCATGATCGTGGAATTGTATTGAAGTGTATGTATAATATTTCAGAATAAATATCACTGAAATTTAATTATATATAGTAATTTATTTACACTATTATACCCATCCAAGTAAGGTGGTGGTCGAAAACAGATTACACCATGGCATGGAGACGGTATTTTGTACGCACGCACGAACGATGATTTCATTTTCTATAGGATGGATAGAAGATGAAATAGGGTTTTTTCATATTTATAATCACATATAAGTATATAAGTAATACTAATGTTATTACTTTATAATTAAACAACTAATGAAGATGAAGTAGAAGAATAAATAAACTTGAATGATTTGGTAGAAGAGATTACCTCTTCCTCGACACACCTCCTTTGAACTTATTCTTAGGGCACAAGAGTTGGTCTTTTGAGAAGACCATAACAGCTATGATATTACTAGATAGGTTGATATTTGTATTTTTCAGGGTTTTTTCGAGCTTCATGGTTCAAAAGGGTGAGAAGCGAATAGGGAAGGGGTGCCCTTTTTATAAGGGAGGAGAGAGGCACCTTTAGAAAAACTTAAAATATTATTTTATAATAAAGGCATATTCAGTTTTTAATTACTCAAAATGGATTAATTTAGAATTTGAGGTGTGTATGGGTATATTTCCTCTCATCCAATAGGTTTTATAAAAGTTTAGGTTACTATTTTAACCTTATAATTTATATTTAACTCTAAGTTTAATAATTTAGCTTTAACCGTGTCTTTTTGTTTTCTTACACTAAATGGTTAATAAACATACTATAAAAATCCAAACGAACCCCATTTGGTTAATTATTAATATATATAACCTTATCTAAGTCATTTTTCCAAACCTTTTATTTTTAGGAATAGAATTACAATGAATAATATAATATTATAAAAAAAACTATTTTATGTCAATTTTGACACTATTTGGTACTGAATTTTTATGACAATCATAACATCATGATTAGTTCGTTAAAAGTTAATTAAATCATTACTAAAATGTCATATTATCCTATAAAATTAGTTTAATTCATAAAAAGTATCAAATTACATTTATTTGGGTATTTATAATATCAATTATTTTAATATTTTATTATTTTGGTATTTACTACATCACCATTGTGTCATAAATAAATTAAATATTTTAATGTATAAAAATTATAAATAAAATATAATTAGGTATGAAATAATTTTATATTTCTTATGAATATTTATAGTCTAATTTATCTTATGTATTACCCTATATGAAAAATGTTTTAGTTATTAAACATTGATTTTAACTATTTTAACTCTTATTTAAATAAAATAATAATAAATGTATGAATATAATCCAAGTGGACCTAAATGATAATATTATATTAATAAGGCTGTTTTTGGTCTCATTATACATATCCAATATAATTAGGACATGTGTTAGGGTAATAATAATATCATTTTTACTCTAAATTAACCTATTTACTTTTAACCGTGGTAAATAAAAGTAAAAAGTTACCTTTCACAAAAAATTATTTTTATCTTATTGAACCCCATTTTACTCCTTGATATTAACATTGTCTCTCAGATTTTTGAAATTCCATTCACAGAAGTTGTAATTTTTTTTTTAATTTTCATATTCTCCTTGGAGGTGGGTAAAAGACGGTGAAAAGTTCAATAAAACTTTTATATTTCTAAAATTATTGTAAAATGACTCGAATGAATTAAATTGAAATTATATAGGTATTATGTATATATTTTTACCTAAAATAAATTTAAATAAAATAAATAATTATCTAAAGAAAAAGTCGGTTTTAAAATAGTAACCCAGTGTTTTCACTTTTCATCAAAAATTGAATGTTTTCAGAAAAATACCAAAAAATCACCCTAGGCTAATTTCAATATTCTAAATCAAAAATGATGTCCATTTTGAATGATAAATTTTAAAAAAATTCAAAAAGTGGGTTTTACTGTTCATAATGGCTAGTTCATAATAATATTATAATAATATCTCGTTTAGTGAAATTCTGTATTGTATACAACACATGCTATCGTGGAAGGTCGCGATTGGGTGTAATGAAAGAAAAGTTAGGGTTGAGTGTAGTATAAGATTCCTTTTTTGTTGTGTGTAATAAAATCCAACCATATTTCATTTATACATTGAATGTATATATACACTAAATTATTCGTAGAATAACTTCTATCAAACAAACTTGAAATTGTGTGTAACATGGTCCAAGATTAGTGTTGTGTATACTGCAAGCTAATACAGTGTTGCATATAGTGCAAGATAATCTTGATGTAGTGTATAATAGAAGAAATCAAAGAAAATTAAAAATAATATATCTCATAAAATCTCTGGGTGTTACACAATATATTATAGGGGTTTTATTCTTACTACCTTATACGTCATCTACTCACTCCATTCTATTGAAAAGTGGAGGAAAATACATGATTAAAATTTTTACTGGTGAGGAAAAATTTATATATTTTAGATCCACCACATGATTGGTCCTTAGATGGGGATTAAACATTTTATGTCTAAGAGAGTGTGTTAGTCCTTATAAGAATATGTGAGGAGATAATGTGGGACTCAAATAACTCCTGGAGAATTTTTGACCTTGATATTACCTTGATATACTAATCCAAACATTTTTAGTAGTGGAGCCTTGATATGAATTATATTCTGAGGGATATTTCACATTATTCCACTTATCAGTAGGTGGGGGGAACGAGTAAGTAGAAAAAATGTCTTCTCCAGTGACTACACATTCCCATGTAGATGTGAGAATACAATATAGTACATTTATTGATCGATTTTATGAATTAAACCTATGGTAATGTTGTGATTTTGGTTATGTTTCACTAGTTACAATGGGTATCTCATTTAGTGAGGATAAAGTAAAACAACTCAATTAATGATATGTGTCTTATATTTTTTCATGATTTAGTATGATTATATTGTTTCATTGGGAGGATTATAGAATGTTGGATGTGATAAATGGTGATTGGGTGTCGATTATGAGATATTAGGTATATTTTTCCTAAAATATCCATTCTAACCGATTCCACAATGTTCTCTATAGACTAATTTCTGATACGGAGTGGGAGAAAGCATGGTGTAAGTGGACCTATTATGGACACTAGGTTGTCTATTATTCTGAGGCATGCACTCATTAAAATAAGAGTAAACAAAACTAGTTAAACTTGTATATATTGGGTTCCCATGGGTTTTTATGATTTATTTTTTAATTTATATTAATATTTATTAAAACAATTTACCCATTATATATTTATTATATGATTCAAACACCCATTACACCAACCACAATAATCTTCCTTATCTAAGCTTGGATATTTTTTTCTTGATTCTATTATCTTTTTATCATTATCAGGTGATATTTTAGGCAACATTATCCTTCATATTATTCAACATATATTATTCTTTCACATTATCACCATTATTCATCATATTTCCCTAATTTTCATGGTTTATATTACACCTCTGCCCAAAAACTCCCTTTGAGTTGGAGTGCCATATCTCCCCAAGAACACATCCTTATAAGAAAGAGGCTTCCAAATCTGGGTGAGGGAATGATCTATACATTGTAGATTATATGAACGTAAATTAGAATAATGTAATGGAGGAAAAATTACTAAATAATACAAATTAGAAAATCGTAATAATAAATATTCAATAAAAACATTTCTATAAATAATTCCATGATGAAACATATAATCATAGTGACCAATAATAAAGAAATGAAAATTAAATAATTTTTAAATATGGTTATCACGTAAAAAATATAAAATAAAAATAAAAAATATGAATATTGGCCCTACTATAGTACCCATGCCTCATATTTATCACCAAGGCCATCAAGAAACATATGCTGATCTATTGTATGTATTTTGTTGATCTTTAAAGGAAATATACGGTTTGGGTGTGAAATATGGCTCCCATTAAGAATCTTAGATATAAATCTCACTAGTTATTTTTATTATATTCTATAATATAAATTTACATACAATGAAAAAAAAACTTATAAAACCTTCGTGGACGTGGTCTGCCAACTAGTCCCCCACGACACCATGTGAAACATGTCACCATGTGATGACTAGGACACCATGTAACCTAATATTACCTAATTCAGTTTCATGATTTAATTAACCTATTTACCTTATTTCCTCTTGACACTCTACATTTTTATCATCCCATACCATTAGAGTGAGGTTATTATTATATCCAAACCCCAACACACTACTCGATGGAGCAAGGTATAGTCACATATCCACATTCCAACCCACAACTTTATCACTGAAAGCGGAGTTCATAAGCCACTTATCATATCATCAAAAAACCATGAACCCAAATTAAGTCCTATATGATTGGACACTACACTCTTGGAATGTTACACCATTTTTATCTCGCATCATCTCACAACACATCCCGCACATGGGTTATTCAACCCAAGCCTAATCAGGAAAGGCACCGTAACCCAAGCCTAATACTTGAAAGGATGATAATCATAGCCCAATTGATCACACATTGGGTAGGGTTAGCCATTAGGATTATATCCCCAACTAGATTACAACATCCAACATTGATGTGTGTGATATAATAAGGGTTTAAATCCCACCAAAAATATTAATATCTAATCCCGGAGAACTAGTAACTTAAGATGCAACCCAAAACCGTAAACAATTTTTGTATTCCTATGAAGTAACGTAATGGGTCCTCATGTCCAATTACAATCACTAATAATTAATTTCATGTGAAAACCATCACTTCTTTATGAAACTATATCACAAAAAATAATCTTTACCTCAACATCAAATATTGGTCCACCTCACAAATTTTATAATTTCCCCTTGGAATTCTACCCTAGGGCCATCCGAAATTACCATTCTCTAAAACCCATAACATACTAAGTGGATGTCCATGATAATTTTTCCAAAACAGTCCTAGTTCCCAATTTATATCTCAATGGGAGATCTCTTATCCCTAACCTAGACGGACCTTATCTCTATCACATATAATTATATCAAACGTGATTTTACTATTCACATAACAATTCATTCACCACTAAATCATCACACGGTTACTCAAAATTACACACAACATATTTAACTACCTAATTGGTATTTACTGATCCTAATCCATCTTATTAATTCATACCATTCCCTAGGAGAACAATACTTGGAAACTTTAATATCATCTCACATCCCAAGACATTATAGAGGTCATTCATCAGGTGAACCAGTATCCTCTCCCCTTAGCAAGAAAGTCATTAGGAGATTATATTTCATAGAAGTGGTAAAGAGAAGTTATTTATATTATAGAATCCCCAATTCCATTCAATTTCATCTTCTTAAGGCACCCTTTTGTAAGGTCATAATAATAAAAATATACTCAAGAAGGAGTGAATTGTGTCTTTTGAGAAGTCACAAATAGATTCTAATTTATAGCATTCTTCATGATTATGCATATATGCAGTGTTATTTTATATAGGTTATTTAAGAATTTGATAAATTGTGAATTAGAACACACTAATTTTTATAGTGATTTTTTGCATAATGATACCCTAGTACACACAACCCATAATCTATGAGTGATCCATGCAATCTTGTCTAGAAATTTCAACTTATCATAAGAACTTAAAAAATGATTATATATAGTTGAAACCATTACAATGTGGATATTATATAGCATTCTAGTTCATTTATAGGCAACCAAAAAAAATCTTAGTCTAAGTAGCTAATACACTACCAAATACTAGATCTATGTAGTTAAGACTCCAATAAATCAATGTATATTAATTTGACTGAATAAACAAACTCATGTTCATAGATACAACAATAACTATCTAAAAAACCTTTATCTTAGAAATATGAAAGTATTCATGAAATAACATCTTCAAAGATATATCAATTGCACTCGACCTTAAAAAAATGGTAACAAAAATGTAGTATAAATAAAAATTACTGAGTATTTTACACATCACAATGTTGAAACATGTATTTCTTTAATGTGTATCTTATTCAGAATAATAGATACATTAGAAATTTTTTCTTTTGTAGTAGTATTACATAAAATAATATATTATGAACACTATATAAAATGATAAACTTATTGATATTTAACTAGAAAATTTATCATTATTTTGGTTGAAAATATCTAACAATATCACATGAAAAATCAATACCATTCAAAATTTAAATTTTCCTAGAGAGCCAAAACAAACCGTAGAAATAGAGATGATTTAATTCATTGAATACGAAGCATTGATTTATTTGTAAAATATATATAAGATATATTCCGTTCGGGGAAGACCATTGTACAAAACATTTATAATATCATT
Organism: Viscum album; assembly: GCA_963277665.1. Classification (NCBI taxonomy): domain Eukaryota; kingdom Viridiplantae; phylum Streptophyta; class Magnoliopsida; order Santalales; family Viscaceae; genus Viscum; species Viscum album. The sequence continues at coordinate 648,922,297 of OY728126.1, read as the reverse complement.
AATTTAAAACACTATTGTTGATCGGTCAAATGTAGAGTTCCGTTGTATAGAAAAAAACTCCAAAAGTATGGTTAACAACATATGGTTGTTTACAAAATTATGGCTAATTAACCATATGTATATTCTATAAATTTATTGATTCTTCCAAATGTAGGGTATTAGATACATGCTTTTCCTATATTTTATGGGATATGATACTTACATTTTCATCCAAACACAGGGTTCCCAAAACATACGTTACAATTATAATCATAGGGTATGAATATTGTATCAACATTACTTTCAATGACATCCAAAATACTTAATCAAATCATTAAACCTGTAAATAAAACAAATTTCTCAACAATTATATTCTAAAAAAAATAAATATAATTACATTAGAAAAATAAATAAGGGTATTTTTTTATCATAAAAATCAATAATATTTTTAGAGTAATGATGAGACAATAAATTCCCAATAATATTCCCCTTTTTATGATAAAAAAATATATATAAAATATATTAAAGAAAATATCTAAAATTAAAAAACAAATGAAATAATAACATTAGAGATATATCATGATAGAAAAATATATTTTAATTTTTGAAAAAAATATTTCCCAAGAATTATATTAAATTATTAGTTTCCATGATTGTGTAATTAGAAAGAATTTTATGTTTACAAAAATTTCCTTCAATGTTTTTTGATATATAAAATAATTTAATAGCATATGGTTTAAAACACATTTAATTTAGGACATAACTAGTGATGTATGTTATGATATTCCTTGACAAAAATGAAATTTGTAGTACCATTAGAAATGAATTGTAATAAAAATAACCTATTTGACCCAAATTTAATATACAAAATAATTTTGGTAAAACATTTTTTTTTTGATTTCCAGAAAATTAAAAAGGTAAGAATAATTGAGTGTGAAAGGTATTGTGAGACGAAATGTATGAATCCTAAAAAAATGAACAAATTGATGAAATTATTATAGCTCTTCCATAGGTTTTAGGATATTTTTGTTAAATTGATATGAAAAATGTTTTAATAAAATCATAATTTTCTTACAAAATTTTATATTTTTCAAACATATTTCCATTTAAAAAAATGATCACATTCTTCAAAGTAAAAGAACTATTATATCATTTTTCTAAATATATTGAGTAAATATATTATAATAGGATCTATTAAGGATATATTCTCAAGAATATATCTCTTATTTTCTACTAAAACATATAAAGAACCACAATCATGTTGATGATTTTGTAGTTGATCATTAAAAGTAGAAAAAATGATTGAAATTAATTTGAAAAAATTTATTTAATCTTGTGAAGTTTTTAGAGCATTAGTCGATGATCTTAATTTACTAGAACTTCCACTTAATGATTCAAAATGACTTACCAGTACATTCTAAAATCACCAAGATCTATATTTTAAACTGAATATTCTTTTTTATTTCAAATATGATATGTAATTTCTCTTTAAAATACATCAAAAATATCATCTAGAAATTGAATTTTCTCCAAAAAATTCATCTGAACATGTACTAATTGAAATTATTATTTTGGAATATTTAATCATCTAAAATCATCCAATGATTTATTAGTAGAATCCCTCTTACATAGAATTGTTTTATTCTCCTCCTTCATTATGCTAAAAATGTGAACTAACTCATCTATTTTATTTTCAAGGGAATCATAAGACTACTATAATTGATTTATTTATGGTATCCCAATTTCATGTACAACTATAGAAATAAAATTTCAAGTATCACTAAATGATGATAATAGATTTTTAATAACCAATTTTTTTTAGATGATGAAAAAATAGACTTTTCTAAGGAATCTGTAGACATAATGACTCTTTGAATCTCAAATAACCTAGTTTTTTCAACTAGTGACGATTGTTCTTTATCACCTCCTTGAGTATTTTATTTATCTTTTTTTCCATATATTCATTATCATATCTATTTTAAAATAGATATTTTTTAATTTTATAAACTATAGGAGAATTATATACATCTAAAAATAGTTGTTGGTAACTAGATTCAGTTTTAGCTACATCAGATTTTGGATCTGGAAACTCAACTTCCACTCTTTTTCTAGTCCATCTTACAATGCCTCATTGTGCACTTCTGCAAATTTCTATTCAAGAGACGAATGGATATATATTTCAATATATGGATCTGAGATATCATATTTATGTCTTTAAATTAATGTTTGAACGATATATTTTATTCTATATTCTCTTACTAATTCTCCAAAAATTCATATTGAACTAGTATATTTCAAATTTTTTTTCTCCCCCTAAGTAACAAAACCAGATTCATACTGATAATTATAATTGAATGGTAAAAAATTTCCTTATTTTGTACCCTAAAATATACTAAACATCCTTAAATATTACTAGAAAAAGTATTTATCATGTCGACATTTTCACGATGGTTATTTATAACCAAGGTGAAAATTCTGGAATATTGATTTATAACATAATTTATAAGATAACTAGTGTGATAAATAAACTATCCCAATTTATCACATCAGTAATAGAATAAACAACAGGATAAATCACATTTTAACATCATTTATGTATAATAACTATCATTATAAAGAAAATCTCATTGCTTTAAAACATAGATTATTTTATGACCAACGAGGTAAATAAATTAATAATTTTAGTATTTATATTACGAAAGTGATAAATAAATAATCATTTAGTTATATATTTAGTTATATAATATATTATTTCATATATCATTTAGAATTTTATGAATTCTCTCTTTGAGTAATTTTAGTGTTTTTTGATCGTGTGAAAGAAAACATGAATCTCTTTTACATAGAAGCCTTAGCCTTGTTTTATCAATAAAGTGGCCTCCAACCTGGTTCCCTAGCTTCAAAAATCCACAATTTTTGTTAGTGAATTTGATATTATAATCTCTCAACTCTCATGTAATCCTCACACACCTCTATTTCAACTATTTAATGTGTTTGGTTTCATAACTCTCATTATTTCGATCACGTTTACTAAAATCTTTTGTTAATATCTTTTTTAATCTCTTCATATTATCTAATATATTAACTATAAATGTATCCATGCTTCTAGTGATAATATATCATCTTCTTTAATCATGGTGGATTATTTCTCAGGGGCCTAAAATTCTATGAGTACCCTAAATAGTGAAGACATATGACCACACATGTAGAGTACTTTGAATATGAATGAGTGGGAATTGGCTCATCATACTTTATTATTCAACAATGTTGTGGTTTATTATTGCATCAATTAATTAAATATATATATATATTGTTAATTTTTTCATATATTTTGAAATTTAAAATGTTCATATCTGTAGAGGAAATATATAAATTTAAAAAGAACACATCATCATTTATTTATTAGGAGTGGGGTGTAATTACAGAATAATGAATTTTGTATTTGATTAATGTTGAAGGTAACAAAATTATTAATTTTTATATGAAAAAAATATACTTTACAGTTAAATATTTTATGTTTTTATATATAAATTTCATGGTTTACCAATAGATGATGTATATTTTGAAATAAGAGAACATTCATTTATTTCACACAATATGGAATTTGATTATAATGAAATGGATTACAATGAATTTAAATTAATAATAAGTTGTTTTAAAAAAAGGAAAAATTTCATGATTTTTTCATAATAATCACAAAAAACATATTATTATGCTAGTTCACTATACATACAACCTCAATCTCAAAATATGTTTTATTATGGGGATCATGAAATAATAAATCTATTTAATTACTATGAAAATGGCTAGGATAAAATAGTTAAATTAATGTGGTTTGATTAAAATCCATAACAATTAATGTATATATATAGTAATAGATTTATAATTACTAATATGAGCTTTAATCATTATACAAATGAGATTTATTTTTTACTTGAAAAGCTATGGAAGTGTTTTATTGAAATGACCCCTTAAACCCACAATTTGGTTTTATTATTAATTTTGATACAATATATATTTTTGATGAAGGTATGGATGATACTAGTGTCATGCATGAACATATAATTACCACTCAAATGTTTCATATGATGACATAGATGATTAATCCTTGAAAACATATTAATTATCAGAAGTTGTAACAGATCATGTATAAAATTGACATATTTGGATGTATTTAGTTTATATTACTCTAACAGGGAATATTTTTCAAATATCTTATACATGGTGCCTAATTAAATTTATTGACAATAATATACATATTTTTTGGTTTATCAGAACATACATACTATTAATACAAAAAACATATCCAAAATACTTATTTTTATACATGATACCTAATTACTTTGGTTCATTCAGTATGGTTCCCGAACTGAATCTGTCTGTGACAAAAAAACATAAAACCATGATGAATGTTCATATCTAATTTCCCAATGAGTGGGTTTATTACATGAAAAAAATTAAAGTATAACTATATTTACTTTTTTAAATTAATTTCATGCATATTTTTATATGATTTACGATTTATGTTTAAACTTATCTTCTATTATTGTATAGATTTTATAATAATATTTTCAAAGAAACATATATTTGTTTTTTATTTAAATTTTCTTATTTTAAAATTATGGCATATTTCATGTAAATTTTAAATTATATTATCTTGAAAAATATATAAATTTAAAATTATATATATATTTTAATTATTTGAAGTTAGATTATGTGACGTTAAATAAGTAATGAATAAGAGGAAGGTGTTGATGGTCTTTTGAAATTTGATAAATGAAATTTTCCAAACAATGCCATCTTTTTCTATCCATGTCTGAAATGGTTAAACATGATGAAAAATAAAATAATGGAGATCAGATATCATTTAATTACGTATGGTTTTAGTCAAAGTTATAGCCCTAGGATTTGGCATATTTAAACTGGGAAAATTTTGGATTACATGATCGTGATTCATTGAATGATTATACATTTGATAAAATTTAATAAATGATATGTTATAATAAATTAGAGGGAATTGAGAATGATTCGATAATTGAGAGCCTATATAGAGATTCTAAAATAACATTGGTTCTGGGTTATCCATACTTTACAGTTTTTAAGATGACGTTATGATTGTTTAACATCAAGGTGAAACATTGATGGGGTGAAAATAGTTTTATAGGGTTGCTACAATTATTGAAATATGTTCTTCGTAGAGCCAATGATCTTGCAAAATTACATTATAAATCAAAGGATATACTATGAACAATGGTATTAAGGTACAAAAGATACTTTATTTTTAGAATGATTGTGTCCTATATATGGATGAAAATGAATTTTCTTCAGCGTGTCCAAAATATGGGATATAATAGTATATGTTAGAAGTAAAATCAAAATCATAATTTGATGTTATAGAGACCCATGACTGTTAATTTTGGTGTCATCCAATAATTCCTTACTTGAAACATTTATTTTATAATTCAAATGATGAAAAAAGTGTAAGATGCGATGTAGATGAGAATATATGTAATGAAAATATACATCATCCAAATGAATTTCCACAGTGGAAGAAAATTGATCACAACATTCCTATATTGAAAAATGATGTTAGAAGTCACAGACATATACTGTTTAGGGATGGAATGAATCCATATCAATTTCTTAGTATCACACATAGTTCATGGCCAATTTAATTTGTAACATAAATCTTATTTTTTTAATTTTTTATGTTGTGAAAATATGTCATGTTGAGTTTAATGATCGATGGACCAAAACATCCTGGAAATGATATTGATTTGTTATTGTCACCATTAATTGATGATTTGAAACTATTATTGGAGGAAAGTATAAGGGTGCATTGTTCTTATAAAATGGAATATTTTCTATTGAATTTAAAATGATTATGATCACTATAAATAAATTCCCACCATATGAATATTTTTAATGATATAGTATTAAGAGCCATAAATCATGTCCAATTTGTACACAAAAAACTTCATATTATCAACTGCATCATGGGAGAAAAACAATATACATGGGTATCAAAGGTTTTTCAATATGTATCACTCTTATAGAAGATTAAAAAAAGGATTTTAATGAATCACGTTAATTTTATATTGATCCTATCATTTATCAACCTATTATTAATTTTAGGGGGTGAAAACCATTGATGTGACATTTAGAAGACACAAAAAAAATTTAATGATAGAATCATTTGGATGAAATAGTGAATATATGTTCAGCTACCATATTAAGGATATCATGAGGTGAAAAATAACACTGTTTTCATGAATATGGAGAATAATATATATGATAGTTTTTTATTGATAGATATTAAAGGAAATAATAAATAGGGGTTGAATTTAAGATTATATTTACAATCAATGGGATTTCTCTAAGAGTTGGATCCCACTCTTGATGGAAGGAGAAAATTCCTACCCCCAAATTTTCATACCAAATCCAAGAGGGAGAAAATTATATTTTTTTTCAATTTCATTAGAATCTCAAAGTTACAAAATGAAATTTTTAAAAGTAAAAATTCTTGTGTCTTTATAGTATTTGAATTTGACACGTATTAATTCTCATGACTGTCACATCATAATGAAACAACTGATACCAGCTACATTGCATTGAATATCGTCCAACCCATGTCAAAATTACTATCACTAAATTTTGTTTTTTGTTCAATTTTTAATAAGGCGATTGATTCTAATTTACTAAAACATTTGGATAATGAATTAGTTCATATATTTTGTCAATTAGAAATGTTTTTCCTCCATTTTTTTTATATCATGGTGCATTTAACTGATCATTTGGTGAATGATATAAAGACATGGAACCTACATATTTGTGTTAGATATATGCTTTTGAAAGGTATATAATGATATTTAATGGGAATGTTAAGAATCCATATCTAATTGAAGCATCAATTTTTGAGAACTATATATTCGTTGTTGTTTAAGAGTTTTATACATTCTATTTATCGACATTAGAGCATATCGGTTTTCATACAACTTTCCTTGAATGAGTTAATTATGGGGGACAGAAGATTTGAGGTTTGAACATCAAATCATTGACAGTTGGATAGATAAATAATTTATGTTTACCCATATATAATAACATATATGATGATCAAACATATAAATAATTTAATATTAATGTGTAATTAAATGTATCAAAAAAAGAAATATATGTTGATATTCATTGATCATAACAAAAAAAATCCATGGATTAAGGAGACCATTCTTGGTACCCATTATGTATCAGAAGCATTGAGATGGTAAGTGTGTAGTCCAAATTTAAATTTATTTATATGTTCTGGGTATGAAAATAATGGCTACACATTTTATATAAAATATGAGGGCACCAAAAGTGCGGTTTAGAATAGCGATGTGATTGTGTTCACAATAACAATACTTCATTTTTTTGTCTGAAAATAGGAAAAAAAATCAACAAATTAACTTTATATTATGGATTCATTAAATAAATATGGGAGGTTGATTACATGAAATTTCACGTTCCAGTGTTTAAGTGTAAATGGTTTATCAGTAACAATAGTGTCTGGAACAATAAATTTGGAATGACTCTAGTTATTCTGAATAAATTTAAATAAACCAATGATCATTTTATCAGGAAAGAACATGAAAAAAACTATATGATCTTGATCAATCTAATACATATTGGTGTAATTTTTTACAAGGTAAAACATTATGATTATTATTCTAAACTTGTTGAAGATGCTAATTTATGTGAAATCCCTACATCCAAGGAATGATTAACAAAAATTTGATGTACACATCATAAACATGGTTTTTTCCATATAAAAAAACCATGTATGATGAATTTTGAAAAAACAAATACTTTACTAAATTCCTACTATTTTAGGTAACATATTTTTCATTATGGTTTACATTTTTAAATTTCATAAGATAGATAATATAATTTTATCTTCTTTATTAAAACATGTATTATAAAAAAATTAAAAGGTTGGTTTATATTATATTAGTCTTTTTATTTTTTCATGTCTACACTTATATAGATTATCAATTAATTTATTTTTTTGAAAAACTTCTTTTTTAAATTTTATATTTCAAATAAAACCATAAAATATTATGTATTATAAAAAGATTTTTTTAGTAAAATTGATTCTTTAGGTTAGTTAATGTTTACTATGTTATTTAATATATCATTAATATTATAATGTTTTCATTCTTTTTGACATTTCATATGTCATTATAACATTGTTAACATTTTATCTAACTACAACTAATTTGAAAAAATGTGTAACGTTTAGTTTACATTTCTTTTTGTTTGATACATGTTAATTTTCTATTTAAATTTTTATATAATTGATGGTTCTATATATTTTTTACTAATTTATATTGAATTAATTAATAGGATAATGGATGCTTATTACTCTTATCAAACAAATTTTTCTAGAGATGATAATACTCATTGCTCTGGGAGGAACATACACATGATCCATGTTAGTTGATTAAATGTATTTTTCTATTCCTTTAAATTATTGAAAATTTATAACCATGTCTATGTTTTTATTAGGTAACTATATGATATTAGTATAGTTCATTAAAATATGGATTTATATGGATTTATGGACCCACAGTTTATTTCTCATATAGCATTAACAATGACCAATGCTAAAAGAACTATTTATCTAAAGGAACGATTTTAAAACAATTCCATCACTCAGTGTTAGATGTTTCCATATCTTGAAGAGTTCGAAACTTTTTTCCCAAAAAGTTCTATGTGTCACATAAAAATTTTCGAAACCCCATTATATATTATTTTATATCAGCGGTTATTGGATGTTTGGTGTGTTTTTAAGAGAAATGATATTGTACTGGCTATGCTCTATCCATAGTGACGTGAGAGAAAATAATCAAATTTTATTGAACACATAAGTTTGATTTTTTTATTAATATTTTATATTATAATGAATAAAATATATTTTACTCATATTATTTTAAAATTGGGCATATAATTTCATAAGAGATTTGATAACAAATGAGAGAACTAAGATCAAATTTATAAAAGATATGGTGAATTTACATTTATAATTACCATATTTTGGATAAATTATATAAAAATATTATACTGAATTAAAAAATATTTTATATATTATCAAAAACATAAATGTGGATATTATGTTTAGAGATTAATTTATGAAATAATTTTAACCAGGAAATTGGAAATATTTTATAGTGTTATATTTATTTATAATGATTTCCTTAATATTTTGTATGTATTATTTACAATTCAACTCAAATGATTTATTTATTAATTTATTTATTTTTATGACCGACTGTCATATAGTGCCAAGAATTTAAAACATTTAATATTTTATTTTTCTATAAATTTTATAGGTTATATTGGTTTTTAGATTATTTGTAATATACATTTTAAATTTTAATGATCATTTGTAAGTGTCTTGCTGGTTGTCTACTTATTCTATTTGTTTTGGATTCTTTAGGTGGGGAATAAACTTGAGCCCAATTTATAAAAAAAATTATTTTTCACATCATATATTTAACAAGTGACTTAGAAAACAAATTATACCATAGTTTTTTACATTGGTTATTCAATAACAGAGGAGAAAAATCTTTTATCAGATCGATTATTAAAAAAAACCCTCATGAAAAACATCAGTCTAATTTTATTTCACATTATTTATATAATGAATGATGTAAAAATTGTTTTTCCACATTGGTTATAAATAAAATGAAATAAAAAACTAATAAAAATATTAATTTATTATAAAAGTTTTTGTTAACCAACATGAAAAAGTTATTCACGTCATCAACTCCAATAACGTAGCTTAAAAACTGAGTTGAAAGGGAATAAAATTGATGTTACGAACTATTTATTCACTAGTGAATGTTAAAAAATTAATAATTTTACTATGATAACACCTAATTATCACATCGACATCTTGAATCATGTTTATTTTATAGAAAACAGAGAAATAATCCTACCATATAAGAAAGAAGACATCCAATCCTCTATCTGATAATAATGATTCATATACCAAAGCATATATGTAGTGAAATTAAACATAATATCACTCCTCATTAAAAAATTATATACATATTATGAAATTTGTTTTATAAATGAAAAATTATTTAATGTATTTTTGACTGAATGAATTTTACTAACTCTTTCTTATCAGCCTCATGATCCATTACAATCATTTTTTGAATTAGTGTTCAACTAAAAAGATAACAAATAATAGTTTCATATATATTTTAATTTTATCCAATTTATTAAATATCAAAGTGATGAAACCATGTGTGGGGGAACTAAAAAATTATATTAATCTTGACATAAGAAAAAAAATTCCACATCATTTGCCTTTGAAATGAATAGGTCCTCTATATTGATGAAACATAATTTTTTTTTATAAAACACATTTACATATGCATAAAACATATATGAGGTATTTTTCATCCTTTAAAATGAATTCCAACACTTTATTAAATTTATTATTATATCGATATATCTTTTTTTAATCATGATCATTCCCTTGAATATTTTTTTATAAAATGTACCTGTTGATTCTTCAATTCTATTCATTTTCGTTCATCAGTTCTATTTATATTATACATTGCTTAAAATAAAAATGTTTGAGGATCAAATTCTTTGGTTTATAAAGGAAAATTAGATCTCTTAAATTTTAAAGGGATCATATATAGAAGAAAATAGAAAGAGATATTTTTTACGGTTGTGGTGACATCAATTTTGGTTTCCTGATCCAAATACATAGTGTTATTTTTTTGAATATCTGCTCTATGAAAAAGAATATTAAATTATCATTTGATTAAATAATTAGTGAATAAATAATAATGAAAAAATAAATAATAAAAAGTATATTATGTTAAATAAACAACTAACGAAAAATTTATTTATAATAAAATATTCCTAACTCCTCTTTAATAAATTCAAAACTATCCATGAAAAGTTATTTAGTGAAAATATCATAACATTGATATTTAGTATTTAATGATTTTAATGATATATCATTTTTTAGAACATGATATCTTTGAAAATTATGGATTATATTAGTATGATTAGATTTTGAGTAAAGTACATATTGATTTGATATATTAATTTAACTAGTACTGTCATATAATGTAGAAATACTATTGAAATTAAGTCCATGGTCTAGTAATGTGTGTTTCATTGACAAAAATTGCACATAAAGACTTAGATGATATATATATTCTACATTAGCTTTTGATAGTGTAATTGAATGTTTTTTATTACTTAACCGTGACACAAAATACTTCCCTAAAAAGTGAAATGTTTTTAATGTACTTTTTCAATCTAATCTGCAACCTCTGAAATCAGTTTATGAATATGAAATTAAATTAAAATAATTTTTTGGAAGTGTAAATTTTGAAAAATCATTCTTTTTAAACATTTACAAACTATTTAAACAACAATACAATGAGGTTATTTTTGGATTTTAATTTAATATTGAACATTGGAAAAAAAATATGGTTTCAACTTCTAGCAGTGAGATATTATAAACTACCAATCATACATCTATATTACTTATTTTCAACTGATATTCAATATTTATACAAATAATGTTTTATATGGGTATACAAGGGTGTTGTATAAGTTATAATTTATTATAGTCCAATCTTTTTTAATAAATTAGAAATATATTTTCCTTGATTTAAAACTATTCCACAATCTTTTTGATTTTTTTATAATCCAGGAAATAAATATAATTATTCTAATATACTAATTTAAAATATTTGTTTTTCATAATATTTGAAAAAACATTATAAAAATAAATATTTATTGAACCAAATATATCATCATCTTCATAGACATGTAATAATTGTATATAAAATAAATCTATTTTAGTTAAAAAATTAAGAAAGACTAACCCAATAAGAATTTTTTTTATAATATGAAATATCTTAATCTTTAACACCATGATCTCGATGATTGTTTGAGGCCATAATGCGATTTAGTAAGTCTGAAAACTGAATTTGGTAGATGATTATTTTAAAAAACATGGTGGTTGTTCAATATAAAATTACTCCATTAAATAACCATTTAGAAAATATTATATTACATCAATCCAATATAATTTAAAATTCATATGAGATGCATATGATATATGAATTTATATATCTTTTTATATGGAAATTGGTGAAAATGTTTCATCATAATATATTACTTCATCCTAATTATAACATTTATCAACTAATCTATATTTATTTCTAGTATTTATTCCTTAAACACCCAATATATTTCTATTAATACTGTTGTATCTAGACATCCAATTTTATTTTATAAAGGATGACCATTGATGGTTACAGATTTTCTAGTCAAGAGGCTGTTAGTTTAATCATTTTTCTCCTTAAGAATTTTATTGAATTTAATCAAGTTTTATTTTTCAAAATAAATCTTAGGTTATTCTAGTTCCATGTTATCTAATAATGCAAAAAAATCATCTGATTAATTTTTCTTATGACTAAATGGGTTACATTAATCAAACATCACATGAACAAATTATTCATCAATTACTTATATTTTATTATACACTCTATATTATTTAGTGGTAGTAGAATATTCTAGAAATATTCCTTCCCTAGACTTGTGATCAAATTTAATAAGGTTTTCCTTAATATGATATATATACACATTTAATGAAAAATCATTAATTACATGACTTTTGAGTTTTTTTATAGTTCATTGAGTGTCTTTTTAAGGAAGTGTCTTATTTAAACTCTATTAATTATATGAAAAATGTGTTATATCTTCTATGAAAATATATTTATAATGAATATATTTATTTAACAAAGTTCTTTATATTTATTAAACAGATTTATTTTTTCTTTCAATAATTCAATATTTTTATATTTTTCTAGTTTATAGGATGTATGTTTAATATCCAAGATTGAGAAAAAATAATTTTATTCTTGATTCTCAAATTATCCACCACGATCACTTCATAATGATTTTTTTAAAATTTCATTCAATTTAAAAAAAATTACAAAATCATTAAAAATTTGATTAACCTCAAATTTAGGTTTTAGAAAAACACCATTTAAATCATGAAAAATCATCAAAAGAAACAAAAATATATGGCATTCTAGCTAAACTTACTACTATAGATGGAACAAAAAAATCCATTTAGATATTTTATAATTGTTTAGATATAAAAACATTGTTAAAATATATTAAGGATTACTTGTGTTTCATTCCAATTTTACATCTATAATAGAATCTATATTTTTCAAACCTAATTTGAAGAAAATTGAAAACTATGAGTTTCTTATAAAATTATTATAATGTAAATACAATATATTGTCCAAGTATTGTATTCTAGATCCAAGAATCATTTATCTCAATATATAAACAAATGAATTTGTTACCTATGGAATTAATATCCAAGGTATAAACATTTTCAGTTTTGTGTGGTCCAAATTTAAGCAATTTTTCATTAAAAAGAGAACATTAATTATAAGATAAATGAAAAAACCAATCATCATAGTGTTGAAAAATAGTTATCAAATTTTATTTCAATCTTTAAAAATATATTAAATTCCTTATCAAAATTGATTTTCGATCTCCAAAAAATCCTACTCAAACTATCTTCCCTTCATCATTTTTATAAATCTATCTATCCCTCCATATAATTTTTATAATATGGGAGAATTGGAAGAGTATATTCTCATGTATCATTAGAAACCACTTTCCACATATCATACATCATTTTTGTTCCAATGACCACTTCCAATCAAAGAATACAGTTTACATTTTTTTGGTACCCATATTTTCTTATGTTCATCTGTGTCAATAAAAAATGTTTTGGGGAACCAGTCATTCCTGATTTTTCCAAAAGTTTTAGTATACAATTTAGTCATATTTCTATAAATATTGAATTTTTTAATACTCTAATGTGAGTAATTCTTTAAAAAAAACAATAGAGTGTCTTAACCTAATTCCACAATTAAAAAAAGAACTACATATATAATTTTTTAGTTTTAGAGGTATGTATAATTTAATTTATATATAATTTAATTTTTTCACTATTTATTATTATTCCATATCATTCCTTTTGGATAAATTTGTTTCCATGAATATGATTTAAGGATTCTTATCCTTTATTTAATATGATGACATCACTTTTAAATTTATTTTAATTAATAATATTTTTTAACATTATATTATTTTATTAAAATAACATTGTAAATATTCTTTAGATATTTTTGGGTTTTTTATAACGAATCATATATTTCCTCAAGACTCGAATAATAAGTAGCTAATTATCTCATAGAACATATTTTCGAATCAAAATAATAAGAATAATTTTATTGTACCTCTTTTTCTTACTTTCCTATAAAGTACATATTGTATTTTTTGTTTGTTAGGTTTTTTTGGAGTCATATTTAATGACCTTATACAGTATTAAGACACACTTTAAGTAGCCTTCATAAATTTCTTGTATTTTTTCATAATAAATTCTCTTCTAATTTTTATTTCTTTCTTATCCTTCATTATCATTTCCTATTTTAATTGTGGGAAATAAGTTCTGATATGTCCCATATATTTATATCAATAGAAAGAATCTCCATTAGATCTATTTTAATATATTTTGATGGTCTTATTAATCTGTATCATTTTATTATAAAATTTTCTAAATATTCATGTTATTTGAGGTAGATCCATTTGAAAATCCAAACACTACGAATCATTTCAAATTTCAAAATATTATTTTGGTTTAATTTACTTCTTTTGACTAGTGTCTGTAAGGGTTACATTTTACCTTTTAATCATTTATTGATCTTTATATTCAGCATGCATCTCCACTTTATACATCATCAATGATCCAATTAATTATTTTATTTTGAAATATTATACAGTATTGATTGTTGGATAAAACTATATATTCCATTTCACTTATAGGGTAAAACTATTTTTACATTCAATTCCTAATATGATTGTGAAATTTATGTTCCTAAAAATGCAACAACATCAGCTATAATTATCTATCTCCCATTTATCATGTTCATTCTTTCACAACCATACATTATATAATGATCAACATTATGTTTTTTAGTAGTGTTATTTAATGGTCTCAAATTATCAATTCCTTCATTGGAAAAAACAAAATTTCTCATATTTCATAGGAAGAACCACATTGAGATACATGGTGGAATGAAT
Source organism: Viscum album (assembly GCA_963277665.1). NCBI lineage: Eukaryota > Viridiplantae > Streptophyta > Magnoliopsida > Santalales > Viscaceae > Viscum > Viscum album. The sequence continues at coordinate 648,907,132 of OY728126.1, read as the reverse complement.
CTGGAATGATACCACATATAAGGGAATTCATTTCTCTTGAATTGATATCATAACTAGATTCTTTTTTAGTATCCCATGTTTCATTGTTTTATGGATTATATACCGAGAAACAATATTTATGTATACATTGAATCTAATAATTTACAAATATATATTTATAAAATCCTTTTAGAATCCATAATTATCTTCATTAAAGTAAGGATCATAGAGAATGATGTACCTTATTTTGGTTGTTCTATTGACATATATCATTTTAAAGAACATGTATATTTATTTTGTTAGAGATAATACACATTCTTAAAAAATATCTCATCTGATAAAATTTTTTAGCCTAAAATTATAAAAAGATATAAAAGGGGGGTGAATTGTGTATTTTTTACAATCTTAGACATATTCTGATTTTTAGTCTTCTACAAAATTTCTAAAAATTTGTATAATTCTATATATTATATATGTTAAGTAGAGAATACACATAAAAAATTAAACAACATTTTTTATAGTGGTTCACGACATAAAGATCCTTTTTTTTCTCTATACAAACATTCGTGATTATATATTATCATTTTTTCTCGATGAGATGATAAATGGAAAACACATCCAATGGAGAAGTTTTTGTCTTACTATAAGAAATTCATATATATTTAAGATATATTCATGATATTATTCCTGATAACTAAATCGTTACACTTATCATAGAAGTAATCAATTGATATTATGCATTTATAATAACTTTGTATATATTAGTGGTTTAAACAAATATAACACAACTCTTTAGAATATTTTTCCACCCATGAATGATGTTGGTGTTGTGATACTGGGATCATGCATATGAGAGGGACTTTTTATGCATCCTTATTAAAGGAATCAAAATCAATGTTGGCCTAGGATATTTACTATGGCATGATGTAGTTTATCATATTGGACGACAATGGATACTTTCTTTTCTTTTAACTATATTTAACCTTTTCCAATGGGTGTACATTTTATTTTCATATTTTCATGAACAATACCATCAAATTATACGTATCACATAATGTAATTCTGTGAAAAATGTAATTAGAATTAGTTTAGAGTGGACTTATTTGTGTGAGGACCTTCTGGATTAGGGCATATACCATGTTTCAGGTATATTTAAGGTTATACATTACATATTGATTACTAGTAAGAGGGAAAGATATATTAGATACATCGGTGGTAGGATTAAGTATAAGAAATTTTGTGAATATCTTAGACTAGTATCCAGTTATATATATAGATCATTAATCAGATATATGAAGTCTAACCAGATTCTTGAAATCTATTGTGAAAATAATTGAGTATCTATGTTGAAGTTACTGATCGATGGAATATTTCTATGGTTCATTCAGGGGATATATTCCCATTATGAAAATAATGGATGATTCAATTTTACTTAAGCATACTACTAGTAAGAAAGGAATGCCCATAGAATATCTCTCAAATTAAAATAGGCTTCTATTATTATTGTGATAATTTTTTTTGAAGATTCATCTAATTTTGGTCAAGGAGACTACCATGCATATTGAGTTTCTGTAGAAATGTTTATGGGAATCAAATAGGAAATGGAGTGATAACATGGTCTTTGTGGTAATTAAATTTTTTAGTGAATTTAGCATGATAGTGTATCTAATGAAAATTTAAAACCCATGTGTGACCTTGAAGGAAAGCTGTTATTCAGTCTTATAGTGACATGATTACCATTTTTAATAAATCTATAAATTATGTATTTTAAAGAGGGTTTCACTATGCCAGATATGATACAATGGAAGGCTATTGAAAATAAGGAAACAAATAATTAATGATATCTCAATTTTTTATCAATTTTTTATTTTTTTCAATAAGAAATAAATCAAAAAAGGGTGAAGAGAATATTTTATATGAAGTAACTAGGTTTTATATGATAATAGATCTAGATTATTTTAGTATGGATTATAAATTGTGGGGAAAAGAATATAAAGATCTTACAATATGTGCATTTATTCCTTTTTTGGACATGTAATTTTAGTATAGCATTGGGAGGTCAAATCCAAAGAGTATATCACTATTATTTGGATATAAAAAAGAAAATAATTAACCTAAAAAAATTAACCTTTTCAATAAGTATATCTAGAAGAAAATAAATAATAAATATCTAATGACCGATGAACTATTAAGAAGTAGGAAATTTAAAAGATTTATAAACTCAAAGGGTTTAAATCATCAAATATTATTTGGTTGGTCTGTATAAGATCTAGGTGGTTTCAACGAGTTTCATTCTACAACAACAATATGGGCTACCATATAAAAAATTGGAGAAAAATTATCTCATTCAACAACCACAATTAGTGTTGTCTATATAAAGAACATGAATTTTCAAATAAGATATCATTAGTTGATCTCATAGAATTAGAAAGATTCACAAATATTTTATGGTTTTTGTAATTTATATGTAAGACCCAATATTCAATTATTAGAGAGTAAATATTTTTTTTTTCAAAAATTATTTTTCCATAAAATAAGGGTTATGTATCCATGACCATCTAAAGTTTCAATATTATATTAAATTATATTTTACCATTTAATGTTTGTAAACACTATGTAATTGACTCAATTATTAATGTGTTACAACAATAAAAAACCTTAAACCCATAAAATCTAGCATCAACTCACATGAATGTGACAGTCAAGTTTACAACTATAGATAAGGTCCTATGTTTTTTTGTGTTTTAATGATTATACTTCAATTTATAAATTTTTTTATTCTATCATTTTTGTAATTTTTAGTTTATTGATTATTATTGATTTTTAATTTGAAATGAATCAATCTATTTTTTAATTTTTTATAATGTAGTTTAAATAAAATTATATATGGAATTTGAATATACTGGGTGAATATGTTTCACTAATGGAAATTTTGTATTAATGGATATTCCATGATATTTCCAAAAAAATTATTCTATTATTACACTATATTTTGTTTTGAAAAGACTATATTATAGGAATAATATATTATGATAATTTTATGTGGATATATATTATCTATTTAACACAGACGCCAATCTAAATAAAAAATTAATATATAAAAAATTTAAAAAAATAATATAATAAAAAATATGTGGGAAATTTTTTTCAATAAATAAGAGTATATTTTTAGTAAAAATACTAAACAGTGAATCATCAATGTAATATAAGGAATGGATATTGATTTTATTAACTATAAAATATATACCTGGTAATTAAAATGATATTTAAGTTTAGAAAACAATATTTTTCTTGTTGATAAATCAAAATCTATACTAGAATGTTGGACCATTGAAAAAATATGAAAATTAATATAAATTTTTGGTCTTGGTTGGAAAATTTAATTTAATAACCATGGGGATTATATTATTAATGATAATTTTGAAATCTTGTTTTTCAAAATTGATGTAATAAACAATTAAAATAATTTTTATTGTAAAAGAAGGATGAATATAAATAGATGAGTATTGTCAATATTACAATACCAACCCTAAAATGTCATAATTAACTACCACAATCACTATGATCATGTCGATACATTAACTTAATATTGAAAATTCCTTTATTTTCACTTTTATTGAGTTTAAATTCTTGATATATTTTCACAGTATATTTTAATTATAATTATAGTTAATTTTCTCTACCATAAAATATTTTCATGATTTTTTTATAAAGATAAAAAAGCTATGATTATTTTAATAGTATTTAGGTTATCATAAAAGATGTTACATTAAAATGACTTCATTATGAAAGTTTGGTTGTTATTTTTTTGTAACATCCATTCAACAATATGTATACTCTTAGTGAAATCTACACTATTTGAGGAGTATATATTATTTGGATGGTGTATTAAGCATTTATTCCCATACCATAATTAAAATCTAGTTAATTTATTGATTTAATTATGTGTGAAATTTATAATAGATTTAATTAAATCCCTTTTAACATAAAATTTTAAGGAACATTATAAACAATATTTATAAAAAAAATTATTTTATCATAACTAATACTGTTATTAAAATCCAGATCATTAATAATATATAATCAAAGGGAATAATTTTTTTTCATATTTTGGTATGGAATGAATTATGGTTTTTTCTTTATAGATTACATAATTTCAATGGTTTTTACTATAGTTTTTAGTAGGTCTATATGGATGAAAATTGAAATAATTTAATCATTGATCAATGGGAATACATGGTAAAATAGTACAATATTCTTGAATATAATTTTACACTATAACTAGTGATATATCTTCTAAATATGATTTAAATTCTAAATTTATGAATACTTATTGTGCTTCCATAAGTTTAAATGTTATTAGAAATGTTGTATCCACTTTTACATCGTATGATATTTTAAAAAGTTAAGCATCATGGTAATATAATGTTAAAAAGAAGAATACATGAAATTGTTACATAAAAATACAAAAACATTCATATGGATGAGAATGAATTAGTTTACCATAATGATCATATAATTATATATATTGAGGGTAATATGAGAGATTTTAATGAAATAACAGAAATGTTAGTTGTGATAACTACAAATCATTAACATATCCCAAAGAAAAAAACTCTAAAATGGTTCGCATAAATTGTATAAATTATGATAAATAGTACGTAATGAATGATCTATGTTACTTATAATATAAAATATAGAGTTAATGAGAATATAATTTTATGATTTGTTTCTTATAGGTCTTGAAAAATGACACCAAATTATTAATTATGGGTCCTAGACATTCGAATTTTTTTTAAAGGAACATTTTATGAAGAGAAATGGATTCCAAAATTTTCAAAAGAGAGACAATAATAAAAATATAATATTAAAAGATTAAAAAGGAAACACTAAAAATAATTTCAATTAAAGGTTATTAATGTTTGTATAAAAGAAAAAATAACGGTAAATTATCTAATTATAATTAAGATGATGATTGAAATAAACATAAAATAGAAAAGAAAAAAAGATATACAAGTTTAATGATTTTTAATGATGATAAAGTATCAAGTGGAGAATTTAAAAATTATATTAAATACCCAAAAATAGTGGATGTTGTAAAATAGTGATTGTGTTAGTGACTTTTGTTTTTTATTTTTATATTAATAATCCCAATTTATATAAATCAAAGGATGTGTGTGATTAACATAATGATGAGCTTTATTAGATTAATATTATATATAAAAAATAAAATGTGAACAAATAAAATGGTATTGGGATAATAAAAAATTATCTATAAATGTTTGAAACTAACATATTGTTTCATCTCTAAAAAATAGAACCAGATAATGTTAATGGGTCCAATAAATATATATTAATGTAATGGGTAACTAAAGAAAATTATGCCTATAGATGAAATGACAATGAAACTAAGTGTAATAGAGTACTTTTTTTATTCCATAAAATTTATAGAATAAATGATATTAATTGAACCTCCACTTGAATCTAATTAATTATTGATTTATATTATAGTATTTGGAGAAGTATTCTTATAAATTATATCTTTGGATTCCTCAATACCTGGGATATATGAAATAAAATAATTTCTAAATAATTTTTGGTAAATTACATTATAATTATAATGTTATATTAGATTATATAAATAATGAAACACCATGTAATCAAGTATGATCCAATGTTGGATGAGTAATAAAACATTATAATGTCAAATTGTATCATGATGAAATTCAATAAAGTATTTAGAAAATGTTTTGGCACACTAATAATGGGATTTTAATTGATATTATAAGAGAACCAGAAAATTTGAAAATCTAAAATGAATGTAGTGAAATACATTTTGTACATTGATTCAATTATAAAATAATAATTATTGGTTCAAGTGAAGTATGTTTTTCAAATTCTAATATTATTTAAAAAATTATTTATAATGAATGTTCAATACATAACATTATTAGTTTATCTTACTTGTGTCATGATATATTATATATTAAATATAATAATAATAAATTAACTTATTAATCATAATTCAAAACTATTTTCTTTTACCAAAAGGATAATGTTCATATTATCTACCATGACGATTAACCTATGAAAGTTTTCATGTCTTTAAATTATGTATAGAATGATTTATCAACATGGAATAATATTCTAAGTAAAAGTAGTTTAATATTTCTATCTATGGAATATAAGTGAGAGTATTTTAAATAGAAACATATATTAAAGCTAGAAAAAAATTAATTATAGTATACTTTCCATTAATGGATGATAAAAATGAAATGTTTTATGTTAATAAATGTTCAAAGCATTATAATTACACTATATCATGTATACATATACTTATGTAGACACTTGAAATGTTAATTTCTTATTGAATATGATATAATATTGTAATTTTTATTTATTATCCATGACTCACATGGGTATACATTTAAGAATATAATATTGAGGGTTTCAAAAGACTCTCTTACTTGTAAAATTTTCTTTAGAATGTGAAATAGATTTTATTTCAATTAAATCTATTATAGTGAAGAGTTGTAGAATAAATATTTAAGGAATTTATTTAATGTCATTGGGTATTCAAATTATTTATTATATCCATGGTCTCAATGATAAAATTCAGTATTTGAGAGGGGTATTAAAGTGATTTAGGATATATAAGGGACCCTCTTAAATTAAGAAATGTTATAAAACATTATCTAGTAAGGTGTATTCAACATTTACATATAGGAGATAATTAAGATAGTTTTATGGAAAACTATGAACATGTGTCTATATGAAATATCAATAGAATTAAATCCCAATTGTAAGTTTTTGTACGTGTTTATATTTAATTTATTTATCCATACTGTGATGAAACATAATAAAAAATATAATTCCATGTTATTTGATTTATTATTTTTATGTTTATGAACCCAAAACAATTATTAGAGTTCATAGTAAGTGTGTAATTATTATTAAAGAATTTTTTCATTTTCATACTGATGAGAAAATTCATTGATCATGAAGACTATCATTGAATGATTTTTTGATAACATTAAGGTTATAAACTAAGATGTCTCACAAAAGTTTGGTAGATTTATTGAATGAAACTATGAATCAATTGAGTGGTATATAAGGAATTTCTAACCCCAAGTATCAAAGACTCACAAAAATTATCCTAAAGAAATAATGATTATAAATATTCCTTCTCTTATACAAATAATAAATGTTTTGAAAAAATATTATAAACACTGTAATTTCATGTCATAAAAACTCAGTTTGATGTGTTGAAATAACTAATAAATCCTAGTTGTGTGTTCCAAATGTTGGAGGATACAATATAATTATTATAAAATTAATTATTTGTTTATGTAATTACACCCTAATTATTAATAAGTAATTATTAAAAAGTTTATATTAAAAATGAATTGTAATAGTTTTAAATGACGTTATGCTTTTATTTGATTGTTTTGTAGAATTAAATCGAATAATACAATATTTATTAATAATTATTCAATGGATATACAAATATTAAAAAAAATATGAGGGTGATTTTATATTTTTATGAATTATTCATTCCAAATATAATTACATATTAAAAATGATGAAAAATGAGTTTGAGATGAGACACATGAAAAATATGAGGTTCCCCAAACCTTCACTCTCAGGTCCAATGATAAAAAATATATTTTAAAAATTATGTTTGAAACCATGTGATATTATCAATGTTAAAATTTGAAAAATATTAATATAGAATATTGTCTAAAAATAATCTTTCACAACATAGATAAAATTATGGTTTAGAGTAATTGAAGACCACTTACATGTGAAGATTATTTTAATAATCATTGGAATATTTCTAAATAATTGAACCGTACTAGACTCCCTTATATGAATCCAACATGATATAATAATATTCCTAACATAATGGAAGGAAGCATATGAAAATGGTGATATACAATTCCCTTTATGTGAAATTGTATCATAATGTCACCAAGGGTTAGTTCATAAGAATTTGAGAATACATAGGACCTGGATAAATTTATTATTAATAATAAAATGGAATTAAAATATTTTGAGATAAATTATAATAAAATATTATTAATCACAAATGAATAAATAGATAAAACTTAAAATATTTGGGGAATCATGAGATGTTAAACATGTTACATGGAGCATAGTTTTAGAAATATGAAACGAAAATACCCCAATACCTGGAAACACAACATAAAAAATATTTTAACATACTTCAACACATTTATTTTGAAAATTATTAAAAAATATATTCAAACATAATTTTTTGAACATAAATGTTTTTCCCAATTCCTATAATGAAATAAAAAACATTACCATCTCCATTTACAAACAAAATGATTTCCACGATTTCAGTTATGAACAAAAAATTTCTACAAATCCTATTATGAACAAAATCAAATTCCTTGATTAACATTATTACCTCATTATCTATAAACTTTTATCTAATTAATTATAGATTCTTTAATAGAAACAAACTAACATAGTTCTTTATCAATCAAAAAATGTTTCAATTATTTATCAAAAAGAACCCATAACAATGTTATATTAGACCCAAACAATCTAAGGGATTTAATATACATAAAACATTATTGGTACTATATTGGACCCAAAAAATATAATGGTTTTCTCAAAACCCATGATTCATAGATTTTTATTGAATATAAGGTGTCTTATAACTATAATCCATGAACATGTGATACATACACAAAATCAATCCTATTTTAGAACACAATGAACGAATTTAAATAGAATTGCATTCAAATAATTTTCAAATGGTATCACAAAATGTCCCATAAGAATGTTAGTTGTTGATATAAAAATAACAATAATCCCGAAATATTCTTTTAAAAGTAACATTTAATAGTGTTTCCATATAATGATATTGAGTTTTTATAATGGACAAGTGAACAGACATTGATATTGTTTATATTTAAAATGAATCTTCAATTTTATAAAATTGAATAGGTCCAAAGGAATTTTAAAAACTAATGTCGAGTTAACGTTAAAACATTTGATTTTTAATGGATGAGAAACCATTTCCAAAATTTTAAATACATTATTTGAAAACCTAAAATGAAAAAATGGTATTAAAACATTATTTTTAAGAGAAACTAAGGGAGATATGATTGTTACATGAGGAAAACCAACAATGGGTTTCCAAATAATTATTGAAAACATTTTTGAAAATAAGAATCATGGAAATAGAGAAAAATACTACATAAATAAACATGATATATATTTCTTAAAAACTATTCACTTTTATGAGAGTGAAATTAATCAAGATCTCATCTATCAATTAAAAACATCATTTCCCACATGAAAAAGAGTCAATGTCATAAAAAATAATAAATATTTTAATTTATTAAAATTAGAGAAATTATTCTTAAGGTTTAAAATTTAAACATAATGAATGGAAATTTTTGTTAAAAAATCTATTATAGATTCAATAATTCATGAAGAGGCTTCATTGAAGGGATTTATATGGTAGAAATCAAAAACCTATGGAAAAAATGGAGAATATAAAAAATAAAAAATAAAAATAGATTAATGTCTCAAACTTATATAAAATATGTTCAAGAAAAACTATCATAACTCAATAAATGAGAATTATATTTTCAAAATCAATTAAAGTGATAAAAAAATAAGAATACCTGGGTTACCGTGAAATGGACATTCAATTATTTTGAAATAAAAGATATTAATTTAATTTAAAATAAAAAAGTAAGTGATTACACCATATAATTGAAATTATGATGTGAAATATCATACATGACTAATGTATTTTAAAAAGATGAAAACAAAACAGCAATGGTAAATGAATACTAATTGAGACTAAAGGCATATAAAAATTGTATTGGATTATATGAGGGGGAAAATTGAAGAGCATTAATATGATATTTAAAACAATATGTGTGTTCTAAAGTGTGTCCCTTTTATATAGGGAAAATGGAAAATTTTGTTTACACCAATTATTATTTTATAATAGGATGGCACTATTCAACAGTTAAAGGCTCCAAAAGTGATAAATAATGGGGTTTTGGGTGATTTATGTTTTTAAAATCCTATACCTATTATTTTAACACATGTTTTGTGTCATATACATTTCGGTTTTATGATTTTGAATTTTTGTGTTTAACCTGCTAAATATTTTTCCACTCTTCCATATATGTTTCACTAAAAATATTAAATAATAACTCATACCAAATTCATGTATGACTCAAATAAATTTAATATTTATTTAATATAATTAAATAAAAAAATATTAATAAAATTACTTTTTAATTAAAGACTATAAATTATAGAAAATCTATTTTGTAGAAAAATGTGTTTAACATTAATTTTTCTTATTCATATTTAGCATTTATTACCAACTAAATGAGTGATAATATTTTTATATATAAATTAAAAAATAATATTAACTAGATTTTATATAAGGTATTAATTTAATGGATTATTTAAAAAATACACAATATTATTTAACAATTTATTGTGAAAGAAAGTTTTACCATTATCATAGTAATTTACTTTTTTCATAGTAATCATACATTTATTCTCCTAAATGAAATTGACCCCATTACATAATATGTTTTTTGATATAAAATATGAACTTTTTTGATATAATTAATTTATAGATGTGTTGAAAGCCAATTTTTAGTATAAGAAAATATAAAAAATATGTGGTCACATATAGTTTAGATTTCATAAATTTTTCCCCTAGGTTTAAAAAATAAAACATAGTGCATTCAATGATTTTTTTCTATTATAAATATATATTTCTATATTTAAATCATATCAAATAATTTATGTTATTATTGTATTATTATAATTTTTTAAAAAACAAGATTTTATAAAATCAAATATTTTTTTTGTATTCACAAGAAAGTAACTTAATTTATAAAATTCACAAAAATTCATAATATCCTATTTTTTTGATAAATTATAAATATTACAATTTTATGTTGTTAAAATTATATTTTTTAATTTAAATTCTAAAATAAATTTAACCATATATACATATAAAATATATATTTGTGAAATATTCCTTATAATAAAATTAATTGCTCTTATTCATGTTTTGTTTGTATTTATGAATTAATTAAAATCTTTTTTTACTAGAGTTTATATTATTATTATATTTTCTTAATAATATAATAACATCGATCACATTATTTTGGTGTTTTTCCTGGGGAAATCCATCAATAGTAGTATTAAGTTAAAGGATATAAAATCCAATTCTATTACAAAAAAACATTTATTTTATGGATTTCATATATTTTAATGGAATAATTTTATCATCATAAAAATATTATTTATTTGATGGTGATAGAGGAATAATTGGGATTTTAATAAAAAAATGTGTGTTAGGACACCAGTGGGGACTATTTAAATGTTATTTGAAGACAAAACATGCATAATAGTTGATCAAAAGACATATTGATTGGTGATTGGGTGTATCATATGTTTGACAAAAAAATTGAAAGACTTAATATGTAGTGTGTGCATGTGTAGAATATTTTATATATTTTAAAATGATCCATATACGAAAATTGTTAATATTAATGATACTGATGTTAAATATACTATAAATCCTTGGTTATTTTACTCATAAAAAAATTTATTTTATTTGATGATATAAATAGATTATTATTTTAGATGATATAAAATTGATAGAAAAATAAAAATTTATATATAAAAATTTCATAGAGAGAGTTTTGTATCATTGAGTTTTAATAAGCTACTATCCATTTCAATTTCAACTTATATGGAAGAATAAATTTCCATTTAATTTTATTGTTCTAAAAATATTTTGATATGAAAGGTATTATGTGAATTTATAATAAATTATATTATAATTTCTATTATATAATTTGTCATATTTATTTTTATAAAACAATATTTATTTTATTTCATAAGTATTTTGAGGTGAAAATTTAAAATTTTCATTGAAATTATCACCCTTACATATGGAATAATACCTATGTAAGGGTAAAATCCTTCTACTTATACTCATATTGGTTTTTATGAGTTGTATATAGGTAAGTGTTAGTTTTAAAATGTTGTGTAAATGTAAGAGTATTTTTCTCATAGTTGTGTAACAGTTAGTGAATTATTTATTTCATGAGATATGGGTCTTTCCAGCTTCAAATAAGGGTAACACTTTATTTAAAAGTGTTCTATAAGAGTAAACCACTCTATCTATAAACGAAAATATTTAGTTTCAAATGATGCATAAGGGAATGTTTGATTTTGTAAGGGTAGTTTTCTCACTATGTATAGGTAACCCCTAATTTCATAGTGTAACATGAGGGGATGCTTTATGTTGTTACTAACATGAGGATAAAACCTATTTACCCTTATGTAGTTCCCTATTATGCATAAGGGTAGTATTTCATCCTTGTTTTTATGTTTTCTTCTTCCATGTTGACCCTATATCATGTTTCCAAAATTTTAAAACCCCTAAATCATAGGAAATCAATGGATTTTTCAGTCTTATGTTGCTAAATCATTTTAAAAATGTTTTGAACAATCCATCATTATGAAAAAAATTAAGCGAGAAATAAAATAATGATTTTAATTTTTCTTTTTTAATTCTTTGATCTATTATGTCTGTTTTAACCAAACTAAACCCTTCTTCAATTTTACAGTTTTGTGATGACTAATATCCACTTCCCTCTATGTTAGGTTATTTATACTAAAAAAGTATAGTTACTATGATTTTTTTTCAATTTGAAAACTATTCTTTACTTTAATTTTTGATGAAAAATATTTTGGAATCCCAAAATGGTAAAAACACGGAATTATTAATTAATAATAATTAATTTTTACATTATCACGTCAGATTATTCTAGGGAGAAATACTACTATGGAATGTGTATTTATAATTATTATTTTAGGAAGAAATTTTTATAACATGTATAACAACACAAAACATTACAATATATTTATTTTATAATTAATTTAATTTATTTGATAGCTTGTCATGCATGAATCCTTGGGTTTAAACAAAATAGGATACTCAATGAAATAATTATTTTAACATGATCATTTTAACATGGTCATTTTGACCTAGCCATTATAATAGAACGTACGAATAGAGGAAACTAATGTATAAAAAATATATAGTTTACCCACATTAATTTTTTATATTTTTATTTTAAAGAATAATAATAATAATTAAAATTTTTTTTTTCTAAAATATGATTTAGTCATTCCATGTGAAAATAATTTAAAATTAAATTTTACCAAATTTTTAAAATTAATTTTAAAAAAATAAATTATTTTTTGAAATAATATTATCATAATTATCATAGGGTGTTTTTTATTTTCTGAAAAGATGTATTTTTCGATGAATAATGAAAAATATTGAATTTTAATTGAAAGGTTCCATTTATTTTAAATTATTTATAAAGATGAATTACAATCAAAATTCATTTTAATGTAAAATTTGTTAAACTATGAATCAATTATTTCAATTTAGTTCATTGGTATCTATTTTTAATTTAATTTTTATGTAATAACACAATAAATGATTCAATATTTTTTTCATTAAAAAACAACTTTCTATTCGTGCCTCCAAGACTATGTTTTAATTAAAAAATTTCAATTATGTGAATTAAATTTTTAAAAATTATTTTCATAGTTTTAATAAGAATAATTTATATTATTTAAAAAAATAATATTAATATTGGACCATATTTATTTGTAAAAATATTAAAAATTATTTAACACTGATAAGGGAAAAATAGAATTACCAGTGGATAATCATAAAATATAAGGGTTAAAATTAGTTATAAATATATGTATAATATATTTAATTAATATATTTCTACATTTTCATGTTTAAATCATTATAATAGTCAATTTTGGATACTTTTAGGGTATAGACCTAGATTTCCCTGGGCCATTACATTGGGAAAATCAGGTGCTAGTGGTGTGCCTAGTGGTGGTAATGGTTTATTGCAATAGTTTTGCAAAAATATAGTTTCACCAAGTGGTTTCACTAAAATGGTGGCACTGTGATGGTGGCACATCAAGACGAGGACACTGTAATGATGGTACATTGAAAAAGTGCCAAACCATAATGGCGACACCATAACAGCGGCACCACGAAATGGTGGAACCCCGAAACTGTGGCAATGTAATGGTGGCACATTGATAGAGGCACACTAAAACTCTGGCACAAAAAAATGGTGGCACAATGACAGTGGCACACCAAAACAGTAGCATTCCAAACAGTGGTTCACCCTATTCCAAATTTCAATATTTTCCCAGTTTCTTATAGTTTTTCTAGATCCCACCTAAAATTTAATTTGACATAAAGGATGTTTAAATACTTATAAAGGCATTTTTAATTTATTTTGAAAGGATATTAATTATATCATTAATATCCAAACACATAGGGTACATTGAGATATTCAAACTGAGTGATCATTACTGCAATCCCATATTAATGTCTTTTCAAACAGTTTCCATTATATTTAAATATGATAGGAATTTTTCTAAAGTGGAGGTCCTATCGTTTATTTTCTCTTGGTGCACCTAGATCTCTCCCTCCCCATGGAGTCATTTTTGTGCCATATCCATCGATTGAGTTCCTTTAAAGTGTTTCCTTCTTCTGGCGCGACCCCGTATTTTGGGGTAAAGAGGAGTTTTTGTTGGTTATTATTTGATATAGGGAATATTATTCCTTTGTTTATTTTTGTTCCTGGAGTGGTGGGGGTAGTTATTTTTGATTGTGAAGAAAGACTTAATCCTTTTCCTTAACAATTAATAAATGTGGGGAATAGAATACAACAATAAAAAGATTATAGGGGTCAATGAAATTACAGTAGGGAACTGATAATGTTATGTATGCTATTTTAATTATTGTCTATAAACCTAGTTTTGAATTGAATTTCATGTAAGGCATTCTGAAAATAAAGTTCGTTGGTGGATATTTCTTGAACACTGGTTGAGTTCTATATTTTATTTGATGCTTTGATAAATAGATGTAACATGAAATCATCTTAATCAGGTATACATGGTTAAATAATTGGATTCCTTAGGGTCAAACCTATCTTGGGATCACCCCTGTTATTTAATGTGGAATTAAGGAACCCCACTTACTAAATATGAATATTTTTTGATTAATGTCGTGGCTATGTGTACTTCATGGGGGTTTCATAATGATGATGTTGGAAACCTTGTTATGGGAATGGGGGTTCACATAGGTAATGACCTTTTGTTTGGGGGATGACATATTTGTGTAGTCGTGATGCTATCTAGTGGTGTTTTGATGTGGTATTGTGTGTGGAGTGGTATAGGAGGTGTGAAGAAATCTCAAGTTAAGAGATTGATTGATTGTGGAATGGATGAAATTGTAGGATATGGGACTAACCATGGTTCTTGTAGTTTACATCTAATGTGTTTTAGAAGTTGCACTCTGATGTTGTGATGAGCTGTTTGGGAAGTGGGATTGCGGTTTAGTTTGGCTTGTTTTATTGGGTATGAATATGGATTTTAGTTTCCCTCGGTAGTGATGCAAAAAATTAATGTTAAAACCTTTATTAATGAATAGAAATTTCTGAAATGAAAAGGGTATAGGATTGTATTTTACTGTTTCTATTTGTGTGGTTGTGCATATAAGGGTAGAAACAAATGTGGTTCTCTATGGGCTGGTAGTTTGTTTGAAACTTATAGGTTAGTCTGAGTGTTTTATTACCTTTATATATATATATATGTTAGTTATTTTTAATTTCAATATGAACCCCACCGTTGTTGAGAACCATGTAACGAACACACCCATTTTATAGGGAGGGTGTATTTACAAACATCTAGGTGTGAGGATGGATGCATGGTTATTGAATTTCTTTTTCACACCTTCTTTTGGGTTCTTACCACTCGATCATATCTGGGAAAGCTATAGTGGATTGTGGTCTACCATAGTTAATGATCATTCAGGCAGGTTTTGTTGTGTATGAGGGCATAGTTGTTTTCGGGTGAGGTTTTTACCCATTTGTCATCCTGATGAGGCCTAAGTGTCTTTGGGTGAGAGGTGTGGCTGTTGTGGCCTAGATGTTTGCGAGTGGGATGTGTGGTGTGGTTATGGCCCATGTCTTTGAGGGTAATACTTGTGTGTGGTTTGCGGTCTATGTGTGTGAGGGTATGATGTGGTAGTGGGACTACATTTTGGAACAGCAGTGGCATCAAGATGTTAGCCATTAGGAATGAGAAGCTTACCAGTGGGAATGTTTTGTGGTGTACCAAAATGGAGATGTCCTACATCTAATACTTTAAATAACATGTGTTATTTGGTGAGTGTTCCTTGTTGAGGATGTGAGAGTTAGTATTCCTTGGTAGTTTCTTTGAGGTTTTATTTTTATCTCACATAGGTATTAGTATGTTCTGACACATGTGCATTGGTGGCTTTAGTTTTCGTAGTGGGTATACTTGTATACTCACCCATCAATTGTGGAACTATTTTCATGTTTCTAGGAAGACTATATGGACCATGCTAGACTTTACTAGATCGATCATTGGGATAGTTGATGTGATTCTACATAGAATTTATTTGGTACCTTTCATTTGAGTTTCTATTGAACCTTTGTGGAAATATATGTTTAAATCATGCATGATTTCGATTTTGGTTTCCCTTATATAAAAGTTTTGTGTTGTTTGAGATTGTTACCGTCTTACCTCCTGATAATGTTTTCCTTAAAAAACGCATTGCCTTAAATTTTGTGGGTGATTACATACCCTTGGTTCTAGTCACCACTCTGGGACCTATTAATGGAGGGAATTGGGGGTTATTATCTCTCCTTCATGTTGAAGAAGGAAGGGAATGTCAACATGTTGTCCCTTCTCTCATCTTGAAGAAGGTGGGTTGTGACAGATTGTTATCTAAGTGAGGTTGAGAGTTATGATAGATTTTGTAGTTATGCATAATGAGGATTTCATGGGATTGTAGGGAAATGGTATTAGGAAATCTTGGTGTGCAAAATAGGCTTGGTAAGACCTGATAGGACATGAGATTGTAGGGCCATTGTGATATTATGAAAAGACTATGGGCCCTCTAAATGACCATGTGTGGATGCACTGATTGTCGGGCATATACCCTATTAAAAGTACCTGAATTATAATCAACTATGTTCATATGTGTCTTAAGTGTGTTCAGAATTTAATTTAAATAAAGAGATAAAATAAATCATAAAAGAAAATTTCATACTACTTGGAATTAGGAATTCATTGATTAAATTTTCAATAATGGAACCCAGATGTTTCCCACAAGTGGTGTGATAAGTTGAAGCACAACAGGCTGAAATGGTTAATCAGCGAAGGGATAATCGAGAGTGGGAATATGACTTTTGAAAATAATAACCTTCGTGCTTTCCAGCGGTAGACACTAGGGTAGTACGAAGGTAGTGTTTCATACAAAGATATACATGGATGGATAGTAGAGATGATAATACACTTTACCTTGATCCATTCTAAGAGGTAGTACTGGGTTCCGTTGGGAGTGAGCCAGATGCGATCAGAGGCGCATTAGTGTTGGAATCTTTAACTTTGGGAGAGGAAGGAGAAATTTTTCTCCCGGGTTAGGATTGAGAATGGGTTTCGGGAAGAGTTTCATTCCTCGATGAAGGAGTCTAAGAATAGGAAGGACATGCTCTCCCTCCAATAGGGGAGTATGTCGGAGAGGGAACTGAGGATCACGTTCAAGGATCTCCTACTCTTTTCTCTGGATCTCCTTCTAGATGGGGATTTGTGGGAACGATTCTTGGAGGAGGCACTCCGACATTCTCATCAGTATGTCGTCACTCCCGACACCCTGCTGAAATATTTATAAGTTTAGAATAAGGCTGAAGTAGTGGATGAGTGGGACTGATAGGGAGGTGTAAGGTAAGTGGGTAACCAACCGAGTTCATCAAAGGGTAAGGCCATCTATATTAGGTATCTGGTGATAGGGTTTTCCAGTTTTAACCTAGAAGGGAGTGGGATTTAGCATTTCTATCTCCAATCTCCTGTTTATATCCCTTTCCACATGGGACCAGGACTAGGGTTCATTGTTTTTGGAGGCCGTAGAAATCTTCAAATCCAGTTCCTAGTTCGAGCATAGTAAATTGGGGGTGGGTAGGTTCAACACCCATCTCAGCATTTGTAGTTTACAAGATGATATTTACATCAGTAGTGGAATTGGGTTTCCATTCCACTGAGGGTAGATGGTTCAGGAGGAGGCCAAACTTTGGGTTACCCTTAGGGACCTGAACCTGGGCATAATCAGGGAGGTTATCGCTAGTAGAGGGTAAGAAGAGCTGGGTGTGGGTAGTTTCATGCTACCGAGGAGACAGTTCTATTGGGGCCAAAGGTTGTTTGAGGTATGATCATTCTGTTTGTTACTCTTGTGTGTACCTTGTTTGATTCAAGTTCTATGCACTCCTTTGTTTCACCAAGTCTAGCTTGTTCCTTGGGAATATAAATAGATAAACATTACATTCCCCTATTTTTTATCATTCCAGTTAGTGGTTAGACTGGTCTTTTTTTTTTTCAAGGGATGTAGACTGATGTTGGGGATGCAACCGTCTAATTGTTTTCTTATTCTTCTACATATGCAACCATATGAAGTCATAATAGGTGTTGATTTGTTTTTCTATATGTATTACATTATCCAAAGATTTCATAAGAGTGTCATTTTTTCAAATATGGATAGCCAACATGTATATTTTTTTGGCGAGCACAGTCATTAAGAGAAAACCTTGCATATGGGGCCTCTTCTTTCTATGTTTTCCTATCAATGAGAGGGGCTGATGGGATCAGGGATAGTGGGGGTTCTGTGAGTTTTCTAGGAGTTCCTAGATGTTTTTCCCAAAGTGTTTTTTACTCTACCCACTCAACGCAATGTT
The DNA here is from genome assembly GCA_963277665.1 of Viscum album. Classification (NCBI taxonomy): domain Eukaryota; kingdom Viridiplantae; phylum Streptophyta; class Magnoliopsida; order Santalales; family Viscaceae; genus Viscum; species Viscum album. Next base: position 648,888,260 of record OY728126.1, on the reverse strand, counting down.
GAGTTTAAAATAATATTTTAACTTCGTTCTTATACAATATTAATGGATCAATATCGAATGGCACCATATGAGTTGCATGAGTTGCAGATTCTGGTCGATGAACTAATGAAAATGGGGTTTATCTAGCCGAGTGTGTCTCCATGGGGAGATCCGTTCTTGTTCGCTAAGAAGGAATGAAATGTCCCAAGTCTATTCATAGACTACCAGAGATTGAATCGGGTAATGGTCAAGAACTGTTACCCTATCCTATGAATAGAACATTTTTCTGACCAGTTATGTGGAGAAGGTTGGTTCTCGAAGATAGATTTGCTATCTGCATATCACCAGTTGAGGGTTAAAGAGGGTGAAATCCCAAATGATACACTCAGGTGCATGTATGTGCACTTTGAGTTCGTGGTCATGACATTCAGTGTTAATAATTCACTAGGCGTGTTCATGGGGATAATGAAATCTATGTTATTCAAGTTCATTAACTAGTTTGTGGTCGGGTTAATCAAATATATTCGGATTTACTCCACGATATAAGAGGAGCATGATGATCACCTTAGGATAGTCTTGTAAGTCCTCCAGCACCACCATCTCTATGGGATGTTGTCTATGTGAAAGTTGTAGTTGCGAGAGGTGCACATCATTGGACATGTGGTGTCTTATAAAGAGATAGTAGTGGAGCCATCAATGGTATATGATTTTTTTTCTTGGGAGTCACCCACGAACATGGAAGTCGTTTGTAGCTTCCAAGGTCAGGTGGGCTATTACTAAAGGTTCATACCTGGGTTCTCTTGAGTAGTGGATCACTTGATAGCTTTAACCAAAAAAGGCCAGACTTTTATATAGAGTGAGTAGTGTTATGTAGCTTTTAGCTACATGAAGTGGAATCTGGTCAATGTTCTAGTGCATAGGTTTCTAGAAGAAGGGCTAATGTTCTAGGTGTTACGTGACGCTTCTGGTCTAGGCTTGGGATGTGTGCTCATGTAGAAGTGGGGAGTGATATCTTATGGATATAGGAAGTTACATCCATATAAATTTAACTATGCCACTCATGATATGGATATTTCAATAGTTGTACTCAAACTGATTTTCTACAACATTACCACAACAGGGAGTGCTTTTTAGTCTTCACAAATCACCAGAGCCCGAGTTATATCTTCTCCCAGCGATACCTGATATTTCATAAGATAATGTGGATGCATATCTTCATGGACTACAATTTAGATATTTGTTACTCCGTAGGAATGAGGGACATGGTGGGATATTCCTTAACATGTAACTCATAGAAGGAGGTACTTCAAAAATCCATGGATGCTTGGAAGACAATGGGGGAGTTGGCTGCTTTGCAGTTATATGCGATAGGCATGGTGTCTGAGGACACATATTTTAGATGAATGTGAAGTCTTCATATGTGTGAGAGTTGGATGATTCGTAGTGGTGAGACTGAGAGAATGAAGTGATTCATGATCATTATATCAAGGGTGATTCTCTGAGGGGATGTTCATAGGATAGTCATAATATGATTTTGTTTTGTGGGAAGCTATTTCTCCAAGTGAAAATGTGTGAGGGAGTTCTCTGTGAGTTTTATAGCTTACCCATAGTGGTGTGTCAATACATTTCGGAAATTCACCGAGGCTTGAGGGAATTGTTTTGGTATCCTAGGGTGAAGTGGACAGTGGATGTGTTTGTGGATAGGTGGCTAGTGTGTCATCAGGTGAAGGCTATGTACCCTATTCATGGCGGTATTTTGTAACCAATATACATTTTGAAGTGGAAGTGTGCTAAAATATCAATGGATTTCATCATTGTATTACCCAACACTCGTGGAGGATGAAATGATCATTGGGTAATAGTGGATAGGTAGACGAAATCAGATCACTTCTTAGCGATCAAGTTGTTGAGCATAGTGGATTCCTTGACACAGTGGTATATGGATTAGGTTGTATGGATTCATGGAGTTCCAATATCCATTGTCCCATATTGGGAAAAAAATTTATGTTGCGAGTCTGGAAGGGATTTAATAATGCCTCTGGCACTCTATTACACCTTAGCACAACTTTCCACCCTCAAATCAATGGACAAACAGAGTGGACCATCCATACATTGGAGGAAATGATATGGGCTGGTGTTCTAAAATTTAGTGGGTCTTGGGTGTGCCATTATCCCTTGGTGTAGTTTTCATACAATAATAGATATAACTATTCTAGTAGTATGGCTTTGTTCAAATATCTAAATGGGAGGCCATGTAGTTCACCTTAAACTGGACAGATTCTGGGGAGGAAGATATTTTTTTGTCTAGATATGGTGTAGAGTTTGACCAAGAAGGTGTATCTTGCCCATGATAGGATGAAGGAATCACATGATCAACATATGTTATATACATATCATAGGAGTAGGCCTTTTGAGTTTGAGGTTGGGGACTATGTTTTCTTAATGGTTTTCCCTCGACATTGGATGTGACAGTTTCATAGAGGGATAATGATTTATTCAAATATCATTAGACCTTTCGAGGTGTTGGGTAGAGTTAGTGCGGTGGAATATCAGCTATCATTTCCACCATAGTTGGAGAGGATCCTCAATTTCTTCTATGTCTCTTAGGTTCCTCGGTATCTACACGTTGAATCCCACATCATTGACTGGGGATAGTTGGATATCGGGGAGGACACAACATTCAATAAGAGACCAATATGAATTGAGGATCATGAGGGGAAGGTTTTTCATGGATGGACTATTCCTTTGGTTTTTGTTTTATAGAGTCATGGTGGCCTCGAGGAGAGTACGTGAGAGTTAGAGACACAAATATTTTCCCATTACTCAGAGCTATTTGAAGTTTTCCTCTTTTGTATTTCTCTGTGCTTTTCTAATGATGTAATGGATATCATCGTTGGATATGAGATGGGTTTATTAACTACTCTGTAAATTTTTGTGAAATTTTTTATCTGTGAGGAGGGGAGGAACTTCTCCCTAATCAAGACACATTAATGTGGATTTCATTGAGCACATGTGGGAAATTTAGTATCGTCCAAAGTAGATATTATCTTAACATGGATGATGGATCTACCTAATCCATGTTTCTGGACAGTGTGACCTTTAGTGTTTATGTGGCTGTTTGGGAATGTAGTGGTCAGGGATTTGTCCTTGGATGTCATGGTTCTCTCTACAGTTTTTCAAAAACCCAAGGTGGTTTGTTCCAGAGAGTTATCTTAAGGGGTGGTTGTCTAGAACCCTCTTTTATTATGTTTGGTTTTAAATTATTATGGACAAGAACATTTTTATAGGTATCTGATGTTATGACCTAGATTTCCCCTCGACATTCATTTTGGAAAATCTTGTTCTTATGGTGTTATTGGGGGTCTCAGTGGTTTGTTTCAGGTGATTTCCAAAATTCTAGTTTCACTAATCAGATTTTCCAAAACTGTGGCACATCAAGACGGTGGCACTGTAATAGTGGCACCCCGAAATGGTGGCACATTAATAGGGGAACACAGAAACAGTGGCATCGTAATGGTGGCACAACGAAACAATGGCACTTTGATGATGATACACCGAAATGGATGCAGAATGAAATGGTGTCACCCCAAATGGTGGACCCCCCTTTTCTTAATTTCATGATTTTCCCATTTTCTCCCAGTTTTTCTATTTTGTCCCCCCCATAAATTTTATTTTATGTAACTGAGATTAATGACTTGTTTATTAATTTTTATGGGTGTTTCAAAGAATATTAAGTATATCCTTAACATCCTAATTCTACATGAATAATGATATATTCAAACCACTTGATCTTGACGACGAACCCATGTTAATGGTTTTTGAAACCCTTTCCATTCTATTGATATATGATATGAATTTTTCTAAAGTAGAGGTATTCTACTATCTTTTCATTTACTGTTCATAGAGATCTCCCTCTCCGTGGAGTATCGTGTTGTGTTTTACCCATTGATCGAGTTCCTTTGGAATTGTTACTACTGCTCATGTGACCCCCATGGTTTGGCGCATAGAGGTGTTTTGGTCTCCTATTGTTTCATGTAGGGATTATTGTACCTATCTTTTTTTTGAATCACACGGGCTGGGTTTTGTAATGTCTCTTAATAAATAATGGTTAAATCAGTTTCTTTAAAATGTAATAAATCATGGGAAGGAAATATGAAGATCAAAAGATTATTGGGGTCAATGAAATAATGGCACTGAAGTGATGATCATACATATGGTGTCTTAATAGTTATCTATTAACCTTGTTTTCAATTGAATGTGTTGTAAGGACATCCAATAATCCTGGAAATTTGTGTTATTTTCATGCGCACTTGTAGAGTTCTATATTTTTTTTATTCTTTGATATATGGTGGTATCATTAAATCATCAAAATCATATATACATGGTTAAATAAATCGATATGCTAGGATCAAACCTGTTCTGTGATTACACATGTTATTTAAATTGGAATTAAAGAAAACCATGTTCTAAATTTGTATATTATTGGATTAACGGTGTGGATGTGTTCTGTGATTGGTTGGGTTTTTTACTTCATGGGTATTGTGTGAAATATTTTTCTTGTAAATTTGTTATGGGTATGGGGGTGGATAGAGGGAATGAACTTGGGGTTATGTGATGCCATGTTTGTGTAGCGGGGTAAAGTTTGGTGGTGTTTTTTCATTATGTGTTTATTGTGTGGAACATTAGGTGTAAAGAAATATTAGATTAAGATATTCATTTATTGTAGAATGGATGAACGTTTAGGAAGTGGGGATACCTTTTGTTTATGTTGTGATAATCGAACAAGTTTGTGATGTGGGACTCTAATGTGGTTATATGTTGGTTGAGTAGTGGGTTAGTGGCTTGGTTTGGCTTTTGGTATTGTGTATGGATGTGGATGGTTGTTGTACCAGGTAGTGATTGAATAAATTACAGTGAACCCCTTAATTAAATAATTGAATGTGATTAAATGAAAAGAGGTTAGGCCTGCGTTTTATTGTATTTGTTTGTGTGGTTGTGCATATAGGGGTAGTATCAAATGTGGTTCTATGTGGGATGGTTTTTTGTTTGATACCCATATGTTGGGATGATTATTTATTACCTATACATAAAATTGTAGTTCCTTCTGATTCAGATATGCACACCACCCTTGTTGAGTACCATATTGTGAACACCCCCATTTCATGCGGGAGGGTTTCCTTCCCAACATCCTAGTGGAATGATGGAAGGCTGGTTACTAACATACTTCCTCACACCCTCTTCTAGGTTCATACCTCTTGAGTGTTTCTTGGCAGACATTAATTGATTGAGGTTTACTACAATCCAAGATCATTCGAGAGAGTTTTGTTGTGGATGAAGGGCCCATGTGTTTACATTCTAGGATTGTTATCACAAGTCTCTTCGTGACGAGTCTTAGGTGTCTTCCTATTAGAGGGGTGGTTGTTGTGGCCCAGGAGTCTGTGGGAGAGATGTGTGGAGTAGTTGGAAGAGATGTGGGGTATAGTTGTGGCTCCAGTGTCTACGAGAGGTATTTTCACGTGGTTTGAGGACTAGGTGTGTGCGGGAATGTTGTAGCAGTGGGACAACCTTTTGGAAGAGTCGTAACATCATGATGTTTGCCGTTATGAATGTGAAAGTGACCAGTGGGAAATTAGTGTGGGGTACAAAAATGTCAATGTGCTTATACAATTACATTACTTGACTTTAGTTATTTGGTGACTGTGACTTTGTGTGGCTAGGCTGGTTAGTACTCCTTGGTAGGTTCTTTGAGGTTATACTATTCTCTCAATAAGTAATTAGTATATTCCACAACTTGTGCATGGGTGGATATAGTTTTGCTACGGCGTATACTTCTTACTCACCCTTGGTTTGTGGAACTATTTTTAGTTTTCCAGGAGGAATTTAAGGACATTTCTAGAGATTAATAGCATCGGTGTTGGGATAGTTGTTCTGATGCTACTTAGTCTTTTCTATTGGAACATTTATTTGGAGTTATTTTATCCCTTGTGGAAGATTATGTTTAAATCATGCATGGGTTAGATTTTGGTTCCCCTTATATAATTTAATTGTTTTTTTTATTTTTACAATCTTATCTCATGATACTGTTTTCTTTAAAAAGGGATAATGCCTCCAATTTTGGGGTAGATTCCACAAACTTGGTGCTACTTGCCACTTTAGGGCCAATTGGAGGTGTGACTTAGGGGTCATTATCTATCCTTTTATCTTAAATAAGGAAGGGTGTGGCCAATTTTTTTTCCATTACCACTTCTTGATAAATTCAAGTTGTGTTATTTAGAATGATAAAAATGTTTACATCATTTTATTTTCAATGATTATAAGTATTCCAATCACCTCACTTATAAAATTTAACCCCCATGAATCTATTATTCACACCCTAAAAAAATTTTATTTGAATACATACCTAAAAATTCACTTCCCAAATTTTCTCATATCATCATTGAACCTGTATTTTTTATACAAATCATAATTTGGATGGATTTTTTTTTTGAAAACATTAGTAGGATACCTGAAGAAGAGGTAATGTTCTTCAATGATTTTTTTATTTTATTTCTTCCACAACATCCTTTAATTAATATTAAAATATTATGAGTTTATATCCACATTATTTCAATATATTGATATTTTTTATGATATGGTAATTAACTACATCCATCTTCACTTCTATCAAATATGATATGCAATAATCATTAATGTGTATAACTGACTACTGCCTCATGGATCAATGTCATTTTTTTCAATTACCACCAATCATGGGTGCGTATGATGATAGATATAACACACACATATATATATATGATATTGTTAATATAATTATACCTAGAAATTCATTATATCATATATATATATATATTTCTTTTCTTTATAATGGGGATAATATTACGTCGCTCTTTTGTAGAGAGGACCATAACCTCAAAAAGTGAAGTTATTCTTCTTTCAAAAACCATTATCAAGGAAGATGATTAGTATAAATTTAACGATTAAATGGGTTATATATAAATTAATTATAAAATTAATGAATTATTTATCATTATAATATCATTATATATCATTTTATTTTTTTCCTTCTCACTCACTGCAATATGATAATTTTATCCATGTACGTGTGGACTACCTCTTTTATGAAGTGATACAAATCCCTTTTGATCACCACAACACGTGGATGATATATGTAATTATATTTAAATAATTAATATCAAATTTATGAAATTTATCTCATTCTTTAATTATATAATATTACATACCCCAATTTCATTATGATCATTGAAATTTGAAATCATTACACATGTGTACATTTGACCTACCGTCTCTATGATAGTAACATACTTAATATCAAAAAAATATTTCATGGTCGGTATTAAAAGAATAATTGATATATAAATATGAAAATTATTTCATGTGTATTATTATACAAATAATGGAACTATATAATATTCACAAGATCCTGATATTTCATTGCAAAAACACGAATGGGAGTAAATGATAATTAAAACCTAAAACAATGAAAATAAGGAAATATTATTAACAAATGGGTGATATGATGTTAATAAAGGATCATGTATGATATTATAAATATTTATATGTTTTTATTATAATTTAATAAAACGTTAAAAACCTTTATACTAGAGTTGAAATCAGGATTATCCAAAAGGAAGCGTGAGGTACATAATTTATTAACTCAATTTCCAATCATTGGATTAAACATCAACTCCATCAATTATGTCATGATATGCATACGTGTGTAATGAAATTTTATTATTTTATATTGTATTTCAACTTTTTTATTTGGATTTATATTTGATAAAAGTAATCAATTAATGTTTTAATACAGACATCAATAATATGATTTTTGTATGGGACTTCATCTAATTTTCTCTTTATGGAGGCATATTGAAATGTTATAGACATAATTATATTATATGGTGCATATACTATCCATTTTACATGAAAGTTGTTGATTAATTAAAAAATCACAAAATTTTAACTTTAATTCAATTATTTCATCAATAGGGATTTGACATGATCTTACCATGTGGTAAAGGTTATTGAACACTATCACTTTATTTCTGTGCTTTCTAACTTTATCATGAAACAATCACTTTCCAATGATCATTATTCATACGGTATGAAATTTTAGTTAAATATAAATATTCATATATGAGGGATATGACTATTTTCTAAAATATATACCATTTTTAAATTAATTGTATAATTTGAAATTTATTTAATTAAATGGGGTTGTATTAATTAATGTGTATCCTATATATAGTAAAAATATTTGTGGGTAATTCAAATTAAAAATGAATTAAATTTATTATTTGATATATGAGGAATGTGTTGTAAATGTAATGATGGGTGGGGCATGGAATTATATAGCCCTGTAATGCATTGACATGTCTCATGGAATGAATATGTAGGCCAAATTAAATGGGTTTCTACCTGTAGTTTTGTATAGACTTGTGAAAGGTTTTGATAGTAGAGCTATCATGATTATTGAGATCATACAATACAAAAATAGTACATTTACATCATTAATAATCCAGTTATTATTATTATCCATGATATTTTCACAATGATATTATATATGGATGCATTTTATTCATATATATTTATTAATGACATGTATTTTCAATTATTTACCTTTACATATTTATTATATCTTATCATATCATGATAGACATGATATTTAAATGGAATGTGTGTTTAGTTATTCAACATTCCATTTTTATTATTTTTATTTATTTATTATAACGTTCGTCGTACATAACACTTAATGACAATTTGGGCTCACATGTATTTTTCTTCTTTTGCACATTATATAAATATGAATTATTGGAATGAGTTTAATGATGCAAAATTATATCAATTTATATTATTTTTGTTATATATTACCAACATTAAAATGGGTATCATATATGTATCTAGTTCTATAAAATTGATAAAATGTTTATTATTTATAGATTTGACCCCATTTATATATTCCATTTTAATATAGAAGACATTGAACCCATGTTACTATAGCCATGTTCGTTAGAGTTTTTATCAGAGGATTTTTAGTAGAAACATTGGAAATTATATAAATGAAATCATTGATTAAGGATCACAACCCTAAGATATAATTTGAGTATAATTATATTCGAACATCCTAATTATTTATTAATGAAGTTTTTATTCGTTTCTACATTAAATAAATCTATATTTAGAATCTACAAGTGTACTTGGTCATGGGATTGAGGTAACTAGAGGTAATATCTCTAAAAATGGAACATTAGGCTTGACTTGATAGTCACATTGTGAAATTAAATGAGCATATCTACCCAACTATTTTGACACTTCTAGTGGATACGTTTAAGACAATTAATATATTATGTACAAATCATTATGAAGTATTTTTAAAATAAATATATCTCTGAGGAAACTATGTTTATGATAATAATATTAACTATTAAAAATTTATAATTCACACTATGTGTTACACCATAGTATTAAGTTTACATTATGCTTCAAAATTAGTAATTTTATTAACTAATCCAGTACATGGAATTATTTATTAATTGGATGTGGAAGGAAAAGGGGTTTAAATAATCATACACACTGTATCGAATACATGATGATGAAGCCAAAATATTTGGTATTTGAACTGAGAAAATAATGGATATATTAGTGAAACATAACCTGGATATGAAAAAAAAATCTTTCCTAGATGGAGAAAACTGTTTCATAGTGATATTATTTTATATTGGATGATGTTTTGTGATAGAAAACCCAATCATTTGGTGGGACTATTAATCCAACTGTAGTTGAGAAATGAATTATTTATCTGGATAAAATATTAATCACCTTGGGATGTGGTGTAAAGGAAAAGGTTACACTTATAGTGTATTTTTTTAATGAAGATGTTGATCAATGGGTTTTAATCCATAATAGAAGGCTAAACGAGGAAAATATAATTCACGTAATTTAAATTTTTAAAGGAGATATTTTTGGAAAAATACTTCCCTAATGAGAAATAAACTAGAATTAAGAGATTGTTATAGAACAAAAATAAAAGAAAAGTGGAAGGTGTTATTGGGTATGAGGATACCTTTAAAATGTTATATATGTATGATAAGAGTTATATAAACAATATGGAGTGCATGATTTTCCATTTCATTGTTGTTATTAAACCATGACTCTAAAGGGAGATAGCCTCTTTAATTTATTCTTAAAATGATCCAATAGTTTTATGTTACATTAAGATTTAGAAGAAGTTATCAATATCTTTCATAATCAAGGGAAATAAATAGAATTATAGGTTATATATGTACTATGAAAACAGAATGCATCAACAAAGAAGATGAGGATGGAGCAATTTCAATAATCAAAAAATTACAGAATGAAACATCATCAGAAGTTCTTGGAGATTTTGTGAGTTTGTTAAGAGTGTGGTGATAAGTGAAATCTAGATCATGAATAGAAGGAGAATAATACAATTTAAAGGGGAGATTATTCAAACTAATGTACCAAGAATCAATGGAATATAATCTCAAATATGGAATTGGGATAAGTGATGGCACATGCGATCACTATAGGTGTGGTGGAAATATATAATGATGTAGTGGAAGGAAATTAAATCATATATTAAAATTATATAAATATTTATTGGAAACTTGATCCTAAAAATCCTTTATATATAAACATTTTTCCATGAAAAATAGACATTATACATTTAATTTACATGGAATTGGTAGTTATTACTCGTATGAGAAGTTTCACTATAATAAGGATGTCTCAGGTAGTACCCATTACGACCCATAAATGTGTTCTGTTTGTTTCCCTTATTATCATACATATGGGTTATTATCAAATAATCATTGGTATAAACTGGGGTTGGAAATATGATTCCAAAAAATTATTCAAGAAGAAAGAAATTACGATTTGTGAGGAAGATTTAGAATTATTTATCTTTAGAAAATAGAATTTTCCATTTGATCCATATCTAGATCCACTATAAGTAGTTATATTAAATGAGATTATTAGGTAATAGGAGAAAAATAACATTGTGATAGATAATGTAATCTTCAAATTGATTATGTACCTATTATATAATAAAATATTGATGTATTTATTAAGAAATTACTTATACATCACCTATAGCATAATGTTGAATTTTCCATTAATTTAACCCAAAAAGAGATAACAATATCAAAGACTCCTTATTGAATGGATATAGTCGAATTTGTGGGTTTAAAGAATCATTGAGTGGAGTTTTGTGAAAAGGAATTAATACCACCAATGTTTCTACATGGGTATCTCTTATACTCTTTGTTAGGAAGATAGATGGATCTATGATCCTTCACAATTATTATAGGGAAATCAATGATATAATGATAACAAATAAGTATCCACAGACTCATATAGATAAACTATTTAATCAAATTTGTGGAACCAAATATTTTTAAAATATTTACCTACATTTTGGGTATCATCAATTACATGTAATGAAGAAAGGCGTGATGAAGATAACATTTTAAATGGGGTATGAAAATTATGATTTCACATTAATTAAATTTTAATTGACAAATTAGCCCTCAATTGTTATGTATATAATGAACATATTATTCAATTAATAACTAGTTGATTTGTTTTGTATTCATCGATTATATTTGTAGTGTATTCTAAATTCTACAAGGACCATGATATTCACATAGATATAATTATTGGTAATCTTAAAAGGAAATATTCTTGTCATAAATTTATTAAGTTTGATATATGGATTCATGTAATTTATTTTTTAATCCATATTTTCACCATGGATGGAATATTAGTTGATCTAATGAGAAAGAAACTATTCATAGAATTTAATACACCAACAAACATAAATAAGGTTCATGGTTTCCTTTGTTTGGCAGGTTTACTACTTGTTATTTGTTCAAAATTATACCTGATTAGAGAATGGATTATGCAATATTATATAAAAATAAATTACGTTTTTTTGGACAAAGGATTGTGAATAATTTTATGATGAACTAATTTGGAGATTAGTTAATACTCCATTTTTTCACTACCTTTCAGAAATTATTGGCCTGTGATGTATAATGATGCATAATAGAAAGTACATGGATGTTTCCAAATAGCAAATGATAGATTTTGTACAAATTCATCATTGAAATTTCAAAATGATAAACAGAACTATCTAAACCATGATCTTGATTTGGCATCTGTAATCATTCCTGTGATGGTTTTGTGATTGTATCACTGTGGTGAAATATGGGAGAAATAAATTGATCATTATATTTAAAAATATATATTTTCATTGAATGATCTTAAAATTAGACAAAGGAGATGGTTCAAGCAACTCAATGTTTATTATTTCTCAATATACTACCAAATAGGAATGAAAAAAATGTAACAATTGTGTTGAGTAGAAAAGATCATGGAATTTTAACCCAAATGACTCTTGAGTGGGATGAGTGATACATGGATCTAGTATGTATGGAAATTATAATTTTTATGGATGAGAATATATCAACCATTTTTTAAAAGATTTAGAAACCATGTTTATTAGAAAATATAAAAAGTTCTCAATCCGATGATGAGAATGTTCGAAAGTAAATAAAATCTGTTAATGATGTGATATTAGTAGACATTATTTGTGAAAGTGTCATTGTGAAATTTGTAAATATATTAACTGTTCCAGAAATACCTAATAAACAAAATTAATTTTTTGTTTAGGTTAAGGTATTTAATTTCATTATACACATTGTTAGAAAAAATATGAATTGGTATTTTATGGATAATTTTTGGTGGGATAACATGAAGTGGGAAATTACTAATTATTTTTATAGATGTCTTTTATATCAATAACTTAATGTTATTGGGAAGTATCCTAGAAGATTCATGAAACCTTTGCCTATTCATGTGTGGAAATGGTATGACATTAAAATGGAATTTTTAACATGATTTCCAAATTATTATATAATGAATAATTAATATGGATTATCATTGATCACTGAAACAAATAAACAAAATTAATTTCTATAAGTTAATATTTACATATTTTCCACCTCCCAAGGATCAAAATTAATAAAGTTGTAATAATTAATACTGTAAATATTTCAGTGGTTTCTGATCATGATCACCATTTACATTAAAATTATGGATGTTTATTTCGATATCTTTGGATTATGATCTTTATTTATACATTCCATATCATTCTCAAACTGATGGATAGTCTTAAAGGATGATTAAAAAAATGGAATTCTTGTTTAGTTTAGGATGATTTCAATTTAAAATTATTTTGGATCAATATTTTACATTGGTACAATGTTCCTTAAAAATATTTTCCATTCATGCATTCACATGGAATCAAATGAATAAATATATATAAATAGATGTCGCACTTCAACATATTTGTATGAATATAATGAAAGGAAACTAATTGGCTGAGAATTTTTTGAAGAGACCAAAAGCAAAGGTAATGTCTATTATGGATGAAATTAATGATGTTAAAAGTAGGAAAAAGAGTTATATTGATAATCAGAGGTAATATTTGGCATTCTACGTAGGAGATCATGATATCTTGAAATTATCTCTATAGATGGGTGTTATAAGATTAACAAAGAAAATTAAACTGAGCCACATGTACATTGGAATGTTTCAAAATCTTGAAATAATTATAGTTGTTTCTTATCATTTGGAGATACCTCATAATCTATAAAAGATACATGATGTGTTCCACATATCATTCCTAAGGAAGTGCATTCGAGACCCATTACATGTCCTCACCACGAATGAAACAGAATTAGAAAATAATTTATCTTATTGTAAATAACCCAATAGGATTATTGATACTAGATATTTATTATTGAAGAATCAGATGACTCACCTGGTAAAGTTATGTTAGAGAAATCATAAAATTGTGGAAGCTATGTGGGAACGAAAGTTTGTTATAAAGAACTACCCTCACCTATTTATAAATGTAATATCAAATAAATTTGTAGAAAAAAACAATGTAGGATGGAATAATGAAACACCCTTATATGTAAAATATAATTCTTTTAAAATAAATTTAATTTTTTTATAACTTTTGATGCACACAACGATAGTTTTAAATATAACCTATTACTCTTTTAAATATTATTTAAATATGATCATTATATCATCGACATTAAATTAATTATAACATGGTACTCTATTACCCTATTAAATAATATGGTATAAATAGAACTAAATAAATTATGTAAAATATATATTTTACACATATTCAGTTTTATCTTTATATTATAAATAATAATAATAATTACTTACCAAAAAATTTAATGTTTTACGAAAAAACTATATTTTTTTCTAAAAGAAGGTTTAGTCACGTTTCATTAACATAATTTAAAAATAATTTTTACCAATTTTGTAAAAACAAAATCGCTAAAATGAACAGAATTTTTACAATAATCATATAAAAATAAAATTTGGGTGTTTTTTAGGTTTTTTGGGAATATTTCATTTTCCATGAATAGTGAAAAATACTGAGTTTTACTTGAAATGCAGACATTCATTTAAATTATTTATAAACGTGAATTATTTTTTAAATTGATATTATAATAAAATAAGTTAAATTATATATCAATTAATTCAATTTAGGTCATTGGATTTAATTTAATAATAAATTATGATATAAAAACTTTTCAAAATTTTGAAAATTTCCCCTTCAAAAACCAGATTTCTCGTAATGTCTGTGGGATTAATTTTACATTAAAATTTTAAACTAATGTGAATTTAATTTGAAAAAATGGATTATATTTTAGTTGAATAATAATTATTTATATTATCTAACTAAATGAACTTAATTTTTTACTCTAATGATGAGTAAAATTATAAAAAGTTATTTATTGTAATTTAGGTAAAAATTGATTTACTGAGAATTAAACAAAAATGATATGTTTAAAATTGAAAAAAAACATTTATAAAATTTATTTTATGGATACTATAAAACCATGCCATGTACAATTCCAGATAATAATCCCTTTGGACCCTTTTTTATGTGAACAACATTGATACACCTTTTTATTTTAAAAAATTACTATTGTGCCACTCATCCCACTTATAAAAGGCCACCCAATCCCTTTGTAAATCAGAAATTAATCACGTTTGTTTTTTCAAAAATGTACTAAAAATTTCATTATAACTTCTAAAATCTAATAATTTAATCTTTATTTTTCTTATAAATATATCCTATAAGGATTTGGTGGAATCCTTAGTAGGATACATGAAGAAGAAGCAACATTCCTTAATTGGTGTTCGTATCATATTTTATCCACCACATCCTCAAAATATTATTAATAAATTATGATATAATGAAATAAGAATATAAAACATACTAAGATGTTTTTTGGTATGTTAATTAAATACAACCATCACCATTTCCATTAAATGGGGTATGCAATCATCATTCTTGTATACAACAGACTACCACCTTGTGAACTGATGTCATTCTTTTTTCTATTACCAACTCTCATAGTTGGGTATGATGATAAATATAAACTATATATATTATATTTATAAAATTATTATTCCAATATAGATATTATATCATATATATTCAATTTATTTACTTGTCATTTCTTAGGGGATACAATAACATTGCTCGTGTGTATGGTATACTGACACCTCACAAAGGTATGTGATTTATCTATCACTAACATGTTTTACATGGAAAGGTAAAATTATAAATTTAATGATAACATTTTATAAAAATTACATAATAATAATATTTATGAAAACATTGTCATTCTGAAAAGATAAAACATCATTTTTTACATTTTCACTCACTGAAAGATAGTAATGTTGTTCATGTACATATGGACTACCATATTCATGAAGTAGTGTGAAAATATTTTCATAACCACAACACTTGGAATATATATATAAGTATATATAAATAAATAATATGGTATTCATGATATTATTATAATTAATTATATATAAAATATTACATACCTCCTTTTAATAATGAATGTTGAAAAATGTAAACGTTAATCATAAGTACGTATGACCTAATGTCACCATTATCATAATGTATTAAATTTAGGAAAACCATCAATAATGATTGGTATTAAAAGCATAATTTATATATATATATATATGATAATTTTATCCTTAATATTATTACGGATATAACTAACTATATAATATTTGAAAAAACATTATCTTTCATGACCAAAGATTTATATAAAATGTAATTGACACCTTAAATAACGAAAATAATGAAATATTATTAATGAATGGTTCAAAAGAAGTTATAAAAGAAACTAATATGAAATTATAGTTGTTAATATAGTTTATTATAAATTAATAACGTGTCTAAAACCACTATATGGGATTATTAATTATGTTCAACCAAAAGGAAGTTTGTGGTGAGGGATTTCTTAACTCCATTTCATTCACTGGGTTAAACTTCAAATTCATTTATTTTGTCAGGAGAAGATTATGTGTGTAATGATATTTTATTATATTATGTTATATTTTATCTTATATTATATGTATATAAATTATATTCATATAATAAATTCATTAATTAATCCCCAGTTTAATGATATGATCATTGTAAGGGGCTTCATTACAATTTCAACTCATTGAGAAATATTTTAATATTGTGAAATTTATTTTTTTATGGTGTATATAGATACCCATTGACTTGAAATATAATTTTTACATAATAATTCCTTTCTTTTTATGATTCAATTTGGATTATTTCATCCATGGGTGTCACGAACCAGCCCGGGTACCCTGGTAACTCGATATTCGAGCCAACCCTGACATAGCCCGAAGGTCGTTCCCAATCCCCACGGGTCGGCGACTAGAACATGGCATCGTACAACACACAAGTGGGAACGATTTTTTTCCACAAGAACGTGGAAGCAAGAGTAAGAGAAAACAGTATGAATATCAAAAGAAGCTCCACTAAGAGTGATTTACAAGAAAACAAGGAGGCATAAAAAGCCAAAGTACTACAACCCAAGTACCAAAATGGAAAATAGTACCAAGGTCTCAATGGACACAACTCTCCAAGTCAAGAGATCAAAAACTAATTCCAACTCTAAGAGGTTCCTTCCCTTTTCTCGATCCTAGAAGTAGAAAATCTACAAACACCTGATGGAAAATGTAGTGTGTGAGCCTAAGACCAGTACGATACCACCAAATAATCCATAACAAATTCCAAATATAGATCATCTAGATAAAACCTTTCCATTTTAAAATAAACATGTTTGGAAATTCGAATGAATATTTTAATAAAACATGCTATACATTTTCAAATGATGCAAAAAACAATTTAAACACGGGTTTTACAAATGATGGAATAGTTCTAAAACAATGTTTTATGTAAAACATTTATGTAAAATAGTTTATATAAATTCAGAAGGCATGTAAGGAAGTTCAAAATCATTGCATACATTTATATCTCAAATATAAATAAACATGTGAGCAACATAGTCATCTTCCAAAATGTACAATAGTATTAACCAGATATAGGATTCAGCACACTCTCTATGAACTCAGCATAATTTGTATACACATATCCCTATGATACTAGCCAAGGGAGAATTGTCACCAACCTTCCAGGGGTGTGACATGCTCCATGTATGTTTTAGAACATTGTCGTAGCGTAGAGTATATAAAAATAACTCACTAACTACATAAGGCTTGTATGCACTCTTACATGATGGGAGAACTATTTTAAGAATTCTTAAAATATGATCAATCCAATTATTCCTTTTAAAATGTTTCAATTTCATTTCATTTAAAAACAAAATAAGTTTTATTCAAATCATTCCCTTTTCACAATATAAAACCAGTGGGTTTCTATCAAATCAATTAAAGTCATTTTCACCTGTATGAAATCCATTCAAAACCAATTCCATCATTGAACATTTTATATCCACAATTAAATTAAAAAATTTAATTTAAATCATTTCCATCAAATCCACAATTAATGACATCTATTTAAATCAGTCAATTTCTATAAACACACCCAATTCAATGGAATTGAGTTTTTCCAAATTTTTATTCCAAAACCATTTCAAATTGCTCGAATCACCAGAATTGATCTTTTATCAATTTAATTGAAAGAAAACTAGAGAAATTGTATTTAAATCAAATATTTAAATAAACCACGAAAATACAATGTTAATCAACTTGCAAGTCAGGACGGAACATCCTACCTCGAAGGTTTTGACTAAAACAACAACGGTCGAGAACGCTCAAGAAAACCGGGTTTCTTCTTCAAGAACCCACATTAGATCTCTTCTCATAAAACGATCAAGACCAAATCTCATCAAATATGGTACCACACACTTAGATCTACCCATAACGGGCATAGATCTTAGAAATCGAGAGAAGAGGAGATGCAGATCTAAGTAGATCTATGAAACCAAACAAGAATGATCACCTACCTCAAGAATCCGTCTTCGATTCACAATGAGGAGCCATTGGATCACCACTAGAACGCTGGAGAACGTTATATGACCATAGGAGAATATAAATCCCCAGTTAGGGAAACTTATGAGGAAAAAAGGGTACTTATACGCAAAACCGAGTGAGATACACAATTTAAGGATTTCATTTAATTGGCCGCATGGTTAGTTTGCGTGGTTTAAAGAAATGTACGCTAGCCATGCATCAGCTACTGCCTTACCCACCCTTCACGCATGGTTTGGCCACATGGTTAGACAAACCATGCGCCACCCATGTGGAAGCTACTACCTCAACGTCCTTCTCACACGGTTTGGCTGCACGGTTTGACAAATTGTGCATCGCCCGTGCCCCATCCAAAGTCCCTTAGCTTTTTATAAAAGTTCACCCAACCGTACACCAAGTATTTACATAAAAAAAGAGGTACATAGAAACCTCAAATGATTCCAAAAATCATAATGTGATGTTACAACCTCCCCACTATAAGATCATTCTACCCATAGAAAGCCTATGAAAAAACCTCCCTGTCAAAAAGATGAGTCCACTGCTCTCTCATTAGGGCATCCCATTCAAACGTCTCATGAGAATCAGAACCATGCCACCATTGTACATGGAAAAAAGGTATCGTTCTCCCATGAAGCACCTTGGTCTTAGAATCAACAACCCTAACTGGTCATTTAGTCACATATAAATCTGGTTCAATCTCAAGATCACTCCATCTCAAAAAATGAGATAGATCAGAGAGATACTTTCACAGCTGTGATACATGAAATACATTATGTATCAATGTCAGATGTGGTGGTAGACCTAGACAGTAAGCAACATTCCCCACAAGACCAACAACCTAAAAAGGTACCGCAAAACGGGGTGCAAGCTTCCCTTTCCTCCCAAGCCATCGATGACCTAATCGGGGTGGAGCCTTCAAGAACACCAAGTTGCCAATTGAGTACTCTAAAGGTTTATGACGACGATCAGCATACGACATACACTGGCTCTATGCTAAAAACATTCTCTGATGAATCAACTGGATCATAGATATCATCTCTTGGACCAAACTCAGTCCTACCAAAGAACTATCACCAATATCTGACCAAAATAAAGGATATTTACATGGACGACCATAAAAATCATCAAAAGGATCCATTTTGATCATGGAATGATAACTGTTGTTATAAAAAAACTCAACTATCCCCAAATGGTCATCCAAATATCCACTAATGTCAAGAACACATGCGCGGAGCATATCCTCAACGATCAAAATATCTCTCTCTATCTGGCCATCTGACTGTGGATGTTATGTCGTGCTCAAACGAACCTGAGATCCCAGTGCCTTTTGAAAGCCTCTCCAAAAGCGATAAGTAAAACTTGGATCCCTCTCAGAGACTATAACATATGGAACTCTGTGAAAATGAACAACTTCATTCACATAGAGATTTCCCAACTTCTCAACCATGGTTGTATCTCAAATAGTTATAAAGTGGGCAGACTTGGTCAATCTTTCTATCACAACCCATATCGCGTTCTTTATCCACTAGGTTTGAGGTAATCCAAATACGAAGTCCAAAGAGATTTCATCCCACTTCCATGTAGGGACTGGAAGTGGTTGAAGCAGACCTGAAGGTTTCTAGTGCTTGACTTTCACTTGCTGGAACATATAATAGCAAGATACAAACACACCAATGTCTCATCTCATAACTGGACACCATAATTATTGCGTCTTATCATAGAAAATCTTCGTTGTTATGGGGTGTACAACCTACTGAGAGTTATGTAAACCCTCCATTAAATCGTTCATTGCCACTAACGGCCCAATGTAACGGTTTCAATAACATAGAACACCATCTTTGTGAACGACCACTGAGTGTTGGTCTCGCCACCATGAAGAGTGTCCCAAATGATATGGAATTCATCATCAAGTTTTTGTTCCTGAAGAATTAACATAAGGAGATTGGAAGTGAACATAACACTGGATAAAGAAACTTCATTCCCCTTCCACTGGACTCCAATATGAAACTGAGCAAAAATAACCACCAAACACCATTCCTCTGAATATTCTTTCACAGCCTATGTTGGAAGTATCATGATTAACGCGTCTTCAACTACATTCCCTTTCCCTGGGGTATAGGCAATGTCAATGTCAAAAGAATGCAGGTACTCCACCCAACGCCTTTGGTGTATTTTCAAATCAATTTGAGAGAAGTTATAACTCAAACTCTTGTGGTATGAATATAAGGTAAACCATTCTCCAAAAATATAATGTCTCCAACACTTAAGTGTGTGCATTACAGCTACTTGTTCATGTTCATGGGTAGGATAGTTCTTCTAACGAGGCTTAAGCTGACGAGACCCAAAGGCAATAACATGATTACCCTTTATGAGAACACATCTGAAACCTAAACCTGATGCATCACAGAAGACCACATAACCTATCCTAGCCTCAGGAAGAGTTAACACTAGTGCAGTATTTAGGACACCCGTTAGCTCGACAGAATAACTATGAAATTTATCATTCCCGGAAAACTTCACTCCCTTTCATGTCAGAGTAGTCATTGGAGAAGCAAACTTTGAGAAGTCTTTAACAAACCTGTGATAATATCCTGCTAAACCTAAGAAGCTCTGAATCATGGAAACATTTCGTGGTTTTTCCCAAGTCATAACAGCCTTCAAATTTTTTGGATCTACTGATATTCCTTTTTCTGACATGACATGTCCCAAGAATTTTACTTCCCGGTTCAAGAAATCACACTTTGAAAGCTTGGAATAAAGGTGGTGATTCCTTAGAAGAACCAGAACTATTCTCAGATGATGCACATGATACTCCTCAGTCATGGAGATGACAAGAATGTCATCCAAAAAGACCACCACAAATGTATCTAGATACTCATGGAAAATTGTGTTCATTAAAGACATGAAAACTACCGGAGCATTTGTTAGGCTGATGGGCATAACAAGGTACTCATAATGGTAATAAATACTCCTAAAAGTAGTATTAGGAATATCAGATTACTTTATCCGCAACTGATGGTAACCATATCAAATATAAATTTTTTAAAACCACTTTTCCCCTTTCAATTTCTCAAACAAATCATCAATTCGTGGGAAAGGGTAATAGTTCTTTCTCGTAACTCGATTGAGATTTTGATAATCAACACATAAGCGAAGAGAACCATCATCCTTCTTGGTGAAGAGAACTGGGGCTGCCCAAGGTGGCACAATCGGGCGTATAAATCCTTTCTCAAGAAGATCTTCTAACTGAGAATTCAATTCTTTTAGTTCTGTTGGAGCCATTCGGTAAAAGGGACATGAAACCGGTTGAGTTCCAGGAATTATGTCAATAGAAAAATCAATCAGCCTTACTTGTGGAAAACCAGAGAAGTCAGAAAAAACAAGTCGAGAAAATCAGTGATGACTGTAGGAAGATCACCACATATTGAATCACTTTCTAGATCAAAAGCAAACACTGATATAACATTCCCCTACTCTGGATAAGAGGGTCCATCTCTACTCGACCATGGGTCCCATTCCTTTTGAGAAACAAGAGGCACACCACTGGGTGTAGTAAGGTAGACCTTTAAAGATAACAATCGATCCGGGCTTTATTGTAAATCATCCAATCCATCCCAAAAAGACGTCAAAATATTTCATGTCGAGAACCAGGAAACTCCAAACATGATCAAAATCTGATAGAGAGAAGACACAAGCAGGACTACGAAGACCCTTCTCTCTCATTACACTAAGGGGTGTAGTAATATCCATTGCACAAGATAAAAGCTCCATAGGCATATTAATCATATTAACAAGATGGGTTGAAATAAATGATTGAGATGCAACAATATCAAAAAGAGCTGTCACTAAAGACAAATCTATAGTAATGGTACCTCTTTTAGTTGCAGGACCTGTATCAGCTACCTCTGGAGACTCTTCCACAACGTGATGAAGCTTCGTTCCAGATTCCTATGGATGGAACCCTTTTTTATGTCAAGAATTTGATTGCCTCATAGTATTTGGAGGTGCTGATGATCATGTTCCACTACATGGAGTGGAGAAGTGATGGAATAATCTATGTAAGTGCGTTAAACGTCCGTAGGAGATATAGTTCTTGGGTGCCTCCGTGAAAACCCTCTTACAATATCATGGATTCCCACACTGATAGTAAGTCAATGAAGCCCCTCCCAGTGATACCTGAGGTCTAGAATGACTCTGTTGTCAAGAAATACCATATTAAATGTCGACTTTCCATTTTACTTTAAAGGAACCAACACTTACACTAGAAGGAAAAGTAACTTCCTTAAACATTGTCTTTCCTACCATGTCCATCTCAACCATCATTACCATATCCAACACATCAGCATAAGTGGGAAGATTCAGTAGGAAAACCTAAGAAAGAATATATGATCGAAGTCCCCACTCGAATCGTCATGCCTTCATCCTTTCATTAGATAAAATCTCAAGAGAAAACTGTACCTACTCAGAAAAATGTTTTGAGTACTTAGTCACGGTTTTGTTGGCCTGCTTAATTTTGAAATACTCCACAGCCTTGGACAACACCATTGATTCTAGATAGAACTGGTTAGTGAAAATAACCCAAAAGTCTTTCAACTGCAAACCCTCACGTTTCCCAGCCACCACCATTGTGTCCCACCATCTCATACTTGGTACCTCCAGCATAAAGGGGGTACACTTTACCTTGATCACATCAGGTGTCTCCAAAAACCCAATAAAATGATCAATCTTACTCAGCCATTACTCAGCATGTTGATGGTCAGTGGAGCCTTTGAAAATTTGGGGCTTCTAGCATTGGAGCTCTTGAGAATGACTTAGGAGAACATCACTATGAGGATCTATAGCTAGAGTCTGAACGAGAAATAGATGTGGTGCATGTAATAAAGCATGGACACTGCGAACAATAACCTCAACCATACTCGTATCCACAATAGTACTCACTTGCTGAGATTTAGTAGTATCCTCTTTATGGATCCAATTACCACATCTTCTCGGCAGCATGTTGATACACAACACAAAAAGGCAATTGATTAACATGAAAAGAAAGTAACAAGGAAAACTATTCTTAACATAGAGGATTATCAAGATCTGGATCCCACTCTATCCAAATCAAAACTACGAAAACAGTCGAACTAATCCACAAGTCCTATTCCCCTATCCAACCCCAGTGACTTAAGGTTCATTGTAGGGAGAGCTAGCCAGGCACTCAATCACAACTACCTCCTAAGTCCCAAAAAGAATACTCAAATGCATACTGTCATCAAGGAAAGATGTTGAACCTCCATCTAATACCACTTTTTCATGAACCAACCCAGGTACCCTGGTAAATAGATAACTGTGCCGGCCCTGACATAGCCCAAAGGGAATTCTCGACCCCACGGGTCGCGACTAGCACATGGCATCGTACAACACACAAGTGGGAATGATTTTTTTCCACAAGAACGCGGAAGCAAGAGAATGAAAAAAAAATATGCATAACAAAAGAAAATCCACTGGGAGTGATGTACCAAAAAAAAGAGGAATAAAATGAAAAAGTACTAAAACTCAAGTACCAAAAGGGAAAATAGTCCCAATGTCCCAAAGGACACAACTCACCAAGTCCAAGGATCAACAACTGACTCCACCTCCAAGAGGTGCCTTAGCTTTGCTCGATTCTAGAAGATGAAAATCTACAAACACCCAAAGGAAAAAGTTGGTTGTGAGCCTAATCCCAGTAGGATACCACCAAAAATTTCGTAACAAAAGAAAAATATAGATCATCTTGATAAAAGCTTTCCATTTTCAAATAAACAGGTTTGGCAATTTGAAAGCATATTTTAACAAAACATGCTATACATTTTCAAATGACAGGAAAACCTATTCAAAAAATGGTTTTACAAATGATGTAATATTTATAAATAAATGGATTAAGTAAAACATTTATATAAAATAGTTTATATAAATTATGTAGGCATGTAAGGCAGTTCAAAACCATTGGAAAACATTTATATCTCAAATATAAATAAACAAGCGAGCAACATGGTCATCTGACAATAGTTATGATAGTATTAACAAGTTATATGATTCTGCACCCTCTATGTGAACTCAGCACAATGTGTATACACATGTCCCTATGACACTAGCCAAATTAGACTCATCACCATCCCATCGGGGATGTTACCCGCTGCTTGTATTTTTTAGAACATTGTCGTAGCGTAGAGTGTATCCAACTAACTCACTTACTAACTAAGGCTTGCAAGTGCTCTTAAATGATGGGAGAAATATTTTAAGAAATATTAAAATATGATCAATCCCATTCTTCCATTTCAAAAGTGTCAATTTCATTCAACTTAAAACCAAAATAGGTTTTATTCAAAACATTCCCTTTTCATATGATAAAACCAATGGGTTTCTATCAAATCATTTTAATCCATTTTAACCATTTTGAAATCCATTAAAAAACAATTCCATCATTACAGAATGTATTTCAAAAATTAAATTCAACAATTTAATTGAAATAATTTCCATAAAATCCACAATTTACATACAAAAATTTTAATCGGTCAATTTCCATAAACACAACCAATTCAGTGGAATTGAGGTTTTCCATATTTTCATGCCAAAACCATTACAAATATCTGAAATCACCGGAATTGAGTTTTTACCAATTTAATTGAAAGAAAACTTGAGAAATTGGATTTAAATCAACAATTGAAATAAACCAAGAAAATACAATGTTAATCAATTTTTCATGTCGGGAAGGACTCACCTACCTCGAAGGTTTTGACCAAATCCACAACGGTCGAGAACGCTCAAGAAAATCGGGTTGCTTCTTCAAGAACCCACCTTAGATCTGTTCTCCTAGAAATATCAAGACCAAATATCATCAAATCTTGTACCACAGACATATATCTACCCATAATGGGAATATATCTATGAAATCGAGAGAGGAGAAGAAGTAGATCTATGTAGATCTAAGAAACTGAACAAGAACGGTCACATACCTCATGATTTCGTCTTTGATTCACCATGAGGAGCCTTTGGATCACCTCCAGAATGATGGGATAACATTTTATGACCATAGGAGAAGACAAATCCCGAGTAAGGGCCACTAAGGAGGAAAAAATGTACTTAGAGTCATAACCGAGCAAGATCCACAATTTAAGGATCTCATTTAAGTGGCCGCACAGTTTGTACGCATGGTTTTACAAATAGTGTGCTAGTTGTGTGTTAGTTGCTGCCTAGGAAACCCTTAATGTATGGTTTTTCTTCATGGTTAGACAAACCGTGCGCCACCCGTGCAGAAGCTACTTCCTCAACCTCCCTTCTCATATGGTTTGGTGACATGGTTTGGCTACACGGTTTGACAAACCGTGCACTGCACGTGCACCACCCAAAGTCCCTTAGTTTTCCTTAAAAGTTCACCCAACTGTACCCCAAGTCATTAATTCAAAACAGAGGTAATTAGAAACATCAAAAGATACCTGGAAACATAACGTGATGTTACAATGGGTATTTAAATTTTTATTTTCAATGTGGTATATGTTGTTTTACAATATCACTTTTGTCTGTGATTGATATCTTTCTCATGAAACAATCACTTAATTGAGATTATATTTCATTATAACATATATTTATTTAAAATATAAATCTAATTTAATAATTTATATGACTATTTACTTAAAAATATACCATTTTTACCTAATTTTATACATTGAATGTTATTGGATTAATTGGGGACATATTGATAAATCTGTATTATTTACACAAAACATATATTTATTAATAACGAATATTATTCAAGAATAAAATATATTATTCAATATATGGGAAATTATTTGACAATTTAGTGATAGGTGGGGCTTGTATTTACATATCCCCCATGATTCATCAAAATGACTCACAAGAAAAAACAGTTTTCCAAATTAAATGTGGTTTTACTTGAATTTTTAAGCAATTTCATTAATGTTTTTTACAATAGAGGCATCATGATGCCTGAGATTTTGATGTTCAATGATCAAAAAATTTCATCACCATGAATGAAGTTAATATTATCATTTATTATATTATCTATATGAGATTAACTCTGAATTAATTTTATTCCATGTTATTGATTAAATGACACATGTTTTCAGTTATTAACCATTCTATATTTAATTTCCATTTTCATGATGAACATGTTGTTCCAAGAGAAATCGTGTTCAATTATTTACCTTTCCATATGGAGTGTTCTGATTTATTCTTGATGTATTCCACTATACATCACCCTTACCATGTTTTGGAGATCACCCATATTTTTTTTCCTTCTCCCAGCATATGACGATAAATTATTGGAATGAGTTTAAGGATGAATTTTTTTTTCTATTTTAATGATTTATTTTTTCTATCCCAAATGATAATTGTTTATAATTTATGTGTCTCATTCTAAAAATAACAAAAATAACCAATCCTACAGTATTTGAATCTTTTAATCTATGACACTATAATAAAGAAAACACTAGATCTAAGTTACTGTAGTTGAGGTCATTTCAACATGATATGGATGAGATGATACTTTAAAAATTATCTAGGAAATAGAAATTGGAATATTTTATATTTTTTATATATCGTTGTAAATAATATATTTTTAACCATCTCTATGAATTCTTGGTGGGTGGTTTAAATCAAATATCAAATAATTGTGACTTGGGTCACGATTCCTTGAAAACCATTACATTGAAATCTAAAATCATGTAGTATGATGTTTTTTTCTCATTTAGGGCTCTCTATATGTTTTTTTATAAAAACATTATCTATTATTAATATACCATTCTTGTTATGTGTTTTTAGGTGGGTGTGTGAGTATCATTGAGACCTTTCCTATTTTTGATTATATAATTTTTTGTAGCCTATTGATATTTGTGCATGATATATCATGTTGTTAAATAATATGATATGTATTCTTTGGGGTATTTAATATCCAATGGGAGTATTCTAATGTACATGGATGATCTTGTTTCTCATCTTCAATTAGATGACCCTTTGGAGGCGGTGATAACATGATGACGCCTATAGATAATGACTCATTTGATAGAATGTATCAGATCATGGAAAAGCATGTTGGCAAAGGAGTAGACCATGCATGTAAAATTAATCCATCATCAATAGGTTAATAATGGATAATTCTATTTAGTGGGGAAATGTTTTAAAATCATGTTAATCATGATATGATGGGCATACCGTCATCCAAGGATAATGACTACCATTACTTTCATGATTATGATGTTCATGATAACGACCATTGGTATGGTGGGTTGTGTGGTGTTTTTTATAACAACCAACATCCATGTAAAAAATTAAATGTTCTATATAACAAATATCATCAGGTTTGGGTTTATGGAATTATTGATAATTTCAATCATCATGGGGGGGACATTTAGTACTTCCGTAATGCTAGAATGTGGTTAATAGAGTTAAAATCCATTCTAAAATAAATCCGAAGAAATTGGGGATGGTGTTCACAGTGGCTTGGTTAGCACATGATGGATTGACATAAGTATGTCTACATGATTACTTGAGAATTAACTTATGTGATGACATACACTGATATACATTATGTACATTTATATTAAGGATTCATTGGTGGTTTCCTAATGGGTTTATTATGTGCACCAAATAATGGAATCTGAGTTCATGTGAATATGTCACGACCATGGATCTAGTAATGTGAATGGAACCAATAACATGGAGTTGAGAAGAATACATCTTGGAGTTAGTGGTGATGTTAGGACACATACCAAACTTTTTTTCTTCATTTTATTAGAATCAATTACCATCATGATTACATTAGGATGGCTGGATAGATTGGGATCCCATTTATTTGTTTATTGACATGTATATAATTTGATATTATTTCCCTCCACAATATTTACAATGAGATTTTTGATATTTTATTTTTTAAAGGGGAAATGTTATGATTCTAAGTGTATTTTCACCCCATTGATAGACTTCAAAACCATTTACAAAGTCCCCATCCTTTTTCATATGGTGAGACACACTTGAGGTCTTTTGGGTCTCTAGATTATACTTAATTATTCAGGTTGGTGAATTAAAAAACGTTATCAAAACATTGTTTTTTACATTTCCTCATAGGAAATGGAAAAAATAAGATACTTTGGTAGGGGAGTTTCCATGTGCATGGAAAGAACATGTGTAATATAAAATAATTTCACCATTGACTAGATTACTATTACTATTGTATGAGATGTGGGTGTGTTCATGATTGATGATAAGGAATATAGGACCAAAATACACACACACACACATATATATATGGAATGTGTCTGTGTTGTGTGATGCATACTAGATAATTAGTTAAATTCCTTTATATGCACAGTCACTTTATGTTATATTTTTATTATATATTTTTATTTATATATATACTTTCCCATGATTTTATGACATATCTATGATGTAATTAATTAGTTTAACATATGTGTTCTATTATGTTTTTATATATATGTCACTATGATTATTATACAAGGATAAATACCCTGGATAGTGACTTTCCTATGCATAAGAGTTCATAACTATGGTAGAAAATATCTTGAATTTATACTTTGGAATTATACATCCTTCAAGGTAATAAAAGGCTCATGATATTCTGGGAAATGGGTTGAAATAATTTTGGTAATCTTTGAACTTGTCTCGACCAAAATTAATGAATATGTCAAACATGCGTCTATCATGTTTTAGAGTTTCCAGTTCATTTATATCTGAAAAACTGATTGATGGAATTGATATATTTATCATGTTATATTTTTATTTACTTTCCCTAGATACACCATTTGGCCTGAAATTAGATCATTTTCATTAATTCAAATTGTTTCATAAATTCATTTCCCCTTATTTTCATTTATGGCAAATCACGATTACTGAAATGATGAAATTTGATATAATAATTAGCATGGACTATTTGACTATATTATTAGATTATAATTTTTTATTAGAGAAATGTATCGTTTACATCACCGAAGAGATAAATTTATGTTATCTGTATATAATGGGAGTTTGGATCATGTTGATTTTGTCTTGAATTGAGTTAGATTGGAATGATTATGTAGTAGGTTGTGGGCTTAATTCATTTCATATTTTTTAAAATCCATATTTTTATATATTTATGCTTTAATTATATAAACCCACATCATAAAAATGAACTCTAAAACATCCCTTAATTATGGAAAATTGGGATCATAACAGTTACCCAAAGTAACATATAACTTGGTTTTGACATAAGAGATCGTAGGTTGGGAGTGATGATTGGACATAGAGGAAATGTGTAATGATTTATATGGTGTGATTTAGGTCCTTTGTCAAAAACAATTGAATTATAAATCAAAAGTTTAGTGCCTCTTATTCATAAATTAGTGATGATTTCAAATGAAATCAATTCAACAAAATTTAATATATTAGGCCAATATTTTTCGAGCACTTTCCTAACATCAAATAATTCCTGATATATTTTTATAAAAAACATTTCATACTTTGGATGTTCTTTTAGAAATTTATAATACATCCATTACTTCTAGAAATGAAGGTTTATAAATTAAAATTGATGTATAAAGCACTAAAATAAACTTTTACCGGATATTAAGGGCCATAAAAGAATAAAAAGTTTAATTATTTTTTTTTATTAAAAATCAATATATAATAATCTTTAATCCTAAAAATTAT
Source organism: Viscum album (assembly GCA_963277665.1). Lineage (NCBI taxonomy): Eukaryota > Viridiplantae > Streptophyta > Magnoliopsida > Santalales > Viscaceae > Viscum > Viscum album. Next base: position 648,858,143 of record OY728126.1, on the reverse strand, counting down.
TTCTACTAATTCATCATTAATATTTCTCCATAAAAATAATTATACACTAACTAGGACATCGCGTAGGCTAGGGGTTGGAATGAAAACTTTATCATCCTTTTGTCCTAGGTTCAAGACCCACGACCATGCCTGAATTGATTGGTTGTCACCCGACATACATGGTTTCCTTTTTCAAAACCACAATAATATAATTCCCAAAAAAATAAGATGGAAGTCCTGAAAATATGGTTAATCACGAATTATCCTTTTTACTAGGGTTATGAATACACCATTAATACACAAATCGTTCATCCAAATTTAAACTTAATCTTTTAATGAATGGTTAACCTTATAACCCTTATAAAATATTAAAATCAAAAATAGTGGAAATAAGTTCACAAAACTAGCTTACCAATGACCCCCCATATATATAAAAATTATGATTGGTTGCCACATTCATAAAATGTCAATACCTGCTTCTTATATTTTATAAAAACTTGAATTAATATTAATAATTTTGGAAAACATGTATTCTTCCTTCTTCCAAAGGTGATTTGTTATATCCATTAAATACAAGAAGTTTCAAATATCATCCATAGAATTATTTGTCCACAGATCCCTTGAGTAGCTCAACATCATCCAATATACTTGTTTATATCCAACATATCTATGTAAAAACAAACATATATTAACATAGGAAACATATTAAGTGTTATCTTACCTTAGTAGAAATATCACCTTGTCATTAAATCACTTTACTAATCTATCAAGAACAATCAATTAATACTAGTAAATACTGATCAAAAAACAAATGTAGAACAATCCTTGTATATTTTATCATTTATACAACATCAGTTTTTTTCCAAACAGATAAAAACATTGATTATTATACATCATCCTTATTCCACTAACATGGCTACACAATACATCCTTCCTTTAACATTTCATATGTAGTCTTATAATAATCAGAAATTTAACCACTAATCTCACCTCCTTGCTGGTTCCCATTGGGATATTTCATCATGGAACATTGACTTTAATAATCACCGTTAACTCCACTAATTAAAACAATTCGCGTTAGGTGATGTATTAGGAAGCCTAATATTCTTATCCATTGCGTTAACCGAAACCATTATTTTTCACTTTCAGTCAGTTTATTTTTTTCCTTCTTTTTTTATATTTAAAACATCTTGTTGTTCCTTCAATACATTAACTTAAGTTATTTTTTCAAAATTCTAGAAACAAAGTAAACTGAATATTCATTTCTTCATAATCTCCATTACTCAAAATCACAGAGAACATCTAGTTTCTCTTCCTTGGTGAGTCTGGGAGTGGGTTAGGGAAAACGTTGTTGATCAAATTCATTGAAAAATGATGAGTCATGATCAAAAAATATTTCACTCTAGTGATGATACAATTTGACATATAATCAAATGATTTCCCATTATACCCAGTTTTAATTATATTCATTGTGGTTCCCACTATTGATTAAAACATTGAAGAATTGAGTAAGAAACAATTATTACTGTGAGGAATCTCATAATCATGAAAATTCACTTATACGATGTATAACTTATGACACCTTATTTAATATATATATATCATTATGTTTATCCAACGTTATTCATAATAATCTTCTATCTAAATCCATCACAGTGGTTCGTGAAGAGTTTTTTAATTACCAAATCATATACCTTTGGGGTCTCAAACGCCGTGTATTGAAGGATCATTATCATTTAAAAGATTATCCTGAGACAACTCAAAAAAGTATTGTCATATTTTTTATTCCAATGTAAATATATTATAGATCCAAATTTAATGTAGTATGTAAACAAGGATGTATTTCTAAGAACACACACACTCTATCCATTAACAAAATTCCCATATTTTATAATAACTTTTTCCTTCTCATTAGAGCTATCCTTAGACATATGATTAGTGTTTTCACAAAGGTATTATCATCATAGATTTCAATGGTAGACTAAAAATGGATTTTATACCAACTATGACCACCATAACATGACATAAATTAACTGTACATCACTTTTTCAGAATAGATAAAACATTATACAGAAAAATGTCTAAATATGGTACTAGCCACATTCCATTGAATCATGGAAAAACAAAAACTCATACATAAGTGAGCTACATTATCCCAAACATGGTTATTATTGACTATAAACATTCTTAGACACATCTAAAATAATGTGTATCTTTAAAACCTAGAGGGAAGGAAAAATTAAAATGGTGATCTTTGATGCTCAATATGGGTAAACAATTTAAATATGTAAACAAAAAAATGAGTATAGAGATATGATAACGTGATCATAACATTAAAAGATCACACCCTGTATATCAAAGATAATAAAAAAAATTTCAAAATTTATGATAGTTATTTATAAATGAACTGTAAAGAAATAATTAACCTAAGCCATAAAATCATAACATAGTAAAAAATAATATAATTGTGGTAGACACTTAAGGATATAATATAAATTCTATAGTATCCAAGACATTACAGAAATGACGATCTTAGTGGTATGGGTTCACATTGTATACCATATTGGTTGTCATCGTTCACTCCCATGTCCATCTTATTAGAATGAGTTCACTTATAATAACAACTTTTTAGTCACGGTTCAATTAAATTGACAACTTAGTAGTTAAGTTTCACTCCCAATAACATATTAGTCTGTCCCATGAGATATAAATCATTACTAAATTCATTGGAGGAAGATATAGTTTCCTCCCATGTCATCATGAAATCATAAAAACAGGTGCCAAAAAATCATAGACAGTAATAACATTAAGTATGAAATGAAACGGGATTCATAAAATTGTATTCATATAATAAAATTTAGGACCTAATATAATTTCATAATTAATTCATCAAAAAACATCCTTTGAAAGAAAAACTGATTTCATAAAAATATGAACTGTAAAAGAGAAATGATTTTATAAATACAATGTCATTAATAATAAACCATTAATATAAAAAATATGAATGTAACTATTATATCATTTCCATGAAAGGCATGATAAATATCAATAGATGTTATATTATATGTGAAATTATTTTGAAATCCATTTAAAAAAAACTTCTTAATGAAAATATCCTTCCACATTGAAAAGTTGTTTTTAAATAATAAAACTTTTTTAAATAATTTACTTTATTAATATACTTTAAAAATTATAAACTATATTTTATAAAATTTGGAAAACCTTTTTCTATTGAACTTAAAAATAAACTTTTAATCTATTTCAAAACAGTTTTCCTGGAAAACATATAAAAGACATCTAAAAAACTATTTTTGAAAATAAATTATATTAATTAAAGATCAAATAATTAGTATGTAAATAATCATAGATATTATCATAAAATACATTCATGATTTTTATATACACAACACACAGTAAATGAGTGGTGAATAAGGAATTTATATCATGAAAATAAAGAGTGAGATGAAATTACCTTACCTTATGTTTGGACTCTCTTCACAATCATACATAAATTATATATAATAAATATTTATTTATTATAAATATATCATTGATCCATATGATTATATATAATACCATATATGGTTTTATTATAACTTTATATTACCCACTCATTAAAAAAGTTATGTTATGGTTTCAGTTCATGTAATATTTTATTTGTGCTTCACATGTATCTTTATTTGTTATATCATTGGAACATATATTTATATTATTATTTCATAAATTTGAAACATTATTTAAATATAATTCGAATTCAGTATATTTTTATTATAATAATATATATACTATTTATGAAATAAATCGAATACATCATTCACGGTTACGGTAAGCCGTACATACGCATGAACACTATTTCTGTTTAATTGTCATGTAGGATGAACAAATATAATTGAAATTTATGTAAATATTACTATATTAAAAATATCACTAAATTATCATTAAAATTTAAATGATATAATATATGTTTACTAAAACAATCCTTAATACAATCCATTTTATGTGTGAATGAATCACATCATTTTGAGAAGGTGGTAGTCCATAAATCCCCAAACAAAGTTAAAGTATCTCTACAATATAGAAATTATTACTTTATATTTATTATGACCTTTACATAATATTAAATTGTTTAGAATATACATATTATAATTTTATTTGACAATAAAAGCGGTTTTATGACCATCCATTAAGGAAGAAATGGAAAAAATAACAAAAATATTATTCGTGTACACAATTAATTGGCATAACATGGAAAAATTTGTTTCATTGAATAGGAGGATGTGAGAAATGAAATTTTTAAGGGATATTAAATTAGAAATATAAAACTACTGTATATATATTATTCTATCTTTATCATTCATTTATTTATTAAATAAGGGTGGTAAAAGAAGGAAAAGAAAATAAATAAATAGTGGTTCTTTGAGAAAATTACATCTTGAATATCCCCTCCTTGAAGGACCCTTGAGGGCCATGTATTTGGGAAATTGATGAGTCCAGACGATATTGGATGTGGAAATAGTGATGAGGGAATATTTTTATAGATATTTGAGGAGCTAAAATTATTTTTTAGTTGAAATGGAGATGTGATTGGTGGCATTTATATTTTAAGAGAGGTGGGTTAAATTGATTAAATTATTGATTATTTTATATTTAATGGTAACCACATCGAGGAGGTATTAATTTCAATGAATTATACATTTAATTAATGGTTTTTAGGTGGGTTACGTTCCATGAACACCTCAAAAAACAATTAAATGTTGTTGTTTTTTATATATTAATCCTTCACACTTTTCACATTAACATTCATCAATTTTTTACATATACTATGTTAAATAATTTTTTTACCACATTACAATTTTTATATGTAAAAATTAAATTGAAATTATAACCTAATTTGTAACCTTCTATTCCAAATATTGAATATATTTAATCTAATGCAATTCAAATAATTTGAATAGTTATATTTAAAATTAATTTCATAGGAAAAACAAAAAGGCATGTTTTTTAAGTGAAGTAATCAAATGTTTGAAATGTTTTTATATCTAAATAAAATTTAGAATTGATTCTAATTACTTAAGTAAAATATTTTGAAAAAATATTATCTAATTAAATTTTTTTACAAATTAAAAATATAATTTAACCATATAAATAAATTAGATGAATAATTAGTTGTAAATTAAAATCCAATAATTTTAACAATTGATAAAAAATAAAACCATACATAAAGTAACATAAATTTATTCCAACATATTTTATATGTTTCTTTTTCAAATATAAATTTTATTTTGGCATATTATATATATAAAGTTATCAGAAATTTGATTTAAAAAGGATTCTCTATTAAAAGTGGGAAAACTGCCTAAATAATAATATTGGGTTTTATGTGTTATATTGGTTTTAATGTTATCTTGTATATATAAAATCAATTGTATAAATATCAAAAAAAAATTACTTAGATATATAATATATATATTTCATATTTTTTTCTAATTTTAATTAATTTAATTTATTAGTATTAAAACTACTTGTGAACATAATAATAATTTTCTATAAAAATACTCTAGTTATTATAAGGACCTGGAAATTACGTGGAAATGCTTTTTATACATGGGAATTTTATGAGTCCATAGTTTCTGAAGTCACTGGATTCTGAGGCCCGGTGTGTCTAGAATAATTTTATGAGGTTTTTCAAGGGTACGTTCAGTAAACTTGTGAGCGGTATTCTATAATTTTTTAACCCATTATCAGAATTGAAATCTAAGGTCACCGTTGAGCTCACAAGATCGGTGATTTCTTAGTGAGACCTCCATTGGAGTTGCGTTCTAGTGAGAATAAATGTTAGTTTTTGGAGTTTTTAAGAATAAAATTAAATAAAAATAAATGTGGATTATTTTTATTTTGGCAGTTAAAATATCTAATTAGAGGTTTGAGGTGTGGGATACCACACCAGAACCTTCCATGAGAGGTTATGCTGGTGGGGCCCACCCACACATAACCTCCCTTGGGAGGATAATTAATTTGGGGACTAAAAAGGCTTTAACCCCTTGTAACTCTTGGAATTCCCCCATAATTGTGCCAACCCTAATTTCATTTATTTGTAACTCTCCCCATCCCCTATTATAATTTTGAATCCATTCCACCCCAATTAATTAAATTAGTTGTGTCATTTAATTAAACACAACTCTTTTTGTTGTTGTTCCAACAAATAATAGACTTTTCCTCTATTATTTTTGGATGGAGACATGCTAGATCTTGGAGAACCCTTGGAGAAATCTCTCAATGGAGAATCATTCTTCCAACGAAGAACATGAAGAATGCGAAGAATGCGAAGAACATCGTCAAACATATTCTTCATTCTTAAACCAGATCCAAGGAAAGAGCTGACTACGAAGAATGCCGACGACGCTTCTTCCTCATTCTCCTACCCCGAATGCTTCCCGACGTCGACAAATCGACGCCACCATCACGCGAGTTCGTCAACGATCAATGACAAGCAAGTTAAGGGTTTCTGTTGTTTTGTTTCCATTCTACACTGTACTATATTTTTTAATTCGTTATGTTGATTTTTAGCAACATAACATATAGGGTTCGGACCACTTGAACATCTCCTGACCCTCCCTCCTTTGATATTGTTTGTTGTTGACAAAGGAAGCTGAGAATGGCGGCCGACGTCGGGCCGACCGCGAAGAAACTAGAGGAAGAAGGCCATCAGGTAACCAGAAAGATGCGGCACCGTCATGCCGCGTGGATGAAAATCATGCCGCGACCAGGCATGTCCACGGTGAAGGCGGCGCGGCGCCGTCGCACCGCGCGGTGGAGATGAGCCATAGCCAGTGCGGGCCGCTGCGTCGTCGCGCTGTGCCGTAGAAGAACTGCGGCCATAGCCTGTGGCGGAGAGGGGAGGGCGGCCGGCTGAGCTGGCCGCCTGTGGGTGATCCAGCCGGGACCCTAAGGGTCCCGTGGTTACCTGAACCGATTCTAGGCAATAGTTTTGTTATAGAAAACAGGGTGGATCCCCCCCCCCCCACGGCGTGGCAAGCTGGGCCACACGACTAGAAAGCACGCGACCAGCCGGCCGGGCCCCACAGCTAGTCGGTACGCGGCTAGCCCACTAGGACACATGACCATCCAACACCTGGCCAGCTGGCTAGGACACGTGGCCCATTGGTTGGGTCACCCCCACGGGCCAGGCCGTACCTTCGATCTGGGCCGCACCGTCAGGCTGGGCCACGCCTACAGGTCGGGCCGCCCCTTTCGGCTGGGCGGTGCCTTCGGGTCAAGCCACGCCTTCGGGTCAGGCCATCCCTTTGGGTCCGGCCGCACCATCAGGCTGGGCCTCCCCTTCAGGCATGCCCGCCACTTTGGATCTGGTCGGACTCACAAAACTGGTAGGACCCTTATCTAGATCTGGGTCAGGTCTGGTCAGTCTGACTGGGTCGGACCGGACCCGGACCCATCAGACTCGAATACACCTTTTTTCCTGTATCATGGACTATGGGTGTTCGATTGATGATCCATTTGAGGTGTAGGAAATCATAGAGAGAGAATGTTATTTTGGAATACCCCACTTGAGGTTTGGATACAGTTGATGTTGGTTTGAACCTATAATCCAATTGGGCCCCTAGAATAGAAATTCCAATAGCTAACAGACCGGGCATCCGAATCACGCGATGTCTGTTGCGTTGAGATCCCTATTACGATGCGGACCTTTGAGATACATCTTAGTGGAACATCGCGACAGTTGGAATTTTTCCTAGTAGCTCATGGATCAGATCCGTCCAGTGACAACAAGACAGAGTATGGAGACCTAGTAGCTAACATACCTGACGACTGCTTGCCCGATTCGACTAGCTCGGTGGGGAGCGCCGGGTAGTTTTTGGAAGACCCATAGAGGAGGAGTTCCTGGTAGTTAGCTGCAGACTCACGGTTCTTGAGAGTAGGATTACCTCAATAGGCTATTATGGGGAGTGCCTGGAATTTTGTGGCAGACCCACAACGAAGGAGCGTGTGATAGTTTGGAGTAGACCTGTAGTACTCGACAGGAGGAGTACCTCAGCAATACAAGGTTAGTGAGAAGCACCATGGTGTCGCGACATGACCACTGTACTGGATAGAGGATTAGTTCTTCACTAGTTGTGGTTTCGATAATAAAAATCCTGGTTTGAGATGAGTCAATGACATTTTTGTTTTCCTGATGTTTGAGATAGGTTATTAGATAACATAGGTATATGTATGGAAATATACCTATGTAATTGTTACCCATTGATTCATACTTTTTGGTTTATTCTTTTTGGATTTTGTGAGACCTTTAGGATCTCAGGGTCCCTACTAAGTATCGTTATACTCACCCCTGTAGGGGATATGCCCGCATCTCATTGTGTTGGATGAAGACGATGGACAGCGCTGACTGAGGCCAAGTGTACGAAGACTGGACGGTACCTGGAGGTGGACCTCACGACGAGACGGTACGCCGGGGACACAGACGGACGTGGAACGCTAATGAGGCTATTTGTACCTACCCTTCATGTAGGATCTGTGGTAGACTATCCATAAGCTCCTAGAAACCGTCTAGCTATTTCTCATTTAGTTGTACCTATATTGTCTTTTCCTTGTACTTTATTATGGGGCTTGTATTTCTGGCCCCTTTTACTTTCCAGCACCTCTTCTGTATACAATTTCTACATAGTGTTTTACTTCCAATTGTGTACTTAGATTGTGTGTGTTAACTTTATAAAAGATAATCCCTTTCCTGTTTTGGGATTTACAATTTTGGTTATAGTCACCAGCCCCTGGCTTATGGAAGGTGGGCATGGGGTAGTCCCAGCACGGGCCCTGAGGACATGTCGTGACAAATTAGTATTAGAGGAGATAGTTCTAATGCAGAAAATAGGAATATGATATTTCTTTTCTGTGAAGCAATAATTTTAAGGTTACCGAGTGTGGTTTTCAGTTCAGGGAGCCTAGTGTTGGGGCGGCGACCGATGTATTCGTACACCAGGACCCTGACTACTTATTTCTGACTTAGTGCACGAAAACACTGATTATGTGTGTGTTATCAAAAGTTTTTCTACAAGTCATCTCAACCAGGTCATATCACCAGTTATAATTTTTTGAATGTGTTGCATCTGTTTCATTCATGATTCCTCCCCACGGTGGACTAGTTAGAGACCTGATATTTGTACGCACTAACAGCCTGCTGAGCGATGAGGCTTCAGTGCATGCCCCTTTTCCAATGGAGGCACTAGCGATACCACCACCCTTTGGTCACCCGATGCCACTATCCCCATTTAAAGATGATGCATGATAATTGAGCACTTTGTACGAGTTCCACCACCATAGGCCACCCAGGTTCCGAGGAGAGACAGAACCACAAACGGCTGAGGATTGGATAGAGGCTATGGTGAGAGTCTTCAAGCAAGTAGGGAAACCAGCAGACTACATGGTGATCCTTGTTTCCAGCCTCCTTCAGGCAGCACCAGGAAGATGGTGGAGCCTGATGCTCCAGGTCCACGAAGAGGCGACACTACTTTGGGTAAACTTTGAGAGTCTGTTGTGGGCGTAGATTGTCCCAGCCACCCATTGAGAAGTATAGATACATGAGATACTTCATTTGCAGTAGTGTAGGAAGATAGTAGCGCCGTACTCAGCGAGGTTCACTGAACTCTCACTCTACATCACAGATATGGTATGGGACCCATTATACAGAGCCTAGACCTTCGAGTAGGGACTCATGTGAGAGATCAGAGCTCCGATGATCTCCCTAAGCATTCCGACGCAGGCGGGGTTGATGGAGAGAGCCCTCATAGTTGGGAGTTTCCTCGCTGAGTAGTCTCCAGCAGCGAGACCCACCACTAGTCGACTTGCAGCGGAGTCTTTTGCATCTGGTGGTAGACAGATGATGTAGAGGTCCAAGGGGACCAGACCCATAGGTGGTCGACTGCAGGACTCATGATCGGTTGTGCGGGGCACACATAGAAGAGCCAATCATGCTAGGAGTGGGAAATTCTACTCTTTTGGAGGCTAGGTTTACATGGCTCAAGACTGTCTGACCTGTCTTACAGAAAATTAGTTGTCAGTTGAGGGACCTCGCAGGCCGAGGTAGTGGTTCGATCGAGGCAGTCCCCAGGGAGCAGACAGACATGTAAGAGGATCTAGTCGTGCAACTGGTGGTTGACGACGATTCATGGTGTTACCGCCACCACCACCAAGAGAACCACCTAGACCACAGGGATATGGAGGACCGGGGAGAGTTCAAAATTAGATAGCTGAGGCGTACGACCACGGTGCATGACAATTCGAGGTACTATATGTGTCTATTCCCCCATAGTTGCAGTTCTTATAGACACAGGTGACAGTCATTCTTTCGTTGCCACTACCCTCATTCGGAGCTCGGAGATTCTGAAAGATCTGTTAGCTCGATCCTTACAACTAGAGACTCTTACTAGAGAATACTCGATGATAACATACTAGTACCGGCAGTGTGAGAATACTCTATGAGGCGAGAGCATCGGCTGGGATCTCCTCGTAGCGACGTCGAGGCCTTATGACGTCATATTGGGTATGGACTGGTTATCTAGAGTCTATGCTCAGATCGACTGTATTAGGCGCAATGTGTAGTGCTTCCTCACGGATGGAACCAGGTTCACCATCACCAGTGAGAAGGGAACCTTTGCAGTGCATGACAAACTTACCCAGAGAAGCGTGCAACCAATCACACACCAGTTGTCTTACCTTACCCTTAGAGTAGTAGATGTGGAGAGTCTGACTTATCCTGTAGTGGTGGGCAAGTACGCAGATTGTTTCCCGATAGATATCCCAGGACTACCTCCTCATAGAGAGGTGAAATTCTACATTGACCTGTACCCTGGGAAGACACTAATATCTACACCAGTATATCAGATGGATCCCACTGAGCTTCACGAGCTGAGGGTACACCTAGAGGGCTTGAGGGGAAAGGATTCATATGGCCCTGTGTTTCTCCCCGGGAAGCCCTGATTCTATTCGCCAAGAAAGCGGATGGGAGCTTAAGGCTATGTGTCAACTACTGTCGCCTGAACTAGATGATTGTGAAGAACAAGTTATCACATTGGAGGATTGACAAACACTTTGATCAGCTAAAGGAATCACGATGGTTCTTGAAGATAGACCTCTGGTTAGGCTATCACCAGCTCCGATTTCGAGACAAGGATGTCAAGAAGATAGCCTTCAGGTGTCGATATGTCCACTAAAAGTTCTTGGTTATTCCCTTCGGCATAACCAATGCTCTAGTAGTGTTCATGAGCCTCATGAAAAGGATCTTCCAACCTTACCTTGATCTCTTTGTCATAGTCTTCATTGACGACATTCTGATCCACTCGACTACTGAGGAGGATCATGCCTACCATTTACAGGTAGTAATGGACACACTCGGGGAGAACCGTATTTATGGTAATCTCTCGAAGAGTAGGTTTTTGATTCGATAGGTTCACTTCTTGGGACACGTAATCTCGACGGCTGGAGTTGTAGTGGATCCAACAAATATTGAGGTAGTTCTTTCCTGAGAGCCACCCAGTAGTGTGATGGTGGTTCGGAGTTTCCAAGGTTTGGATAGATACTATCAGTGGTTCATTCCAGACTTCCCAAGAGTTCCAGAACCACTTTTAACCTTAATGAAGAAGGTGAAACCCTTCAGGTGTTCTGAGAGTTTCCAGCAGAGCTTTCAAATGCTGATGTATAGAATGACTAGTGCCCCCATTTTTAGGCTTTCATAGTAAGGAATAGGGTACGTAGTCTACTACGACACATTAGGGACATGACTCGGGTGTGTCCTGATGTAGGAGAGAGTTTTTATCTTGTAGGGTTCTCAGATGTTGAGATAGCATGAGAAAAACTATTCTACCCATGACCTAGAGTTAGCAGTAGTGGTCTTCTCCATGAAGATGTGGTGGCACTATCTGATGGGAAAACATTTTACCATGTACTCTGATCACAATAGTCTTAGGTATATCTTCTCCTAGAAGGACCTGAACTTGAGACAGCAGCGATGGATTGATTTCCTCCAGGACTATGAATTTGAGATTGTCTATACTCTTTGCAAGGGTAACATTGTTGCGGATATGCTCAGTAGGAGGACTAGCATTCAACTACTAAGAGATGTGATAGAGTAGCTGTCTACCTTGAAGATCTCCTTTTTGGATAGGGATGGAACAACCTATATTCAGTCTCGTACAGTCACTCCTCCACTTCTTGTGTTAGTCAGGGAGGAGAGGCATGGAGATGCTAACTGTCAGACGCGATGTGCTCAGATATTCACAGGGCAAGCACCTGATGGATTTTATGAAGGTGGGGAGAACGTCATCCTCTTCAGAGGACATACCATGGTACCAGTTTAACATCAAGATGAGGTGTTGATGGAGTTCCACACTTCCCCTATAGTGATACATCCATGAGTGTCGAAGATGTATCTGGACCTTCAACTATAGCATTAGTGGCCAGGTATGATGAAAGTAGTAGCGGAGTTTGTCTCATGGTGCCTCACTTGTCCGCAAGTGAATGCAGAGAACCAGGTACCGACAGGCGTGGTACAACCCTTAGAGGTCCCAGAGTGGAAATGATATGGGATATCCTTGGATTTTGTGATGGTTCTTCCATGTACATACTGCAGTCATGACTTAATTTGGGTGATTGTTGACCAACTCACCAAGTCGCCCACTTCCTAACGATTAGAGAGGAGAGCTTAGTAGAGAACTTGGGACGCCTCTACATACAAGAGATTGTGCATTTACATGGATTACCTTCTTCTTTTGTCTCTAACCATGACACGCTCTTTAATTCCCGGCTATAGAAGGGGTTTCATGAAGCTTTCAGGACATAGCTTCATCTGAGCATCACCTTCCATCCTCAGACGGTTGGCCAGACCGTGCATACCATCCAGACCCTCGAGGACATGATCAGTTCTTGTGTCCTCGACTTTGGGAATAGATGGGAGGACCACTTACCATTGGTAGAGTTTTCTTACAACAAAAGTGATCACTCTACCATCAGTATGTCACATTTTGAGAAGTTGTATGATCGACGCTGCAGATCACCACTATGCTGGACAGACCCAGGGGAGTCAGTAATAGTGGGACCAGAGATGATGCGAGCAACCACTGAGAAGGTGGATATAATCTAGGAGCGGATGAGGACTGCACAAAGAAGACAAAAGTCAAATTATGACAGAAGATGGAGACCTCTGGAGTTCGAGGATGGTGACCACGTCTTCCTATGTGTCTCACCTCAACAAGGTCTACAATGATTTGGCCGAGGCGGAAAGTTATCTTCGTGATTCAACCAACTTTTCCAGGTCCTCAGTAGAGTTGCCGAGGTGTCTGACCACTTAGCTCTTCCAACTCAGCTGAATCGTGTGCACGGTGTCTTCCACGTATCTCAGACGAGGAGATACATGCATGAACCAACCCACAACATCAACCATGGAGAGATGGACATCAATGACAGAGAGACATTCAAGGAGGTCCTAGTAGAGATTGAGGATCGAAAAGAGTGGGTCCTATGTGGATGGTTGATACCTCTTGTGCGCATTCGCTGGCACCACGTGAACCTCCAGGAGAGTACATGGGATTGGGACTCTCATATGTGTGCTGTATACCCTCATTTGTCCCCTTAGTGTGATTTATAGCTTAATGGAATATAAAGACCTGAGGTGGGGAGATTGTAATGTTTTGGAAATTCTGAGGATTTTTTTTTATACATGGAAATTTTATGACTCTACAGTTTTTTACGGCACTTGATTCCGAGACTCGGTGTGTCCAGATTCAATTACTGAATTTTTTCTCGGGTATGTTCAGTAAACGTACAAGAAGGATTCTATAACTTTTAAATTGATGATTGGAATTGAATTCCAAGGGCACCGTTGAGCTCACAACATCGGTGATTTCATAGTGATACCTTCACCACAGTTGGGCCATCCTCGATGAAACCAGCGGCGCAAGACCGCCAGGTCATCATAAAGATGGGAACCATCGTGCTACACAGATGAAAGTCGGGTCGTTCCTTCAAGCCGGACCACCCCATCGGGATGGGCGGCACCTTCGTGTCGGGCCGCGCCTTTGGGCAGGGGTTGCACTTTGGGTCAGGTCATGCCTTCATGCCATGCCACAACGCGCCTCTAGGCCAGGCCACCCCATTGGACTGGGTCAGACTCATGGACCGGGTCGGACCCTATTCCAGAACCTGGTCAGGTCGGGTCAGTCCGACTGGTTCAGACCAGACCTGGACCCATTAGACTCGAATACACCTTTTTTCCCGTATCATGGGCTGCGAGTGCCCGATCGATGAACCGTCTGCGAAGGCGGAAATCATAGATAAAGACGGTTATTTTGCGATACCCCACTTAAGATTTTGATATAGATGAGGTTGGATTTAACCTAAAATCCAACCGGGTATGTGGAACAGAAATGCTAATATCTAAAAGATCGGGCGTCCGAATGACACGTCGCCTATTGCGTTGAGATCCATATGACATGGATGACATTTGATATATCATTGTGCCACTTTGCCACAGTTGGAGTTATTCCTAGTAGATAATGGATCATATCATTCTAGTGACTAGTAGACAGAGTGCGGTGACCTAGTAGCAGACAGATCTGACTACTGCTTGACCGATTAGACTAGCCGAATGGAGAGCACCTGGTAGTTGGCGACAGACCCATGGTAGTTGGTGGTAGACCCATGGTACTTGACCAGAGGAGTACCTCTTTAGGCTATTAGGGGGAGCGCCTAGTAGTTGGTGGCATACCCACAGTGGAGGAGCACATGGTAGTTGGCAGCAGACTCGCGTTACTCGACAAGTGGTGTACCTCAGGAGTCCATGGTTACGGAGAAGCACCTTGGTGTCGAGACTGACCCACTATACTCGATAGAGGAGGAGTTCTCCATTAGTCTTGTATTTGATAATAAAAATCATGCTTTGAGATGAGTGAATGACGTTTTTGTTTTCCTCATGATTGAGATGGGTTACTAGATAACTTATGTATACTTATGGGCTTATACCTCAGTAATGGTTATCTGTTGATTCATACATTGTGGTTTATCCTTGTTGGATTTTGTGAGACCCTGATGGTCTTAGGGTCCCTAATGAGTATCGTTATACTCCCTCCTGCACGGGCTATACACGCACCTCGTTGTGTAGGATGCGGATGAAGAACCGCGTTGACCGAGGCGGAGTGTACGAGGACTGGACGGTACACGGAGGTGGTCCTCATGACGAGATGGTACCCGAAGGGGATGGATGGACATAGAGCACTGAGGAGGCTATATGTATCTACCCTTCAGGTAGGATATATGGTAGATGATTTAGGAGCTGCTTGACACCTTCTAGATGTTTTTCTTTTAGTTGTACATGTATTGTCTTTTCCTTGTACTTTACTGTTGGGCTTGTATTTCCGGCCCCTTATAACTTCCTGCACCACTTTTTTATACAGTTTATACATAGTGTTTCACTTATAGTTGTGTACTTTTATTGTGTGTGTTCACTTTTAAAAAGTCAACACCTTCCCATCTTAGGGATTTATGACTTTGGTGTTAGTCTCTAGCCCCTTGCCTATGGAAGGTGGGCTTGGGGTATTCACGGCATGGGCCCCAAGGATGGGTCATGACAGTTATATTCAGTTGGTTCTTGTATTAATTTATAAATAATTTGAAACTAATTAATTTATTGCATAATTTATGAATAATTTAAATTTATATATAATATTTAATAATATTCATAAAATATAAATTAATGGCTAGGTTACATCATATTTTAATAATATAATATTGTTCACAATACCCCGGTTATCCTTGTTTTTCAAGAAATTGAGGAAAGACTTTATTGGGTGTAATGAAACCTAGCCTTAGTGTTCCATGTAGAGAAAGCTAAAATTTATAATTTTTGTAGTTAATGTCACCCAAAAATAGTGGATTAATGTAAAAATACTTGTCACAACGTTACATGAAATGTAAATTATCACAAAGACTAATTTAATTAGAATTTTTTTTTACAAAATCTCAAGTTGCTACATTATACCCCCACCCCATAAAATCAATTTATCTCACAAAACTCATCCAGGTTATCAAATGTTATATACTTGAAAGATTCATTTAATGAATCTACAATTATAAACCAATGATGATTTCAATGACAACATGTTCGAAAAAATTTATAGTTTTTGGAAAGTAATTTTTTGATAACTTTTATATCATTTATTAATTCCTATTATATTTATATAAACATTATTTCATACTTTGGTTGTCTTTTGATCATTTAATAATACATTCATTACTTTTAGGAATGATTTTATAGAAATTAATATTGACACATAATGCACTAATATACACTTTTAATGGATCATAAGGCCCAAAAAATAAAGAAAAGATAAAATATTTTTCACTTAAACATAAATATTAATTATTCATTAAACATATAATGTAAAAGTTCTGATTCATCATTAATATTAATTCATAAAAATTAATTACAAATTGACCAAGACATCGTGTTGGACAATAGTAGTTGTGAATCCCTTATCGTCCTTCGATCAGGGGTTCAAGACCCACAACCATGCCACACGAGATACATTGTCACCCAATATACATTAGGTTCATTTATAATACCCCAAAAATATTATTCCATGATTAATTAATATGGACAACATTGAAATTAGGTTAATCACAAAATGTCATTTTAACTAGGGTTATCAATAAAACCATTGAACATAAATTTTTCATCTAATTTTTTACTTAAATTTATCATGAATGATTAACATTATAACCTCAATAAAATTTAAAAAATAAAAAAAATTAAATAAGGTAATGAAATTGTCTTAACATTGATCCCCCATATATCACAAAACAGCTCTTGGTTTCCACATTTCAAAAAATTTGAATACCCACATTGTATGTTCTCTTTAAAACTGAATTAACATAAATAACTTTGTAAAAAAATGCATGATTACTTATTCCATTTCTTAATGGAAATATTCATAAAATCCAAGAAGTTTAAAATTTAATCCATTTACTTATTGGGTAACAGGTCGTTTTAGGTAATCATTACTATCTAACATACATGTTCATTTCCATCATATCTTTATAAAATCAAAATTATATAAACATAAGGAATATATTAAGGGTTATATTTACTTAGTCATAATTTAAACTTTTCATTAAATCACTTAACATGTCCATCAAGAAAATTGATCATAAACATGAAAAATAATGAGCGAAAAACATATGTAGAAAAATCCTTGTATATTTCATCATTCATATAACATAAATTTTTATTCCAAACACATAATATCATTGATTATTCTAATCCATCTTTATTCCATTAACAATGGTACACAATACCTCCTTCCTTTCACATTTCATGTGTAGTCTCTTCATCTTAAAAAATGTAACCATTATGTGCACCATATTGCTGGTTCCCATCAGGATCATTCATTATGAAACATTGCATTGAATAATAACAATTTACTCCACACAGAAAATAGTTTAAATTTAATTATTTCTTCAAGAGGTCTGAATTCTTATCAATTACCATAACCGAACACTTCATTTTTCCCATAAAATCACTTGGTTTTTATACTTATTTTCAATATTAAAAATATTTTCATGTTCCTTTAAGACATTCACTTAGTTGATTCCTTCCTTATTCATTACACAAAGAAAACTAAATCGTCCTTCTTATATGGTCTACATTAACCAAACTCACAAATAATATCTTATTTATCTTCTTGGAGAGCCCAAGAGATGGGTAAGGAACATGTTGTTGATTATGTTCCCTGAAAACTAATTAGGCATGATCACAACATAATTCACTTTAGTGATCATCCCATTTTACTACTCATCAAAATAATTTTTTATTATACTAAGTGTTAATACATTTCCTTCTGGTTCACCCCATTGACTGAAACCAATAAGAATTTAATAAGAATCAATAGTCACAATGAGGAATCATATAATCAAGAAAATTTACTTATAGGATGTCAAACATATGAAAACTTCTTTAATATATGGACCCATAATAATATCATCGGATATTCATGGTAATATTATATTAATATTTTACACAATGGTGTTAAAAGTGTTTCTGAATTTTCAAAGCATATCCCACATGAGTTTCAAACAATTTTTGTAGCAAGGCCTGTTGTCATGTACCAGATTACCTGGTGTTACGAACAAAACATCTTGTCAGAGTTGTTATCCTTGGTAAATATATTCCAGATCCACATCAACATGTAGTATCTATATAGGGATATATTTTAAAAAAACACACACTCTATCCTTTAATAAAATTCATTGATTTTAACCTAATCGATTCATTATCATTAGTATTATCCTTTAACATATCCTTAGAGTTCCCACTATAGTTTAATCATCCATGATTCCAATAGTTAGCTAAATCGTCAACCTAATACCAAATATAAAAACCCTATCTTTACATAAAATAACATTACGTAACTTTTGTGGAATAATTAAAATAATATACAAAAAAAAATCAATGACTGTACTAGTCTAGTGCCTTTGGAAACAAGAAAACATAAACACTGATACAAAATAGAGGGCATTATCTCCAATTGGGTTCATCTTGAATAGGATCCTTGTTAGACTAATAAAAAAAATATCTTCATTACCTAGGTGACATGAAATATAAAATGGGGTGTCCTTAGATGCTCAATTAGGGTAAAAAATGGATAGATGTAAATATAAAAATCTGTATAGGGGTCTGATAACGTGATCACAACATTAAAAGATTATACCCTACATATCAAAGATCATAAAAATAAATCCTAGCATTAATCATGATAGTCCATTAGACATGAATCATATGAAAATAAATAATAAAATCCTGAAAGCATAACTACTAAAAAAATCATGGAATTATAGTATACATATAAGCATATAATATGAATTCCATAGTAGCTGATACATTACTTCCAAGACCGTCTTATTGTTTTGGGTTCACTCCCCATACCATCTTGGTAGTAATGGTTTACTCCGATGGTCATCTTAGTAGCATGAGTTCACTTCCCATACCAAATTCGTAGTCACGTTTCACTCTTATGGCAATATTAGTATTCAAGGTTCACACCCTATACCATCTCATTCTACCTCATGAGATATAAATTGTTACCCAATTCATTAGACAGAGATATAGGTCCCACAAATCTCATAATGAAATAATACAAACATGTTAAAAAGAATCAGAATCAATCATATCAAAACCCATGAAATGAAATTCATATAAAAAAAATGTAATAATATCAAAACATGTGGGAAATGATTCAGGAACATAATAATTTTATCAAAAATATAACCCATGATTGAAAAACAGATTTCATAAACATATGACCCGTGAAAGAGAAATGAGTTTCATAGAGACCATGTCATAAATGATAAACCATTCATGGGAGGAATATGAATGTAACCATTATATCATTACTAGTAAAGTCATAAGAAACATCAAAAAATATTATCATAGATGGTAGTTAATTTTGAAAGCTCTTTAGAAACAATTATTGGGGAAAATAATTCTTATTTTAAAAATAATTTAAAAAAACATTTTAAAATAATTTTATTTATAAATAAAATTGAAATTTTATAAGTGAATTTTAAAAACCAATTGTAAACACTTTTCCTTCGATCATAATCGAAGAATGTAAATCATTTCAAAACTATTTTCCTTGAAATCATATAGAAGACTATTAAAACCCCCCTTTTGAACATAAATTATATTAATGAAAGATAATAGAATGGGTAATTAAATATACATTGGTATTAGAATATAATACATTCATTGGAATTATATAAACTACAAACAGTAAGTGATCGGTGAATAACTCATGTATATCAATGAAATAAAGAGTGAGATTAAGTTCTCTTACTGTATGTATTGAATCTCATTATACTAGTAAAAACCTTATGTATAAATAATATAAATTTAGTCTAAAATTTTTACAAAACCATATTCTTATATATAATACAATATATGATTTTATCAATAAATTATATTACTAGTTGGTTAACAATTTTATGTTATGGTTTCAATTTCGGTAATACACTCCTTGGGTAATAACATAAGGATCCTTAAAAACAAAAGGATCCTTAAAATAATATTCGTGGAATAAATATATATTTATATATATCATAAGGGAGATAATTTATGAGGTATAATAATTATTTTTTTGGGGGATAATTATTTATAATTTGTGTAAATATGGAGTGGAGGTGATCACCTTTTATATGTGAGGATAATTTCGTTTCAGTTAACATAAAATCACAATATAAATATAAGACATTTTTAATATGGAAAATATCATAATATTGAGTAATATAAGAGTGCAGGATATGTTCATGTATATACTACTACAATCCATTAATTTCCACAAATGATTTAAATGTGTTTTTAAGATTTTTAATAGTATATTTTTTAGTTTTACTAATTTTTGGTTTTTATTGTTTTAAATAATGTCGAACTAAACAAATTAATTTCAATGAATGAAATATTAATTGCACCTTGCTGACTGATTGATTAAAAATATTAAATAAATAAACTAAAATGAAATGATTAAGAAAATTATTTTTCACATTAGCATATGTTTTAGGTAAAAACATTCCTTCATAAAAATTTTATTTTAATAAAAAATATCATGTTTATGAAAAAAATATAAATTATAATTTTGTTTATCCAAATAATTTCTTATTATAAATCAAATGGTTTTTATAATATTTTAATTAATGTCCTATACCTAATTTCACCTATTTAAATCATTGTTAGATGAGAAAGAAGAAAAATATTTATTATTATAAAAGTATTTTTTAATATTAAAAATATTAATAATTGGCTTTTTGAAATAAAAATTTAATTTTTATATTCATAATGTATCTTGATAAATAAAATTTTTATCCAGATTATTATTTATATGTTTTTTGTAATTACCTCTCCATATATTCATAAAATCCATGTTGCTAATAAAATCTACGTTTTCATTATTCAACATAGAAACATACAATTTGAGAATCTCCCAAAAATAATTTTATGAAAATATTTTGTTGTTATATTAAAAATGAAAAAAAAATCATGAAATTTAATATAAATTTTTTATATTAGTACATTATATAAAAAATAAAAAGCACAGAAAAGATGTTTTTGTCAGAATTTTTTATAATATAAACTACTCATGATCATATTTCCTATGATTAATTATTTAATTTTTTAATATATTATTAATAATCAATCTATATTTTATATATTCTATATATTTTTTATTGATATGATGTTTATAAAATCCAATTTTTATATAGACATTTGTATATAATGAAATGATATTATTAGTTATTTAGGTATGTTAATTAAATTTCAACATTACATTAGTGTTAAAAGTAACATTTAATTTTGTATAAATATATTTCATTATGATTTTAAATTATTTTAAAAATTAATATTAGACAACTACTATACATTGATTATATAATGGTTTTTATTACTTTTATTGATTGGTGTTTTGTGTGTCATAGGATATCAAACATATTAGGTTTTAAACGAAATCTAATTTAAAATATTTGGGGTTCAAATTGATCGATTATTTTTTATTAATAATAGATAAATTATCTGTTTATACTACCTAATAATGAATATGTATGACATTTATTCAATTATTATATTGGATAAATTTTTAAAAATTTATATTTAATTTTTCAAAATAAATCGTTTGATTAATGAATGTAAGGGAGGGTGGGTTTATTTATTACAAGAAAATACGATTTAGTGTCATAATAAGGTTTTTAACAATGATTATAAACTATTTATAATATTCTATATTTCAATGTTTTGGGGTCCTACAAAGATGAGAACATATTTCTGTTAATGATGTTGTAGATGATAAACAACTACATGTATTTTAGTAATTTCAACTGACAAGACCTACTACAAATCATTAGTTCGTAGAAGGTGTCACCTATATTATTTAGTTCAAATTGTATGATTCTATAAAAATTTAACATAATAAATCAATTAATTTTAGATATGTTCTATTTCACAATACCTTGATATTTGTAGGTAATGATTCCTTTTAAGAAGTAATGTATTCGATTAACAGTGAAATCATAATATTTAAAATCATATGACCCTCCTATGAACCATAATGTTATGTTATCAAACATCTTTATATATTATGTTTTGTATTTAAGGGGAAATAGGATTAATTTGGAGACTATATAAAGAGACATCATCTATTTGCGGGTTTAAGGGAGATTTTTTTAAAAACAATTATTTATATGCCTTGTTCGGATTAAAAGAAATAGATTCCATGAACCCCTAACTAGGTTTTATCAATAATGTTGAGTAAATAAAAATTTTTAATAACAATTATAATTTAATATATTATCTAATTAACATAGTAAAATCTAAAAAATGTTATTTAAAATAGGTTATAATAAATTTTATATTTTATATTATGCTATTTAATTTATAAAAATATCCAATGGGATATTGAGGGTTGTCCAAACCTAGTATATTTCAAATGGTAAATCTAGAGTATGTGGTACACTAAAAATTTAAAACTCATGTGGTTTCACATTAGTTATTTTGCAGAAAACATTAGAGGAAATTTTATGTGGTTGCAATTGGGGAAGTTATCATGGTTATGTACCTTATTTTGTTAGGGAGGTAGCATGTCAGTTTGGTTTCTTCAATATGGACAGTATAACCAGATCAATTTTTTTTCTTTCAATCATAAATATTGAAATATTATAGTTTTTATAATCATAAATAGATAATATTTGTGTATTAATATGAAAATTTGTAGTGATTCTTTAATTAATATACTAATTATTCTCAAAACGAGTCAAAAGTATTGTATATCGACAATAGTCATCCATCACCATGATAATTTGGTCAGTGGAGCCGATATAGAGGTAATATTCCATTCACAATATTGTTTCCCATTGCATTGTAATTCATATAAAAATAGTATTATTAAGAGGTATGGCTTTTGTATACCGAAGAGTACTCAACAAAGAATGTAATAGTTTATAATTATACTATTATTGTTACATTCAAAGTATAATTTTTTATCATGTGAAATATGTTAAAAATAATACTTTTCATCCCACTATTTATATGAACATATCCTCTATCGTTGATTCAATGTCAATATTTTTAACTAATATTTTGTTTCAGAATATATCTATAGGAACAATAATAGCCAAGACCATGAATTTTTCATCTTATACATTTCTTTTTTAATCATTTGAATATCTTTAATAACAGTAGTTCTTATTATTAATGATTTTATATATTCTTATATATATAGTTTTTAATATATTTATTTAAATATATTTTTTTAAAATATGTATTATATTATTCATCACCAATCAATAATTTAAAAACTCTTCAGGTGGAGTGGTAGCTTAAATCTACAAGTCTTCTTATTTAAAAATATTTTTTATAGTTATCATTATTGATATAGATTTCTTATTATTAAAATATTTAATTCCAATGAATAGTATTACATATATCATATGTTTTTCCATTTCCATTATATATGAACTATTTATTTCCAAATACATCTTAATAAATCGTATACAAAATTTACTATTACGTTAATTCCTTGAATTGTACTAATAAATAACCCTCCATTTTTTATAGCTATAAATGAAAATAGATACATTAGTATCCTTATATAGGATAGTGAATATAAAAAATTAATTTGGGAACAAACTACCCCTAAGGTTCATTAGTGTTTTTAGGGTAATTTAATTAAATCATGGTCTTATGTATGTTTTATTTGAAACTAGAATATTTTAAAATATTGAAGTAATATATTTTTCCTATAATTTTGATCAATTAATTCTATTCAATAGGGAATGTTTATAAAAATAACCTATTTATTGGGATACCATCACCATTCAAAAAGAAATTATAAACTAAAATTGAAGTTTTTCTGAGCCGATAGAATAATTTATTAAAAATATAAATTCATTTTTGTTTGAAAAATACACCTACTGTTTTTATATCTTTATTAGAGAATGTCATTGATTAATAAATAGACACTATCATTGTATTATATTAGGATGATGACTTACATTACACAATGTTTCATCCTATAAATTTATGGTATCATGTCATCATGGTTCATTCCATGAGAGAATATCATCTATAAGTGAATGTCTCTCAATAACCCTTCTAAATCCTAGAAATTCCAAACATTAAACTTAGATGATTACATATTTCATAGTGTCATAGGATTCTATCATATAATTATTTAATTAATATATAATACTTCCAAACCTATAAAATCATTAACCATGAAAGGTGTTAAATAATTCTTTTCAAATTAGTTTGATTTATCATATCATGATATAATGAATCAACTATAAACAAACCATATTAAAATTATGCCTTATTTATGTGATGTAAATAAGATATATTAAAATTATTATTCATTTTATCAAATATATATTCATATTAAATAACATTAGTTACTTTCTTAGTGTGCTATTAAAATATATCCCAGTGAACATATATTTGAGTTAAATGATACAGAAATATCATATATATAAATTTCTTTTATGTTCTTGAAACATTAATTATATATTTATGTTTTTTGGTGAACATTGACTAAAAATGTCTCAACATTTTGTTTACACTATGAATATCTATTTATGGCCACACTATTTAGTATAATTTCTCTATTTCATAGTTTTGATATTCTATACCTTTCGATGATGGGAACTATTATTACAGAAATTGATAGCCAAAAGTTACACAATCAAGTGATAATAAAATTAAATGATGATTGGATAATAATGAATATTTTTTTATCCAAATAAATTTGGTGGGTGATCATAGTGGGTGCACTGTGTTCATATATACCATGCATCTATAAACATGGAACATGACAATGATTTGTTGATTTCAAATAAAAAATTCATTGTTCTCTAAGAGATACTCAATGTTGTACTGATCCTATATGACTAGTGAAAAAATCCACAATAATTAATCTAAATATATGGTAGACTAGTTTTAAATTATGGTATAAGTTAATACATGTTTATTAATTTGCATGACTCCCTATATCTAAGGTAAATGGTAATCATGATGATGTATTAAGATGTTCTAATGTTTTTCCGATGCAATATTATGAAACATCATAACATATAATATATTAGTATATTCCCTACATCTATACAATGATAGTGGAACATCATAATCCATTTGGGAATCATCAATTACTATTATTTACAATAATAATGTGAAATATAATCAATCTGAAAATATGTGGTATGTAATTTTAACCAAGATATTTTGAGATAATATAATATATTTTTTATTATGGACCATCATACCAGGATATATCAATTATTAGTAGTAAAGAGTGAATATTTATGATAAATCATGGTAATGTCGATGTCATTCATATTTTTTAACACTATATTATTTTAGGTAAGATTACTGTTATTGTATCAAAATATGCATTTGCAAGATATTTAATGTGATGAAATAAGTGTTTTATTTAGAAGTTATGTTGAGATATATTTTTCACAACAATAAATAATTTTAGTCTTGTCTGAACATCTATATTCTTGACGATGTCCATCAAAAATGAATTCAATGTTTTAGGGGTCTATGAGAAAGTCAACACCCTCTAGTGAGATTCATACACCATAATAGTTATTAGTCATCTATTCAGAAGTAACTCATATGGTTTTATAAATAAAAATATCTCATTGAATATTTTAGTGGTTGGAGATAGGTAAATATCGTATTATCAATGAAGACACCATATATGGTTAGTCTATGTATGTAAAATTAAATCATAGGATTGTATAACTGATCATAGTTTTCAAAAGCGAAATGATAATTACTATATGTTAAACTTATATTTTTTATGTGGCTAAACATAATTTTTATTGGGTTTGAATTGTTTTGGACAATTATGTACGGGAATATAAGAGAATAGTTTTCCTTTGTGTGTTAAACCAAAATACTTGGAAATATATGTAATATTTGTAGCATTTTATTCATTTTCTAGCTAAAAAAATGAGAATAATAAATAAATAATTTTTTAAATTCATGATAAGAAATTAAATTCCCAGCCATGAAAAGTAAAATGGCCTTTTTTTATTTGTGTATTACATCAATATGACCAATATAAAAGAAGTAATCAACATTATTTACCATATTCAAAAATACTTATTTGAATATTTAATTAATCCCATGATTTTATAGTTCAAACAATGAATTATCTATCTCAAAATATAAGGAGAATGGTTGAGATTAGTATAAAATTACTAATGGTTTCTCCTCATGAAGAAAGATAATAATAAAATGTGTGGGAATATATATTTTGAGAATACTATATTATTCATAACCAACTATTGATCACCAATGATTTTTTTGGTTAAATTGTGGAATTCACTAAGAAAAGAGTAGATTGGTAATGGAAACCAATATTCTCGATTAATGAATCTATGTCATAATGGGAATTTTACCTATCTTTTGTAGAATTGTATATGCCATTTATGAATAGATCCTTATTATAATTCATAATACTCAATTCTCACCCCTACAAAGTTATCCTTTATACTCTAATATGTCCATGTGTTTGTTATCTCCTCACATAATCCATGTAGAAATAATGGATCGACTCCAAAAATGTATCATCATGTAACCCCTCAAATGAAATTATTATTCCATATTCATCATGGAGGTGATTGTTATAATTTATATCATTAATATTGGGTTATCATCACCTAGAAAATCAACACATATCATTTTGGGATAATATATAGAGGGATTTTTGGTGTTGATCTTATATATTATACAATATTTGAAACCAATATTTTATTCCTCTAAATTGTAGTAGTTTAGGGAAAATATGAATACATTTTTTAGTGCTATGATTTATTTAGTGGTGTTATATTTTTTCATCCCATATATCGAAAAATGATTTATTTTATTTCGATAATAATTATACATGGTCATTATATCTTACACCTAAAGTGTTATTCATTAAATTATCTAGGGAGAAGATAACCAAATTAATATTAATGATTTAAAAAATAGGGGTATAGATTTATTTTTTTATATTTTAGATAATACTACTAAATCAATGGTTATACCTAACATTCAATATTTCCTAGTTATTCATTAGAAATAATATTTTAGTGTTATTATTCATTCAATGAAAAGTTCTTCATTTAGATTCTACAATTCATGATATAATAAATTTATATACTATATTTAGTTTCTGTTTTCATTTGATAAATGGAGATGATTAATTATAATATAACTCACACCTGAATAACACATTAAGGAATAATAATTCTTACCTTGATAGATATACTAGTTATTATTGTTTTTTATATGAGTATACACATATTCTTGTGGAAAAACCCATTAAGTTATAAATGATAGGTCCATGGGATGAATGTTAGACCATTCATATTCATACTGCTGGATATTTATAGATTATCTCCCAAAAACATATCTCATTACAACCATTCTACAATACCCATAGTAAGATATGGGACTACAAAACAAGCTTATCCCAATTATTTTTAAATTTTAGGTGTCAGTAGGAACAATAATTCATTATACACATAAAATAATATGTCTTAGTGTATACATAAAAAAAATATTGTTACATCTCATGCCTCCTAGTGGATGGATATATACATCATATAGATCCAGAGTAGATGCATGAAGATGTTAATAATGTATGGAATCTCAATGTACGGATTCACATAAAAATAAAAAATTTATGTAAAAAATGTTGACATTATATACACATTATATATAATTATTCATCCATATTTACAATACCATTATAATATGCTATTGTTTAGGATTTTTCCATGTTGGGTGTGTGTAATCTAACGATTCATCTTTCATATTCGCACCATACAAACCCCCTTCTAGGGATGAATAAATATTTTTTTAATGATTTTGGTATAGGGATGGAACATGAATATATAATCATGACACACACGATGAGATTTGATCAGGGGTTACCATTTTTGGATTGATTCAGTAATGGATGAAACAATTTCATATGGGTAATACCTAATCTATTATTCGAAAATATCATAACTATATAGAACTATATTGGTTCATTTAATTGTTTCCATCTATCCAATTTTATACCTATTGGATTATGTACTTTCATTCACATCTACAAATATAATTTATCATATCATTTTCTTGTTTTTGATCTGTTATTCATATCCATTTAATTGTACTGTCGTATATAGTGTTTCTTAATTACGCCTACATTAAATTATTGTCAACTACATACCTTGTTGATGTTATATTGTTTTTGATCATTGTAACTATATAATTTTATCTTTATTATATATTAAATTATTTATATTGGTGAAACTCTCTACCAAAGAATTAATTTTTTACCAAATATTTTTACCCCATTATTTATTTTTTGGGATGTCAGAAAAAGTTTTTTTAATAATGTGGGATAGTTTTCAAGTAGTTACTTTTGTAATGGATTTTACACCAATTAATAATGATTTCAATAATAATTATCGTTCCATATACATATTGTATATAATGTTTTTTATTATATGATAATTTATCTTCCATAAAAATTCAAAATGATATAGTTATTTTATTTATTTATAAGAATATATTTATTATTATATATATTCATACTTATGTTTATAATTTTTTTTTAATACCCAGAAAAATCCAATTTATATTTTCATTCATGAAAGAAAAATTATTATCCCTAGGGTAATCAAATCATACCAATTTAGATAGTCACTGAATAGGCTTTCAATGGTGAATCATTTTATAGTTAAAATAATATAATATTTACATTTTTTTATAAGTGTATTCATTGTTTGATAATACATATCTCTTGGCGTAGAATAAATTTTTTTTAGATACAAATTCATCCCATAAATTAATATATTAATCTTTTTATTGACATATATATTGTTTTATTCTTAGTTTTATATTATTTTAAAAAAATTAATGTGATAATAATGAATAAAAATTTTCTATTATATACAAAAATGTCTATACTACAATTATAAGGTCATCCTATGAAAAAATAATGTCACTATATGATAATATATTATTTTAAAATTTATTGTAATATGAGGCATATTCATGGATTGAAAATAATCATGTGGGTTATAAAAATTAAAAATAAAAAATTGAATATTTTTATGGAATTTTTATATAGTTAGATTACATTTATTTCTGAATCCATTATCTATGTGTACAATTGTATGTGGAAATAAATAAACGTATGAAATTTAAATATTCTGATTATAATTTTGATGTTGTGTCAATAATTTTTTTTATATATATTCAATTTTTTTAATATAACATGCATATTTTATTATGACTAAACTCAACACAATAATGGAATTATATCATTAGAAATATATATATATGGGATTAATAATAATATGGTTGATCATATCCTATTATTATTTATCATGCACTTGATTATTAATCACTTATTCTAGTATAATATAAAATAGAATCTATATTGATAGTTATGTTTATATTTTTGACTCATATGATCAATGTATACCATAAATATTATAGATTTATTTCAATTGAAAATACATACATCACTAAGTAAACCTAATTTTTTTCATCAATATGGATTTTCAATAAAAATGGATAATGATATCATCTATCGAAATTGATATATATAAAAATATATTAATTATATGATAGAAATAACAATTATATATAGTAGTGGTAACAAATATATGATATCATGATGATGTGAAAAATATAGATGTAAATGAAGTGGTGCATCCTATAAATATATTATCAAAAGATAAATTTAATTATAAAAATTATGATTGTATATTGAAATGATATGTCATTTTATTAGAATTATATTTTGATTGATTAAATATTTAAAATTATAACATACTTGAATAATTTTGGAATATATTTCCACAAAACCTTAAGAATACATCAAAATCACAAGATTTTGGCATAATTTATATCATCTCTACTTATCTGAAAGGTACATATCATTATATTTTGATTTAAATTACTATAGATTACCCTAATAGTGATGGATAAATTGTTAAAAGTGTAATTGGGTGTGTTAGGGGGTCATTATATGCCAGGAACACCAAAACGGGAAGAGCCATATTGGGATGCGTGGTTAGAGAAAATCTTTCCTCCCAGAATGCACGATTCACCTAAACTATCATGCTAAAAATAGTGTTGACTCAGTGGTATCATAGTTTTTTTAGAATCCATAAAACCCAAGAAACCTATCCATGAGACCCACCTATGGATTTTGGACAATGGATTTTTCATGGTTTGTGAAGAATTAATCAAATAGTGAGCTAAAATTTGTGAGGTACCCTTTGTAGTAGTGAATTGTGAATAGTTGGCACACCATTTATCCAAACCGTGTGGCCAAACCATACATAGTGTATTTTTTAAATATAAGAATAATCCTATTTTATTATATTGATCCTCATGGTTTTTTATTTCATTTATCTAGTGGGATTCCCCCCCCCCAATACATAGAGTTTCTCCTCCCATCATCTTAAATTTTGTGTCGTCCCCTTCATCTTTGGTCAAGAAACTCACCATAAGATGCAACGAAAGGATATTAGTAAGCCCCATATTATTTTATAACCAATTTCTAGGTTACTCTTCCATATTTTTCAGTATTATGGAGTAATAGAATTTTTTTGATTTTCGATGAGTTAGAAAAATCCTTCAATTTATTCAATTCTATGTTGAACCAAGGATTTATAATGGATGAGTGTAGGTCTACTATATTGAGTTTTGTTGTGTTAGATCATTCTCTTCATCACTTTTTCTTTTAAATGGTGTGTCATTGATTCATTTGATATACCATTATTGAAATTCATTATTCTTTCTGAAGAAGTAAATTAATTTTTTTTCATGTAATGTATTACCTCTCCTTAGAATAAAACCCATCCTTGGGTTGTTCTCTTGGTAATTAGAATCCCCTTTATCTATGCCAAACATTAATGTTTGTTTTCCTATGCCTCAAATGGTTAATTTCCATATGTGAGTTCAATTTGCATTAAATATCTTAAATTATAATATTAATTAAGATAATTTTTTTCCACGATAGTGGAACTTGAGCTTCAAGACTCTCACAAAACAGTTAAATATTTTTCTTAATGTTTTGTTTTGAATTCCATGTGGCTTAATTTTTATCTTCTTTTTTGAATATCTTCAATACAATTTCTTTATGAAATATTTTTTTTCTTTACATATATTATGTACCAAATCCATGGGCTTGTTCCTGTAATCTATTAAATATTATTATTTCATGTTTCCAATTGATCATTCCTTGGTACATCGTGTTTAAAACTTTTATTAATGCCTTATGACAGGTTTAAAAGTTTGAATTTTATTGTTTCGATATTTTGTTATCATGAGTTTTTCAATGCCATTTATGAAATTTGGTTCTATTTATACTCTATGACATTTGAGGTGGTTTGTTTGATAATTATCACATTTTGGTGGGAAAGAGAGAACATGGATCTAGAATTAAAGATTACAAGGATGGAATCACCATGCACATTTGGATACATCCAATTGTTTTAGGGAAATTCTTTGACATGATAGGTACTAGATCTCTGGGTGGGTTTTTTATAATCTAGAGTGACACTGGTATAGTTGGGTAGAAATTAGGATGTGACAATTGGAACGACGGCTACACCATGACCTAGTTGTTACCTTGTATCTTATGAGAGATACTAGGTATGGACTCAGAGTTCACCAAGTATTGAGTGAATAATGGGATTCTATATGGGTTTAAAAATTAGGACTCAATGTAATTGGTTATATCGAAGACACCCATAATGAACCTTGTGATACTTTTTATATCACCGTGCATAGGATTAAGACTCCACACATAGATCGATTTAATGCTTATGATCTTGTGATGACATTATTTTATTATATGAGCATGGTTATATGATAATAAACTATTGTGGTTTACAATAGTGTGGTTTTCTTCTACTTGGTTGTATTTTTAATTTTCCATTATATACATGTTATTACATGCACATGTACCTATTTGTGACATCCAGATTAGGCTGAAGAAGGTGGTATCAGTCAAGTGCCATTTAGGAACATGAAATGAGGTTTTTATAGTTTAAATTCATCCTTGTTAGGGGTTTATGTATTATGGGACATTATTGTTCATTTATCACATGAATTGAATCGTCCTAGACACTATTGGTGTGGTACAACTGAGATTATACCTCACACCCTACTTATTAAACCTATATTACCCAAGAAGAATTAATTATTATAGGTATGGATACAGATAATAATGTGGCTATTGATGCTTTATTGATTTATATATTTAGTATGGAGAATAGGGGATATGTTGGAGAATTTTTTTTGTGACCCTCGTTGTATCATTTTTTTAATTTTATATATGTTTCTAGAATATATTATATTCTTTTTTTCCCCGCTCATTATAGTCACAATATTCTAAAACCTGAAAAATCATCATGATCATTTTTAAGCACTTTTGTTATTTAGTTTAATCTAGATATTTATTTCTTTTAAATGGTTTTTCGTATTCTTATTCTAATTTTAATAATATATATATATATATATTATTCCACTATTTATTGATATTTTTTTACCAATTTGCAAACATTGAATTATGAGGGTATAGTCTCCCCATGGACACACCAAATGAACTGACTATTATTCATCAGTCTATGGAATTTTTGGAGATGCACAAGTGGTATTATGGTTCACCGTCCTGGGGAAAAAAATTTAGTAATCAAAGATGGATTAATTATTGATGTACTAATGGTGGGTTTTTCCATTTTATCTTATTGTTGGGGTATTATTCAGGAGACTATGATATTGTATTTTGGACATCAACATGTGCATGGACGTAGCTATCCCATGTATATGGGAAACCCCAATTGCATGGGATGAGGAATTATATTTATTAATTATTATATTTATAATGGATACTACATCACCATTGGGAAAGAAGATTATTTTATTGTGTTTTCATGTTTGTATTGTTGAAATGATGATTCATATTATTACATCACGCTGAATTGAGGGAACTAAATAGAATTCATGAGTCCATGAAACAAAAGAATGAATTTACATGCACGTTTATTTTCCATATCTACTTACATATTACTTTACATTCATAACATGTGGTTGTTGTTATACCTAGTATTTATACCATGTGGTACATGATTTTTATTAATATAAAAATAAACTAATTTGACTTGTCGGAACATGATATAGTTTGGATTAAGTGGATTATCAATTGATTTTTTTTCATGTATGAGACTATATAAATTTGAATCACAATCAGCCTAATTCAAACTTTTAAATGAAAAAAATTTCTTTCATAATAAAAATTGGAATGAATAATACCATAATTTTGAAATGGTCCTACAATATGATAATTTCATACCATAACCTGGCTAAAAAATAGAAATGTGTAGTATTCTATGTATTCTATGTTCATTGTGACCCTTATATGATTACATACCACTTGACTGATATCTAGAAGAATTATGTAATATCTGACATGATTATATGCTTTTTTATACCCTTCTATTATTTATTATCTTTTTTTATTTGTTATAAATCCAATTTGAGGATTTTCTATTATAATTTTAGAGCTATTCCATTGTGATTTACTCAAGATTTAATCAATGAATGTGCTCATGAAAACACATATGAGGGGGTGAGACCTATTTCACATGCGATAACTCTAGTAGTGCCACCAAAAGAACCTCTGGAGGATATCGTATTGGCTTCCAATTCCCAGTTTAAGGTTATTTTTCTCATGTTCCAGAAGTCTATTCAAGGACATTTATAGATTGTCCTTACTATGAAAGATCTAACTCAAGAATTCTAGTAGTAAAATCATCTCAACATCTTATGGGATTGTGGAAGTCATGTTGTAAATTCATGGTTAGAATCCATGTTTCCAATATTAAACCATATTGAGATGTGTCTAGAGTAGAGGGTCAGGTTGGCTACCAAAATGTTATGTTACTTCACCATGTACTAGTGGGATGTCATATCTTAGTTAGAGAATTATTGTTGTATGGTCCGTGAAGACTTTCAGAAGACCATCTATGATTCCTTCTTCCCATGGACACTGTTAGAGGTTCATTCCAGGGAGTTCATGTCTCATTCACAAGACACTAAGACTAAAATAGTGTATTCTAATTATTTCAATGAGCTCCTTGATTTTGTTCCTTCCCACTCTGATGATGAGTTAAACACTATGAGGTGATTTGAGGAAAATCGTGAAAATTATTTCTATACAAATGTGTATTTATTATATTTGATGTTTATTACAATGATAATGATTTGAGGACTAATTAAAGAGTATAATCTCAGATAATATAGAAGTGTGGGCCTTGGTGGATATGCATTAAGGAATGGTGATGAATCTTTTATTAGTCAAATGTTCTATTCTGAGGGTGCACCTGGGGGAAGGGTTAGCCAAATGACATGTAAAGATTCTGTAGCGTGTCAAAAATGTTTCAATCCATGACATAAGAAGCCTCAATGTTTAAGGAACCTAATTCAATGTCAATCACATGGCATGATATGCCACCATCATATCTTCTTCCATTCTTTTCCTCCATAATTCAGTGAGAGGAGATCCATACCGACACCAATATTATGTACATGACAGATAACTCCATTTCAAAAAATTAT
Organism: Viscum album; assembly: GCA_963277665.1. Classification (NCBI taxonomy): domain Eukaryota; kingdom Viridiplantae; phylum Streptophyta; class Magnoliopsida; order Santalales; family Viscaceae; genus Viscum; species Viscum album. Next base: position 648,823,441 of record OY728126.1, on the reverse strand, counting down.
TTTGTCTTTTTTAGGATAATAATGTTGAGGTATTAGCGGTCATGGCCAAATATGTAAGGCCCTAGAGCCTCAATTTCACGGTCTATATAGTTTTGGTCGGTGAGAAAGAAGTAACATTTTGTATTCTACAATCAGATGTACTATTCCAGTGACATATACTTTATTTTAACAAATTTCGATGTAGGTTCATCACACTCATTCATATCTACTATAAATGTGGAATTCCTTAGTATTCAAATAGTCAACATATCTCACATGATGTATCTCACAATTCTATTAGGTGTCATGAAATTGGGTTTACACCATTGTTTGGAGTTCCCCACTAAATAGATGGATTCTATTTCTTTTTTTGTTCCATCATCCTCAAGATGACCTGCTTCGATCTCATTCTTGAAATATAGAATAGCTTTTTTCATATCATTCCCATGTTGATTGTTATCACTACCTAGTGTCTATTACAAAACCAAAGGGAAATTAATATATTCATAACGTTGATTGGAATATATTGGATGGTTGACATGTTCAATATAATTTTGGGATTGGTAGAGTGACAGATCAGTGGGGTTTTCTCTTTATGAAAGATAAAGTAATTCAGTTAGAATATTTCCCTCCTATAGTGCATCAATTTAGGGATGTATCCACTGAGGATTTCTCTATATTATCTCCTAATATAGAGTTTGTGTTCAGCATTGATACTGTTCCAATTATAGATTGAGCATCCATTCTTCCACATGGTATAAAACCTATAGAACTATAGGAATGCATGAAATAACATTATGATCTAGATTCTATGGTTTTTATTAGACACAAGACATCACCATGGGGATCCCCAATCATTTTTTTCATGAACGTAGATGGTAACCTTATATTTTACATGGATTACTATCGATTGAATCATCTTAAGGTGAAAATTTGGTATCCAATGCCTTGTTTAGATGAAAACATTAACTAAATTTGAGTAGAAATTATTTTATCAATGGTCAATTTGATGTCAGGCTAAAATCATTTTAATGTGATACCATATGATATCCATCATATAGTGTTCCTAAGATGGTAAATCCTAAATTAATATAGGGCCATGTTGTTCAATCTAAATAATGTGAAGACAATAGTTATGACAAAAATGAATCAGGGTTACGACAAGTATCATGATTACATTGTGTTAGTCTTCAAAGAAGATATCATAGTGTACTCACTCACTAACCACATCCATGTAAATATTCTTGCATTCATGTTGAGTACACTAATAAAGAACTATATATATGTGAATCTTTGTAAATTCTAACTTTATATTAGCAAGCATATCTTCATTGGTCAAATAATATCCAAGGAAGGCATATCAATTGACCCAGAGAATGTGAGATTGATACTTTCCAGGGATTAGCTGAAGAATTTTTTGAATATATGTAACTTTTTAGGGATGGATGGATGTTACATGTGATTCAAGTAGGTCTTCTCCTTCTTAGTAGCACTACAAAAAACTATGAATAATAAGGGTGTGATGTTACTATGTCTTGATTTTTTTTTTGAAATTGTTCTAGGAGGTTAAGGGATGAATCAAACCCTCACCTATCTAGAATAATCTTGATCTAGGATGGTGTTATAAATTCTATTTTGAAGCTTCATGTGTCAGTCCATGTTTAGTTCTGATGCAAGGTGACTGAGTTGTAGCATATTGATCTCATATGATGAGGCCACATGAGAGAAATAATCCCTTTCAAATCCATGTTATAAAATCCATAATGCATGCTCTATAATATTGAAGGAAATATTTATCAATAGAAAGACCCGATATTGAAATAGAACATAAAATTTTGAAATATATCTCTATGTCAGGTGACATGGATCTAAGGCTTCATAGGTGGGTGGAATACCTATATTCCTTCAACATTGAGTATACATGCACACATAGAATAGGGAAATGACATTGATAACACATTATAAAGTAAGAATTAGATTCAAGCCATTGTGGAGGTTAACTAAGTGTGATAGATGCTTGCTATGTTTTCTGAGATGCATCATGATGTTCAAAAGCCTCCAAGGAAACCATTTCTAGCAGCTCTAGTAGTGATATCTCTTCAACTTTATTTTCGTTAGTTAAGGATATAATCTTATTAACAATGCCCGGTTCAGAGGGAGACATTTACAAGAGGGAGCATTCCTTTGTGTTGCATTATTGATGGTAGTGAAATTTTATGCTTCCATGGTTGTGTATGGGTTATTTTAGATATCAGGGAAGAGATGATAATTGAATGACATGCATGTGTATGGGAAATTCATCCTGGTACCACAATGAGGTATCATGATTTTCATGGTCACTATTGGAGGATAATATCATAATGCATAATGCTGTAATTATCACTCGTTACTCCACATTTTAGTAGGTGATGGTAGAGAACCAATGAGATGATTTACTTCTACAAAATATACTAATTCATATATGTAAATGTAATTAAATTACTAATTATTTCCTGAAAGGATTTAAATTGTCTCCTCATGGTTGTGATTTAGTTTAGTTGGTCGATGTCTGACATTCCATGGTTGACACTACTTACTAATCTGGTATAATGTCTATATTGATGAGTATAAGGACCTAGCCTTAAACATTACTTAATCAAGAGATTAGTTGATAATTTACATTAATTCACATAGTAGATATATTCGTTTTTAGGGATTAAAGGAATTAGTTTATAACATATACATAACTTCTTGAATAATATAAGTAGATAAATCAACTAAATATCCTTTATTTCATAACACAAAAAACTATTTAAATAGAAATATGGCATCTTTTAATGTTTTAATTGTATAACATTTTTTAGATCCCATACATGACTCTATTATTTTTTTTCCAATAGAAAACTTTTCAATGCTTTTCATGAGGAAAAAAACTCAGTAAGAGATATATAAAGAATGAAAACTGTTTGTCATGGGATATCACGAAAACCATGAATACTTTATTAAAAAGAAATATTGTTTACCGTTACGATGTGGTAAATATATATCACTGAATATATGCTCATTGATTACCCTTAATATAACCAAAAACTTACCAAAATCCCATAGAAATCAACACATAACAAATTATGTTATCTAAGGAGATAAACAAACTTAAATAGAATAATTATATGGTTGAATTCCACATATATCACAAAATAGAATAGCCATACGACATACTTCCATAACAAATGCATTGGAGGTTATAACATAACCACCAATCATTTGTATATCATAGAACCACCCAGAATTTGGTTTTTCACATAACCACCCGTCATTCTTTTATCATGGAACCACCATTAATTTAGTTTATCACGTAACCACCAGTCAAATTTCCATATACAATTATATAATTATAGCATATAAAATATCGTAAAAATCCACATTTCTCTAATAAAATATCATTTGAAATCACAAGAAATAATTTCAAGATATTGAAACACTCAATCCATTTAAAAAACCCTTTTCAATACCAAAACATCCAAAAATGGAATACCGGACATCTTTTCCTTTTTTAAACATTAAGAATTATCTGGGAAGGCAAATATTAAATAACAATTATGGCAGCAAAGAGGTCACTATTTCAGCATACGTTAAAAAAAATTCTTTTTGTCATTTAGTAAAACCCTTTATAAGAAATTTTTTCACAATGAATGAAATAACAATTCAAAGTGTTTTTTTATAAACTATATAAATGATAAGGGTGTATATTATCAAAATATGCCACAAAAAAATGAGATAGAGACAATCTCCCCTACCAATATAATTTTTTAAATAAAATAGATAGATTATGTTTATTCTATATAATTACACAAAAGTAATGTATATATGAAATATAGGACACCAAATTTATTTTCTTAAAATATCATAGCACAACATAAACATAAAGTATAAGATTAACCCAAAGAATGGAAAATGGGTTATTAATTTCCCCTAACTTGTTTCTGATTCGTCATGTATGTTCCTTATTCTTCTTGAATAATACACCTAATTTAATTTATACCTGATTAAGAAGAATTTAATTTAATTTTTCCTTTTATATCACTTATTATAATGTTATGAAAATTACATTGTTATTTATGTTAATATCAGTCGTTTTGTCGATATTTGGTAATAATTGTCCATGTGGTCCAAATTTCAATTCCTATTGAATAATATTCATGATTTAAATATCATATATATCCAGAATATATGTATTAATAATAGTCCATAATAATTTTATATAAGACATGAAATGTATTATTCATGGAGACTGTAAGCTCAACGTAAGCATGAACACAACATTCATTTCTTTTTAATATTTTAAGGAATGATAACTAAATTATACATAAGTAAATTATCATTATAGTATAATATCATTTGATATATATGTTACATATTTTCATTAACCCAATCCTTTATATGTTCCTTGTATTTCATGAATGAGTCATATAACATTGAGGGGGCGGTATTCCGTACATCCCTAAATGAAATTATCATATTTTCACAATTCAGAAAGAAAAAAACGTGTACTATAAATGAAAATAATAATCATAAAGGAAATATAAATATAATATATATCATATATAAATATATTTCAATCATAATGGACACATAAATTGGTGGTTGGAGATAATCAAACAGTCATCATTTTGTAAGGCAGCAATTCACAATACACAAAAAAGTATGTTTGTATCCATTAGATCTAGGTGAGTATAAGTGTACTTCATATACATCTCATAAAAATATAATTTTATATTTAGGATAATATTGATGTTATTTAATAAACAAATAATAAAATAATAGAGTGTGGAGAACTAAAATAATGGAATGGAATATTAGAGAAGGCATTACCTCTAAAAACATGTAACTCCCTTTCATTTGAGCCAAAAATATTTTTTGATTTCTTTCTGCCTAAGTTAAGGAATCTAAGAAGAAGATAGGGATGTTGGTAGATTTTTAGGACTGTTTTTGGATGATCTACGAGGTTTGAGAGGTGTTAATTAAAGGGTAGTGTTGATGCCCTTTTATAATATGGAGGAGAGACACTTTATGAAGGTATAGAAATATTATGTTATTATTAAACGATTTCCATTTTCAAAACATCCAAAAGTCATTTATGTCAAAGAAATTAGGTTTTTGGGTAAACAATCTCTAAACCCAAGGGTTTTAGAATATTCTATGTCACAAATTTACACTTTTCTTTTAGCTTTATCCCTTAGTTATCAAATTTGACTCCTATCATGTCTTCTTGTATATTCATACTATATGGTTAATATAGTTACTATAAAATTCCCATCGAACCTCAAGTGATTCATTAATGATGTTTTCATCATTATAAAAGTCATTTAACGGAATATTATATTTTTATAACAATTATATCATTTAATAAAATAGTATTTTTAATAATCAAATTTATGTCATTTTTTAATATTCATATCACGACATTTTAAAAAATCCATAAAACACAATTCATTATAAAAATAGCTCATTAATTAAAAAATAAAAATTCATTGGAATCCTTAAATTTTGTGTATGACACAAAATGTTTCAATGTTAATTTATTTCAATTTTTATAATCTCACTTATTTAAATCATTTACTAATAAGTTAGTAACTACATTATCATTATTTCATAAATATTTTTTTTATTTGATATATAAATACTATAAATAAAATACCATGATGTAGAAATCATTTTAACTTATTCATTAATATTTATAGTCGAATTTATCTTCTGTCTAAAACCATCCTAATACTGTTTTATTAAGAAGATAAAAGTTTATGGTATATTTCCCTTAACATTAAATTAAAAGTAAATAAATTTCATTTTCACAAAAATGTGGCCCCTAAAATCCAGAGGTTTGGCATAAGGGTTTATTTCGTCTATTAGGACACATAAAAGGATTTTAGGACAAGTTATATGATTTATTTATATTACTATAATATTATCTTTACCCTAATTTACCTAATTTTCCCCTTAAACATGGTAAATAAAAATAATTATTGATGTTACTATTCATAGTGTCAAAAAGTAAAAGTAACATATTAACATTATTTGAACCAAACGATTCCAAATATGGAATCCATTTTTTTTGAAATTTAAAACACATAATTGGCAGAAATTAATTTAATATCAATTCCCATGGTCAAAATGAGAAAGTTCATTTTTAAGATGTAAAAACTATCAAAATATTGGATTTTGTTTATGTAATAATTAAAAGTAAAATTACGTCTGAGGACCCAAATTGAATTAAATGATAAAAAATATCAATTTATACTTTAAAAAAAAATTAAAAATGACAATGTATCTATATAAATAAATTAGATGAAATGATAGTTATTAATTAAAATGTAATAGTTTTTCACTATTAATTAAAACTTATGTTTATAAGAAAAATACCAAAATTTCATCCAATGAATATTTTTATGCACTTATTCTATAAATGTAGATTAATTTGTTATATATAACATATAACATTGAAAAAGACTAGATTAAATTGGGGTTCTTCATCAAAAGGTGGTAAAACTACATTTTTAAAAAAATTCTTATTCGATTCGAAAAATAGAATTTGTTCTTATATTATATATAGAAACCATATAAGATAAAATTAAACTAATAAATTGAAAATCAATCATATATTTTTCGTTAAATAAAAATCCTTAAAGATTTATATGAAAACACAATTATTCTATTTTAAATAGGTTTTCTTAGAAACGCATCAATTATATTCAATTTCTCTTTCCTTCCATGTATAATAAATTTTGTAACAAATGATTAATTATTTAAACATATGTAAATTATATTTCAAAATTAAGTTTATATTATCAATTCCTTCCATTCCAATGGTTAGGTTTTAACTACCATTTAAAATCATATAATTATTACCTATATTATTTTTCATTATATCTCAATGTTGTGTGTAATGTACGATTTAGGAGAAAACCCCTTATTGAGTGTCAAGTAAGCTATAAGAAAAAGATTCCCCATTAACATATAAGTAAAAAATTATTCATTATTAAAAATTAAAAACAAAATATTATTCTATAAATACCTGGGTCGTTACATCCTTCCCCCTTTTGGAAATTGCATCCATAAAATTTTAAAATTGGGCTCAGATACATCATTAAATGTTCCATATCAGAAAAAGTGTCAATAAATGTATAACTTTATATGAAATAAAGAAACATAAAAATGTCACCTGAGCTAACACATACTAGGATTCCATGAAAACAAGGATATGGAAGAGAAAACTAACAACCATGTTCTGATGGAGTGTGATTGTAAACCAGATTAGGGGAATGTTAACAACACAAAAACCACAGACTTGTGATGGGTTAAATGGTCATTAATTACTTAGTAAGAAATGTAAATAAATAATGTTTTTGCTTTATGTTCCTTTTCATAATGTTGAGGAATTATTTTAGTACTTAAAATAATAACATAAGGAAATATACACACAATTTAATAAGTGATTAGCCCTTTATTAAATTTCTACCACAAATGTGTCATTTTCTCTAAACTATGAGTATTCTTGATGACATGGTTACTCTTGAAGTTCTAGAATCAACTTATAGATATTCACATAATAGAAATAACAGGAACTATATATTTCACCTATATTTAGACATTAAAAAACCAAAATGGTTAGTTCGAGATCAGATAATCCTCAAAATGGATAATTCATTATAAAAAGAAATATTACTCTCAATATCCAAAATTCAACAAATAATACCCAAATATTATAATATACCATTCTATATACAATTGAACATAAAATTATTCAATATAATAAAAACTAATACTGAATCAAAAAACTTAGAAAAATTTTATCACCTAGTCATCAAGGATAAATATTATCATTTATCTCTAAATAACATCGACTACTCATAATGTATAATACATAATAGTAATTATCCTATTCACATATTCTAAAATATATATTAATCATTTCAATAAATAAATCAAATAGTTATATGTCCACAATAAGAACGTATATTATTCCAAAATAAAACTCCACCATTAATTCTAAAAAAAATTCCATAGTATTCAATTTTACATAGGTGTATAGTGTTCTGAAAAGAGTGAACATCTTCCAAAATAACATTTATCAGTTAATTAAAAAATAATTTTCTATACTAATTATATCTATTAGATAAGAAACAATTTCTGAAATTTTCATTTTTTTGATACATAAACTCATTCAACTGAAATAAATAAGTGAAATTAACCAGGGACTTCACGTAGTCTAGTGGTAGATGATAAATCCCAGTCGCACTTTGGTTGTGGGTAAGATTCTCGTAGCATTGTCGGATGTGATGGGTTGTTACACAGTCTCTTCATTTTCATTTAAAAAAACTATATAATTCTAATAACATTCACAAAATGATATAAAATCCTTAAAAATATCAATAATATGTTTTAACCTCAAAAGTTATTTTATACCTCACATTTTGAATCCCAAAAAATAATAACCTACAATTTCCTCAAATTAAATCATCATATAAATATTAATGGTTCTTTATAACTATATTTACAAAAGAATAAATAATTCCTCCTCAATTAACATTTTTACAAAAAAAAAACATAAGGGATACATGTACTAGAATTATTCCAATGTGACCCCCTAAATAATAAATTTGAACATATCATCACCATAGATCTGACTTAACTATATAAATTCAAAAAATATAGACATCCAAATAGTTGAAAATTCTTCATGATCCTTTATCAATGTTTCCTACTATATTATATTATACTTATTTCCTACACACAAAATCATGCATAATTCCATAATATTTCAATAATGTTAAAACAAGAGGTAAGAATAATACATAGCATTTATGGGTCGTATTCAGTTTCCTTATCTTCAATTTGAATGGAATTAGGTATTGGTAAACATATATTTGTAAAACCCAACTAATCCCATTCTTGAACCTTCTTCTTACAAAATTTATTTATATAATTACAATGAACATCACATTTGAATCATTCAATTGATCCCTCATAATGAACTTCTTTCCCTTTCCTGGAGTCAATCAAAAACTTTCATTTTCACTAGCTGGTTATTGCTTTATGACCATCATTACTACTTCTATAATATATTTTCATCCCTTTAAAGCATTTTACTAGGTTCTTCATTGCACATCCTCAGTAAATAGGTTTTTTAATATACTTAACTTTGTGATTACTACATAAAGAACATATGGATTTGTTTCTTGAATATATGATTCCTTAAAAAAATACCCAAGGTTGAAGTGTTCATTCATGAATCTAGATATTTGGTTAAGAATAACCACAAGAGTTATTATTGTCTCTCCCATTCCATTAGGTTTCTCATTTAGTAATATGTCATAGTTTTCCTCGCATCCATTAGTACTTTGGTGCCTCCTCGATCAAACCATTTAACATAAAACCAAAAAAATTCAGTGTTATTATATTATAAAAATAATTTTATTTTATATTATAAAGAGAAAATACACTAAAATATACCTATTCATGTTATCATAAAATATCTAAATTTATATAAAATTAATTTGACTATTACAGATATTCTAACCATTATAGTTTGGTCACTTATGAATCAATAACACCCTAACGTCTAATGTTGTCTTAAACAACATATGATTCCAACTATAAGGCCACAATCGTAAACAATAATTATTCTAGAGAGAAGTCTATATTTTCAATTTAACTCACATCAAGTATCTTTTCATGTTTACAGATTTGGGGAAATAGGTCAAAACATATACATAACATCTTGAATATTACATGTAGACACTTTAACCCACTATCGTTTTTTGATCACACAAAAAACACTTTAACCCAAAATTTGACATCGTTTCATGTTTTAACAGCATAACATTTCCATGATTCGATACTTGACCCTATTATTCTCTACGTCCAATGAAAATCATTTCAAACCTTGTGATGAGCATAGAAATCTCAGTAAGGGATACATAAATAATGGAAACTATTAGTTTTGGGAAAACATGAATACCATGAATACATTATTATAAAATAATAAGATTTACCTTTAAGAAGTGATTAATACATGTCATGACCCATCCTCAGGGCTCGTGCCATGACTACCCCAAGACTACCTTCCATAGGCCAAGGGCTGGCGACTATCACCAAGGCGTAAATCCTGGAAAAAAGGGAAGGCATTGCCTTTATAAAGTAAACAAGCACCACAGAGTAAGAAAACAGAAAAGTAAACACTAAGTAAAAACAGAGTACAACTGAAAGTGCAGAAAACTAAATGGGCCAGTATACAAACCCAAACTGAAATTAAAGTACAACTCGAAAGGGAATACAACAACTGTAAAGTAAAATCCGCTACACCGAGCTATCCACTGGAAATCCCACATGAAGGGTGGGTACAGATAGCTCCACTGCTCCTCGGGTCCCACCGTCCGTTCCGAGCACATCCCACCCAGTGGTCCACCTCCAGGTACTGTCCTGCTCTGCGAGCCTCAACCACGATCAACGTTGTCCGTCATCTGCAACCAACACAACGTAGTGCGGGCATAGACCGTGCAGGGGTGAGTATAAGCTACTCAGTAGGGACCCCGAGACCCCCGAAGGTCTCCCAAAATCCCAAAAGGATAAAACACAAATGAAAGATACAAACACGAAGTAACAACTGACACTGCTTAGGTATATGCCCATACATGTACCTAAGTCATCATTTCAATACGCTCCAACCTCCGAGCCCAAGTACAACTCAGTCCACACAGGAAAGTATACGTATTCCACACATGAAAGAAAAACATAATCCACACAGGATAGCACAACACAATCCACACAGGAAGGTAATAGGATTCAGCTCACACAGGTATATTTCTTCGAGGACGATAGAGATGATCACTGATCCATCTAAGTCATCGGGTCCACAAAGGATCGATAGGTATTAACCCCCGCAAAGACCCACACAGGATCGGACCCACACAAGATCTGTGGGCGCTGGTTCACATAGGACCGCTGAGCGCTGACCCAAAGAGGATCGGACTAACACAGGATCGGTAGAACTGATCCACACAGGATCGCTGAGTCCTATAGTCGTCGTCGTCGAATCCACTAAGGATCTCTGCTCAGTCGTCGTCGCAGTTACAGTAGCAGTCGCAGCCAGCTCTAGGGTTCCCGCACACTGCAAGCTTGTTCGGGAGGGTGTGCTCCACGAGCCGAGAGGCAGATACATCAACTATCACATAGTCCAGAGTTGATGTATCCAAAAGTTTTGTATCGTCAACAGGAACTCAACGCAACAGACGGCGCGTCAATCAGACGCCCGGTCTGAGAGTTATTGGCTTTTTCGATCCAGGGGCCCGGTTGGTTTTTAAGGCAAAACCAACCCGACCGTACTCCACATGCGTCCAAACCTTGAGCGGAGTATGCCAAAAGATCTATCTCACTAGGAGGAACTCAACAAATCTGACGGCACGTCAATCGGACGTCCGTAGCTCAAGATATGAGCGATTCCGCTCCGAGGGCCCGGTTGGTTTCGTGCACGAACCAACCCGGACGAACTCAAAGTAATTTGAAACCTTGAGTGAAATATACCGAAACGACCGTCATGATCCAAGGATTGCATCGCCGCTGATGGCGCATCGGTTGGAGGACCGTAGCCCGAGTTATGGGAATTTGAACCTAAATAGTTCGGTATCGGGGTTTCGGGCCCAGGCCGACCCGGCCCGAGACCCCCCCCCCCCCCCCCGGTTGGCCCAAACCCGGTCGACCCGCTCCGGACAGGGTCGGCCCGGCCCGGCCTGGCCGACCGGCCAGGCGCCGGTCCGGCTCAAGGCAGCGCGCTGGGTGCGCTGCCAGCTCGGCCTTCAGCTGAGCTGATTGAGAAGACGGGGGGGGGGGGGGGGGGGGTGCCTGCACCCCTTTGTAACAGCGCCCCCTCCCCCTCATAATGGGGGGCCGTTCAACTAGCTGGGGGAATTTAATTCCCCCGGGTTGCTTCTTTCCGGCCGGCCCGACCTGGCCGGCTGACTCCCTCTCAACGGGACCGGCGGTGGTCGGTCCCCTTCCAGCTCCGACACCGGCGGCCCTGATGGCCGCCGGTCACCAAGCTCCACTGCGGCCCTAAACCGGCCGCTTCCCTTGTCGTTCGGCGTGGTGCGACAACACTGTGTCCCTCCGCCGCGACTCTGCTCCGTCCGCGGCCCCTTCGACTTCCCTCGACGCGACGCGACGGCGTCGCGTTCTTGAATTTCTTTCCACGGCGCGGCGCGACGGCACCACGCAATACTTTTCATGTAATTCCCATGTGGTGCGATGGCACCACGCCATCCCGTTCCATCCTCAAGGGAACAAACATGAACATAGGAGGGGGTTCGGCCGTGTTTGTGCGGTCCGGACCCCTCTCATTAAATGATAACATTTAGTCGATTAACTACGAGGTTCGACATGCTAGAATCAAGAACGGAAACAATTAATAAAATAACAATAATCCTCTACCTCGGTTTCAAGTGCGGAGCACGCCAACAAGCCGCGGAAGACAAGCATCGCAGAGGTCGGGTGTCGGGGGAATCGTACGTCGATTCCGTTGACATCGAGGTGCGTCCGAAGAGGTACGTCGCTAGAGAAGCTTCCTAAGCTGACAGAGAAAGCCCGAGGAGGAAGCGAAGTCTCCTTTCGTTGACACGGGAAGAAGATCAAAAGAAGCGGTGTTGTCGATCTTCGGAAACACACCAGCTGCGAGGAAGAGAAGAGACGACACGTTCTTTCTCTTCTATGGTGACATCGTTCTTCGTCGGAGCCTAAGTGTTCTTCGCTTTCTTCGTCAAGGTTGAAGAAGATGAAGAATGCTTCCTAATCCTCTCAATGTGGAAAAAGATACTAACCAAAATAAAATAATTCTAAGCCTTATTTTATTCACACATTCTAACCTCTTTTAATTTCAAAAGTTTGAAATTCAATAACTCATCTTAATTAATAACACAAGTTTTCAAATTAATTAGAGTGGAGTTATTGGGGAGTTTAAGGGAAGTTGAAGAGTTAGGGCTCGTGTGGCCCCCACCACACATAATTTTCTCATGGGAGGTTATGTGGATGTGGGTCCCACCTCTAACTCCCTTTGGGAGAAAATAACCAACAAAGTTAAAAATAAATTTTGTTTCACAATTTATTTATCTTCTTCGAATTTCCCCCAAAACTAACTTTCTTCCCGCATAAAACTAAATCTCGGAAAAGGTCTCCTTAAGTGAAAATTGGTGCTGCGAGTTCATCGGTGCCCTCAGAATTCGATTCCGGGCAATGGTTCAAAAGTTAGAAAATCCCGCTCATTCATTCACTGAACGTACCCGAGCCAAAATTTTGAAATTGATTCCGGGCACACCGTGCCTCGAAATCAGGTTCCGTCACAAACCGCGATCTTGTAAAATTATAAAGAAAATTAAGAAAAAATTTCCCTTGAATTTTACAGGTCATTACATTACTCCCACCTCAGGAATTTACGTCCCCGTAAAGATACATCAAAACTAGGGAAACAAATGAGGGTATTGAGCATGCATCTGAGCCTCCCACTCCCAAGTGCTCTCCTAGAGGTTCCCGTGCTTCCATCTGATGTGCAACAGAGGAATCGACCGTTCACGTAAGACCCGCTCCTGTCGATCCTCGATCTCCACCGGGACCTCCGTAAAAGTTTCCCCATCGTCAACGTCAAGCTCCCCCATGGTCAATGATGTGCGTCGGGTCGTGCACGTATCTCCTCAGCTGAGATACGTGGAAGACGTCGTGCACCCGGTGCAACTGAGGTGGTAGAGCCAGACGATAAGCCACCTCGCCTATCCTGCTGAGGACCTGGAATGGTCCGATAAAGCGTGGAGACAACTTGCCGCCTCGGCCAAATCTTCGTATACCACGTCGAGTTGATACATGCAAGAAGACGTGGTCACCATACTCAATCTCTAGTGGCCTCTGCCTCCTTTCAGCGTATGACTTCTGTCGGCTCTGAACTGTCCTCATCCGCTCCTGGATGCGCTGGACCTTCTCTGTCGTGGCCTTGACCATCTCTGATCCCACAAGTGCTGACTCCCCATGGTCTGTTCAGCACAAATGAGATCTACACGGTCGGCCGTACAACACCTCGTACGGTGAAATTCTGATGGTGGAGTTGTAGCTGTTGTTGTACGCGAACTCCACCAAGGGTAGGTGGTACTCCCAGCTACGACCAAAGTCGAGGACACATGCGCGGAGCATGTCCTCGAGAGTCTGAATGGTCCTCTCCGTCTGACCATCCGTCTGAGGATGAAAGGCTGTGCTCAGACGTAGCTGTGTCCAGAACGCCTCCTGTAATCCCTTCCATAGCCGGGAAGTAAAGAGAGCATCTCGATCGGAGACAATAGATCATGGCACTCCATGAAGCCGCACAATCACCTGAACGTAAAGTCGTCCCAAGCTCTCCACTTAGCCCTGCTCTTGGATGGGTAAAAAGTGAGCCCACATGGTGAGTCGGTCGACAATCACCCAGATGGAGTCATGACCTCTGGAAGTGCGTGGATGTCCAGTCACGAAGTCCATAGATATCCCGTCCCACTTCCACTCCAGGACCTCCAAGGGTTGTACCAAGACTACTGGTACCTGGTGCTCTGCCTTCACTTGCTGGCAGGTGAGGCATCGAGAAACGAACTCTGCCACAACCTTCTTCATGCCCGACCACCAGTGCTGTCGTCTGAGATCCTGGTACATCTTCCCCACTCCATGATATACCGCCAATGGAGAAGTGTGAAACTCTCTCAGCACCTCCTCTCGCAAAGCGACTGGTACCATGGTACGTCCTCTGAAAAGGATGTCGTGCTCTGCTCCAAAGGAGAAACCATCAGGTGCCTGTCCTGAGGATATCTGTGCATGCCGTGTCCCACAGTCAGCGTCCCCACACTGTGCCTCTCTGACTCGCTGCTATAGTGGAGGAGTGACTGTGAGAGACTGAAGGAAGGCTGCTCCAACTCTATCCATGATGGATATCTGCAAAGAGGATAGGTGCTTCGTCGCCTCCTCAAGTAGCTGAATGCCTGTCCTCCTACTGAGGCCATCGGCTTCTATGTTCCCCTTCCCAGGAGTATAGAGTATCTCAAAGTCATAGTCCTGGAGGAACTCGTGACATCGCCGCTGTCTTAGGTTCAGGTCCTTCTGCTAGAAGATATACCTAAGACTCTGATGATCAGAAAGGACTGTAAAGCGCTCTCCCATCAGGTAGTGTCGCCATGTCTTCAGAGCTAAGACCACTGCTGCTAACTCCAGGTCATGGGTAGCGTATTACTGCTCATGCGGCCTCAATTGACATTATCCATAGGCAATCACTGCCCGCTCCTACATCAGGACACATCCGATTCTTGTCAATGATGCATCGCAGTAGACTACGTATCCTACTCCCTCCTCAGGCAACCTCACGATAGGTGCGCTGGTCAATCTCTGTCTCAGCTCCTGGAAGCTCTGCTGACATCTATCTGACCACACGAAGGGTTTCCCCTTCTTCGTCAAAACTGAGAGTGGTTCCGCAACTCTAGAGAAGTCAGGCACGAATCTCCGGTAATATCCAGCTAATCCCAAGAATCTCTGCACCTCCGTCACGCTCCTGGGTGGCTCCCAAGCCTAACACTGCCTCGATCTTCACAGGATCCACTGCAACTCCCGCCTCAGAGATTATGTGTCCCAAGTAGTGGACCTCACATATCTAGAACTGGAACTTCGAGAGCTTAACATAAAGCTGGTGCTCTCGGAGTGTGTATAGTACAACCCGTAAGTGGTAGGCGTGCTCCTCCTCAGTCGTCGAGTAAATAAAAATTTCGTCGATGAAGACCACGACAAATTGATCGAGGAATGTCGGTAAGATCCTATTAATGAGGACCATGAACACTACTGAAGAATTGGTTACACCGAATGGAATAACCAAGAACTCATAGTGGCCATACCGACATCAAAAGGCCGTCTTCTGCACGTCCACGTCTCCAACTCTGAGCTGATGATAGCCTTACCTGAGGTCTATCGTCGAGAACCACCGTGCTCCCTTGAGCTGATCAATGAGGTCATCAATCCTCGGTAGCAGAAACTTGTTCCTCACTGTCACCTGGTTCAGTCGACGATAATCAACACAAAGTTGCAATCTCATGTCCGCCTTCTTGGTGAACAAAATCGGGGAAGCCCAGGGTGAAACACTGGGTCAGATGAACCCCTTGCCCTGAAAGTCCTCCAACTGTACCCATAGCTCTCGAAGCTCAGCGGGGGCCATCCGATATTCTGAAGTCGATATCGGGGATGTCCCGGGGTACATGTCAATATAAAAGACTATCTCCCTGCGAGGAGTTAACCCTGAGACGTCGTCGGAAAAAACATCTGCAAGCTGATCCACCACTACAGGAAAAGCAGGACTCTGCACATCAACTGCTCCTAGGATGAGGCTAGCCAACTGATGAGTAATGGGTTGTCCTCTCCTCTGTGGAAGTCCTTCCTGTGGTGCAAAGGCTCCCTTCTCACCGGTGAAGGTAAACAAGCTCCCGTCGGTGCGTACACATCGCACCTTGCGCCTAAAACAGTCAATCTGTGCATGGACCGTAGATAACTAATCCATACCCAAGATGATGTTTTAAGGCCTCGACGCTGCTACACGAAGATCCCAGCCGATGCTCTCGCCTCCTAGTGTAAGCTCACACTGCCGGCACCAGTGCGTAATCGTCGAGTCTGATCCCGTAGGAGTATCTAGCTGTAAGGATCGAGCCAACGACTCTATCGGAATCTCTGAGCTCCGAACAAGGGAAACGTCTATGAAAGAGAGACTCACTTCTGTGTCTATAAGTACGATAGCAAGGGTGTAATAGACACAGATAGTACCTCGAATCATCTCGGGTGCACCGGGGTCGTAGGACTCTGCTGCCTGGAGCTGTGTCTGTCTCTGCCCGCCAGCTCCATGTGGTCGGGGTGGACCTCCAGGTGGTGGTGGTGGTAGAGCCTCAAAGCATCTCCCACCACCTGTTGTTCGGTAGCTCCTCTTCCTCGTCCGCCTCCTCCCTGCGGATCACCACGGTCGACCCTCTACCTCTGCCTTGGTGGTCCCTCAACCGTATGCTGCTCCTCGGCACGGCGGGTTGGGCAGTCACGAGCCATGTGGCCCTGCCCGCCGCACGAGTAGCACTGTCTGCCTCTCGAAAGACTAGCTCCGCGCTGTGTGCCCCGCACTGCTGAGCCAGTGTCCTGAGGTCGTCTACATGAGGGTCTGGTCTGCCTGGACCCTTGAGTCATCCGTCGAATTCCTGCTGCAGTAGACTCTGCTACGTGCCGCCCTGCGGTGGGTCTCGGTGCTGGTGTAGACTCAGCAAGAATTCTCTCGATCAAAAGGTCCCACTCATGTACTCCCGTCTGAGTCGGTATGCTGAGGGAGATCAGAGATGCCATGATCTCGTGTCTCAAACCCTGCTCAAAGGTCCGGGCCCGGAAGAATGGGTCTCGTACCATGTCGGTCGTGTAGCGCGAGAGATCGGTAAATCTCACCGAGTACTGAGCGACCGTCATACTACCCTGCCGCAGCTGAAGAAGCTCCTGAATGCGCACCGCATGGAGAGTGGCTGGGACGAACTCCGAGCGGAAGAGGCTCTCAAAGTCCGTCCAAAGTAGAGATTCCTCATCGTGCACATGGAGCATCAAGCTCCACCATCGGCCCGCTGGTGCGGGAAGTAGGCTCGCAGCGAGGATCACCATGAGGTCTGCTGGTGTCCTCACTAGCCTGAAAACTCGTACGACTGCCTCCAGCCAGTCCTCGACTATCTGGGGGTCCATATCCACATGAAACCTGGGTAGTTGCTGGCTCTGAAACTCATGCAGTGCACTGAGGTGACGTGCATCATTAGCGGTTGGTGCTGGAAGAATCGGTGGCTCGGCGGGTAGTGCTACCGCTGGTGCCACTGCTGACAAAGGGCCATGCACCGAGGCCTCATCGCTCGGTGGGCTCTCATCACGCTCGACTCTTGGAACCCTAGGTGGCTGCCGTCGTGGGGCCATCCTGAAAAGTAAACAGGTGCACCACGGTCAGAACAATATACCTGGTGAGATGATACAAAGTTATCACAAAGAAAACTTGAAACACACATGCAATCATTGTTTTCGTGCATTAAGTCGGAAATCCGAAGTCAGGGTCCTGGTGTACGGATACGTCGGCCGCCGCACCAACACTGGACTCCCTGGACTGATAACCGCACTCAATACCCAAAACATTATTGCTTCACATAGAAAAGATCAGAGTTCGCGGTAGAACCGAACTCCTCTGATACCAATTTGTCACGACCCGTCCTCGGGGCCCGTGCCGTGACTACCCCAAGCCCACCTTCCATAGGCCAGGGGCTGGCGACTAGCACTAAGGCGTAAATCCCGGTAAAAAGGGAAGGCATTGCCTTTGTAATGTAAACAAGCACCACAGAGTAAGCAAGAGAAAAAGTAAACACTAAGTAAAAACAGAGTACAACTGAAAGTGCAGAAAAGTAAATGGGCCAGTATAAAAACCCAAACTGAAAGTAAAGTACAACTCGAAAGGGAATACATCAAATGTAAAGTAAAAGCCGCTACACCGTGATGTCCACTGGAAATCTCACCTGAACGATGGGTAGAGATAGCTCCACTACTCCTCGGGTCCCGCCATCCACTCTGAGCACGTCCCGCCCAGTGGTCCACCTCCAGGTACCGTCCTGCTCTGCGAGCCTCAAGCACGATCAACGTTGTCTGTCGTCTGCAACCAACACAACGTAGTGCAGGCATAGCCCGTGTAGGGGTGAGTATAAGCTACTAAGTTGGGACCCCAAGACCCCCGAAGGTCTCCCAAAATCCACAAAGGACAAACCACAAAAGAAAGATACAAACACGAAGTAACAACCGACACTGCTTATGTATATTCCCATACATATACCTAAGTCATCATTTCAATACGCTCCAACCTCCGAGCCCAAGTACAACTCAGTCCACACATGAATGTATACGTATTCCACACAGGAAAGAAAAGCGTAATCCACACAGGATAGCACAACACAATCCACACAGGAAGGTAACAGGATTCAGCTCACACAGGTATATTTCTTCGAGGACGATAGAGATGATCACTGATCCATCTATGTCATCGGACCCACAAAGGATCGATAGGTACTAACGCCCGCAAAGACCAACACAGGATCAGACGCACAGAAGATCTGTAGGCGCTGGTTCACGCAGGACCGCTGAGCGTTGACCCACACAGGATTGGACCCACACAGGATCGGTAGCACTGATCCACACAGGATCGCTGAGTGCTGTAGTCGTCGTCGTCGAATCCACTAAGGATCTCTGCTCAGTCGTCATCGCAGTCACAGTAGCAGTCGCAGCCAGCTCTAGGGTTCCCGCACACAACAAGCTTGTTCGTGAGGGTCCACTCCACGAGCCGAGAGGCTGATACATCAACTGTCACATTGTCCAGATTTGATGTATCCAAAAGTTCCGTATCGTCAACAGGGACTCAACGCAACAGACGGCGCGTCAATCAGACGCCCAGTCTGAGAGTTATTGTCTTTTTAATTCCAGGGGCCCGGTTGGTTTTTAAGGCAAAACCAACCCGACCGTACTCCACCTGCATCCAAACCTCGAGCAGATTATGCCAAATGATCCCTCTCACTATGAGGAACTCAACAAAGCTGAAGGCAAGTCAATCGGACATCCGTAGCTCAAGATATGAGCGATTCCGCTCCGAGGGCCCGGTTTGTTTCGTGCACGAACCAACCCGGCCGAACTCAAAGTAATCCAAATCTTTGAGTGCGATATACCGAAATGACCTTCTCGATCCAAGGATCGCATCGCCACTGATGGAGCGCCATTTGGAGTTCCGTAGCCCGCATTATGGGAATTTGAACCTAAATAGTTCGGTATCGGGGTTTCGGGCCCGGGCCAACCCGGCCCGAGACCCCCCCCCCCCAGCTGTCCCGAACCGGGTCGACCAGCCCCGGACATGGTCGACGCGGCGCGTCCTGGCGCGGTGCGGCGCGGCGCAGCCCGGAGCGGCCCGGCAGGGCTCGGCCCGGCCTGGCAGACCGGCCAGGTGCCGGTCCGGCTCAAGGCAGTGCGCTGGGCGCGCTGCCAGCTCGGCCTTCGGCTGAGCTGATTGAGAAAACGGGGGGGGGGGGGGAGTGCCTGTCCCCCCTTTGTAACCCCCCCCCCCCCTCATTATGGGGGGCCATTCAACTGGCAGGGGGAATTTAATTCCCCCGAGTTGCTTCTTTCTGGCCGGCCCGACCTGGCCAGCTGGCTCACTCTCAACGGGACCGGCGGTGGCCGGTCCCCTTCCGGCTCCGACATCGGCGGCCCGGCTGGCCGCCGGTCACCCAGCTCCGCCGCGGCCCGGAACCGGCCACGGCCCTTGTTGTCCGGCGCGGTGGGACGGCACCGCGTCCCTCCACCGCGGCTCCGCTCCGGCCGCGGCGCCTTCGACTTCCCTCGACGCGATGCGACGGTATCGCGTTCGTGAATTTCATTCCACGGTGCGGCGCGACGGCACCGCACAATACTTTCCGTGTAATTCCCGCATGGTGCGATGTCACCACGCCATCCCGTTCCTTCCGAAATGGAACAAACATGAACATAGGAGGGGGTTCGGCCGTGTTTGTGCGGTCCACCCCTCTCTCGTTAAATGATAACATTTAGTCGATTAACCACGAGGTTCGACATGCAAGAATCAAGAAAGAAAACAATTAATAAAATAACAATAATCCCCTACCTCAGTTTCAAGAGCGGAGCACGCCAACAAGCCGTGGAAGACAAGCGTCACGGAGGTCGGGTGTCGCAGGAATCGTACGTCGATTCCGTTGACATCGAGGTGCGTCCGAAGAGGTACGTCGCTGGAGAAGCTTCATAAGCTGACCGAGAAAGTCCGAGGAGGAAGCAGCGTCTCCTTTCGTTGACACGGGAAGAAGAACGAAAGATGCGGCGTCGTCGATCTTCGGAAACACACCGGCTGCGAGGAAGAGAAGAGAGGACACGTTCTTTCTCTTCTATGGTGACGACGTTCTTCATCGGAGCCTATGTGTTGTTCGCGTTCTTCGTCAAGGTTGAAGAAGATGAAGAATGCTTCCCAATCCTCTCAAGGTGGCAAAAGATACTAACCAAAATAAAATAAGTCTAAGCCTTATTTTATTCACACATTCTATCCTCTTTTAATTTCAAAAGTTTGAAATTCAATAACTCATCTTAATTAATAACACAAGTTGCCAAATTAATTAGAGTGGAGTTATTGGGGAGTTTAAGGGAAGTTGAAGAGTTAGGGATCATGTGGGCCCCACCACACTTAATCCTCTCATGGGAGGTTATGTGGATGTGGGTCCCACCTCTAACTCCCTTTGAGAGAAAATAACCAAGAAAGTTAAAAATAAATTGTCTTCCACAATTTATTTAACTTCTTCTAATTTCCCCCAAAACCAACTTTCTTCCCGCATAAAACGCATTCTCGGAAAAGTACTCCTTAAGCGAAAATCGGTGCTGCGAGTTCATCGGCGCCCTCGAAATTCGATTCTGGGCACCGGTTCAAAAGTTAGAAAAACCCGGTCATTCGTTCACTGAACATACCCGAGCCAAACATCAGAAATTGATTCTGGGCACACCGGGCCTCGGAATCAGGTGCCGTTAGAAACCGCGCTCTTGTGAAATTCTAAAGAAAATTAAGAAAAAAATTTCCTTGAATTTTAAGGGTCTTTACAATACAATTACCTCAATATAATATCTTTTTGTATCATTTATGTAACCAAAATATTACCATAATCCCATAGAAAGAAATATATAACATATTAAGGTAAATTGAGACATAAACATACCTAAATAGAATAACCAAACAATTGAATTCCACTCATATCATTAAATGGAATAGCCAGAGATCTGAAATTGATACACAATGTGTTGGATGTTATAACGTAACAACCTATCCTTGGTTAATCATAGAACCATCCATAATTTAATTTATCACGTAACTACACGTCATTGGTTTATCATGGATCCACCCTTCATTTGGTTTAACACATAAACACTCATAAAATATCCAAATACTATTATATAATCATGGCACATAAAACATTGTAAATATCAACATTTCAGTAATAAAATTTCTTTGAAATCACAAGAAATCATTTCATGATATTGAAATAATTACTCCATTTAAATTTCCATTTTCAATTCCAAAACAACCAAAAAGGGAAAAAGGTATTTCTTTTCCATTTTAAAACATGATGGAGAATAAAGAAGCCAAATACTAAATGACGATTATGGTGGCTGAGAGGTCATTATCTCTACATAAATTAATAACAATAATTTTTTCACTTAGTAAAATTAATCATAGAAAAAATATTCCCTTATAATGAAATTAAATGTAAAAGGGTTTTATTATACACTTTATAAATTAAGGAAGTGTATATTATCCAAATATGCCGCATTGAAATGAGATTGAGATGATCTCCCTAACATTTATCATTTGGTAAATATAATAGATTTATTTTGTGTATTCATAATAAGTACACATTAGTACATTATAAATACAAAAAATAACATCAAATGTTATTTCTTACATATTCATTGCACAACATAATTTTAAAGTAGAATATTGAACCAATAAATGTAAATTGGTTTAAGAATTTCCCTTACCTTGCATCATATTCATCACACTTCTTACTTTTTCATCCTGAACAATAAAATTAATTTAATTTATACATTATTAAAAACTTTCTAATTTCTAATATTCCTTTTAAATCACTTGTTAACACATTATAAAAATTACATAATTAATTAATGTCAATATAAGTCATTTTGTCAATATTGGGTACAAATTGTCCATGTGGTCAAAAGAGAATTATCTACAGAATAGTATTCATTATTTAAATATCTTATATATATAGTATATATTTATTTACAATAGTCCATAAAGTTTAGATTTAAGAAATGAAATACACCGTTCATGGAGACGGTAAGCCGTACGTACGCAAGAATACTACTTTAATTTTGTTTTTTTATTTAATGAATTGAAAACTAAATGATATATAGGTATATTATAATTCTAGTATAATATAATATGATATATATTTCACATAAGTTCCTTAACTCCATATTATATACATTCAATATATGGAGTAAACGAGTTATATCACTTTGAGGGGCCATTAGACCACACTTCCTCAAATGGAATTGTCGTATATACATATTAAAAAAACATAATGTTATAGTGTAATTGAAAAATACAGAAGCCTAAATACTATATAAATACAATATATATCATATATAAATATAGTACCATCATAATTGCCCCCATTAGTGGTGGAATGGGAGAATCGAACAATCATCATTTTGTGAGGCAGCAGTTCACCGTACAGAAAAACAACATGTTCGTATACATTAGATGGAGGTGTGTGCATGTTTATTTAAAATCGTTATCATAAAACATTCATATTATATTTAATATATTTTTTATTCTATATAATCAAATAAAAGAATATAAATGGAGTTGGGAAGTAAAATAACTGAATGAAACTTTAGAGAAGATGCTACCTCTTAAAACATGTACCTCCCTTTGATTAGAGCCGAAATGCAATTTTAAATTGCATTCTACTTGTGGTAAGGCTTCAACGAGTAAGAGATTGAAATTGGGAGATTATTTTTTCATTTTTTGTATGATCGAAGGGTTTTATAGGTGTGATTAAATTAGTAGAGATGATTCCCTCTTATAAGATGGTGAGGGGGAACTTTTTGAAGGTATTGAAAGAATATTTTATTATAAAAAGAATATCTATTTCAAATTTCCCAAAGTCCATTATGTCAAAGATAAGATATCTTTGGGTGAATCAATTCTCAACCAATAGGTTATGGACAACATTAGGTCACAAATTAACCTTAACTTTTAGCTTTAACCCATATCTAACTAATTTTACTCATAACATGTCTTCTTGTATATTTATAGTCTATGATTAATATAGTTACTATAAAATGACAATAGAAACATAGTTGGTCAATTAATGAAATTTTCAACATTATCAAATCCATGTGGCTGAATTATATTTTTTTAGAACTATTATATTATTTAATAAAATATTATGTTTTTAAAACTCATTCTTTTCAATTTCTATTCTATTCATATCTTGACTTTTTAGAAATCCATAACAACGTCATTATTTCTAAAAAACCTCATTATTTCAAAGATAAAAATTCATACACATCCCTAATATTAGCGTATAGAATAAAAAGTTTTAAATTACATTTATTTTAATATTAATAATCTCATTTAACTAAATAATTCATTAATAAAGCAATCACTACATCATCATTATTTCGTAACGAAATTTATTTATTTGATTTCTAAAAATTAAAAATAAAATACCATGATGTTGGAATTATTTTATTATTTCCAAATTATATTTACAATTTAATTTATCTTTTGTATAACCCCATATTAAAATTTTTTTATTATGAAGATACAATTTTATGATATATTTTCCTTAACTTTTAATTAAATGTAATTAAATGTCATTTTTGAAAACAAGGGGCTCCCAAATGCCCAAAGTTCGGACTAAAAAACTATTTGGTCATAAATAACTCATAAAATGACGTTTGAAAACGTTTTAGGTTAAATATATATTACTATAATTTTATTTTTACCCACATTTAACTACTTTAAACATTTAACATCGTAAAAAAAAGTTACTAAAGTTACAATTCATAATGTCCACAAATCAAAGTAACAAAATTACATTTTTTGGAAAACTAATTCCAAATTTTGAATCAAATATTGATAATTAAAAAAACAATCGGTATAAATTAATTAAAAAATAATTCCCATTTTCAAAATGGGAAAGAGGGTTTTTAAGATGTAAAAACTATCAACAGATTGACATTTTTTCATTTAAAATTTAGATGTGAAATTACATCCAATTAAAACCATTGGATTAAGTTATATATAAATAATCCAATAATACATTATAAAAATTAATATCACAATTTAAGAATGTAAATAAATTATATCAAAAGACAATTTTGAATTAAAATGAAATATTTTTTCACTATTCAATTATAAAAATAAATTTTATTATAAAAATACCAAAACATCATTCAAAGTAAATATTGATGTACCTATTCTATATAATATGTTTATTTTTTCAAATAGAAAATTTAAAAGTGCCAAATACAAGATTTAGAACGTGTTTTCTAATAAAAGGTGGTAAAACTGCATTTTTAGAAATATCCTTCTTTTGTCTAGAAAAATTTAATATGCTCTTATATCATATCAACAAAAAATATAAGATAAAATTAAAAAAATTAAATGGATTACATATAATCTATTTTTCATTATCTGAAAATCCATAAAGTATGATATAAAAACACAATTATTCTCTTTTAAATAAGTTTTCATAAAAACTCATCCTTTATATTCAATTGGTTTTTATTTCTATTTATAATAAATTTTGATACCAATGAATCCTTATTTAAACTTGTGAAAACCATATTTAAAAATTCAGTTGATATTATTTTTCCCACCATTCCAACTTCTTGGCGTTAACAACATTTTAAAATAATAATAATATTACTCTATTATTTTTTGTATATCTCAATGTTGTGTGCAATATAAGATTTCTGAAGAAACCCATTGTTGTGTTTTGAGTACACTATTGGAAAATGAGTCCCCATAAACATAAAATTAATATTTTCGATATAAGTATTAATATAAGTCCAAAAGTATTATTATATAAATATATATATTTCTATAATGAGTAATGATATACCTACATCCATGAGATAATGCATGTTCATGGTTTACCAAGTTCTATAATTTCAGACAAAGATGCTGGGATCATATCTTAGTTCTGTATATTGATATAGAAGGTATTGGGTTAAAATTTTCTCTTAAGTACATCCTACCATCCACATTTTGATGGGTAGTCTGAGTGTACCATACATTTGTAAGAGGATAGTTTATGGGCCAATATTCTTGATTTTGGAATTTCATGGAAAATGAATAATGCACTATATGAGTTTTCCTACATCAAATGATTTAATGAAACAATTATTATGACTTTGAATGAGTCTTTCTATGGTAGACTATACCATTCATCTCTATGATGTCTTGAGGCAGGTGATACAACTATAATGGGTCTTTATCTCATTCAAGAGAGTTCATAGAATGTATAGATGATTCAGAATCATATGGCTATAGCTCAGTCAATGATGAAGTCTTATACCAAATGTTATTGTATATATCTAGAGTAAGATGTCAGAGAAGAGGACATTTTATTTGTATTATCTCATTTGGGTCAGAGGAATTAAGAGACCTAGAAATTTATCGATCATATATTTTGGTATTTTTGAAATAGTGGATATTGATGGGTTAGTATCGATATTAATTACCATAACCTTATATATATTGTTCCTTGACTGGAATATTTTATTTGTATTCGATTCGAAGGTATCATAAAAACATTTCCTATTCTTCTAACCCATAGGATATCTAGATACAAATAGATTAATCTTTTGAGGAGCATCAAATAACTATCATTGATTAGAGCATGAATGATCTCCAAGTTAGGTATGTTCCCCTCATATTAGTTCTATGAAAGAACAAACAAATACATGTTGAGACCTTGGAGCGGGACACTGATGCATGTGCAGAGTTATTGGAACTCTGTTTAGATAATGTAATACCACCTTCAGAAGGGAAACTCAGCGATGATTTGTCTTGTGAATGGGAGGTTAGCGTGTCCTGAATTATATCAAATATATGGAAAAAATTAATTCAAATTCCTTTAAAATAACCTAATATAAATGGATAAATTGTTAATGGTGGTATCTGCTGCATCCAGGGATAGTACGAATCCTAGATCCTAGTAATGGAAAGAGTCATCCTAAGAAGACAGGTTAGAAGAAATTGTGTTGCCCTGCATGCGTGGTTTCCCATAATTTCACATTAGCTACATTAGGGACATAGGGGATCCACATTATGTGTGTAAGCATGATATTAAATTCTCATGACGTTGTGACCCACCTACATATTTTGAAAAGATTATTTCTCAAGGATTTCACATGGTTAGTCAAACCATTATCCAAAGAATGCTAGGTTCTTCCATATAGTAGTTAATGGTTCACAGTTGGAAGGAGGTTTGGCGAAATCATTTGAAAAAACTAGTAACACGTTTTTTATGATATCACTAAAATACACCTCTTTAATTATTTCATCTCTCTTAATTTTATACCACCTCCATTCTAGTGGAAATTTCCTCCCCTATTTCATATATTTTATCCTCCCCTATTCATATTGCATATGCTTGGT
Source organism: Viscum album (assembly GCA_963277665.1). NCBI lineage: Eukaryota > Viridiplantae > Streptophyta > Magnoliopsida > Santalales > Viscaceae > Viscum > Viscum album. The sequence goes on along the minus strand of OY728126.1, from coordinate 648,796,164 downwards.
CCATCATATGTGGTCTAAATCAGTCAATTTCATAATAAAGAGAAATCTATCAGTAACCTCCATCTTTATATATGACATATTTCAAGGCTCTTATCCCTACTATGGATCTGGTTTTTTGTAAACACTTTTTCTTAGTAGTCATTATTTTTGAAAAATCCTTCGATATATTTTATTCTATATCATATAAAAACTCGATAATGGGTGATTGGAGTGATACTAAACCATGGAATGTGGAATAGGGTCTTTAACATTGTTCTATATTTTTAAATGATGTGCCATATTGACATTAGACTCAAACTTCCAATGATTATTCTTTCTTTTATAATAATTTTATTAAAATGGGGTTCAATGTAATGTATGGCCAATCCTCACTGTGAAACACATCTATGGTATGTTCTCTTGGTCAGTATACACCTCTTATGGTGTTCCCATCATTATTGGATATTTTCCCAAGCCTCAAATTGTTCATTACCATGTGAAAGTCATATTTTCATTAAATTTTTTAAATTATAATTTGATTTAAGAGATATTTTTTCCCTGGATAGGGATCCTTAATATTCATTCATTTCAATTTATAGTAAAATTATCATTCTTTATGATTCAAATTTACTTCCATGTTCCCTATATTTCTAGTGTGAATGTGAATTGGTCGAATACATTTTTCTCATGACATATGTATTTTATTTAAATATATTATATTCCAATTCCTTTGTAATGTTTTTTATTCCATTAAATATACTTATTGGATATTTCCTAGTAATCATGCCTTGGATAATTGAGTTTATAATTGTCTATAATTCCTTATGAAACATATAATTGTTTTAATTATTTAATTCGGATATCTCACTAGTAATTTTTTTTAATTTTCATTTGATGAAATTTTTTTTATATGTATATATGTAATGACTTTTGATTTTACCTGGTTCATATGGATCACTTATTATATGATGAGAGAGAAAATGGTTACTGAATTAAGGATTTCATAGATGGATTTACCGCACTTGGTTGGTTACTATAATAAGAACCGAGAGAATTGATTTGGATTTCTATGTACATTATCTCTATGGGGTTTATATATACTTATGAGAAAATCTATTTCCCTAGGGGAGAAACCAAAAATGATACCGCTGGAAAAATTGATATTCAATACCCCAGGTGATACTTGGTCTATATATGAGACAATTATTACTGACTCAGAGTTCACCATGTCTTGAGTGATACAACAATCACTATTTGGGAAGACTAGGATGGACTTGATTACTTTTATTACATCAGTGAAATCTATTATAACCATCGGGATTATATTTAGATCTCCTTGGAAGATCTCAATACTCCAAAAATATATTTATTTATATTTCGTGCATTTTTGATGTTTTCCCTTTATATTATGATCATTATTGTATTATAATAAGTAAATGTGGCCTCTAAGGTAAAACACAAGCTTGGGTTAATATTCTACTTAGGTTGGTTCTTTTGAATTATCCCTTATACAAATGTTTTTACTTTCTAGGGAACTTGATCAGATATCTATCTTAGACCGAAGTATCTCTTATCATCTTGGTGTCCATATAGGAACCCGAACGAGGGTGTTTATTATTTAATTTTTTTATTGTCAGTCATTTATGTATTATAGAACACTATTTTATGTTTATCTCATGATACAAATCAACATAGACATAAAGGGTTCTATACTACTATGATTTTTTCCCATACCAAACATTGGACTCATTGGTTTAACTAACCTCACTTTTCATATATTAACATTACATTACATTTGTTGAATATTTTAAACATTATACTAAAAAACACCCAAAGATCATACTAGTATAATTCCTTTCGAAACATATAAATATAAACCTTGATATACAAGTGTGCTACCTTACCTCCCAGTTTGTTCTACAGGACTACAACCATTCATAGATGCATTAAACAGAATACATATATTTATAACCTGGAGAAGGAAACAAAAAATGGGTGAGCTCAAATGATCAGTAAGGGTTAGAAAGCGAGATATGTATGTATAATCATGAGAATAATGTAATGATAACATGATAATAAAATTTAATATCATACATTTCATCTCAAATATCATATACAAGAATCATCGAATAATGCGTGGAAGGTCATAAGATATGAATCCGAATGAAATAGATAACAAAAGACATGAAATATGACAATGGAATAAAACATGTAATTTTTGAAGACATAGAATCATATATAATTTTATTTACATAGTATCCAAGGTGTCACTTCCATGACCATCTTGGTATTATAAATTCACTCCCCATATTGTATTGGTAGTCATATATCACTCCAATGGCCATCTTTATAACATGAGTTGACTACTCATACCATCTTCATAGTAATGGTTCACTCTCATGGATATCTTAGTAGACATAGTACATTCCAAAACACCATCTTAGCCTATATCATGAGATGAATATCCTTACCCAAGGAATAAGATGGATATAAGGGTCCAAACTATTACATAATTAGATAATACATACATGTTCCTTTGGATTATAAATAATTATATCAAAACCATGCAATGAAATTGGTATTTTAAATATTTAATTGTATTATATCCTATGTAAAAAGGTAGGTTTCATAAAAATTTCATCATAAAAATAATCACCGAAAAGAAGAGGGTATCAAGGAAAATAAATCATGAATGTGAAACATTCTTCATACACTTCATGCCACCGAATCAAAATCCCTTATGAATGGAAACATTGAATTTTTTTCCAAAAATTACCATTATAAAAACAAATCAGTGTATCATATTTGTTAAATAATTTTTAAATATCTTCAAAAAATATTTATTTAGGATAATATCATTTATGGATTGAAAATTGTTATTTAAGACATATATCATTTTTTAAAAACATTTGAAATCATTTTAAAGATTCATTAAAAATAATAAAATACTTTTTAAATATTTTTTCCTTGATACATACCTTCAAGTATCTATTGAAAACATTTAAATAAATTAATACATTTTTGAAATCATTTTCATTGAATAAAATAGATTTATGAGGGGAGAGAGAAGGTCATGTTTTTATTAAAATGTTATCATAAGGTAAAAGAGTGTAAAAATGGAACTTATACATGGATATATCATCAATAAATACTGAATGAAAATCTTTATTGTTCTTGATATATAGATCAAAAGATTCTATCAATGGAATCATAAATATAAATAATGAAAAAAAAACGATGATATTATCTCAATATACTCTTATTACATGGTAAAATGGGATCATACTATTCATGTAGGAAAATAAAATTAAATGAATAATAAAATTTTAGGAATTAATTTAAGTTCAAGATATAATATATAAAATAGAAGTATATACATCTCTAAAGGGAACATCGGTGTATGACAAACCAAGATCCTCAACGAAGGAAAATTAGGACATAACTACATTACTGATTCGGTAATTTTTTAAAATTAAACACCTTAAAAGAAAAATCAAAAAATGTATATGTCAATACTAATAAATTAATGTGTAAGATACATATAATACAGTCACGTGTATTATATACAGCTTTAAAAAGGAATGAGTGGTGGACAGAGCATGTATCTCATATGAATAAGAAGTGAGAGGAAATCCCTTTATATTATGTCTTGACCCTCATCAAAAAAATTCAAAAGAACTATATAAAATTTATAAATATGTTATAAATATTTTACACAAAAATATTATTATATCTAATTATATATATGGTATGACTATGACCTTATGATACTAACTTTATTTCTATCATATTTAAAGGTTTCACTTCGGATAATATTCACCATGTTCTTCGCATGTGTCGTAATTTTTTATATATTTGTTCCTCATAAATATATAATGAATCTAGAATTTAAATTATTATATTAATATAATTTATATTCATTATATTTTTTATTATAATTTATATAATATATAATTATGAAATCGAAGGCAACATTCATGGAGACGGGAAGTTGTATATGTGCATGAACATTAATCCTGCTTTTACTGTGGTATTAAATGAATGAAATTTAATGAACTATATGTATATAATTATATATCATCATTAAATTATAATTATAATTTCATATATATCATATATATTTACTAAACCCATCTTTAATACATTCAATATAATGCATGAATGAATTGCATCACTTTGAGGGGGTGATAGTCAAAAGTACCTCAAATGAAATTATTATATATACACCAAATGGAATGCAAAATGATATATGTTTAGAAGGTAATAATTAAGATTAATTACAAAATAAAATAAATATATAACATATATAAACATATTTTTCCTCATAATTTTTCACCATGAGAGGATGTATGGAAATTGAACAATAATCCTTTAGTGAGGTTGTAGTTCAACGTGAACATAAACAATATTTTTGTTATACATTGGATGGAGTTGTATGTAAATATATGCTAAAACAATATAATAACAAAATCCTATTATATTAAAGATACTGGTGTTGTTATACAAGAATGGAAAAAGGAATGTTTAGTGGGTGAGAAATAAAATCCGAGAAATGACTTGAGAGAAGATGATACCTCTTAATCAGGAAACTCCTTTTGGTTTTTTCTAAAAGGATTCCTTGGATAGATTTTTCCCTAGAGAGTGGCTTATAATACTGATCATGTGATTTTAGGAAGTGGACTAGATAGTTCTTGTATGACCTTACGAGGATTGAGAGGTGTGGAGAAGAGGGACAGATTGTGGTCTTTTATAGGGAATGAGGAACGACTCTCTTGTTAATATTTAAAGAATGAATACCACCAACAATTTTTTCGTTCTAAATAGATCAAATAATGATCCAATTTCTAGAAAAAAATTTATAGCTTATATATATGTCCATAAATTTGGTTTTGGAAATGTGTACTGGACATTTTGTTCCTTAATGTTATTGTTTAGTCCCTTATTAATCTTAATGTAAACTTAATAATTATGTGATATTTTAATCAATGTCACTATTTTTATATTAAAAAACAAATTTGGCTTAATTGGACATTATAAATTATTATTATTTGGAATATTAAATCCATTATAACAAATTTAAATCATATTAGTTGAAGAAACTATATTAAATGAATCTCGTTGTCTGGTCGACAATATAGGGTATTTATGTATAAATGAACAAAATATTTCTACATTTTTATATCCAATATCAAAGTAAAATTATTTATAATTACATAAATTAGATTAATTTGTAAAAAAATAATCTAATTCAACTTTTAAACTAAATTAAAATATAATTTATCCTTAGAAATAAATTTAATGAAAAAGCAATTTTGAATTAAAATCCGGTATTTTTCAGTGTTCATCCAAAAAATAATGTTTCCAAGAAAAATCCCAAAAATTATACCAAAGATAATTTTGACATTTTAAATTTAAAAATTATTTTTCTTTTATAATATTCATTTTCTATGTGTATCATAAACTAATTTTATTATTTTTCAAAGATGGACATTGAATGTTGTTTATTAAAGAAAATATTATTTTTTAAAAATATAAATAAAATAAAAATAATTATATCATTTGTTGTCGATATGTTTTATTCGTATAAAACCATTATAAAAAATATTTTAATTTTATTTATTACTATTCATTTTATTATTCATGAAACATGTTCGAAATCTATGTTCAATGTAACATAGAAAAATTATGTTCTATGTGAAATAAATTTTTTATGTATTCAATTATAAGAAAATAATGAAATTTTAATTCATTTTAATATGGATTATAAAAACTCAGTGTGTTAGATTCTACCCCCATAAAATGAATTTCCCCCTTGAAATTCATCACATGGGTAAAACCAAAGAAGGATAAATATACATAATTAGATCCTAAAGATTCTATATAGCTTCTAATAGATATTATTTTGTCCACAAATCAGTGACCAGGTGATTGGTCTTGTGTAATTGAACATTCTCTGTACAATCCTCCATTTCAAGAGGTTTTCCTCGAATGAAATTTGATGCTCCAATGGTATGATCTGTGAGTTATGAACATGCAAAGGGTCTGTTATGTATATCCTCAATAGTGATACATTGAACACATCATAGATGTGAGAGAGATTTTGATGGAGTGAATAGTGATTGGATACTATAATAATATGATTAAGAATCTCAAGTGGACTGATATAGCTAGGTCTTAGTTTCACTTTATTCCCAAATCACATTACCATATTCGATGGTGAGATTTTTAGAAACACCTTTTCACCAATATCAAATTTCAATTCATGTCAACAGTTATCAATGTATCTTTTCTTCTGACATTAAGTTTCATTGATATGATTCTAAATGGTTATAACCATATTTTCAATTTCTTCATAAATCTTTCCTTCCATTAGATTTCTTTCTTGAACATCATGTCAACAAGTTGGAGCTCGTATTTTTTCTCATAAAGATATTCCTTTGTGAACATCAAAATTCTTTAGAGAAATCATTTATTGTATGAAAACTCAAAGAGAAGAAAGTGTTGATTGCAATCCCCAACGACATCCAAGGAACAAGATATAAATATATCCTATTGTGATTGAATTGTTATTTCAGACTGACTATTTTCTGAGGATGATATGATGTTATGAAACTCAATTATTTTTTAAGTGCTTAATAAAGAATTCACTGGAACCATGTGGTAAATCATAGAACATGATATGGTATAATATAATGTTGTACTCTATAAAACAATTCCACTTCCTTAATGTATATCATGGAATTATGCTCAAGTGGGAAGTAATCACTAATAGTGATAAGATGTGTTGATTTATTAAGGAGAGAGACTACCACCAATATATAATTAAACCTTTTAATGGTTTTGGGTAGTCGATGAGAAAATCCAAATTGATGTTTTCCCATTTGTATTCTTGTTTGGGCAATGAAAGCAACATTCCCTTTTACATATGTCTTTTAGCATTAAATATTTTGTATATCAAGGCCTAACATACAAAATCAACAATATATTTCTTCATTCCATCTTACCATAAGTAATATTTCATTCCCATATACAACTTCGTACTTCCAGGATAAATATATAATGATGAACTATGAGAATCCTATAATATATCCTTCATCAAATCTGTTACCAAAGGAACACAAATATGTTTTTGTGAACTTATCACTCCTTCTTGATGAAGTTTAAACATTGTAACAATTCTAATATTCTTTTGTATATACCCATCGTCCATTTTCACCTCCCTAATATTCAATTTCATAGTGGGTCGAACAATTATTTGATAAAAATAAGACATTTTACATTCCTTCAATATTTCTTAATCCACAATTTTAAAATCTATAAATAATTTATTTATTTTGATCCTCAGAATATATAAGATATCATGATCCAATTGACTTATGCATCAGCCACAATTTTCTCTTTTCTAGGGTGGTAGTGTATTAAGTAGTCATAACCCATTATCAACTCTAACCATCTGTTCTGACATATGTTAAAGTCGTTCAATTTTAATATATAATTCATACTTTTATTATTGTAACATATACAACACTTTTCTCTATAAATAAAATTATTCCATAACATCATGGAAAAAATTACTGATGGTAACTCCGAATCAGGATTTGGGAAATTTTTCTCATTAATCTTCAACTACCATGATCCATATTAGGAAACCATTTTATTATTCATAAGAAGACATCCCAATCACATTATGGATACATCCTTAAATATGAAAACGGTTATATTCTATATGGTAATATTAGCATAGTAGCACTGACTAATCCACTATTTAGTTCATTTAAATTTTACCCACATTTATCTATCTAGAGGAAGTAAACACACTTCTATGTAACCATGTATAGAGGATTTTATAGTCATGAGAAATTTTCTAGAAACCATCTATAATGTCTTTATAAACTAAGAAATTAATAGATAACATTTATCATTATTGGACTACTCAAAAATTCACTTTCCTCCATCTTTGATAGGTTTATTAATATACCAACCCTTGAGATTATGTGATCCAAAAATGATCCTTTTGTAGTGAAAAATAACCCTTCGTATATATTCCATATAGTTTCTCTTTCCTTATGTAATTTATTACAATTCTCAACAGGCTTTCATTATATTTATTAATCTTTGTAGATATTATGATATCATCTTAGAAGTATACGAGAAACCAATCGAGGTAGTCTTTAAGGATCTATTCATTAAATCCATAAAGAATGCATGGAAATTATGAAGACAAAAAGGCATAAATAAATATTCATTGTTTCCAAACCTTTTTTGTAATGTAATATTTGGTATATACTCATTATTTACCCTCCATTAATCATATCCAAAATGAAGTTCAATCATGCAAAAGTAATGAGCTCCTCTCAATTGATCAAAGAAAGTCATCAATAATGGGGAAATGATTCTTATAATTGATTATGATCTTGTTAACCTCCTGATAATAAATATATAGAATCATTTATCCAAATTTATTTTTCATAAAATAATAGGTGCACCATAGGGTGAAAAATTTGCCAAATGAATCCCTTATCAATGTTTTCTTAGAGATTCTACGTCAATTCCAACAATTCAATCAGAGTCTATTCTATAAAGAGTTTTTTAATTTTATGCGTATAAATTAAATAGTGACTAAGATAACAATGAAATAAACCAAATGAGAAATGAAAATATTTGAAGGAAGATCCTTCCCACAAATTTCAATCAGAGAGGAATCGTAGACATGAGATTAAGTAATTGTACCATTAGGGGTTTTCACTACTAAATACACATCTAATTGTAATGGTGGAATCTTAATACCCTTTTCAATTTCATTATATATGAATGAGTTGGTTTACCCAAAAATATTACATCAACAGTTCTAGAGTGTATGATAAGTGTACCTTTCATCGCAACGTTACTGCTCCCCTATTCCAAAAACGTGTTTAAATGAGATTTTACAATGTTCCTAGGAATAAGTGTTTTATGAAGTCAATAATAACTAGCCTTTGGGTTTGGGAAATTGTTTTCATAATCCATGTCCCACTTACACATATAACACTGATTCGTGGGAGGTGTATTATATTCCGGTTTTCCCCCATTCATATTGTTATATAACTTCTTCCAACAAAATTAGTAATCAAATTCATGTTGTCCTACACTTCCACACATTAAATTTTTATTTTACAATTTATGGAAACATACTTCAATCTTATTCACACACTTATAGAATAAAGGTAATCTCTTATTATACCCTTAATGGGGTTTTGATTTTCTTTTAATCTCAATATTCCTCAACTTTTCAATTCCTTGAGATTGATATATGACTCCTACACCCATTTCCTCCTTTATTGAACAAAAGAAATACCTCCATAGCTACTAAATTACCATACGGTAAACACCCTTTTGAGGCCTTTATTTATGGCATTAAAGATCCTATAAACATTAAAATCATGTTGGATGATAATTACTGATGTGTACCTCACATGTCTTGTGAAATATTCCTCATAGGTACCAACAAATTTGTCTTTCCTTTGCATCAACTCAAAGAACTATTCCTCAATTATGGCGTGAATAATATAAAAAAATTATTTAATTAAAAATATGTTCTTGAATTCATCCCATTCCATGGATTCAATATCATGTTGTTTCCAAGTATTTCAGATTAGTGTCCACCACTGGTATACCTATCCTTCTAAATGATATATAGGAAGAACAAATTTCTCTTTCAGCAAGCACAATAGAATACAGAATTACATTCCAATAGTAATCATCCAAGCATCATCATCTTGAGGATCATAAAAACCTCTAAAACATGGTGGATGATTCATCATGAAATAATTAATAGATTTTGTTTCTCCCCTTTGCTCATTTGGAGAGCCACCATAATTCATAATTTCAGAAAGTTGTGTGAGAATTGCAATGTTCTTTTTCATTGTACATGTGTTTTTACATCATTCCCCATTTTGGAGAGCCACCATAATTCATATTTTTTAGATGTTTAAAAGTATGAATATATAAATACATGTGTTTTTACATCATTCCCCATTTTGGAAATTGTGTCCCCACAATTTTAAAATTGGTATTGGAAAAATTATTGAAAATCACACATAGGAAAAAATGTCAATAAAACTACCAAATTAAAAGAGTGAAATAGAAGTAAAAAAAGGTAACCTGAGCTAACACATACTAGGATTAAATTTAAGAAAACATTGATAGGGGAGAAAAACTAAAGTTCTTGTTTTGATAGAGTGTTATTAAAAACATGATTATGAGAAAGGTAAAAACCGGAAAACCACAAACATGTGATGTTTTAATGGTCATTGATTTCCCAATAAGAAAATTAAATGGAAAATATTTTTATGGTTCTTTTTATAGAGTTGAGTAATTTATTTATGATATTAACTATGAACAGAAGGAAACACACTTATATTTCAAGTATAATTTCTTCGTTTTGTAAATTTCTACCAAAATCTCATCTTTTCACTAAACAAATAGTATTCAAGATGACTTGGCCACACCTGTAGTACTAGAATCAAATTATAGGGAATAAAATAATCCAATAATTTTTAAGTACATAATTATCCTATCTTGAAACATTATCCATAAAGAAAAATGGATTGGATAAGATCAGATAATTTCTCAAGAAGAATAATAATTTATAAGAAAAAATAGAACTTTTAATAAAAAAAATCAATAGTAACATCCAAAGTCCAACATATACAATTTAAAAAATTATTGACCCTAAATATCCTAAAAATAATCCAAATAATGATGGAAATAAAAAAATCAAGAATCATTTAATGACATAATATCCCATGATAAATTTTAAGATTAATCTACATATAACATATATTACACGTAATGTATCATACAAAAATGTAATTAACCTAATGACGTATTCTACAATATAGGTTAATCATATACTTAAATACTCTAATTTACAATATTTCCACACAAAAAATCATATATTATTAAAAAAAATAAAACTCATCTATCACTCATCAAATTAAATAACATAGTATACTATTTTACAAAGGAATATAGTGGTCCCAAAAAGAGAGAATATCTTTCAAAATAACATTTATCACTTAATTAGCAAAAATATTTCCTATATTGTGAATATTTAACTGATTAAAACATAAGTTCTAAAAATAGACATATTATTTCCTCAAAGGTGAATGATTTCAAAAATAAAATTAATCACTTTTATATACCAAATTATAATTCTTTAAAATAGGATTATAGGACATTGAATCTATGATATACCACAAAATTATAAACCCATTTTGATATCCCTATCCCATCCTAATATTGATTGACGTCTAGCCAATCCATTGATACTAACTATAAGGCCACATCCTTAACCATTACATACTCTTGAGATATTTCATGAATTCAGATTGACGATATTTTTAGGATTATATATATAGATAATTAGTTCATAAATATTTCATAATATACCCAAATATTACATAGGGAGAGTTACAATCATTATCCACTTTTTGCACCTAGGAACCCCTTTAAACAAACAGTGATTTATTTTTCACGAAAAAATATTCTTTTATTCGTCCTTTCTCTTATCCATCCGTGGAAAACATTTCAAAAACATGTGATGAAAAAAATATCAATAAGGGATATTAAAAAAGAAAAATATTGGTCTCTTTAAAACATGGTAGCCCATTGAATGTTATTTGAACAAATGAATTAAAACATGTTCAAATAAATAACGCTTATATTTTTTCTTCAAAGAAAAACATTTAAACGATTAGTAAGAAATTTAAAAATATTTGTATTACATAGAGACCAATAAATATAAAACCAATTATTATTCCATTAAATAGGAATAAATATATGTTAGAACAACATATTAAAGATTATTAATGGGGATCACACTTCATATAAGTTATATCTGGCTCACCCATTTTATATAATCCTCAAGTACAGTTTAAAAAATATTTTCATCATAAAACCCTTTCAGAAAAGACTTAGAATACTATATGAGAAACATTTCTATTTAAAAATAAAATTTTCATTTAAGAACCCATTTTAAATACACAAATACAAAAAATAATATAATAATATATTTATAATCCTTTTAAAAGATATTAAATATTATAGAGGTATCCAAATATCAAATAATTTTTACATCTATAGAGAAGTCATTGTCGTGATGTACGTTAAAAAACATTCTATTTTTTCATTTTGTAATGATTGTAAAACACATCATAATAAAATAATCCATTTGAAATTATTGAATGAAATTAAATATACACATTCAGTTTACGGTTTATTTTTATTATAATCATATAAATAAATATTTAATTTAATATCAAGAAGAAAAAGATTTGATAATTAAATATTTAGAAGTTCATAGTGTCCCATTCAACATTGAAGATTTAAATATTCATCTCCATGATTTAATTAATAACATGATTATAGATAATATATTAATATGAATTGTCATAGTGGTTTCATAGACACCATAGAAATGGATAAAAGTTCCTATTATAAAGAAATACCTCATTGAAAGGAGAAAGTAACAAAGTCCTTTACCTTTAGTCCGACATTTCATGTTCATTCATTAATTTCTAGAATAATAAACTTTATTTATTTTATAAATTCCTTAAAACATTTATAAATATTATTACCCCTTTTATATCACTTATTACCATGTTAAAGTAATTAGATAATTATTTGTGTTCAAATCAGACGTTTTATCGATGTTTGGTATCTAAGTCAAAAATGAGCTTTTTTATGAAAATTATCCACATGGTCATAACTGAATTATTTCCATAATATAAATCAGGATTAAAATATCATATATATCCAATATATATGTATTTATAATATCCCATAACTTTTGGAGATAATAAATGAAATACACCGTTAATGGACGCGGTTAGTCGTACATACACATGAATGCTACATTCATTTCTCTATTATATTAAACGAATAAAAAATAAAGAATCATATGAATATTATAGTTATAGTAAAATATATATGACATATATCTTACATAATTTCGTTATCACTATCCTTTAAATGATACATGTATGTAATGAGTGAGTCATATAACTTTGAGGGGGAGATAGTCCACATATTCTCAAATGAAATTTTAGCATTTACACATTATAGAAATCATAATGATTTGTTGAAAATAAAAATTAAAGAAGAATAATATAAATATAAATATAATATATATCATATTTATTTATTCAAATCATGTATATAATCATTGTTCAATGACTATCCCGTAGAATGAATCACATTGCATCGTGGAGACGGAAGGTCCTCCGTACGCATGAGTGAAGATATCATTCTATAAATTGTTAAAAAATATAGAATTGGATGGTATATTAACAATACATAATAATTAACATGTTACATTAATTATTTAAACCCATAACACTCTTCATTATACCCATTCAAATTAGGTCTTGTTGAATAAAAAATTACAACTTAGCGTGGAGATGGTAAGCCGTACCTACACACACATGATAATATTATTATTCATAGGATTGATACAATGTTGTATAAGGTTGCCCCATAATTTATTAACATATCATAATTTACATTATAATTGATTTAACAGTTTAGTTTTTAAACTAAATAAGAAGAGGAATTAGAATAAGAAATGTTTTTTGAAATAGGTGACAAAAAATAACTATTTTTTGAATATCTTATTTTTCATTTAATAAAAGTTGTCCTTAAGATATATTTATACCCAATTTTGGGCCTTTGGGTGGAAGGGTGGGATTTTGGGAGCTTATTTTATCATATTTGGATGAGATAATGTGCTTGAGAGTTGTATGTATGTCTGTAGAGGGGGATCCCATTTATAAGAGGGAGGAGGGACACACTAAGAATGTCTTGAAATATTATTTTCTCATAAAATTATTTTCTAATTTTAATAGTTCTAATGTGATACATTTCATGGATAAGATGTTGATGGATCGAAATAAACTAAATCAATTGGTTTTATGCAAGTATAAGTCACAAAATTAACCTTATCTATTAACTTTTACCCATATTTGAAAACATTTACTCCTACCATGTCTTCTTGTATATTCAAAATATATAGATAATATATTTATTATAAAATATTAATATAACCAGAATTGGATAATTAATGAAATTTTTAGCATTATATAAGTCATTTGTAAAAAAATAGATTTTTAGGACTATTATATCATCTAATAAAATTGTATTTGATTTAAAAACAATTTTAAGCTATTATTTACAATATTATGTAAATGATAATTCTTAATGTCATAAAATCATGATTTTTTTGAACCAAAGGCATTATATCATCCCTCATATGTCAATTTCATCCTAAAAATTCGTTTATATCATAAAAATTTCAAATTTAATTTAATTTAGTATTTTTAGTATGATTTATTTGTATCATTCATCAATATGGTAATCACTGCATTATCATTCTGTTATTAATAAATTTATTTATATAATTTCTTGAAATTATATATAAAATTAAATTATGTATGAAATTTTTTTATCATTATATTTACTATTTATAGTCAATTATATCTTTTATATAATCCAAATTAAAATTGTTTTAGTTTAGAGATTCATTTTTATGTTATATATCAATTTTCATTAAAATAAATATTTGAAAAAGACTTTATCTCACTCAAGTGGCTTCATGGGGTACCAAAATGGACCCAATGGTGATAATGTTCAAAAATTTCACATTCAAAAAGATTATGACATGTTTTAGAGTAGTTTTATATTATTATAATATTATTGTTTAACCTTATTTACCTTATTTTCCTTTTAACCATGGAAAATTAAAATTAATAATGAAGTTACTATTCATAACGTCCAAAATTAAATGGTAGATATTTACACAATATGTACCTTATGATTAAAAATAGGGAATCCATTTTTCTAAATTCAAAACATTGATATTGTAGTAATATATATAATTAATTCTCATTGTCAATAACAAAAAGCTTGTTTTTATTAAATGTAAAAACTATCAAAATATTGATCTATGTTTATGTGCAATTTAAATGTGAAATTTCATATAATAACCATAATTGGATTAAATGATAAAAATATAATAAATTTATACTTTAAACCCATATAAACAAACAGTCTAACTGTATAAATAAACTAGACGAAAAGCTATTTTGAAATAAAAACCAGTATCTTTCACTATTCATTAAAAAATGTATTTTATTATAAAAATTTGAAAAGAAAAATATGATATAATTATTATAAAGAAGATGTTTATTTTAAAAAATATCAAATATAAAATAGAAAAAACTATATTTAAAAAGGTTCATCCATCAAGAGGTGGTAAGATGAGCTTTTAAAAATATTAGAGTCTTTTATGCTTTAAATTGGATTCACTCGCATCTTAAGCCAATAAAATTAATCAGATAAGTGTAAAAAACATTATAAAACAAGAAAAATCATATCTAATTTAGTTAAATTAATTAACACTAAAACAAGATCTGGTAAATATCTACCATTTCAATGAATAATTATATTATTGTATTATTTTTCAATATAAATCAATGTTTTTTGCAGAGAAAGATTTTACAGAAAGTCGTTGTTGATTGTCGTGTATGATATTTGAAAAAGTGTCCCCATTAAGATTAAATTAATTTAATATTAATAACTGTTGATAGATATGAAAAATAAGTATTCTCTAAAAACCTGTGATGTTACAATCATCCCATGCCTTACAAGGTGCCCATTTATTTATCCCCATGATTCCGTGGAAGACTCAATGATCAATATTCACACCACAAAAACAAGTTTCTACCATGGCTGATCCTATACAAAACCAAAACACACAAAAATTCATAGAATAAGAATGAAATCAATCCACAAACCAGTAAAAATGTGTCAAAGACATAGGTGTTATGGAATATACCTAAAAAATAGAGATTAACAATATACCCACTATTAGGAATTCCTCCCTAAAAATACAGAGATCAATGTAGGATTTAAAAATTTATCTCAATTTTTCATGCATATTAACTTCAAATTCCAAGTTTCATCTTTAATACCCCCATTATTTTATAAAAATAAAACCAAAGGATTATATTTTATATGAAATGATGTTTATTATTTGTCTATGATATGAATAGGTTCTAGAAATTTTTTTTCCTCATTCATGATACGTATTATCCATTGAATTAAATGGTGAGAATAAATCTAGTACATCAACGGTTTATATTCATGAAATACATTATGAACCAAAATAAACTAGGATGTGAACAACAAATGGATATAAATATCACAAATAAATTCATATTTCTCAAAGTGTTATATATATTCCGGAGACAACTTCCCCTATATATCAAATCATTGATATACAATAACCAAATAGAATTTTATAAAAAAATATTCTCATGTGATAACAAATAAATTCGTGATACTTATTATATGAATAAGTGTTTTCCAAACAAAATTTGTAAAAAATAATTTTCTTTATGAAATAAATTTTCATAGTCATTTACATAACATATATAAGTCCGAAAAAGTGATATTTATCCATTCGGTAGACCAAAATGTTGATGTAATCAAGGATGACTATATATTTACTCAAAAAAATCCATGCTTATGATGTTATCATAAATGTTTTTGTTAAAAACCTCAAATAACAAAACAATACCTTAATGATCCACCATATACAATAATTTATGATTAGGTAATATAAACGAGGGTTTTTCATGTTATATTTGAATACCAATCTATTTATGGATGATGTTGAATTAACTCTTTCCAATTTTATCATCCCCACTGAACCGTTTAGTTAGGTACATGCCAGTGCTACTACTATCCTTATGTAACATCCGCAAAACTATCGATTTTGGAAATAAATTCCAAGGCCTTACATGGAAATTTGTGGATGATTTTCCATTTTTGATAAATAAAAAATATCATTTGAAAACATAAAATGGAAAAATAGAACTATATGAATCATGATAATAATATATAAAACATAATTGAATATCCAATAAACTACAATGTCAATTTATTTTTTGAAAAGGTCTAAAAGGTAACTCATGAAAACTAAATGATATCATGAAATGACAATTCTCATGTTACGTCAATCCATTCACTATGTGTGAGAAAATACTATCATTAATCATAAATCTTATTGATGTAGAATAAATATCTCGAATGGTGATATAAGAGACCACTCCTTTTATTATTTTATGATGAAAATTTCTTGCATTCCCACCAAAGTTACGTTAAATGGGGTTAGTACTCACGACCAATATTAAACCCCTAAAAGACTTCCTAACTCATTCCACTATGACAATTAAATATTATATCATAGATCGAAATGAAATCATAATAATTAATGTAACATAATTTTTTTTCCAATTTAAGAAATTATAAATTTTATAAAAAATAATGTATCAATCAATAAAAATTGTAATATCAAAACATCTACAATCCACCTACACTAACATGAAAAATAAATAAAATAATAATATTCATGAATATTAATATTTCCCTTAATATTATTTGGTTTTTGTTATACTTTCATGCATCCTATCCATCATTGAGAATCCTTTATATACTAAAAATCTCTATACAAATGAAATTTAAATAGACAAGCCCCTTTTCTATGATAAAATCTATAATAAACCTTTATTTAAAAATATTAACATTATGTAACATTTCTAGAATACATGAAACATTATTAAAATAGATTCTGAAAGGTCATACTATTATATTTCCACTAAAAACATAGAAATATAAAAACTAATTCATAATTTAGAATCATTATCTCCCACTAGGATCTTCAGAAATAAAGGCATTTTTAGAAACATCAAACATAATAAATATCATCATAACCTGGGGAAGGAAACATAAAAAGGGATGAGATAAAATGATCAATAAGGGTAAACAAGGGAGATATGTAATAATAATCATGATTGTAAGGGAATGAAAACATGATAATTGAATTTTAAGACCATACAATATATATCAAATATCATTTACACGAATCACATAATAAAACATAAGAGTTAATAAAATACGAATCATAAAGAAAAAGAGAATTTAAGCCATGTTACTACAACATAGGAATAAAACATGGAATTGTGGGAGACACATAAGCATATATAATGTGGTTTTTATAATATAAAATTAGTAATTTCTTTAGGATAATATCATTTATGGATTGAAAATTGATATTTAAGACATATATCATTTTTTAAAAACATTTGAAATCATTTAAAATATTCATTAAAAATAATAAAATACTTTTTAAATATTTTTTCCTTGATACATACCTTCATGTATCTATTGAAAACATTTAAATAAATTAATACCTTTTTGAAATCATTGTCATTGAATAAAATAGATTTATGAGGGGAGAGAGAATGTCATGTTTTTATTAAAATGTTATCATAAGGAAAAAGAGTGTAAAAATGGAACTAATACATGGATATATCATTAATAAATACTGAATGAAAATCATGATTGTTCTTGATATATGGATAAAAATATTCTATCAATGGAAGCATAAATATACATAATGTAAAAAACGATGATATTATCTCAATATACTCTTATTACATGGTAAAATGGGATCATACTATTCATGTAGGAAAATAAAATTAAATGAATAATAAAATTTTAGGAATTAATTTAAGTTCAAGATATGATATGTAAAATAGAAGTATATACACCTCTAAATGGAACATCAGTGTATAACAAACCAAGACCCTCAACGAAGGAAAATTTGGACAAAACTACATTACTGATTTGGTAATTTTTTTAAAATTATACACCTTAAAAGAAAAATCATAAAATGTATATGTCAATACTAATAAATTAATGTATAAGATACATATAATACAGTCACATGTATTATATACAGCTTTAAAAAAGAATGAGTGGTGGACATAGCATGTATCTCATATGAATAAAAAGTGAGATGAAATCCCTTTATATTATGTCTTGACCCTCATCAAAAAAATTCAAAAGAACTGTATAAAATTTATAAATATGTTATAAATATTTTACCCAAAAATATTATTATATCTAATTATATATATGGTATGACTATGACCTTATGATACTAACTTTATTTCTATCATATTTAAAGGTTTTAGTTCGGATAATATTCACCTTGTTCTTCGCATGTTTCGTAATTTTTTATATATTTGCTCCTCATAAATATATAATGAATCTAGAATTGAAATTATTATATTAATATAATTTATATTCAGTATATTTTTTATTATAATTTATATAATATATAATTATGAAATCGAAGGAAACATTCATGGAGACGGGAAGTTGTATATGTTCATGAACATTAATCCTTCTTTTACTGTGGTATTAAATGAATAAAATTTAATGAACTATATGTATATAATTATATATCATCATTAAATTATAATTATAATTTGATATATATCATATAGATTTACTAAACCCATCTTTAATACATTCAATATAATGCATGAATGAATTGCATCACTTTGAGGGGGTGATAGTCAAATGTACCTCAAATGAAATTATTATATATACACCAAATGGAATGCAAAAATGATATATGTTTAGAAGGGAATAAGTAAGATTAATTACAAAATAAAATAAATATATAACATATATAAACATATTTTTCATCATAAGTTTTCACCATGAGAGGATGTATGGAAAATTGAACAATAATCCTTTAGTGAGGTTGTAGTTCAACGTAAACATAAACAATATTTTTGTTATACATTGGATGGAGGTGTATGTAAATATATGTTAAAACAATATAATAACAAAATCCTATTATATTTAAGATACCGGTGTTGTTATACAAGAATGGAAAAAGGAATGTTTAGTGGGTGAGAAATAAAATCTGAGAAACGACTTGAGAGAAGATGATACCTCTTAATCATAAAACTCCTTTTGGTTTTTGCTAAAAGGATTCCTTGGATAGATTTTTCCCTAGGGAGAGGCTTATAATACTGATCATGTGATTTTAGGAAGTGGACTAGATAGTTCTTGTATGACCTTACAAGGATTGAGAGGTGTGGAGAAGAGGGACAATTTGTGGTCTTTTATAGGGAATGAGGAATGACACTCTTGTTAATATTTAAAGAATGAATACCACCAACAATTTTTTCGTTCTAAATAGATCAAATAATAATCCAATTTCTAGAAAAAAATTTATAGGTTATACATATGTCCATAAAATTGGTTTTTTAAATGTGTACTGGATATTTTGGGCCTTAATGTTATTGTTTAGTCCCTTATTAATCTTAATGTAAACATAATAATTGTATGATATTTTAATCAATTTCACTATTTTAATATTAAAAAACAAATTTGGATTAATTGGACATTATAAATTATTATTATTTGGAATATTAAATCCATTATAACAAATTTAAATCATATTAGTTGAAGAAACTATATTAAATGAATCTCGTTGTCTGGTCGACAATATAGGGTATTTATGTAAAAATGAAAAAAATATTTCTAAATTTTTATATCCAATATCAAAGTAAAATTATTTATAATTACATAAATTAGATGAATTTGTAAAAAAATAATCTAATTCAACTTTTGAAATAAATCAAAAAATAATTTATCCTTAGAAATAAATTTTATGAAAAAGCAGTTTTGAATTAAAATCCGGTATTTTTCATTATTAATCCAAAAAATAATGTTTCCAAGAAAAATCCCAAAAATTAAACCAAAGATAATTTTGACATTATAAATTTAAAAATTAATTTTCTTTCATAATATTCATTTTCTATGTGTATCTTAAATTAATTTTATTATTTTTCAAAGACGGACATTGAATGATGTTTATTAATGAAAATATTATTTTTTTAAAATATAAATAAAATAAAAATAATTATATCATTTTTTGTCGATATGTTTTATTTTTATAAAACCGTTATAGAAAATATTTTAATGTTATTTATTACTATTCGTTTAATTATTCATGAAACATGTTCCAAATCTATGTTCAATGTAGCGTAGAAAAATTATGTTCTATGTGAAATAAATTTTTTATGTATTTAATTATAAGAAAATAATGAAAATTTAATTCATTTTAATATGGATTATAAAAACTCACTGTGTTAGATTCTACCCCCATAAAAGGAATTTCCCCCTTGAAATTAATCACATGGGTAAAACCAAATAAGGATAAATATACGTAATTAGATCCTAAAGTTTCTATATAGCTTCTAATAGATATTAATTTATCCACAAATCAGTGAGCAGGTGAATGGTCTTGTATAATTGAACATTCTCTGTACAATCCTCAATTTTAAGAGGTTTTCCTCGAATGAAATGTGATGCTCCAACGGTATGATCTGTGAGTTCTGAACATGCAAAGGGTCAGTTATGTATATCCTCAATAGTGATACATGGAACACATCATAGATGTGAGAGAGATTTTGATGGAGTGAATAGTGATTGGCTACCATAATAATATGATTAAGAATCTCAAGTGGACTGATATAGCTAGATCTTAGTTTCACTTTATTCCCAAATCTCATAACCATATTCGATGGTGAGATTTTCAGAAACACTTTTTCACCAATAGAAAATTTCAATTCATGTCAATAGTTATCAATGTATCTTTTATTCTGAAATTAAGTTTCATTGATATGATTCTAAATGGTTATAACCATATTTTCAATTTCATTATAAATATTTCCTTCCAGTATCTTTCTTTCTTGAACATCATGTCAACATGTTGCAGCTCGTATTTTTCTCATAAAGAGATTCAATTGTGTACATCAAAATTATTTAGAGAAATCATTTATTGTATGAAAACTCAAAGAGAAGAATGTGCTGATTGCAATCCCCAACGACATCCAAGGAATAAGATGTCAATATATCCTATTGTGATTGAATTGTTATTTCAGAATGACCATTTTCTGAGGATGATATGATGTTATGAAACTCAATTATTTTTTATGTGCTTAATAAAGAATTCACTAGAACCATGTGGTAAATCATAGAACATGATATGATATAATATAACATTGTACACTATAAAACTATTCCACTTCCTTAATGTATATCATGGAATTATGTTCGAGTGGGAAGTAATCACTAATAGTGATGAGATGTGTTGATTTATTAAGGAGAGAGACTACCACCAATATATAATTAAACCGTTTAATGGTTTTGGGTAGTCGATGACAAAATCCAAATTGATGTTTTCCCATTTTTATCCTTGTTTGGGTAATGAAAGAAAAATTTTCCTTTACATATGTCTTTTAGGATTAAATATTTGGTATATCAAGGCCTAAGATACAAACTCAACAATATATATCTTCATTCCATCTTACCATAAGTAAAATTCCATTCCCATATACAACTTCGTACTTCCTGGATAAATATATAATGATGAACTATGAGAATCCTATAATTTATCCTTCATCAAATCTGTTACCAAAGGAACACAAAAATGTTTTTGGAAACTTATCACACCTTCTTGATGATGTTTAAAAATTGTAACAATTCTAATATTCTTTTGTATATACCCATCGTCCATTTGCACCTCCCTAATATTCAATTTCATAGTGGGTCGAAAAATTATTTGATAAAAATAAGACATTTCACATTCCTTCAAGATTTATTAATCCACAATTTTAAAATCTATAAATAATTTATTTATTTTTATCCTCATAATAGATAAGATATCATGATCCAATTGACTTATGCATCAGCCACAATTTTCTCTTTTCTATGGTGGTAGTGTATTAAGCAGTCATAACCCATTATCAACTCTAACCATCTGTTCTGACATATGTTAAAGTCGTTCAATTTGAATATATAATTCATAATTTTATTATTGTAAAATATAAAACACTTTTATCTATAAATAAAATTATTCCATAACATCATGGAAAAAATTACTGATGGTAACTCCAAATCAGGATTTGGGAAAATTTTCTCATGAATCTTCAACTACCATGATCCATATATGGAAACCATTTTATTATTCATAAGAAGACATCCCAATCACATTATGGATGCATCCTTAAATATAAAAATAGTTATCTTCTATATGGTAATATTAGCATAGTAGCACTAACTAATCTACTATTTAGTTCATTTAAATTATACCCACATATATCTATCTAGAGGAAGTAAACACACTTCTGAGTAACCATGTATAGAGGATTTTATATCATGAGAAATTTTCTATAAACCATCTATAATGTCTATATAAACTAAGAAATTAATAGATAACATTTATCATTATTGGACTACTCAAACATTCAATTTCCTCCATCTTTGATAGGTCTATTAATATACTAACCCTTGAGATTATGTGATAAAAAATGATCCTTTTGTAGTGAAAAATAACCCTTCGTATATATTTCATATAGTTTCTCTTTCCTTAGGTAATTTATTACAATTCTCAACAACCTTTAATTCTATTTATTAATCTTTGTAGATATTATGATATAATATATGAAGTATACGAGAAACCAATCAAGGTAATCTTTAAGGATCAATTCATTAAATCCATAATGAAATCATGGAAATTATGAAGACCAAAAGGCATAAATATATATTCATAGTTTCCAATCCTTTTTTGTAATGTAATATTTGGTATATACTCATTATTTACCCTCCATTAATCATATCCAAAATGATGTTCAATCATGGAAAAGTATTAAGATCCTCTCAATTGATCAAAGCAAGTCATCAATAATGGGGAAATGATTCTTATAATTGATTATGATCTTGTTAACCTCCTGATAATAAATATATAGAATCATTTATCCATATTTATTTTTCATAAAATAATAGGTGCACCATAGGGTGAAAAAATTGTCCAAATGAATCCCTTATCAATGTTTTCTTAGAGATTCTACTTCAATTCCTACAATTCAATCAGAGTCTTTTCTATAAAGAGGTTTTTAATTTTATGTGGAACCAAGTGAATGTTCTACTGAGAAATAAAAAACATGATTAGTGTAATACTTGATAAATATTCATGAAATATATCCACAAAATCTTGAACAAGTAGAATATCATTGATATTGAATTCATCCCCAAGCATTTGGGATTAACTACCCTTTTGAATCGGAATTAAAACCCATACACTTGATTTAATATGCATCAAATTTCCATACATATCTTAAAATGGATGGATAATCATAGGAGGGTTTACAATATCAATATAATCATCCCATAATCAAAAATTTTTGTGGGATTTATGCGTAGAAATTAAATAGTGACTAATATAATAAAGAAATAAACCAAATGAGAAATGAAAATATTTGAAGGAAGATACTTCCCAAAAATTTCAATCAGAGAGGAATCGTAGACATGAGATTATGTAATTTTACCATTAGGGGTTTTCACTACTAATTACACATCTAATTGTTTTGGTGGAATCTTAATACCCTTTTCAATTTCATTATATATGAATGAGTTGGTTTACCCACAAAATATTACATCAACAGTTCTAGAGTGTATGATAAGTGCACCTTTCATCACGACGTTACTGCTCCCCTATTCCAAAAACGTGTTTAAATGATATTTTACAATGTTCCTAGGCATAAGTGTTTTATGAAGTCAATCATCACTAGACTTTGGGTTTGGGAAATTGTTGTCATAATCCATGTCCCACTTACACATATAACACTGAATCGTGGGAGGTGTATTATATTCCAGTTTTCCCCCATTCATAGTGTTATATAACTTATTCCAACAAAATTAGTAATCAAATTCATGTTGTCCTACCCTTCTACACATTAAATTTTTATTTTACAATTTATGGAAACTTACTTCAATCTTATTGACACACTTATATAATAATGGTAAGCTATTATTATACCCTTAATGGGGTTTTGATTTTCTTTTAATCTCAATATTCGTCAACTTTTCAATTCCTTGAGATTGATATATGACTCCTAAACCCATTTCCTCCTTTATTGAACTAAAGAAATACCTCCATAGATACTAAATTATCATATGGTCAACACCCTTTTGAGGCCTTTATGTATGTCATTAAAGATCCTATACACATTACAATCATGTTGGATGATAATTACTGATGTGTACCTCACATGTCTTGTGAAATATTCCTCATGGGTACCAACAAATTAGTCTTTCCATTGCATCAACTCAAAGAACTATTCCTCAATTATGGAGTGAATAATATAAAAAAATTATTTAATTAAAGATATGTTCTTGAATTCAGCCCAATCCATGGATTCAATATCATGTTGATTCCAAGTATTTTAGATTAGTGTCCACCACTGGTCTACTTATCCTTATAAATGATAGATATCAAGAACAAATTTCTCTTTCAATAAGAACAACAGAATACAAAATTACATTCCAATAGTAATCATCCAAACATCATCATCTCGAGGATCATAAAAACCTCTAAAACATGGTGGACTATTCATCATGAAATAATTTATAGATTTTGTTTCTCCCCTTTTCTCATTTGGAGAGCCACCATAATTCATAATTTCATAAAGTTGTGTGAGAATTGCAATGTGGTTTTTCATTGTACATCCCACTATATTATATTTCATAGGAGTATAATCATAATATTGTATATTAAATTCACCAATAATTTGGTTCCTTCAGGTTCTATCCGTAGACTAAAAAATCATCATATAGTAAGAAACAACTATAATATACATGTAAAAAAATCAAGATAACTCACTTATAAGTTTTATAATATATGACACATTTAATAATATATAAAACCATTGTTTTATCCTATTTTATTCAATGAAATAATACTTTTAAATCCTTCATAATGAATCATAAATTGTTTTTTAATTCCCAAAGCATATCCCCTCGGATTGTCAAACTATGGGTCCAATAATTCCTGTTATCGTGTACTAGATTACCCCGAGTCTGACCAAGAAAATCCTTTCATAGTTTTTACACATTTTTACATCCTTTCAACACCCATGATCAACGTGTTTTTTCCATATAGATATATTTTCATAGAAAATAAATCATTCTATCCTTCAAAAAATTTCTATGAAATTTTCATATTCTTTTCCTAATCTATATAATTGTCCTTATAAATTCCTGTAGGATTATGACTAAGGATTTATCATCCTATATTCCAAATGTAAACCAAATAATTTCTATGATACCATATATAATGAACCATTATTTTCAAACATTAACATTATGTAACATTTTCAGAATACTTAAAATATTATACAAATAGATGTCGAAAATTCATAATATTTTATTTCCTCTAAAGACACTGAAAAATAAACACTAATACATAATTGATATACACTATCTCCCACTAGGATATAAATGAATAAAATTTTTTTTAGAAACATCAGGCATAATAATTATCTCCATAACATGGGGTATGAAACATAAAAAGGTTTGAGATAAAATGATCAATAAGGGTGAACAAGAGAGATATGTATGAATAATCTTGAGTATAAGGGCATGAGAACATGATAATAAAAATTGAAGACCATAGCGTATATATCAAATAACATATGCATGAATCACATATTAAAAAATGGGATATCATAAGACAAGAATCATAAAGAAATAGAGAAAATAAACCATGAAACTATAACATAGGAATAAAACATCTAATTGTGGAAGACACATAAGCATATAAAATATGATTTCCATAATATCATAGTAATAACATCGAAGATCATATTGGTTGTATAGTTTTAATCTCCATACCATCTTGGTTTTCATGATTCCCTCCCATAGAAATCCTAGTCACATGAGAACTCTCCTTATACCATCTTGGTATTCATCATTTACCTACAAATAAATATTTGAAGTCGTTGTTCATTCCAAAAGAGCATATTCATCTATATCATAAGATATAAATTGTTTTTCCAATGAATTTTTAGTAGATATTGGATCCACCCATTTCATAAAAAAATCATATATAAATATACCAGATGATCATGACTAATCATATAATAACCCATGAAATGAAATGGGTATTGTAAATAAGTAATCATATCATAAACTGTGGAAAAGGAAGGTTTCATAATAATTTATTTTTAAGCATAACCTATGAAAGGACTCTAGTTTCAATATAATATAACCCATAAAAGAGAAGAATATTTCAGAAACATCATGCAATAAAAATATAATCCATTCAGATAAATAATATGTATGGAAATATTGATTAATTTTCTCTATAAAGGAATGATTAACAAAAATGGATGTTAACTTCAATGGTCAATAATTCTCAAATAACATTAATAACATTTAATTATGAAATTATCATTTCTAAATTGAAGAACTATTTCTTAGAATTAAAAGCGTCTAGAAACACTTTTCATTGAAATAAGAATTGATAACATATAAAGAAAACATTTAGAACCATAAAATGTTTAAATTTTTTTCGAAACATTTCATTATATTTATATGTAAAATATATTCACAAAAAGTTTCAAAACATTTTGGAATTTTTTACTACATTATATTTTAGACTAGAGAGATATATGGTCATATTATTATTAAAAACATTACCTTAGGAATCAATGAGATGATAAATGGTACTAGTACATAGTTATATCTCGAATAAATAAATGATACGGAAACTGACGAGGGATCTAGAAAGAAGGATTATATGATTTCATCAATGTAAGAATAAACACAAACAATCTCATAAAGTGATGAGATTGCCTCAATGAATTCTTATAACCTGGTAACATGGGATCATAATCACCGTGAAAGAAATAGAAATTAAATACAAATTAAACTATCCTGAAATAAATTATATTCAATATATGACATGTAAAATTAAAGAATATATATTCCATGAAATATATCTTAGTTGTATAATTAAACATGAGACTCAAAAAGGAAAATTGTAGAATTTTTTTTTACTAACTCCGTAACATTTTATTCTTATATAAAATGAAACAAATATCATAAAATTGATATGTGAATGACAATACATTTATCTATACTATACATAAAATACAATCTATTAAGGTACATATATAATATAAAAGGAAATTGTGGAGAACATGTCATGTATCTCACGTAAATAATAAGTGAGATAAAATCCCCATACCTTGTGTCATTACTCTCATTGTACTTATTAAAACCACCTATATAATAAATTTAAATTTATTATAATTTTATTCAATAACCATATCTTTAGATATAATACCATATACTATGTGATTATGACCGTATATTACCCACTTTTTAACCATCATATGTTAATGTTTCACTTTGGATAATATTCTATTTGTTTTTCACATGTGTCTTAATTTGTTATATCCTTAGTGATTATATTTATATCATGAATTTGGAATTTAAAACAGTATGTAACCATATTTATAATAATTATATGGGTATTATAATTATATATATAACATGTAATAATGAAAAAGAATACATAGTTCATGGAGACAATAGGGTGTACCGATGCATAACCGTTTTTTGAGTTGTTGTTGCCGTATTGAAAGAAAGAAATTAAATTACATATGTGTTTATATGTATATAATATAATTAAAATATAATTATAATATTTTATACATGATAAATTTTCACTAAAACTATCATGAATACCTTCCATGTAGTGGGTGAATGAATCACATCACATTGATGGGGTGGTAGTCCACACTTCATCAAAAAACATTTATCAAAATTAAACCAAATGAAAAGTGAAATGTTATGTATTGAAAAGGTAATAAAAAAGGAAAATTAGATAATAAATATAATATATAACATATATAAACATTGTGTATATCATAATATCCACAATTATAGGTGTTAATGAAAATTATACAATTATCATTTAATGAAGTAGTAGTTCACCGGACACATAAATAGTTTGTTCGTAATCCATTAGATGAAGGTGTGTGTAAGTGTAGTTTTAAAACCTAGAATACAAATATTCTATTATATTGATGATACTGGTTTTTTTATATAATCATGGAAAACAAATTGCAGGGTCTCGGGAAGGAAAATGAAATAAAGGACATGAGTGAATTTGTTACCTCGTAATCAAGCAAGTTATTTTGGAATGTGTGAAAAGAATTCCGTGGATATATGTCATCCCAAGGGGAAGATTATATAAGGGATGTGGTACTGTTGGGAATTTTATCAGGCCAATATTCTATGAATGTAAGATTCTATATAGGTTCTATGAATAGGTAGATGTGGTGGCATTTTGTGGGAAAAAGGAGAAGTGCTCTTGTAAATATTTGAAAAGAGAATTCGAGCCACATTTTTTATGACTCATGTGGATAAAATATTTAATAAATAGATACAAGGGTGGATATTATATTCATATTGCCATAAAAGGGATTTTGGACTAGTGTACATGTCATTTTAGGCCATAAGGTTATGTTTTAGACCCTTATTAATCATCATTTAACTTTAATTGACATAATTAATTTTAATCAAATTTATTAATATTTTTCAAAAAAAACCAAGTTAACCTAATTAGGAATTAGAAATTATGTTTATATAAAATATGAAATCCATTATTATATATTAAAATAAAATCAATGGGGGAAATGTTTTTAAAATTAATCACACAACTGGTTTGACAATGTGGTGTTTTAACGTAAAAATGATAAAAAATTTTCTATGATTTTATATCCAATAATTATGTGATATTAGTTATAATTAAATAATTTGGATTGATATATAAACATATAATATAATTAAATTTTTAAACAAAATTTAAATATAATTTATCCTTATATATAAATAAGATGAAAAAATAGTTTTGAAATAAAATCCAATATTTTTCCCTATTCATCCAAAAATTACCTTTCTAAGAAAATTCCAAAAATAATCCCAAAGATAATTTAGACAATATAAATTAAAAAATGAAGTTTTTTATAATGTTAAATTAATAAATTTGTCTAAAACTACCTTTTTAATTTTTATAGAAGGAAATGAAAAGTAGTCTATTTCAAGAAAATAGTACTTTGTAAAAATATAATGACTTCACAAAAAATTATATATTTTGTTATAAATATGTTATATATATATATCTGTAATAATAAATATTTTAATGTTATTTATTAAAATTCATATTACTGAGTTTAATGGTGAGGTTATAATTATATCATTTAAGTAATTATAAAAATAAAATGATGTTTTGTAGAAATATCATTGTTTCATGTATTGTACACCAATTAGATTTTTTATGTAACATACACCTTATCTATGTTCCGCGTAACATATGCTCTATATATTCCATGTAACAGATTGTTTGACATAGTGAATTTCATGAAATAAATTAAAATATAATTTATTCTAATAAATGTCCATAAAAACTCATTATGTTATACATGGAATCCCTGAAGATTTCATGATCATTGGAATGGAAGAAGGGAACTATGCATCTTCTAATGCTTGATTGGTTTACAAATATTTAATAGATAATGGGTAATAGGATCGAGCCTATGACCGAGATTCTCATTTTAATAGTTTTTTAAATTTTTTATATTTTTAAATTATGTAGTATATTCTTGTATCCCCAAATCCATGAATATAAATTTTGAATAATCATTTGACACAAAATCATAACCACATTTTTATGTATGTTTTTAATCATATTTTACCATTTGCTAACTACTCAGGAATGTTATTCATTGTTCTTATTCATCTTATTTAGATTATGATATATGGTTCTTTTTTGTTGATATTGTTTAAAACTATTCATACTCATGCCTATGTGGGAATAGTCCTCCCACAAATACACTCAATACCCTCACTTCTACTTAAAAACTTCTTGCCTTCTGAGATATGCGCTTGAGGTATTGTGACCTAACGTATTGAGGAACATTTTAGTTGAAATCAGGGTTTACTGGGTGTAAATATTGTTCAGTGAATGAAATTTTTGTAGTAAAAAGATTATACATAAAAATTTTAAAATAAACATAATAACATTCTTCTTTATATTTGGAATAACCCACTCAAGCACTATGTATAGTTAGTCTATAAAAAGTTAATTGTTGATATTTAGTGAATAATCGAATAATATTACCAAAAATTAATTTTAATATACCAAGAAAAACAAAGGGATTAGTATATGTTAGAGGTGATAATGACATTAATGTAGGTTCCCAATACACTACAAGTGGTAAAAAAATGTTCATGCAATACCAAGATATTATGGTACGTTTTTTCCATTTAAAAAATAGGTTATAAAGAAAATAAAAAACACTAAAACATATAGTGTGATGAGTGAGTATAAAATATAAATATCATATAAAAAACAAAAAAAAACACAATTAAATCTACTATATAAAGTGTAAAACATGGTGATTAATCGAAACTAACTAATATTGGGATGCAATAATGCTGATTTGGAATGACACTAAGAAATCTGTTAAAGAAACATCAATCCCCAAAAATTTATTCTGAGAAAATAGAATCATGATTCATCACTATTAAAATTAGATACAATTATATTACCTCTTTCATTATAACTAACAACTATTTATGAACAAAAATACATATATAGAGGGTGATTAATATTACCCATTATGCATTTCCTATGACACTAAAACACAAAAAAAAACAACAAAAAGAAAATATTATCTCATATATTGATATATAATTTGTTCCAATTAAATGAATAAAAAATAGTTAACCTACTTAATAAAAATTAAATACAAAATGAACAAATACATTAATTCCAATTCACAAACCGAAACCATATCTAAATACTCACACATGCACTAATGTCGAATGAAGATACTAATACTCCAGACTTGTGATTAATGATTCCCTAAATCATTAATTTTTTATAAACCATTGTGCCACCAATATTGAACTGATCCATATGTCAAAACCCACAATTCCACAAAAATTAAAAATATGACAATTCCCTATAAATTCATTGTTTCATTAAAAATTCATTCTATATAAAAAATTATTTAATTTAATATCATGTCAATAGATATAATTTTCTATTATAATATTATCATAATTTATTACATAAAATTGTGGTTTTCCCAAAATAAATTGACATTAAAATATTACCATATAAAAACAAATTTATTTTTCTAATAATTTTACATTAAATTATTCTATTGATGATCTAAAATATAATTAAAATAATACTATGCCTTCATTCTCAATATCATGTGGAGAAGGGAAAGAATCCACCTATATTATATGAACAATTTAAAAAAATATGAAATAAGATAGAATTCTACTATAGAACACACAATCACCCTCTAAAAAATGCCATAATAATCAGTATGATGTCACATATGGCGTCCCCTAAATATCCATTTTGTAATAATGTTGAAAAGTAGGAATTTTGAGGTTATATTATAAATCGTTTGTTAAAATCCATCATTAATACTTCCACAAACAGATCAAATATGTATTCCTAACTCCTACCAAATGATTAAAGTGTGAATCAGTCATTTCCAAGCATATTTAAACTATCCCAACACATGAGTTGTTCCAATGTGGATTTTATACCATCAATCACCTAACATCAGAGTGGTGCAACTTGTATATAATAAATGATTGAGTACAAATACATTTTTCATTTTAGAATCACCATGACTTATTGTACAAAATGTTTATACCTCTCTAGAAGTGTTTCAAAGTGATCCCATTAGTGCATTATCATTATAAGGCCCCATCCTTAAATATTACTTAATATTGAGAAATGTCAAGAATTAAAATTGGGAATCTTTCTAGGTTTATATTTTTCACGAATTAGGCCATAAAAATTAAATAATAGACCTAAACATTAAATGTGAACAATTACACTCAGTATACACATTTTCCCTAAAAGTAAATCCATTAAACAAACAATGAGGTCATTTTCTTGATTAAAATATTATTTAATTATTCATTTCCCTTATACATCCTTATACCATGTTGAAAAAATTTAAAAAACCATGGATAAGCCTAAAAAGATTAGTAAAGGACATAAAATAAGAAAAATTAAATCTACCTAGAACAACATAACCCATTTAATGTTCATTGAACAAATTAATCAAAAAATTCTCAAATGAATAATGCTCATACGTTTTTCTCAAAGAAAAAAAATTAAATCCAACAGTATGAAATTAAAACATTTTTAGGTGAATTACAGAAAAATATATACAAAACCCTTTAAAATCCCATTCAATTGGAATAAACATATAATATACTTCCAAATTGAAGATATTTAATGGGGATCACCCTTCATAAAACCAATATTTGTCCCACCCATTTCATAAAACAATGAATTACCATTTTAAAAACATGTTCATCACAAAAGCCTTTTGAATAAATCTTCTAATCCCATATGAAAATAATTTCAATATATAAATAAAAATTTTACTTAATAACCCATTTAAAATACCCATATACCCATATAATGGAATTATGAGTTTATTTTCCATATAAATACATTAAGGCTTATAGAGGAATCCAAATATCAAATAACGATTACTACGGAGTAGAAGTGGTTGTCATTGTATACAAAAAAATACTTATGTCATTTGGTAAAAATTTAGAAGGATTAATAAAAAAATATTCCATTTGAATTTTTTTAAGGAAATTAAATATAGACATAAAATTTCATGTATATTCCTGTCAAAACCATATAAATAAATATGTAATTTAATATCTAGTGTAAAATGATTTTTTAATTAAATCATTAAATGTTCTCGGTGTCCCTTAACACATTGTACAATTAAATATTAATCCACATGATTTAATAAAAAACATTATTATTGATTAAAAATGGATATGAAATTTCATATTTTCTATATATACACATTATAAAAGAATAAAGGTTCATATTATAAGGAAATGTGTCAATGAATGGGGATTTAGACTATGACTATTACCTTGTGTCCAAATTGTCACCCCCATTCTTTAATTTAATGAATAATAAACACTGTATAATTTCTAATTTATTTAGAATATATTTAAAGTTTATTATTCATTTTACTTTCCTTCAACCATGTCATAGAAATTAGTTCATTTTGTGTTTTTATATCATACAATTTACAGATGTTCAGTATTTAAGTCAAAAAATGAACATGTTTTCATAAAAAATATCCATGTGGTCAAGGGTCCATTATATCCAAAATATTATTCATGATTTTCATTTCATATATATCTAGTTTATTTGGGATTGGAATAGTCCATAACATTTGATGATAAGAAATGAACTACCCAGTTCATAGAGACTGTATGTTGTACATACGAATGGATGCTATATTAATTTTGTTGTAATATTTAAGGAATTAAAAATTAAAGAAACATAATTATATTATAAATTCAATATAATATATTTATTATATATGTTCATTAACTTTATCCTTTATATATTTTAGGTATGGCATGAATGAGTCACATCACTTTGAAGGGGCGGTATTCGACACTTCCTCATATGAAATTATCGTATTTACACCTTAGGGAAAAAAATGGTACGTTGTAAATAAAAGTTAATGAATAATAGGAAAAATTTAAATATAATATATATCATATTTATATATTCTATTCATTTATATAATCGCGGTTTAATGAATATCATGTAGAATGAATCCCATTATATAGTTCAGACGGTAGGCCATATATAGGCACAAGCGATGATAAAATTCACTTAATTATTATTGGATTTAGAATTGGATGGTATAATAATTATATAGTAAAATCATCATGTTATATTAATTATTTAAATCCTTTATAGTCACCATTGTACCCATCCAAATTAGGTTTTTTAGAATAAAAAATCAATCCCATGTGTGGAGACGATAATTTGGATGCACGCACACATGGTAATATTGGTATTCATAGGATGTAAAATGGATGTATAAGGTTGTACCATAAATAAAATAAAATTAATGAATATATAAGATAATTTATTTTTTACTTGATTATGATAACGAATTATGAATAGGAATTATAATAAGAATAGAATTTTGAATGAGTTGTTAAAACTAATACCTCTTTTTTTAGTATTTATTTTTTATTTTATAAAATGGTCTCAACATGATAGTTTTAGGCCCAATGTGTGGCCTATAGGTGGAAGGTATGTATGTTGGGATCCCAATTTACATGAATTTTATCGATCCAATGCTCTTGACAGTTGTGAGTACGAGCGTAGAGATGGTGGCCTTTTATAACAGGGACGATGGGAACTTTTGGAATGTGGTTGAATATTATTTTAAAATAAAATTATTTTCATTTTATATTTGTTTGAAATTGATATATTTAGAAGGTATGATGATTATGGCTCTGATTACTCCCAACCAAAAGTTTTTAAGCATGTTTTTATTCAGAAATCAAACCTTATATTTTACCACTAACCCTTAGTTTAAAACATTAACTCTTCACATGTCTTCTTGTATCATCATAATATATGGTTACTATAATTAAATTAAAAAGATAATGGAACCAAAAATATAATATTAATGAAAATTTTAACATTATATAATTTAGTTGGCCAAATAAAATATTTTTTGGAAAATTATATATTTAATAATATAAAATTTGTTTTAAAAACACATATTTGACAATTTTGATAGTATTTATTAATTGATTTTTGTTATAGTTATAAAAACATGTTTTCTTTGAAAAAAAGGCATTAACTCATCCATATAATTTCAATTTCATCTAATTTTTTCTGTATGGAATCAAAATGTTAAAATTACATTTATTTTAATACTTATGATATCACTTATTTAAATTATTCACTAATAAGGGAATCACTGCATCATCATTGTGTCATAAGTAAATTGTATTTATTTTATATATATAAATTATATATATAATTATATGATATACTAAATATATTTATCTTTATAATGAATATATATATTTAAAAATATCATTTATATAAACCAAATTAAAACTTATTTAGTTTGTAGATACATGTTTATGTAATTTTTCCCTATTCATTAAAATAAATATTATAAAAGGTGATTATCACACCCTAGTGGCTCCATGGGGTATTGAAATTGACCCAAGGATTAGCATGGTTAGGAATATATCAACCAATAGGATTAAGAAATGTTTTAGGATAATTATATTATTATTATAATATGTTCACCCTCATTTACCTAATTTACCTTTTAACAATGGTAAATAAAAAAAATTATTGATGTTACTATTCATTGTGTCCAAACCAAAAAGGAAAATATTTAAAAATAGTTAAACATATAATGAAAAATATTTATTCCATTTTTATAAATTCAAAACAATGAAAATGATGTAATAAATTTTAAATTAATTTCTATTGTTAAAACCAAAAAATAATGTTTATAAAAAAACTAACAAAAAATGTCATGTATTTATATGCAATTTTAATATGAATTTTCTTATAATGACCATTATTATATTAAATGATAAAAAATTCCATTTAAAATTTAAAAAAAATGTAAAGGATAATATATGTGTATAAATAAAATAGATAAAATAGTAGTTTTGAATTAAACTCTAGTATATTAACTATTTATTAAAAAATTATTTTTATCAACAAACTACCAAATGTAAATGATGATATACGACTTCTAAAGAATAATTTATTTTAAAAAATAGAAAATTTAAAAGTGAAAAATACTACATTTAGAAATGGTTTTCTATCAAAATATAGTAAAGTGAGATATTAAAAAATTTAGAGTATTTAAGCCCAAAAACTTGATTCATTCTCATGTTAAGCATCTAAAATTTATTGGATACATGTAAAAGCATATAATAAACATTTATTGTCATATGGTAGTAAGTTATATTTATTCACAACAATAAAACAGTGAGGAATTAACTACAATTTAAAATTATTAAAATTTTATTGTATTATTTTTTGATATAACTCAATCTTCTGTGCAACATAAGATTATAGAGAAACCTGTTTTTTCCTGTCGAGTATGCTTTCGAACAAAGCATCATCTTCACTGTAAAATTCGTATCTTATTAATATTTTTTTAGATGTCTAAAAGTATGAATCTATAAATACATGTGTTGTTACATCATTCCCCATTTTTGGAAATTGTTTCCTCACAATTTTAAAATTGGTATTTGAAAAATTATTGAAAATCACACATAGGAAAAAAAGTTAATAAAACAACCAAATTAAAATAGTGAAATTGAAGTAAAAAAAGGTAACCTGAGCTAACACATACTATGATTAAATTTAAGAAATCATTGATAGGGGAGAAAAACTAAAGTTCTTGTTTTGATAGAATGTGATTAAAAACATGATTAGGAGAAAGGTAAAAACTGGAAAACCACAAACATGTGATGGTTAAATGGTCATTGATTTCCCAATAAGAAAATTAAATGGATAAAATTTTTATGGTTCTTTTTATAGTGTTGAGTAATTTATTTATGATATTAACTATGAACAGAAGGAAACACACTTAGTTTTCAAGTAGAATTTCATCCTTTTGTAAATTTCTACCAAAATCTCATCTTTTCACTAAACAAATAGTATTCACGATGACTTGGCCACACTTGTAGTACTAGAATCAACTTATAGGGAATCAAATAATCCAATAATTTTTAACTATATAATTATCCTATCTTGAAACATTATCCATAACGAAAAATGGATTGGATAAGATCAGATAATTTCTCAAGAAGAATAATAATTTATAAGAAAAAAGAAAACTTTTAATAAAAAAAATCAATAGTAACATCCAAAGTCCAACATATACAATTTAAAAAATTATTGACCCTAAATATCCTAAAAATAATCCAAATAATGATGGAAATAAAAATAATCAAGAATCATTTAATCACATAATATTCCATGATAAATTTTAAGAATAATCTACATATAACAGAAATTACACATAATGTCTCATACAAAAATGTAATTAACCTAATGACATATTCTACAATATAGGTTAATCATATCCTTAAATAATCTAATTTAAAATATTTCCACACAAAAAATCATATATTATTAAAAAAATAAAACTCATCTATTACTCATCAAATTAAATCACATAGTACACTATTTTACAAAGGAATATAGTGGTCCCAAAAGAGAGAATATCTTTCAAAATAACATTTATCACTTAATTAGCAAAACATTTTCCTATATTGTGAATATTTAACTGATTAAAACATAAGTTCTAAAAATAGACATATTATTTATCCATAAAGTCATTTAACGAAAAAATAATAATTCATACTAACAAGGGAGTTCACATATTCTAGTGGTAGGTGATAAATCTCAGTCACACTTTGGTTGTGGGTTCGATTCCTGAAGTGTTCCCTGATGTGGAAGGTTGTCACACGGTCTGTGTGTTATCATTTTTCAAATACTATATAATTATTATAACATTCCAAAAATTATATATAATCATCGAAATAACCATAGAACAATTTAACTTCAAGTTTATCTCATACCTCACATTTTGTATCCCATAAATCAATAACCCATAATTTCTTCAAAGGTGAATGATTTCAAAAATAACATTAATCACTTTTATATACCAAATTATAATTCTTTAAAAGCGGTTTATAGGACATTTAATATATGATATACCACAAAATTATAAACCCATTTTGATATCCCTATCCCATCCTAATCTTGATTGATGTCTAGCCAATCCATTGATACTAACTATAAGGCCACATCCTTAAACATTACCTACTCTTGAGATATTTCATGAATTCAGATTGAGGATATTTTTAGGATTATATATATAGATAATTAGTTCATAACTATTTCATAATTTACCCAGATATTACATGGGGAGAGTTACAATCATTATCCACTTTTTCCACCTAGGAACCCCTTTAAACAAACAGTGATTTATTTTTCACGAAAAAATATTCTTTTATTCTTCCTTTCTCATATCCATCCGTATACCATGTGGAAAATATTTCAAAAACTTGTGATGAAAACAAAAATATCAATAAGGGACATTAAAAAAGAAAAATATTGGTCTCATTAAAACATGGTAGCCCATTGAATGTTCTTTGAAAAAATGAATTAAAACATTTTCACATAAATAACGCTTATATTTTTTCTTCAAAGAAAAACATTTAAACGAATAGTAAGAAATTTAAAAATATTTATATTACATAGAGACCAATAAATATAAAACCAATTATTATTCCATTAAATAGGAATAAATATATGTTATGACAACATATTAATGATTATTAATGGGGATCACACTTTATATATGTTATATCTGGCTCACCCATTTCATATAATGCTCCAGTATAGTTTCAAAAAAAATTCATCATAAAACCCTTTCGGAAAAGACTTATAATACTATATGAGAAACATTTCTATATAAAAATAAAATTTTCATTTAAGAACCCATTTTAAATACACAAATACAAAAATAATATAATAATATATTTATAATCCTTTTAAAAGATATTAAATATTATAGAGGTATCCAAATATCAAATAATTTTTACATCTATAGAGAAGTCATTGTCGCGATGTACGTTAAAAAACATTCCATTTTTTCATTTTTTAATGATTGTAAAACACTTCATAATAAAATAATCCATTTGAAATTATTGAATGAAATTAAATATACACATTCAGTTTCCGGTTTATTTCTATTATAAACATATAAATAAATATTAAATTTAATATCAAGAATAAAAATATTCGATAATTAAATATTTAGAAGTTCATAGTGTCCTATTCAACATTGAAGATTTAAATATTCATCTCCATGATTTAATTAATAACATGATTATAAATAATATATGAATACG
The DNA here is from genome assembly GCA_963277665.1 of Viscum album. Classification (NCBI taxonomy): domain Eukaryota; kingdom Viridiplantae; phylum Streptophyta; class Magnoliopsida; order Santalales; family Viscaceae; genus Viscum; species Viscum album. The sequence continues at coordinate 648,756,582 of OY728126.1, read as the reverse complement.
AATTGTCATAGTGGTTTCATAGACACCATAGAAATAGATAAAAGTTCATATTATAATGAAATACCTCAATAAAAGGAGATTAGAACAAAGTCCTTTACCGTTAGTCCGACTTTTCATGTTCATTCATTAATTTCTAGAATAATAAACTTTATTTATTTTATAAATTCCTTAAAACATTTATAAATATTATTACCCCATTTATATCACTTATTACCATGTTAAAGTAATTAGATAATTATTTGAGTTCAAATCAGACGTTTTATCGATGTTTGGTAACTAAGTCAAAAATGATCTTTTTTATGAAAATTATCCATATGGTCATAACTGAATTATTTCCATAATATAGATCAGGATTAAAATATCATATATATCCAATATATATGTATTTATAATATCCCAAAACTTTTGGAGATAATAAATGAAATACACCGTTAATGGACGCGGTTAATCATACATACACATGAACGCTACATTCATTTCTCTATTATATTAAACGAATTAAAAATAAAAGAAAAATATGAATATTATAGTTATAGTAAAATATATATGACATATATCTTACATAATTTCGTTATCACTATCCTTTAAATGTTGCATGTATGTAATGAGTGAGTCATATAACATTGAGGGGGAGATAGTCCACATATTCTCAAATGAAATTATAGCATTTACACATTATAGAAATCATAATGATATGTTGAAAATAAAAATTAAAGAAGAATAATATAAATATAAATAAAATATATATCATATTTATTTATTCAAATCATGTATATAATCATTGTTCAATGACTATCCTGTAGAATGAATCACATTGCATCATGGAGACGGAAGGTCCTCCGTACGCATGAGTGACGATATCATTTTATAAATTGTTAAACGATATAGAATTGGATGGTATATTAACAATACATAATAATTAAAATGATATATTAATTATTTAAACCCATAATACTCTTCATTATACCCATTCAAATTAGGTCTTGTTGAATAAAAAATTACAACTTAGCGTGGAGATTGTATGTCGTACCTACACACACATGGTAATATTATTATTCATAGGATTGATAAAATGTTGTATAAGGTTGCCCTGTAATTTAATAACATATCATAATTTCCATTATAATTGATTTAACAGTTTTTTTAAACAAAAGAAGAAGAGGAATTAGAATAGGAAATGTTTTTTGAATTAGGTGATAAAAAATAACTATTTTTTGAATATCTTCTTTTTCTTTTAATAAATTGTGTCCTTAAGATATATTTATACCCAATTTTTGGCCTTTGGGTGGAAGGGTGGGATTTTGGGAGCTTAGTTTATCATATTTGGATGAGATAATGTGCTTGAGAGTTGTATGTATGTGTGTAGAGGGGGATCCCATTTATAAGAGGGAGGAGGGACACACTAAGAATGTCTTGAAATATTATTTTCTCATAAAATTATTTTCTAATATTAATAGTTCTAAAGTGATACATTTCATGGATAAGATTTTGATGGATCTAAATAAACTAAATGAATAGGTTTTATGCAAGTTTACGTCACAAAATTAACCTTATCTATTAACTTTTACCCATATTTGAAAACATTAACTCCTACCATGTCTTCATGTATATTCATAATATATAGATGATATATTTATTATAAAATATTAATATAACTAGAATTGGATCATTAATGAAATTTTTAGCATTATATAAGTCATTTGTAAAAAAATAGATTTTTAGGACTATTATATCATCTAATAAAATTGTATTTGATTTAAAAAAACTTTTATGCTATTATTTACAATATTATGTAATTGATAATTCTTAATGTCATAAAATCATAATTCTTTTGAACCAAAGGCATTAAATCATCCCTCATATGTCAATTTCATCCAAAAAATTCGTTTATATCATTAAAATTTCAAATTAAATTAAATTTAGTATTTTTAGTATGATTTATTTGTATCATTCATCAATATGGTAATCACTGCATTATCATTGTGTCATAAATAAATTTATTTATATAATTTCTTGAAATTATATATAAAATAAAATTATGTATGAATTTTTTTTATCATTCTAATTACTATTTATAGTCAATTATATCTTTTATATAATCCAAATTAAAATTGTTTTAGTATAGAAATTCATGTTTATGTTATATATCAATTTTTGTTAAAATAAATATTAGAAAAGGACTTTATCTCACCCAAGTGGCTTCATGGGGTACCAAAATGGACCCAATGGTGATAATGTTCAAAAATTTCACATTCAAAAAGATTATGACATGTTTTATAGTAGTTTTATATTATTATAATATTATTGTTTAACCTTATTTACCTGATTTTCCTTTTAACCATGGAAAATTATGATTAATACTGAAGTTACTATTCATAACGTCCAAAATTAAATGGTACATATTTACACAATATGTACCTTATGATTAAAAATAGGGAATCCATTTTTCTAAATTCAAAACATTGATATTGTAGTAATATATATAATTAATTCTCATTGTCAAAACCAAAAAGTGTGTTTTTATTAAATGTAAAAACTATCAAAATATTGATCTATGTTTATGTACAATTGAATTGTGAAATTTCATATAATAACCATAATTGGATTAAATGATAAAAATATAATACATTTACACTTTAAACCCATATAAACAGACAGTCTAATTGTATAAATAAACTAGACGAAAAGCTATTTTGAAATAAAAACCAGTGTCATTCACTATTCATTAAAAAAATGTATTTTATTATAAAAATTTGAAAAGAAAAATATTATATAATTATTATAAAAAATATGTTTATTTTAAAAAATATCAAATATAAAATAGAAAAAACTATATTTAAAAAGGTTCATCCGTCAAGAGGTGGTAAGACGAGCTTTTAAAAATATTAGAGTCTTTTATGCTTTAAATTGGATTCACTCGCATCTTAAGACAATAAAATTAATCAGATAAGTGTAAAAAACATTATAAAACAAGAAAAATCATATTTTATTTAGTTACATTAATTTCCACTAAAACAAGATCTGGTAATTATCTACCATTTCAATGAATAATTATATTATTGTATTATTTTTCAATATAACTCAATGTTTTTTGCAGAGAAAGATTTCACAGAAAGTCATTGTTGATTGTCGTGTATGATATTTGAAAAAGTGTCCCCATTAAGATTAAATTAATTAATTATTAATAACTATTGATAGATATGGAAAATAAGTATTCTCTAAAAACCTGTGATGTTACAATCATCCCAAGCCTTACTAGGTGCCCATTTATTTATCCCCATTATTCCGTGGAAGACTCAATGATCAATATTCACACCACAAAAACATGTTTCTACCATGGCTGATCCTATAAAAAACCAAAACGCAAAAAATTTCATAGAATAAGAATGAAATCAATCCACAAAACAGTAAAAATGAGTCAAAGACACAGGTGTTATGGAATATACCAAACAACTGGATATTAACATTATACCCACCATTAGGAATTCCTCCCTAAAAATAAAGAGATCAATGTAGGATTTAAAAATTTCTCTCAATTTTTCATGCATATTAACCTCAAATTCGAAGTTTCATCTTTAATACCCCCATTATTTGATAAAAATAAAACCAAAGGATTATATTTTCTATGAAATGATGTTTATTATTTGTCTATGATATGAATAGGTTACAGAAATTTTTTTGTCTCATTCATGATAAGTATTATCCATTGAATTAAATGGTGAGAATAAATCTAGTACATCAATGGTTTATATTCCTGAAATACATTATGAACCAAAATAAACTAGGATGTGAACAACAAATAGATATAAATATCACAAATAAATTCATATTTCTCAAAGTGTTATATATATTCTGGAGACAACTTCCCCTACATATCAAATCATTGACATACAATAACCAAATAGAATTTTATAAAAAAATGTTCTCATGTGATAACAAAGAAATTGGTGATACTTATTATATGAATAAGTGGTTTCCAAAAAACATTTGTAAAAAATAATTTTCCATATGAAATAAATTTTCATAGTCATTTACATAACATATATAAGTCCGAAAAAGTGATATTTATCCATTCGGTAAACCAAAATGTTGATGTCATCAAGGATGACTATATATTTACTCAAAAAAATCCATGCTTATGATGTTATCATAAATGTTTTTGTTAAAAACCTCATCTAACAAAACAATACCTTAATGATCCACCATATACAATAATTTATGATTAGGTAATATAAACCAGGGTTTTTCATGTTATATTTGAATACCAATCTATTTATGGATGATGTTGAATTAACTTTTTCCAATTTTATCATCCCCACTCAACCGTTTAGTTAGGTCCATGCTAGTGCTACTACTATCCTTATGTAACATCCCCAAAACTATCGATTTTTGAAATAAATTCCAAGGCCTTACATGGAAATTTGTGGATGATTTTCCATTTTTGATAAATAAAAAATATCGTTTGAGAACATAAAATGGAAAAATAGAACTATATGAATCATGATAATAATATATAAAACATAATTGAATATCCAATAAACTACAATGTCAATTTATTTTTTGAAATGGCCTAATAGGTAACTCATGAAAACTAAATGATATCATGAAATGACAATTCTCATGTTACATCAATCCATTCATTATGTGTGAGAAAATACTATCATTAAACATACATCTTAGTGATGTAGAATAAATATCTCGAATGGTGATATAAGAGACCACTCCTTTTATTATTTTATGATGAAAAGTTCTTGCATACCCACCAAAGTTACGTTAAATGGGGTTAGTACTCACGACCAATATTTAACCCCTTAAAGACTTCCTAACTCATTCCACTATGACGATTAAATGTTATATCATAGATCGAAATGAAATTATAATAATTAATGTAACGTATTTTTTTTTACCAATTTAATAAAATATAAATTTTATAAAAAATAATGTATCAATCAATAAAAATTGTAATATCCAAACTTCTATAATCCACCTACACTAACATGAAAAATAAATAAAATCATAATATTCATGAATATTAATATTTCCCATAATATTATTTGGTTTTTGTTATACCTTCATGCATCCTATCCATCATTGAGAATCATTTATATACTAAAAATCTCTATACAAATGAAATTTAAATAGACAATCCCCTTTTCTATGATAACATCTATAATAAACCTTTCTTTAAAAAGATTAACATTATGTAACATTTTTAGAATACATGAAACATTATTAAAATAGATTTTGAAAGGTCATACTATTATATTTCCTCTAAAAACATATAAATATAAAAACTAATTCATAATTGAGAATCATTATCTCCCAATAGGATCTTCAGAAATAAAACCATTTTTAGAAACATCAAACATATTAAATATCTTCATAACCTGGGGAAGGAAACATTAAAAGGGATGAGATAAAATGATCAATAATGGTAAACAAGGGAGATATGTAATAATAATCATGATTGTAAGGGAATTAAAACACGATAATTGAATTTGAAGACCATACAATACATATCAAATATCATTTACACGAATCACATAATAAAACATAAGAGTTAATAAAATAATAATCATAAAGAAAAAGAGAATTTAAGCCATGTTACTACAACATAGGAATAAAACATGGAATTGTGGGAGACACATAAGCATATATAATGTGATTTTTATAATATCAAATTAGTAACTTCTAAGACAATCGTGATATTATAGTTCTACTCCCCATATTATCTTTCTTGACATGGGCCACTCCCATGGCAATCCTAGTCACATGATATCACTCCTAATAACATCGTAGTAGTCATAGTTTACTCACATAGCTATATATGAAGTCAATGTTCATTCCAAAAGATCATATTAGTGAATATCATGATATATTAATATTTACCCAATACATTTTTAGGAGGTATTGGCTCGACCCATATCATAATGAAATCAAATATAAATATACTACAAGATCATAAATAATCATATCATAACCCATGAAATGAAATGGTTATTGAAAAAATTAATCATATCATAACATGTGGAAAAAGGCAGGTTTCATGATAATTTATTTGTTATCATAACCTATAAAAATAATACGGTTTCAATAGAATATAACCCATGTAATAGAATCATGTTTCACAAACATAATGTGAACAAAAACATAATCCATTTAGGGAAATAATATATAAGGAAACAGTAGAAAAAATTCTCTATAAATGAATGAGTAACAAAAATGGTTGTTATCTTCGATCGGAAATTATTTTCAATTATTGTTAATAACATTTCATGATGAAAATATCATTTCTAATTTGAAGAAAAAATTTTTAGACATAAATGCATTTTAAAACCCTTTTCACTAAAAGATAAATTGATAACAGGTAAAAAAACACTGAAACTATAAAACGTTTTATTATTGTTTTTTCCATGAAATTTTTCTTCATATTTATATAGATAAGATATTCAACAAAATTTTAATAACATTTCTAAAACATTATTTGTTAATACATTATATTTCAGACCAGATAGGGAGATGTTCATATTTTTATTAAAAACATTATCTATGGAATCAAGGTGTTGATAAATGATTCTAATACATAGTTATATCTCAAATATTTAAATGACAAGGAAACTCATGAGTGATATAGATTGTTGGATTTTAGGTTTCCATCAATGGAAGCATAAACAAAAAAAAATCTCGTAATGTGATGAGATTGTATCAATGAATTCTTATAACAAGGTAAGTTGGGATTATACTCACCATATAAGAAATATAAATTAAATAAATATAAACGTATCTTGAAATAAATAGTATTCAAGATATGACATGTAAAATGTATAAATATATATTCCTTGAATGAGATCTTAGTTGTATAATAAAACATGAGCCCCAAATATGAAAAATATAGACAAAAGAATTTTACTGACATCGTAAAATATTAATCTTAAATGAAATGAATGAAATATCATAAAATCGATATGTGAATGACCATTAAATTACTTATAATATACATATAATACAATCGAGGAAAGTAAAAACACCACATAATAGGAAATAGTGGATAACATATCATGCATCTCATGAAAATATAAAGCGATATAAAATCCCCTTGACTTGTGTCTTGACTCTAATCCTACACATTATAACCACCTATATAATAAATATGAATTTATTATAATTTTTTTAATGAACCATATTTTTAGATATAATACCATATACTATTTGATTATGACCTTATATTACCAAATTGTTAACCATCATGTTTAAATGTTTCACTTGGGATAATATTCTCTTTGTTCTCCACATGTGTCTTTATTTGTTTTATCCTTGCTCCTTACAATTATTTCATGAATCCAGAATTTAAACTAGTATGTAAAAATATTTATATTAATTAAAAGAGTAATATATATTTATATATAGAGAATATGTAATAATAAAATGAAATAAAGAGTTCATGTTGATATTAGGGTTTACGTACGCATAACGGTTGTATCTCTTATTATTGTCGTATAGAAAGAATGAAATGAAATTACATATGTGTATATATGTATGTAATATCATTATAGTAGATTTATAATATTTTGTATATCATATATCTTCACAAAACCTATCATCAATAAATTACATGTAGGGGTGAATGAATCACATCACTTTGATGGGGTGGTAGTCCAAACTTCATCAAAAAAAAATTATCAAAATTAAACCAAATGAAAATTGAAATATTATGTTTTTAAAAGGTAATAAAGAAGAATAATTATATACTAAATATAATATATAACATATATAAACAAATTTCCTTTCAAATTTTCCAAAATTATAGGTGTTAATAAAAATAGAACAATTATAATTTAGTGAGGCTGTATTTCACCGTACACCTAAATAGTTTTTTCGTAATCTATTAGATGGACGTGTGTATAAGTGTAAGTTTATAACCTAGAATAAAATATTCTATTATATTAATGACATAGATTTTTTTATACAACCATGGATAATAAATAGGAGGTTCTGTGTAATGCCAATGAAATAAAGGACTTGAGTGAAGATGCTACATATTAATCATGAAACTCCTTTTGGAATGTGTGAAAAGGACTCCTTGGATAAATTTCTTACTAAGGGGTGGATTATATAATGGACGTAGAAATGTTGGGAATTATAATAAGCCAATATTATATGAATGTAATAATCTAGGTTGGTGTTATAAATTGGTAGAAGTGGCGTCCTTTTATAGGAAGGAGTGGTGCTCCTGTAAATATTGGAAAAAAGAATTCATGCCACGTTTTCCATGTTTCAGGTGGATAAAATAAGGAAAAAACATAAATTAAAGGGTGGATATTTTCCATATGTGTCCATACCATGGATTTTGGAAACGTGTACATGTCATTTAATTCCATAAGGTTATGGTTTAGTCTATTATTAATCATTATTTAACCTTAATCAATGTAATTAATTTTAATCAAATTCACTAATATTTTTAGAAAAATACTTAGTTGATATAATTAGAAATTAGAAATTATTTTTATTTAAAATATTAAATCCATTTTTACAAATTTAAATAAATTCTTTGGTAGAAATTAGTTTAATATTAATCCAAAAATTGGTTTGACAATGCAGGATTTTTAAGTAAAAATGATCAACTTTTTTCTATGCTTTTATATCCAAAATTTATGTGAAATTAGTTATAATTAAATAATTTGTATTAATTTATAAAAATATAATATAATTACTCCTTTAATAAAAATTTAAACATAATTTATCCTTACATATGAATTTGATGAAAAAGTAGTTTTGAAATAAAATCTGATATTTTTCCCTATTCATAAAAATGACCATTATAAGAAAAATCCAAAATTAATCCCAATGAAAATTTAGACATTATAAATTCAAAATTTAAATTTATTTTATCATATTATATTAATTAATGTGTCTAAAATTACTTTTATAATTTTTTCCTAAAGAAATGAAATGTTGTCCATTTCAAAAAAATAGAACTTTGTAAACATATAATGACTTTAACAAATATTATATCTTTTGTTAAAAATATGTTTTATTTATTTATAACCATTATAATAAATATTTTAATGTTATTTCTTAAAATTCATATTACTATGTTTAATGGTGAGGTTATAATTATATTGTTTAAGTAATTATAATAATAAAATAAAGTTATGTAGAAACATTATTGGTTCAGGTAATGTACACAAATTAGATTTTATGTGTAACATACACCTTGACGATGTTCTGTGTAATGTATTCCATGTATATTTCATGTAACAGAATGGTTGAATTTGTGAATTTCATGAATTAAATGAAAATTTAATTTATTCAATAAACTTCTATAAAAACATAATGTGTTAAACATGTAACCCCTGTAAATTTCATGATTATAGGAATAGAAAAAGTGAATTGTGCATGTTATAATTATTTATTTGTTTGTTACTTTTGGTTGGAATATAGGGAAAAGGACTGAGCCTATGGTCAAAATTAAATTTTTATGATTTTTTTTTACATTTTTATATTTTTATAACTTATATTATATTCCTGTATCTCTAACTACATGTACAAAAATTTTGAATAATAATTTGACATACAATCATAACAACTTTTGTATTTATGTTTTTTACTCATATTATACCATTTGGTAAATACTCATGTATTTTATTCATTGGGATTATTCTTCATGTTTAGATATTAAATATGGATTTTATTATTTATATTGTTTTACACTATTCATACACAGGAATATGCGGGAGTAGTCCTCCCACAAATATGCTCAGTACCCTTGCTGATACTTTGAAACCTCTGGACATCTAGGAGATGTGCTTGAGGTGTTGTGGCCTATCATATTGGGGAACAGTTCAGTGGAACTCAGGATATATTACGTATAAATATTCTACATTGAATGAAATATGTGTATCATATAGATTATATATAAAAATTTAAAATAAACAAAACAATAATCATATCAATGTTTGGAATAACATACACAAACAATTTTTATTTTTGGACTATAAATTGTTAATTATCAATTTGTAGTGAATAATTGATTAATAGTACCAAAAATAAATTTTAATATACCCACAATAACCAATGGATTAGTATATGTTGTAGGTGCTAATGGAATTACTTTAGGACCCCAATACACAACAAGAGATAAAAAATGATTAGGCCATACCTAGATATTGTGCTATGGTTTGGCTATTTAAAAAACTTGTTATGATGAAAATAAAAAAAACTTAACATATAGTGTGATGATTGAGTATAAAAAATAATTTTCAAATAAAAAACAAAAAAACCCAAATAAATATACTATATAGAAAATATAACATGGTTATTAATCAAAACAAACTAATATTTGTATCCAATAATACTGGTTTGGAATCACACTAAGAACTCCATTAAGGAAATGAAAATCCAGAAAAATTAATTCTGAGTAAATGGAATCACGATTCTCCACTATTAAAATTATATACCTTTATATTACCTATTTCATTATGACCAACAACTATATATGAACAAAAGTACATTTATAGATAGTGATTAATCATACCCATTAAGTATTTTCTATGATACTACAAAACATACATAACTACAAAAAGAACATATTTTCTCATTTTTTGATATATAATTTTTTCCAATGAAATGAATAAAAAATATTTAACCTATTTAATAAAAATTAAATACAAAATGGATTTTTTTTTAAATAAATAAAAATTCATAAACCGAAAACATATCCAAATATTCAAATAGACATTAATGATGAATTAACATCCCAATACTCATGACATGTGATCTATCTTTCCCTACAAAAACAGTTGTTAATAATCCTTTGTGCCACCAATATTGCAATGATTCACGTGTCTGAACCAACAATTCCCCCAAAATTAACAATTTGAAAACTCCCTATATATTCATTATTTCATGAAAAAATAATTATATTTAAAAAATCATTTATTTCAAATCAATGCAACATATATATTTGTTGCATTAAATAACTACCATAATTTACGAATAACAATTTTTGTTTTCACAAAATATATTGACATTACAATATTATCATAATAAAACCAAATTATTTTTCAAATCATTTACCAATAAATTACATAATTGAAGATCTAAAATATAATTAAAATAATACTAAACCTTCATGCTCAAAATCATGTGGAGAAGGTATTTAATCCACCAACATTATATGAAAAATATCAATAATATAAAATAAGATAGAATTCAACTACAGAACCAAAAATAATCCTCAAAAAATATTCCATAGCTGATCAGTGGGAATTCATCCATGGCATCCCCTAAATATCTATATTCAAATAATGTTGAAATGTAGGAATTTTGAGGTTATAATATAATAATTTTGATAAAATCTAACAATAATACTCCCAAAAAGAGATTTAATATGGATTCGTACCTCCTACCCAATTATGAAACTGTGAATCCGTCGTTTCAAAAATATTTATACTATCCCAATGTCCATAAAACACGACCGAGTAAAAATACATTTCTCATTTTAGAATCTCTTTGACATATGCCATGAAATGGTTACACATCATTAGATGTGTTTCATAGAGATCCTATTAGTGAACTATCATAATAACGCCATATCCTTAAACATTACTTAATATTGAGAAATTCCATGAATTCACATTGAGCATATTTTTAAGTTTAGAGTATTAGAGAATTAGGACATAATAATTACATAATAGACCCAGACAGTAAATTTCGATAGATACATAGAGTATCCACATTTTCCATAAAAGGAAACCCATTTTAAAAACAATGATTTCATTTTCTTGATTAAAATATTCTTGACTTATTCCTTTTTATTATACATACCTTTAACGTGTGGAAAAATTTCAAAAAACATGGATGAGCATAAAATGATTAGTAAGGGACATAAAAACAGAAAAAAATTAGTCTACCTAAAACCTTATAACACTTTAATATTCATTGTACAAATGAATAAAAAAAATTTAACATGAATAATGCTCATACTATTTTCTCAATGAAAAAAATTAAAACCAAAAATAAGAAATTAAAAAAATTTAGGTGACTTCGATCATAACGTAAAAAACCCCTCTAAAATATAATTCAATTGGAATAATCATATAGTCTACTTCTAAATTGAATACATTTAATTGGGATCACCCTTTCTATAAGCTATATCAGGACCACCCATTTCATATAATTATGAAATTACATTTTAAAAACTAGTTCATCATAATAATCTTTTGAAAATATCTTCTAATCCGATATGAAAAACATTTATATATAAAAATTATATTTTCATTTAATAGCACATTTCAAATACCTATATACACAAATAAAATAATTATGGATTTATTTTCTATTTAAAAACATTAAGGCTTTTTGTGGAAACCAGATATCAAATAACGATTTCTATGGTGGAGAATTTGTTGTCGATGTATATGTTAAAAAAACATTCCTTTTGCCATTTTGTAAAAAGTTAAAAGGATTAATATAAAAATATCCCATTTGAAAAATTTGAATGAAATTCAAGATATACATAAAATTTCATTTATATTCCTGTCAAACACATATAAATAAATATGTAATTTTATATCCAGTGTAAAAATATTTGATAATTTAATCTTTAAATGTTAAAGGAATCCGATACCACATTGTATATTTAAATATTAATCTACATGATTTAATGAAAAACATTATTTTAGATTAAAATTGAATATGAAATTTCATAGTGTATATATATACACTTTATAAAAGAATAAATGTGCATTTTATCAGGAAATGTCTCAATGAATGGGTATTTAGACTAATTCCCTTACCATTAGTCCAAATTGTCACCCTAATTATTTAATTTAATGAATAATAAACATAGTATAATTTATAATTTATTTATAATATTTTTATAGTTTATTATTAAATTTATATCACTTATTACAATGTCATAGCAATTAGTTCATTATTTGAGTTTATATCAGACAATTTTTCGACGTTCGGTATTTAAGTCAAAAAATGAACTTGTTTTGATGAAAATTATCCATATAGTATGATGTCCATTATTTCCATAATATTATTCATGATTTAAATATCAGATATATTCAGTTTATATGGGATTATAATAGTCCATAACATTTTAGGGAAGTAAATGAACTGCAAAGTTCATGGAGACAGTAGGTCGTACATACACATTGACACTACTTTCAATTTGTTGTAATATTAAAGGAATAAAAAATAAAAAAATAGGTATATTATAATTTAATTATAATATATATTTTGTATATGTTATATATGTTCATTAACATTATCATTTTATAATTTCATGTATTGAATAAATGAGTCACATCACTTTGAGCGGGCGGTAGTTTACACTTCGTCAATTGAAATTAACGTATTTACGCATTAGGGAAATCATAATGGTATGTTTTAAATATAAGTTAAATAAGAATTGAGATAAATTTAATATAATATATATCATATTTATAAATTATATTCATTTATATAATCATTTTTTAATGAATATCATATAAGATGAATCACATCGTATAGTGAAGATGTTAGGCCATACACATGCACAAGCGACGATAACATTCACTTAATTGTTTAAAGATTTAAAATTTTATGGTATAATAATTCTATATAATATTTATCATGTTAAATTATTTATTTAAATCAATTATAGTCATTATTATACCCTTCCAAATTATGTTTTGTGGAATAGAAAATCTATCCCAAGTGTGGAGACGATAATTTGTATGTACGCATGCATGGTGATATTATTATTCATAGGATGGATAAACAGAGGTATAAGGTTGTCCCATAATTTTAATAACATTTAATAATATATAAGATAATTTAATTATTACTTTATTATGGAAAGGATAAATAAAGAGTAATTGTAAGAAGAAAATAATTTTAAAAGCGTTGATAAAATAAAAACCTCTTTTTCGAGTATATCTTTTTAACTTTTTTAAAACGTCTCCACAAGATAGATTTATGCCATATATATAGCCTTTAGGTGGAAGGTATGGATGATGGGATCTCATTTTCCAAGAATTTGGTCGATCCAATGGGCTAAACATGTGTGAGTAAGAGCGTAGAGATGATGGCCTTTTATAAGAGGGATAGTGGGCACTTTAAGAATGTGTTGAAATATTATTTTATAATAAAACGATTTTTGATTTCTATTTGTTAGAAATTGATTAATATAGAAGAAAAATTATCATGGGTCTAAATAATCGCAGACAATATGTTTTAGTAATTTTTAGGTCCCAAATGTAACAATATATTTTACCATTATCCCTTAGTTTAAAACATTAACTCTTCACATGTCTTTTTGTCCCATCATAATATGTGGTTATTATAATAAAAAAAAAGAAAATTGTAGAAAAAATGGATCATTAATGAAAATTTTAACATTATCTATGTCTATTGTCTTAATAATATATTTTTTTTACTATTATATATTTAATAAAACAATATTTGTTTTAAAAATACATTTTTGACAATTTTTTCAGTATTTAGAAATTGATTTTTTTTATAGTAAAATAAACATGATTCCTATTAATAAAATGCATTAAAAAATCCATATAATTCCAATGTTACCCCAAAAGTTTGTGTATGGAATCAAAATGTAAATATTACATTTATTTTAATACTTATAATATCACTTATTTGAATCTCATTAATAATGCAATCACTACATCATCATTGTTTCATAAGTAAATATATAAATATCATGTGTAAAATTTATATATATAATGAAATGATTTATTAAATATTTTTATCTTTATAATGAATATATATATTAAAATATATCATTTATTTTAACCAAATTAAAATTAAATTTTTTAAATACATGTTTATGTAATTTTCCCCTTTTCTTTAAATTAAATTTTATAAAAGGTAATTATCACACCCAGGTGGCTCCATGGGGTATTTAAATTGACTAAAGGATTATCATGGTTATAAATACTTCAACAAATAGTAATAATACAATTTTTAGGGTAATTATATTATTATAATATATTTTTCACCATTATTTTCCTGATTTTTCATTTTATCAATGTTAAATAAAAATAATTACTGAAGTTACTATTCATAATGTCCAACCCTAAAAGGAAACTATTTAAACATATTTTATCCCATAATTACAAATATTTAATACATTTTTATAAATTCCAAAAACATATATTCGTGTAATTAATTTTAAAATAATTCCCATTGTCAAAACCAAAAAGATTGTTTTAAAAAAACCAATAACAATAAATAATATCATCTGTTTATGTCCAATTTAAATTAAAATTTACATATAATGACCAACATTGGATTAAATGATAAAAAAACTATTTAAACTTAATAATATATGTAAAGGATAATTTATGTGTATAAATAAAATAGATGAAATGGTAGTTTTGAATTAAAATCCAGTATTTTTCACTATTTATAAAAAAGATTTTTATTAGCAAACTACCAAAAGTAAATGTTGATATACAACTTATACAGAAGAATTTATATTATCAAACAGAACATATATAACTAAAAAATACCATATTTAAAAAGTGTTATCCATCAAAAGGTGGTAAAGTGAGATAAAATTAATTTTAGAGTATTCTATGTCTAAAATTCGATTCATTCTCATCTTATGCATATAAAATTTATTGGATGCATGTAAATACATTTAACAAACATTTATAATCATATTGTAGTAATTTATATTCATTCCCACTGATACAACATCGTTGAATTTACTACCATTTAAAATAATTAAAATATTATTGTATTATTTTTTGGTATAACTCAATCTTGTGTGCAATGTAAGATTTCAGAGAAACCTATTTTTGTCTATCGAGTATGGTTTAGAACAATGAAACCTCCTTACTATAAAAATAATATCTTATTATTAAGTTTTATGAGACGTGAAAAAGTATTATTCTATAAATACTTGTGATGTTACATCATTATCCCCTTTTGAAAATTACATCCTCATAATTTTAAAATTGGGCTTGGAAACCTTATTGAAAATAACACATCGGAAAAATAGTCAATAAAACTACGACATTAAATGATTAAAACAGAAGTAAACATGGTAGCCAGAGATAACACATATAAGGATTCAATTTAATAATACATGGATATAGGAGAAAAACTAACCTTCTTGCTCTGATGAAGTGTGACAGATATCATTATCAGGAGAAAGGTAAAAACCAAAAAACTAGAAAAAGGTGATGGTTAAACGGTCTTCGATTTACCAATAGGGTAATTAAATAGAAAAAACATTTTATGGTCTTTTTATAGAGTTATGTAATTTAATTTTGATATTGAATATTAACATAAAGAAACATACTTAATCTTCAAGTATAATTTTATCCTTTTGTAAATTTCTACCACAATATGTAATTTTCTCTAATAAAAAGTATTAAAGTTGACTTGGTCACACCTGTAGCTGTAGATTAAAATTATAGATATTCAAATAATCCAATAATTTTTAACTATATTTTTATCATATCTTGAAACATTAACCTAAGAAAAAAATGGATAGTATGAGGTAAGATAATTCCTCAGTAAGTATAATAATTTATAAGAAAAAAGAATACTTTTAATCTCCAAAATTCAACAGTAATACCAAAATTCCAAAATACAGCATTTAAAAAATAATTATAAATTAATATACAAGAAATAATCCAAATAATGATAGAAATAAAAAATAAGAATGATTTAATCACAAAATATTCAATGATAAATTTTAAGAGTTATCTAAATATAACATAAATCACACTTAATGTCTCATACAAAACTGTAATTAACCTAATGACATATTAAACAATAAAAGTTAGTCATATACTTAAATAATCTAATTCCCCATATGTCCACAATTAAAATCAAATATTATTCACAAAATATTACTCCTCCATTACTCCTAAAATTTATTCCCATAGTATACTAATTGCCATTGAAATATAGTTTTCCCAAAAGAGTGAATATCTTCAAAAATAATATTGATCACTTAATCAGCAAATAATGTTTCTATACTATGAATATCCAACTGATAAAACATATGTTCTAAAAATAAAAATATTATTTATCCATAAAATCATTTAACTAAAAAAATAATTCATACTAATCAGGGACTTTACATATTCCCATGGTAGGTGAGAAATTGCAGTCACACTTTGGTTATGGGTTTGATTCCTAATGCATTCCTCGACTTGATGAGTTATCACATGATCTTTCTATTTTCCTTATTCAACTACTGTATAATTCTTATAAAATTCTTGAAATGAGATTTTATCATAAATATAACCATAACCCAATTTAAATTCATCTTTATCCCATACCACACATTTTTTATACAAAAAAATTATAACCCATACATTTCTCAAAGGATACTGTATTCAAAAATAACATTATTCACTTTTATATTCCAAATTATAATTCTTAAAAGGGGTTTCTAGGACATTGAACATATGATATACCACAAAATTAAAAACCCATGATGATATCCCAATCTCATCCAAATACTTAATGTTGTCTAACCCATCCTTTGATAGCATCTATAAAGCCACGTCATTATAAATTACTTACTTTTGAGATATATCATGAATTCACATTGAGGATATTTTATTATTATATATTTAGATAATTAGTTCATAAATATTTCATAGTAGACCTAGATATTACATGTGGAGAGTTACATTTACTATCATCTTTTTCCTCAAAAGGAAACACGTTAAACAATCAATGATTTCTTGGTCATGATAAAAAAAATTCTTTTCATATTCTTTTATAAGATTCATAATTATACCATGTGGAAAACATTTCAAAAACTAGGGATGAAAATAGAAATATCAACATAGGACATAAAAAAATATATTAGTCTCTTTAAACCATAGTATGCTATTTAATGTTCTTTGAACAAATTAATAAAACATGTTCCCATGAATAACAGTCATATTTTTTCCTCAAGAAAAAACATTAGAACCAATAGTATGAAATATAAAAATACTAATATTACATAGAGCAAAAATATATATATATAACATATTCAAGTCCCATTAAATATGAAAGAACACATGTTGTAATTATATATTGAAGTTCATTAATGGGGATTACACACCTTATAAGATATATTGGGCACACCCATTTTATATAATTCTCAAGTATCATTTCAACAACATTTTCATCCTAAAATCCTATTAAAAAACTCTTATAATCTTATATGAGAAACATTTCTATATAAAATTAAAATTTTCGTTTAAGAACCCATTTTAAATTCCCAAATACCTAAATAACGGAATAAGGGATTTATAATTCTTTTAAAAGAAATTAATGATTATAGATGTTCCCAAATATCAAATAATTGTTATAACGGTATAGAAGTAATTTTTTCCATGTACGTTAAAAAACATTCAATTTTTTATATTGTAATAAAGGTAAAAAGATTCATATAAAAATATTCTATTTGAGAATATTGAATGAAATTCTATATAGACATATATTTTATTATTTATTTATTTTATACACATATAAATAAATATGTAATTTATTATCAAGAAGAAAAATATTAGATAACTTAATATTTAAAATTTCAATGTATTTCATTCAACATTGAAAATTTAAATATTAATTTTATGAATTATTTAATATCATTAGTATAGATAATATATGAATATGAATTTCCATAATGTCTGTATATACACCTTATAAAATTATGAATGTTCATATTATCAAAAAATACCTCAATGAAAAGAGATTGGAATGAAATCCCTTACCTTTAGTCCTACTTTCCATGTTCGTTATTTATTTTCTATAATAACAAACTTAGGTTAATTTATACATTCATTATATCATTTGAAAATATTATTATTCCTTTTATATCACTTATTACCATGTTATAGTAATTATATTATTATTTTAGTTCATATCAGATGTTTTATCGATGTTTGATAACATAGTCAAAAATGATCTTTTTTGGTGAAAATTATCCATCTTCTCATAACTGCATTATTTCCATAATATAATTCAAGATTAAAATATCATATATATATACAATATATATGTATTTAAAATAGTCCATAACATTTGAAGATAAGAAATGAAATGCACCGTTCATGGAGACGGTTAGTGGTATATATGCCTGAACGCTACATTCATTTCTCTGTTATATTAATGGAATAAAAATTAAAATAAACATATTGTATTATAATTATATTATAACATATACGATAAATATGTTATATAAGTTCATTATCACTTTCCTTTAAATGTTACATTTATGTAAGAGTGAGTCATATCACTTTGAGGGCGAGGTATTCCACATATTCTCAAATAAAAATTTTACATTTATACATTATGGAAATCTTAAAGATATGTTATAAATAAAAATTACAGAAGCATAAAATCAATATAAATATAATATATGTCATACCTATTCATTACAATCATTTATATAATCATTTTTTATTGATTATCATGTTTAATGAATCACATTGCATCATGGAGACGGTAGGCCGTTTGTACGCATGAGTGACAATATCATTCACTTAATTTTTAAATAGTATAATATTTGATTGTATAATAATTATAAATAATAATTAGCATGTTACATTTATTATTTAAATCCATAATATTTATCATTATACCCATTAAAATTCGATCTTTCATAATAAAAATTACACCTTAGTGTGGATACGGTATATCGTACCTACACACACATGGTAATACTGTTATTCGTAGGATTGATAAAATGTGGTATATGTATGTACCAAAAATTAATAACATCTCATCAATTACAAGATATTTTATTTAATACTTTATTATTCAAATGACATAATAATAGGAAGAAGAGTAAGAATTTTTTTTTGAAATAGGTGACAAAGAAAATACATATTTTTCAAATATCTCCTTTTGATTTTCACAAAATGTCTCCATAAGATAGATTTATACCCACTGTTTGGCCTCTGGGGGAAAGGGTGGGATTTCAGTATCTTAATTTATCATATTTTGATGAGACAATGTGCTTGAGAGGTGTATGTATGTGTGTAGAGGTGGTTGTTATTTATAGGAGGGAGGATGGACACTTTAGGAAAGTCTTGAAATATTATTTTATTATAAAAATATTTTAGAATTTTAATAGTTATGAAGTGATAAATTTCATGGATAATATGAGGATGGGTCTAAATACTCTCAGCCAATAGGTTTTAGGCAAGCATAGGTCACATAATTGACCTTATATTTTAGCTTTAACCATTAGTTGAAAACATTAACTCTTACCATCTCTTCTTGTATCTTCATAATATATGGTTAATATATTTACAATAAAATTCCAATATAACCACAATTGCTTCATTAATTAAATTTTTAACATTATATATATCATTTGGACAAATATTAGATTTTTAAGACTATTATATCATTTAATAAAATATTATTTTTCATAAAAACTATATTATATTATTCTTGACAATATTAAGTTATTGATTATAGTTTAAGTCATAAAAAGATGTTACCTTTGAACTGAAGGCATTAAATCATCCCTCATATCTCAATTGCATCCAAAAAATTCATTTATACAATCAAAATTTTAAAATTACATTTAATTTAATATTTATAAAGTCATTTACTTTTATCATTCATTAACAATGCAATCACTGCGTTATAATTGTGTCCGAAATAAATTTATGTATATAATTTCTAAAAATTATATATATAAATCAATTATATATGAAATATTTTTTTCATTCTAATTACTATTAATAGTATGTTATATCTTTTATATAGTCCATATTATAATTGTTTTAGTTATGAAATACAAGTTTATGTTATATTTCCATTTTCGTTAAAATAAATATTATAAAAGGTCATTATCATACCCACGTGGCTCCATGGGGTCCCAAAATGGACCCAAGGATGTTAATTTTAAAAATTTCACATCCAATAAGATTATTACACCTTTTAGAGTAGTTTTATATTATTATAACAATATTTTTTAACCTTATTTACATGATTTTCCTTTCAACCACGGTAAATTAAAATAAATATTGAAGTTAAAATTCATAATGTCCAAAATTTAATATTACCTATTTACACAAATCTGATTAAAAACATGGAATCCATTTTTTTTATTCAAACCAATGATATTGTAATAAATTATATTTAATTAATTCTCCTAATCAAAACCAAAAAATGTTTTTTTTTGATAAGTAAAAACTATCGAAAGATTGATATGTGTTTATGTACAATTTAAATGTGAAATTTATTATAATGACCATAATTGAATAAATTGATAGAAATATAATCCAATTATACTTTAAAACCGTATAAAATAATAATCTAATTATATAAATAAATCAAATGTAATGGAGTTTTGAAATAAAATCCATCATTTTTTACTATTCATTAGAAAGTGAATTTTAACAGAAAAATATGTAAAGTAAAATTTGATATACTTCATATAAAGAAGATTTTTATTTTAAAAAATAAAACATATATATTTGAAAAATATATATTTAAAAATTTTCCTATATCAGGAGGTGGTAAGACAAGATTTAAAAAATATTAGAGTCCTTTCTGCTTAAAATTGGATTAATTATGATCTTAGGCCTCTAAAATTAATTAGAAATGTGTAAAAATCCATATAAAACAAGTATAATCATATTTTCGTTAGTTACACTCATTACCACAGAAACACAATATAGGCATTAAGTACAATTTAAAATAATAATAATATTATTCTATTATTTTTCAGTATAACTCAATGTTGTCTGTAATGTAAGATTTCACATAAACCAATTTTTGAATGTCTAGTATGATATCTAAAAAAGCATCCCCTTTATGATAAAATTAATTTAATATGTATAAATTTTGAATGATATGGAAAATTATTATTCTATAAATACATGTGACGTTACAATCATCCCAACCATTACTAGGGGCCCATTGTTTTTTTATCACCATGATTCAAAGGGAGACTC
The DNA here is from genome assembly GCA_963277665.1 of Viscum album. Taxonomy (NCBI): domain Eukaryota; kingdom Viridiplantae; phylum Streptophyta; class Magnoliopsida; order Santalales; family Viscaceae; genus Viscum; species Viscum album. Next base: position 648,734,638 of record OY728126.1, on the reverse strand, counting down.
CCATATCAATATTACCCCCACCACAACAAGTTTCTACCTAGGGTGATCCTATAAAATTCCAAAAAACCCATAAAATCCTAGAATAAAAACAAAATCATTCCAAATGACAATAAAATTGCGTCACAGACATAGGGATTATAGAATAGACCTAAAAACTGGAGATTAACAATATCCCTACAATTAGGCTTTACTTCCTAAAAATATATGGATCGATGTTGGTTTTGAAAATTTATCTCCATTTCTCAAGAATATTATAGTCAGATTCCATGTTTCATCATTAATACCCCCATTATTCTATAAAAATAAAACCAAGGGATTTTATTTTATAGGAAATGTGGTTTATTTTTCGTTCATGATACGAATAGGATCCAGAATAATTTTTTTGTCTCATTAATGATGAGTATTATTCATTGAATCCAATGGTTAGAATAAATATTGTACATCAATGGTTTATATTCCTAAAATACATTGAGAACCAAAATTAAATATGATGGAAAATCCCAATAATAATAAATATCACAAATAAATTTATATTTCTCAAAATGTTCTATATATTGGAGAGAAAATTTCCCCTATATATCAAATCATTGATGTCCAATCACTGAAGATAATTCTATTAAAAAAATAATCTCACATGATAAAAAAGAAAAGGGTGATAATGATTATATAAATAAGTGTTTTACAAATATCATATCCAAAAAATATTCTTCGTTATGAAATAAATTTTCATAGTCATCTTCGTAACATATATTAGTCCAAAAAAGTGTTATTTATCCATTATATAAACCAAAATTTTGATGTCAACAAATATGACCAAATATTTGCTAAAAAAACATGTGTATCATTTTATAAAAAATGATTTTGTTGAAAATCTCAACTAAAAAAATGATCCTCTAATGATACACCATGTACAATAATTTATGATTAGGTAATAAAAACCAGGTTTTGTCCCATTATATCTGAATACTCATCAATTTATGGATGATGTTGAATTACCTAATTCCATTTTTAACATCCCCACATAAACCATTATTTAGTTCCATTCTAGAGGTGCTACTATCCTTCTATAACATCCCCAAAACAATATATTTTGGAAATAAATTCAATGGCCTTACCTGGAAATTTGAGGATGATTTTCCATTTTTGAGAAATAAAAAATACCATTTGAAAACATAAAAAAGAAAAATAGAACTATATGAATCATGATAATAAAATATAAAACTCAATGTAAAATACAATAAACTACAAAATTAATTTAGTTTTGAAAAAATTCTAAAAGGTGATGCATGAAAACTAAATGATATCACGATTTGAAAATTCCCAGCATATATTAATCCATTCACTATGTGTGAAAAAATACAATATCTAAACAAACATCCTAGTTATTTAGAATAAACATCCCCAACGGTGATATAAGAGACCATTCCTTTTATTATTTTATGAAGAGAAGTTCTTTCATACCCACCAATGATACATTGAAGGGGGTCAGTACTCATGACAAATAGGACAACCCTTATAGTCTTACTAACTTATTACACTATTAAAATTGAATGTTATATCATATATCAAAATGAAATTATAATAATGAATGTAACGTAACTTTTTTCCAATTTAATAAAACATAATTTTTAAAAAAGAATAATTTAACCATCATTAATAACCGTAATATGCAAACCTCATCAATCCAATTACACACACATTAATGTTTAATAAAAATCCTAATAGTCATGAATATTTATTTTCCCCTATAATATTATTTGTTTTGTGATATACCTTCATGAATCTTATCCATCTTTGAGATTCACTTCTATACTAAAATGTCCCAATGCAATTGATATTTAAACAAACAACCCAAATCTGAGTCCAGTATCCAAAATAATCCATCCCATAAAAAATAAAAACATTCATTAAATTTCCTTGAACATATTGAATTAATTTATGAAAATATATTAAATATAAATATAAATGTGTTTTTCAAAAATGTATTTATTTATTTTGATTCTCATTTTTTTTTAAATCATATCATTATCAATTACAATATTAATTTTTTCTATAAAAATTTATAATATTTTACTAGTCCATTTATTTATAGAAAATTTTGTAATTAGGGATGATCCAACTTCCTATTATCATTGAATTTACTACATGTAGACATAAGATATTTTCATATAACTCCAACAAACTTCCACACAAAAACACCGAGATTGAAATGAATGTTTTTTAAAAATGGATGGAAAAAATTTACAGATTCATGTAAACTAGAAAATGAGGAATGTGAATGTTATAGGATAAATTTTATTATCAACATATATTGTAATAATCTCCCAAGAAAAAACATATTTGGAATCATAACTCCACCCACACGATGCGCATATAAAATAGATGTTTCAAAAATAATTTTGACCATATTCCTGGTATGGGGGAGACCCCATATTCATGGTACCATATATAACCCAAAATTAAAGAGGCTAAACAAGGCCATATTAAATGGTTTACTGAAAAAGACCTCTATAGTTTTAGGATCACCACATTATGTTACATCAAATTGAGTGACCAATCTTCTTATATGTTTCAATACTCATGTTTTATTGTTGAAAATTATGGTTTGAAGATTGTTGGACCACTCATGTTTTAATGATCACAAATAATGTGAGGAGATATATGGATTCCTAAGGTTTTAATGCATTTAAATCATGTTTTACACATGTATAACTTGTGTTTTAAAATATCAGAAGATAATGATTCAGAATATTGCCAATCACGATTGAATTTTTCAATCTAGGATTAACAATGTTATATTATGGTTCAGTATGATAATTGTCAATATTAATCCATTATGTGAATATTTCATTTTTGACAACTTAGAAATATTTGAAAATTTCTATGACCCGATAGGTTTTCTATCAGTACCATATTTTCACAAAGTCTTTGACACTGTATGCTTTCTAAAAGGTCCTATTTTTCATGAAGGAGCTATCACCATTTCTCTTTCTACAATTTCCATGAAACTGTAACAAGACTCCATTTAGAATTTCAACCAAGGAATATGAAACATTATCTAAGACACCATTTACCTAACAACGTAGTCTTTATATATGTTCCATAATTCACAAACGTAGAGAAACTTTTACTTTTCAACAACTTCTTGATCTCAGAACAACTATGGCACCATGACTGTCTCAAAATTGTAGTTACATTGTTCCATACATATTTGTTTTTTGTTTTTTTGAATTAAATATAAAATTTGTTTCTAACAGTAATATTTGAGTCATTAAATTTAAATGACACAATTAATGATATTTTTTAGTCCGGTCAATAGAAAGGACAAGGAAAAATGGGTGGATATCATGTACATAGTCAGATGTACCACAAGAACTCAAAAAAATAGTGGGGTACATGAGTGGAATGATTAGCAGTGGAATGAATGAAATAGTGAAGAACACTTATTCATGCACACATGCTTCAAATGAATAATTTTCAATTACTACTGGCTGCAAACAAAGATGAGCATGGTTCAAACCATGTTGAAATCATCCTTAAATAAATGTGAAGGAGAAGAGTAACATATCACTAAAATGAAAAATAGAACAAGCGTCTCACGAAACTCTATATTTAGAACTGAACTAGAACATTACATCAATCACATCCATAGTGTCTAGAGTAGTATTTCATGACACATAGTTCATTATATCCACTATATCATTACATTTTTCTATATAGTGTATTGTTTCATTACATTATGAGAAGTGTGTGGGTCTATTTTAAAAAAAACACACTATATCATGCACTGAACTCGAGGATACTATATATCCTCACTCAAAATATCTTTATCCAACTTGTTTCATCCATGTATAATTGTTGAAGTGGTCATGTGTGACCTAGATGGTAGTTTTCCCATATAAATTATTAGAAGATGTGTTTTACATAGATAGTATCATATACTATTATTAACACTGATCTAGGGTGTGGGTCAAATCATTTTGTAAATATTTAATGGGGGTGGGTTATCATCATGTTGAGTGGATTGGGTCTCAGCTAGATACTGAACCACTTTCTTTATCCACTTTTTCATTCAATATAGTGTTTCTTTATTTTTTCTCATATTCCAGAAAACTAAATTTTACATTGATTGTTATACTTGGATAATAGTTATAACTATTATTCCTTATTATATTACCTTCAAAATTTGTATCAATATATCATATTTTAATAACTGAGGAGTAATCAATCTAATTTGAAACCATTTGAACAGAAAAATATTTATAATTTTACTACATTGGTTAAGTGGCTAGTTTTATTTTAAATTGGGTGAATTTTTTAACTAAAATTTTTAACAAAAATATCTTTATGAGCTCTATTCATCCACTCTTGAGTGTTCTAATCTGACTGAAATTTGGTGTCAGAATTTCTTTTCATATTTTTATTTTCAAAAACATTAATCTATTGGAACATCTTTTTCAAATGTTAATTTAGTTGTGTATTAAATATTAGAAAATTTATTATAGTTCTAAATATTCAGTTCATTAAAATAATATTTCATTATTATTGATAATATATTATATAGTGATGTTACAAAAATACGTCCATTTTTTATGGAACAAATTATGCATAATGGAAAATTAAAATAAATCTCTATATTAAAATTATGTGTTTTGAGATGTGGTCTTCAATTATCGATGAATATAATATGCCTTATACTGATAGGCATACATGGGATAAACCATCTAAGTCTTCTTATAATAATGATTGAAAATCCATGAATTCCGTATAATTTCTTTAAATGATAAAGAGTTTAATAGATGCTTTTCATTTAAAAGGACAATGAAATTTGGGACACATTATATTTTTTATAAGAAAGAACATGTAGTGTTAAGGAAATAATACTTAACACATATAATAGTAAATATGACTACTTAAAAATGAAACACGATGAGCCTATTTCTAACATGTAAGTTATGTTTAATGAAATTGTGAATACAATGATATCTCTGGGAAGAGATGTTATAGGCAGGGATAAATTCATTAGAATGATTATATGCTTACTATATAGATATAGATGTACTTATATATCAATCATAAGAATCTTATGACATCTGAAAGTTCCCAGTTATGGAAATTATATGAATTTTGATGATCAATGAGGAATAAATAAAAGTAAACAAGTAAGAGGATGTTGAAATAAATAGAATGTCATTTTCTATTAAAATGACTACTTCTATGAATAAAAAAAGGAAAGGATACAAACTATTTCTGATAGAATGAGTATTGAGGAATATCTATTTGAATGTGATGAGGAAATGTATCGATTTGCTAGTCGATTTTGGAAGTTTTATAGAAGAATTAAATTCTTTAGTTATCCTAACTACAGAGGTTAGTATGATCATAAGGTATAATGGAAAAAGGATTTGAATAAAGGTAATACTTCCAGTGAAACCATTTATTATGAATGAAGGAGAAAAATATGTGTAAAGGATGATTATCCAAAGCTAAAATCTATGAAAAAATATGATTAAAAAGATAGATTTAATAAAAATGAAATGATATCATCATGGAGTGCTTCAGAGGACAGTTCAAGTTACTATGTGTCTTCACATGATTAAAAGACTCACAAGGCTAATATGTGTTTTATAACAAACACATCCGAGGTAACCAATGACTCTCATAAAACAATTATTACTATTATGTTGATGAAACTGATTATGAAAATATTTCTAATGTAGAAATATTGAATACTACAAAGGTCTAGAAGACACATTAACAAACTGAAAGATATATATAAATATTTAAATAAACAATATGCCTTTACTACCACTACTCAATATTAACAAACTATAGAATCCGTGAAAAATTCTCAACTTCTTAATGAAAATAATGAAATCATATTATCTAATATGCAATTAAAAAGGACATAGAAAATTATACCAATGGAAGTAATACTCTAATTTTTTTTGTTAAACAAGCAACCCAAGGTATAAAACTGTAATTGGATATCAACTAAGAAAAAAAAATTTGCTGAAAATTATGGAAGAATTGTTTTTTTGCATAAACTAACAAATATAATTTCATGTTCCTGTATTGGGAACAATTTTACTAATTTCATTTTCTCAAGACCAAATAGAGTTAACTTTTAAAATACTTTGAAATTTTCTTATAGGACACCCATGAAGCAAGTATGGAATCTTAAAGCATTTAATACTAATATTTCTGGACCCAAGAAAATATAGGTACCAAAATATTCACTTGTATGAATCTTATGTTTGGAATATATTTGAGGAGATTTTATATAAGTCTATAGTAGCTGGAATATCGATTTTCAAGACACATGATAGTAGATAAATCATTCATAAAAAATATAATAACGATGGATGGTGGGTATGTCACCTTTTTGACAATTCAAAAGGAAATATAATTTTCCTCGACCATATTAGAAACATGAACATAGTTTAAATTCCTAAAGTTAATTTTTTTGAAAGAATAAAATATATTACACATATTATTTCACAATTTTTTGATGATTATTTTCATGTAAAATTTGAAAATAATTCATTAAATGTCTTTAATTCATAGAATTAATTAGTATTTTTAGGTTTTAGATATGAAAATGTTTATGTTGTTAACATAGATTCATTAGTTTCTCAAAATGAATCATGAATAAGTGTGTTTTAGAAACTATCTTGGATTTTTTACAGAAGACTAGGACACTAAAATATATAATCCCATTAAAAACATAGTATGAAAGGATTCATATAGAATATTCCAAAACATGAGTTTCCAATTGAAAATTTTTGTAATCATTGTCAAAACGGTAAACATCACAAAATCAAATTCAAAAAAACGAAAAAAGATTCATCTTCTCAACCTCTCATGTTGGTTCACATGGATGATTTTGGACTTTCTAGAGTTTCAAGACTAAATTGGATGTATTATGTCTATGTTTTTGTAGATTAATATTATATATATACTTTGACCTTTTTTGTGGCTCATACAAGTGAATCTTTTTCCCATTTCATCACGTATCCAATAATTGTAGAAAATCATATAGATTTTATAATTTAAAACCCAAGAATTTACCATGGATGTGAGTTTGAAAACAAGGTGTTTGAGTTTGTTTTCTCAGTAAATAGATATAGTCATAACTTCTATACCCCTAGGACACCTCAACAATGTTCTCATTATGGAGAAAAGAAATTGAACCCTACAAGATATATATAGATCCATGGTAAATGAGTATGACCTACCTATATACTTTTAGGAAAAAGATGTCAATACAACATTCTACAAAATCAATAGAGTCTTAATTAGACCTATCCTTAAAAGAAATCCCTAGGATTTGAGGAAAAATTGGAAATCCAAGGTTAATTACTTCAATGTTTTTGGTTGTAAGGTGTATCTACATAACTCTATGGATAAAGTAGAAAATTTTTCCTCCTAGAGAGATTAAATAATTTTACTATGTTATTCAAATTCTAGTAATTATTATATAATCTTTAATAAAGTAACCAAATGTGTGGAAGAACCTGTACATGTAAAATTTTATGAAACATAACCACATGAACCTAAAACCTCTTTAGAAAATATAAAGGATGATATTTCATGTCTGGACATCAATGCTAAATCATCTGACCATCCTATGAATAATTTTGTTAATACTTACAATTCATAAAATTTATCAGATTTGATCTATCATAAACCTAAATAGGTTAAAGAATCTGAAATTACTAGCCCTTTTTCTAGATCTATTATAACCCTTCATAATCATCATCTAGATGTTATTTTTAACGATTTAGATAATGAAACAGAGACTAGAGATTCTCATCTAAATCGGGTTGAACTTCCAGATTTCCATTCACAACATGATCCTAAAAACATCAATGAGATAATCAATCATTAATTTTGGGTGATGGATAGTCAATAAGAATAAAATCATTTTAAAAGAAATAAATTAAAGAAATGTGTGGATAGTCCTAATGAAATCAAGACCATTGGCACTAAATGGGTGTTTCGAAATAAATATGATGAATTAACAACATGTTAATATATAAATCTTGATTGGTTACTCAAGGTTATAGTCAATAAGAAGGGATTTCTACAAGGAAATATTTTCACCAGTTGATAGAATTGAATCTATTAGAATACTGATTGCATATTCAACAATTCTAAATTTTAAACTATATTAATTAGCTATAATGAGTGAATTATTAAATGGGTATATAGTTGAGGATGTTTTTTTGAAAACCGCCTAGTTTTACTGAAAATTCATTTTTTATTATCCAAACACTTTTTGAGGAAAACAAATCAACTCATTCCACAACCAAATCAAACCATACAATCATTCAAATCATGAATCTAGGTGCATGAACATCAGAAGGGCTTGAACAAACCTCATAACTGGACTCCTTGAATGCTGCTGATGCGACCATCGACATCAGCCCAAAAACTACCAAACTGGCTGTGAACTCCGATCATAGTTCACCCAAACCTTCCAATGACTAGAGATGGTCCAAGAACACATCCACAAAAGGCAATGAAGAATCTAGATCAAGGTATTCCAGGAAGTGTTCACACTATACCTAACCCTGCAGAATCCAGTCACACCAGTCTCACCACACCAGTCTCACCAACAACAACACAAACATCTAATTCTTACCCAAGAAGATCAAATAAAGCCATTTCAACAAACAAAACAATTCCACCAAACCAAACCAACTAAATAGGAACATAACACAAGGCCCCCTCCCTCCGAGCCCCTGGATCTGACCCCTAACACACTGATGCATGCATGGGCGACGACGAGATGTAATGAATCCAAATAGATGAATCAGAGCCGGAAGGTTGTCGTGGCAGACGCTGTGTACACCAGAGCTGAAACCAGAAGCTGCAACAGAACTACAACAACCATCGAGGCTGATGGTAAGCACACCATAATCGATGACGAGCACTCTGAAGCTATGGAGAAAACCAAATCCAAGAGGAGGAAACTCAACAAAGAACGAAAAACCCAAATCCATGAACACCGAGGTCGTCACACGTCACCCAGATCTAAAAAATCGATACCACAAGAAAAACAGATCTGTCGTCGAACATACCAGAACCAAAGAAAGATCCCGAAGTTGAAGGGCTCGAAGCTGCCATCGAAAAACCAAAACTGGAGCTGATCCAAACAAAGACATCACCGATCAATGTCGTGCCTATGAGAGAAAGCCATCCACGATGTTGAACCATGCTGGAGGGGGGGGGGGGAAGGAATGACCAGGCGGAGAAACTGTAGATGTGCGAGGAGAGGGAAGAAGCCGCCGCTCCGAGGCCTCAGTCAAGTAACTTGAAAACATTTCGAACCCCCGAGTTTTAAAAACCCTCATTTTCCACATAATGTTTTAAAATTAAAAAAATCATTATATATATCAAAACATGCTCCAAGAGGTTGGTATGATAGACTAAGTAGTTTTCCCATTTTCCTTACAATTATTTTCATTGGAAGGAAAATAGATTTCATCCCCTATATAATTTACAACACAAGATATTATATAATTTCCCCTAGAATAGAAATTTCAAATTCCATTTTTAATTCATGAACAAATCACTTAAAATACCATTTATCATTCCCAGCAATGATAATTTCATAATCATAGACAATTTCAATGATCAAATATGGCTAACTTTCTATGATGTAAATATTATATAAATTCAACCTTTCATGAAAATCATTTTCATAAATCTCATATGAAATTTGAAATACCATGACCAAGAAATAGGTTTCATCCCATAAAAATCCTTTTCCAATATTCATATATAGCTTTCATCTTTACCAATAATAATTCCAAATGTTTGTTTAATATAAAAATCATCACAACGAATACCATTCTCGAATGAGGAATTAATATCAATTTGATTGATAATGTAACCTAATTGTGTTGTAATAACAAGTATTATTCTCATTGTTTATAACTTTTCCACTAGATAAAAGTGTACGTAAAAATAAACACCTTCAATTTGGAAATACCCTTTCATAATGATCATTATTTCTAAATTATCATGTCACCTTCATTATTCAACTTGTTCCAAAACACCACTATTTTTACAAATCATGAATTTTTTTCTAGTTTCGGTACGAGTTCCCATGTATTATTTTATTCAATATGATTTCATTCTCAATTAATTTTTTTTAACCATTCCGAATACTCAAAATCATCTTTCATATCATTATCTACACTTTTGAATACACATAATTATGTGTAATTTAATTTTGTGTTCTTGTGGTTTAATATTTCTGATGTTGACCCCCAAATATATTCTGAGCATAAACTACTATTCAAATTTTATGATGAGATCATTGAGTACCATCAACATCACTTAAAATTGATGAGTTTGATTCATCATTTTGAATAGTCTTACAATTGTCTATATAATTATCATTATTGTTTTCATAACATTACTATTACTTCTTAGTGTCTTATCTACCCAAATAAAGTTTTATTTATCCGATATTTTAATTACATTCACATCAACTAAATCAAAAATTATTCCAATTTATTTATTGGAAAACATATATCCTCTTCATCTTAGAGAATAGGCATTGATGATTCTATCTACAACTTTTTTCTAAAACATTTCATAGCATCCCCATTTCGTCTTTATAATATATAGATTCCAGAAAACCATTACTTGTTACAAACATGGAGGCATCCATAAAAAAAGTTGTATGGAGTAATATCTATAATTTACTTTTAATAAAATGTATTTTGAATATAAATAGTTCTAATAATGGCTTTCCTCCATCGGTAATGAGAAAGACCTTGTTCGTGTAATATAGTTCTTACCATTTCTAGCAAACATTTTTTCTGTCATTGAAAAACACAGTTTTTTGAGGATTATATGTTGAACAATTCTCATGCAGAATTCCATTACTCTCAATATTACATTAATATTATTAAATTATGTATTTATGGCCATTTTTGTTTCTTAATTTTTTATTAAACACTGATATTCCTTCTCATACTTCTTTCTGAAACATTAAAAAAAATTCAAGTTAGCTGACTTATGTTCATATACATAACATATGTAATGTGAGTAAAATCATCAATTAATGTAATGAAGTAGACTGTTTTCTCTTTGTCCCACATATATCTGAATTAATTATGTCCAAAAGTAAGTTTTTGTAAATCTAAAAATTAATATTCAATGGGGTTGTAAAATTTCCATTCTAAAAAATAGTGCAACACCAATTGCTTCTTCATGGAAAATTTGAAATGTCTTAGACACTATTTATCATTGATAGATTTATCATGTTTCATTCACCCTTATGTCCCAAAATTTTATGTCACAATTGATATTGTTCTACCATACCCATGTAACAAGTGTTATATATTTCAGTAATATGAAATAAGATTCCATTTGAATGTTGTACACTTTTAACAATTTTTCCTTCTTCTATAATTTTCACAAAATAACATATTTCATTATGATAAATTTTTTAAACTCATCACATAGTAATGAAAATGTTAGAAAATTGTATTTCAACAGATCGATATATATAGTTATATTAGATTTTGCCTTTTCATTAGCAATAATGGAAGATGCAACACCTATTGTTTTCAAGGATTAATCTTTTCCAAATTTCATTAGTCCCTCCTTGAATTATTTCACATTCATTAAAAATTTCTAATATCATATCATTTGAGAAGAACACCGACTATCAAGAATCAAATGTCATTTTCCCATTGAATATCTCATATGAGTTTGAACAACAAGATCATTTCTTTATCCTATTTCTTCTTTACTTTTAGTATGTTATAATATTTTAGAAACAATTTTTGTTCTAGTAACAAAAAAAGACATCTTTTTTTATGTTCTTCATGTTGTTCACATATTTCAAAAATATTTTCTAGGGGTGGGAACCTATTTCTAATCGTTTCTACAAAATTTTATGTTTTCTTCTCAACCACCACCGCAAAGTAATTTCATTAAGGATACATCCTCTCCCTTGACCTTTTTCTTTCATAATATATGGGATAACATAATTTTTTTTATTTGAATTGAAACATATTCTTCATATGTCTAAATCCCTCATAAAAACAGTAGTACCCATTAATACATTATTTTTACTAATACTTCCATTCTAACTGGAATTATGAATATGTTTCTCATCAAACTTATTGTTTTCCATTTATGAACCACGTACCATTATATTATCAATAATATTATTATTTTTCTTTTCACTTTTATCTGATCTAGAAGTGTTGTAGAATTTTTTAGATTTAGAATGTTCTAGAATCATTTTTTGACTCAGGGTATTTTTTAACTTCTGGATTACTATTTTTTTGGGATTTCCCACATACATAACATTATCATCAACAATCATTTCAGACAGAATTCCATATTTTTCAGCACCCATTTAAGGATGATTTTGTAGAACCAACTCAAGATTCTAGTTAGGATTATTCTCTAAATCATCAGAGATAGAATTTTTAAACATTTTTTTATCTATTTTGATTCGGAGTGTTTTTTCGGACATGTTTCAACTATTCTTCATTCACTTTTAACATCACTTCAGGATGATCATAGGATTATTTTCATCATCAAGAGATTTATTTTTATTATTTATAAATTTCAACTTCACATCAGCAAAGTGTTCTTGATTTTTTGTTGAGAAACATGAATCCTATAGATTTTTTTTATTTTCAAGTATTATAATAATCCTAATACATTATTTCAATGCTTCTTTCAAATGAAATTCATGTTTAGTTTCATCTTCTTCTGAACAGTTGCGTCCAAATTATTCATCATTTAATATTAAAACAAAATTATTTTGGACCCCATACTCAATTTTTTATTTATTTAGTAACACAATATTTTACTTATTTATCTATATATAAGAAACAAATTCTTTAGAATTTGAATAATTTCATACATATAAATGTGGAAGAGACTTATCCTTTATCTCCCTATTTCATCTGTGATCTTCTTGGATGTCATTCTTATTCAGCATTATCTATTTCATTATTCCTTTGAGAAAAATTAGACTCAATTTGACAAATGGATTCACATTCAAAACATTTAGGGGGATCATTTACTATGTATTTACTTCTACCACATTTAATATTTTTAGAAACCAAGGATAATATATCAGCAAAAATTTAACAAACCACATTTTTAAAATTAGATTGACAATATTATTCATTAATAAGAATCATATTTTAATTTTTTTTATTCTCATCCAGGAAATAAATTTCTCAATCTACCTTTGTTTTTTCAAATAATTTGTCCCATATCATATTATAAGTGATGAGAGGGTTATGCAAGTCATCAAGAGATAATGTTTTAGAATATATGTCTTCCAAAGAATACATATATGAATCAAACAATATTGGAATGTTTCTCAAGATATTTTCAACAACAATAAAATTATCTTACATGTAATCAAGACATTCGATAGTGATTTTAATTTCATTTACCTTGGTAATGAATTCCAAAATAGATTCATACTCACCCATTTTGAAATCTTCATACCTAGGCCTCTTTAATTTTAACTGTTCCTTCTTCAATTTTTTGTTACCTTCATACATAATTTTAAATTTATCCCATATATATCTATAGATTTGGAAACACCATTCACCTTTAGGAATTAAAATTCAAAAAGAGAAGACAACAAATAATTCTTCACCCTTTTGTAATTATCCAGATTCTTCTTATGAACAGATGTAAGAGGAAATTTATAATCCGTAGAAGGAACATCATCTATTGGAACTTCATGAAATAATATCCAATCGACATAAGTTATGACAACATTATATCATTCCATTATTTATAATTGTTTCCATATATATGTAGAATACATTTACTTTTCAAAGTATTCACATTCTGAAAAAGAAAATAATAAGTGAAGGTAACCATTTCCGTTGATACCAGCTTAATGTTCCTTAGTCCTAACATTTGTTTCAATGAGAGGGGAGTGGTGAATTAGTGATACTGTTTATTTTATTATTTTTTGAAACAACCTTAACCTATGGTTAAATATTTTGTTCCTGGATGAAAAAAATAAAAAACACATCTAGAGTAACACAACTTTTTACATGGTTCACTATTCAATAAACAATATATATATACTTGGTGGGGTTTGAAAATGATCTGGTACCACACAATCTACTACAACAAATCCATCAGAAAAAAAATTAGGATATACCCTTTCACTCATGTAAATATTTTTAAACAATCTAATGGTGTTTGTGCTCCCCCTTATCACAAATAGGGTAAGAAAGTATTTTTTCCACAAAACATATTAAATGTTTTTATTTTTATTCTGAAAATATGCATAAAAATTAAAAAAACACTTCATTTTATTTCCTAGAATTTTATATGAACATCAGTGAATTTAATATAGAATTTAAATCTAGTTTTCCAGTCCAATATTCTCAATCTAATTCACTAGATCTGATTTAACAATATAATATTCCCCCTCCGATCTGATTTTCCAATATGATCTGACCACTGGGATCTCAAAATCCTATTTCCCAATATGATAGTTTTAGCTCTTCTAGAACACAATTTAGACAATTCATAATTACTTCTTCCCCTATTTAAAAATCCCAATATAGAAATCAATTCTGATTATCTATTTTGATATGATGACTAGGAAAATATAATGAAAAGTATAATATGATAGACAATTGAATACGATAACCACTGAATATTTTGATCAACTGATGAAAATGTTACAATATTCTCTCTTATCCTATACACTATCTCTATCAAAACATATTCAACACAACAAAATACGTAAATATTTTTCTCTTTCTAGAATGTCATAGATTCTCTATATTCTGTGAACAATGCCTCCATGTTAGACCACATAAAAAAATATAATGTACATTCTCCATTTATAGGATGAAATTGAGATTATTTTTTTGGAATCATCAACAATTTACTAGTCAACCAATTTCACACAAATATTAATTTCCCTTGAATTTTTGGTGCATTAATGGCATCATTAATTCTTCTCTACCCTACTAGGATCCTCTATAAACATCATTTATATTTCAGAGATTAATTTTCCAAATTTCCCTCTGAATCAGATTTCTCAATCTAATTTAAATTCTATATTTCAGTTACCTTAGTCCAATTTCATCAATAATGTTTATTTGTTCCAATAATTGAGAACAATATCTCTTTGAATTTCATGTTCCCCCTCATCAAGAAAACTATATATTTTCATTAGTTTTTCTCTTTATTAAACAAAATGAATAAAAATGATATTCAACCCCAATTAGATGGTTGGTTAATGTTTCGATCACATTCATTACTTTTCAATGAATTAATCTATTTCATTCAATTATTCATTTATTATAATATACTGGTGTTAAAAATTTCAAAGTTCTTGAGTCAATAAGGTTTTCCTTATGACTTTTCCATTCCTTCTTGTTTTGAAAATCACAAACACCTTATCTTAAGGAAAATTGAATTTATAAGGAAAATTTATTTTATAAGAAAAATTGATTTTATAAGGAAAATCGCTTTTGTAAAAAAATTATTCTTATCATATTTTCATCCAGATTTTTCTTAAGTATGAGATTCGGATTCACTTTTATTTTCTTGGAATTACATGAAACATTGATATGAAGTATTCTGTTTTAGGATCCAAATTCTGGACAAGAACTGTAATAAAGTTTCACTCTGAAATCCAGAATGAGAACTATGATAAAGTTTCATTCCAAATTCTAGATACGAACTCTGATTAAGTTCTACTCCAGATTCAGGATAACGAATTCTTTTGAAGTTCGATGACGAATTCTCATTACGAATTCTGATGAAGAATTCTCATTACGAATTCTAATAATGAATTCTCATTACGAATTCTAATGAAGAATTCTCATTATGAATTATAATGATGAATTCTCATTCCGAATTCTCATTCCGAATTCTCCTATCAAATAGAATATGACTATCTTTGTTTTATACACTCTGAATTCATTCAGACTCCGAAAAATATTTTGGTTAGACTCCGAACTTTTATTCTGCTTAGATTTCTATAATCTATCTACTCTTTATTATTTCCATTACACTCCGAACCTTCACTCTGAAGCTTTCATTCCAAACTTTTATGTTAGATTTTAAAACGATGTTGTACATTCTGTTACACTTGTTTTATTATAAAAAGATGTCGTCTATTTTGTTATAAACTAACCGTTGTCTAAGTGACACGTGTACAGGTCCCTCCGATCTTTAAGGAAAATATGACCATTGGAGAAGGATCCGACCTTACCTATAAATAGGAGCTAGTTTGAAAGAGCTCAAGACTGATGGATGAACAATTTGGTTATTGTGCATACATGCTGTTGAAGTGATTTCTAGAGAGAGAGAGAGGCTCTTATTAACTCTCAATGCTTCGTGCGACTCAGAATGTTGGTGATTATATTCGAGGACTTCCGGGGATAGGAAGATAGAGGTGCCGACTAACTTGAAGTTCGAGGGCTTCCATGCTGAGGAAGACAGAGGTTGCCAACTACCTTGAAGTTGAGGGCTTGCAGGGATAGCAAGACAGAGATTCCGATCTTCATATCGAGGGCTTACCCTGGTGTGGGTAAGACAGACTTGCTTGAAAGTATAAATCAAGGGACCTTTATCCAAGGTTGTTGGATACCCTTCTCTTTGGGTTAAAAGACTATTATCTTGTTACTTGTAGTTTAACTACTTGTTTTATTTCCGCTGCATTTTGTGTCTTAAGTAAAGTATAACTTTCTTATAATTCCTAACTTACTCTGATTCATTTAGAATCTCTACGCTTTAAGGTAGAATCTCATATTGTAACATTTGTTAAGTTTCAATTTCCGGAACCATATTTCTGGAACCCACTTTCGGAATCTTATTCCAAGTTTGTATTCGTTGTTAGAGATCTTGTGAATTACTTAGTTTGACTTTGTTAAACATATCCCTTTCCTTTGCTTAAGGATAACATAGTTAATCGTAACTATCTTTAAAGGTTCCAAAGGAATTTTTAAAGAATACAATTCACCCCCCTCTTGTATATTGAGCATCTACATCATTATTTCGATCCTACAATTGGTATCATAGAAGGTCTCTGAAATACTTATACTTACGAATAAGTTTTTTCTTGCTCATTTTCTCATTCTGAACTTTTCTATTCGGAAATTTCCAATCCGAACTTTGTTATTACGAATCTTTTTCTACTAACAAGTTTTTGTATCGAAGGTTTCTAGTATGGCAGGAATTAATGTCGGTTCGATTGATAACCTAAATTCTATAAGACCACCTATATTTGATGGTAATGATTCTGAGTACTGGAGAGATTGAATGAAGACTTTTGTTATCAACACTGGAGTAGAAAATTTTGTTATTCTTACTGGTGATTATAAAATTCCTGACAAGGAAGTCAGAACTTTTACTAACCAGGAAAAGCAAGAATATAAACTCAACTATAAGGTACTCAATACTTTACTATGTTCAATGACTAGAAATATATATATCCAAATATCTTCTTGTGATGCAGCTAACTGTATCTGGAAGAAGTTAGAGGTTACACACTTTGGGACTTCTAAAGTGATTGAGACTAGAAGAGCTATGCTTAGAGCTGAATATCATGGCTTCAACTTTCCTTATGGAGAACCAATCTGTAAAGTACAACAGAGATTTATGACCACCTTCAACATTCTACAATCTATGGGAGAGAAAGGTTTAGATGATGAAGCTCTTGTGGATAAGATAATTGATATCATGCCCAATGAGTGGGAATCCAAAAGAACAGCTATAGATGAGAACAGGAAGGTCACCCAGATCTCACTTGATGAGCTTTTTGGAACTCTTCTACAACATGAAACCAGAATGAAGAGAGATGCTGAAAACATCAAGAAGAAGAATGGAAATGGTACTGTTGCTTTTACTACAACTTCAAGTCAGATGAAAGCTAAGACTCCTGAGAGAGTAACACGATCCAAGACTAATAAAGTTATTTTCCAGTCCGAATCTAGTGAGAGTGAAGTCTCAGAAAATGAACTAGAAAATCTTGCTTGAATGATGAACAAGATAGCTGCCCAGAGAAATTTCCAATCAAAGTATAAGAAAAAGGACAAAAAAGATAGGAAAGATGGAGAAGTTACTTATTATGAATGTAAGAGAGCTGGGCATATTAGAACAGATTTTCCTATGCTCAAAAAGAAAGAAAGAAAAGAAAGGCATTCATATAGAAACAGAAAGAAATATTATAAAGGCAATGCTAAGAACGTTTTGAAAGCCAATGACACCTGGAGTGCCAGTGGTGGTGACTCTTCAGATGAATCTTCTGATTATGAATCTTCAGGACAAAAGAATTTTGGTCTTATAGCCAGATTACCTCTTGATAACCATTGTCTTGTGGATAAGTTACGAAATGATGAATCATTGACCAATGTTTCTTTAAATTCTAATGATAGTAAGTATTATAACTCTTCTGATGAAGAATCAAATTCTGATGAGGAAAATACTTTACCTACTTATGAAGAAGTCTCTAGGTTTGCTGAACATCTTGAAATTGAGAATTCCAAACTCAATAAGAAACATGATAAGGAAAACTCTAGGAATTATATTCTTAGAAAAGAGATATCAGATCTTTCTAAAGATCTTGATAGGAAAAATGCTGATTTTGAAAGTATTTCAAAGAATATTGAGAAAGTAAGTTCTGAGAAGATCAATCTTTCTAAAGAATTAGATAAAGTAATTTCTAATAAAAACGTTTTTGAGCCTAACTCTAGTTCTAAAACTAATGATTTTGAGGATAAAAACATGGTTGTAAAACTCAAATCCGTAAATTTTTTCCTTAAAGAAGTGTTTATCAAACATTACCCATGGTAAGGAAAATTTTGATAAAATGTATTCTCAAATACGACCTTTAAGAAATAAATCCGGATTTGGTTATACCCTTGCAAAACCAATTTTCAGTAACAATTATTTTGTTCCTCAATGTGCCCCATTTTGTACTAAGTGTCAATGTGGTTGTCACTGGGAAAAGGATTGTTCCTTAAAAAAAACCCAATCTTTAGGATTTCACAAAGCTTACTCTTCTAAGAAGATGTGGGTTCCAAAAAAATTATTATCTAGAAATCTCTGATCCAAACAAGTTTGGATTCCAAAAGTCTTATTTTATTCTTAATTTCAGGGAAATAAAGAAAGTACCAGCAAAAATACATGGTACATGGATAGTGGATGTTCCCGGCACATGACTCGTAACAAAAACTATTTTGAAAAGATTATCAAAACGAATGGAGGAAAGGTAACATTCGGAGACAATGCTAAGGGAGATATTGTTGGCATTGGTAATATTGTTCTTCTTTGTAAAACCTTGATTTCAAATGTTCTTTTTGTTAAAGGTCTTAAGCACAACCTCATTAGCATAAGTCAGTTATGTGATGAAGGTTACCTTGTGAATTTTAGGAATGATATGTTCTTAGTTCACAATTCCAAGGAAGAGTTTATTCTCTCAGCCAATAGGCAAGATAATGTCTACACTTTAAACTTATAAAATCTTAGAATCCAAGATTTACCTTGCCTAAGTGCAACGGAAGATCACTCCTGGTTATGGAATAGAATACTAGGTCACTGTAACATTAGGAACATACGTAAACTCTCTAAGAAGAAACTTGTTAAGGATCTACCGGAGCTTAGATTTGATTCTACTAAAGTTTGTGATCCTTGTCAATATGGAGAGAAACATAAATCTAGTTTTAAATCAATTTTTGAAGTCTCAACAGCCGATGCATTACAGTTAGTGCACATGGATCTTTTTGGTCCAACACAAACTGGAAGTATTGGAGGCAAATACTATGTGTTTGTTCTAGTTGATGATTACACTATATTTACTTGGGTCTATTTTCTAGCAAAAAAATCTGAGGATTTTTCCTATTTAAAAAGATTTAGAGCTCAAGTTAAAAATGTGAAAACCCATCCATTGAAAACTATTCATAGTGATCATGGAGGAGAATTTCAAAATTCTGATTTTGAAACTTTTTGTAGTATGAAAGGTATTACTCACAATTTTTCAGCACCTAGAACTCCTCAGCAGAATGGTGTAGTTGAAAGAAGAAATAGAATTCTTCAAGGGATAACTAGAACCATGTTGAGTGAATATTATATTTCTAGACATTTCTGGGCTGAAGCTGTATGTACTGCTTGTTATACTATAAATCGAGTTTTGATTAGACCTTTTCTTAATAAAACTCCTTCTGAGTTATGGAATAGTAGAAAACCAAGACTATCATACTTCATGGTTTTTGGATGCAAATTATTCATTTTGAATACTAAAGATAACTTAAATAAATTCCCATGAAAATCTGATGAAGGGATTTTCTTAGGATATTACACAACCTCTAAGGCATATAGAGTTTTTAATAAAAATACTTGCACTGTTGAGGAAACAGTACATGTAAAATTTGATGAGTCAGATTCTTTTGTTTTTAAATCTTCCCTACCTACATCCTAGGATGTGTTTTCAAAAACTGATTGTCAACCTTTGATAGAAGAACCTTCTGATAAGGATAATGTTCAAGAAGATACTTCTGAAACATTTACCCCAGAAGATTTTCTACCCTATGTTGATGAACAGGTTTTACAAAACCCAAATCAGGTGTTTCTTAAGAATCATCCTAGTGATAGCATCATGGGTGATGTAAATCAACCTGTAAGGACTATAAGATCCTCAAGAAATGAAGTAGAACATCTAGCATTTCTTTCCCAATTAGAACCTAAAAGCACTGATGAAGCTTTAGGTGATGATGATTGGATTAAATCCATGCAAGATGAACTAAATGAATTCGAAAGAAATAAAGTCTGGACCTTGGTTGAAAGACCTAAGGAGACTTCTGTTATTGGAGTAAAATGTATTTTTAGAAATAAATGTGATGAAAATGGAATCATAGTAAGAAATAAAGCTAGACATGTTTCTAAAGGCTATAATCAACAAGAGGGAATAGACTATGAAGAAACATATGCTCCAGTAGCTAGACTTGAATCTATCCGTATTCTACTTGCTTTTGCAGCATTCTTTAATTTCAAACTTTTTCAAATGGATGTGAAATGTGCCTTTCTTAACGGTTATGTTCAAGAGGAAGTCTTTGTTGAACAACCTCCTGGTTTTGAAGATTCAAAATATCTTGATCATGTTTTTAGACTTACCAAAGCTTTGTATGGCCTTAAACAAGCCCCACGAGCATGGTATGATAGACTCACTGGATTTTTGCTTCAAAATAACTATGTTAAGGGAAATGCAGATCCAACTATTTTTATAAAGAATGAAAACAAAAATGGTTTAATTGTTCAAATTTATGTTGATGACATCATATTTGGTTCAACTCAACAATCCTTGACCGACTCATTTGCAAGTCTAATGAAATCTGAGTTTGAAATGTGTATGATGGGTGAGTTAACATTTTTCCTTGGTTTTCAAATTTCTCAAAAACCAGAAGGAACCTACATATCTCAACATAATTATATTAAATATCTTCTTAAAAATTATGGTTATGACAACACTAAGAGTTTAAGTACTCCTATTGGTACCTCAAATTCTTTGGATCTTGATGAAGCTGGGAAACCAGTAGATCAAACAGCCTTTAGAGGTATGATAGGAAGTTTACATTACTTAACAGCTAGTCGACCAGACATAATGTTTTCAGTATGCTTATGTGCAAGATATCAATCTAATCCTAAGGAATCTCTCTTAAAGGAAGTAAAAAAGAATTTTTCGCTACCTTAAGGGAACCATGGATCGTGGATTTTTTCATACTTCTGAAAATGATTTTGTTCTAAAAAGATTTTCCGATGCTGACTTCGGTGGATGTAGAATGGATAGAAAAAGTACATCCAGAACTTGTCATTTCATAGGAGATTCTTTAGTTTCTTGGTCCTGCAAGAAGCAACATTCTGTAGCACTCTCCACTGCTGAAGCGGAATATGTATCAGCTGGAAGTTGTTGTGCTTATGTGTTGTGGATGCAACACACACTCATAGACTATGGCTTGAGTTTTTCTAAAACTCAAATTTTGTGTGATAACCCAAGTGCCATTGCCCTTAGTAAGAACCCTGCACATCACTCCCGTGCAAAACACATAGATATTAGGAATCACTTTCTTAGGGATCACACACTAAAAGGAGATATTATTCTTCAATTTATCGGAACACAAGAACAACTTGCTGATATTTTCATAAAATCATTGCCCTCTGATAGATTTGAATATATTAAACAGAAGTTAGGAATGATAACCATAAGGTAATCATTCTTAATTAACTTTCTGTTGAAAAAGTCTCCTTACAGCAATAAACTAATTTTCATAGGGGGACTACATTTGTTTGATAGTTTAAGAAAGTTTTTCAAAGTTTGTTTTCAAACATTTCGGAACAAAGATTTCAGGAATGAAACTTCTGGATCTACACTTTTTCAGAAAGGATGTTTTCATACAAAATACTTCTGATTTGGAAGGGTTTGTATTGAAAACATCCGGAATGAAAAGTTCGTACTGGTATTTTCATAATGTAAATTTCGTACTGAATCTCTTATAATAAGTTTTTTTTGGAATTTGTTTTTCGTACTAAAGTTTCCGTAATGAGGTTTTCCGTACTGAGTTTTTATATACTATGTTTATTATCTATAGCAAAGCTTTTGAGAACTCTGTCTTTTCTTTAGAAATTTTTTTTTCTTAGTTATTTTTTATTACCCATTACGAATAATCCTCCAAATCTAATCCGAAAAATATGATTACATTACTCAAGATTCCGTAGTTATAATTTACTTGCTGGCATTTTCTTGTATTATGTTTTTGGATTATAGTTTTCTTAATTCCTTGTTTTAATAAAAACCTCAAAAAGATCGGATTCATGTTTTCAACCATCAGATCTGATCTCAGCTTCTCACAACCGTTAGATCAACCGAGGAAGTTGAACTGTCATCTCAATGCCTATATAAAGGGGACCCGATTACTCGTCCCACATCGGTTCACAAGCTCTTGCGTCTTGAATCTCTGCCTCTCTTTTTTAAGGCCGTTCCGAACTTTAGTTGTCTCTGTTCCGATCATCTCAAAGGTTTTCAAATCCGAATGTCTGTGGAAGTAGCTTCTCAAGATATGTCATCCACTAAGCCAATTTCTCAATGGTTAGTCTACAGAGAAAGGCTGGTTCATCTAGACTTTTTCAACAAGTATGATTCTCTTATTTCTAAGAATATCAAGCTTAATGTTTGGGAAGATGTTGTGGTATCAAAACCTGGGAACCAAGATGAAGTGTATACAGACTTACTTGTTGAGTTCTATGAGTCAGTCTCCTTCTATCAGGAAGATAATAAGGACAAATTGTCTTTTAAGTCTTATGGCAAGACTTACAATCTTTCTCACACCAAGGATGCAAGCTTGGTAGGGCTGACATATGAAGGAGAATCCGAATTTATTTCACATGTGTTGACGGACTCTAAAGGTAGCTTCGACAAGGAAAAAGCTTTAGAAACTCTCGGATTGACTGATGACAAGGATCTGAAAATTGCTAGTTTATCTACAAATTTCCGGATTCTGGAGTTATGGGTACAAGGACTTATCGTACCGAGGAAAGGTGACAAAGATATCTTGAAGAAGAGTGAGATCTACATCCTAGATTTTCTGATAAATCTGAGGATGTTTAACTTGATGAAGCATATTCTTATCACCATTGAGAATTTGAAGAAAGGAATTCTGAGAGCTCAGATTATTATATATCTAGAAATCATCTCCAAATTAATTGTTTGGTGCCTTTAGTCTTTCAAGGATGCTTGCAAGTCTAAGCCAAGAGTTTTCAAGATCATGCTGGTGAGCGATGGTACTCTTAAGAGAATGCTTGTAGCTTTTGACAAGAAGTCTGGAAAGTTTATTGATTTACCTACTCAAGGAGAAGCAGTTCCGAAAGTTGCTGATCCGGAATCCTCAAAGCCAGTAAGGAAGAGAAAACTGAAAGAAGTGGAAGTAGAAGCATAGAATCCCAAGTCTAAGGAAGTCCATTCCGCACCTCCAAAACCAAAGAAGAAGAAATCCTATCCCGATGAAGTCGTTACGAAGTGGAGAGCAGATAAAGAGAAAAGGAAAGAAGGGGATCCACAGTTCGGATTGGACCCTGCGGAGGCTAGGGCCTTGAATGAGAGAATAGCTGATGAGCTTGAAAAAAAGTAAAAGAAAAGAAGCTCAAAAAGAAGATTTCTGAGGCTGATGTAGCTCAGGCTTTGTTTAAATTCAATGAGATGGTTTCAGCAACTATTCCTGTTCCGAGATCCTTCTCCTTGGAATCTCTACCTGAGACTCCATGAAGAAATTTTGTTGCTCAAGAAGAAGATGTTACTAAGACTACTGAGGAAGTAGAGCAAGTTGAGCATGTGGAACAAGATGAAGATGTTACTGAAGGAAGTGGTGAAACCGGAGATGTGTTGAAACAAGTAGATGATTACACGGGGACACCTTCGGAACACTTATCACTCCAAACTTCAGAATCCGAATCTTCGAAGCAAGTTACTCTAGCAATGGAAGAAGAGAAAGGAGAAGAATAAGTTACTTATCATGGAGAAGAAGACCAACTCTTACATGATGTTGCTCAGAAAGAAAATGTAGGGGTTTGTGTTCAGGATGTTGTTGTTGAGGAAGATAATGTTGTTCATGTTTCTGATAGTGAGAAGAGAACTCCGGAACAGGATTCAATTCCGGAAAAAGTCAAGGGAAAGCAAATTCTTGCTGATACTCCGAGATCATAAGTGAGAATGACGAAGGAAGTTGTTAGTTCTTCGAAAAGAAAGCTTGACCTTATTGAAGAATAAAATTCTCCAAGCAAAGTTTCAGATTCAGAGTCATCCTCTGTGGGGCATGACTTTGTTGTTCAGTCTTTAAAGAAGTTGGTGGGATCCATTCTGACCTTCTCAAGTATTCACTCAAGGTGCCAGATGCTCCAACATGCATTGAATCAGAAAACTGACTCTGTATCTATGGTTATAGACAAGTGAGTTGAAATTGAGGCTCAGTTCAAAACCTTTTTGTTGGCTACGAAGCTCATAGAAAGTCTTGCAAGACGATGAAAAACTAGTCGAAGAAGACTGTTGAAGAGATGA
Source organism: Viscum album (assembly GCA_963277665.1). Lineage (NCBI taxonomy): Eukaryota > Viridiplantae > Streptophyta > Magnoliopsida > Santalales > Viscaceae > Viscum > Viscum album. The sequence goes on along the minus strand of OY728126.1, from coordinate 648,709,554 downwards.
GGTTATTTGATGAGTTTCAAGACAATGTCAAGGATGACTTTGAGACTGAGGACAATAAGATAAATGACCTGACTTCGTCCTTTGAAGAGAAGCTGACAGATGAAAAGAACTTCCGGATTCAACAAGTCAGAGATCTGAATGGGAAGTTAAATTATGTTTCTCAGAACTGGAAATTTCAAAGAGATCATCGGATTGAGTTTGAAGAGAAGATGAAGGCTCAGGAAGAAAAGATCAAAGCTCAAGAAGAAAAACTGAAAGCCCTGGAAGAAAAGATTGAGACTCAATCTTCATGAATAGTGGTCTTAGAGAAGCAAAAAGAGGAAGATCATAAAGACCTCAAGAAGATCAATACTATTCTTAAAGGGCTCATGTTGAAGGAAAAGGATCCGAATTAACTAAATCCGAACTTTTTGTTGTATGTAATTTTCTTTGTTGCTGAGTTTTTAATCCCAATGCAAATTGTACTTCTCGGTTCCTTTGTTGTTATTATTTTTTTCAGGTACATTGTTTTTCTTCCATTCCCTCTATTTCATCTTGAAAATCATAAAGGGGGAGAAGGAAAAGATCCTTAAGAAAAAGAATAACACCAATGAGAGTTTATCTAAAGGAGAGAAGGAAGAAATCCTTAAATGAAAAAGAACTCTAATAAGAGTCTATCTAAGGGGGAGTTTTTTTTCTTTTAAGAAGTCTTTCTTATTCATAACGAAATGTCACTCCGGAAATCTGAATAAGATCCTTAGAGTTTCAAAGCCTAAGGGGGAGTTATTCGTATTCATCATTATCCTTAAAGCAAAGGGAGATAAGCCTTAATGTTTTTATTTCTTCCTAGAATTTATTTTTTCGTAAGGATGTTTGTGCTTTCCAAAATGGGGGAGATTATTGAGTCAATAAGGTTTTCCTTATGACTTTTACATTCCTTCTTGTTTTGAAAATCACAAACACCTTATCTTAAGGAAAATTTCTTTTATAAGGAAAATTTCTTTTATAAGAAAAATTTCTTTTATAAGGAAAATCGCTTTTGTAAGAAAAATTATTCTTATCATATTTTCATCCAGATTTTACTTAAGTATGAGATTCGGATTCACTTTTATTTTCTCGGAATTACTTGAAACATTGATATGAAGTATTCTGTTTTAGGATTTGAATTCTGGACAAGAACTGTAATAAAGTTTCACTCTGAAATCCATAATGATAACTGTGATAAAGTTTCATTCCGAATTCCGGATACGAACTCTGATTAAGTTCTACTCCAGATTCAGGATAACGAATTCTTTTGAAGTTTGATGACGAATTCTCATTACTAATTCTAATGACGAATTCTCATTATGAATTCTAATAATGAATTCTCATTACGAATTATAATTAATAATTCTCATTACGAATTATAATGATGAATTCTCATTCCGAATTCTCATTCCGAATTTTCCTATCAAACAGAATCTGATTATCTTTGTTTTATACACTCGGATTTAATTCAGACTCCGAAAAATATTTTGGTTAGACTCCAAACTTTTATTCTTCTTACATTTCTATAATATATCTACTCTTTATTATTTCCATTACACTTCGAACCTTCACTCTGAAGCTTTCATTCCGAACTTTTATGTTAGATTTTAAAATGAGGTCGTACATTCTGTTACACTTGTTTTGTTATTAAATGATGTCGTCTATTTTGTTATAAACTAATTGTTCTCTAAGTGACACGTGTACAGGTCCCTCCGATCTTTAAGGAAAATATGACCGTTGGAGAAGGAGCCGACCTTACCTATAAATTGGAGCTCAATTGAAAGAGCTCGAGACTGATGGATGAACAATTTGGTTATTGTGCATACATGCTGTTGAAGTGATTTCTAGAGAGAGAGAGGATCTTATTAACTCTCAAAGCTTCATGCGACTCTGAATGTTGGTGATTACATTCGAGGAATTCTGGGGATAGGAAGACATAGGTGCCGACTACCTTGAAGTTCGAGGGCTTCCTTGCTGAGGAAGACAGAGGTTGCCAACTACCTTGAAGTTGAGGGCTTTCAGGGATAGCAAGACAGAGATTCCGATCTTCGTATCGAGGGCATACCCTGGTGTGGGTAAGACAGACTTTCATGAAAGTATAAATCAAGGGACCATTATCAAAGGTTGTTGGATACCCTTCAATTTGGGTTAAAAGACTATTATCATGTCACTTGTAGTTTAACTACTTGTTTTATTTCTGGTGCATTTTGTATCTTAAGGAATGTATAACTTTCTTATACATCCTTACTTACTCTGATTCATTCAGATTGTATACGCTTTAAGTTAGAATCTCATATTTTAACTTTTGTTAAGTTTCAATTTCCGGAACCATATTTCTAGAACCCGCTTTCGGAATCTTATTCCAAATTTTTATTCAGTGTTAGAGGTGTTGTGAATTTACTTAGTTTAACTTTGTTAAAATTAGCCCTTTCCTTTGCTTAAGGAAAACATAGTTAATCGTAACTAACATTAAAGGTTCCAATGGAATTTTTAAAGTATACAACTAACCCCCCCTCTTGTATATTGAGCATCTACATCATTATTTCGATCCTACAAACGTCGGCAACATTATTCAATCAAAATTTTATGTATATATCATGAATTCATTCATGACATTGAATACATTTTGGGAAACTCTTCCGCATAATAAAAAATTAATTGGAATGTATTATATCCTTTCATCCTTTCTATATTTATTCATTATCGGAAAAAATATGATTTTATTGAATATAATTGGTCTAAAAATGACCCGGATGAGTATGATCTTTAGCACCCATTTTATCTTTCTATCCATATCTAATCAATATGAATTTGATTGGAAGCATCTATGTCACTCCCTCTTCATTTAATCAAACATGGAAAACAGTTTTTCAAAATACAAATGATTTATGAGAACTTGATGATTATAAAATAATCAACATATTTAATTTATCCTAGTCATATAGACTCTAATTCAACAAATATGAACACTTCATACATATGAGATCAAGAGTGATTCTATTGACTATTTACATCTAGTAAGATTCTATCTTAATATGGTCAACCTTTTCACTGCAAATTTAGTGTGAATCAAATGAATATTTTCATTCAATCATCTTATCTAAAATACGATGGAACATTTCAATAATTTTTAGTAATATTCTTCTGAATATAATTTTCAAATATAATTTCACCAAAATATGAAGCAAGGTGATGTTCTGTCCTACTTAATGATCCTTGAAGACAAAAAAACATGAATATGATCATGTTGATCCTAAAATTAAATGATTGATAAAGATCAAGAAGATCATTTATGGTAGGAAACATAATTATTAATATTATAAAGTATATACCATGACTCCATGTTTTCAACAAATTATGGGTGTAAATCAATACTTTAAGGGAATGATATGAACATTACCCAAATATATATGTATATTATAAAACATCTACATTGATTAAAATTTATAACTCTCAAAGAGATCTAAATACTATAACTTCATTTTAGTAGTTGGAAGTTTCATTATAATACTTCAAATTTAATGTTATTAGTGAATATTTCTCACTTTATGAATTATGAAATATATATATTATATAAGTGGTTTCATTGTACAGACAATCGCTTTTAATTTTATGTAAACAAAATCTCATGTTTACCACAGTGTTCAAGAGATGGAATTAGTAATTATTTCATATTTATAAAAAATTATCACTATGTATCAAGCTCAAATAGATTGTATTTCTAAATAAAATCTTCAATCACATGATATAATGCTATGATATTTTTTATGGGTTTTTATAGATTACATGATCAATAATTTCCACTAGATGAAAGTTCAAGTGTGATTATAAATATATTTCATTTGTGTATTTACATAGCACTTTATAAATCGATCTATGAAAAAATGGTTTAAATATGACATGTTTTTAATGAACTAAGGATGAAAGTTTATATCATGGTGCTTCAATTGGACCTTTCCAAAATTCATGATGTGTTATGAGTATCCTTTTTATGGTACATATCAAATCATGCACTTTTACATAATTTATAGGCCTTTCCACTAGATAATGACCATATTTATATAGAAGAAGAAACAAAATAATTTCATTGAAAATTTAGTTTTTTATAAAACAAGACCAATCACCATCATAACGTTATATAGAGGAATCTTAAATATTGTTAAGGTATATAGGATAACAAATAGTTTAGGAGGTGGACGTATAAATGTTTTTTGAGTATAGTGGAATTTTGAATGATAACATCTTATAATGTGGTGTAATATAACAACCTCAAGATTCCGAATTTATTTCCCATTAATTAGTTTTATTCAAATGATATCATGTGACTAAAAAACACTAGACATATTTAAATAATATTTTATTAAAAAAATAAAATGAAACCTACAAATATATTTTAACATAATACAGATAAAAAAATGATTTTCTAAAATGGATCAAATTTATTTTAGAAAATTCATTTGAATCTTGAGGGACATTTTCAAATTTTTTTTAAAATATTATTTGTTTAAATCATATAATTTTTAGGAATAATATAATTTTAATTATTTATAGTATATAAATAAAGATTCATAAAGGTAATCAAGTTCTTCTATAAAATGGTTGTGTAATGATATGAAATGTCATTATAATAATTATTAGAAAACAAGAAACATTTTTATTACTTGTAATATTTAAATATATATGGTTTATTTACAATTTAAAAACAAACAAGGGATATTAAACATATTTATTTTTTTACATTTGTATAATTTAATAATAAATCACAAATGGATTATAAAATAAATAAAAATACAAATAAAACCATATGGTGCAGAAAAAAAAGTTTTTCACAAATATATTTTCGTTGGACGAAATGTAATTCATCAAATTAAATTAAATTAATCACTAATGATAAATTATTTGATTTAAATTTTTAGACTATATTTTTAATAAATGAAATTATAGATAATAAAATTGTTGTTAGTATACCTGAAATGTGAATTGAGTAACTTTTTCTTAAAAAATACATTTTATTAAAAAATTATCTTGACATATTTCATGCACATATATTAGAATTTTTTAAAAAATAATATAATTTATTTATTTAATATTTATTTCATATATTTAATAATAATAATAATTATTATTATAGTAATTAACAAATTCAATATAAATTTTATACATATTGTATAGTTATAATTGTAATAATATTATCACCATACTAAGGTTAAAATGATTTGTGTGGGGATAGAAAAAAATGGGCTTTAAATATCTCTAAAACATTTCTAGATATTGTATTTTTAGTGTATTTAGAAATGAACATAATCTATATTCTAAATTTTAGTAAATTTTTCAATTTTTTCCTTAGTATTAAATTAAAAATATTTCAATGATTTTATCATCAACATGGATTTTACTATCTTTAAATATAAAAGTGTACATCATCGTCTCACTATGATTCACATATTTCTCTATTTCTCATGGTAAATTCCTACAAAAATACCATCCCATCATCTATTTTAGAATCCCATAGGTAATGGTATAACAAATATAAAATTCTAAAATAGAATACGTTTTTAACCAAAATAAAATACTCAAAAAGTGGTAATTATATTAAGAGAGTTCATTAAATTTTTTGTAATCTCATGCAACCTTTAATACATTATAAGATTTAGAATATAATAATTATTTATCATAAATATAGTAATTTTTTAAGTCAATTATAAAACCATTTTCTATCTCATTTGTATCCCATGTAAAATGTGATAATCACTCATGTGTATCTATGGTCCCCATGCACCTGGAAACGATGTATTTCAGTTTTTATTACGATATATATTTTATCATTATATAGATGTATTTAATGATTATATATAATATATAGTACATAATTTAGGATTTTTTCATGATAAAATTTTATTTAATTTCATTTTCTCCAATCTAATGGAATATTATAAATTTGTTAATGTGTACATATGTACAATATTGTCTATGAAGCGAAAATTATCATTTTTTATAACAAGATTAAATAAATTTTTTATTGATGGATTTAGATAATATATTTTATATTTATGGAGATAATGTTTTTATGGGTATAAAAAATTTTATTTCCCTTTAATAATTTTATTAATATTACAATTGAAAACACCATTAATTGGTATGCGTGAAATACTACCTCAGAAAATGATGAATTACAATTTTCAAAAACCTCAGTATTAAATGGTTATAAAAGTGTATATAATGAATAAATAGTATACATAGAACTAAATTAATAATATTTATATTATAATTCATGACCATGGATTATGAAATGCAGTCACCAAGTATAAAATTTTATATAATTGAGACATTTAACATCTAGAATATTAATTTTATTGAAGAATAATTAATAAACCAGTTGAATAAAAATTCTCAGGGAATCACATGTAGAATTAAAATTTATGTAGGATTTATATATAGATTAAAAATAAATTATATTTAGTATAAAATGGGTTACATCCTATAAAAAACATTTCAGGTCATGAGGTATGGGTTTATGATAAAATCTCACATTTTAAAGAGATTTATTATACATAAATTTATTTTTTATGACTTATATATAATATTTATTCCAAAAAACCCAACAATATAACTCTCATATATATTAAACATATAATATTATGTATAAAACTAATTTTCGATAATGTAACTCAAATGATACAACCATTATGGGTATATTATTGTCAGTGGTAGGCCATGTGTCACCACTCCAATCCCACTAATAGATGGTTGTGATCAGATGAATAGTTTTGAGAAGGATAATAAACACATGGGACGAATTCTGACAAGAAACCTATACACATGCACCCAAATCTATGTCCATGAAAAGGTGTTGTGATAATAGAATAACTAATACTAAAATTCATGTTTAAATATATCAAAAATAAGTGTAAAAACAATATTGTAAGTCATGGGTATAAATTCAATTCAACTAAAAACAAAAAAAGAGCCCAACCATACTAGAAGGACGATAATATATTATAATGTAATACATGATAGAACCATAGGTTGTCTTGGAAACAATGATCAATTAGATTGTGGACTTCCTAGAAATCCATTAATAGTCCTACCATGTATAAATTATAAAACATGTGAAATAGGATCCTATAACGATCCATAATTTACATACATTGTTATTACTTTAGAATTTAAGCATACTTATTTCAACATATAACATAACCATGATAGGAATGTATAGGAATAATGTCTTTTGGAACTGGGAAACATAAAAAACTGGTTCATAAATCATCTACATTGTCTCCCATTTATTTCATTATATATAGTGTCCCTTTTGGATTATGCTACTTAATACTCTTCTTCCTGACCTGTGGAAAAGAAAACATACAAAGGGTGGTCTCAAATTCTCAGTAAGGTAATATAAAAGAAATATCAATCATATCATATTCATAAGAACATAACATTTTAAAAATCTTATCCTGCAAAAGATATCATATTATCATGACATGGGATAAATCATAGTAGTGAAATGTAGTCACAATATTCCTAAAATAAAACATGAAACATTGTGGAATACATAAATAATCATAGAAAGTAATTTCATATTAGTCAAGACTCATTTCGAAGACCATAATAGTGGAAAAAGTTCATTACTGAACCGAGTTCACTCCACGTTCTAGTCCTGTATCGCTGAACTGGATTAACTTTCCGTTCCAGCCATGTATATCTCATGAGATATGAATCTTTATCCAATGTATTAAAGAGAGATATAGGTCCCACCAATTTCATAATGAAACAATTTTTTTGTGTTCCACAAAATCATAAATCTTATATCATATCATAACCCATGTAATAAAAATGGGATTTTTAAACATCATGCCATCTTAACATAATCCATATAAGATAAAAGGACTTCATAAAAATAATTCCACCATAACATAATCATATAAATGTAATAATAGGGATTGAAAAAGAACCCTACATTATCATAGATAAAAACTAATTTTGATAAAATACCTGAACTTCATTCTTGAGGAAAATATCCTTTAAACATCAAAAACATTTTTCCGTTCTCAATATTCCATACAATTTGAAACTAAAAGAATTTAATTGAAAATATACATGAAAACTTGTAAAGGAAGATTCATGAAAATAATGTTCTATAAAATCATAAAAATACACCCATACAATATAAGTTAAAAAACATTCTTCTTGTAATTTGGTTGGATATGTCATAAAGTATCTCGTACTGAAAAAGAAAAAAGATTCCTTTCATATCTTTTACTGAAAATTCACCAATGGGTAAAATTGGATGTAAACAATTATTGGAGGATAGAAATATATTAAAATTTGAGGAAACATGAATCTGGATGATAAATATTCCCCAATAAATTCTGAATTATAAACAATCTCGTATAAAAATGAGATTGCGAGATTTTCCCTTACCTTAGGTCTGATATGCTTTGTACGTATCTGAACCTCCTCTCATTTGACCCGCCTCTTCTAAACCTCTTCTTAGAGAACTAAAGTTGGTCTTTTAAGAAGACCAGGACCTCTAGAATGTTTCTTGGGAAGTGGACAAGAGAAATATTTAGCGGTTGGTCGAGTTTGAAGGCACAAAATGGTGTGAAGAGGAGAGGGAGGAGGTTCCTTTTTATAAGAGAGGAGAGGGCACTTTTGGAAACCTATTTTTTTTTAATTTACTGTAAACTGAAACCCCACATAAAAACATCCAACAAATGACTCAAATCTTATTATTATATAAGATAGGGTTGTAATTTAGTCAACCAATAAGATTTAGATATGTTGGAAATTTATTTTAACCCTTATCAACTTGATTTTTCTTTATTTAATCATTTTCATTTTATTTGTGGTAATAATATTATAAATTTTAAATTGTTATAAATAATTACTTATGTTTTGTTAATTTTCCATAATTGGATACTTTATTACATTTTAAATTATATAAATTTCATTTTATAAATTTTAAATATTTTTTTTGATTTTTAAACAATTTTATAATATGTTATATTTATAAAATAACAATAGTGTCAATTTTGACACAATTCATTTCAATGAATTTAAATAAAAACTACACAGAGGATATATTAAATAAAAAATATTTAATAGATTCCTAACATGTCATATTCACCTATAAAATTTGTGGATAACTTTAATTTGTTTATATATTATTCATATTAATATTTTTAAAACCATTTATTTGATATTTCAATCAATAAAATAATTTCTACATCACTTTTGTGTCATCATTAATGATAAATATTTAATCCCTAAAAATTATAAATAAATTCTCATGATGTTGATAATTTTATTAGATTTGTGGAGATTATTTATATTTTATGTTTTATGAGGTTTATCACTAAATAAAAATTATTACACTTATAAGATATAATAGAGTGACATGTTATCCCTTTCTTTGGTTTTAATAATAATTATATAATTTTCATGGTCAAAAGTCCATGAAATGAATCTATTCTAACACATAAGTGATATGGGTTGACTTTTATTCATCAATTTGAATTTTGGTTGGTGTTAGGGTAAAATTTTGGCAGGTGTTAGTGTAATTTTAAAATCTTATTTTTACACTTAATTGCTCGATATACCTTCAACCGTAGTAAATAAAAATTACTATATTTACTATTCATAATGTCAAAAAATAAAAGTAACCTATTAACATAATTTTGACCCACTGAATCCAAATATGGAATCCATTATTAAAAATTCAAAACACAAAATTTGCAGTAATTAATTTAATATTAATCTCGTTGTAAAGAAAACAGGTTTTTAAAAGTTAAAACATTGTCAAAGATTGAAATGTTCTTACCTATGAATTCAAAGTAAAATTAATTTTAATGACATACATTATATTAAATGGTAAAAATATATTCTATTTATTCTTTAAAACCGTTAAATTTTATTATTTAACCATATAAATTATCTTCATGAAAAATTTGTTTTTAAGAAAAATTTAGCGTATTTTTACTATTCATCAAAATATAAAAGTTATCAGAAAAGTATAAAAAATTTATCAAATATAAATTTTTATATCCTGATCCAGAAGAAGATTTTTATTTTTTAAAATTTAAATTATAAACTTGTCAAAATTTATATTTAAAATGGGTACTCTATCAAAAGGAGGAAAAAATGCATTTTTAGAAAAATACTCCTTTTATCAAAAAATTGATTTTGATTTAATATCTCATTCTATAAAATGTGTAAGATGAATTATATTGATATAAAATTAAAAATTCGGTTAATACTATTCATAATGGATTGTTCATAATAGTATAATAATATATCATTATTTAGTGAAACATGATATTGCATACAACACAAGTTATTGATGAAAGTTGCTCTTGTGTGTAAAGCAAGCCAAGATAGTGCTGTGTGTAGTGAAAGATTACTTTTGTGTTGTGTATAACATAAGACATAAATGAAATATATATATTTCTCATAAAATGATTCAGTGTTACAGATCCCATATATTTGTGGGTATAAATATTCCTCGTATGCACCCAAAAAACTCAATATTAAATGGTTGAACTAAAAGGCATCAGTCTACACAACCAATTTTTAGTGGGTATATAATGCTCATGTGATAGTTAATATTAATCAAAATATCCACATATGAGATAAACATAACAATCATTGTGATCAGTAAAATGATTGTCGATTATGATATGGGAAATGAAAAAAATCATTCCCTTAAGCACTATGATATAATAATCACATACTCTATGTGATATAGAATATATTTCCCATGTAGCTTCTTCTAATTGGTGTTTCCTCCATAAAAAATTTACCGAGAGAGTTGTCTTGTTTTGATGGAAGTGCCAATCGGTAAGATACCTTCCCAACACAATCTAGTATCTCTAAAGGACCGATATACCTATGTCTTAGCTTTCCCTTCTTTCCAAATCTCATTACTGTCTTCCAAGGAGATATTAGTAAGAAAACATTATCACCGACTTCAAACTCTAGGTCTTTTCTTTGGTTGTCAGTATAACTTTTTTGTCGACTCTGAGCTGGTATTATGTGTTTTTGAATAGATCTTACCTTTTCTTCCATCTCATCAACAAGATTAGGTCCTAATATCTTTCTTTCCCCAACTTCATCCTAGCATGTTGAAGTTCTGTATTTCTTTCCATAAAGAGATTCATAACGAGACATATGAATACTAGAGTGAAAGCTATTATTATAAGAAAATTCCACAAGAGGTAGGTGTTGATCCCAACCACATTTGAAATAAATAGAGACAGATCTCAACATGTCTTCCAATTTTTAAATTATCCTCTCAGACTGACCAAATTTATAAGGATGATATGCAGTTCTGAAACTGAACTCTGTATCTAGATCATGCTGAAGACTTCACCAAAACATTGAGGTAAACCTCAGATACCGATCAGATATAATAGAAAGTGGTACTCCATGCAATTTTTCCACTTCTTTTACATATATCCTGGAAATCTGATCAAGAGATAAATCCTCTCTAATAGCTATGAAGTTTGCTGACTTCGTAAGACGATCAACTATAACCTAGATAGCATTATTGATTTTGGATGTTTTGGGATGTCTGATGAAAAATTCTATATTGATGTTTTCCCACTTTCATTCTGGTATTGGTAATGGTGGTAACAACCTTTTAGACTTTTGTATCTCAGCTTTAATTTGATTACAAACCAAGCATCGAGAGACAAATTTGGCTATATCTCTTTTAATACCATCCCACCAAAAGTACTCTTTCATGTCCCTGTACATCTATGTACTTCTAGGATGAATAGAGAATGAAGAACTATGAGCCTCATCCAGTAACTCCTTCTTTAATTCTTGTATGGTAGGAAAACAGACACAGTTTTGGAACCTTATTATCCCATCACAATCAAGGTTGAATTCAGGAACATTTATCACCTACTTTTGAAGCCCAACATCCTCCTTTTGTGCCTATTTAATCTTCACTTGTATAGATAGTTTAACATTTATTTGAGAAAGATAAGATATCTCCCCTTTCATAAAAAAATCCAAGATCCATACATTGTAAATCCATAAATATTGGATCATTTATGATCCTTAACATGGATAAGATAGCATGGTATTGTCGAAATAATGTATCTGCCACATTTTTTGCTTTACTAGGGTGGTAATTAATTGAGAAGTAATAATCCTTAATCAGTTCCGACCATCTTCATTGGTGCATATTCAGCTCTTTTTGTGTGAAAATGTACTTTAAACTTTTTTTATCAGTATAAATATCACACCTTTCACCATAAATATAATGCCTCCAAATATTTAATGCAATGATTACCAAAGCTAACTCCAAATCATGAGTTGGGTAATTTTTCCCAGGGATTTTCAACTGTCTTAAGGAATAAGCTATCACCATATCATTTTGTATGATAACACACCCCGGTACCTTCATGGATGAAACACTATAGATAACAATCCTTTCTCCACTAGGAGGTAGTGTGAGAATAGGTGCACTGGCTAACCTTCTTTTTATCTCTTTGAAATTCTATTCACATTCCTCCATCCAAACAAACATACCTCCTTTTCGAGTCAATTTGGTGAGTGGATTAGATAATTTTGAAAAATCATTCCCAAAACGTCGATAATACCCAGCTAAACCAAGAAAACATCGGATCTCAGTTACTATTGTTGGTCTCAACCAACATTCTATAACCTCCTTTTTTGCTGGATCCATAAATATCCCCTCTTTTGAGATTATGTTACCCAAAAATGAATATTTTGAATCCAAAATTCACACTTGGTAAATTTGGAATAACGCTTCTCCTTTCTCATGGTCTTCAATACAATTCTTAAGTGATCATCATGTTCTTTCTTTCTTATTCGACAGACAAGAATATCGTCTATAAAGACTACCACAAACTGATCAAGATATTCTCTAAAGACTCTATTAATCAGATCCATGAAGATAATAGGGGCATTAGTAAGACTAAATGGAATCACTATAAGCTCATATTGTCCAAACATTGTACGGAATGCCGTCTTTGGTATATCCTCCTTTCGAACCTTAATTGGTGATAACTTAAACAAAGATCTATCGTGGAAAAGTATTGATCTCCATATAGTTGGTCAAATAATTCATCAATCCGTGGGAGAGGATATTTTTTCTTGATAGTGATCTTGTTAAGTTCTCGATAATCAATGTAGAGTCTCTTTGATCCATATTTATTCTTAATAAATAGATTAGGTGCTCACCAGGGTGATTCACTAGGGCGTATAAATCCTTTATCAAGATTCTCTTGGAGTTTCTTCTTCAATTCCTACAACTCAATTGGGGCCATTCTATAAGGTGTCTTTGAAATTGTAATAGCACCTGGTATGAGTTCTATTAAAAACTCAACTTTACGATTTGGTAGAAGACTTGGAAATTCCTCTGGAATGACATCATCAAACACTTGTACAGTGGGAATATTCTGATTCGTGAGTTTCTCACCAACCATTTGAGATAAATAACCTTCATTTATTGGAATCAAGACCCATAAGATGGAAGAAATTTCCACTATAAGGGTATATTCATCCTTGCATCGATAGATGAGAATATATTGATCATGAATATGAAATAAGACTTCCCTTCATTGGCAATTTATATGATCTCCATATAAAGAAATCCAATCCATGCTAAGAATCAAAACAAATTCCACTATAGTAACGATCACAAGATTTTCAGGAAGAAATATCCCACAAACATCAATCATAGAAGAATTGTTAACTTTTGATGCTACTATTATGCCATTAAGAGTTGTCATGGCTAACTCATCAACTAATTTTTGTGGTAGTACATAGATACACTTAGAAAATTCTTCAGAAATAAAAGAGTGGGTTGATCCAGAATCAAATAAAACATTTTCTACTTTAGAGTGGATGATAAGTGTACCTTTCACCAATTCGTTATCGTACTCTACATCACCGATAGAAATTACAAGGGATGTTCCTTTTTCATTAGTCTTATGTGTTTTTTGATGTTAATCATCATTAACAACACTTGGATTAGAGAATTTATTGGAATAATGAACCTTTTCCTAGCACTTGTAACATTGAAGTGTAGGAGGTGCATTCTGTGTAGCCTTTTTTTGTTCGCATCACTAGACATATTTTTCCCATAATTGTGGCATTCAATTGCCTGATGACCTTCTTTTCCGCACTTATAACATTTACTTGTCCCTTTAAGACAATTCCCTCTATATTTCTTTCCACACATTGTGCATAAGGGAATCCTTATCTTCTTTTCAGTGTTCTCTTTATATTTTCGTTTGAATTCCATTTTCCTCTTCATATCTAACCCATATGATTGATGGGTTACCCCAATCTCCATATCAACCTTTAGAGCACATCGAACAATTTCCTCGTAGATTTTAACATCTCTTATAGCTAATTCCCTTCGAAGACTTGGTTTTAATCCACAAAAGAATCAATCAATCTTACTCTCAGGTTTGATAATAATCCTAGTAGCATACCTTTCCAAACTTGTAAAATTTTATTTTTAGGTATCAACAGATTCATCATCCTTTTGCTTCAGTTCAAGAAACTCCTTATCCATCTTTGTTTAAAGAATACAATGGAAGTACTTATTAAAAAATAAGTTCTTGAACTCGTCCCATTCCATGGACTCAATTTAATTCTATTGTCTTCTACTCTTAACAAGATTCCACCATTGATCAACTTCACCTTCCAAATAATATAATGCTAAGATGACTATATCATGTTCAGAACATTGAAGGACTTAAAATATCTTTTTGTTGGTATTGATCTATTGTTCAGCCACTAATGGATCCCAAGAACAGCTGAATGAAGGTGGACGTTGCCTCATGAAGGATTGAACAGAATGTTTCTCCCTCCATTGCTCGTTTGGAATTCCTGCATGATTAATATCTTGACAAAGTAGTGTGATCATGTATACAAGATTTTGCATTCCATCTCCCATTTCATTTGGCTGCTCTTGGGGACAATAAATGCATTTTATGTCGCGTACATCATTAACACGGTTCCGTTGGGTTCTATACATTGACTAAAACCAAGAAGAATAGTGTGAGAAATACTAATTACAATAGGAACATCGCATAATTAGTAATAAAATTTCACACATTAGGAATTATCATAGGTTATTAATAGACATTTATAAAACACTAAGATTGTGTTCTATGTTAGACATATCCTTATGGTTCTTACTAAGGCTTTTAGATCCTAGTTTCCAATGGTTTACTATTCCTTTCCTCTAATACCAACTATAACAACCCATATATTACATAAATTGTTATTAAATCATAATTAATGCATACTTATTAAAACATATAACAAAACCATGATAGGAACGTATAGGTATAGTGACTTTCGAAACTAGGAAACATAAACAACTGGTTCATAAATCATCTACACTGTCTCCCATTTATTTCAGCATATCTAGAGTCCCTTTTGGCATATCCTACTTAACACCCTTGATCCTGACCTAGTGAAAATAAATCATACAAAGGGTGAGATCAAATGCTCAGTAAGGGCAGAAAAAGGAAATATCAATCACATCATCTTCAAGAGAACAAAATTTTTTGAAAATCTTATCTTGTAAAAGGGATCATAATATCATGACATTGGAAAAATCATTGTAGTGAAATTTAGTCACATTATTCATTAAATAAGACATTAAACATTGTGTCATACACAAATAATAAGAGAAAATCATTTCATATTAGTCAAGAATCATTTCCAAGACCATCATAGGGGAAAAAGTCAATTACTGAACCGAGTTCACTCATTGATCCAGTACTGTATCGCTGAACTAGATTAACTAGTCATTCCAGCCATGTCTATCTCCTGAGAAATAAATATTTACCCAATGAATTGGAGAGAGATATATGTCTAACCAATCTCATAATGAATCCATTATTATGTGTCCCACAAAATCATAAATCATACATCATATCATAACCCATGTAATAAAAAATGGGATTCTTAAACATCATAACATCATAACATATTACATATAAGATATAAGGTCATCATAAAAATAAATCCATCATAACATAATCAAATCAATGTACGAATATGGATAGAAATAGAAACCTATATTATCATATATGAAATTTTTTTTATAAAACTCTTGAACTCCATTCTTGAGGAAAATATCCCTTCCACTTCAAAAACATTTTTTCTCTATCAATATGTAATAAAATTTTAATCTAAAATAATTTAATTGAAAATAAACATGATTACTTGTAAAGGAAGATTCATGGAATTAATGTTCTATGAAATCACAAAAATACATTCATGCTGTATACATTAAAAACATTTTTCTTGTACATTGGCCGGAAAAGTCAAAATGTATCTAGTACTGAAAACAACAAAAGATACCTTTCATATGTTTTACTTAAAATTCACCAACAGGTAAAATAAAATATAATAAATTATAGGAGGATATAAATAACATTAATTTTTTTATAATATGGTTGTGGATGATAAATATTCCCCATTAAATTTTGAAGCATAAACAATATCAGATAAAAATGAGATTGCAAGATTATCCCTTACCTTAGGTCTGGTATTCTATTTATGTATTCGAACCTCATCTTCTTTGACACGCCTCTTCTAAGCCTCCTCATAGGGAACTAAATTTGGGTTTTGAAGATTACTAAGACCTCTAGTATGTTTTTAGGGAAATAGAGAAGAAAAATTGGATGGGGATGGCCGAGCTTGAAAACTCAAAATGTTGTGAGGAGAGGGAGGAGGTGACTTTTTATAATAGAGGAGAGGGGAACTTTTGGAAACCTCTAAAATATTAATTTATAATAAACTCAGACACAACAAAAAACCACAAAAAATGACTTAAATCCAAATATATGATGATATAGGGTTGTAATATCATTAAAAAATATGATTTATACATGTTGGTAATTTTTTTTAAACCTTATAAACTTGATTTATCCTTATTTAATCTATTTAATTTTATTTGTGGTAATAATATTATAAATTTTAAATTGGTATTAATAATTATTTATGTTTTGTGAATTGTTCATAATTTTATAAGTTATGACATTTTAGATCATATAAATTTCAATTTATAATTTTCAAATATTATATTTTATTTTTAAACAGCTATATAATTTTTTAATTTTTATAAAATAACAATAGTGTAAATTTTGAGACTATTCATTTATTTGAATTTAAATAAATCCACACAGAGGATATATTCGAACCAAAATATTAAATAGATTCCTAAAATGTCATATTCACCTAAAAAATTTATGGAGAACATTAATTAGTTCGTAAAATATTTATTTTAATATTTTTAATAAAAATTATTTGATATTTCAGTCAATAAAATAATTTTTTACATCACTATTGTGTCATCATTAATGATAATTATTTAATCCCTAAATATTATAAATTAATTCTCAATATGTATATAATTTTATTATCTTTATAGAGACTATTTATATTTTATGATTCATGAGCTTTATCTCTAAATTACATTTATTTCACTTATAAGATATAAGACAATGACATGTTGTCACTTTCTTTGGTTTTAATAATAATTATATCATTTTCATAAAAAATTCCATGAAATGAATATATTCCATACCTTATGTGATATTGGTCGACTTTTATTCACCCAATAGAATTTTGGCAGATGTAATGGTAATATTTTTGCATGTGTTAGGGTAATTTTATAATCTTATATTTTCCCTTAATTACTTGATTAACATTTAACTGTAGTAATTAAAAATTACCGTAGTTATTATTAATAATGTAAAAAAAAATAAAACTAACATATTAACATAATTTTGACCCACTAAATCCCAATATTGAATCCATTTTTCAAAATTCAAAAACAGATGTTGCAGTAATTAATTTAAAACTAATCCCAATGTTAAGAAAACAGGTTTTTAAAAGATAAAACATTGTCAAAGATTGAAATGTTTTTACCTATGACATCAAAGTAAATTTAATGGTAATTAAATACATTATATTAAATGGTAAAAATAAATTCTATTTATACTTTAAAACTATTATATTTTATTATTTATCTATATAAATTATCTTGATGAAAAAAAAATTTTGAAGAAAAATTTAGCGTATTTTTTCTATTCATCAAAATATAAAAGTTACCAGAAAAGTATAAAAAATTTATCCCATGGGAAATTATTTATCCTGATTCAAAATAAAAAGTTTATTTTGTAAAATTTAACGTATAAACTTGTCAAAAATTATATTTAAATTGGGTAGCCCATCAAAAGGTGGTAAAACTACATTTTTTGAAAAATAATTCTTTTATCGAAAAATTGATTTTGTATTCATATCACATTCTATAAAATGTGTAAGATGAATTAAAATGTTAAAAAATTTAAAATTTGGTTAATAATATTCATAATGGCTAGTTCATAATATTATAATAATATATCATTTTTAATGAAACTTGGTATTGCGTACACCGCAAGCTATCGAGGAAGGTTTCTCTTGCGTGAACGGCAAGACAAGATAGTGTTGTGTGTAGTGAATGATTCCTTTTGTGTTTTTTATATAATAAGAAATAAAATGAATATATATATTTCTCATAAAATCATATGGTGTTAAACATCCCATATATTTGTGGGTATAAATATTCTTCGTAAGCACCCAAAAAACTAAATATAAAATGGTTGAACCGCAAGGAATCAGTCCACACAACCAATTTGTAGTGGGTATATAATGCTCATGTGATAGAGAATATAAATCGAAATATCCACATATTATATAAACATAACAATCAATGACATCAGTAGAAGGATTGTCGATCATGATATGGGAAATGAAAATAATGATTCCCTTAAGCACCAAGATATAATAATCACATACTCTATGTCTCAAGATCTATAAATATCACTGTCAGTCACCCAATTTTTTTCAGGGTTCAAATGTATCTATCATTTGGGATAATCAACTGAAAGATACTTCTAATTATGATTTAACTCATCTTAGAGATCTCAATTATATGTATCACTTTTTATAGAGGAACTGCAACTCCATAATTAGTGGAAAAATCCATAAAACATGCTACACAGGTCTTTTCATGAAGAAATTCATGCTCGATCATAGTGGATATAAATAATAATAAATTGGATCACACTGATATCAAATGGGGGACTCCAAAAAAACATTAATGACAAGAATTATCTCAAAAAATATGCATTGAATAACACCCAGAACCATTAGAGAAGACCACAAACCTAATATGGATCATCATAAATCTAAACAATCCGATAGGGGATCACACCAATGACCAATGGAGGATGTATAAAACCCCATATAGATAAAACAATAATGTAAGTGATCAGTTCATGTATGTTTTGATCATTCCGATATCAAAATACTCCCTAGGGAAGATGATGTGAAAGAGGATCCCACTATTTGATTCCAAGAGGGTTACACAACCTCTATCTCAACCAGTCCCATAGAGGGGATCATAATACCATGCTCAGAATTTATTGTTTCACATTAATCTCAGAGAAATGAAATAGTGCAAAACACCCAACAAGAACACGTGTATATATAACTAATAGAATATTTCTGCTAGAATATACTCATTATGAACATCTAATGATAAAAAATGACAACAATTACATATTATATTGATAATTACATAGGATATGCTACTCATGGCCCCCTCTCTTGGTCCTGATGATGGATATGCATAAGAGAGTAGTATTTGATTGGAGTGAACAATGTCATCCCAAAGTATAAAAAATGTATGTTAGGGTCGATCCTTTACAGTGTCACCTCCTTATAATATGTATGTATATTAAATATACACTATATATACATATAGTAACATGGAATATAACCTCACCTGATCACCACAGTGTGTCCTCACCTGCATATGGCCAAGCCCAGCATGTAGCCCCAGATATCTTGAAAATTTATTACATGAAATTTAATCTTTTTCTAGCCCATGGTAGTGTACATATCCATTCCCATATACTATAGTTCAATCTCATCTCCCACTACATTTTCCCATTTACATATACATTTCCTCTAGTCTATACACACCATAGTTCTTGCTATATAATTCAATACATTCATATCAACTAAAGTTTTGTTCAATCTATATTCTTTAGCCCCTCATTCAATCCTCGCTACATGGATTTTACCCACATACCTAGAATTTAGTTCCCAAATATCATATTCCCTTAACAGTAATAACAAACATAGTGTTCTCTATTACTAGATCCATTATATCAGAATTTCCACATTACAAATCAATATAATCCTCCTAGAACCTCAGATTTTAAAAAATGACACTCATATATACCCCTAATGGTTATTTAATAGTCATGTATGGTCTTCAGAACATAAAAAAGATGAATATTTGTGGAATATAGTAAAAAAATGAATTCTGTATTTGTCATTGTGAAATAATGAATCATTGGGTCTAACATGATGCAGAGAAGATATATCACCATGATCCAATATCAATCACCATCAAGAATTATGTTCATTAGAGAATCATATCTCCCTTGGGTTATCCATATCTAGTTGATGAACCAATAATTTACCACATTTATCCATGAATACCAATATTGGTGTGGAGAAAATAAATCATGTAATTTTCTTTTAATTAATAATCCCATATCATTTGTATCCCCACCAATGCTTGAATAAAACTATTTCCTAACATTGAAAACATTATGTCATGACTAGGCTATACATAATATTATATACTCATGATAAATCTATGCTTTATGATAAATAACTAATTAAGGAGTTAATCATAATTTGTGGAAAAATTGTGCATAAACCTTTTAAATTATTTAATATTTTAATCATTGTAAAGTGACTATGTAAGCCTAAAATTACAGTACCGAAGTATATCCATTATTGGAAAATCATTATAGATATATTAAAATGGATAACATGATAGAAAAATAGATGTTACAATCTCTCCATCCTTAAGTCTTTTCATCCCAAAAAGTTATGTCCCCCTCACAAAGGGGAATTAGATATATAAATTAAATTTTCTACACAACGAAGCACTCAAAATAGTTCAACATCATCCAAAAAATGAACATAGAGAATCCCATTAAATGCAAAGGGAATTTTATATCTATTTCAAAAATTAAATCATTTACCCTGGCGAAAATTAGACACCACAATTTTCAACTCATCCAGGTCAACATCAAGAAATTATATTTTAGTGTATTTTATCTACCCTGACACATGTAAAACAATGAGTAACCTATATAACTGAATTCATAAGGTTGATTGGTAGGAATCCTCTCTAACCTATATTGAAATTGTATAAATGGTATAAAAATCGTGTAGATAACATACATTCCATAGAAAATTCCTAATTACTTCATGTATGCACATGCATCCTCAACTCATAATAGATCTCTACTCGCAGATTTTTATGAATTAGGTTTACTAGTGGATAAGTTTATGATAATTTAAATTACATTGTTAAATCTCAATGATCATTTAAAATCCTTCAATAAAACTAAAATTTCACCAGTTCATTTCCTCTACCACATGTCCAACTCATTCTCGACCTACTGATAGTTTATATACCATGACATAACTGAGCAAAAATGAATCACTTCCTTATCTACTACACTCAATTTCCCTGGATCGTGACACAACCCCTCCTGTATTGGGATAAAAACCTCTTTATAATTTCATATCCTAAAAATAATGGTTCTATAACCAATCCATGAATGGATGATGTACTCCTAATCATAGAAAACTCCATTAATAGTATGTCCATTATATATCTAGTTACATAATACATCACAATCTACATCACTAAGGTGCACCTACCTAACAAAAAAACAGAATAAGGGTAAAAAAATCTATAGGGACATTCTATACTATCCTCTTCCATATAGTGGAACTACTATGAGTTAAACAACCACATGACCTCTCTTAAAAATAGAAAAGGAAAACCTCAATTTGGGAATTTCCACCATTAGACAGACCCTTGGGTGGCTATCAAAATAGCACAACCACAATCACTTTTGGGTCCAACATCACTCCATGAAATAAGAGTACATAGCATATGAGTTATACCTATGGAGTCTATAATTGGATCTATGAGAGATCATCTTGAATTTGTTCTCCACATATCATGTTTAGAACATTCCTCAATGCCTTCTGTACTCCAATGAAGATGAAAAGGTTTTGAGGGTACTGTTGAATGAGTATACCATGAACCGATTAAATAAATGTCGATGAATCATATTTAGATGTCTCACATATGCCTTCCCAGTGATCAAAACATGGATTTCATTCTGAACACCATAGTTCCTACCAATACCTTTTTTAGAAACCATATACTACACCTCTATATCATGAAGATGAGAGGGATCCATATGATACATTTCATAAAATATTAATGTAGTCCATGAGTGTTAGTCTATAGAGATGTTTATCTCTAAATTGAGAGTTGAATCAGGTATATTCCTAGGATATACATCATCACACATTACCACCACAACATAAAAAAAATTGTATACCAAATATTCCTCCATGTATCATACAATACAAATAATGTGAAGTATTATATATCCCCCAATATGATATCATCCATTGCAACTTGGTGTCACTCATAAACAATGGAGAAAAACTACTCCCCATAACTGAGTCAATGCTACACTAACTAGTGGAAATATCTTGAGTACGAATGGTCAGTTACCTATCCATTCCAAGGAAAATATCATAGGGTATATCTACTTATAATAAATGAATATATGTGAGGTAATATAATCCCATTGTTCTATCATATCTTAATAATAATTTTATACTCATTGATAACCTCGACGTGAGACTACAATATATGTTTCAAAATAAAAAGCTCCATTACAATCATCAGTTCTTGAAAATGTGATATACTCAGTTATGTGTGGATCTTGAGTTTGTGATAAACTATAACTTTGGTAGTGAATCTACATCTTGTACCAGAATATATACTCAATAAACCAATCCATAATCCCTAATTTACTTGAATGTCATTTTCTCCCACACCCTATTATTTAACCTAATAAGTTTCTACTCTTCTATATAATCACAAAAAACATATTCAAAGACAAATATCAAAAGAATACATCCTCCACAACATGATGATATCATATTTGGTTGGAATTGTATCACCTATTTTATATTGGATTTTCTTATAGTAATAGATATCTATGGGCAGAAGCATCCCACTTTCATGGGAGCTTTATCATTAATAATATTCAAAATATAAGGACTCACTAATGACCTATTTCACCCTAAACTAGTATCAATTATGAAGAGGAATGAAAGGAGTTTATTGAATCTTTTTCTATAAATACTACATAAAATTATAAGGGACAAAAATTATAACTCCAATCCACCATTAAAAATATCTACTTTATATGTATCTATATCCTAATGTTGTCTTTTCCCCTTTCCCGCAACTCTTCAATCATGCCATGGACCACCTAAGGTTGATGGTGGAGATAGATTATACCTTTTTTTACCTCATTCACCTCTCCATTCTCTACATCCATGTCCATAATCATGTATAAGTAATTTACCTTTTCATTTTATCAAATATGGTTTTCAATTAAATATAATTCACTTAGTGGAACGATGAGTCATATAATTTCCTACGAGATATACCTAACCATTACAGGAGAATATGACCTTTCTCCTAGCTAACTAGAATCAGTCTATGATACCTAAACAACAGAACCCCTATCATAGGATCATCTCCACATTTTTTTTCAATACTAGATCCTTGAGACTAATCATGGACACCATATTCTATAGTGCCAAATATTTTTTTCACAAATCTAGTACCCATAGATAAAAATCTTATCAGTGATAAATTTCTCTACTATGAATGCCCAATCAAAAAACCCAACATAGGCTGGAATGAAAAGATATATCACTAAATTCTTGTTGACACAATGCATGTCATTATTTATGGTTCAATATAGGAAGACTGGTTACCTACCCATATAAAAATATTATAACAAAGGTTATTGAATCCCACCCTACTAATGCAGAAGAATATATCAGATGTTAACTGCCCATAAAATGGTTGGAAACTACTTATCTATGTACTGATTTTAAAACTACATCCAAAAGTGTGTTATCATTTCATGAGTACGAGTCTCCATACACCACCATATCCTTATGGATTTCTAAAGACCACTCACCAATGTTACTAATATGTGATCCATGGTATTCATTCTAGGTGGAAAACTCAACTAACTTCCTCAAAAGAGTCCTCTACAACCAGAGAATCCTGATCAACCTAAAACATGTGATATCTCAAAATATAAAACTCATGTACTATACAAACCCTATGAACATCCTCTAATATAACTAACATCACTAACTGATTATTCACTTGTATTGTCTAAATACAAAAACAAAAATGTAATACCAACTCTTGAACACAATACATTATCATAAATACCATCACAAGTAATATCATTATCATTTTTAAATGTTGAGGTCGAAGCCTCATTTATAATTAAATAAGTAATATCATTATCAGGATATCACTATTAATTCATGGATAGTTGTCACAATGGAAATATCCTTTATATATATATAGTTAAAAATATCAATGATTAAATACCGGGGGTGGATCAAGAATAATATGGAATCCAAAATCCATTCCTACCAGACACATGCAATAAATACTCCCTATAACAATAACACCATGCACCATGTTAACAAAAATGTTTTCAGAGTCCTAGTGAGTGGATATATCATCTTTTGCACCAACAATGTTGTCCTATGACTAAACCCAAAAATGAAAGTCTTTAAAATATAGTCATAAGTAAAAATACAAACCGCACAACATGAAAATACACCAAATTATAATCTCCACCATGGTTCTAACAATAACTCAACGAAAAACCTACTCTAATAGCACCCTATCACGACCTACCAAATACATGATTTGCAATAGAAAATGGTGCTAATAGACAAAAAACCATCAATATCAATGAAATATTAAAAATTTAACAAAATAAATAATACCTAATTCATCAATACAAAAATAAAATACCAATGAATCCCAAATACTAAAAGAATAGGTCCAAATATAGACCAAAAATAAAAACGAATCTGAGATAATCCAATATTAAGGGAATACTATCAAATGAAACACAACTAAACACCTCGGTCTATTTCTATCAAAATTATCTGCATGGCCTGGTACTCCTAGAACTCTATCAAAATGATTATAAATTCATAAAATAAGACAATTGATATAAAATCACATACAATGATGACTATTAAATTATATAAAATGTTACCCAAAACCCAGAATAATTATGGGGAACTCAATGGAATAATTCAACTCAAAAAATAGTTAGTAGATATACAAATCCCTTGTTGGGGTAGAAAATATACCCCTCTTCAAAGAATAACTATACATAATTAATCATCTCATCATAAAAATATATGTCGTTTAGGATATGATATATAACCACAAGGGTTCTTAGTTGTACCATGATATACTCAAAATAGAAATCATGTCCCCATGTGTTTTCAACCTCATTACTAGCCATCAGATTCAAACCAAGGAAATAATGTATCACACATCTAGGATAATTCACACTATAAGACCTAAAATCCATGAATTCAATATTCTAATAGATATTTTTCATCTTTAATCATTAAAATTATAGAAAATACACTTTTCCCTACTGGTATTCATTTGATAGAATAACTAACTAGATCATTCCATGAAGAATACCTTACCAGAGCCCAATGGAATATGATACTCAAATAGGAGACCACCCCATGTATCATAGGGGACTACAATCAGCCTAATTTAACTGAAAATGTCTTCACATTTAGTAACCAAATTACCCCCCTGAAAAATTTGGGACACCACGAACACTATCATGAAAGTTTAGAACCCAATACTCATATAGAAGACCACACCAATCACCATATGGGAAAACTACAAACCACATTTCATAAAACCTACTAAATATTGGATACATACCCATAATAATTCTTCAATATGATACAATAATCACCACATAGGGAAGAACATTAAATAGATGATATCAACCTGAGATTATTAGAGGAAAACATAAAATCTATCTAAACCAATCACATAATTTAGATCATAATACATGAATAATAACATAATGTCACACTATATGATCATATTTATAGTCTTGGGGAATCACCAAATTGGAACTAATCTATGTGTATTTGAATAATGATTCCCACTATAAAAAACAATAATCATATATTTAATTAAAAAAATTGGACTAGATTATGATCTATATTGAAAAATACTTATGATATGATACTCTTAGCCCCATCCAGGTGATGATGATAGATATGAATAATGGAGAATACTACTAGGGGATTACATATTGTATACCCATAAAACATGACATATCTCTCAGGTGAAAACCCTTTCCATGTCCCCTCATCATACATTTCATATATAAAAAACAAAACATGTGTTGACAACTATTTACACAGTGTGTAACCTCATGAGATATCATGGGTGTGTCCTCTTCTTCCCTTCATCAAGGTTACAATGTATTCATACACGTAATGTACATGTTTTCCAATATGTGTTCCTCTTTTTCCTGTCCAATGAAATGGAGTTGGTCATTCTGATGTACAACGTTATGTACACATGTACCTCAGACTATGTATGGGTACCTGGTCATGTCCACTAACATATGTATGTTGAGGGTCTAGCTGTATAATTCCACATGACCATTTCCCCTTATAATAAATTCATTACCGAGACCTTGGCCATCCAACCCTGCATATCTACATGTGTCTAACCACAGTATAAGACATATAAACCCCAATGAAAATCTTTTATGAACATGAATAAAACATTTCTTGTTCTCTAGAACTACACATCGTGTTATGAGGAAATATGAACCCTTAATTAATATGATCCTCCAAACATCAAATATTTTCACTAATAACTAACAGATTTTCTCTCAGGGAATCTTTAATCATCATATAATGGATCCAAATCACCAAAATTCTTCATATACATTGACTAGATTGTAAAATAAAGAGATCATCATACCTAGTGTTGAAACGCTAAACCATTGGGTCCAACACGATACTAAGATGATTCTACAGCTAAGTATAGTATGAATATTTATCATGTATAATGTTCGTTGTTTCCTCATATCCTCCTATATATTTCTCCCACAAATTAGAAGAAAACCCCCAACACTTTTCCTTGTGTAAAAACCAATGGGGGGGATTATGTTTGTTAATTATATTTTTTTTAATTAATAATCCCAAATCATTTAAAAACTATATAGTGTTAATCTATAACTATATCCTAATACTAAAAAACATATAAAATTCCTAGTGTAAACCCCATGTTCTAGACTAATCCATAGTCATAAATTACTAATCAAAGACACTTTTCAAGAATTATTTGATATTTCATGAGAAAATACATGCCTTTGATATAAAATATGTAATATTTTGAAAATTATAGAACCATTTAATATGGGGATTATAAATCTATTCCAACTCATCACTGATATTTCAAAACATTGTTATAAATATTCTATAGTCTAACATTTCACAAATATAGTATTTACACATGAAAAAATAAAAATTATAATGAAATTTGGTGTTGGAATTATATTTCTCTCCAATTTATTGTCAATTGATTCATATCTCATTAAACCAAATGAAATTGAATAGAGAGTGGATATAATAAAATATGAGACCCATTATAATAAGTTTGTGTGAATTGGGAGTGAGAAAAATCTACTTTGTAAAACATTCATTTATGATAGTCTTCCCAAATTCCATGACATTGGAAATGATTTCCTATTATAATGGATATTTGAAAAAAAAAATATCCTATTATTATGATATTATCTTATTCCACATGATTGATTATTGAAGTTTCAATACTCTTATGACACATGTATTTTATTATTATTGTTTCTTATTCAATGAATCAATAATTATGGTCCATGAATTTTTGTGTATGTTTTTGTACTTAATTATTATGTTATTATGCCTTTTTATACATATATATATATCATATATTCAGTTATGATAATAAATTAATATATACATTATTTAAAATTAATTAGAATTTTTATTCTCAATGTATTATGTTTCTATTTCCCTAATGTTATGAAAAATTCTATTAATCTGATATGTATTTTTATGGTACAATGCTTGAAGAATATTTTCAGATTTGTTTAATATATGTAATGAAATGATATAATTATATTTTTAGACCCAAAAAACAAAAAAACATTATGGTTATCTGAGATGATATATTCAATAATATAATTTTATCAAATATAAAAATAGATTTTATATTTAATTTGTTCTTTAGTCACCACCATATAATAGTAATTAATTTTAAAGAATTTCCCAGAGGAAATGGTGGATCTTACCAAATTATGATATGAACTCGGGATCCCTAATGTAAAAAATACATGTTAGCACACCACAAAACTCCACATCCACTCTAATATAAAATTTAAATCTCTCATAAAATGAAGAAGAAGAATTAAAATAAAATAAATTATAATATTTTTTAATGAATGCCCTGTAATAATCCCACTCTGGGTGAGGTAGTAAATTGAGTCATAACCCCCAAATCACAGCTCTAATAGGATCCGTCATTGAGACGTGATCGAAGTATATAAAATGAAACTGAATGGATACATTAAACTCATTCAAAAAATTTATGGGTAAGAGAGAAACTTAAAACTAGAAATAAAAAAAATCACATAAATAATGTTGAAATCCTAATTAATTAATGTATGTTTATAAACAAAATCAACACTGAATAAAAAATCCTTAACAACAATAATGAACTCATACATCTTTTGAAGAACCACTCCTAACATGATATATATAAATTGGTCCCCAACTTTTAATTCCATAACTAATATATATATATATATATATGGGGAAAATACAAATATATATAGTACAATCCTCCTTGAAACGTCTCTTAAATTTCGAAAGATCATGCTAATGTCCATCGAATAAATAATGCAACCAAATCACCACTTAAATATGTAAAATATATCCAATCCTCCCAATTTATTTACCACTATGTAACATATTCAAATAATATATCAATGAATCGTATATGAATGGTAGAAAACATCAACTACCCCAATAGTTCATCATTCTTAAAAACTAATACCAAACATTTTGTTCTATAATCCCTATCAAAAGTCATCATGTGCTGTCGATATATGAATCAAAACCACATATCATATTTCAACCCATGCAGATCATCACACCATTATCACCATCATCATCATGTAGAATTATAAAAGGAAATACATCCCATTTAGCATGCATTACATATCATTTTACTATATCATGTTAATATACAACCATAATAACCCATAATAACCATAATCAAACACTTGTATTCTATTTAACCATAATCCACTACAAGAAATATATATATTAATTGTGATACTAGGATCCTTCAGTAGTTCTATATACAATTAACAAATTCAAAAAACATTCAAAACCCAAATACACATAACTATAAGTGTTTATCCAGAGTGATAAATAGAAAAAGGTAGATTTTCATGATATGTTTCTTAAACAACAAAAAAATTTACGAAAAACCCCCTAAATAATTTTGGGTCTTTCTTCTCCTCTGAATATGTGGGTGTATAAAATAAAATATGTATTCATAAAAATATATCAAAAAACTATACAATGTGAAATTATTAATCCATATACACAATCATTATTTATCTTCCCACATAACACGCATATAAAACCATTCATTTCATTGGAATTATGTCCAATATAAAAACTACTCCAATATGATGTAATCATCTTTACTCGTTCCAATTTAGTAAATATCCATTACCATCAATTCAATAATATCATTATAATATCTACATTAGTCATTTCGTTCCATCAAAATAAAAAATGTTTTTTAATTGATATTAAAATTACAATATTTTTATCCAATGAATTCAGATAATTCATTCTAAGTATCCAATGGTTTTAATTTAAAACATTTCATTAATATTATTAACAAAACACATACCATGAGTTCATTAATATCTGATTAGTCTTTCAATAATCTGATTATTCTAAGAATCATCCAAAGCAACCAGAAGGATGATTCACTCATGATGTATATTGAAACATCAACAAACAGACATGAACTATAACAATGGTATATAAATATGTATCTAAAAAATAATAAAATAATGAAATGTGGGAAATATCATCTCTAAAAACATAGAAATAAACTCACCAATAGTTTAAAATACAATCTTATAGTATGTAATACTAGATGACAACCTATGATAAAATTACCAAAACATGGTCATCTCAATTAAAATGTGCAAAAAAATATAAAAATTAACCTTATTACACCCATACCTACAACAAATAACCCGAAAAATCAAATCATTCCATTGAACTACCATCCTATTGATTATACATATGAAAAAAAAAAGTTTTTACGACCTATATTCAATGTGAAATAAAATGCATATCACTATTGTTTATTACACTTTAAAAAAATAGTGTCACAAAATAGTGAATATTTTTCTCCTGTAAAAAACCATTGCATTATCATATTATAATGGTCATTTCATTTCTCATAAGTTTTTGAAACATCCAAACAATAAAACTTATCCAACATTATCATATAAATAATTATAATCATGTTTCATGTAATACATCCACATTTAACAATTATAAATGAGAAATAATAATTTTAATCACATGACACATTCATTAATAACATTATACAATCTAGAATTATATTTTTTTACTATTTCCATGCATAAAGACCATGCTAAACAACAAAAATAATTACTTAAATAGATTTCACATTATCTAGAAAATTTCAAGAGGCATCCAAAACATAATGAATGACACGGGTGATCATAATACCCTTATTTTTATTTATATATCATTTGATTAAAAAATTATTTTATTCATTATGATGATTATATTATTACATAAATATAAAAATAATGATACATACAAACTAACACAAGAATAATAGGAACTAACAGGTATTATATATCAGGAATGTGTTAACGATTCATATAGAATAAACTACATAATAATAAAAAATCTCAAATGACCTATCTGAAAAGGAATGAGATGATTCCTAAGTATGTTATTCTATAATGAACTATTTACCATTCACCATAAAAAATGATATC
Source organism: Viscum album (assembly GCA_963277665.1). Lineage (NCBI taxonomy): Eukaryota > Viridiplantae > Streptophyta > Magnoliopsida > Santalales > Viscaceae > Viscum > Viscum album. The sequence goes on along the minus strand of OY728126.1, from coordinate 648,678,382 downwards.
AATATAATAAAACTAAGATATTTGTTAATAAGGGATAGTGTGTATACTAGTAAAAACAATATAGGAGACTTATATATCATTTCATATAACAAATAGTTTGATTTATGGAAGCCCATATCAAAATATGGGAAATGAGGGAATATAATGTTTAAATAAATATTCAATATATTTTATCTAATAAATGGGATATTATAAACGAATATTACTTCTTGAGGGGTCCTGAATGCATAATTTCTATATTTTTAATAGGGAAACAACACAATCTCTATTACCATGAGGTAACATGTTATTTTTTTACATGAAAAATGTTGATATATTGAGTTATACACATAAAGGGTCCCTAATATAACCTTCCATACAAATAATTTGTGAAATCTACAATGAATATCTATAATATCATATAATCCTGTAGTAAATTTATGTTAGGAAAAAAATATTATTTAACAATGGTCCCCCAAATGATTTTGATAATATAACCCTAAACCTTTAGATTATAAGGTGTATCCTATAACCTTGTAAGAGATACTTATATATAAATATAAAAAAACCCAACTCCCATTAAAATATATACACATTCAACACTAGGATATATGAGATCCAAAATCAATAGAAAAAAAATCTTTTATCTCAGGCCTTGAAAAAGAAGGTGAGTAAGGTATGTCAGGAGGACCAATAATAATCAGCATCATGATGAAGAAAAAATAACTATTCAATTCATCATAATTTATTTTATTATTATATGTGGTGTCTACTACCAATCCTTTATAATTCTCTGATTCTTTTATTCATGCAAAAAATACAAGGAAGTGATTTAAATAAATATTTTCAATACGTTAGAAAACTATTAATCAATTCTAATAATATAGAATTCATAACAAAATATGGTATAGTAGAATATGGTAACCAAAAAAACAAAATATCATATACTTCTGAATTGAAATATCATATCATGAACACAAACATCAAATTGGTGGGATAAGGTACATAAACATGAAACATTATCAATCATCTAATGCCCATTTCTTTTGTTGTATATTTTCATTTTTAATTAATTATACATTCAATATATTTCTCCACATACAACACTAATAAAAACATTATACAATAAAATATAATTTTTACATTATATTTTTATAATATAAGAAAAAAATTATAAACTGTTAAGTGAACTGGCCATATTAATAAATTAACAAAAAAATAAATGAAATGGAATCAGTTATTAAAAGGTTCTTCGACAAAGAATATTATTATATTATTGGAAATTAGGTAGTATCAATATGTTTTTGATAAGAAATTCCCTTAATAAAATCATAAAATTACAATATTATCATAATCATAACCAAGAGAAATTTGAAATCATTGAAATTTTCATGAGATCCAAGAAAGCGGAAGAACCACCCACAAGTGCGATAAGAGATTAAATTATGATTTTAGATTATGTGTAGATATTGAGGGGATATGTAAATTAGAATTCAGATTATATAGTCATATAATTTTTAATTAATGAAATAAATTTTATAAAAAATGAGTTTTTATTTTTTAGGAAACAATTTTTTTTACATATTATAAATATTTTTTAATGATTCATATTTAAAAGATGAATATATAAATTTTAAAATTTTTATTCTAGAATATAACATCCATTTTTATATTCCAAATTACAAATATAATTAAGGATGATTTTTATATTATTTAAAAATAAATAATTTTATGATGTATATTTAAAAAATACCGATTATTGAAATTTCATCGAGTTTATGAAATTTAGAGAATACATGAATGTCATACAATTGTTTGAAAAGTTTTATATAAAAAATATATTTATAATGTATAATAAATATTCTGATAATAATATATGGAATTCATTTTGATATATGAAATTAGTAGCACTATTTCAACTATTAATCAATAGTAATTTACATTACAAACAATAAATATTTAAAAAAAATTCTACAAAAAAAAATTATATATATTAACTGTTTCAATTTAAAATTAAATACTATTTTATTTATAGTTGAAATTTTATTATATAGTGGTTATACAAAGGTTCCTTAATCAATAGTTTCATATGTGGGATACTTTTATATTTATATTGAATCATATATTACTTAGTTGAAAAATAGTTTCCTATATTAAAATAGAAATGATAAAATGAAAAATAAGAAATTATTAATGACATGATACATGATAAAAATATGTATTAAATATATAGGTAGTGGTTTTCAAGATCCTATTCTAGAAAACACACCATTATTTATCTCATAATTCGAATTTTACCCTTTAATTGTTTCATTATGTTGTCAAAAAGAATTGGTGATCACAAAGGTATCCATTTATTCACATATAAAAGGGGAAAATCCAGCTACTTCATTCCACAAAAAATCCATGAAATTTATTTCTAAAACTCAGAATTTTTTATCTTCATAAAACACTATATCATGTTCACATGTCTCATAATTCAATTAGGTATGCTAATCCATTAATTTAACTAGATAATTTCAAGAGAATGTTCATGCCACCAATGTGAGTATTAAATAATCCTTAACTTTTTATTATTAACATATGAAATCAAACATAACATTGGAACAATAATTAAATGACAACATAATCATTATTATAATGTATTTTTACTATATTAATTTAATTAATAATATTTATTCATTTCAAATAACTTATAATGACTAAAAAAACATCAAATATGTGTTTGTGCAAAATTCTTCCCCTACCAAGAAACATTTTCATTTTTAAACTCTATAACTCCTTACGTCATAAAATAATTTACATGATGAACTAATGTGAAATATATTATGTATATTTTATTTTATAGACAAAATTATAATCCACTATCTTTTCCTCTTGTTATTTATGAAATGAAAATGTTGATTTTTTATTATGGCGACTACCTCCTCCATAAAGTACTACTCTTCATTTATAATCCAAAATTTCATTATTTTTTTAATTAAAATTATATAAAATAACAAATTAGAATGAAAATTATATAAATTTTCTAATCGATAATGATATAATATAAAACTAAAAGATTATATTATAATTTACACTCATCATATGTTTTTATGTTTATGTTTTGGTTGTATAACAACATACATAAAAAATGATATAAAAATAAATCATGGATGAATATTTTAATATTGTGAATAATACAGTTATATAATTAAAATAAAAACATGATTGGTTTTGGGTTCAAGATAGGTTATATAAACCATTTTACATATTATTAAAATATCGTATTCGATAACTAAAAGTACAAAACATTACTAACATTGATTATTTTTTCACATAATATAAATAAAACACTGATGGAATATGATAATAAATTTATATGTTAATATAGTTTATATATTATTGTTCCTAAAATGGTTTATCAATTATGAATATTTGGAAAATAATGTGCATAAATAACTATTACATAACTATTTTAAAACTACCAAGATAACCAGCACCCAATATTAATAATAAAATATAACTAACTAATTTAAATGAAGATAAAAACAAAAATTTAAATTTAAGAAATGGTAAAGAGAAAAATAATTATTTAAAATATGTTATTAAAATATTCGTTTCTATTTTTTAGGATATTAAAAATTTAATAGTGGATTTTTTTAATTATGTTAAGGGTTTTTCTCTATCATTATAATCCCATTAGAAATGTTTTATATTATGTTCCACCATTATTTTATATAGAGGTGTATTCACTAATGAATTATATATATTAAATTAATATATTTCATTTATGATATTTGAATGAATATTTCATTGAATACCTCTAAATTTAAATTAAATTGAAAATTACTATTTTTGTTAGGGTTTCTGGTCACTATATTCCCATTTGTTGAGTTATAATTTTAATTGTTATAATTCTCCCACATTAGTTGGAAACATTCAAAAAAAATCTTTCATTATTTATTATTTTCTCTATTATATATAGATTTATATTAATTCCATATAAAACCCTAATAATATTTATCATCGTGAATTTTGATATCCATTATGTATTCAGTTAACTCAAATTTATATTATTCAAGTTATTATATTATTCATTCATATTTATTCTTCTAATTTGTATAAATTAAAATATTTCATATTTCATGATATATTTAATCATTTATTCATGGTTTTAAATAATGATTTTTAACTCATATATTCTTTCTAGATAATTTTTATAATAAATGAACAATGGTTTTAGGATAATATCACAGCTCATTTATATATAGTTTTACACAAACCTCAATGATCATTATTCATAAAATTATTTAAATTCATATTTTCCAAAAAATGAATATGTTTAATCATGTCACCTTATTATTTTACAATATTAACATAAAATTTTAGTTTTTCTTAGAAATTTTTTATGATATGGTATTTCAAAAAAAATTCATGTTTTTTCATGGTCTTCCACCCATTCATTACAAAATATTTTTTTATTACACTCCATATATTTTTTTTATAATCATTTTAAATTTTCTTCTACCTATAAAATAATTTCATTTTTCATATTTAAGAGTTTTAAAAAGTATTCAATTAACATTTAGAAATAATTATTACTTTATGAAAGGCTCATCTATTGAATAATATTCTGATTATAATATTATTCAACATTTTTTTTATATTAATTTAAAAGAAATTATTTTTTTCACAGACACACTAATTAGTGTTATTTTATTATTTAACTAATTTAAAAAAACATTAATTCAAATTTTAAATATTAATTTTCAAATTTAGTACTATGTATTATATTTTTTTGATGATAAATTTATTTTATAAACCAATTTAGGATTTAATTTACATCTCTAAAATCATTATGTCATTAGAGGTAATTTTCCAGAAAACAACTAGAACATATTTTTATGTAGTAAAATTATGGTGTGTTTTAATGTTTGTTATCAACGAATTACATTCAAGTGGTCAATTTTTGTGATACCATAAAAAATATGTCAAACCCATTTTTGGTTCACACGTTTATTAGGATGTTCTAGATATTTGTATAGTAAAAATATATATTGTTAAGGAACGGTAGATTACTATATTACCATAAATTGAATTGGTTATAAATTTATATGTTATACAATAATATTGGGATTCGGAATAGGTACCTACTAATAGATGTATTTTAGAATAAGGTGGTGATAGAATACCTAATATTTTATTACAATATGGTTATAAGGAATACACCAACACATTTATAGGATTCATGATATAATTCATATTCTAATATGTTTTTAGGAATCATGTGTTTATTCATATTTCACTATGTTTGTTTGAATCAGATCATGATATTAGGTCCATTTTTTTATTAGAATTAGGTTAGGATTTTATTTGGACAATTGGAATGTAGAAGCAATTTATTCTCCACTATGACAAAATAATTGGGTATTAATCCCATTACCCATATTTTAATATTTATGTTCCAATGATACTACCAATTTTTATTATATAAATTATTTCAATGAAAATCCAAATATTATTTTTCTATATATAATCTCAATTGATCATGATTATTGTCACTTGATCCCATATATTTAAGCCAGGGTATATGTTTTATCTATTTATATTATATGTCTCAAGTGTGTATGTGTTTGAAAACTATAAATGTTCAATGTAATTTTGATAATATAATTATTCATCCTTATGTTTTCTTATTTTCTCAAATTTTACTATTGATGAAATGTTGATATGTTTTCAATTATAAACTATTACTATTCACACCATTCTTATATTTCCATTTATATTATATAAAGATAATTACAAATTTTTGAATGAAAATAATGGAGTCTAAATAGGTTCAATTATGATGAAAATTTTCCATGTTCTGTAAAATAAATTACATATGTATCTAGTCATTCATATCATTAAAATAAAACACTATCTGATTTATGTGAGGTCCGTGCACGATTTAACAATAATGTGGAATTTGTAAATTAAGGTATTGTATCATCTCATTTTTTGTGAAATATAATTTTTTAAATGTATTTATTTTTATCATGGAAATTGAGAGCGTGGGACTAGGTATCCATATATGGTATCAATGACTTTTTATATATTTTTGGTTATTTAATATTATTGTTAATTTGGAAAATATAACATTAGAAAGAACATTGTGATAACCTTATGGTATAGTTTTATGTATATGAAAACATCCAAAAGATATAAATAATTAATGATTATGTGGTAATTCAAACATGTATACACATTTATGGATACTTGTGAGTAGATATAGATGTTGAACAAATTATCTTATGTTAAATAACCTTGAAAATGATGTCTTATAAAAATATCATTCTTAAATTTAGTGAATGATGAGTTCTCTTAAGAGTTATCACATGGAATGTCACACTAAGTGTAAATGATTTAGTTAATTATAAATTTCATTATAAAATATTATATTTGATATTCATATGATTTTAACTATATAATATAGAGATCTTAATAGGAAATTGATCGTAGTCATACATGGTTCAATTAATGGATATATTTCTTGGTCGAATTGTATAAAAGTACAAACATAAGTATTATATGTGGAAATTAAGGTTTCATCAGAGATGATATAAAATTATTTCTGTTGTAATATTCATGTGTCCATTTACAAAGACTTAAATGACTATTATTATAATCATTTTTTGGAATTTTGAAGGAAATATTATCATAGAAATGATGTTATGAATGTTATGATCATAAGAAAATCAAAATGAGAATATTTTGGACATATAGCTTCCTAGTTATAAAAATTATAATTAGGTTGATTTACCAGTAGATGATATAACATTTATTTCTAATAAAACACTTAACATCTTCCTATACTTAATAATAACTAAAAATTTTTATGCACAACTAATTTATGGGAGGAAACTGTAATGTTCGATGACATGGTGATATAAATTTTCTATAAAATAATTTTTTTTTCAATTCAATAATCTAATTACTACAAAAAAACCAATAAAATGGAAATACATAAAAATAAAATTACAATATTAAGCAATTATTTAATAGATACTAAATTAGTTGGTACAGAATGAATTAACTATGTTATAAAATCTTTGAATACAAATAAAATGAAATTGAATCTGCAATGAAAGGTCTCTCTTAAAATGATCATTTTATGGGTTTATATAAGCGGTATTTATATAAATAATTTTTTAACCACAAGACCATTCCCAATATGAACAATTATGGTGAGATGGAAATCTTTTTCAAGATAATATAATGGTCATAGAAATTATGATTATGTTAATACTATTTGAAGCACCACCAGTGACTTCCACCAAATCATTTCTCATTAAAATGTCTTAGATATTAATACTTTTGGATGAGCTAAACATAAATAAGATTCATAAAATATTTTAATTTTCAATTTATCAAATGTATTAAAATCATTTTCAAATTTAATTTTTATTGAAAATGTACATTATTCAATTACAATTCATTTTTATAATGTTTCAAATTTATAACCAGAAATGATATATTTTACGATATGTATTTTAAAAAAGATCATAATTTATAAATGAAACATAAATAATATATTCATATGTTGAGTTTTTTTAATTTTTTCTAACTAATTTATTTGTTATAGAATATAAAATAAATACTAATTTTCATAATATAATAACTTTTATTTTATTATAATAATAAAACAAAGAAATAAATATTTTAAAAACTATTTAGACATAATTATATATATACAATTTAGAAAATTCATTTTAAAATACTATATAGTATTTATTAATATCATGAGTAAAATTTGAAATATTGATGTAATATTTTACTATATGAATATTTTTTATTTTGTTATATTAAAAATCTGATAATATCACTTGTAGATATAATGTATTTGATGTTTTATTTTTTATTTTTTTTAAAAATAGAAATATTATAAAAATAAATAAATTTCATATTTGGGAAATTATTTAATATTTTAGACATTATAGGTAACGAAAATGTTAATTGTAAAATATTATTCCCAAATACTTCTTTTATTAACATTTTTTGATAATATTGTAATTAAAATGATTAATATATTATGAAAACACTTAATTTAATTTCTTAGTCTGATTTATAAATATATAATCACTAATTCTTTGGATAATAAAAACTAACAATTTTTAATAACACGTAATGTTAACAAAAAATTATTTATCAAACAAAATTTCCAATATATTTAATTTTCAATATTTAAAATATAATTGTATATTATTTAAAATTTGAATTTTTTTTAAAGGAGGGAAAAATATATTCATAAATCCTATATATGGGTTGAGTTATTACTTAATAATTTTTAAAAAATATTCTACAATTCTAAAAACTTCTTATAGAATTAAAAATTAATAAAGAAATATATAAAATCTTAATAGTAAATTTATTTGAACAAGTTTAAAAGGTGTTTTAAAATGATAGGTAAAGTATTAGTCAGCATTATCATACTCGAAACACTTATATTTTTGACTATTGGAGCATTTCACACATGAATAATGTAATTTTTTTTACAAATAATGATGGATGTTATTTGAATTTTGAATTTAGTCGTTTATACATAGAGAACACATCCACCACATCCTGTCAAACCAATTCAGTCGAATTTACACCAAAATATCTGTTAATCTTCTTACTATATGAAATATATCTTATTTTCATAGGGGAGTTTCTTCAGTTTCATAGATTAATCAGTCTTTTTGAATGAGACTCTCATGATAATATTTAAGGTCACATTGTGTGTATTACATAACCACTATGTTTTTCATCATTAAATTTAACTTAGAAAATAAGAATTTTGTTTGTTATAAAAGGAATTAATTATCATCATTATAGTAAATTGTTACTAAAATAATGTTAAAACCCTTATTTATTCCATTCATTCAATATATGAAAATAAAATATTGTTAATTTTGTGTTTGTGAAAACAAAAAATTCTACGAACCAATGTATTCCGTTAATCACCACTACCTCTACTTTATTGTAATAAGGTTCTAATTTAATAATAAATGATACATATATACTATAATTATTGTTACTAAAAGAAAATCTGCAATCCAAGTTCATTCCCTATTATAATTCAGAAATAATAATGTGAACCATGCATTGTGAGGACTACCCCTCCATGAAGTTTTGTTTTACATTTTAGATGATTTAATTTCATTAATATAACAATATAAAATATTATTCAAGGCTTTAAATAATGTTAATATTTTTATTTTTATTTAGTTATAATTATATTTTGTTAAAATACACAATATAATCCCCACACTACCCCATTTAATTATTGTATATTTATATTTGTGTTAGGTTAAAACCCCAGATGAAAAATCATACAAAAACATTTTTGGATTGAAATTGGACTATGAATAATAATAATAATAATTAATAAGAAAATAATATTTTTATTTTTCTCCTTAATTAATAATAATATGAATTTAAAATTGTATTGAATTATATTATTTGATTTCTAAAATTATAGAAATCAGTCAGCAAATATTCATTTTTAATAAAACATTAAAAAACACCAATGGGCTGATATAATATATATAAACATGGATATAATTTTTTCATTCATTTACGTTAAATTATTTTTAAAATATTTAATTTTATGGATGTACGAGAAACAACACTACTATAAACCAACTAATTCAAAATAATCAGGACAACTCTCACTTATTATTGAAAATTGAAAAAACCAACTAATATAAATTTAGATAACAATAATATATGAAACTTGTAAAAGAATATAAATGTGAATATTTTTTATAAATGGGTAATGAATATATTAATTTTTATTATAAATTTGATCGATGTAAAAAATATGAAATCAAGAATTATTTTTAGTGTTTCATTATCTCATTTTCAACATAATGAAATATATTCATAGTGTGTAGAATCATTTATTTTATATGGTGTATTCAAATCCAAATTTAAATCAATTAAAATAAATGTAATTAAATTCAAGTTATTATAATTTCAAATTTATTGTATCCTACTTAATTATTAATATATCTTAAATTTCTCTTTAGTTGTGGTTTTTGGAAACCCATTTTTTATTTGTTGAGTTTTCAATGTTCTGATTGAACTTAATTAATGTATGTTGGGATCATTATACAAATTTATATAATTTTTCTTTTTTAAATTCTATATATGGATTTATATTTTAACAAAAAAATCAATTTATAAATTTATATTTATTCGTGAGGTGTGATATCTTTGAAGGATCTTCTTAACACAAATTTTATTTAATTCAATACTGTTTTTAATAATTGAATCTCATTTAAAATTAATAATAAATTATTCAATTGCATATTTCATATGGAATTTTTATTATCCTATATTTTGAAAATATTTTTCATATAAGGGGGTTTTTCATGATGATATTTTTCTTTTAATGGTATATTAATTTTACAAAAAATATATAACTCATTCAATAATGTTTTTCTCCAATGATTCGAAGTCCATTTAAAAAAAGATATTCTTTATTAATATTAAATAATATATATGATTACTAAAATTACCATCAAATTGTATGTCTCATTTTTAAAATTTAATTATATATTTCCTATTTCAAAGTTAGGGGTTTATTATAATAAATATTTCCAATATGAAATTTTTTTCATCATTTTAAAAATTATATATTTTTAAATCTAATCACTATTTTTTAGTTAACTTCATTTTTTTCAAGGTACCCTAAAAATGTTTCTTTTTCAAAAGAAAAAATGTTTTGAAATGTTCATTTAAAATATTAAATTCTTTATATATTTACTTATGGATACACTATTTAATGTTTTTTATTGTATATATTTTCATTATGTGTTTAATACCATATTTAAATGATTTGTTTCCTCTAATGTTAATTTTCATGAATTTTCTAATGAGTGATTTCATAAAATAATTTTTGCTATAATTAAATTTATTTGTATGAATTAGTATAATTCATGATGTTTTCATTTAAGATACCATCTGATATTTTGTGAAAACCATTTTCTCTTATCATGATTATTTATGTTGTCTATAATTATTTTATTAAAACAATACCCATATTTATAAATAAAGGTGGTTGGGGTCTTATTTATCTATCCCAATATTGTTTATGTATTTAAATCTAATGGATGACTATTATAATAAGGATGTTTTAATTACTTTATTATATTTATGGTAATATTTTATTTTGACTTATTATAGACTATTTTTGGGAATTAGGGAGTGATGTATTGTCCCATAATTGTTATAGAATCAGGTGGTCATGCTTATTCCACTATGTTTATGTGAATCATGTGGTGATGAAGCATTTTCTCATTTAATATAATTGTCTATTGATTACTTCACAATTGTTTTTTTTGGGAATAAATTTGTGACTATTACACCACTATGGTAATTTTGTAGTGACTCTATCTCTATTATGATATGAGAATGTGGGTGTGATTCATATTAATATGTTTTCTTATTTTTATTCCAAATCAAGTTCTATAGTTTTACTATTATTCATCACTTCTATTTCATTTCCTATTAATTTTCATATTATAAACAAAATGTAACTGGTTTATTATGTCATGTTTCCAAAACAATATTCCATGTGATATGATTCAAGATTTGAGATTTCATATCATGTAATCATGTCTTATAGAAAAATATTACTTTTCTTTGTTCATTTTATCGATATTTTTCACTCAATTCATGTTTTTTCGTCTACATTTGATATAATAGAGGATGGGATTTTGATATATCTTCCATTAGTGAGAATTTAATCTCAACCATTTCCTATAAATACATTCATATGGCTATGAATATAAGTGAAACATTTGGAAATAAAAAAGTGATAAAATATGAGTTATATAAGAGTTAAATATAAAAATGTTTTGTAATCAAATACTGAATATAACTTTTCTCTATAATATTTAATGAAATGGTTCTACATGTTTTGAGATATTATTATGAGTTGTAATACAAATGTGAAAATTTTCATGTCTACCATGGATCATATCACTTTGTTTGAAATTCCATTATAAATGTTTGTTTATTGATTCAGACCTAAGAGAGTGATTTTACATTTCCTCACAACATCTCATAAATCAATATAAAGATTCATATATAACATCCCAAAAAAATAGTACATTAGAAAATATTTGATTTTGAGAGAGTATTTACCATTCAAACTCCTAATTACTCTCCTCTAAGACACTTCATCTTTATAAATCATGAAAAAATGAATATAATACCCATGAATAGTATTCCCCAGGTTCTTAAATCTCAAATGGTCACACCTCAATATTACAATCATCTTCTACTCCATGAATCCCTTTTTATGAAATATAAATAATTATTAAGATGCTTTAAAATCTACAACTCTTGTATGATGGCATGAATCTATATAATCTTATGTGAATGTGATAACTGAAAAGCACTATCTATGATACATTCCAACACCATAAATGATCAATAGAATTAGAGACAAAGATGGATCCAATGAACAATCCAATGAATTACATTATTTGATGAAATATATAAGAACACATGGTCACTATTAAAAAAATCTAGATTACTCCTCTAATATCTATGGTAGAGCTTCAAGAGATATTTTACATCCATCATTACCTTACTAATCAACTGCACCTTCTCTGACATTCCATTCTCCATTTCTAGCCTATGATAATAAGATTCTGAAAACTCAGTCATATGCGATGGATATTGGAATGAATATAAATTATGAGATTTAAATAGAGTTAAAATATTAGTAGAGTTATATATGATATTAAAAGAATACTCTATTAAATCATGGTGGTATTATACTAAACCTCCAAAAAAATACATGAACAAAACAAAACATCTATTGGATTTCTAGAATAGCACGTCTTTACATTAATTATCAGATGAAAAATAAAATTAATGAAAAATGAAAAAAAATTTCAATTGATTCCTCTTGAAAACATACTATAAAATTGTGATCAAAATCAAAGATGGTTATATTCATTGCCCATTTAACCTTTAAATTTATGCTGTATGATTTCGCGAAAAAATTCTTGTTTATATCAAATATCTATTCATTATGATTGTTATAAAGTAATCAATTGGTTCAGGAAAAAACATATAACCTCACATCCACCATAATAATAATGGAAACTGACAATGTTGTTGTAACACTAAAAGTTTATATAAACTTTTTCTTGAATAAATCATATTTTCATTTATTTCATGCAATGAAATAAGTAAAAAATTCGTTTGACATAGCATGAAATTCACATAAGTTACTATATACATTGAATTGGAATATATTACATGAAACAATAATGTGATGTATGGTATGAACAACACCAATGTTTCTACAAAACATTATTTAATTTTTATAATTATTTAAATGATATAATTATAATATTTCTATTAAATATAGTAACATGAATTGTAATAGCAAACTTTAAAATGTTGTTTATAATTTTTTTATAAATAAAAAATATTGGTAATAAAAGACATTTTTTTTGCAAAGACATTTATGATAAAAAATAGTATTTTCTCAAATAAACAACTTTTCATATCCTTATGTGTAAAATAATATTATAAAATTTAAGACATCTAATATTTTAATTTGATAAAATAATATTTATTTTTTATTATAATGTTGAAATTGTATTAGGGCTAATTGTAGGGTTTTTTCTAATAAAAATAAATTTTGAATTAATATATAAAAATACCAAATATTAATTCAAAACAACTTTTTCATCTAATTTTTTGATATGCTTAAATTATATTTTAATTTTGTTTAACAGTTTAATTATATTTTATTATTGTTAATTAATCCAATTTAGGTAATTATATACTCTTTGAAATTTATATTGGATATAAAACACCACATACTTTTGATCGTTTTTACATTGAATCCCTTAATTGTTTACATGACTGTGAGATTAGTTTAAAATTAATTTCTAGAACATATATTAATTTAATTTGTTAAAATGTTTTTTATATTTCTAATCAAACTAATTAATAATTTATATAATTTTTTTCTAGGTTTAGACAAAAAAAATTAGTGAATTTTATTAAAATTAATAAAATCAATTAGGTCTAAATTAAGCATAACGAGGGATTAAACCATAACCTTTAGGCCCAAAATGACTATTAAAATTTTCCAAAATCCATTTTATGTCCATATTTATAACCTATAGTACATTTTATCTACCTTGGATGATTACTGGACGTACATGAAAGACCAAAAATGTTTGTATAATCCTCTCTTAAGAAATTTATAGGAGTGTCACTCTTCCTGTCATATATAAGAGCACCACATCTCCATCATCATAAAATATTTAATACCATTTATTTTGTGAAAATATCTACCTAATACACTTCCCAAAACACATCAAAAAATTATATAATCTTCTCCTTGGGATGATGGATAACCAATGAATTATTTTTGAACAAACCAAAAGGACTTACCTGATTAAGTAGAAATGCCTTCAATAATGTCATTTCATTTATTTTCATTTTCCAACACTTCACTTTGTTTTTTCTATTCCTATTTAAAAAAAGTAATTAAAATAAATATACTAGTAATTTCTATTCTATTTTTTTAAAATCCACTAACATATCATCATTTAATGGATAGTGAATATATTGTTTATGTGTACGGCGAACTACCACCAAACTATATGATGATTCTCAATTTTTTCATCGCAAATCATGGTGGAAAATATTATCGACACTCTAATTAAATATGTTATATATTATATTTATTATTTATTTAATATTATTTATTCATTTTTTACTATATATCTATTTTACATTCCATTTGGGGTAAATATGATAAGTTTTTTGGTGGAAATATCGATTATTTCCCCCTCAAGGAAAATCGATTCATTCACACACTAAATGGGTATAGTGAACATATATGATATATATAAAATTTTAATGATACTTAAATTAAATTATATATATATACACACATATTTCACTTTATTTATTTCTTTCCAGGGGACACTAAAAACAGATATATTGTTCATCTATACGAACGACATACCATCTCCATGAACAGTGTATTCTATTTAATAATTATATATTATATACATTATTATAATAAAAATATATTTAAAATAAATTTTACTGACATCATCATTTACATAACAGAATCATGATATAATTATATCTATTAATGTCATAAAAAATTAACACACATGTGATAAATTAAGATAATATTATCTCAAGTGAAACATTAACATATGATGATTAACAAGTGGTTAATATATTATCATAATAAAAATATATATTTTACTACATATAAAAATATGGTTATCTGAAATATTTATAATGAATATGTAGTTATTTTATATGTTTTTTATTGATTATGATGAGAGATAAGACATAAGGTAAGGAAATTTCATCTCACTTTTTATTTCCATAAGAAACATGCAACATTTACCAATATTTACTTTTGTGTGGTGTCTGTAATATCCATGATTTTTACCTATGGTTTTTTAAACAAAAATTAATAGTATATATATTTCCTTTTTAGGATATTTAATTATTTTATTCTATGTTTCAAATGTTACCAAATCAGAAAAAATGTTTTGTCTCAATTTTCATTCATTGAGGCTGATGTTTTTTATATAGCTAACCACTTTTTCAAGGAGTATATTATTACCGTTAACATGTTATATCCAAAATTTAATAATTTTCATTAAATTTTTTGATCAATTTAATTTCATTTTCTTATATTGTGAATATGATCCTAGTTTAGAAATTTATAAGACTTTATTTAAACAATCATATTGAAATTATATTTATTTTATATTTTTTCGTCCGCTGATGAAATATTATAATTCACAAATCATGAAAACTCAGTATTTTCTTTATCATATGACTATTCAAGATATATCTATGTATTAGTATCATTTTTCTAGTAGTTGGTACTTATGATAATGTTTTTATGAAAAATCTGACTGTCTCTGAAATGACCCAAACATTCATGAATGGAAATCCCTCTTGATCTAATTTAATGTCCCTTTATGTAAAATTTTTATATAAAATGTCAACTAATTTGGTTTTATGGTTTTGTATTTTAAAATAATATTATGAATTGTGGCAGTTTCTAATATAGTCGTTGAATTGGGATCCCATGATTAGTATAAATATAAGGCTTTAAAAATCCAATTTACTCAGACAATGGAAGTGATGGCCTCATCTAGTAGATGTGCCTTATTCGAATCCCATTTTTCAGAGCTCCGAAATATGGATGCGTCTTTAGACTTTCCTCTTGACTACGCCCAAGCCGATCTTGAATATGTTATGCTTGAGCGGGACCTTCTATGAGAGAAGTGGAAGTTGACTAATATTACCACATGGGAAATGTTATCTGAGCCACCCCAAGAGTCTGTCACCATCACAGACCAGTATCTTCTGTCATATGCAGGGGTTATAAGGGGATATGTAATAATAACCTAGTACTATGGTTATGTACATTATTTTTTTATATAATAATGAATATTATTTAATTTTATTGTTATATTATAAATAGTTTTTAAATCACAAATAGTATTTTTAGTTAATGTTAAACTAACAAATATATGTTGATGAATTAATTGATATTTTAATTAAATAATATTTTAATAAAATATTATTATTATTAAATATAAATCATTGTATTATTTTATAAATGAATTTGTAATTATTATTATAGTTTGAAAGCTATTTTTGTCAAAACCCATGAATATATTATAAATGTTGATTTTTATTTTAAAAATGAAAATTAATATATTTAAAAAATTATTTAGATAAAATGAATAATATTTTGGAAATCAGGACATAAAAATTATACAATGGTGAATTTTTCATAATTTTCTGAGACAGTCAAATTTTTGGTTAGAAAATAAATTCCTTTAAAATAAATAATGTGTTTTATTACATCATAATGACCCAATTGTGATGTAATAAAATACTATAAAATTTATGTTCGAACAATATATTTTATAACATTACAATAATGTGATTTTGTGATTATTTTATTTATTTTACAGAGCTTTAGTAGAACCATCAAGACTTATTAAACATTCTATCTTTTTAAATTGTTTTCCATGGGAGTGTGACTCACCTCCACATAAGCAACCCAATTATTTTAAGAATTTCAGACATTTCCTTATTAAATATTTTTTCCACTTCCCTTTTCCAAAAACCATGGGAAAAAACCATGGTGAGGTTTGTGGTTCGGATTAGTTTACTGTGAGGTGTCCCAAACCTAAATAATAATGAATTCCCTCACCTTTATTATGTAAACCCACCCAATCTCCCACTTCCTCCTCACTAAAATCATTTTGAGTTCATCCAAAATCTGTCGTCCTCTATCTAGAATCCTTTCAAGGTTCCCCAAGCTCCCAAGAAGCCTCTTTCAAGCCTTTGTAAGTAAACTTCCATGTAAGGGTTTTTCTTCCTTTCCTATTTTGGTCCAATTTTCTTAATGTTGCTATTCCATTTTAATTTATACTATAAAATTTGGGGTATGGTTTTGAACCTCACACATACTTCCCTCATTATTTTTTAATTATGGCAGACCCCTTTCTCTCTTCCGAAAGGAATTTATCTCTCCTCACCTACATTCAAAAAATTATTTTGTATCTTTAATCTAAATTTCATTACAATTTTTTGGGAAATGTATCCATGTGACCCCCTTAATATGCATTTCATTTACATATGATCATACACACATTTGTCTCTCATCAACCATTTTTATGAATTCTTACATCACTTCTTATGCTGCCGAAGTTACACCACTTTTTAAAGCCAATGTCATTGTGTAGTGAATACCATGCCCATTTTTCTATCAAGGGTATTCACCTTTATGAAAATTTAATTATTGATTATGAAGTTTCATGTATGAATTCCATATTACATTATCATGTAATAAATTATAATGCTTTATTAATCCATGTTATATGATCCATTTGGAAAACTTATGCATGAAATGAAACGTTTATGAAGGGTGTGCCCTGATAGCGCTTCAATACATTGGGTAAAGTATAGTATCATGATATGTCATGTGCAATGGGTGTTGACTCATACTAATTAATGTGAAATGAGTTTTTAATGATTCTTCATGTTCAATGAGGGTTTACTCATGCTCCATATGCAATGAGTATTGGCTTAAGCCAATTCCATGTTAATAGTTGTTGCCGCATTTCCATGTTATTATTATCATGTTTAATCAGGCCTTTAGGGTCATGTTTCTCTTAATATACATTGATATGCCTATTTTATAAAATTTAATTTATTCCTCATGATATTGTTGGGCAGAGAAATAAAGGAAGTGATGGCAAGAGGGGGGGTGAATTTCCTTTTAAAAATTAATTAACAATTTAAAATCAAAGTGAAAGTGCAGCGGAAATAAAATAGGCAAGACACAAAATTGATAACGGAGTTCGGCTTAAACCCAAGCCTACGTCTCCGCTCCCATCTCAACCGTTGAGAGATTTACTACCGCTTTCTTTTCAATGGTTTTAGCAAGAAACCCACTAGACTTTAAGGTTAGTCTAGAACCTATTACAGCTTGCTTTTATTCGTTGAGAAAGAACCCACTAGCCTTCTTATAGGTGAAGGCTAGCTCACCTATGTCTCAATCCTTTTAAAAGGGAAGGCTTGACTAACCTCTTCACACCTTGATGGTGGTGTGAAAACCCAAGAGAGAGGATGAGAGAAAGAGTTGGGGGTTTGTAGGCACAAACCCAATTTGATGCTCAAAATAAATAATTAATGAAAAACCATAATGGGAGAAGCCTTGGGCGCCAAAGGATTGATGGATTTGATGAAGAGCGCTCCCAAGTTTCTATGGTGGTGCTCCTTGGATGTGGAAATGAGTTGGAGCAATTGGGGGTTCCTTGGAGCAATCCGCCGGAGGTTTGCCAAATAATGAAAAATGTGTCTGTTGGCTAGGTTATAGTTCCGGTATTGATCCGGGGCTTCCTAGTCCTTTATTTATAGAGGGGGAACCCTCATATGGCCTTTGGAGGTCTTCGGAGCCGTTGGAAAAGGCTTCGGAGCCGTTGGGAGGCAAGTGGACCAGCCTAGTCAAAGGCCCAACGACTAGTTTGAATGGCTCCACCGGCTGACCGGTGCTAGGCCACCGGTTGGCCGGTGCTTGCAAAAAGGAGGAGGACTTCTGTCCAGGCGCCACCAGCTGGCCAGTGAGGAGGCCACCGGTTGGCCGGTGCTGAGGCAGTGGCTGACACTGTTCTGGCTGGGTGCCATCGGCTGGCCGGTGGACTTCCACCGGTTGGCCGGTGGACTGAAAAACAGTCCATTTTTGCTTTCAGCCTTCTTGCCCCAATTCCTTGGCAATCTGAAATTATGCCTATCATCCAAAAACACTTAAAACAATATTAGAAAAATAAGAGAGTGATTGTGATCATGAAAATTAAACCATGAGGGGTACGAGAGGTACAACAATCTCCCCCTATTTTGATGATCACAATCACCAAAACAAACAATGTAAAAATGAAATGAAAGGCATGCTTTTAAGGATAAAAATGAAAAGTACAGTAAAGCATGAGAGAAATATTTCTCCCCCAATCAACCAAGAATTTCTCCCCCTTTGTGATTATCAAAATAGCACGGGGCATAAAACATGATTGAGGGATAAGTTTGAAAAACAAGATAGAGATTTTAAATCAATTGAAATTTTTTAAATTTGAATTGAAAGTTTTGAATCAAGAATTTTGAAATGAAAAATTTGAATTGAAAGTTTTGAATCAAAAATTTTGAAATGAAAATTTTGAAATTGAAATAAAAAAGGCTTAAACAATCCTAACTCCCCCTAAATAAAAACAACAAATTACCGGGGAGAGGTTTTTGGAACCGAGACAAATTTTGGTTTGGTAAGACTCACTAAAAGGTATTTTTCAATCCACACTTTTCTAGTGGCGGGTCTTCTCCTATAAAATTCATCGTTAAGGAAAATGGTTTTAGGCCAACCATACCGGGCATTTTTGCAATCGCACTCATAAATTCAGTGCCCGAGTTTTTTGCAATAATTACAAAATTTAAATTGAGATCTCCCCCTTACAAAAATAGTTGGAGCATGGGAAGAGGAAGCTTGCTTGGAATAGCCAAGCCCTTCGGTGGTTCTAGATATGCGTTGGGAACCTTGCAATTTGGTTAAATTTTGTTCCCCTTGGGTGAACTTGGCAAGAGATTCCCTTAAATCTTTGATTGTTGATTCCATAGATTCAATATCGGGAAGGTTTTGGATCTTGAGGGACAAATCCTCCTTTTCTTTGAGAAGTTGTTCCTTTTCGGAAGAAAGTTTTTTGAAATTCTTTTTTAAAGAAACAAATTTGGAAGAAAGTTCGTGAAAACCTTCCTCCAATTGATCTCTAGCATGTTAGAGATCCTCATAAGACATGTGATTGAAAGAATTTGAAGAACAAGAGGAAGAGGAGTCTGAAGAAGTTACCTCATGAAATGCCATTAGACATTTGTTACCGTTGTCTCTTGAGGAGGAGGAGGAGGAGGATGTGGAGCTATCACTCCATGTGGCCTTGAAAGCCTTCTTCTTTTCCTTTTTCTTGTCCTTTGTCTTGCGGGATGGGCAATCGGGCTTGTCATCGCCTTTAGTACCTTCATGGGTTACTTCTAAAAGATTCCAAATTTCATAAGAAGATGAGCAAGTAGAAATACGATTAAATTCATTAAGGTCTAACCCACAATGAAGAGCATTCATGGCTTTTCCATCAAGCTCAAAATTAGCAATGTCTTCGGGGGTCCATTTAGACTCATCTTTTCTAGAGAGAGTGTAGCCTTGCATAACAATTCGATATATAGGATAGCCAATACTTCTAAGGAATGTAATCATGCGAGTTTTCCAATAAGTGTAATCAGTTCCATCAAAGAATGGAGCCCGAGTCATGGAATACCCTTCGGGTGCTTGTGAGGAAGAATCCATCACTATGGATTTTAGGTTTGTAACCGGTTAAGGTATTACACAAACCTCCCTCTGATACCAATTGTTGGGCGGAGAAAGAAAGGAAGTGATGGCAAGAGGGGGGGTGAATTTCCTTTTAAAAATTAATTAACAATTTAAAATCAAAGTGAAAGTGCAGCGGAAATAAAATAGGCAAGACACAAAATTGATAACGGAGTTCGTCTTAAACCCAAGCCTACGTCTCCTCTCCCAACTCAACCGTTGAGAGATTTACTACCGCTTGCTTTTCAATGGTTTTAGCAAGAAACCCACTAGACTTTAAGGTTTGTCTATAACCTATTAAAGCTTTCTTTTATTGGTTGATCAAGAACCCACTAGCCTTCTTACAGGTGAAGGCTAGCTCACCTATGTCTCAAGAATTTTAACAGGGAAGGCTTGACTAACCTCTTCACCCCTTGAAGGTGGTGTGAAAACCCAAGAGAGAGGATGAGAGAAAGAGTTGGGGGTTTGTAGGAACAAACCCAATTTGATGCTCAAAATAAATAATTAATGAAAAACCGTAATGGGAGAAGCCTTGGGCGACAAAGGATTGATTGAGTTGATGAAGAGAGCTCCCAAGCTTCTATGGTGGTGCTCCTTGGATGTGGAAATGAGTTGGAGCAATTGGGGGTTCCTTGGAGCAATCCGCCGGAGGTTCGCCAAATAATGAAAAATGTGTTCGTTGGCTTGGTTATAGTTCCGGTATTGATCTGGGGCTTCCTAGTCCTTTATTTATAGAGGGGGAACCCTCATATGGACTTTGGAGGTCTTCGAAGCCGTTGGAAAAGGCTTCGGAGCCGTTGGGAGGCAAGTGGACCAGCCTGGTCAAAGGCACAACGGCTAGTTTGACTGGCTCCACCGGCTGACCGGTGCTAGGCAACCGGTTGGCCAGTGCTTTCAAAAAGGAGGAGGACTTCTGTCCAGGCGCCACCGGCTGGCCGGTGAGGAGGCCACCGGTTGGCCGGTGCTGAGGCAGTGGCTGACACTGTTCTGGCCGGGTGCAATCGGCTGGCCGGTGGACTTCCACCGGTTGGCCGGTGGACTGAAAAACAGTCCATTTTTTCTTTCAGCCTTCTTGCCCCAATTCCTTGGCAATCTGAAATTATTCCTATCATCCAAAAACACTTAAAACAATATTTGAAAAATAAGAGAGTTATTATGATCATGAAAATTAAACCACGAGGGGTACGAGAGGTACAACAGATATTACATGTTTATTCTCTTATAGGACTCTGTAGCTCACCATTTTCTTATGCATGTGCTTAAGTTATCTCATTTAATTCTATGTTTGAAGGAATACTGTTTTCATTAAAATGAATTTTTCAATAATGATGTTTTGTGTTTTATTTTCTAATTTGTTATGTAATGTTCCTAAGCCCCAAAGACAATATAACTCTCACTCTTTTATGTTATATCTTGTAATGATTTTATGTGATAAATCAGTTTTAAGTGTGTAATAAAAAGTAGGGTTGTAATAGTTGGTATCAGAGGATAGGGTTAGTTATTTTTGGGATTAAGATTAGAAAACCCTAGAAAAGCCTTAGAGATAAGACTAAGTATAATAAAATCATCCCTAATTTTTGGTGAGTATTGAGTATGTTGTTTAGGATGAAAATGCATCCCTGTGTGGATACGAGCAGGTAGAGGCGGCTCTAGCACAGATATATCAAAGGGATAAAACCCGAAAAGACCACTTTGAGGTAGACTTGAATGAGAAATGGTGCACAACAATGAGCCTTTTTTCACTCTTAGTTATGAAACTCCTAGGGGATATGCTTTGTAATATTACAAGCTTAGTATGAACCATTATTAATGGGAAAATAAATTCCCTATGAATATGTGATAGAAAGTAGTTCCTGGATAACATAGACTAAAAACAGTAGATTTAAATGTAAATGAAATAAAAGTTATTTATAATTCCTCAGTGTTTTCCAAGGATTACCCTTTTTGTGTTACCCATATCTTTCCATTTATTCCATCCAATGGCCTGTAATAGGAGCACTCATGCTAACAACTTATATAAAGATCAATGTGATGACTGTACTAATGAGATTCTCAATCTTATGGGAGTGGGAATAGTGATCATTGTCACACATCTCTCTCAGCTAACTCATGATTTGAATAGAAACACAGGTCAAAAAAACGTTCAACCCCCCTATGAAAGAGAAAGTATCTATCGAGGGATTCATGAGAAAAATGCCTCCTACTTTTAATGGAACATATAATCCCTCAATCGCTGAACAATGGATCAACTCCAATGAAACGATCTTCTCCATCCTTCAATGTTCTGAACAACAGAAGGTTCTCCTAGCTGATTATCGTATGTAGGGTGAAGTTGATCAATGGTGGACATTGATAAAAAATATGAATCCTGAGGAGGATATTGAGGTGTTTTAATGGAAAGATTTATGAAAGACGTTTTTCGATAAATATTTTCCAGGCAACCACCGACTTAAGAAGGAAAGGGACTTCCATGCCCTTAAGCAAAAAAGATTAAAAATCTATTGGAGCATACATGGAAAACATCACTAGATTTTATGATACACTTCTGAATTTTTCATTACCCCTCAATGCTAGGTTGACCAGTTCATTAGAGGGCTGAAACCTAGCCCACGGAAAGTGCAGGCGATACGTGACTTCGACAACTATGAGGAAATTGTCTGATTTTCCCTCAAGGTCAAAATAGAGATCGGAGAATCTCAATGGTATCATAGGGATAGGAAGTGTAAGGTGTACTTCAATGATGGAATCCCGATAGTGAAATCTAATGGTGCTAAAAATATCCAGCACCCCACCTACCAAAGGTGTGGAAGGAAGCACCTCAGAAAATTCCTGAAGGGGACGAGGAAATTCTTTATGTGTTGTAGATAAGGGCACCTGGCTATTAACTATCGGCATAAAATACATGAGGCTAAAAAATAGTATAGAAATTCTCCATGAAATCCTCAAAGTGTGGTTCATTGCTAAAACTACAAATTACAAGGGCATCATGCAAATCAGTTCCCTAAGACAAGGGTTTTCGGAGGCAACCAACAACCTCCAAGGCAGCAAGGGCGAGCCTTTTCCATCACTACTGCCAAAGTGAACCCCATAAATGATGTGGGGATGGTTATTTTAGTTATTCATTCAATAATAGTGATCAGAATTTTTGATTTAGGTTGTACACATTCTTTTATATCTCGAATGTTTAGTAGAACAATCCCATCACCACCACAAATCATGGATGTGAAGACGTCGGTGAGTACGGGAAATGTGACAATCATTACATCCCATGAATATATCTCCACCCCAATCATAATATATGGATTAAACTTCCCAGAGATCCTCTTCGTACTCCTTCTGGTGTAATTTTATGAAATTACTGGCATGAATTGGATTTCCTTATATAGAGCCAACATAAATTGCTTTGAGAGGGAAATCACTCTCTATGTGGAGAATCGACACATGATTCATTAAAAGTGAAAAAAGTAATATGAACCATATTTCACTCCATCATCTCAAGAATTGATATTAATGCCTATGACCATGCTTATCTGGCTCAGATGATTGAGTATAAGGAGGAAACCATTCTTTAAGACATGCCTATTGTGAAAGAATTCACTAATATTCTTTCCAAGGAATTGCCTAATCTTCCTCCTAGAATAGATGTTGAATTGTCAATTGATCTTATACCTGGGGAATTGCTAATATCCAAGACTCTGTATAGAATATATGTAGTTGAGATTGAGGATCTGGAGAAAAAACTATAGGAGAATCTGGATAAAGGGTTTATATGCCCATGTGCTTCACCATGGGGTGCACCATTCATCTTTATCAAGAAGAAGGATGGGTCAATGTGACTTTTCATCGATTATCATGAGCATAAAAAATCAAGATAAAGAACAAGTATCATGTCCCATGAATTGATGACTTGTTCGATCAATTTCATGGAGCACAATACTTCAACAATGTGTATTTGTAGTCGGGATATTATCAAGTAAGGGTGAAGAAGGAAGATATCCCCAAAACTGCTCCTCATACAAGATACATGCACTATGAATTCATTGTAATTCCTTTTAGACTCACTAGACCTCTGAAAATTATCAAGGAGTTGATGAATATAGTCATTAGATATTACCTTGACAAATTTTTGGTAATCTTTATAGATGATATTCTGATATACTCAAAAGAAAGGAGGATCATGAGGAGCATATACGATCTGTACTTAAGTCCTTGTAGATAGAGAAGCTCTATGCAAAGTACATCAAGTGTGAGTTCTGGTTGAAGAAGGTATCATTATCAGGCCATATCATCACAAGAAATGGGATATCTATGGTTCCCTCCAAAATAGCTGCAATTGAGGGATGGATGAGGCCAACATCGGTAATAGTTATCAGTGACATCTTAGGGTTTGTGGATATTTTCGATGATTTGTGAGAAATTTCTCATGACTTTCCAACCCTCTTACCAAGCTAACTCATAAGGGAGTAATGTTTTATTCGAGTGAGGAATGTGACAAAATCTTCAACTAGTTGAAAAGGAGGCTTGTCACTATGCTCGTGCTCACTTTACCCACAAGTGGAGAACTTATTGTGGTATTCAGTGATGCTTCGAAGAAGGTCCTGTGATGTTTGTTGATGCAAAATGACAAATTCATTGCCTATGCTTCAATAAAATTGAATGTTCATGAACAAAACTAACCAACAGATTACCTCAAGATGGATGTAGTGATCTTAGCTTTGAATATTTGGCGGCATTATCTATTTGGGGAGAATTGTGAAATATATATGGACCACAAAATCCTCAAGTATATATTCACACATAAAGAGTTGAACAAGCGCCAATGATTATGGTTAGATCTGATCAAAGACTATGATTGATCAATCCAATGAAACCCTGGGAAAGCAAACAAGGTGGCAGATGCCCTATATAGAAAGGACCTAGCGATGCAATCATTGATGAGAATTAAAAAATATCCAATATTCTTAGATTTTATGAAGACAGACATGGAAATCATAAAGAATGGAACATCATCAAATATTTCACAAATTATTGCTCAAATATCACTTTTTTAAGGTTAAAGGGTCCTCAAATAAATGATGTGGGAATTTAGGAAAATGTAGAAGCTATCGGAAAATAGAAATCCCTGGAGTTTAATGTTAATGAAGAAGGAATTGTGAGATTTCAGAAATGGCAATGTCTTCCATCATGTCCAGTGTTGAAGAAGGATCTTTTGAATGATGCAAATAGTCCAAATTTCCCTTTTCCCTTAGGAAACACAATGACGTATTGAGATCTTCAAGATCATTATTGGTGAGATAATATGAAGAAAGAGATTGTTGAATATACATCACTCTACCTGGTGTGTCAGCAAGTGAAGGCAGAGAGGCAGAAGTCTATGGAGATGATGCAACCATTGCCCATACCAGAATGGAAATGGGAGATCATCACCATGGACATTTTCACCAGACTATTGATGACTTCAAAAGGCAACAATGCAATCTAGGTTGTTGTGGATCGTCTTACAAAGGTTACACACTTCATTTATATTCATGAATATTTCTCTTTGGATCAAGTGGTACAAATATTTATCAGAGAACTGGTAAGGTTTCATGGAGTACCACTGTCTATTGTGTCCGATCGAGATCCGTGATTCACCACTATGTTTTGCAAGGGTCTTCCACATGCTATGAATACTAAGCTAGACTTCAGTACGACCTATTTTCCTCAAACAGAGGGCCAATCCGAGCGGACTATCTAGTCACTTGAGGACATGTTGAGAGCATTCTCAATGAACATTAAAGAAAGATGGGATCAATATCTTCTTCTCATATACTTCTCTTATAATAATATTTTCCACTCGAGCATCCCAATGGTGCTATATGAATCCCTTTATGGGAAAAGATGCAGAACACCATCTTGTTGGGATGAGGTCGGTGAAAGTATGCTTCTTGAACCATAAATGGTCGAAGAAATGGTGGAGAGGGTAAAAACCATTCCGCAGCATGTCAAGGCAGCCCAGAGTCGACATAAGACTTATGATGATAGCCATAGATGAGACCTTTTGTTTAAAGTTAGAGACATGTTATTTCTATGCAATTCTCCGTTGAAGAAGGTAATGAGGTTTGGAAAGAAAGGGATGTTATGTCCAAGGTACATCGCCCCCTTTGCGATACTTGATTGTGTCGGGGTTGTGGCCTATTGACTTGCACTTCCACCAACCATGGACAAACTACATGATGTCGTTCATGTATCCCTCTTAAGGATGTACATACCAGACCCTTCACATGTACTATCTTCAAAGGTGGTATAGTTAGTGTATGATCTTTCTTATGAGGAGAAACCAGTGATGATCTTAGATCGTAGAGAAAAGGTTCTATGAAATAAGACAATTCCCTTCATCAAGGTGTTGTGGCGAAACCAAAAGTATAAAGATGTGATGGGGGAATCATAGGAAATGATGAAGCAGAGTTACCCATATCTATTGTAGTGTGGGAAACAGATATTTCGGGGGTAAAATTTCATAAGGGGGGAAGATTGTAACAACCCAATATTTCAAAAATGGAAATCCCCCTTGATCAAATTAAATGTATCTTTATGTAAAATGTTTATATAAAATTTCAAATTCTTTGGTTTTATGTTTTTGGATTTTAGTATACTGTTAATAATTGTGACCATTCCTAATATAGCAGTTGAATAATGATCACATGATCTGTATAAATATAGGGCTTTAACAAATCCAATTTACTCAGACAAAGGATGTGATCACCTCATCAAGTAGACATGCCCCGTACAAAGACCATTTAGTCAGAGCCCAGAAAGGAGGTTGTTTAATTGGGCTTCACTCTTGAACAATCCCAAAATGATCTTGAAAATGTTATGCTTCAGCCAGACCACCAAGGAGATAAATGGATGGAGATTACCACCCATGCAATGTTATCCAAGCCACCACAAGAGTATGTCACCATCGTACACCTTACTCTTCGGTCTTATGCGGGTGTTATAAGAGGTTATGTAACAAAAACCTAGTACTATGGTGTTGTACATTATTTTTGTATATAGTAATTAATATACATTAATTTTATTGTTACCTTGTAAATAGTTTTTAAAACACAAATAATATTTTTAGTTAATGTTCAACTAAGAAATCTATTTTGATGAATTAAAGAATTTTTGAATTAAATAATATTTTAATAAAATATTATTATTATTTTTATTAAATTAATTTTTATTAATTATAAATCATCAGATAATTTTATGATTGCAATTGTAATTTTTATTAAGGTTTGAAAGCCATTTTTATCAAAAACCATGAATTTTTTATAAATAACTGTTTTTATTTTTAAAGTGATAATTAAAATATTAAGAATATTATTTAGATAAAATTAATATAATTTCTTGAATCAGGATGGCAAAATTATCCAATGGTGAATTTTTCATAATTTTTTTGAGATAGTCAAGTTTTTCGGTAAAAATTAAATACCATTTAAATATATAATTTTTTTATGACATCATAATGACCCAATAGTGAATTAATGAAATACCATAAACTATATGTTCGGACAATATATTTTTTACCATTAAAATAATTTGATTTTGGGTTTTTTTTAATTTATTTTACAATGCTTTCGTGGACCCTTTATGACTTATTAAACATTTTGTCTTTTTAAATTATTTTCCTTTAGAGTGTGACTCACCTCCACATAATCAACTCCATTATTTTATGATGTTTAGACATTGGAATTATAAAAAATTGTTTTCCACCACCATTTTCCAAAACACATGGACCAAAACCATGAGCTGGTTTGTGGTTTGAAATAGTTTAATGTGAGGTGTCCCAATCTAATATAATAAAAAATTCCTTCATCTTTCTTATATAAACCCACCCAAGATCCCACTTACTCCTCACTCAAAACCTTTTAAGTTAATTCAAAATTTTCCATCCTTTCTCTATAATCCTCCCAAGGATCTCTAAGCTCCCAAGAAGCCTCTCTCAAGACATTGGATGCACACATCCAAGTAATGGATTTTCTTCCTTTCACATTTTTCCCCTATTTTCATAATGTTGGTAAGCCCTTTTAATTTCAACTATAAATGTTGGGGTATGGTTTCGAACCTCCCCCATACTTCCATATTTATGTTTTAATTATGAGAGACCATTTTATCTCTCAATAAATTCCTCCCATGTACACTCGTTACTATGCCGAAATTCCGAAGGGAATTTATCTCTCCTCAGAAACATTTAAGAAATTATTTTGAATAATTAATCCTAATTCAATTAAAAATGTTAGTAAATATAACTATATTACCACATTAATGTTCATTTCATGTTAATATAATGATACACCCCTTTCATTCTTATCAACCTTATTTATAAATTCTAATGTCATGGCGTTACGCTGTCGAAATTGGACGGATTTTATAAGCTAATGTCATTGTGTAGTGAATACCATTCCCATTTATCTATCAAGGGTATTCACCTTTATGAATATTTACATATTAGTTATAAAGTTTCATATATTAATTTCACATTCCATTATCTTGGAATAAATGATGATGTTTTATGAATCCATGTAATATGATCCATGTGGCACACTTATGCATGAAATGACATGTTTAATAAGGGAGTTCCCTGATAGCGCTCCAATTTATTGGGTAAAGTATAGTATCATGAAACGTCATCTAAAACGGGTGTTGAATCATGATAATTCAAATGAATTGAGGTTTCAATTGTGCTTCACGTGTAATGAGGGTTTATTCATGATCCATGTGCAATGAGCATTGGATCATGCTATTTCCATGTTAATTGTTGTTGCCACATTTCCATGTTTTGATTATCATGATTTATCATGACTCTATGTTCATGTTTCTATTGTGATCCTTTGATTTTCCTATTGTGTAACATGTATTGTATTCCTCATGTTATTCCATGTTTATTCCCATACTAGGATTTATATATTACCATTTTTTATGCATGTCCTTAGGTTATCCCATTCAATGCTATGTATGATGGAATTTAGTGGTCATTTAATGAAAGTTTCAATAAAGTTGTTCTGTGTTTTATGTTCTATGATGTTATGTAATGTTCCTAATCCACTAGGAGACTAGAACTCTCAACCTTCTATGTTGTATCATGTGAAGATTTTATGTAATAAACCAGGATGATGTGTGTAATAAAAAACAGTGTTTTCATTGTCTTCCTCTCCATTTGGAATATATTATGTTTAAAAATCATGTTTTCAAAAAAATATAAATAGATATTTGAAGACCATTTTCAATGAAATTGGATTTTAAAAAAAGTTAATGTTTTTAATACATCCTTTATAAGTATTAAAAGATGTTTTAAAAGGAAGTTTTATTCAAAAGTTATTATGACTTAATAAAAAATTTTCAACATTGAAAATATATTTTATTCAATCATTTTTGAGTAGTTATTTTAATTTTTTTCCCATCGATGATAATATCAACCTGTGTTAGTCATTCTATTCTGGGAAAAATTATTTAGTGTTTCAATTCATTTTCTTCATCTGAATGGATTTCATTTCTCCGGAATTATATTTCTTGTATTGTTTTTATCATTTATTGGTTATATTCTTTAGAACACTACTTCTTTTCACATGTTTTGGTTATGATGAAATGATTATAAAACATTCTTTTTAAATAGGTTATGATATGATTACTTATTTATAATACCCATTTCATTTCATAGTATATGAAGTGATTATTAATGTTCTTATGAAATATATATGTAATGTTTAATTATTTTATGGTTGGGAAAAATATCTACATCCAATTCATTGGGTAAATATTTATATTTCATGATATATACTAATATTTTCTTGGGAATTATCTGTGACATCTAATTTGGCCATGGGAGTGACCCATGACATCTAAGTTGTATGAGGAGTGAACTCATGCAACTAAGATGGACATAAGCATGAACCATGACTACCAATATTGTATGATGAGTGAACCTATAATATCAATATGTTATGGGAAATAATTAATTTACTACTATATATATTATCATATATGCTGATTTTTCTACCACAATTCCATGTTTTATTCCTATATTATTCTATCAATGATTATGTTCTATATTTCCTTATGATTCATGTCATATAAATCAATAATATTTTTTCCATGATTCATATAAATCATATTTGATATGAAGGTTATGATATTCAATTTTCATAATCATATCCTCATTCCTTTATTCATAGGAACAAACATATATATCCCCATTGATTACCCTCACCCTGAAATGGAGCTCACCACTTTTTATGTTTCCTTCCATATGTTTTGATGATATGTATTATGTTTGATGTTTCTAAGAATGGTGATAGAAAATAATAACGTAGTGGGAGATTTTATCATCTCACATATTTTATTATTTTTTGATATTAAACATATTTATTTCAAGATGAGGTGCGAAGACAATGAGGTTTTTCAAGCCATGATGTTCCTAGAACAATTTTTGGAAAAAAAATTAAAATATTAAATTTCACGCCCATGTGGTATTATTAGAAAAGTTAAATAACATATATATGGGTTCCATAATCCTAAATATGAGGCCACCACATAGTTAGAAAAACTGTATCTACCATAGGAATGATTTAAAATTGGTCTCCGCTGATCAATTATGGAATGTCATATCTTGTGTTTTGAATGAACAAAATAAATTAAGAAATAACTATTTTGTTTTATATCGATGATGAAATGACTTGTTTATTTTTAAATAAAACTTTTTTCAGAGATCCATGGATAGTATAAAACCCTAGAATCCTCTACATATCCTAGAAAGAGTGTTTTGGAGAATTTTCTCAGGCAGGCAAAGGCATTATATCGAATCAGAAATTGAAAAATTCAAATATGGATGTATCTTGCCAATAATGAGGACACGATGACCATTATTCAATAGTGAGAGAACTAAATCTAGGATGGATTCTTTTTTTGATTTCATTTTCTATATGCACAATTCTTAAGAAGAATATGGACTAATCCACAAAAAAATTATCCCATAGATCGATTGTATTTACAGGGTGGGATTTTTATATAGGGATTGATTGGCTATAATTCCAGTGAAGATTGTTTTTGATTTGTTTGTAATTATTATGGGAATAGATCAATTATGGAATAACTAATGACTAAGTTGTATTCCTAATTAATTTTTCTTGTTTATTTTTCCCCAATTTCTCATTTATCACGAGTGACCCTTGTTAGGCAGTTTAAAACCCATTTTATGTATCAATCGTTGTGTCCTTAGTACTTGGTTGAATGATTAGAGGTTTTAAAGCTTGACTAAATGAGATGAAATAGAGTTATGTTGGATATTGAGGTAGATTGATAAATGCAATTTTGGGTGTACCCATTCTTCCAGAGAGTTCCATGTGGAGGAATGAAATCTGATTTCTAAGTCGATTGAAACACCAAAACCCATCGATGTGTAGTTGCGATGGAGAAACTAACATGGATATGATATTTCAATGTGAAAATATCACCATAATAGAATATGAATGATAGAATACATGATGAGGATGAAGAAGACGGGTTTCTCCAATACCCAAAACACTATTCATGTTTTCCTTGGCTGCATAGTGTGTCGTCCCCTTTGATGGTCTCGGCGTGTACCTAAAGAGTACATGAACAAGGGGTGGATTACAGAGGTGTCCTACATTGATTTTACTACCCAACATAGCTTGTTCTATCCCATTATTATTAGAATAAACCATTTATACTAGTCAGCTCGTGTATTGGTACACAGGAAGAGACACATGGGATGACACTGTTTACTGGCATAAGGTATGAATACATGGGCGAACCCCGGATGTGTGGACACTATGTAACTATTCTACACACCAATGACCCCTCTTATACATAGAATAGTTTGGAATGACATGGTATTTTTTACAATAGAGGTATTCTGTGGCAGGGGACACATAGTGTGACCCTACTATATGTCATGTACCCCTTCTTATATGGTTTAAATATCCTTTCTGCCATATGATAGAAAACATTCATTATGGGTTTTCCCTTTACTATTTTGCTGTTGGTTGGTATGAATCAATTCCTACTCTTAGTTATATGACCCATTCAATAATATTGTTTGTAAATGGTGGTCAGAATCCTTTGAGAGGTGAGAAATGGGATTATATTTTCATCTTTTTCCCGAGGTAGATTCATTGGTATCAACATGACCAATCCTACCAGACATCGATCATATACATAGTGGGTTAATATAGATTGAGTTATTGGAATCATATTATGTCCATTATTGTGATCCTCATATGTTGTATCATATTCTCTTCATATCAATCAGTGCATCTCTCTCATCATGATACCTGTTGAGATGAACCCCTAAGACGAACATCATCAGGGCAATTAGACAAGGTAGTGTGTTCAATCAGATCTGTGGTTTGTGGATTATTTGAGTTCAAAATTGAGTGCGGGTATACATTGGTTGTGACATAACTCTAGACTGTCTATATTGGTTGAGTATATCTATATATTCTTGTAATATGTGTGGTATAAATATACATGTGTAATGTGGACTGTAAATTTTCCTTGTTGTATTGATTTGGTGTTTTGGGGTTTTCTTCTAAGTTTTGTTATACTCACTCCAACATGGGTTTTTCCCACACATTTCATGTCTTTTCATGAAATTTGTGTTTTTGACAGAGTCCTTGGTGGACCAGGGCCAGATAAGGATTTGTGATATTAGAATGATTGAGGTGTGTTCCTTCATCTTTCCGAATGTAGTCACAATAACTTTTACTTATTGGTTGGATTCGTTTTATAGAAATAATTTGGTGGGATTTTATTTGACCCAATTTACGTTACATTTCATTGTTTTTCACTCTAGTTGATATATATTATACTATCCATGCATTGTTTACCTAGGGGTATTTATATTTAATAATTTTATGGGATTAAGGATGTGTTTGTACGTACAAGTAAATTCTAAACGCCTCTTATGTTAGTTATATACATAATCGATGGTAGTCACTAGCCCCTGGCCTATTGGCGTAGCGAGTGGGAGTCACGGATGATACCCCATTGGGATAGGTCTGATATGGTACATTTAGAGGCTATCAGTTCTATAATTGGACAAAGAATTTATTGTTTTTGTTGGTTGAAATCATGTTAATTGTATAATGTTCATCATTTAGTCTAGGGACTCTTGTGTTGGTGTAGTGGTTAGTTTATCCATACACAAAGACATTGGTAAGATATTTTTCATCTCAGTACCTGAGAACATTCATTAGAAGGGATACAGTGGTACATGCTTCATATAATAATGGGTTGGGGATTCCATGTTCTTCTTGAGTTAACTCTACATATATAAACATGGACTATGGTATATGAGTTTTGATCCAAGATGCCTCTCTGACCTATACCTGATAGGATTTAGAATCCTGATCATTAGGATTACCTCCTTAGTGATGTGGATTTGATATGGGGACTAGTTCCCCACACGTTACCTCAAGGTGGCTCACCAGCCACAACATCACATATATTGAAACTCATTCTACCCACATTACCACCATATGAGGAGAACATGCTAATTGCACTTCATGAGTTTCTGCTATGGATACCCCTCGGGATATATGGAAATCTCAACCCATAGGCATCTGATGACAAGATATATGAGGCGACATGAGTTTTATATCTAGTCAGGACACCAGAAGATCAGATGGTGGTCCTGATATTGAGCCTTCTACACGACTCATTGGGGTGATGGTGGAGTTTTGTTACCTGATATTATGGAGAGGCGACTCATCAATGGATAGAGTTTTAGAATCATTTAAAACAGTGTATCTCACCATATAAAATAAAGGATATATGTATCTTGGATCTCCAATTGTAATAGAAGGAATAAATTTCAGTATTTGAGTATTCATCAAGGCATACCAGCCACTACAGTTACTCATTGTATATGGCACATGATCAGCAAAACGACGATTGGATCATTGAGTGAGGTATATGTAGAGACATATGATCCAGTGTAATATGCCTATTAATTCATACTTATTATGGTATTATTATCAAATATTTTTTGTTCAAATTTTTTTTGGATGTGTAGATACAATTATTGGCTATAAGTAGTGGAAAAATAGGATTAGAGACTTCGATAGCAAGGGATTATCTTCTGTCTCAGAGACCTTGACATTTTCAAGAGGAGGCCCAAGGAAAAATAACATGCAATTGAAGGCTCACAGGGTGGTTCCATTCATCCCAGAGTGTGGTGGTGTTACTCCTATGATGGAATGGGTCATATCACCAGATATATTCCATTTTTCCTTAAAGCTGAATGAGAAACCATAGATGAGTCACTAAGGTAGAGGTAGTATTTGAAGTAGGAAGGTCAGAAGGGTATAAAATGATAGGAGATGAGAGGGTGGTGGTCTACATATGGACATGTTACCACCAACACCCCCAGGTGGGCCACACCATGCTCAGGGTGCTAGAGGATATTAGTAGGGACCATTATAGGTGATTAAGAATAGTAACATATAGTCTCCACTAATTGTTCATGTTATGAAATAATTCATTTCTATCGTAGCTACTATACTAACAGACAGCGGTTCTAGTCAATCGTTTCGTTCCACAAATATTTTTTTGATATATATTGATTTCATAGGAAATATTTACATGAACCTAAAGTTTAGAGACTCCAACAAGGGAAGACTCTATAATGATGCACATATGCCGATGGTGTGACCTGACCCATAAAGGATAAATTTTTTTTTGGAATCTCTTGGTAATATTATCGAGGTCTTATGAAATCATTTTGGTTATGGACTGGTTATCTTCAATCCATTCCATGATTTAGTATTTATGGAAATGGGTTTGGTGTGTGTTTAGTGAAGAAATAAGGGTTTACTTTTTAGGGGAAAACTATACGTAGGATGTTCATGGTAGACCCATGTGTAATAGGGTGCACCAAATAATTTATTATTTAGATACACTAACCCTTGTTGTAGTAAATTTCATGTGTTCATTGTTTCTTGTAGTGGTGGTAGAGTACGAGGATATATTTCATGAGGATTTTTAAGGTCTACCTCTCCAATAAGAGATATAATTCCCCACTAATCAACATCAAGTGATTACACTGATATCGGTACCATCATTTTGAATGGCTACCGTATAACATAACTATATGGGAGCATAGTCAGAGGACAATTAAAGGAATGTCTTTGTGAGAAATAATAATTCACACTAGGTGACCGCAATTTTTTTCCAAAAAAGGAAAATAGGAGCACGATGTTGTCTGTGGAATACCAGTGCGTGAACGAGGTGGTCATGAAAACAAGTATCCACATATGATAATAAATGACCTCTTTGATAATTTTAATGGGTCACAATGGTTCATGAATGTTGATTTCTGATTAGGATATCACCAGTAGTGAGTATGAGGATAGGATATACTGAAAATTTCATTATGTTTTCATTATTTTTATTATTAGTACTTTGTGATTCCCTCTGGCTTGATGGATTCCCTAGAAGTATATATGAGAATCATAAACAATATCATAAATCTATACATATACCAGTTCATTTTACAATCTATTTATAATACCCTTTTACACTATTAATATAAGGAGGATCACACGAGACACCTAAGGATAATATTATATTTAATATAAGAGAAACAAATTTAGGAAAATCTCTCAATGTGCATGTTTTGGATTCATGTAGTCATATTTCTGGGACATGTTATCTCAGTAGATAGAGTGACATTGGACACAGTCATGGTCGATGAAGTATTAGAATGGTAGTAACCAAATATAGATATAGAGCTTTGTATATTCCTTGAGTTAGAAGGATATTACAGGAGTTTGATACCTGATATCTACCTGATACCAGATCCCATGATATCTTTTACATGAAGGGGTTACCCTTTAGTGTGGATATAGAAGTGCCAGCGGGCTTTCCAGTAACTGAGGCTGAGATTGAAGATCACTACAATCATGAAATTTATAGAGGAATGTGTCGACAACATAATTTTGTAAGATGAATCATTAATAGGGATTCATTGCATTATGATGCAAAGGCGGTCAGTGATAACCTAGGGTTCAGGATAGATGAGACCACCTGTGAAGAAATATGTGACCCCCCATCTTGAGTTACCAGCAGTAGTCATCATGTTGATGATGTGGAAATACTACCTGATAGGTGTGCTATTTATCCTCTACTTTGAACACAAGAGTCTCAAGTATATCATCCCTATGAAGGATCTCAACGTGAGACATAGATGATGTCGAAATTTCCTTTCGGATTATGACTTCCAAATTGTCAATAATTATTGATAGGGGAATATGGTAGTAGATGATATCTGCTGGAAATTTATTTTAATGTTTTCAAATGAGTCATCAGATAAGTTCAGCTCAATAATGTTATCCTTTGTGGATTCATATAGAGAATATTACCTCCATTTTATGGTTTTAACCCCTCCACTCTTACTGCATTTTTAGGTGACATAGCATAGAGATAGAGAATATGAGAACCTATGTGATCTGATGTACCCATGGAATGATTCTTATGGGTATTTAAAATGTGCAGAGCATGTGTACTTTTCACAAAAAGTACAATAATACTAGTGACGTTTAGTAGGGGGTTTTGTGGGAGTTTCATATGTCTCTTGGGCAGTACATCTAGGTGTGGAAAGGATATACCAGGACCTACGAAGTCTGTTTTGGTGGCCATGAATGAAGTAAGGAGTTGTAGGTTTTGTTTCTTGATGCCTTAACTGTTATTAAGTAATCCCTAAGAACTATGTTCTATTAGGTCTAGTTCAACCCCTTGGGGTGCTGAAAAATGAAGTTTTATGAGTTATCAATGGAAATTGTGATGGGTTTACCATGTATGCCCAGTGAAGATGATTCCATTTGGGTGATCATTACAAGACACACCATGTCATCCCATATAAATGAAATCCAAGAGAAGTCTTCAGTAAAGATATTGGGGAACCTTCATGTGGGGGAGACAATTCTACCCCAAGGATTCCAATAATTGATAGTTTCTTGTCATGATGCCCACTCTAAATATGGGATCTAGAAGGGATTTCAGGGGATTTTGGGACCCAATTACAATTACAAACATCATTTTTTCCACCACTAGATGGCTAGATGGAGTGGAACATTCAGGATCTGTAAGGCATGATGTGAGCATTCATGTTAAACATTATCCATAATTGGAGGGATCACCAACCCATGGAAGAGTTTTTGTACACAAATATAAAACCTTACACCATTGGTATGGAACCATTAATAGATTTGTATATAATACCATGTAAGTTATCACATAGTGGAATTATGCAGGAGTGGTAGCACATTCAGACCTAGATTATGTGCGAGATACGATTGAGAATATTCATATAGTATAGGTTTGAATGAGGACTACATAGAGCCATCATAAATCTTATGATGATAGGATATGTATTCCTTTAGGGTTCGAGGACGGAGATCATGTGTTCCAGTGGGTATTAGATCAATGTGATTTATTGATATTGGGATGGAGAAGAATGTTTTCTCTGATGTTCATCACCCCTTTATAGATATTATGTATAGTTTTCAAGGAGGAGTACCAATTAACTCTTCCCTCATAGTTAGACCAGGTACATGACATATTCCACATGTTAAAGATGAGGAGGTACACACATAAACCATCACACGTCATCGACTAGGGAGAGCTCAACATTGAGGATGGAGTGACATTTTATTAGTACCCATTAAAGACTAAGGATCATTAAGAGAGGATTATTTGGGTTGATCGATTACCTAGGAGAATTTCTATTAGAATAACGGTAATTTCAATGCGAGAACATGGGATGGGAGTCTCTTATTCATACCCCTTTCACCAATATTTTTGAGTAGAATTTTCTTTGTCCTTCTGGGGATATAATTCCACCCTATAGGGAGAATTTAATGTCTCATATTTTTTCATTATATTAATTTTCTATATTTTATGGATTTACTTTGAGACCGACCACTGAGTTGGTGTGTGATTTTAAGGCCTGGTGTTCATAGAAATAATTATTTAATAGTGTTAAAATTTTAATTTGAAGGAAAGAATAGTTACCATGAATAATTGTAATAACCTCTAAATAGATTCTAGATTCAGAAATTTGAGGGAAGAGTTGGGTTCAAAATAGCCGATTTACCCTAGGTTCAATCTATCATTGGTTAGTGAGGGTCGATTATGGAATGAAATCACTTTTTCATTAATGGATAAAATAAATTATAATTTTATTTTCATTGACACATCAATGTAGTGATATTTTTTTCAAAT
This sequence comes from Viscum album, assembly GCA_963277665.1. NCBI lineage: Eukaryota > Viridiplantae > Streptophyta > Magnoliopsida > Santalales > Viscaceae > Viscum > Viscum album. Next base: position 648,639,192 of record OY728126.1, on the reverse strand, counting down.
AAAACATTTTTCAAAGATCCTTGGATAGTCCAATAACCCTATAATCCACTAGAGACCCTGTAGAGAGTTATCTAGTTAATTATCTCGAGTAGGTGATAATGGAACTTCAATTCGGTGATTGAAAAATGTAGATCTTGGCATATCTAGCAAATGACAATTATGTGGTGACCATTTGTTGTGAGTGGTTGATCTTATTATAGGAAGGATGATTTATTTCAATTTTCTTTTCTCTATTATTCATTCATATAATGAACATGGACTAATCAAAAAATATTTTAGCTGATGGATCAATACTATTTTTTGGATGGGATTCTTCTGTGGGGTTTGAAGGGTGATAAAAGGTTTTCAATATTTTTTTGATTCATTAATAATTACTATAGGTTTTAATTGAGGTCATAATGAATAATGGTAAGGGTTATTTCCACGGGGTACATCCTTGTTATTTTTCTCCCTATTTTGAATTCATCATAGGAATCCCTTGGCTTGTTGCTTGAAATCCAACAAACAAATCGATCATTTTGTTTGTGTCTCATGGCATAAAAATCAGATGATGTAAATCTGAACATGGTGTGATGAAAAAGAGGGGGAAAATGATAGTTTTGAATGGATCAAAGTAATTTGGGATCACTCGTTATTCGGGCAAGTGGAATTGGGATGAATGAAATCATTGATCTAGGGTTATTGAAGGAATAAAACCCATTAATATGATCTTTGGATGGTGAAACGCCCATGGATATGATGTTTTGAGGAAAACATATAACTTGAAAAATGGGTAATTGATGGCACTGAAATGTGGAATAATAAGGGATTTTGTAAAACCCAATTCAAACAACATTTATTTATTTACAAAACAATTTTATTTCACGTTGGATGAGCTCATTGTGTACATTAATGAGAAAACGAACATGGGTTGTAGTACACATTTTCCTACATGGCATTTACTCTGCCACACAGATTTCCTTAGATCAAGTACATGGGCAGAGTAACACAAGGTGATGCCATGTACTAGAACTCTACCAGAGTACATGGGTGGAGCCTGGATGCTAGGACATGGAATGTAACCATTCCATATGTCGTGTACCCCACATCTACAAAAAATATTGGTAATTACATATGAAACTATTCATGGTAAGTACCTGGAGTCAATGTAAATAGTGCATGAAACCACTACACACGATTTACCACTTCTTAAATTGATTTTTTCTACTGTCCTTTGTATCTTGGACATATTTATCTGAAGATCTTTTTTATTATCATTTCATTAAAGGATAGTAAAAATATGTTCCAACCCATTGGACTACAATACCATCAGCAGGATTTCTGTGATCATGTATTTGGAATCCCCCCGGGAGGCCCTAAGTTTATTCATCTATTAATCTTCATGCATTAGGTATATTCCTTGTATCACTGTGTCCAATCATACCAGATGTCGATCCTTAACATATTGGGTTATTCTATATTGAGTTTTTGGTATCACTCCATGGCCTTTTTTGTTATCCTCATTCATTGAATCATATCCTCTTTAGATCTATCAACTCATTTCACCCGTGAAGGTACCCAGTGATAGTTACCTCTCGAATTGACATCGTAAGTTCTACTGGATTCATGTGTTTGTTGACCAAGATGAGTGCTTTGTGGAATCAATGAGCTATAATTCTAGTGCTGATATAATGTTGCGGGGACTTAGCTTTAGACTATGTTTCATGGTTTAGTATATCTAGATATTTATGTTATATGTGTTTTCAAAATATACATATGTATTGTGTAATATATCATTATTTTGATGTATTTATTTGTTGATTCAGGGTTTCATATTGATTATGTTATACATACCCCTATACAGGATTTTCCCTCAAATGTCCAGTCTTGTGTAAATGTTATAAATTTTGACCGAGTCCTTGGTAGACAAGGACTAGACGGTGCTATGTGTTACCGTAGAAACATAGGTTTGTTCATGATGCATTCAGATTTTCCTCTCTATATATATTTCTTGTAGGTTTTTATAATTTAAAAGACATGTTGTGGGGGTTGAATTACGACCTATTTACTTTTAATTTATTTATGTCATACAATTTTTGTGGGATATAGTTTTATTATAACATTATTTACATACTATTTTTTACATTAAAGTATTATTTGGGCCTAGAGATATGTGTGTTTCTAATGGTACATAAGAGATTCCTCCCATGATAGTGATATTATTAGGCAGTGCTAGTCAGCAGCCCCAAGCCTATTAAAGATGGGCCTGGAGAGTTGTGTAATAGGTTGCACTATGATGTGTATTTATATAGATAATGTACCTTATTTCTATATTGGTGGTTATGTTTTCTATGTTTCTAAATTCAATATTCTTGTATGGACATTTAGGGAACGTTTTTTATAGTTTTTTATGTATTCCACCAAGGTAATGTAATCGTAATGTATAAAAAAAGAGATACTTTATAATTGGTATCATAGAAATTTTTTTGGTTTACCTTTGGATTATATAATTATAAATTCATATTTATAACTCTAATAAAATTTCTAGGGATAATTATATGAATAAATAAATGTGTTGGAAATTTTTAGGGAATTTTTGTGAATGATACAGCGAGTGGTGTCCTAGAAATACAACCCTTTCTAAATAATACATGTCGATGTGTCATTAGAAAAGATGTACATATGGGTAACATCTCTGAAAATATATTCTGGGCATGACTCGGGGTAATATTGTGCATAAAAACAGGCCATGCTAAACACCTTGTTTGACTATCTCAAGGGATATTCACTGGGTATTCAAAAACTGTTCATGAACCACAATTCCAGATTTAAAAATAGGTTGGCTATGAATAACATTGGATAAACCTAATGTCTCAATGATTTAGGAAGGTGTCATGATTTAGACACTCTATATGTGTCTTTTCATGATTATGTGGTTCCTTATAATGTGAATTTTTTCATTATCTATGTTTTTTTCAGTTTAGTCAATGTTTAGAACCCGAAGGAACCATGTTAATGGTGATTATGATAGAAAATTAAATGATTATCCTCTAGGTATACCAAATGACATTGGAGATAGAATGAAAAACTACATTGAAATGATCACACATCTTCATGAATATATAAATCATGGTGGACTTCCAAATGAGAAAAGGGGAAAACAAAATTCTATTGAATCATTGATGAGGCAATGAGAACCATCTTTTATAGAGTATTCTAATCGACATGTACGGAATAATGTATAAGTACTAATGAAAAATTATTAACCATTCTGTAGTGTTCCAAGCATGAGATATTCAATATGATTTTCTATATATACATGGCTAGTTTCAGTAGACATTTCAGTTTCGCATTAGGATTTAAAATCCAACCATAAAGTAATGTTGATCGGTTCTTCAGTGGATTAAATCAATGTCTAAAATGGTTGTTCAACATAGGAGACATTTGTAGCTATGGAGATATTTTATTTTGTGCAATGATGGTTGAAATGGATTTTGAGATTGGGTATATTTCTCATGTTTTTGACGTGAAAATGATAATTTAGTGTAAAAGAAATTCTAAAAAACATGAAGAGAATAAAATGAAATTCCATTTATGCTCTATGTTTTGGAAAGAATCATGGATGAAATTTGCTAAAGGAGTTTAATAATTTTTTTATTTTTGGAAGGGAATTCCATCAGGACTTTGATTTTCAATGTGATGGGATGGTGTTAGCTAATGATGGGAATGTGGAAAGATGAAATAGAAAGAAGCTTCCATGATTTAATGCTACATGTGTAAGGCTAAGGTGCATTATGCTAACCACTGACGAAACATGTGGGTTGTGGATGATGATCAATGTCATGTACCTCTTATGTGGATAGATAAGGGTAAATCTCGTGTAATAAATATTTTTTATGTGGGGTATTATCATGGTCTGATGAAATGTTCAATAACCATACATTCAATAATTTCAAATGGCATATTTTATTCTGGATCTACACACTATTTAATATCTAAAGAATTTTCAAAGGGTGTTAAGATTGAACAAAAGAAAATTAGATGTATAATTAGCAGTGAAGACCCCTAATTGTTTGATGATTTCACTTCAAGACTATTATTCCTATATGGTTTATGTTTATGGGAATGTTCTTTATATATATCTTGTCATTATTTATTTTGTTGAATTTGATGTCATCATGGGAATGGATTGGATTTCTCTATATAAATACCGAATCAATTTTCAAGATGTGACATTTGATATTTCTAAACCTACTATGACTATCAATCCATGTGATGATAAGTATGAACATCATGTGGATATTAAATCCATTGTATGGGTCCCAATTCCCATTCATAAAGGTTTATTATCTGAAATGGTTGGGGTGAGATTTGAGGTTGATTATATGCATTTTGTTCATGATTTTTTTGGATGTGTTTTTGGAAGAGATCATTATTATTTCACCAGAAGATGAATTTTAATTCCCAATAGGAATCATACAGAATTCCACACCATTTCGAAGGACTCCTTATAGAATGGCCCAGATTGGTTATAAAAATTGAAGACGAAACTCCAAGAAAACCTCAAAAGAGATTCATTCAATGAAGTATGTAAAATTAGGGTGTATCTATTATTTTATTGAAAAATAAGGATGGATAAATGTGGGTCATCATTGATTATTTGGTTTTGAATAAGATGAGGGTCATGAATAATGATCATCACCACTGTATTGATGACTTGTTTTATCAATTGCACATAGCTCATCAGTTATCAATGATTGACCATCATTTGGGATATCATCAATAGATGGTCAAGAAAGAGGAAACACCAAAGGCTAAATTCCATACAAGGTATGGAGACTATGAATATATAGTGATTCTTTTTGGTCTTACTGATTCCCATATTATCATTAATAATTTAATAAATACAGTTTTTAGAGATTACCTCAATCAGTTTGTGGTAGTCTTTACGTATAATATTCTTATGTTTTTATTGATAAATGAAGAGAATTATGATAACATGATAGTTGTACTGATGACCCTAATGAAGTAGAGGATACATGAAAAAACTTCAAAGTGTTAATTTTGGCGACAAAGGGTTACTTTTGGGTCACATAATCTCAAGCGATGGTTTATAGGTAGATCCATCAATGATGGAGGCTATTGAATGAAGGACTACACCAAACATAATTACAAAGATCCTTATAATTTTTCATTTATCTAGATATTATCGATGTATTGTTGAGAATTTATCTTTACTATCTAATCCTATAACAATGTTAACATAGAAGGCTGGCATGTTCCTCTACAGAAACCAATGTGAGAAAATTTTAGGTAACTAAAGAGAATATTAGTCAGTGATCTTGTGTTTACATTACCCTATAGTGGAGAAGTGTGTGTATTGTTTTTAGATGCATCCAAGAAGGGATTATTATGAGTTATTTTTAAGAATAACATTATTATTGATATATCCTCATAGAAGTTGATGATTCATGGGAAAAATCACTCAACTCATGCTTTGGAATTAGCAATGGTAATTTATGCATTAATGTTACAGATATATTATCTTTATATGAAAAATTATGATATATATATATAACGATCATAATATTTTGAAATATTTATTTACACAAAAATAGTTGAAAATGTTCTAGATATGATGGTTATAGTTAATAAAGGATTATGACTGCTCAATACATTACAACACTGTACAGGAAAACATGATGCCCGATTGTTATGTCGGAAGTACCATTCGAGCATATTCATGGAGAAGATCCAAAAATATTGAATATATATGGATTTTCAAAGGATATATATTAAAATACTAAATTAAGTGAACTGAATTTTCTATATAAAATAAATATTCAACCGCACATCCAAGTAATGATTAATGAGGAAGATAAGTATAATGAATATCTTAAAAAAATGTAAAAAATTATCCTTAGTTTAACATTGATCAGGATGGAATGATAATGGTGAGGAACACATATCTATTTCTAAAATACTAGATATGAAGAAGTAGTTATTAGAGGAGGATCATATTTATTCATTTATTCTATATTCATCCTATAATTATGACGATGATTAAGGCCATGAAAAAATAAATTTGGTGGGATGAAATAAATGGATATATCATAGAGTTTGTATCTCGATTCTTGGAATGGCAATAAGATACATCTACAAGAGAAATGGAAAAGGGGTTGTTTCATCTATTACCCATACAATAATGGAATTGGTAGAACTTCAATATGTATTTTTTCATTGGACTACCCAAAATCTAAAATGTTTTTTATGATATATTTCATTACCCCTCCACTAAATTATAACAAACCTAGGCCTGAAATGTGTGAATAAAAATAATGACCTTGAGTCCAACCATCAATAGGCCCCAGAATTGTGGCTATCACCAGGGGTAAATCAAACACAAATATGGGAGGCATTACCCTATAAGAGGATACATACAGAATAGATAGATAATATAGAAACCCACCAACTCGTACTCACATTACAATATAAAATTAAACCATGTGAAAATATTTAATGCAATGTAAAAAATAATAAAACATTATAGGAAAACCTATAAGTACCAAGAGAATGTAAAATTAAAATGGAAATGAATTCCAAACATAATTTGAAATAACCCCAAAACTAGTAGCAACTAAACTAATCTACAACCTATTCCATGTGACCTGAAAATAGTTTATATATATATGGATTATATAACAATAAACTCATTAGGATCCTCTCTATAGCATCTCATATAAAAGTATAGAAATAATGCTAAAGCATAGTTAACAATAAGTGAAACTAGCACATCACCTAAATAGGAATACTCTGTTCCTAGCCTCAACAGGGATACTCTCGCCAAGTATCTTATACAAGAGTATATAATATATAAAAATATGTTATGGTTACCGCTCTACCACTTCCCCATAAGTTTTTTTTCATTTCCCCAACATCGCATGTCCTGTGCATCTCTCTCTTAATTGGAGGTCCCACTAACACCTATGTAAAGCACCACAACATGCACCTTATGCAAGACAACCACCATTACCATGTATCAAAATTATGTTAGTAGTTTTTAAGATCCACCACAACCCACATAATGTGTTTCATACAATGGTTGTTATATATAAATCCATTAAAACACATACACTATGTTTTGAGCCTCAATCCATCACAACCTATACATGTTACACCTATACAATTCCATAAGAAACTATATCCATAATTATGAGTTTTAATAAACACAATCTATTATTTCTCTCTACACACATATATGGGGAAAACTAGCCACTATTGATACTAGCACAAATAACTTCCAATAGTAGAGAGTGGTTTCGAAGGGGGTAGTCAGCTATCCATCCTCCCATTGGGATGTTTAAGAAAAAACCCCATGGGGACCAATATCCATTGGGTTTCATTTTCTCTAAATGACATGGTGGAGTCGTGTATATAATAAAAAAAATTATAGGTACTAACATAGCTCAAAAACCACACAATCGGAATAACCTAGTGTTAGACTCATCTAAAGCTAATGTCTCTCGGACTACTGAATTCCGCTAGAATGACTATATATCCTATAAGATCAAAAACATTTAAATAACTAAAAAATTTTACTTTATCTATTTTAAATAGTTTATAATTTTGGTAATTAATATAATAACCATTAATTGACCATTTTGAATTATAAAATACATTTCATTAGCATCATAACAATGTTCTATGCCACCAGGCATAACCAAACCGTGTCAACACCTTCTTAAAAATATTACCACAGCATTGCATTCCTCAAAGCTCCATCAACATGGATAAAAATCATTTATTCAATCATTTATTAATTTATTTATCCCTTTTCCATAATTCCACGTATTCTAGAACGGAATTTTATGCTTCCAAACACAAGGGGCTCCACATGGTGATTTGATGAACTACCCATAAAGAATGTGCCACCTATAAGAGAATCACATTCCCATCAATCCTTGAGATTGAAAACATTGTACTAACATGAAATAACCTATGTATTTTAAACTATTTTGGAAGGATGGTATGAAATACAATATATCTCACATAGTTGTAAAATGGTATAAGATAATCAAAAATCAAATTAAAAAACAAGATTCATATCAATGGGTAATCCCGAAATCAACCTGTTACATCATCCCTATTTTACTCCGCAATCCATAAAGGAATAAACCAATGTATCACCCAAATATATTCATTAACATCTTCCACCACCACGGGTCTTACCTACCCCCACACACCACAACACAAGCATCATAAAACAATTGACATAGTAATTGGCCTCTTGGTCTAAAACAAGACATTTATCATTCACTCAAAATGTGCACTCACACCTCCAAAGAATAAGGCTCTTAGACTTTATTGCAAGTATGATACTCAAAAACCTAAAATGAATTATATTAATCACACAAATTGTTCGTTGTTCAATCTTGAATTATCTAATTCAATCAAACATGCATAACTACCACAATTTGATTATCACTGAAAACAACAATAGTAACTAGATTAATTAATCATGCCTCTTTATCATTAACCTATTAATTTATAAATAATAGTATCATTATGTTCACTAGAAATTTTACTCAAGAATGAAATGATAATAAATCACAATAATTGAAATTACACAATCTATAAAATCATGTGGAAATAACATTGCTATGAAATTGTAACTAATTCTTTAATCTGGTTTGTATATTTATTATATCAAATTCATTATCATCCAGTGTCTAAAACATGATTATTATAACATTTCATGTAAACAAACATGAGAAATAATTAATCTCAAAGAAAAAAAGGTTTCCAACATCATTTTCATGACATCGACCAACACAATGGATCACAATATCCTCTCCCACAATGATTACATTAACATGACAACACAATTACACCACATTATCAACCAAAACCCATGAATGAACCATTAGTAACATGAAGATCCCATTCCATCACAAATAAAGGAGACATATGTGAAAATATATTAAGGAACCCAGAATAATGGAGGTAAAATATACATTATATCAATGATGCGTGAAAACATTATTTTCCCACCAAAACATTGCATGTGCATACATCGAGAAATGATCCAAGGGGAAACAATCCAAGCATAGATAATTCATAGACCACTTTAGGATAAAAGGATCGTAATGGGTCACAACAAGATAAAGGATAAGACTATATAGAGATGATGTTATCTCACCATTTTCAAAATCTAAACATTGTTTCCATTTAGATATGGTTTTTAATTTCCATTAAAGATAAATCTAGTCAGAAATATATGGTTTTACTGAGCAACAAAACCCATACCCTTAAGAAAAATAATTTAGGATTTATGTAATTAAAATTGGCCTTTTATGTATTTTAATAAGGCTTTGAATGCATTTAACATTATAGATATTATATAATGGTTGAAATTTTATGAAGATGGAAGAATTTTTCACATTATTCTCACAAAGAAATAGTTCACAAATTTCTCACTAATAGTTGACTCACCAATGAACGACTCACCTACTGATGACTCATCTAAAGGTGAATCACTGACAGATGACTCATAGATGGTATTACATGAAGAACTATAAATAATTTTCATAGAACTGGAAATTGATCAACGTGTTGGGAATAAGTCACATTGACATTCCAAAATAACTAAAACACTATATTTTATGAAAGTAATAGAAAGAAGATTATTGGAACATTGCATCAGATACCCCTCAGAACATTCTCATCCATGAGAATACAAAACCAAACCTAAAAGGAAGTAGAAAAATGGTTCTGAAAAACCGCCCATCGAGATACCTCTAATGGATCTTTCCACCAATAGATCTCAACCACCTCAGTAAAGGATCAAGGATAAAGCTACATAATAATACAAACTAGCTCCCAAACACTCTCATAGGGGATATACCTCCAAAAAGAGATCAAGCCACATGAAGAAATAATAGTATGTAATCTCATTAATAAAAAAGGTCTACAAAATCCAAAATGAATGTCAGTACATGAATATAGATAAACATCAAATAGATCAGGGTACTGAGTGTGTATTTATAGATCATGTTCCAATGTAATCTCCTCCATACCACCATGATTTTAGGAGACACAAACCAAGGGGATAATAAACCCACAAAACATAATTACCTTGTGGTCCTGGATATCTACAGGCTGCTCCTCAAAGGTCAAATCAATGTCAACATAGATATATACCCAATAAATGATGGGAGAGTCATAATAAAGATAATAAAAAAGGCTGAAAAATGTGAAAAATAGCATGTATCCATATCATCTACACAAGTAAGTTATTACCGATAATCCATGGATCCAGCATGATCCAACACCTTGAAAGTTCCAACAAACATGGGAGAGAGCTTACTCCCATGACCAAAACATTACTGCCCATGATGAGGAGTCACTTTCGAAAACATATGATCCCCAACATCGAACTATAAAGGTATCCTCCTATGTCTGGAATAATAATTCTAATGATAATACACCACTTTGATCCTCTCATGAATCACATGAAACATATCTATCATATTTTGTAAAAGTTTTGGCCTCAGAGTTGCTGAATCTATGACCCTAGTAGAGAAAAATGATTAAAAGAAATACTAGAACAACATGTTTTAAAATCTCTTCAAACCTACGGTCGAGTAAAAACTATTGTTGTAATAGGACTCTACCAAGTGATGGTGTCTCATCTACAAACCACCAAAATCTAGGACACAAAGCACATAATGTCTTCAAGAGTTTAGACCGTCTATTCTTCAATAACATATATATATATGGATGAAAAGTTGTGCTAAGGCTTAGTTGAGAATTGGAAGCATGTTGGAGAACACTCTAAAAACTAGATGTAAAATAGGGATATTGATAAAAAATTGATTGTTCTAGGGACCCCGTGGAGTCACACCACCTATTCTATATATTTCCACAATAAAACCTCTACTATGATTGATACGTTGAATGATATTAAGTTTGATGATGTTGTAAAATGATACAGTAACAACCATACAAAATCATGGCTTCCCTATACTCAAGGTAATATTCTAACAATTTTCATTGACATGGCCTCCCACATCCACTAAAGACCATCTAATTCATAGAGTAACCCATTGGGAACACGGTGCTCTGCCTTCAACTTCTGGAAGACCAAACCTTAGTATAAAAACTCAACATCAATGAGATTCAATACATTTCAAAAAAACTAAATTCTCAATGACTTGTTTATGATTTTCCTTAAAAGAACTACCACTGACAGAGAACTATGGAACTCTCTGTGAACCATCTCATGCATCTTTAAAGGAAAAAAAATTCTTTCCTAAAATATGAGATGATGATATTAATCCACAGACCAGCCATAAACATCCTCACGAGAAACAAGTTGGTCTCCCAAAACCTGAAACTCATGATCCCCATATTGGACTCTTCCACCCAATACAATAAAGATTACTATGCCTTCATCTGGAAAAGACAACATGTACCGCCATCATCTCCCAAATCAAACAATAATTTTGAATGTTAATCTGTTACCCTCCAAGAATATTTTAATTCATGAACTACATCACTATGTGAATTCCTACTCATCACATAGGAAAAACATTCCCTTTACCATGTATATATGTTATTTCAATGTTACAATCCAATAATATCTCCATCCACCAATGTTATCACATGATCAAGTCACACTAGTAGAAAACATACCTTAAGATCTTATGATCAGTGAAGACCATGAAACTCTTTCCTGTGAGGTAACATCTCAAAAAAATCAGGGAAACACTGCTTCCACAAACATGATATCATGGGTTTTATAGTTACATTCATGGGATTGTAACGGCCATGACCCATAATAAATGACTAATCTATGCTGAATTAGAATCCAATGTAGTCCCAGACATAAATAATAATAGAAAAAGTCAATCTAAAATCATTATACTGGATGAAAAATAACTAGATCACTAGATAACATCACCTTGAGATACTTAAAAGATGAATGACACTATCCAATCCATAAAAACCCTGGATACTTTCTGGTTAATGATGTCATGGGAGTCACAACACGAGAGAAATCAGAATCGAACCTCCAATGATATCCTGTAAGGCCTTGGAAACATCACACCATTGCCACTATCATGGGGGATTCCCAAGACAAAACTACCTATATCTTTGACTTTCCTTATATTCTCCCTATTTGGATACAAAATTTCCTAAATAAACATACTTATCAAGCCTAATACTCACACTCTGAAAATATCCCAAACAAATTATCTTGACAAAGAACTCCCAAAATGAAATAAAAGTGCTCGGTATGATCCCCCTCAGAAGAGGAGTACAGAAGGATTTCATCAATGAAGACCACCAAAAAATTATCTAGGAACACATAGAATAGAGAATCCATAAATTCTCTGAACAAAGTTAAAGTACTCATCACACCGAATAGAATCACAGTGAAAACGTTATGTCCATGACGACAATGTAATAAAATATATAGAATATACAAATCCTTCACATGAATTTGATGATACCTCAAGAAAAAATTGATCGTTGAGAACCAGCATTCACTATAAAGCTGATAGAATAAATCATCATTCCAAGGATGAGGATATTGGTTCTTCACTATCACATGGTTCAAGCATAAATAATCGATACACAACTGCAAACTATCATTAGTATTTTTAGAAAAAAAACTAGTGTCCCCCATGGTGACATGCTTGGCCAAATACAACCACACTAAAACAGACAATCGAGATTTATTCACATTGTTCTCAACTCAAAAGGGGCCATACTATTTAGAGACATCATGATAGGATAAATTCCAAGATGTATCTCAATATCGAGCTCGATATCTTATAATGTGGGAAACTCTACAACCTCTTATAGGAATTAATCATGGTAATACTTTACAACCATATGAAATTACAACTTTTAATCCTCTAAAATCGTTATAATTAGCTCATACATCAATGATTACAAGGATAAAACATTCATCGGACCCATCTTGGGGTCTCAATCACAAAAAAACATTTTTGGCTCTCTACCCGTATCTAGGAACACCACCCACCACCAATAGTAGTCCAAGGTAGAATACACAGAATACAAAAAATCCATTTTATGGATGAAATCCTATTTTTTATTCCTAAAAATTATAAATCTCCACAATAGTGGTTCTTCCCTAGAACTAGCACATAGTCTCTTCATACATCAAACAAGTCAGATCAACCTCCAACCAGCGTCGTCTATGCAAAGGGTAGAGGAAGCCAATCCACCACAAGTCCAATGGAATGGAATTGTCTTGGTGATACGATGGAGTGTGTAATTGTTCAATTAAATAATTCATACAACCATGTAGTATATAAGAAAAGGGTACCTCAAAGTCAGTTTGGAAGGACTATTACATGCAACAATAAATCATGAAAATGACCATGACCTACTCCAATGCCTCCCTAACCATTATAGAAACAACAATCATTTCCAAGTTATGCTATATGAATACATCATGCATCCTGGGTATTTCCTCTACCTTCCCCATCTACTATATTCAGATCCAATGCTAGTGAAAACCGATGCTACTGCCGTGGAAGAAACTGCCTCAATGGAGGAACTTGAAGCAGAACACCTAGCACACACTTTCTACTCTAAACAGTCATGAACTGTCCCTTATGGTGATGTATCCCTCTACAATAAAAAACTCTTGATTAATAGGTATAGGTTGAGTTATTTTTCCCTAGAGAAATAAGATATTGAGGGCTAGGACATACCCCGAGCAGAATGGAGACTCTTATGTTATGAAAACTATGAACCCCATACCACATCTATTCTTAGTGAGAAATCCTAATGAATCCCCTCTCATTATGATTTGGTTTTGGATAACTCCCTCTTTATTTCCTCTCCCATAACTATCACTTCGTGATATGACCTCAGATTAAAAGGGGTGACTTGGAACTGGATCTCTGGATGCTTTTCCTCTGGGAAATTCATCTCCCTAGTTGTATAAATTATAAATAGGTATGTGGAATATTGTAAAAGGTTCCCGAATCAGATTACAAACACTCACACACTAGATCTCCCTTTTCTAAGGGTATGAACCGTATGGGTAATATCTTTAGTCATAAAAAAATAAATAATCTCAACTATGAACTTGTCTTGAAACTCCTCCCATGAGATTCCAAAAACCTAGTGATACCTTAGTAATAAGAACACCACTGAATCACAACCCCAAACATAATTGTATTAAAAAATGAGACCCAATGATTCATAAGAGCATGTATTATAGTGGAATCTATCTCAACCTCATCCAAAAATTCATTCACGATTTCTCCTAAAATATTTCCCTCAGTCATCAATAGACACTATTTCTAAAACATTTAGAGTGTCCTTCTCTTTGTTTCATTGTTGACAACCTCTTCTATATGGAAATTTTCATGCACAAACTTTGGAACATCTTCTTGCACGAGCATGATTAGGGAAAATACGTGGATACATATCTAAAAAAGAAATAATAGTTAGATCTCTGTATCCTATAGTATGAAATAAATAACAAATTTAATTTTTTTATTTATTTTAGGATTACCTATCCCAAATTATAACCATTAAAACATAGTTTCAATGAAGAATGTTGCATGATCCTTCCCTAGGTCCCAACACTGCAAACAAAATCACATTTTTTAGTAGTAATATTTAACTAAATGGGTTGTGCATCAGAACACAGGGAGCCCTAAATAACCATCTCTTAGTTGGTCTCCCATTTTAACAGTGCTTTCTAAACATAACTGACATTTTTTCCCTACTAACCCATTCAACCTCACATATTCTTAACTCCAAACTACATCTTATCCCCAAACCTAATATACAATACCACTCCATCATGATCTTGTATCAAAAAAGAATACACCTTCTGGGATATCAATATGAGAATATATATAATGGCCACCCCAGTATTTCCTCCAGTAGGACCTTATAAGGATATTATCACCGAGTGTGTAGAAAATATAGAGATAAGAGGCATTACCTTCTAGGAGAACAGATGGGGAAGAGTGTGATAATATTGAAACAAACCAACTCCCTCTCATAATAAAATATTAAAGAAACCCAATTTAACATAATTAATGTCCTGAAATATATACTACAACAAAATTGGTAAACATTATGTACCAAAATAATGCAAAATTGAATTGACCACAAACCCACGAAGCTCCTGTAAAACTCCCAAACTATTATTAATGATATCGAACACAACTGTTTTCCATGTGACCTAAAAAATATTATATATATATATGTGGGTGATTATAATAGTATACTCATGATTATCTTCCCTAGGGATTGTCGTGAAAAAGTAAATAATGAAAGTTAAAGAATGGTGAACAACAAGTGAAACTAACTCATCACTTAAACATGTATATTATGTTGGAAGAATCTCCATGGCTACTATCACCATGGATCACATAAAATAATATAGGATATTATTATTCATGTAAAGGGTACCCCCTTTCGACTTCCCAAATGGTTTTCAAAATTTCCAAAACATCAAACATCCTAAGAATCTATCTCTAAATAAGATTTCCTACAAACACCTTAGAGAAGCATTACAATATGTACCTCATGCCACAAAACTACCAAATCCACATAAACGAAGTAACCACAAATTTTTTAGGAGACACCATATATCACATAATGTTTTTCATTAATTGGGTATTATACATTAATCCATTACAACCAATACTCCGAGTAAATATACTAAAGACATCACAGCCTATACATGCTACACGTATAGTAGTCCATAAAAATATACATTGGGAATATATGTTTCTAAATAACCATAATCCATAAGAAAATTATACACACATATATGGGGAAAACTAACTACATTTCCTACCAACTCAACATACCACTAAGAGAAGATAGTCGGGCTAAATGGGGTAGTCATCCATCATACCTCCCATCGAGATGTTGGGGAAAACACCCCACATGGCTCAAATTCCCCAGTGTGTCAGTTCCCCTAACGGACATGGTGGAGTAACCTATATGAGAACAAAACATACATGATATAATACATGTCACAAAAACACTATGGAAAAACATTGTATTATAATCATCTGTAGCTAATGTCTCATGGATTCTTTGCTGCAACTGCTAAAAATAGATATCATAAAAGTAAAAAACCATTTAAAGAGAAACATTAGGTTAAATTATCCCTTTTTAATTTTCAATTTATATTAATTAACATTTTATCCTTCAATTATCCATTAGGAATTCCACATTACATTTAATTAGCATCACCAGAGAGTTCCATTCCCTACAGGAATAACCAAACTGAGTCCATGGATTCTCAAAAATATTACATAGACATTGCATTCCACCATGATCCAACACCATGGGTTAACTTCATTTATTCAATAATTTATTATTATCATTATCTATATTCAATAATTCTGGTTATTATATAGAATTATTATAAGAATAAAAACACAAGGTGCTCAATAAAGTGAGTAGATGAACTACCCATCGAGTCCTTTCAATCTATAGTTGGTGCTCATGCCCATACATCCTTGATAAACTAAACACGGAACAAGTTTTTAATACCTTTTGTGTTGTCACCTATTTTAGAAGGAGGGTATGCCAGATAATATTCTTCATAAAGTGGGAAAATTAATGTAGATAAATAAACATCAGATTTGACAACCTCCACTTTATTATCAAAGGGTAAGCCCAGCTTCAACGTGTTCCATCATCCCTAGTGTCCTCCCTGACACCCAGATTCAAAAACCGATGCATTTCACCCCTCTGGGAATCCACTATTTAGACCACCACTAGACCACCCTACCCACACATATGAGAACACAAAAAACATGAAACCCATATCATGGATACTATGATCATGGACCTAAATAAGTTAGTAAACCTTCACACATAATGAAAACTGACATCTCCAAAGCATAAGGCACTTGGCCTCTATAGAAAGAGGGTAACTTGGAACCCTACAATAAATTATATTTATCACAAAGCAATTTCATTAATCAGTATTGAATTAACCAATTCAATTAAATATGCACAACAACTCCCAATTAATTATCACCATGAAAAACAACAAAAAATAGATACATTAACCATGCATATTTCCCTCTAGCAATTAATTTATAATTATTCATGAAATTAAAATCATTACCAATTTCTATCATGAATGAAATGAAAAATATTCCAAATCATAGATATAAAACTATTTAGGAAAATAACTCTGAATAATATCACTAAGAAGTTGATACCAATTCCTTAATAAAATTAAAATATTTATTATGTCAATTTCACTATCATCAAGTGGTTAAAACCTGAAAACTCTATGGATACCTGTAAAAATAATATGGAATCCATGAATCTCCTACCTATAAATGTATATAATCTTCATTGAATGAGAATAACCAACACAACATATCATTATTACATATCCCGAAATAACTATATTCACTTGAGGACACAATGATAGAACTACATCATCAAAAACCCAAGAATGATCCTCTAGAAACATATAGATTACATAAAATCCAAGTAAAGGTGAAATATGAATAAAATTATTGTGGAACCTAGAATAATTGAGGTATAACAATCCTTATATCGAAGAAGGATGATAACATTTTTTGTTTATCCAAAATAGGGGGTTCACATACACTAGGAAAATCTCCAAGGGGAAACGATAAAAGGATATCACAATCACACAACTACTTGAGAACAATGGTATTAGGTGCCTCACACAATGATAAATGATAAGTAAGAATAATTTTTCAAGTTTCTTAGAATTTTGAAAATCTAATCATATAATCCATTTAGATACAATTTAGATTTTCTATTAATGGAGAATCTGGTCAAGACTACACGGTAGGACTGAGTTAAAGCACCCTGAACCTTAGGAAAATTAAAAAAATGGAGATATTTTTTTGGAATAATACCTAAATACATTAAAATTTTCATAAAATGTGTTGTATATAATTAATAATATTATAGGGTTGATGCAATAGGAAGATGGAATCACTGATCAAATCGGTCTCATCGATGACACTTTTCCCAAATGTTTCAGTGACAAATAACTCAAAAATAAACGACTTAAAAAATTATGACTCACTAACATAGGACTCACTAATAGATGAATCAAAAACCTATGAATAATCAATAACACTTTTCACATAACTAGAAACACTATTCATATAAATGTAAATTTTTCAAATTGTTGGGAATAAGTCACCTTGAGTTCCCAGTATATCTCAAACACCAGATTTCAGAAATGAACTGGACTGAAGATGTTCCTTCCATTAACATATATGGGTTATATTTTATCTCCTTAAAATATTGTTACACTTCATATATATAACAGAATTTATCACTCAGGAACATCAGTACACGATATACATTAATAAAGTGTTAAGGTTGCATGGTGTACCACATTCTATAGCATCTAATCAAGATATGAGAATAACCTCATTGTTATGGTGAATTATTGATCATGAAAAAGATTCAAAATTGTTTTTTTACAACTTATTATCATCATCCTACATATGGTTAGTCTAAAAAAATAATTAAAACCATAATTTTTATGTTGTGATCATGTTATCTGGATTTAAAATGTGGTTGGTATCAACACCCTCCTTCAGTTATTTTTTCATAAAATAAAAGCATTAAATCAGAAATTTAGAATTCATCTTGTCATTTCTTTTATGGGATGAAATTTATAGATCCAACATTTTTAGAAGAAGTTGTAGAATTAAAGGAATTGGGAAATATAATTTCTAATGAAATATTCTAGAAGGTGAGGACCATTAAGTAGTATATCCAAGCAGCTAAAAGTAAGAAAAAATATTATGGTGATAACATTCAATGTGATATATTAATTGAATTTGGTGAAAAGTTATTTCTATGAAAATCCCCCTAGACACAGGTTATGAGAATCAGAAGGAAATGGAATCTAATCCATAAGTACATCGGTCCCTTTGATATTCATGATCGTATGAGGATGGTCATAAATGAATTGGATCATCTTACTAGTGTCTCTAATTTCTATGTTTTGTTTAATTTATATCTCATAAGGAAGTACATACCTAACCCCTACCATGTACAAAACTCAGAGGTCATACAACTGGGGAAGGATCTTTCTAATGAGAAGAAACATGTTGAAATTCTGGATCATACAAATAATGTTCTACAAAACCAGACCACTCATATATTAAATGATTATTGAAAAAATCACCATTGAGATGAATATATGATGTATATTGAGTATATTATGAAGTATAATTATCCCCATTTTTTTACCCAGGTGATGAATTTTGAGGGATAATTTCATATTAAATGGGGTAGAATGTAACACCATGAGTTTTTATTGATGTTTTCCAGTAAATTAAATTTTAATTTAATAATTTAATTTCACTAAGTAAAACAGTACTTTCAAATGGAATGGAATTGTCATATTTTACTTGGAACATCAATATGGATTTTTTTTCATGGAACATCGACATATTGTACGCTTCACAGAACACTAATTTTTCAACAAAACATCATTTTATTATTTTATTTGTTTAAAAATTATAATTAAAACCTATACATTAAGAATAGTAATATTAATAGAAATAACTAACACTCAAATAATTTTTATAAAGATTATATATAAATTAAAAAAATTTATAACAAGATATATAATTTTATGTAAATTTGTTATTTGTTTTAAAATATATAATTTTCTTAAATAAACTAATTCTTTCATTGCAATAAATTAATATAAAAACATCTAAAAAATAAATATGATGAAATAAACTTAATTTTTTAATTTCAAATGATGAATATATATTAGCGAGATTTTTGGTGAATTGTTTATGAAAGTTCATTTCAAAATGAATAGTGAAAAATACATGATTTTAATTCAAAAATATTATTCCATCTAAAATTTTTATAAGGATAAATTATATTATTATTTAGGTTAAAATATTAATTAATCAAAATTTTAAAAAATTAATCCAAATTGGTTAATTATAACTAATAAAACATTGAGATCACATATAAAAATAGGGAAAATATTTGATCATTTTTATATTAAAACCCTCATTGTCGACCTGATTTCATGATTAATTTATGCAACATATGTGATTGGATGTTTCAAAAATTAATTCCATATTTATTATATACATAATTTATAATTAACTTAATGGTCAACATAATTTTTAAAACAATATTAGTGAATGTGATTAAAATTAATTACATCAATTAATGACAAAATAAAGATTAATATGGGACTAAAACAAAACCTTAAGGCCCAAAATGACATTTATAATTGTTCTAAAACCATTTTACAGAAACATTTAGACCCTATAATTAATTTTATAAAATTATTATCCTTAATTAATTCACATTCAACAAGAATAACCTTGGTTGAATTATCCCTTTAAATATTTACATGTGTCACTCATCTTTCATTATAAATGGCCACCATGTATACCTATTCTTCCAAAATCATAAACCTCTTATGTTAAAACAATATCTTCAAATAAAATTAAAAAAATTCCTCCATTACCTCTTCAATCCTCCCCTTTAGAATAAATATAAACAAGAATTTTTTTTGGCACAAACCAAAAGGAGTTACCCTATTAAGAGATACCGTCTTCTCACAAGTCCTTTATATTATTTTCCTCACCCATAGACATTATTTTTTATATTATTTTATAAAAAATATATTTACTAAATATGATATTATGTTGTTGTGAATATTTTTGAACATAATCTTACACAAACCACCATCTAATCGGTGACGAACAGATTTTGTATGTGCACGATGAACTATCACCTCACTAAACGATGATTATTCAATTTTCCATACATTATTTCATTGTTAAAATTATTTTGGATAAAATATTTATATATTTTATATATTATATTATTAATCCTTTATCATTATTTATTCCCTTTTCCACACATATAATTGTACATTCTATTTTGGGTAAATACGGTAATTTAATTTGAGAAAATGCGGACTACCTCCCACTTAAAGCAATTTTATTCGTTTACAAACTATATGGAATATTTTATGTATGGGTTTAGTGAAATTATATGATATATAAAACATTCTGATAATAATATAATGATATTATATATATACACACATATGTAAATTTATTTATTTATTTCAAACATGCAATAAAAATTGAAACATCATTCATGCATATGTACGACTTACCATATCCCTGAAAGTCATATTTCATTTCATTATTACATTTTCTATATATTATTATAACACAGAAATAATGAATATAAATAATATTTATATCTTGGTTTAAATTTTTTTATCATTATATAATTATAATTTCCAATGATATAACAAATTAAGACACGAGCGATGAACAAAGAGAATATTATCTGAACTAAAACCTTCACATCTGACGGTTTGAAAGTGGGTAATATAAGGTTGTCAGAAAACCATATATGGTATAATATATAAAAATAATATTCTTAAAAATATAGGTATCCAATTTATATTTATTATTCAGTTGATTTGAATGAGTATAATGTGAGTTAGGACACGGGTAAGGGGATTTCATCTAACTATTTTATTTATTTCCATGACATATATTATAGATTCTCCCATATTTCTTTTTTCGTGGTGTATGTTATACCTCTAATTTTATTATATATCTATTATAATTAAATTAATGTGTATTAATTTATTCATTTTATGTCCTTTATTTCATGGGTTCTATGTTTCAAATGTTTACAAATCAGTAAAAATGTTTTTTTTTAATTTCTATTCATTGAGACTCTTGTTTTTTTGAAACTAAATACATTTTAAAGCTATATAAACTTCCATTTTAAATTTTATACCATTAGTTTAATAATTAAAATGAAATTTAATATTTATATAATTTCATTTTCTTACATGACGAATATGATCCCATTTTACAATGTTATAAGAATTTACTGAAACAATCTCATCACATATCGATGTTGATTATGTTTTTGATTCCATTGATTTATGATTATTTTCCATCACTCATGAAAACTCATGAGTTTTATTATACACTATTTATTCGGGATATAACATTTTATTAGTACCATTATTGAACTCTTTGGTACTTATGATAATGTTTTTAACAATAATATTATTATTTCTCTCTAGTTGAAAATATATTGAATTAAAAAACCATGTTTTCAAAAAAAAATTATAAAATATTTTTAATAGATAATTTAATCTCATTTTCAAGGAAAAAATATTGTAAAAATGTTTTAGCTATTTTAATGACCCATATATATGTTTTCAAATCTATTGTAAATGAAAATTATTTTCGAAATGTGTTCTTCCATAAACAACAATTTTTTAATTCAGATTGGATATTTTTCACATGAAATATTGTTAAAATATATTTCAAAATTATTTCTCATCTAAGATAACGTCCATTCGTGTTACTCATTCCATTATTTTGAACATTATTCCGTGTTTCCATTCAAATTATTTCTATTAGTAGAAAATTTTTTGATGACATTATGTTTATGAAACAAATTTATCTTTCACAGGTTATATTTAATGGATTCCCAATCGTTTTAATGGGTTGTGTTCATGGAAAAAAAGTTTTTAAACCAATATTTGTTTTCATAGATTATGATATTTATACTTGTTTACAATAACCATTTCATTTCAAGGGGTGTGATATGATTATTTATAATATTTTGGCCCATGTATTTGTGATTTAATTATAGGTTGTATGGGACCTATATCTACCTTCAATTCATTCGGTTAAGATATGAATCTCATTATACTAACTGATATGGTCTTCGGAATGAACATTCAAAACAAAGATGTCTATGGGAGTAAACCACGGCTACCAAGATGGTATGATGAGAAAACTCAGGATACTAAGATCACCATGGGATTAAACTGTGAATACCATGATGGTATGAGGAGTGAAACTACACTACCAAGAAGGTCATGGAAATAATCTCATGGCTACTATAAAATCATATTATATATGCATATGTTTTTTTGAAAAAATTCTATGTATTATTCCTATGTTTTGTTTTCAAGGTTCATTTTCTATAACTCCTTATGCTTCAAGTAATATGATCTATCAATCATTATTCCATGATTCATGTATATGATATTTGATATGCACTGTATGATTTTTATATTAATGATCATGTTCACATATCATTATGCTCATGATTTTTCTTAAATATTTCCCTTATTTACCCTTAGTGAGCATTTTAGCTCACCGTGTTTTATGTTTTCACCCACTTTTTATGAATATATGTATTTTATTTCAGGATTATAATAAGGTTGAAAGTAATTATGACCCTAGTAGGAGATAATATATCTCATTTAGGTACAAATTTTAATTATTTTAATGCTTCCAAAGAAACTAAACTAGTTTAGTCTTTGGGTGTCTGTTTGTATAATGATTTATTTATTCTCAAAAAGTGAAGTAATGTAAATGTATAGAAAGATAGGGTCATTATAGTGGTCCATCCAAATTTATTTCCACATACAATAATTATCATAAAATAGATAAATAAACCCACATAAAAAATGGTTCTTAGTATTCATCTTTTAAAAAACAAAAAACTAATACCCTAAATCTCTAAAAATCAGTTTAAAATGGGACCACAAAAAGGAACTAATATTGTTATATAAATATTCACCATATAAGTAACTACCACATTTAGAATAATATATAACCCAAAAAGAATCTATTGTTTTAATATTAATATAATGATGGAAATTCTCAACTAAAAAACATGATAGTAAATATCATTAAACCATCCCATAGTGAAAATCACTTGAAAATAAATTATCATAAAAAATATTCATCATGAATCATCAATATTGGATTCCTACAACTATTTTTCTAAGGTTAAATTCACAGTAATATTATAATGAAATCAAAATCACTAAAATTAAAAAAAATTATTGTGAAATGAAAGAATATATTAAATTTGTATCCAAATATGTCCAGAATCATAAGCATCAAGAACAAAATAAAACTAGTTTAATGAAATATCCCGAAAATTAATTTTCCCATGTTTATTGTAAATATTGATGTCAAAATACGTTATAAATTCAATCCACCAGCACTATTGTAAGTTAGATTCATTGTGAGAGAAGAAATACCAAAAAATCACTTTCTTTATTTATAACAATTAATGAACAATAATGAGCTAACTCTGTTAAAAACCTAGTGAACAAAACAAACATATCATGATATATAATATACGCAGAATAGTAAAACTAATTATTTCATAAGAATTAAATAGCATAAGAGTGAATTGTTATTTATGATATCTATATGAAACATTAACACTGACATTATGCTCTATAATAAACATTGATTACACCACCCACATTTTTTAATGATCAAATAGATAAATGAAGAATTTATAGATTAAGTATTAAAACTTACCCATGAATAGGTTAGTCTATATGATAGATAAATTATTAATGGTAAATCCTAAGAGTTTTGTTAGAATATTTTAAAAATAGGGCTTGATGAACCTGTAATAAAAGGTATTACCAAGGAAAATTTGAACCTCCACAACATTATCAGGGTGTACCAAAGATACAAACATATCTTTAATGGATCGGAAATAACTCTATGATGAGATAACATTTTCATGATGAAACAACCCTCATTTTCCTTATACTCAAACTACAACATTTAACTAAATATGTGATAATTTTTATGAAATCCTAAAATTGGTCATGGATTATCTTCCAAATCAACTAAATAAATAAATACACATTATTCCCATTAGTGAATAAAGATATGGAATAATCCATAATTTCATGGTAAAAACATTTTAAAATCATAAGAACATGTTTTAAGAATTCTTCATAGTGAATGGAATCATAATGAACTCATAATATAAAAAAATAGTATATGAATGATGTTTTTGAATATCAATATCCATCCCTATAAATTTCTGAATTCTAATTTAATAATTTACCTATAAGAACTACTGATGTCCTATGAAATAGTTAGACAAATCCTTAATTTATATTATTAGATAGTGGTTCTTCATTATCATATTATTAATGTTGTAATGTCTAATACATTGATTCATAAACCTATCTTACATATTAGAATAAATTACAAGAGGAAACAATGGAGAACAACTTAGTTGAAAAAAACATCATTGCATATGAAATTTAATCATAATACAAAAAAAATGTTATTGAAAATATGTCATCATATATTTAGAAATTTATTTCAGAATAACCCCTAACTAAACATATACCAAGATATTGATCTTAAAACCATTTACATTTTTAAATACTTCTTAGTGAAATATATAATGGTTTTCCACCACAACCCTATTAAAAACAAATGAATATGTCTGTAATAAACAAATCATCTTCCCAATAATCAATTAAAATTACTACTTAACCATCTCGTAACCTGATGAAGGTTCTCAGTCATCCAAAAACATAGATTTATATCCATATATATAATAGAATAAAATTCACTTCATAATGAAACTCGTGATATTGTAAACAAAATATTACCAATATATACCAAGGTTGATGTTGTGCTGTTATGTTTCAAAAAAATTTAAATATATCCATTATCTATGCTTAACCATTATTAAATCTTAATACATAAAAAATCATATATGCTAGCCCGACCTCTAAATATAAATATAAATTCCCAAGGAACTAGAATCTTCTCCACCTAATAAACTAAATCTAGGTATATTCCAGGTGTAATGTAGTACTACATTATAGTATTATTAAATAATGTATACACCCATATTAAATATATATTCATAATACCATAGAATATATTTGGTTTTTTAGAAACTAGAATATATGTGTATCACATCTACCATCCCAAGGCCCTATGGCCTCTTTGGAATTGATAGTGACCATGTCTATGATCACAATTTTTTTTGTCAATATATAAGAATGATATTATAAATATTTTAATAGTCTATCACATTCCATTTTTATTAATAATAATATATAGCAACATTAATTTTTAAAATCCTTGAAGGATACTTTTACTATAGTTTGTTTAAAAAAGTGACACTATCTACATTTTATCAACCAAGGATAGTCTGGAAATAATTCTTACAATAAGAAAGATCTCCCCCTTCAAAAATCAAGTGGTAAACCATGGGATGGGGTCCATGATCTTTTAACCCTGATAAAATAGGTTAAAGACTATTGGAACTCACCCCCAATTGTTTCATTCTTTTATAGTCATGAAAATTGGGTACTTCATACATTAGGTATACATATTGAGAATCGAGACAACTCTTATATATTTATTGTCTGCTAATTGAAATAACCCATCAGTAATTATTAAACCCACTAAAAACATTATTAATGATTAAGAGATGAGTAGTGTGACATGGAATTGGATATTTGGTCGGAAATTTTCTAAAAAATCGATAATGATGCCTCATAATCATTAATAAAAAATATATCATAATGTTTGGGGATAATATATTTATTACTAAATTATTGTATACTATAATTGTACTAACATGGGTAAAAATATCTTTCTTTGAATCCTCCATCATGGTTGATAAATGAAATCTGTCTATAATATAATCATACACCATCACCCATGAATCTACCACCTCCCATTATACAAATGGAATAAGTACCCTAACTCCACAACTTCATGATATGATAACTTGATATAAAAATAAACCCACGCCTCTATCAAATATCACATCTAACTAAAGGAAATGTCAACCTCTTCTTACAAAACAATCATGTACTAATCAAAAAAAAATGTGTTATTATTTTATATACTAGAAAACTAAAAATCTTATAGTGGCATGATTTATGTATCCTCATCATCAATATTTACTCTAAATCTATCTATTGGAACCCCCTCCTAAATATCTCTACACCGATTCTAATGGTGAAATTGGACTAGATCCAATCTAAAAAATATTAAATGTAAAGTCTTTTTAACATAATAAGATATAATATATGATCATAAATAATTGAAATTCAACCAATTTATAATTTGTTTTACCCAATTAAAAAAATTTCATATTTAATCATGCCATATATTCCCAAACAAGGTATCTACCCCACAAGTATGATCACATTTAATTTTATTTTCTATAAATAATATCATCATTTTTATGGATCACATGTTGGGATAAATACGTATTCACTAGATAGTCCCTCTGTCTAATCTCATCAAATAATTGTTACGGATAATGTTCACTTACTAACTCATGAAATCATTAAAATGTCTATTTATATGATTAGTATTTTCTCTTTATTATCTTATATACTATAACTTTATTAAAACCCCTCCCCCACCCCCACCACAACAACACCTCTTAGACAAGTAGTGAACAGTGGGATAACCCTCAAGGATCATATCTTATAGACACAATTTTTGAGACTAGCACAAAGTGCATTAAATGAAACAATATTAGAGAAATTACTCTATAATTATAAATTTAAATACGTGAGATATAATTAAAACCATATATAAACACTACCATATAAATAAATATGAAATTCAAACACACATATATATAATTATAATTTCATACAGAACTTATAAAACTGGGTGTTAAAAAATCATAGGAAGTGACTATGATCTATAACAGCTTCGGAACAACCACTCTAATCAACTAATTCCTAACTCATTCATTAAAATGTTACTAGATACCTAAAAATACATTATATATATATTTTCTATGAATATAGATATATACTCAATATGATCTTGTTGAAACAAATTGTATAAAATATTTAAGGAGGATAATATATCTCAATACGGAAAATTTAAAACCAATTTATAAGATATATTTTTAAAACATTATCTAATTATAACCTAAGAAAAAAAACAAGTATGATATATTAATATGGATATTCATATAAAATTTTATTTTTAGGAAAGGTACCGTGTATTCATTTCCCTATTGATTTGTTTTTATTTTTCCCAAATTCTAAATAATAGTTTCTATGATCTATATATTGTCCTATAGCTGATTAATGAGATTCGATTTACAATGAGATAATATCTCATGGATTATATTGAGTAGGTGTATTTTATGGATTGGGAATTGTTGTATTCAGTTTAGGCCTTGAGAAAGTAGAATATAATTATAGACTCCGGTAAACAATAATGATGTATTGGGATACTATTGTTAATTCCACGACATTTTGAAATATATTTGTCAAATATTAGTACAATGATTTATATCTTGATTCATATAAAAATTTAATATAAAATGATTTATGATAAATTTTTTATTATGGTAATTTAGGTATAGTAAAATCAATAGAAGATAAACATATATTAAACATCCAAAAGTGATTGTATTTATATTGAAAATAGTCAATAAAATTTCTGATTAGAATTCTATTTTCATTCAAAATAACTGTTTTTAAAAATGTGTTCTATATTTTATCCAAATATATAAAATAAATCCCTTGTAATTTTTTTTGGATAAAATATAATATTTCAATAAATGAACTATCATATAAACATTTTTCATGTTCGTACTTACTATGAAGTAAAATTTGGAACAAATAATGTTTAAAAGGGTCATTTTTATTATATATATATATATATTGATTTTTTTATTTTTATATGAATGATATTATTGAAAATTATGGTATGTAAATATAAATATAAACATATGTTGTATATTTAAAGTAAAAATATTTTCTTAGTATGAATTTTGTTAATATTTATAAAACAATTCATTTTTATTGATTACTAAAATGATAAGGATCTTACTAAAATCCTATTATTTAGGAATGTATTATGATGATGATGTCACATATAATCATATAAAATATTTTTCATGTATAAATATATATCAAAGGAAATCATATATAAAAATAAAATAAAAATTTGAATTTATAAATCCTATGATTATCAATTTCGGATCATATGTTAAAATTTATAACAATATAAATTATTTTCAAATTTTTATTTTATTTAAATAATAATTTTTTAAATATTTTATCTTTTACGAGACTATTAGTTTTTTAAAAAATACATTATTTTCTAAAATATTTTGTTATTAATTTTAAAAAATTTATTTCTTTTCAGTGATTCTTGAAAAAAAAATCGAACCCTTTATTCCCTTTCAATTCTTTTTTTATTATATTTTTTTACAAAATTAATGTTGTTCAAAATAATTTCACATCAAATTTTTAAAACAATATTTACTTTTCAATTCATCAATGTTGAGACTTACTATTAAATCTTTATTTTGAAAATTCATTCCATCAGATTTCACAAATGATTTCTTTATAAAAATACATTATAATTTAAATATTAAAATCATCACTTACACCAAATATAAAATTTTATCAAAAAGTCTCGTTTAAGATTTCACTTCTATTATCCACTTTATCCACAAGGTCTTATTACCACATATGTTATTATTCATAAAATACACTATAAATATTTTTATAATATAATAATTTGATAGTGATTTAATTTTTGAACAAATATTTAGGATTATAAGGATATAATTCCTAGAACCATAAGAAATTATTTTAAAACACATATGTCATTGGTTATGTTATTTTTTATATAAAAATATTTCTAAAAACTTCATATATATATATATATATTAAAAAATTTAAAAAATTTCCCTGTATAATCTTCCATTACATGGGTTTATTCATTTTATATCTTGAAAAATAAGAAAGGATTTATGATGACTCAATCCACTAAGAGAAATATGTGATGGACACTAAATCCAACAATTTTCCTTTTGAGTAATTCTAGACCCACCAAGGGAAATAAATGAGTGAAAAATTATACACTATGGGAAATATGTGAGTAAATAATAATACAATAGGTTAAATTACCCAGTGATGCAGGATTAACCAATGGTATTATGTGGGTGAATCCTGATCCACTAATGAAAATAGGTGTGTAATGATTTATCCACTAGGAAAAAGTGGTTCATAAAATTTCTCTAGTATGTTATGATTATAATACTTATGTTTTTTCCAAATTCATAATATTTTATATTTTATTATTTTATTATATCTAATTTCTTCTAATATATGTTGTATGTACATATATTTTCTTGATATTATGTTCATAAATTATGACTATTCATGAATAACTAGGTATATAGGTTTTTCTCACACACAATCAGATATGGTAAACTATAAATTTTACCTTAAAGAATATTTTAACTTTCCAAATTGTTATATTTCCCCTAATCAGGATATAAATAATATTATAAAATTTGATAAATCCAGAAGGGTGTCTATTGTAGCTTATTTATAAATAAATTCTTACAAGTATTATAAAATATGTATCTTGCATATATGATAATCAATGAAACTAATGATTCCTTCCTTTAAATTTTGTGATGTTTATGAAGTAAATGATAATTTTTTAAAATTAATTTAATTTAAATATATCATTTCCTTAGTTTTTTATATTTGGTATTAGTGGAGGGTTCAGTTGATTATAAATATTAGTGTATTTATTTTTGGGAATTATTATAAAGTGTAATTAGTAAAAACGGTATAGATATGTTTGATAAATTAGTAAAATCACAGGATATCATCTCAAAAGTTTTAATAAAGTTTTTATAATGAAAGGTTTCCACCATGTATATATTTAAATGGATATAGGATAGTGGATGTTGTTGTGGTGAATATTCTACAAGGATAAATAATATGAATATAGTATTACTGAGAAAAAACTCCACCTCCACTATGGTGTAGGATGTGTGGGACATGGGATTCCCACCAAGGGACAAAATCCATTGAATATGATTTGGTTTATTAAATTATCTTCACATGAAATTATAAAGTATATGATAGGTTAATGAACTATGTTATGAAATACTATACAAATCAATATAGAGATATAAGTATTGTACTTTTATAGGTTAAGTTTAACTAAAATATAATATAATAATTTAGAAGAGTAACCCATTTTGATGATTAATTTTTCATCATAAAATATTTCTACGATGGTTTCCCTACCTCATTTTAATTGATTTTTAATTTTTAATGGCTCATGACTAGTAGAATTCGGATAAAGTGGGGGTTACATTGACTCTATGGAAACTATCCACATTATAAAACAACCATGATAACATCAAGGGGGGCATAAAACGTATAATGGAAAAATAGGTATTAACTATACGAAGTATGAAAATGGTTTTTCTGTGGAAGGATTATCCATTAATATCATGATTTTCAAAGATATATGGATATTTTTCTTAATAAAATGAATAGAATTTTAGTCCCAACTATTAAACTAGCCACACATAAAAACATCTTGTATAAGATGTTTTGGATTAATGAAAATTGATGCCACACATTATGGCCTCAAATTTATTATATGAATCATCAAACCCCATAAATAATAGAATAGTCAGAAGACCATCCAATGTAAACTAATATATTAATTTAGGATAGTCATTGAAAACTTCTCCACAATTAATTTTTGGATGAGTTGATGGATTCCAGTCTTCTGTATAAAGGATTATTTCTAGGGAATTAAATCAATATAATGATGAATTTTTTATTCAATTAAAATTTTTTATTCTATTTTATCACATAATGATGATTATGATAACATGGATTGGGAAAATCACACTATTAATTATTTAAAATAATATAATTCTATTCTAATATATTGATTATATCTCTCTAGTCTGTGGAAAAGCTATTTTTTGGAATAAGAAATCATATTCCACGTTAACCCATTGTTGTCTACCAATGCGATGAAGATTATGAAAACCCCATAGAAGTAAATTATCTAATTTGTTTGTTAATAATGTATCATTATATACTCCATGTTTTCACTCCCAAAGAAAACCCAATAGACCAAATCTGAGAGGAAAACATGTTTTTCATATGTTTTAAAATTGACATCTCTATAAAAATAATATCCATATTCATGTATTTGTTCTAGTATGCCTTTTATCTTTCCATTATTAGGTGATAAATAAAATTTATTGGATGCAATATATTTAATAGAGGGGAATTTATTACCAAAATATTTTTATTTCATTTTTTAAAAATTAATACATTGCGCAATATCCTTTTCAACTGGAAACCACTAAACTAAATAAAATAAGTAATTATTATTTACAATTTAAAATTATAAATAATAAACATCTTTTAAAAATTTATATTACTCAAATAAAATATCATTAATTTAATTTCTAAATAATTAGTTGGATTTTATATTAATATATTATTATTCAAAATTATATAATAAATTTATAATATTGTTTTTTATTATAATATAATATAGTAAATATCTGACATTTGAATGATTTTTTGATTACATATAATATTGAAATATATAAAAAATCATATCATCTTTATTTATATTAATAACATATATGAAATAGTATTATGATTACATAATGTTTCAAATTCCATTTTTCAATAAAATCATATTTTTAAGGTATTTAATTTTCATTTAAAAGCTAAAATTATGAAATTTATAATTTATAATTTATAAAATATACATCATATATTATTATTAAACATTAAAACTATTTTAGTAATAATTTTTTTATTTTAATTTTTTGTTAAATATTAGAAAAATACACATTTTACCAAAACCATAGTGTTTATAAATTTAACGAGATTTAGGTATAACTTAAAATCATATAAAAATTTTCCATGATAAAATATTTATCAAGGATGTATACATTATATATTTTTAAATATTATTATATTTTTCTATAACAAATGTTTAATATTTTGGGATTATAAAATAACATTTTTCAACAAAATGAAATATTTTATGAAATTTATTTATATAAATATTATTTTTATAAAACAATTTTTTTTAATTTTCATGAATTTAAAAAATATAAAAAAAATTATAATGTTAAAATCAATATTTTATAATTTAACCCCACATATATATGTTATCCTTTAAAATATACATATTTCTAAAAATATATGTTTTTATGTATTACATCTGCTGATGTTAATGCTTATTTTTCCATCATATTAATTATATATTTTAAAATAGTATATAATAATTATTTATTATTGGCCCCTATATTTTGTCCAAAAAATGAAATACCATTTTAAAAACATGTTACTATTATATAAACCAAAAAGGTAAAAGGTGTAAACTAATGAGGTAAGACGACTATAATTATAAAAATAATATTGTCATTTAGTGGTTGATGTGTTTATCAATGAAATTATCTATAATTGTTTCTATTCATTTTTTTCTTATCAAAATTTGAAAAAAGTGATTTCATTATTCTTGGTTGAAATATATAATTGATTAAATTTTAAAACTTATAAAAGGGGCCTCTCAGCACCTCGGCAAACTGACTCTCATATTTTTCATTCCTATTTCAAATCATTATGTATTCCTTTTCTAGATTCCCCTTTCATATTATTTAGCTTATATACCTGATATTTTAGCCTAAACACTCCATTTCCCAAAATCAATCCATAGAAAGATACATGTTCTAAACATTAGTTCTATCATTTACCCCAACATACAATCCAATTTTCTTGTAATTTTTAGAAAATCATTTTTATGGGAGAAGTGTGAACCCTCACATAAATGATATTCCTTCTAAAATCCAACAACAGGAAAACAAAAAAACATCCCAAATATCAATCTTAAAATATTAAATACAATGTACAGATTTCTAATTTTTAAATTCAAATAATAAATTTCAAATTATCAATAAAAGACCAAATCATTATAATTTTTTATCTTAATATTCAATTTTCAATACATTCTATCTAAAAAATTTTCAAAATTTAATATCACTAAAAATATATATCGATAATCCCCCTTTAGCTACACTCCATTAATATATATCAAACCATCATCAGATACACGAGAGCAATGCCATCAACATTTATTGGAAATAACCAGACTACCCAAAAATCAACATAAAATCTAGCCACCATAATGACATAACACCAGTCAAGACCCAATGTATATATATAAAAAACCAATTAGGCCATAATGAATGATGGATGCCACTTCATAGACACCTCCCACAACCTCCTTATTAAAAATAACACTAGATTTACATGAAAGGTGGTTTTAGATAATGAATTCATGGAATACGCTAGAGGAAGGAAGGTACCAAAAGTGGTCATCACCTTCACAGGAACCTCAACCCTTCCAAGGGACAAACATAAATAAAATAAAAACATCCATTATCAAAATCAAACACATAAAGTACATGACAAGGAAGAATTGGGGGTGACACACCAAAAGTTAAAAATTCCACTATGGCCTCTAGTTAGGATTCTAAACAATTAGAGAAAGCCATGAAAATTTTTATATAAACCATGAATGAACTGCCATCATGAAAAATAGAAACACACAAGCCAGCTAAAGGTTGTCCACTACCGACATAACCAATGGATGTCTCTAGAAAATCATTGATGAATTTGAGTATGATACTAATATATGCCTAGTGTTGTTTCATAAATATTATTGCATTTAAAAAATATATCCCAATATTATATGAATAATTATGTATTTCTATAAAATTACATGCTTTATACTCTTCATATTAATATTACTAATATTATAACTTTACATTATGTTAAATAAATCTTATTACTTCCATAATAATTTAATGTATCTCATTTAACAAAGAGATTAATTTTTTTAAAAAAAATCACAAATATTTATTCACCACCTTAAAAATTCCAAAATAATATCATTATTCTTCAATAAAAAATATATTATAAAAAAACCAATATCATTGACCATACCGAACCATTAAGTATATTATGTTCTGGTTTTGGTTAGTTAGAATAACTTCTTGATAAACCATTTAAAATATTATCATGTATTTCTATATCAACATAATTACTAGTATAATATGATCTAAATAAATAAAAAATTATTTTAATTTTTTATTATAAAATTAATCTTATATGAATTAATTATGATATACACAACTTTGCTATTAAAAATAAAAATGACTTGTTCATAATTAATTTCAACCATAACGATCATAATCGGGAAAAAGATATGTTAAAATTATAACATTATAAATTGTTTTAAATAAACAACTTTAGATAATTTTATGACAATGGAGTGATTTATTTTTGGAGAAGAATGTGGAACATCACAACTATTTAAGAAATAGTTCTAAATGATTGATGATAACTCACACTAGATATATATACTAGATAATATGTATCTAATATACTTGTATATAATAAAATTATAAATAATATAAAATTATATAGAGATTTATAATTTTCAAAAATACTATATTATTATATTTATCTTTGTTATGAATTATATTCAACAGCTTTTCTGAAATTAACATTTAATGTTATCATTTATTTGTCCCCAGTTTAATTGCCCGAGATAAATTTATTATTATGACTGATGAAATCAATAATATTTATTGATTAGTTACAAATAATAAATATTATCATATTCATTTAATTCATTGGGTTTTTAAGATTCATATCATGTTCCTCCATTAAATATTTTTATAAAAATCACTCTAATGGTGTATGAATATTTTCAAACTCCACTCCCCAATTATGTTATAATACCTCTTGTATAATAACATGCTTCATATTTTGGGTGAATAAACTCTAATATATTATCCTATTGTACATTCACATAGTATTTTTTAGATTATAATTTTAATAATAAAAAATTACCTCTATAAATTTCATATTTAATGATTATATCATATTTTTCACTAATAACCACAATCATTGATTGTGTTTTTCCCTCAATAATATTTTTCATTCCAAAAAAATCCGTCCATTATAATAAGAAAATATATTATATGTTATCTCATTTGATTATCATAATTATTTTATCCTCTTTTAAAAACCATGTTTTGTTGCACTTTCATATGATGTGGGTTTTCAATGAATGTATTTTGAAATAGATTTTTAATAATTTATCCATTATCTAAAAGTAAAATCATTTATCTTCCACTGCACATTTCTGTTGATAAATTTTATGAATATAATGGGTTCTTTTATTGAATTGTTTTTAATCCTCATATTTTTTAATTTTTTAGTAATACCATTTTGAATATTCATTTCAATCTTAAACATCATTTTTTATACATTAGA
Source organism: Viscum album (assembly GCA_963277665.1). NCBI lineage: Eukaryota > Viridiplantae > Streptophyta > Magnoliopsida > Santalales > Viscaceae > Viscum > Viscum album. The sequence goes on along the minus strand of OY728126.1, from coordinate 648,603,173 downwards.
TCTAAAAAATTTAATTTTTTCATGTAATTATAAAATCATATTTTTTAAATCTAATATGAATTTTTATGGATTCATTATTGATGTTTATTTTAATTTTTTTAAATAAAATCCCTTCATTTTCTATAATTTTTCATGTATGAAAATGTCTTATCAATGATACATTTATCATCATCACACACTCAAATGATAATGATGTTATTTACATGACCCCTCCCCACAATGTGTACCCCTCCTAGGATGTCAATGTGAGAATGACGATAATGACCCCTGAGTCCCACCACCTATAGGCCCCAGGTTGGCGACTAGGACCCAGGGTATTGTAACACACAAATGGGAGGCATTACCCTCTAAGAGAACACATGCGGAAGAGTGAGATAAGATAGAAACCAATCAAATCCATCTCAGATATAAATATAAATTAAAACTCAAATACACCTATGAAATTTCATGCAGAAGTACTGTAGCTGAAAGGAAAAAAACTACAAGTACCCAAAATAAAGTTAAAAGAGTAGCAACCACAAGCCTCAACAACTCCTGCCACACCAAGCATTTAAAAACCATATTGATCTCCCTCCTTCTCTAAGTGACCTGAAATAAAGGTTATATATACATAGCATGAGTATAACAATATACTCAGTAGGATCCTCCCAGAATCATATTGTGTAAAAGTAATGAATGATTGTTGAAGCACAATGAACAACAAGTGAAACGAACTTATCACCTAAATAGGTGTACAAAATTCCCAACCCGACCATGTATACTCTCACCAAGTAACAAAAAAAAGAATAAATCATATAATAAAGAATATCAAGGGTGCACTGCTAGTTTTTCCCCACTGGTTTGCTGCTTTTCCACAACGTTGCACATCCTGAGCATCTCTCTCCATAAAGGCTTGACCTCATACACCTATGCAAAGCACCAAAATATTCACCTCGTGCAACAAAACGAACACGCCCACACACTAATGTAACCAGGTAGTTTTCGAGAGCCACCACAACTCGCATAACGTGTATTATACATCACGTATTATATCTCAAGCCATTACATCCCATACACCGAGTGAGGATCCACAAGCCATCATAGACTATACATGTTACCCCTATAGTATTCCATAGAAAACTATATCTAGAATATATGTGTGTGAATAACCAGAAGCCATTACATCCCACTACAAAAATATGTGGGGAAAACTAACCAATGTGCCTTCCATCACAAGTAACTTCCAAGAAAAGAGAGTGGGGCCAAAGGGGGTAGTCATCCATCCATCCTCCCTCCGGAATGTAGGGGAAAACACCCCCAAGGTCTCAGAATCCCCAGGGTGTCAGTTGACCATACAAATAGGGTGGAGTATCATATAGAATCACAAAATGTAAAGAATATAGTATAACTCACAACCACACTATGGGAATAAACTAGTCTTAGACACAACTGCAACTATTGTCTCTCATACTCTAGGCTGCTACTTCTAAGACTAGGTTTTCTATAAGCACACAACAATTTAAAGAGATTTATTAGATTACTTCATTCCCTTTTTATGAGTCCCAATTTACTTTAATTTATTATTTAAACAATAATTAACCATGAGCAATTCCACATTAAATTTCATTAGCATCGCACCCAATTTCCACTGTTCCTTCAAAATTACAACCTCATCATTATGTTCCAGCAACTCCATCCCCATTGGTTAACACTGTTTATTCAATTAACCATTACAGAATTACATTCCCAAATTCCCAGGAATTCTAGAAATAAATTCTATGCTACTAAACACAAGTTGGGTCTACACGGTGAGTAGATGTACTAACTGTTGAGTCCTTGCCACTTATAGAAAGAAAATATACCCATCCTTCCTTTAGATGCTAAACTCAGAAAGCACATGTCATACCCTCTATGTCTTTTCCTCTTTCATAATAAGGGTAAGTAAGACCAGCTTCTTTGAGTAGTTGGGAAATGTAATGTAGAAAAAAACCAATGAATCCGCAAGAATCCAATAATCAAATCCACCCCATTCCATCATCCCTAGTGTCCTCCCCGACACCCACATGCATAAACTAATGCACCTTGCCTCTGTATGCTTCATCTGCTGCCACAAAAAAAGAGCCTTCATGCCCCCACATATCACAATGGCCATCTAGGATCACATCACAGCACAAGAAGCAGGAATACAAATATCACATCAATTGAGCTCTTGGTCATTTAACAATCAATAGGGAAACTCAGAACCCTTTAAGTAATTATCGATCAATCAGTTCTTTAATCAATATTGAATTAACCAAATTATTATTCAGAGGTTCCCAATTCGGGTAACCTAATTACTAAGCTATTATAATTAATTAAACATGCTTACTACGTCAATTTTATTAACATTAAATTACAACACGAGCCAGATTCATTTACAAGCCTCTTTATCATTATACAAACAATTATCAATTAATCCCAATTTAGGTTCTTTACCGATTTACATCAAGGATGAACAACTAAAAAATACAAGCATATATATCACACTATCTAGAAAAACTAGAGGAAATAACAAATGGTCGATATCAATTTATTTATCCGGTTAAATATTTATTATGTCAATTCCATTGTTGTCTAGTGGGACTAAACATGATAACAATAAATTTGCAGGTAAATGAAAATTGAAGCAATGAATCCCCTGCCTCAAATAGTTCTTGACATTCTTTATCCACACAGCGGGTAACAATCCTTCTCTTGAGCCAGCTGCATCCACCCGAGGATGCCATGGTATGACCACACCAACCAAAAACCAAGAAAACTTCACTAGAAGAATGGGTATTACATGCTATAGTATGGAATGGAGAAACATGAGAAGGTGATCCCTAAAAGAACGATGATAAAACATACCTTATATCTAAGATTTATTGATGTAGCTTGGTTGTATTAAAACATAGTGGAACCAATATGATGAGTAATTTTTTTTGTGCAACTCCTACAAGATGGATTGAAAGGTTCTAGTATCTCCTAGCTGAGAACAAAGAGGAAATAAAATGGAGGAAGACATATTATACCTTTTGAATATTTAATGGGATGATGGTTTTAGATACACTTAATTTTCCATTAAAAACATATTGCATTAAACCACATAGTTTGACCAAGTAAAAACATCTCGGGCTTTAGGAATAATTAATATAGGTTTAATGGCCTTTGAATCGGCCTTAAGAGTACTTTAAATAATGATTTAAATGTATTTAACATCAAAGGAAACGTCAATGGGGTGAAACTATAGGAAGCTGGAAACATTATACACCTACTGTTACTCTACACCTACAGTAACTGTACACCTACCATTAGAGCTTACCAATAGAGGTTACGGATAGACCTCACCATTACGGAAACTCTGTACACCTACCATTACTGTACTCCTACCGTTACAGTACACCCACCATTAGAGGTTACTGATAGAGGTTACTGAGAGACCTCACCATTCTAGAAACATTGTACACCAACCATTACTGTACATCTAATATTACTGTAAAACTACCATTAGATGTTACCGAAATAGGTTATTGATAGAACTCATCGTTAGAACACTGTTCACTGAACATAATCGATAGAACATTGTTCACTGAACCTCACCGATAGATCGTTGTTCACTAAACCTCACACATATAACATTGTTCACTGAACCACACTGATAGAACACTATTCACTAAACCCCGTTGATAGAACATTGTTCACTAACCCTCACCAATAGAACAATGTTCATCTAACATTATAGGTTATCGATTGAACTATTCACTGATGGAACTATTAATAGAATTGAAAATTTTGCTAAGTGTCGGGGATAAGTCACCTTGACCTCCCAGAACACCTAAAACACCATATTTTAAAAAAGTAATAGACTAGAGAGGTCCGAGCCATTACATAAAATACCTTTTAAAACATTCTCGTCCTCAAGAATTTAAAACCCACCAAAATAAACGTGGTCCGAACAACCACCCATCAGGATACCTCTTTAAAAAGAGTAATCTACAATAGAAAACAATGATATTAATAAATAAAACATGAAATGTCTAACCAGAAAGGGAACATCGTTACATGAAAAGAGTTAAACATCAAACAACTCTAGGTACTGAGCATGTATCTATGACTCATGTTCCTTGGTACTCTCCTCCATGCCACCATGTCGCCACAGGACATGAACCAAGGGAATAGAACGCTTGTACAACTCCATCTTCTTGTGGTCTTTGATCTCCACAAGTCGCTCCTTAAAGAACACATCATCATCAACATCGATCTCTCCCTAATTGATGATGTGAGATTCATCATGAAGATAATGACAGAGCAGTGATACCAGGAAAACATCATGTATCTAACTCATCACTGGCGGAATTGAAACTCGATACGCCACAACTCAAACATGAGTAAACACCTCGAAAGGCCCAACAATCTGGGGAGAAAGCTTACTTCCATAACCAATCATTCACTGCCCATGGTGAGGAGTCACCTTCAGAAACACATGATCCCAAACATTAAACCCAAAGGGTTTCCTTCTTTGATCAACATATGATTTATGACGATATTGTGCTGTCCTCATCCTCTCACGAATCACATAGACCATCTCTGTTGTATTCTGCACTAGTTACAGTCTGAGAATTACTGACTCTTTGACCCTAGTCTAGTACAACAGATAATGACAAGGCCGACCATACAAGGCTTCAAACGGCACCATACCGATGGTGGAGTGAAAATTATTAATGTATGAGATCTCTACTAAGGGTAAGTGTTTCATCCATAAACCCCCAAAATCAAGAACAAAAGAGCATAACATGACTTCAAGAGTCTGGATGGTTTTCTCTATCTGACTTTTCGTTTCATGATGAAAAGCATTTCTAAGTCATATTTGAGAACCAAAAGCATGTTGGAGACCTCTCCTCACCCTGGAGGTAAAACGAGGATCTCAATCAAAAATGATCATCCTTGGGACTCCATGAAGTCTCACAACCTCCTCTAGATACTTCCACGATAAAAAATCCAATAAGGAATATCTAATGGCTGGAGAAGACCACCAGGAACATAGTGTTTGAAATATACCTTCTGGATGACCAAACATCAAGACACAAACTCCGCAACTGCACGCTTCTGCCTAAGCCAACAAAACTACCTCCTAAAGGCTCTGTACATCTTTGTCACACCAGGATGCAATGGTAAAGGTAAACTATGAAACCCTATGAGAACCATCTCATGCATCATCAATGGAACAAAATTTCTTCCATGATACAACACTCAGTGTTCTTCATCATCAGTTAAAACATCAGGGCCCTCAGACACAAACAACTCGGTCTCTCCAGACATCCATTTCATGATCTCCCGACTGGGAATCTTCCACATTCTGCATCAGGGATTACTATACCGTCATCTGAAAAAGACAACCTCTACCCCCAACTTCTACTATATCAAGATGTAATGCTGACAGTTCTTCCATTACTCTCTATGAAGCATAGGATTCACGCACATCATCACTATATGAATTTCAGCTCAACGCATCAGCTACAACATTCCCTTTTCTATGTGTATACGATATTTCGACATCATATTCATTTAATAACTCCATCCACCAATTCTATCGTACGTTCATGTCAATCTAGGAAAAACATACCTCAAACTCTTATGATCAGTGAAAATCAAAAATCTCTCACCAATGAGGTAATGTCTCCACAACATCAGAGAAAACACCACGGCATCCAACTCAATATCTTAAGTGGCATAGTTATATTCATGGGGATGTAACTTCCGAGACCCATATGAACCAACTGACCTCTGCTGCATGAGAACACAACCTAAACCTAGATGCGAAGCATCTTAGAAAACATCAAACTGAACTCCCTCAGCTAGAAGACAAAGAACTGGATCACTTACTAACTTCTCCTTTAGATAATTTAATGCTTACTGACACTGATCTATCCATATGAATTCCTGATCAGTCCTGGTCAATGATATAATTGGAGTCGCAACTCGTATAAAATTGGCTACGAACATCATGTTGTAGCATGTGAGAACAAGAAAACTTTACACCTCCAAAACTCTATTTGGGGCTGCCCAAGACACAACTGCTTATATCTTCGATGGATTCACATTGACTCTCTATTGGAACACAACATTCCCTAAGAAACAGTCTTCTAGAGCCCAGAACTCACACTTTAACAACTTCACAAATAGCTGATGTCGATGAAGAACTCCCAAAAAGTCTTGTAAATGCTCTGCATGCTCCTCATCAGATGTAGAGTACACAAGGATGTCATCGATGAAAACTACCATGAACTTGTCCAGGAACTCATGGAGGACAGCATTCATCAATCCCATGAATACATTTGGAGTATTAGTCTTTCCAAACGACATTACACTAAATTATTAATTCCCACGATGACAATAGAAAGTAGTCTTCAGGATATCCTCATCCTTCACACGCATCTGATGATATCATGACCTCATGTCGATCATTGAGAACCAACTGTCACCCTTCAGTTGATCAAATAAATCATCAATCCACATAAAAGGATAGTGATTCATTATTGTCACTTTGTTTAAGTGACGATAATCGAAACTGTTGACGCTCCTTTCTGTCACAGAGTCTAAACAAATGAAAAGGGAAATAACATAAAACCAAAGTGATTCATCCTTTGATGAAACATCAAAAATTGACAAAGGCATGAACACAGATTCATTTGCACTTTGGTCACGCAAGTTCCACCAAGGTCGCGCAAGTATACTCGCACACCGCTTAGTGGCCACGCAAGTGACTTGTGATCCCTCTTTGATTTTCACCCAGGGTTTTAACCAGACTATAAATACCCTCGATGGGCCCCCATTGCTGGATAGAAAAATTCCATGAACTCAGATTTGAGCTCCCGGCGCCCTAGTCTCTTCTCGAAGCTTCGGAACACTTCTAAGGTAATTTTGTACCTCGAAAAGAAGATCTTAAGAGAGGGAGTATGTCCTATGTGTTGAAACTCATCAACAGTTGCGCGCCTAAGTGGCCATACCTTAAGGGAAATGGCCACACTTGCGCGCCACCTTAACTATTCAACAGAACATTCATGCCACTCTTCTAGAATTCCCTAAGGATAATTCTAATGTCTGGAGGCAAGTCTCAACCATGTATTACCATAAGGGTTGACCGGCGCGCAAGTACCCCTCTATCGCACATGTATACTTGCGCGACCAGAACATGTGTGCCTACACAGGGCTTGCGCTCCCACACAGGACCTGCGCGCCCACTACTTTTTGGGTGCCTCTCTAACCTATTTCACATCTCTTATGCATATCCACCTCTCCTATTCAATATTAATCCTCCAAAACCCTCTTTTAAGCCATATCTTTTGGCATGGATCCCTTGTTGGCTTCCTTATCTGAAAGGAATTCAATGGAACATATCATAAAACCCATATATTTACTTGTCTTTATGTCACTATGGATAAAGATTTCATTCATTTTACCTCATCCTTTATGATGAGAGAATCTTTAAATTGGGCCTCCTTTTTAGGAGTAAGTCCCAATCTCAAGTTCACTTAATGTTTGGAATCCTTTTTAGGAGTAAGCCCCAAGTTCCCAAATTTGGGCATCCTCCTTAGGAGTAATCAACAAGTTTCCAAATTTTGACATCCTCTTAAAGAGTAATCCTCAAGACCCCTAACCTGGGCATCCTCAGTAGAAGTAATCCCCAGTTATAATTTCCTAAATCTGGGAATCCTCCTAATGATTAAGCCCCAACCATAATTCCCTTAACCCGAGCTTCCTTTTTAGGAGTAATCCACTGTCTCAAAGTCTACAAGAATGGGAATCCTTTTTAGGAGTAAGCCCCAAGTCCCTAAATTCTAAAATTCCCTTAACATGGGCCTCCTCCTTAAGAGTAATCCCCAGTTTTCAAATCCCTTTAACCTGGGCTTCCTTTTTAGGAATACTCCCCAGTCATAATTCCCCATAATCAGTCTTAATTTACTTTTGATTTTGTGCTTCCTTCTCAGGAATAAAACCTAATCATATATCCTCTCTAATTTGGGAATATTTCTCAGGATTAAGTCTTAAGTTAAGTATCCAAATCTCTATAAAGGACATATACCTTTATAGACCTTGTTCATGGGTTTCTTCACTGAAGTAAAACACAATCTTCATCTATTTCGGGCAGTCATCCATACATAATCTCCACATCATTTATTATGATTTCATATTTCATGGAACAATTGTCTGGTTTCACCAATACCGCTGGTTTCTCACACCGAGCATAACTCACATGAGCTTAGAGTGTAAATGTAATCATGGAATATTTCTTTGAGCCATTAATCATGCATAAACATCATACTCCCTTAGTCTAACTACATGGGTTCTGATTCATTTTCTAAATAAGGATACGTAGGTAGCCCATCTATGGGTACGATCCCAACTCTGAAATAATCAATGTCCTTTTGAATTACAATAAACATCAAGTGCCCCAATGAGTGGCTTTAAAACCAGTATGGTCATCATAATGACAATGAAACTTTTATATAATGTATTGAAGGATATGATTGACTAAGAATATCTAAACAAATACAGGTGATTCTATATCGATGAAGAACCTCGAATATATATCAAAGATTCTCTAAATTTCATACATATTAATCCTTCATTGTCAGATCTAAAGGAAAGCTCATTTTCTTACTTGTTAATGTAATAAGGATTCACTAAAATAACGTAAATATATAAATAGAGTCTTAGAGTAAACAATAATTCCCCCCAAAAGGGTGTGATGAGTTTGACCTCCCATCCTCTAGACCAAAGAAAAATCTTACGCCACATCAGTTTACAATTAACGAGCACCTACCTTTGGAATGTAGGTCCAAATGGATATTGAATCATTAGATGTTTCCGGTTCTACGAACAAACCCTCTATAAAAAGCTTGGAATGTTTGAACCTTAAATCAAATGAGGTAAACCCCATTTCCAGAGGAAACTAAAAATGGTGAACCCGACGTGAATCCTTAATCAAGTTGAAATGATGTTTTACCTATTTGTTAGGCCCCTATTTAATTTCAATGAGAGGTCCAACAAGAAAATAAATAACATATGAGCTTATCCAAAAGATTTAGTGTCCATTCTTATCTTGATTACGTCTATTATATCAAACAAGAACCATTTTCCAAGAGATTCTGCATTATAGAAATGGATTCTCTTATGTTCACACCCGTGAATACTTTTGCTCTGAATACTTCTGCTATGGATGCCCCTGTTGCTACTCATGTTGGATCGTCGTCCACTCTGAGGACGTCATCACATACTCAGCATCTTCAAAAATGGGTATCAAATGTTCTGGTTAAGTAATACTGCTAGAATGATACTATATTGACTCTGGAGGATTCTCGAAAAGCCCTCCAAGTAAATAATTCGCCCTAGTCATCCGGACAGCGACGACCAGCAATCTAGAAGCAGGTGGTGCCTGAAGGACCCCAGGACACCATGAGACGGGAGGGGTGAATCAGGGTGAAAACTTTTTATTTTAATGTGATGGATCTTGTTCCCACGTTGGTAGGAACTTTTTGAAACTGTAAGATGAATATGACCAGAAAGCAAACACTCACATGCACAGAAAAGAAAGAACACTTTTTACTTGGTTCACCACTAAGGGCTACGTCCAAGGAGCATACGCTGACAAGTTGTCGGTCGTACCTTATTCCACTAATATTTACTAGATGTGGATTACAAAGGTTTGGGCACAGTCACTCTGTCCCAGGCTCACTGCCTTTATAAAGGATCAAGGATAGCTCACTGCTTCCCTTGGGTCACTCCCATTGACTCCCCCTGGCTCATTGCCCTTAGGTGAAGTCCCACTCAGTTTATAGACATGAAGGTCTCTTCATAATTTCATAATAATGCATCCTCTGTCGTATGTAGATGCTCTGTTGAAGTCCAACTCTTACCAGAAGACTAATATCACCTTGCGTTGAGGGTACCAAGCGATCTTCCAGCTTTCATGAAACTTTAGAAGGATATATGAACTTTAACAACCCTGGAATTCTTATCCAATCCCGGTGCGCATGTTTCAATCCTGGCGCACAAGTCACATGCACGGTACAAATTCGGCGCGCAGGTGACACCAAAACTACTTTCATGACACTGCATCCTTCAACACCAAGCTTGCGCGACTTTGCGCCTTTAACTCCCCAACTGCCTTGGTCGCGTAGGCAACAATCAGCACGCAACCTCTACTTGCGCGACCCAACAACAACTTGAGCAACTCAACCACTTGCACGAAGAGAGATCTAAAAATATCTAAGTCTTGAACTTCGTTACAAATAAAGAGGGGGGTCCCCTATTTATAGGCAAACTGGACCCCCTGCGCGGTGGCGCGCAAGTCTTCCATCGGCGTGTAGGTTCCAGCGCGCAGCTCATCCTCCCTAGCCTCTGTCGTGCTACTCACTTGCACGACCTACAGAAATTCTTGCGTGAACTTCTTTTCATTACCATATTTTTAAGTTATGTTATTGAAAAACAATAGGCACCCAAGTTTCCAGTCCTCCTAGGCATCAACGCCCAAGTCTCTTCACGGCGCGTAGGTCAGTTGCGAGACCAGCCCAAAACTTGCGCGGCCCTTATCCCTTCGCCATATTCCCATGTTTTTATTTTTAAAAACATAAGGCACACAAGATTCATCATAATCCAGTACACGCCGGGCAAGTCACTTTACCAAAAACAATTTTCTCCATTTGTTGATTTTTAGGCCCAAAAATTTGGCAAACACTGGGAAATGGCGCCACCTTCAATACTATTGTCTACTTGAACTATATGATTTCTTTGTGGGTACACATTCTGAACATCCACTTCTGATTGACAACAAACACAAACCATACTCCAAATCATGCATAGAAGACCATGGTTCCAACAATCTCCCCCTATGGGTCTGTTGGCAATCAGAAAATAAATTAAATAAAGTTCCATCCATGTGAAAACCAAAAAACGCAAGAATCAACTTAGCCGACACTCTACGTCTACGTGAGCACTGCTCGGTGTAGAAAACAATAGAGGAATCTTGAATTGTGTTCCAATGTTTTCCTTATCATTCTTCTCATCAAAGAAGCATTACTTGCCTAAATTTATTCCTTTCTACCCCATTGATAATAAATCCAAAGACCAATAATTTGTTCAATGTTCAGCTCAAACCATACTCCCCCTGGATAGTATCTCCCCCATAAACCTGCATCATAGCCATAAACAGATAAAAATAGTTATCACAAATGTGGATAGGGGTATTGTGTAACCTCCTTATGCACTGGGAGGTGGCTGAACACCGAGGTTAAACTGATGCTTCTCATACACAGTCGCGGATAGTGGCTTGGTTAGGATATCATCCACTTTCTCATCAGTTCCAACATGATCCATTCTAATCACCCCTTGTACAAATTTTTCTTTGATAAAGTGATACCTAATTTCAATATTTTTCATACAGAAATGCTGAACAAGATTCTTCGCAAGATCATTTTCACTCTTGATATCATAGTAAATCACCATTAGTTGTTTTACCTCATCACCAATATCTGTTAATTATTTCTTCATCCATAGCAGTTGAGTGCATTCCTTTGTGGAAGAGATATACTCAGCTTCAACAGTACTAAGAGAAGTACATTATTGTTTCTTTCTCAACCAGCCAACACATTTCTGCACAGTATAGAAAGCTCCACCACTAGTGGACTTTCTATCTACTACATCACCAGCCATGTCAGCATCAGAAAACATTGACAATTCACTGTCCCTTCCTGCAGCAAAAAATAACCCAAAGTTATGTGTACCTTGAATGTACCTCATGATTCTTTTTACTGTCTCCATATGTTCCTCCTTTGGATTACTCTGAAAGTGGGCCGCAAGGCTTGTGTCAAAGACAATATCTGGCCGTGTCACTGTCAGGTACAGTAGGCTCCCAATGATCCTCCTGTACATGGTGGGATTTACAGAGTCCCCATCCTCAATATTTCCATGTTTAGTTCCAACTGCAATCGGAGTTGACATTGGTTTGGATTCTTGCATATTAAACTTCTTCAGCAGATCTCTTGCATAATTTTCCTGAGAAATGAATGTGTATTCCTTCTTTTGAATCACCTGCATCCCCATGAAATATGTGAGCTCCCCAATCATAGACATTTAAAGATTTGATTTCATTTTGTTTGCAAATTCATCCACTGATTTCTTCCTGCTACCACCGAATATGATATCATCAACGTTGACTAGAACCGTGAATTGATCTTTTGGAAAATTCTTCACATAGAGATTGTGATCAACTCCTCCTCTTTTTAATTCCAACTTCTTGAGATATGAATCCATCCATGAGTACCACGCCCGTGGTGCATGATTCAACCCATATAGAGCTTTCTTCTGTTTGCAGACCTTTGTTTCATCAGTACCCAAAACAAATCCCACTAGTTGTTCAATGTAGACTTCTTCTTCAAGTAAACCATTCAAGAATGTTGTCTTGGCATCCATTTGATATAATTTATATCCTATTTGGAGTACCATGGAATGGAAAAGCCTGATTGAATCCAGTTTAGCCACTGGAGAAAAGGTTTCATCAACATTGATTCCTTCAATCTGGGAGTATCCTTTATATACCAGTCGTGCCATATTTCTGATGATACTTCAATGTTCATCAAACATATTTTTGAAGATCCATTTGGTACCAATCACATTTTTACCTTCGGGTCTCTATACAAGATCCCATGTCTGATTCTTGTCAATATGATCTAAATCATCATTCATGGATTTCACCCATGATAAATCATTTGCAGCTTCTTCGAATTAGGATGGATCTAAAACTGATAGAAATGAATATAGCGTTTTATTCCTCATCCTTCTTGTTTGAGTTGGTGCACTCCTGTCCCCAATTATGCTGGATGGATCAATCTCATCTATTCAATATCTTCTTCGAGGTTCAGTATAATTCCCTTCAGCCACAGTTTCTTCTTCTGATTCTTCTTCTGAGTCAACATCATGATGTGACTGCTGAGAGTTTTGACCAACATCTTCTATTTCTGCATTTTTATTTTATCCATGTTCACATTCTTTCTGACATTCTATCACATCAGCATATGACATCCTTGAATCATTTGGGATTTCTCTTCAATTATCTTAACATCACTTCTTTCCACAATCCTTCCTAAACTCTTGTTGAAACATTTTTATGCTTTACTGTTCATTGAGTAACCGAGGAAAATTCATTCATCTGTATTGTCGCCATATTTCCCTTGATTTCCTTATTTCTTCCCGATGAAGAATTTACTTCCATAGACATGAAAGAATTTTAAAGAAGGATTCCATCCATGACACAATTCATATGGTGTCTTCATCTTACCCATATAATGTCCTTTTCGATTCTGAATGTACACTGCTGCTTGAACATCCTCTTTCCAGTAATGTTGAGGAATTCGACCCTCAATCAGCATAGTTCATGCCATGTTGTTCACCTGTTGATTTCTACATTCAACAACTCCATTTTTTTATGGAGTTCTCAATGCAGCTACCTCATGATGTATCACATGCTTCTCCAGATAAATTTCAAATTCAATGGACGTGTATTGTCCTCCATTGTCAGATCGCAACACAATGATTTTTCATCCGGTATCATTCTCGGTGATTCACAGATATGTTTTCATGCAGTCAAGGACTTGTCGTTTCCTGTGAATGACCATCACACATGCCATTCTACTGTAATCATCTATGAAATGGAAAAAGTACCTTTCTCAATGAGTTCCGGCAACATTTATCGGCCCACATACATCTGTATGAATCAGAACAAGAAGGTGAGATGCCCTTTTCTTCTATGGCCAATATGAACTGCAGACCAGCTTCCCACGAATGCAAGCATCATAATATTTTTCACGCTCACGCTTCAGGTTGGTAATTTCCACAAAAATTCTCAATTTTGATATATTCTACATGTCTTGTTGATTGATGTGTCCCAGTCTCCGATGCCACATATTGTTTTATTCTTCAAAAGTCATGTAAGATACATTTTCTTCACTATCAACCTGATACAAGTTGTCTTCTGTTATGAATCCCTTCATAAGTGAATTTAATGTCATTCCCTTGATAGTGCATCCTTTCTGATTAAAAGTAACTATAAGGCCCGAGTCACAGAGTTGACTCACGGTGAGGAGATTATGATGTAAGCATTCTACGTAAAGGACTTCAGTCTTCTTTAGTTTCCTATTAGCTAAATCGGTACTTCCACTCCCTTTTATTTTCAGAGCCCCATCATTACCAATCGTATCGTACCATTATCCTTCCTTTGGATATCCGTTAGCAGGCTCGCATTACCTGTCATATGAGATGAACAACCGCTATCCAGAATCCACGTACTGTTTTTCTTTGTAGCATTGAGGGCCACCTCTACAAGGTTGGATTTCTCAATCTTATTCCTTTACTTCCATGAGAAATTGGATTGAATATATAGTAATTATGTCCTTTCAATTATCTATTCTGCATAACCAAGTTCTTCATAGTCAAAATATTCTTTAAGAGGAGAAAACATGTTTAAAAGAGAAACAATGTCGTGCTGACGATACATGACTTTCCTTGAACTTCGGTATGAGGTGTCCATGTCTCTTCTCAGCCTACAATTAGCAGCCTTACGACCAAAGTTAGAACAACGAAAACAATATCCATAGAATGTTTTTCTTATATAAGAATTATGATATGAATTTGTTCTCCTTTTTTGAACATCTATATCTTCTCCATTCAGATAGTATCTTGCCTCTTCTCAATAATACATGATATGGCCCAGATAGCCACAAAACTAACACATCATGAGAGGAAATGTATTCTCACTTGAATTTATCCTCATTCCTTCTTCCTTGGAAGAAAAGTTAGACTGTCTTTCATTTCTAAATGTTTGAGGATAATTTTTAGTTATCCTTTTAGTTTTTATTGAGGGTTCCTTTTTCGTCACTTTAGGTAACGTTTCAACATGTTCAACTTTCATGTAATTTTTATTTTGGATATTTTCACTTCCAGCTGTTGATGTCTCAGCCTCACCGCCAATTCCACTCTTTCCCATGCAAGTGGGTCTTTGATCACTCAAGATTTTTCCAACCCCATCTGAACCAAACTTGGCTCTTGCTAGTAATTCTTCATCTAAGAATCTTCCAAAATGTATTTTCTTCCTTGATTCTTTTGGAATTGATTCAGTCTCTAGTTTACTCCTTATAGTAACAACTTACTCTTCAAGACCCTCAAAAGTCTTGGATTTTTCATCAAGTCTGGAGGTGAGGTCATTTATGACCTTTTTCTACTCTTCAATTCTCAGCTTCAGATCCACTACATCATCATTTCTTTCAATTATTTTAGAATGAACCTTCAAAAAAATTTCCAGTCATTAAATTTTAGCTTCAAGTTGATCAGTGTATTCATTTGATTCTTCTATAATTCATTTCCACTTATTGCAACTATTACATTTAATCTTAAGCTTACTAACAACATCCTTAAGTTGCATCTCAGGATCTACACAAGTTCTCAGTCGTTATTCTTCGCCAGTATCTTCTGACTTTTCAACAGTGGCCATAATGGAAGCATGGTTCCCAGTTTTGAATTTTGGTTCTTCTTGGTCACATAATTCATTATCATCTTTTCTTCTTCACAGACAGAACTATTCCTTTGCATTTTCTTTCCAGATTTGAAGTCTCCCTTTTTGAAGTACCTTCTCCGAGACTTCTCAAAGCTTTCATCTTCATTATCTTCATCATTGATCTTTCTTAAGCACTGAGAGGCAACATGACCAACATTTCCACAAAGAAAACATGTGAGAGGTAATTTCCCGTTGAATTTCCCTTTCCCCTTCTGGAACTTCTTTGCAATGAGATAAAAAATTTATTTTTCTTCTTCATCTTCACCACTACTATGTTTTGAGATTTTCAATTTATCCATGTCCTTGAATTACATTTCCTTTCTCACAAGAGTCATAGAATCTTCTGGTTTGACTCTCATTTAATATGTTACCAATCTTCAATGTAGATCATCCAGAGAATGTTTTGAAAGATCTATTTCCTCAAGGGCTGACACCTTTGCATTGTATAGAGGTGGAAGTCTTCTTAATATTTTCTTTACAATATAAATGTCTTTTATTTCTTCACCTTGACCCCGAATTTCTCCAAGAACTTCAGTAATTCAATTGAAGAGAGAGTCTGCATTCTCGTCTTGATGAATCTTCAGATCATCAAACCGATTGTATAGCACTTGTAGTTTCACCTCCTTCACTTTGCTATCTCCTTAAAAAATATTCTCGAGTTTATCCCACATGGATTTTGCTAAGGTGAAATTCATCACCTTTAAGTAGATTTGATCATAAAGGGCTGCATTAAGTGCATTTTGTGCTTTAGCATCTGCATCAAGAATTTTCCAGTTTGTTTCAGTCATAGCCAAGACTGTTTGGTCAGTGACTTGTATTACTTGCACAGTAGAAAAGAGAACTTCCATTCCAAGAGATCTTAGATGAGATCTCATTCTTTTCTTGTAGATCTGGAAATTACATCCATCTAAGTGAGGGACTCCCCTAACATTGACTACATTCTCCATGACTATAAAGGACAGATTCAACACCAGCAACCTTTACCCTCTGATACCACTTGATGGACCTCGGGACACCCTGAGAGGGGAGGGGTGAATCAGGGTGACAACATTTTCTTTTAATATGATGGGCTTTTGTTCCCACATTGGTAGGAACATGTTGAACCTATAAGATGAATATGTTTAGAAAGAAAACATTCACATGCACAGAGAAGACACATCACTTTTTACTTGGTTCACCACTAAGGGCTACTTTTAAGGAGCATACACCGACAAGTTTTCAATCGTACCTAATTCCACTAATCTTCACTAGCTACAGATTACAAAGGTTCGGGCACAGTCACTCTGTACCAGGCTCACTGCATTTACAAAGGTTTAGGGATAGCTCACTGCTTCCCCTGGGTCACTCCTAATGACTCCCAATGGTTCACTTCCCTTAGGTGAAGTCCCACTCAGTTTATAGACGTGAAGGTATCTTCATCATTGCAAAAGAATGCATCCTATCTCATATGTAGATGCTATTTTGATGTCCAACTCTTACCATAAGTCTAATCTCACTTCGCGCTAAGGGTACCGGGTGATCTTCCAGCTTTTGTGAAACTTCAGATGGACAAATGAACTTTAACAACCCTGGCGCGCTTATCCAAGCTCGACACAAAATTTTCAATCCTGGTGTGCAAGTCACTTGTGTGGTACAAATTCGGTGCGCAGGTGACACCAAAACTACTTGCACGACACATCCTCCTTCCGTACCAATCTTACACGACTTTTCCCCTTTAACTCCCCAACTGCCTTGGTCGCGCAGCCAACAATCAGTGTGCAACCTCTACATGCGCGACCAAACAACAACTTGCGCGAGTCAACCACTTGCGTGACGAGAGCTCGAAAAATCTCTAAGTCTTGAACATCGTTACAAATGAGGAGGGGGTCCTCTATTTATAGGCAAACTGGACCCCATGCGCATTGGCGTGCAAGTCTTCGCTCAGCGCGCAGGTTCTGACACGCAGTTCATCCACCCTAGCCTCTGTCGTGCTACTCACTTGCACGACCTACACAAATACTTGCGTGGCCTTCTTACCATTTCCATATTTTGAAGTTATTTTATTGAATAACAATAGGCATGCAAGTTTCCAGTCCTCCTAGGAATCATCACCCAAGTGTCTTCACGGCGCGCAGGTCACTTGCGCGACCATCCCATAACTTGCGCAACCCTTATCCCTTTGCCATTTTCCCATGTTCTGATCTTGAAAAACATATGGCACACAAGTTTCCTCTTCATCCAGTACACGGAGCGCAAGTCACTTTACCTAAAACACTTTTCTCCATTTGTTGATTATTAGGCCCAAAAATTTGGCTAACCCTGGGAAACGGCGCCACCTTCAATATTGTTGTCTACTTGAACTGTATGATCCCTTTGTGGGTACACATTCTGAACATCCACTGCTGATTGACAACAATCAAAAACCATACTCCAAATCATGCGTAGAAGACCATGATTCCAACATTTCCAATGAACATTTCCAACGGTTTCGGGTTGTTAGCCCCAGAACACAATCACCATTCACTCTTTTATTCTGTGGAGGTGAATGAGCACGTCCCTCAGGGCCTTAATTCAAGGAGACATGAGTCCTTCCCGAAGGATCCCATCAACAATCGCCACCAAACTCGTGTGGCAGTGCGCCCTCAACATGAAGAGGGTATCATCACCAGGCGTTTGGATTAGGTTCCTTGATCCCGAGAAAGCAAGACGAACTGCTATAGGTGAAATCCGGTCAATAGTGAGCAGTTTCTCATCTCTACTATCTCCGGAGAAGTCCACCAACCTATCTTGGTGGCAAGCAACAAACGGGCACACACACCCGTCTATTTTAATTCCGTTGTCCAACAGACTCATCTTGTTGTAGCACGTCATTCCCACCAGTAAATTCTGGCAGAGTACTATAGACATGAACATACACCAGTTTATAAATCATCAGCTAGTCGATGGATCGTCTAAATACATACGATGGTTCCCGCCAACCCAATGTGTTGAAAACTGGTAAACAGGAACATACAACTACTTACACTCATCAATCCTACCAGCACCCTCGTCTGTCAGTATTGAAGGAATCTCGTCATCCATGTTCAATGGAGTTAAATCAGCAGGGACATACACCTGCTAGTATTGATCAATCCTACCAACAGTCATGTTTCGTAGCATTCGGAGAAGTCAGTCGGAAAGCTCCGGTGATGAACAGGAGGCAGACTCAACACTCTGCCCCCACACATGAGTACTGTCAGGATTCACTAATAGGAAAAGGAGGACAGGAGCAGGCATATACACCTACTCCATGCACAGAATGGACATATATTCCCATTCTGGCTGTTGAAGTCACCAATCATATTCTATAAATGGTGAAAGAGAAGAAACAAATCCATGCTCATATTCTGGATGCCTGCTAGGATATTATAATAGTTTCAACAGCATCTTAGGAAAGACACATAAATTTATCCCTACTAGTGGAGTGAGAAATCAACAGGACACTTCGGAACAGATGCATACCTCTATTCCAGTCCAAGAGGGTTGTGGGGCGTACACCCCCATATCATTCGGACAACCAAGTCAGGCACATACACCAGATTTGAGTGGAGGTAATCAGGTTAAACCGAACATTTCTCTGGATCGGGTGCATACACCATCCCATTATGACCACTTTCATCAACAAGTGCTTTCTAAATTGAGTAAGAAGGAATCTATGAAGAAGAACTGCCCCACCCAGTCAAGAAATTAAGATCCAATCTGTAATAATGCCTTGCTCAATGCTGGAGTTCTCGATGACCTCAGAAAATTATCTGTTGGAATTCAAGATTCTACTACCTCATTTATCAATAGTGGAAACATTAATTCTGAAGGTCTTCATCAGACACATCCTCATTAAGGCTTGCTTCATGACAATTCCGTCGATCTTGAAGTATAATCTTCAGATGAGAGTCACGATAACCCTCTGTGGGGCCAAAATATTAAGGAGAAAAATGTTTTATCATTTGCTGTAACCCACCATGCTGGTCCTCCCCATGATGATGAATTTTGATATGAAAGTAC
The DNA here is from genome assembly GCA_963277665.1 of Viscum album. Taxonomy (NCBI): domain Eukaryota; kingdom Viridiplantae; phylum Streptophyta; class Magnoliopsida; order Santalales; family Viscaceae; genus Viscum; species Viscum album. The sequence continues at coordinate 648,583,549 of OY728126.1, read as the reverse complement.
TCTCTGTAGTAGTAATTCGCATTGCCTGGAAAATGCTCAAATGGACAATGTAGTGATGAGAAAGACCTCTTATCTTAAGGCAATTGAAAATTTGAAGCCAGTCTTGTCTGATGCTTTACCAATATCAGGTGAAATAATTTATCAATCAAATGATAGCTTAGGGTGTAATTCATTCTCCAAACCGCCCCCGAGTCATGCATCTTCTAGTTTGATAAGTGAATTCTCTACCGATATTCTTGAATCTGATGAAGCAACAATGAAGCACCAAATCTGGTCTATCCAGGTAGAATAATCATCATGAAATGATAAGGAGGAAGTACTAAATATGAGGAAACTACTAGCGAAAGGTGAAGTGCCAGTTATGATTTGGCCTTTGGGTGACTCTCAGTATGACATTCCAGAGATGTTGAAGGAATATGGAATCCAAAATATTCATCTCAACATATGGAAAAATCATTTTCAGTTTAAAAAGAAAATATTATCTTATGATGAATATGAAAATAATGTCAAGATAATAGAAGGGTTACAATCCCAAATGGACAAGGGATCTCTCTCAGTTTCTCGATATCCGAAGGCTAAAAAGAAGCAGAGATCCATTCAGCGTTCATGCCTTGGCGCACTAAGAATATTGTTCCAGTTGATTTCCAATGCCCCATATGGTATTAATATCAGGGGATGGGGTGTCCATGGAGCACAAAATTTCACTGTACTTTCTAGTCATCAAAGCATACCAAAAACGGTTTCATGCAATGTTATTACCCCTGGCTGGCCACAACCAATTGGATTTTTTTGTAATCAAAGGCTCACTCAAGAACATGACTCAACTAGTTTCTCTCACAATCAAGCATACAGAGAACAAGTTGTGAATTACTCCTGTATCAAGAGAATGTGAATATTAAATAGGCTTCTCGTTTGGAGCATGTGCACCATCATGTGACAGAAGTGTCAGAAATCATCCTACAGTCTATTGAGCTGGGTGATAAGAGTGGATGTAGGTTGATGCATCCAACCAATTTCCTAACTAAAGTCATCATGATCAGGAGTGCTTTCAAGAATTTCTCAGATCTAGCAGCTCAATAACCACCCCAGCTTGTCGGACTAGGGACTCTTTTAACCCAACCCTCGAAATCAAAAAATAGAATTCGAGGAGTTCAGTAGGAACAGCCCCAGTCCACCAGACTGGGGACTTTTTCAAATCACCAATCTCTTCCTCAGAGGAAGTCAGTCTTCTATCAATTAGGTAAGAAGCATCAAGAGTAATGAAGAGCAAAATTATCAGGAGATTCCCTCCAAATTATGGTTCATCAAGAATTTCATGAGGTATCAAATCAACAAAAGTCAATGTCTCATCTGGGACATGGAAGAAGACAATATCGTAGAAATTATGATATAAGGGATGCAATGCATTATGCATAAATTAATGTCATCAATGTAGTTATTTCTGATCCACCAGATGAGGCTCACTTAGATGGATCAGATGAAGAGGTTCCTTCTAAAGTGGTTGTACGCATAGACACAAATGATGAAGGTGTGCGTACATGAAATCAAAGGATTACCCAGAATCTAGGTATTCCTTCAAGTAATCCACTTCCCCCTCCCAGAAAGGTGTCTAATATGGGGAAAGCAATGAATTAGGTTGTATACCCTTCCTCTGGATAAGGAAAATCACTCTCACTATAGAAAAGATTAACACAACAAGAGGAAGATATGAAACAATTAATGAGGTTGAATGCAGAACTACTTCAAAGTAGTCTTCCTCCTAAGCATACTGGAGTCAGTCAGTCAAAGGAATTTGTTGCGGCTACTGAGATGGATCAAGAATATCCCCATCTTCCAATACACCCCCGCAGGTCTAATCCTATGGGTCAAGTGCAACAACAATTGGCAGTGCTACCATCAGTTGTTGTACCAGCCACCACATATGTCCAAACTCTGGTTATTGCACCTCCTTAGGTCCAAGCTCAACCAGATGTTTCTCAAAAGTTAATAACTACTATTGATTCATTAACAGCTCGGTTAGAAGCTATGATGGGAAATCGTGCGCTAGTTAAACTAGAGAATAGAGACTACCCTGAATGGGTTGATGCAATTCCTACCCCATAAAATTTTGAAAGTACCACATTCTCAGTCTTTAATGGTTCGGGAGACCCAGAATAACACATAACACATTCTGTTTCTCGTTGCGATCCAATGATGGGAACCCCTTAGAAACTAGAAGAAGTTATGCTCAGGTGTTTTTTATAGTCATTACAAGGACCTGCTTTTATCTGGTATATAAGCTTGCAATCCCTGTCAATTACTTGGTGGGAGGATCATCGTCAACAATTCCATCATCAATTCTGCTCAACTTTGCCAAACACAATAGTTTTTGATCATACTAATTATAAGAAAAGAGAGAATGAAAGGGTTTCAGATTTCATTGCTTGTTGTAAGGGATTAACATATTCCCTATGCATTGCACTCCCTCAAGAAGAATTGTTGACAATTTGTGTGGAAAATCTGTGTGATGAGTTGCACACACTGTTGATCCCTGTGAAATGCACAAGAAGGTATCAAGACCTAAATTCAATCACCGAACAAATTTAAGACTCTCTTATAAAGACAATGAATAAATCTCATGTAATTACATCAGCTCCAAGAAGGTGAATGGGTAAAGTAGAGACTACTACAGTTATGCTTAAACAAGCACCGATACCTACTTTCAATTCAAAACCTTCATCATCCCGAAGGGTTACACCTCTGAGCTTCAACAACAGCAAAAATTTCTTCTAGATGATCAAAAATATCAAAGATGAAAAAAATTTGAGGATTTTAATAATAAAGTTTACTCTTTAGGAAATGAACAAGTTCTTGGTTACTTCATTTATGCTCTGGAAAATAATTTGGTTCAATTTCCAAGGCCCAAGAGGCCAAACATGGAAGGAGATAAAGACTGTCCCAATTATTTCCCATTTCATCAAATGTTGTGTCATCCCATTCAGGAGTGTTTTGTCTTCAGAGACCAATTGCAAAATTTTGTGGACTCGGGACAAGTCAAATTGAAAGGTTCTTCAGCTCAGGTAGCATGTGTTACTATTACAAATCTCGAGGAAGAAGGCGAGTGGAAAGAAGTCAAGAACAAAAATGTGCAAAAATATGATGATTGGTTTGTCAAAAAAACTATCAGCCTAACTCATGCCATATTGTGAAAAAAAATTGAAGAAAACAATTGTGTCTTCTACCGTGAATGCCACAGTAAAACCCTCTTCATCCAATGGAAAATTTTCAAAGAAACGACATAATTTAAAGAAATAAGATCAATCAGAATAAGATTAAATCACGTCAAAGCAGAAATTATCTTTGACTCTGGAAAATTTTATACCATCTACTTCAAAGCCACGGGCACCTCCCCATCAAATGGAACAACCTAAATTATCTAGTCAAGCAGAGTCTTTATCGGATTAAGAGTTAATCTCTGGTTCTATTAATATGATTCACAAAATAGATTCTCATGCCAATCATAGTTTTGAACTTGATGAAACAAGGATCCCTATATCAAACAGAGGAATCAGAGGTAGTTCCAGAGGCTCAGGGTATAGGGTAATACATACATCTTTTAGAGGCCACTATTCCAATTCTACCCCTTCTAGAACTGTGTATGCGTTAGAAACTCATGGTAGAGCCCTTCAACATGCTCAACAAGAACAAGCAAGTTCTTCCACACAAGGAAGATTCAGTCCTGGCACAGTTATTCTGGATGATCGGTTGGAGGTTCCACCTTCTTCTTCATAGAATGAAAATAGAACAAATCGGTCTAATATTCCAAAGCCAGGAGTATTACCAACTCTTATCCCGGTACAAGATGCATCAACATCTAAAGCATCAAATTCTAAGGTACCTGTGAAATCACATGTTCCTGTTGGGAAACACAGACCTTAGGATCAAATGTATGATGTATTAAAACACATGGCCCAAGTACCGGCCATGTTATCAATTTTGGATGCCTTAAATTTATCAAAGGATCTTTGGGAGGCACTCATCGGGGATTTTTCAAGTTCTCAGGAATTTGAATCTGAAATTGCTACAGCTGACGTCTACCATGTAGAGAATAATCCTGTAGAATGTCATTCAGTGATGTCTTTCACATATGAAGATGAAGATGTTGTCGTGCATGTACATATTAGTCCTTCATACTTATCTGGAAAGGTCAATGGTGAAGACGTTCAAAGATATTTCATTAATAATGGTCCTAGAGTCAACCTTATCCCCATTCGTGACTTCATAGATTGAGCCTCATAGATTCTGATTTATCACCTTATACTTTGATGTTACAAGGATATGATAAAAATAAATAAGAACCAATGGGAAAGATTTCACTCAGGAATTAGTTTGGAGATCTTGTATCCAATTCATATTTCATGGTTGTTGATCATGATACAGCCTTCATCGTTTTGCTTGGAAGTCCTTGGAAACATCAACATGCATCTATCCCTTCATCATATCGTCAATGCCTCAAATATTGTTTTGATGGTCCAATTGGGACATTGTATGGTGATAAATCCCCCTTCAAAACATGTGAATCTCAATGCATTGAGGCGTAATTCTATCACATGAAGGGTAAGGAGAAATACACAACATGGGAGGTTACCAAAGTTAATGATCCATATGTTTTGTAAAAGATTTCAGCAATCCCATTCACATTTGTGAGTATAGATTATGTGTTTCCTATCTGTCAAATTGATAGGATAGACCATAATCCAAATACTCTTATGGAAACATCCAATATGTCAATTACCGCAATCAAGCCAGACAACATGGGAGAAATTGGAGATTCACCAAGCAATAATGAAATCCCAAATGAAGATGTCTTCATTTCATCTGCTAAAATCCAACAAATCTATACTTCGCCAACTAGGCTCGAAGAAATTTTAACAATGTGTCAGAGGTGAAGGATGATGTCGATTCTCAATCCATCATCTCCTCTTCATTACCCAAGGAAGATCCTTCATCATCAATAGAGTGAGAAATGGAAGCATCTTCTTCGAGATGTTCAAATTTTGACATCTCTCCTAATCATGAAAGTTTTTCTTCATCATCTAATATGCAAGTAGAAACAGAAGAAATAACACATGTTGAAGAAGAAGAGGAAGATCTCAGATATTCTTCTCCAGCATTTGAAGAGGGTATCTCTACCACCATAGATGAACACAAGGAAATAAATCAGGGTACAAAATAAGATCCACACCCCACATTAATTAGTGCATCCATGAATCCTGAAGAGAAAGATATGTATATTTCATTTTTAAAGAAAAATCAAGATATATATACTTGCAACTATACAGAGATTCTAGGGCTTGATCCTGATGTTGTTAATCATCGTTTGGGTTTTTCAGAAGACCATCAAGGATTTAAGAAAGCCGCAAGAAGAACACACCCATCCTATGCTTCCAAAATTGAAACTGCTATGCATAACTTTATCAAAGATAACATCGTAAGAGAAGTTCAATATCCCAAGTGGTTGGATAATATTGTCCCTATGAAAAAGAAGAATGGACAAATTATAGTTTGTATTGATTTCAAAGATCTTAATCGGTATTGTCCTAATGTTGATTTTCATGTCCCGATTATAGAACTCTTAATTGATGAAAAAAATAGCTATGAATCAGTTTCCTTTATGGATGGATATTATGAATATAATCAAATCCAAGTTGCTCCATAAGATGAAGAATCTACACCTTTCAGATCCCCTTAGGGTGTGTTTTTCTATCGGGTAAATCCCTTTGGCCGGAAGAATGCAGGCGCAAAAATATCAGCGTGCCATGCATCGTATCTTCAAACCTGTTTTAGCAAAGTCTGTTGAATTTTATGTGGGAGATTTGGTTGTTAAATCCAGGAGACATTCTAATCACTTGGATGATTTGGAAGTCATATTCCACAAACTCCAACAGCACAATTTGATGATGAACCCCTTAAAATGGGCTTTTTGGGTAACCTCAGGAAAATTTCTCGGCTTTGTTGTATGCCATCATGGTATCAAAGTCAATCCGGAAAAGAAAAATTTGATCCTTGGTATGTCACCTCCTAGAAATTTGAAATAATTGAGAGGGATTCAAGGACACTTGGCCTACATTCGGCGTTTCATCGCCAATTTGGCAGGCAAAAGTTTACCCTTCACCAAGTTGATGAAGAAGGGAGTCACTTACCAGTGGATTGAAAAATGTCAAGTATCATTCGATATTATCAAGAAATATATCTATATTCCACCGATATTAATGCCACATGTTGATGGAAGACCAATTATCCTCTATGTGACAGCTTTAGAGCGGTCATTGGGTGCCATTCTTTCTCAGAAGAATGATGCTGGGAATGAAAACAACCTCTACTATCTTAGTCAGACTATGCTTGATGCAGAAACCCAATATTCAAATATTGAGAAGTGTTTCCTATAATTAATCTTTGCAGTTTAGAAGTTGAGACACTACCTGGAACATCACGAGGTCCAATTGGTATCTCGTAATAACCTGCTCAAATTCATACTTTGTCGCCCAATGCTTATAGGACGTCTGACAAGGTGGGCAGTTATTATTTTAATTTTTCATACTATCCACCGAGATATATATTCGATTCCCAGTGGGTGTATAATATAACATATTTATTTATATGTTTTATGTGAGATAATAGAATTTTATTGACATTGAAATTCGTAGGCTAGTTATTTAATCATGAGATTTTTTCTCTTACTTTATTTCACATGACACAAATATTTTATACACATGACATGGATCATTCAAAAATAATAGGTATTTTCCACCACACAGTTATAGGCATGTATTAACATATATTTCAGGTGGTCTAGGAGTAGTGAGTGTATGTGGTTTTAGATTTGTGGAAGAACACACAGTGGTTTATATAACTATAAAAAATATTGTAATTAATATAAAATGATTCCTCAAAATTCACAAAACAATTCACAAACCAATACCATCAAATATATATAACATAATAAGTTATAGAACAAAAAATAAATTCCTAAAATGTCACATGTTTAATGATAGCACCACAAAATCTCTCACTGGTTGATCATATAATAATCATAAAAAGAGTGAATAAATTGAAACAACAATATGGTCTTGAGTACTAACCTAATATATTCTCCATAAATCATTAATTATTTCCATCTCTCATATCTTACTTTATCATTCTCTCCCAATTATGAATCCATACATGAGGTTTTCATGGGATCTAATGTTAAATGTCTGACTAAATAAGAAGTTATTATAACTATGATGTCCACCACATATGGATTTCCACACATAACCAATATATAACATGAAAATAAAATATTGCATTCGAAAAAATGAATAAATAATAACTTGTATAAAAAATATGTTTCTTTAAAATGGGTGTCATTAAATATACATGGGTGTGTCTATACCTATATTTTTCTATATAGATACTATTAACTCATATTTTCCATTATATGTCTTTAAACTAGTGGCTTAGAAAATTTCAACTTATATATTCCATCATATGTCATTATTAACTAGGTTATTGTGGAATGAATTGCTCGTTCTACCATATCTCACCCACTCCTTGGGTCAAAATAGTGACTAGCATTAGTTTGATCACATATAATAAATACAGTATGATGGAATCTTGGTCACCCTCAGTTCTATATTATAACATTGATCCCAATTTTTGAAACACTTTCTTCCCCTGGTTTTTTATACATTTTATAAATATTTCTTTTATAAATAGTCCATACCCTTGGATCTATATAAATTTATCATTATCATGGTTTTAATAAAATTTGATTAATAATTTTTTCACAAATTAATTATCTCCTAAGACAAAATATTTTCCACCACCACCATCATCAGACCTAAACAAGTCCTTGGGTAAGAATTATTCATGTATAAGGGTATATTAACTCACATAAAAACCACAAGTTGGGATTGAACATCATCTAGGTTCTATAGCATCTAAAATATATCATATTTAGAATGGATGTTACCCATATTTATGTAAAATATAATCAAATATCATGTTTCAATGACACCCAAATCAAATCAACAAAAATAGTGTTAATAATATTTAAATTATTTCTTAAATTATATACACAATAAGTTAGACATTTCACTAATAAAAAATCATCAAATGTATCATATGGTTCTAAAACCATGATAAAAATAATATATATTTCCATGGATAACCAATCTAAAATAATGAATTTTACCATCACAATATCCATACTATTCCAAAATGGTGTTATCCGATTTTTAGAAACCTCTGTATAGTAGAATAACTACTCAGTGAGATTAACATACATTAACATAATTTATTTTGAATTAGGTTTTAATTAGATAAACATAAAAATAAATTTAATTAGTAAAAGGAATGGAATAACAATGATCTCACATTAATGGATAATAATAGTTCGTATAATCACTATATAGGTGTATAAAAATGATTTCCATCTTAAAAATACCATGATACACTCAATATAGAGGAATATTTGGATTTTCCTTGCACACAAACAAAACACACCCTTAGTTTATAAGGAATCTCATGGTTTTACATGCCATACCCCACTCAAAGGGAATAATGGGATTCTATCCCATAGTCCACATTATTATATTATTTAATTTATACACCTATAGATTCCATATATCACCTAAAAAATATTTATTATTAGAAACATCACTGTAAACAGTCATGGAAACTAATACAATGAATAATGGTTCCATCAAATTAGAAAAAATTAGACACACCTAATTAAAGTCAATGTAAGGAAAAATTATTTTAGATTAACATCAATCACAATCACATTAAAACACCACTTATCACATGATTAATAACATAATTAATGAACCATATTGATATTATTAGTGTCTAGATACCCCTATTTGAGTTTTTATATTATGTTGTTTTTGTCGAGAAACATCATTAAATCTATATTAGTCATCTCCAATCATCAAGAGGCCCTAATGAAACATAAATTTAGAATTTTTTATATAACTTTACTAAATATTTAATGGGATGGTGTAATAATTATATCACCATTACAAATGAGCTGGGAATCCATTCCAGAACATATCAGGGCCACAACTAAAAAAAATTCCAACATTCAATACTAATTGATTAAAAAAATTAAAATCTTATTTTATGAATGTAATGAATGAATTTCTGTTAGGTAGATAACATTGTGAAACTGTAGAAAATCAATGAGGTTTATCATATTTGATCATCCAATTAATAACCCAATATAATTAGACAACACATTGTGTAAATTAACCAACATTCAAGGAGAATCTCTACCGATTACATATTCCATATGAGATAAAATTATAAGAAATTTTGTATAATTATTATACATACTATAATGGATATTAATTATAAGAAGTAAAAAAAATAATTCAAAACAAATACATTCGAAATATTGATTTTTTAAGAGATAAGTGAAGGGATGATGTGTTCGAACACAACCTATTTAGATTCTATAAAAATGTATATCCTCAAAGGGGTGATCAATTATAATGGTCCAAAACACAAACATGTATCATTGAAAAATAGGACAAGATGAATATTTTTCCTTGACCAAGATTAGTCACAATAGAATTCCTTACTCTCATAGAAATTTTAGAGAATAACCTTGTTGTCTACCATGAAATGTACCACCCCATCATTTATACTGATGTTGCATTACATATTCATTTCCATTAATATTATAGAACATATACCACATTATGATTCCCCTATGTGTGATACGATGCTTCCCATGCATTAAATATCATTATTTTGGATATATAAAACCTACCCTAATTCTCAGATAATACCACAATAAACTTATTAGTCATTTAGTGATTTCTAGAAACACCTACTTGAGATGACCAAATTCTTAGAATAGAAATATGTTAACAAGTTCTCAACAAAATATTATTTCCAAGAAAAATATCATTTTCCCCCTATATCTCACAAAAGTATAATAACATGGGTTGTTATAAATATAAAGAAATTATAAAAATATCTATTTTTTATATTAATATAACTAATTTCATCAATTAATTTAGATATTTTCATTTCATCCACATTTAATAGTTTAATCACCATTATCATTTCATGCTGACATAAAATTTTAATTTATATTTAAAAATAAAAAACTATTTAAAATATATAAAATATATCTCAATTGCCTTTAGATTTCAATTTGTAACAATTAATTTCGAATTAATCCAATAAATTATTCAATTAAATAATATACACAATAATATTATTACATAAATATATAAATTAATTACCACTAATATCACATATTTTTATATATATTCAATGATTCTAGTCACTTTTAATGAATTCCTTATCACCTTAAAAAACTTCCATAACATTTATAAAAAACATGGATTTTCACGTTACTAAAATACATTACACTTCATAGAAGTAATTCATTTTGAACAGACCATGATTAAAATTTCACATCATATATAAATTTTTAAATTGGAAAATAAATTATCACAATTTTTGTAACAATGATTACATTATAATAAATCATAATAAAAAAATTAAATTTTTAAAGGAACTGATATTTTGGATCCATTAAAATAAATAATATGTTCAATAACATGCATCGAATGGTACATTCAGTGTAGAAAATACATCAATATTTCTATAATAAATTACTTGGAAGAGGAATAACATCCTTTATTTTAAAATAACATATGAACATTTATTTTTATTTTCATTATTTTTTAACCCTAAATAAAAATATTTCTATTAAAAAAATTTATTTTACATCTTCTCTTATAATTATGTATTTGGTTGTTGATATTATGGTTTAAATTTCATTTAGAAACACATAGATTATATTTCTTTAATAAAAATCAATTACCTTTATAAAAATTTATTATCTAATATAACTATATCTTACATATCAATTTATATATATGAAACATGTTTTTTCACAGAAATATTCTTACATGATGTAGTGTTTTACACTATAGATAAAATAATAATAAATTAAATGAGAAAATATTATTTTATAATTTTAAATAAACGTTTAAATATTATTTATATGGATTAAATAATTATTTTTTTCATTAATGATAATTAATATGTTTAATCATTAATTTCAAAGGTAAAAATAAAATTTTGTTAAAATGATAAAATTAAAAAAGAAAAGGCTTTAATAATAATTACATTGCCTCAAATTGAACAAGTGGGAAAACATTAGACCTTATATATTCAGAAATCAATATTTTAAAAAAATTTAATAGATGAACATAGAATAGTGTGAGAGAATTTTTGAAAAACAGAAATAATTTCAAAAAGTACACCTTCTCTTTTCTTATAAAATGGAACAACTTACACCGTCCAAATACATAATAAACCTTAGATTTCTTATATATAATCTTCCATTTTCCCTCACTATATCTCTTTTCCTAAATAATTATCCCTAGTACTCTCATAGCTATCATATTCTCTTTAATATAATTTAAAATTCCATGGAACGATCAAGTCTCCAACTTATATATTTTCACCTTGTTTTTTCATTCTAGATATAACTCTTCAATATATCATTTCAATATAATAATATAATAAATTGTGTATGATTATATTATTTTTTATATATTACTAGAATAACTCAAATTTATTCACTTATAAACACTTAGTAAAACGATGGAACAACATTGTGTCAGTGTGTGGACTACCGTATCCATGAAGTGACATTGTTTTTTTCATTACTAACCCTCATGAAAGGTCTAAATTATGTTATAGAAGGATACATATTATATTTATCTTGTATTTTTTAAATATTAATATAACATATGCCTTAATATTTTCTCAAGAATTGAGAAACAAGGACACTAATAATTTATATTTGATATATCTTACCTCTATGATGTGACACTTTTTTATTTCATTTATATTTTCATAAATTATAAAACCATATTAAAATAATGTTCGCAAAAAAAAAATTAGAAAACAATCCCAATACTCAAATTAGAGTAATATAATTTTAGAAAAAAAAACATCCATAACATGACTTTCCAATCACATAAAAGAGTTTTCATGTTTTGGTTAATTTACCCACAAATGTGAACAATTTCCTTAAATTCAATTATTAGTCACAATGAGGACATGAAAAATAATTTTATTTCAATATATGTTTAAAATAATAATAATATTTTAATTCTATAAATTATATATATTATATTGTAATTATTATTAATTTAAAATTTTCGTTCTCTTATATTATCAAAATATGAAAACCCTGATTTTATTTTGATGCAAAAAATGGATAAAATTTACAATAAATAAATTTAATTTGAAAAAAATTGATCAAATATAATAAAAAATATAATTATAATGTATTAGTTCATTTATATAATAAAATTATTTTGTTATTAAGGATCCAATGTATATGTGTAGAGCGAATCTAGAAAAAGATAATAGATTTCATCTTAATTATCCATCATTGATATATATTTAATATTAATGAAAATGTTTTTAAATATGTGGTTTATATAGTTTATAAATTATATAAATTATATTTAATTCTCATTTAATAATTTAATTTGATGTTTGGTTCAATTCCCTCCAATTTATTGTGTTAAATTGAACTTTTACCTTAGTTTTAAGGTTTTTGTCACAACTCTTCTTAATTTAGACATTTTTTAATGTTAATCATCACATTATTTTTTATATGGTCAATATATTCCAAAATGATTCATTTTTGTATAATTCATGATATATATAATGTGATTTTTTAAAAACTATATAAATTTAAAGCATCCATTAACATTTAATTCAAATATATCTAATTTAAAAATAAATTCATTTTTCTGTATTTAATGTGTAACATATTGGTTTTCCGGTATAATACAATTTTGATTATATATTTTAAATTTATGTAATTTTTGGGTAGTGTTTCAAGTTAATAAATATGGATTTTGAGTGATTTTGAATTTATTCATGGGGTGCACAATTTCATCATGTTTAGTAGAAACAATGCACTATCTATAAGAATCCATGCAATGCATTTTTGGAGTTATAAGGAAGGACCATGGTAAGAGTATCATATTTCTAAATATTTCACATTATTGGGGAATGTGTGTGAATGGGTAGAGTAGGGAAATGCATGGTTGGAATACAATTTTACAATTTATGCATCCTAACCACGTGGATACCTAGTTTAGGGCAAGTGAGATATGCATGACTGTATCACTATTTGAAAACATGTGAGACAAACCAAAAGACATTTAATTTATAATCCCAAAATTATATTTGAAATTATATTTATTCATAGGTCCAACATATTTCAAATATTAAAAAAACACAAAAATGGTTCCCATTTCATGAAATAATAATATGTTTCCGAATAAATTCAAAAAAAAATATCAAATAGAAGATAAATTTTCAAGATTATGTGGGGATTAGAGATAAGAATCCAACATATGAATAAATGAAAAAAACAACATTATGTGTTCCATTATCTAGCCTTTAATTTTCATCACTATTATATATCAAACAGTATATCATCATGGTCAATAAAAACAAACATGGATCTACCTAAGGAGGGTGAACTCAAATGATCGAAGTGAGAGATAATGAGGGGATAAAAGGAGATAAAGATACATGAAATAATTAATTATTGATATATTAGGATCTATAAAGAACATTGATTTACAAATTATTCTTCTAGATCAATGTGAATATCTAAATGAGCCAAAGTATGAAGATGAGTACAAGGTCTAAGAAAAATATTGAAAAATTTGGGGAGTAGTGTATTATATATTTTTTAAAATGTAACATAATTATAATTAGACATATGCCACATGGTTTTTCAAACTATGAAAATGATAAAACACATTATCCAGATAGCTACATGTTTATAAAACATGTTATGGGAATAAGTGTGCCAAACGTACAGTGGCATTGACATTAGGGAACCAATCACAAGTTTGGAACACACATTTTGAAAACATTGTGCCAACTATGATTTTACACACTATCTCAATACTAAAAAATACATACCATGTAAAATATTTGTAAAAAATATGATTCACCGGTATTCCTTTCGTGTACCTCTAATGATATTTTTCATAGATTCCTAGACTAACTTCATTTTTTACTAATAATTCTCATTATATGAATCTAAAACACTATAAAGCATTGAAAAGCCTTTTTTAAAATCTAAAAAACATAACCCATATATTATATATCAAGATTATAAATAATTAATTGTGAACTACATGATGATAAGGGTGTTACATTCTCCTCACTATTACTCCTTCCATATTCGGAATGTTGATGAATTGTTTTTATCCAGAAGTGCTCAATCCATTTCTCCCTCATTTCTTGTCCATGTTCCCATGTTCCCTCCAAAATATGATCATTATTGCAAAGAAACATTATTAAAGATATTACTCTCCCAAGTATAACAATATATTTACTATCTAGAATTTTTACAAAAACCCGAATTAAGGAGGAATTTTGTTTAATATCAGCATAGACATAACGAATGGCATGGTGAGGATCAGGATATAACCTCTATAATTTTGGAAACATTAATTGATATTGGATACTAAATTTTTTATGAAATTTATAATAATATTAATAAATTAAGGAACGAGTTTGATGCATGTTAAATGACTAATGAGATTCATTTAAAGGATTAATTTGTTTATGATAAAAATTTTGTCCTAAAATATTGAACAATTTGGTTGGTGGGTTTCCAAAGTCCATGGTCATTGTATAAGATGTCATTCTATTAGATGTATGTATTATGTTCAAAGATAAACACCATCAATGGAAACACTATTTGTGAGTTTATGGAATGATGCATGTCTTTGTTGGTTGTAATATGGAAATGTTTATACCGAATTTCAATGAATGGTAATGTATTTTTTAATGATATTTTCGAAATGTATTATAGATATGGATTGATATTATTTTTTTATATTTTATTGGATTAATATTTTATAAAATGACCTAAGAAGTTCTTGTGGTACTGGTAACTTTTAAGAATTTTTTGTTTAATTTATACTTAGTTCATACATGCTACATTCCTGGAAATATTTTTGTGTATTCATGTATCATATAAAAAGACATATATAAATTAATGGTATCTTATTTAATATGTGATTTATATTTTTAACATGGGTTTTTAAGTAGTTGTGGATCTTGTAAAATGTTTGAGTGAATTATTGGATAATTCAAAATTTTTTAAATTGGTCCATGTTTTCATTTTGTGTTGTTATACGTTATTTATTTTTAGGTTATCAGTATATTTTAAAATTATGTTGGTTTCATTTTTTATATTCCTTTTATAGTGATGGATAATATAAGAGTATCAGAAGTTATAACCTATATTTTCTATTTTTTTAATTTAATGGAAAATCAACCACCACATTTTTTTCACACTACATATTTTTTTTCATGATTTTCTGTCATGGGGATGTCACATAAATTTACTTTCATTATTTCGGCATCAAAAGACAATGGGTTGTTGTAGGAAATTACTTGAATCCTTTGAGAAATTTTTATGTTTAACACCATGGCCCATGTTTTATGATTTAAATGATTCAATATTTTTTATTTATGATCCTCTTATACATCATCTTATTTAATGTTATATATAATATTTATTCCTGTCATGGGTGTTTTGTTCGTAATATACGAAGTCTATAAATGGGTTTTCTAACTAAAATCATTGAATTGTGTCATAATCACTCATATTCATTTGTTTTATTTTAGGATTGATTTATTTTATATTGTGATCATTTTTTGATGTATTCCACATTATTTTTTGGTAAATTATATTTCAGAAAAAATTATCCTTCCCCTATGATTTTTATACCTCATTAAAATGTATTTTGATTAGAATAAATCCTATAATTTTAAATTAATATTTCTTTAATGTAAATAGATTTACATCCCCCATATGTTCCCTTTTACATATTTTATATAATATAATTATTTTATATAAATATATTATTCAATTTATTAATTTTTTTAAAATTTATTTTATATTATTTATGATATGTTTTTTCAAAATGGTTATTCTTAAATGATCCAATCTTTGATCATAATCACAAATTAAATTCATTATAATAGAACCCACATTTTTTTAATAATATTTTATCATCGTTATATTTCTAATGATTATCTTTAAAAATAATTTTGATTCAAAGTATTTTAATTTCATTTAGATAAATATTTTTATTTTTTAACTTTTCTATATTGAAATATTCGTTGGAAAATTAATTTCTTTTCAATGTATTTTGAATTATCATTTCATGAAAACATTATAACTATTTAATTTTCCATAATTTAAGACTATTTAAATAGAAATTATATTTCATTTTAATTTCACATAATTTTATTAAAACCCTTATGTATTTTTAAGGACATTTTATTTAGAACGAACAATACTTATATCTAAAAATGTATTCTCTTTTACTTCAAATATATTTTTTTAATGTAATTGTATACTTAAATACAATATTTTATTGAAAACTATATCATTTGCACTTATATTGACACTAAATGGATTATCATTTATGATGTTATTTTTATTACTATAAATATATTTTTATGATATGATTTATTTTTAAAAAAATTAAAAAAAATTATATTATTTGTTTTCTTCAATTTATGTTATGTGATTATTTTATGGGATCATGTAAATTATGCAATTTAGGTAATGGTTTTTTTGTTTATAATTAGTCACTTTGTATATCTGTTTATATTTACATGGTTTTATTGAATGTGAAGGACTTCCATTTTTATGTTTAGAAAATCCATAATTAATCATTGGGTTCGTTAAAACAGGTTTATAATTTAATTTTTTTTATAGATATTTTTATGGATTATGATGTGTGGTGTCCTATGTAACACTCCCATAAATTTGATTATTATTATAGATATTGAGCCAAAAAATAGTACAAGGGAAGATATATCCTATGAAAAAAAGAACA
Source organism: Viscum album (assembly GCA_963277665.1). NCBI lineage: Eukaryota > Viridiplantae > Streptophyta > Magnoliopsida > Santalales > Viscaceae > Viscum > Viscum album. The sequence goes on along the minus strand of OY728126.1, from coordinate 648,566,594 downwards.
ATAGGAGATTAATCCCAAACTAGTGAGGTACCCAAGATTATTTTTCCAAAAAAACTATGGAACCATGTTATATTTATCCCCAGAAAAAATGGATCCTGAGATTATTTATCCCAAAATATAGGGTACACAAGAAATATTTATCCCTAATACAATGGGGAATATAGGAGTTTCTATAATAGGCCTAGTGCTACACGATAGAAATATAGAATTCCAAGATGTCATGTGGATTGTTTTGTAATAATTTTCATATGGTTACTATTGTGACACAATTCAAATATGTTCAGAAAATTATGATAAATTGTTTAGGATGCATTTCATTTTTAGGAAATTATTTTATTATATTATTATGAATTATTTTTAAGGTATTCCACAGATATACATCGTGATAATAATATATATAATTTATGAGATTTGTTGGAGACATTTTATAAATTTAATTATTCATCAATAATTTTTTATGATTGTATGAAACTCTATAATGATTTATTATTATCATATAAGGTATTTTCACATTTTATTATAAATTTATGTCTCCCTCAAGTTCTCCTCCAGGTTTATAATATATTACTCTATGAAAAATTTTCCAATACTGTGTCTTTTGGCAATCTAATTTCATATGATTCAACTCCCATGGTTAAGAAGAATATTATTTCATGTCAGGTTTATAAGAATGTGTGTTTATGGGATAACTATTATAAAATATTTATAGTTAAGTAAAATAATTTGTTATATAATTAATCTCCAAGAATGTAATACTATCAATCATTGAGTTGTGTGAATATTTTCATGATGTGATAATTAGATGATTATATCAATATATTGTTTATTTATTTTTATATTGGGACATTATATTTTTTATCAAATGAAGGGTTTAGTTATTTTTTGACATTAGTTTATTTAAAACTGGAGACTAGATTTGAAAACATTAGCTAAAACTATAGGAATATATATATGGAATGTGTCTTGGTATATGATCACATCATGGAATTTGGGAATATTATAAAGTTGATGGTATTCAATATAAATAAATCATTTTTGAAATACTAAAAGTGGATATTTTCCCTAGAATTGGAGTACCTAGGTTTGTTAACTATTTAGATGGGTTTTTGGGTATTTTGTTAATAATAACCTCATGCTTGAAAAAAAATATGAAAGAAAAACCTAGAATGACACTCTCAGTGGTTGGTTTTATGTTCATCACATTCTATTTAGAATGATGTAAGACATAATTATTTTTTTAATGAAATAGGTTATGATGTATGGGAGGACCCAAACTAAAATATCATTTTTTGATCTAATAGAGATTTAGTATTAAATTAAAGATAATATGATAGTTTCAAAGAGTAATATATTTTGTGTGTTAGTTTGTCATAATTATTTTACAATATAAATATTTATTACTAATGATTAATAATTATTTTTAAAAAATTTAGAAGAATGGTGAAACCATGAAAATAATCGATATGATGTATTATATAGTAATGAGAAACCATCTGAGATAGAATCATTAATTAAAATTGTTTTGGTTATACTGAACAAAATATATATTATAATGACTAATAATTGTAGTATTTCTTAAAAATTTAACTAAAAAAAGAATAAAATCGTGTGTTTCATAGATAATCACGTGTTTTAGAATTTTATGAAATGAATATTAAACTTCTTTCATGTCAAAAATATTTTTTGAAGATCTTCTGAGAATGTATTAGTGGAACAATGAAGTAATTCATGAGTAGATGAATTGTATATTGGGAAAATAATTATCAGTCATCTATGAAGATGTTGATCAATTAAAAAAGGTGATGATTTTCCAACACAAAAATTATTGTATTTTGGGGGATACTGAAAAAAATATTCGTACCGAATATCATGCAAGGATAACAATCATAAGAAGAATATTAAACGAAAGGATCATAGAAAACTATATGATATCCATATTTATAAATATAGATCATAAAAAAGAAGCATAAAATTTATATGCACCCTCCACTATATATTTTTTAATATCTATTTAGAATGTATTTCTTTGAAATAATAGTAAGCCTATGATGTTTTTTAAGGCAATCAATTTAACCAAAAAAATACTTTATATTATCTTTTCTTAGTATTGTATGCTGGTAATATGTATATCATAGTATAATTCATGTTAAGCATACTAATTTTTATTTTATGTGAATTAAATGTCATATAGGGAATTGAATGTCTCTCTTTACATGGATTTAATAGTAATTTTTTAAAAAGGAACTCTATTTTCAAATTTCAAATCAACATATGATCATCAATAATTATAGGGATGACTGTGAGACTTCATGGAGAAATGATTCCAATAAATTTGTTTTCATTCCTAATAAGGAATGATGTTGGGGTCAAATTGTTTTTAAGTAAATAAATATTTGGATATGCATCTTAGGGAGGAATATATGAGTTCCATAATATCACCAAAATTTCAATGTTGATTAAATATAGAAAAATAAAATTCAGGAAATATAAACTAAATTGATACTCATAAATTTACTCATTAGTAAATTATAACAAAAATTATTAGGAAGATATATTTTTATTTTGGATATTGAAAGGACCATATATTTTAGATCCTTTAAAATAAATTTTATGTTCTATTACATATGTCACATGACACACCCAATGTATTAAAACAATAACATAATAAGATAATAATAATAATTATTATTATATTGTAACTACGAGGATGATATCTATTAAATATTCAAAAGGTAAATAATTAATATTAGTTAATATTGAATTCAGATATTTTTAAAAAACTCAATTTAACTTGTATTATCTATTTTCATTTCAAATAAAAATTTTATAATCTTATCGTTATTATTATATAAAATATAGATCAGTTTTTTGTTTACAATAATTATAATTTAAATAGTGAATTAATTTTGGATTCCACTAAATTCGTTTATTTTTAGTTTAAAAAAAATGATTTTTATGAAATATATATTTAATATTTTTATTATTATGTAATATTATGAGATATATTAAAATAACATTTATGAAATAGGAAAATAGTTTATGAACAAAATTATGACCATTAAAATATTATTTTATTTTATAGTTATCTATCCAATATATGTTAAAACTATATTAAAAGTAATGTTTGATAAAAACAACATTTATCATCATTTTCCTCAAATTAATTATTTAGATAGATAAATTCATCCCAGGATTTCCCTTCAATCCTATGTATTGTTATTCAATTTATAAATCAATTTATATAATTAAAATATATAACCTTGATAATTATATGTTATATATAAATTTATAAAATGAAATCATTATTTTTTTCCAGAATGTGTTTTATGTGTTTATGTTCTTAAGACATAAAATTAACATTTCAAACCATTAGAAATTTCTTGTATTAAATTATTTTATAACATATAATTTATTGAATATAATTTTAAAAAGGATCCAATCGTTATTTATTTATTAATTTTAATTACTTCTCTTGCATTGAAAATATCATGGTGAGAGTAAATTTTGGAAAAAAGATGGAAGTAAAAAATAAAAACTCATGAATCACTCTTACATTTCCTTATAAAAAATGTATATTGGAGGTTTTGATATTATCATGCCCCAAAACCCCTCTATTTTCACATCTGTGTCACATATCCTTATATAGTTCCATTATATTATTGAAAAAGATGATTAGTGTGAAGGATCCCTTTTTCTATTCATATAAAATGGTATATATTCTACCCATAATAGATTCACAAAACGTTATAATTCCTAGATTTTATTCTTCAATTATAGTCTCCATAAAAATAACAACATAAGTAATCCCCAATTCACTCATATATATCATATTCAATTCAATTTCTCATGAGCTTTCATGGAAAATTCAAGTATCCAATGTTAATTATATTTACTTATTCTATTTATCTTCACAATTTGACTCCTAAAAATATCTTATTACCATAAGAATATAATTTTATATTTATCATCATTAGTAGTAAGATTTCTTATATTAATTTTATATCACTTATGTATTCATTTAATTTAATATAGAAAAAATAAATAACAACATTAGTGCATTGAATGGACTACCGCCTCCAATAATAAATATTATCTATTATTCTTTACCATCATTTATATTTGGTTTTATTTGTGGTAATGATGAATAGATATGATATATCTCATATGATAATGATTAAATAATTTCTATTTAATATCCACCATCTCCTCTAACATGAATTCGGAAATGGGACTACTAAACTAGGACACGTGAGGACTCCCACCTCCATGATGAAAAATTATTCAATTTTCATCTTGATTTCAATGGATTATTAAAAAATATTCAAATATATTTTACAATAATAATTAAATGAAAATAATATAATTATTCTTATATTATAATTATATATTGTAATAAAATCATTAACCATAGTCTTTGATTATGTTATATCTTATTCATTTTTGAGTTTATTGAACCACCTATATGAACAATAAATTAATTTTCAATTAAAGATGAATTTGGGGAGACGAAAGATAATATAGTTATAGTCTATATAAAACATTATAGTTACTATATGGTTATATAAATAATATATTTGTGTGTTTATATTATTTATTGAGTAACAATTTATTTCTATAAAATTACCAAAATAATCAGACATATATTAAATTTTAATTAAAACACATAGATGAACAACAAAACAATTAAACAGAATATGATAAAAAATTGTTTATATTAAATAATGTATATAATGATAAGGTTACTAATAATTTATATAATAACCTTTGAATATTAGTTTAGTAATTAAAGTGCATGTTTAGCATCAATATGGAATAGTATATGATATTTTAACTCAGATTACCTTCATTGATATATAGTTCATATTAATACAACAATTTATATTAAATATGGGTTTATAATGAATAGTTAATATTAAATTCGTAAAATTGTAATTCATTCTTTTTTTTATAATTATATTATTTTAATTTTATAGAGTTATTAAATATTTTTTCATAGTTTGTATGGATTATCATCATCAATAAATATTCATTGATACATATTTTAATGTTATTGAGAAATTTCATTTTAAATTTTTTTTACAGACCAACAATGTATTTTAAAATACAATATGTATATTTAATGGTATTTTTTTAAACCGTATAAATTTCATTTTTTCAATAAATTTTTGTTTAAAATTTACATATTTCTTAAGGCTTTATTTACATAATATTTTAATCAATTGATATATATATATATATATATATATATATTTCACTCCCTGTTTCAAATTTATTGGTACTAATTATTCTCTATTTTTATTTTCATCTGTATCCAATAATACCTAATTTTATTAAATGTTCATCATAGATTTTATTCCTCTTAAGGCGTTTTGACTGAAAAGATAAAAGGACTATAAAGGGTTTAACTAACACAAATTTTTCATCTAGTCATAATCATTCTTCTTATTCTATTGTCTTTATTGATTAATCATTTATCAACTATATCTATTTTGGGATGAATTCCCCTTTATTTTCTAGGGAAACTATTTCTCACACTATTATCTTCTAAATTGTTAAAATTAAAGATTTCTTAAAACAAATTTGGTTCTTAATAATTCCAATTATATTTAATAGATATATTTTTTGTGAACATATTTTTACACCTGAAAACTGTTTTATTTTCCTTATTAAAAACTGAAATTCATTTTATCTCCAATTTTCCATTCATTTCAATTACATTATTTTAAAAAATTTTGATTCATAATTTTATAATTATGTATGTTTTGATATTGTTATTAATAAATTTTCATATTTATTTTATTTCCATTTACAATTTTATATAATTTTCTCTATATTATATTATGATAAAAATACATTTTTTTATACATTAAAAAGTAATCATTTTAAGAATAAATTTTTTAAATTTATTAGTACATCATTCATATAATAAATATGTAATTTTTATAGAATCTAGTACTAAATGATATATAAAAAATTTATTGTTTTGAATGTGCTGTCACATAATTTTGTTAAACGAATTATTTCATATTCATGAATCAATTATTAGGGATTTTTTTAATGTAAACGTTTTTTAATGTATATTTACATGCATTATTATGAATCCTTTATTTATTTTCATGAATAATATATTTCAGACACATTATATTAATATTTTCTAAAATATTTTGATTTCCATCAGAAAAATGTTTTTAGAAATTAATTTTCTATCAGTTGACTTAGAATTTTTTTAAAATTATTTATTTAATATTATGTTTAAAATCTAAGTCATTCATTTTATAAATATGTGTTTTCATCACCATTAATTTATTAATATGTCTTGATTAATTTTGAAAATATATTATTTTTTATCTTTTGATTTTTTTAGTCAATTTTATATGATTATTTGGGGTGATCATGATTTAAATTTTATGCAATTAAAATATTTATGTTATTTGATATTATTTGGTTGTTTTTTGTAACCCATTTTATTATCATGTGTTATTTATGAACTATTAATTATATCATTTTCTATGATTATGAAACACAATATTTTTTCATTAATTAATCAATATATAATTATGTTTGGGATTTTATTTAACTTGTATGTTTTTATGAATATGGGTGGGGTCCCTAATCATCCCAAAAAGAATTTTTTAGATTTTATAAATCACCTATAATTTTGAAAAATCCGTGTATTTATCCGAAAACAAATGTTCTATGGATGATTTATCCAAAGTCAATGATTTTCAATGTTGGATTTATCCAAATTTAATGAAGTACATGGTAGGTTTTTTTCTATTAAAATGAGGTACCTGGGAGGATTTATAATAATATAAAGGGTGAATGTTATTATTTAACAGATTATAAAGGATTCATGAGAGTATTTTACACCAATGATAAAGAGGTATAATAGTGGTTTTTTCCAATCCCAAGGATATATAGGATGATTATCCCAATCCCATTATGGTACATGGATATATTTCGTTAAACTATTTCAGTTTTTTTCTATATCAACATTTTTATGTTGCTCTGAAAATTATAATATTCATTCTAGATTTTATTCACATTAATGATCATTTATGATGACATGATTATGCCACATTTTTAGTTAATTAATAACATTCATGCCACACTAGCATGTTATATGATTATTGGTATATTTTTTGAGACATGTCATATAATTTATTCATCATTAACAATGATTCTATAATATTATATGAATCATGTGTTTTTATTAAAATAATATAACATTGTGTGATATTTGAATGTTACATTTTTGTTTTCCAAATTTTCATCACCATGTTTATGATCTATTAATCTATGATTTGTTTTTTCTAAACTAATAATTTTATCTCTTCCTTTTCTTATGATTCTTAACCCCATTTTTTATAGAAGATAATTTCATATATGATAACATTGAAAGGGTTTCCTAGGAAATAATTTAAGATAAGTTTTTAATGTACTATAAAATAATATTTTTTATGTAACTAACATCCCAAAAACAAAACCTATCAGTACTCATGTTGTGATACTATTTGTGAGATGTAATAGTTAAATCATGCTATCATTGCATTATTTATGAATGATTTGCATGGTTTTCCAAATTTTGGGTGATGAGTTTAATTAAAATATACAATGTTTTTCTCATCATTATAATGAAGTAAGGAAAAATTTATAGGAAAAAAGAAGTCTTCCAAAAAATGTGTTTATATTTTTCATAAAATAAGATAATAATGAAAAAAAATCGACATGTTTAGAGTGGGAGAAGATAAATACATGTGTTAAAATATTTCAATTATATAGAAACACTATTTAAATCAATGGATTTGATACCATAAAACATGGAATATGAAATTTATTTCGTAATAAGGCATTGATCACAGTCATTCTATTTAAAAAACCATGTAAAATTTGGTTTCTCTTCCTTATTAAGAATGATATGTTGTTTACTCCCTTTGAATAATTTTGAGAATAAAATTATAAAGAATCATAATTTTATTGAATCTAACATATTTTATCCCATCTGGGTTAAGTTAAATAATATATATTTATACATAACATTGTTTAATTGAAAATAATTTTCTTTAGGTTAAGAGTATAATATTTCGAAAAAAAATCATAAGGTTTTCAATATATTAAATGGTTATAAAATATGTTTAACCAATGAATGTGAATAATCATAAAATAAATTAAAATATGATACTGGTTCTGAAATCCTATTTGATAAATTTTAATCCAATATATATAAAAATTTCATGAACATGAGTATTGTTCATTCTAAAAACCATGTGCATATTAACAGTTTAAACAATATAATATTCATGAAATAGATAATGTGATCAATTCTTATTGAGAATGAAATATCTCCTTTTTCTTAATATAATTTATTTTTATATTTTATAATATTGTATAAAATTCATTAGTTTCATAACATGGATATAGAAACTTATGAGATATATTACAAATAGTAAATTCTTTTTATCTTCATTCATGTTTTTCTATACACATACATCAACTAAATCGATTCATCCAACATGGTTGAATTTTAATATTATGGAGTTCATGTATTCATTATGGATATCCCAAAAATATAAAAGATTTATAATTAATAAAAATAATATGGAATCATTTTTAATACAAGTATATTAATTATCCTTTATAATGAAGATAAAGAGTTTTTATATGATGAAATGTTTTTATAAAATTTATATAGTGATTAAAAAATTTCTTCAAATCATCATTGAAATTTTAAAAATTTTTCTTAATGAAAAATTTAATGGGGAATATATATTTATGAAATAATGATAAAGACCTTATCTTAATTTTCTATGCTTTATCGGTCAAGACGACTCACCAAGAATCATATATGTTCATGATTCATTGATTCTAGAAATATATTCATTGAGAATAAAATTACATTCCATTTTGATATCATAGGCAGAAGAGAATGAAAATAAGAAATATATAAAAAATTATTAATTTTTTATTTATTTGAATAATGGAATGAAAAATATTAATAACAAAACATGATCATATTTTTTCTTGGACTATATATAAAAGAATTATTGAATAATGTTTTATTAAATAAATTAATTATTAAATGTTATTTGTTATGAATTATTTAGTCAAATTCCACATTTAATTGAAATTAAATTGTCGCATACCACGTATAATTTTTAGTATTATTAGTCTTGAATGAACACTTCTAGGTCCTGAACTACGAAACAAACATTATTGATGTTATGAATACTAGGACACCCTTATAGGTAGGGTATATTGATATCAAAATTATTCATATCATAATTACCACATTAATTCTCCCACTTATTTATAAAGTAACTTATGGTCTTCAGAAAAATCATATATATTAAAATCTAATAAAAAATACAAGACATATAAACAACACCAGCGCATTTTATTTTTTATGTTGATCGAAAAATTTCATACTCTATTAATGGTTGACTAAAACCATTAATTCAATTAATCAAAATACAATAATGAACATTGCTTATATGGGTCCCACCTAATTTTATCCCTACAAAACCAACGATAGGGGATCATATTATGATAACTAAAACAAATAATTTAAAAAAATCACAAAATTTATCCCTTGTGAAAAAAATCATTTGTTGAGAATATCTTCTATTAAAGTATACTATATAAATTTTTACTACCTTATTTTCCAAATACCATTGATTTTTTAATGTATGTTACTATAGACCACTATATGTAGAATATATTTAGTATATCCATTATGTTTCATATGTCAAAAATAATTAATCTCAATGGATGTACCACTATTAGATCATGTTGAAATGTTTTCATCCACTTATTTGATTGATCATTATATTTAATATAACCTTAACATGTTTCTAGGATTATATTCCATCATCTCTTGAAGAAACTATAACCACAATTCCATAAATTTTCATCGACTATAATATAGCAATTCATATAATTCTCTAAACAATGATATGAAGATGCTAATATTTATCTCACAAAATACTGGTTGGTCTTGTATAGGATTCCCGATCAACTAAAATTTATTTCCTCTAATATCCCAACATCATATAAAACATTATTTTAAGATCTATAAATCCACCTACATCACCCCTCTATAAGTTATTTATTAAAAAAAATTTTATATGTGCCTGATAATTTATCCTTTCGGAAATAAAATTTCCAATATATTGATGCAACATCATCCACCAGATTATAAATTGATTCTTTGGTATGTTCTACAACGAAATTCCCCACACATATCTAGAAAATATTTATAATTGTATAACCAAATTTTCTCTTACGTGGTAATTTTTTGACATGGTAAACATTAAGATCAATAAAATGAATAAAAATATAACGAAAAATACAAGGTGCATGAAGACATTCTATAATCCATGAAGAATATAATTTTCCAAGGAAGTTTTTATATAGTTAGCATCCCCTATTTGAACCATTTATAATCATCATTGGGGATTCCAACCCAAAATATTAATAACACGATCTTCGATTAAATTATTATACTTCCATTTGAATAGATACATGATTTTTTTACAATTAAAACATTTTTATGAATAATTAATATTTTTATATAGACCCATTAGGAATATGCAATATGCATAATTTTCATCTAATCACTCATTATAGACATTATATTTTGAATAAATTTCACTAATATTCAACAAATTTAGTATTTTGGGAAGATCGGGATCTTGAAATACCTTTGGAACCAACTACTATCTAAAGAATTATAAACACTAATGTACTATCAAAATTCTATATTCTTATTTAAGGAACTATGAAAAAAAATAAAACCAGCAAAAATTATAATATATAATTACCCTTAAATTATTATATTTATTCGATAACATTACCTACGCAAAACATTGACATAAAATGATACGTTGATATATTTAAATAGAAATAAAATTATTAAGTATGATCATAAAAATATAATATTTTATTACTTGTAATGTGTCAGATTAAAAGATTTGTGAAATATTTGTTGGTTGAAATTAATCCCTACAATTAATATGAATGAAATTCAATTTGTATAGATAAATGAATATATAAAAGTATATGAATACTAATATTCTTCAAAAATGGAATTATTATATCATTAAAAATGCATATTATATTAGAAAATAAGAAAATAAACTGATAATATTAATACTATATTTAAAAAAAATAATTTCAATTAGTAAGAAATTGGACTAATGAATTGTTTATATTTTAAATAGTTTCTTTATTGTATAGACTTCTTCCATATATATATTGTGATTTTATTTTAATAATTAGTTACTAAACCTCATAAATGTAATTTCAAGAAATAAATCATATTATTGATTAAAAAAAATATACTCTTACAATAAACTTTTTATATACTTCCTGGTAGAATTACTTTACATTGAATAGTGAAAAACACCCAGTTTACAAAAAAAAATATTTCACCAAATTATTAATATATAAATATGAATTTTTAATTCATTATTAATATTTATAATTTTAAAAAAGAATTATAAATGAGAATTTGTTATTTAAAAAAATTGTTTTTAAATTAAAGAAATACATAATTGATATTCTACAACATTAAGAATATTTTATTGAAATTTTATTTAATATATTATAAATTTGTAATTTAAAATTAATCATCATCCGATTAATTTTTTTAGAAAAATGAAATTTATTTACAATATATATTAGGTGGGATATATTTATATATTATTTAAATTTATATAATGATGAATAATGATTAACAATACTTTGATAAAAACTAGTTTCAACAGTAACATCTAAAAGGGTAAAATTATTTATTCGATGGTTAATGGTTTTGAAAATGGTAAAAACATTTACAGAAAAGTTTTTATAATGTTTTTATTAAACTTATATAATTCCTCCTCTATTATATTAAATTTTTTTGACATAAAATGATTAACATGGTATTCTGATATATTAAGTTGTCATATTTAAAAAATGTGATTGTCAATAGATATAAAATGGGACTGTCCTGAAACCTTAAAAACACTCATTAAATTTTTATATCCACTAGATACTCGTCCCTTTTACCATTCTATATTATCCTCTGTCACCCTATTATGCCTTTTCTCATAAGAAATTATCCTAATCCATCCATTTTCAAAGGATGGACCAATCAAATCGGAAAGTACTCAACATGAGTAAATATTTCTACTTAACAATATGAATTTATATTAATATTTTCCAAAAAAATATGTAAATATTGTAACAATACAATGTTTATAAATGGTATATTTATCATAAAATGTATTTTTGTTATAATAAACTATTCATTATTATAAATATAATGAATCTAACAAACATATAATTCATTTACTAATATTTTTAAATTTATCTCCAATGAAACCAATTAATATTACAAACATTATAGTTGGTATTAAATATAAAATATAAATGATAAAATTGTAAAATATGGATCACCCCAATCATGTAAAATCATCACCCATGCTACCATAAATAGAGAAAAGAAAAAAAAGTATTTGTAAAACATTTTACATCATATAATATAGAAAATAAATATCATTAGAGGAATTATGTTAAATAAAGGTTTAAAGAATTGTGTGTTATTTATGGGTAGTAAGTTGACTATTTGAATAAAAATGTTACCTATAGAATATTAACCTGATCTTTAAGAATAGTAACATGGCCATTGGGAACAACAAAATTACGTTTGGAATAAAAACATAAACTTTAATATAAAAAATTATTAAATAAATAATATTTATCATGATTAATATATGTAAATAAAAATATTATATTTCCAAAAAATAAATATCATGATTAAAATTCTCAAATAAAATATTAACACAATTATAATAGAGTTTAGTTTAGAGTATTTCATAAAAAAATAATTTTTATATTAAAAATTAAAAATACATATGTTAGATTATTATGTTTATATAATTTATATCACTATTGAAATTAGAATGTCTTTATTTTTCAAGGTGATCAGTGGAACAATTATTAAAAACTTCAATTTTCAGGTGAATACTAAAAATACATTTTTATTATAAATATTTTATCTTATAATTTATAAATAATTATTTAATAATTACCTAAACCCTTATATAACATAATGTTAAGACATTATTGATTTTATTTCATAAATGATTCATTAAATAAAATAAACATGAATTTTCATACATTAATTTCAATTTACAAAACCTAATATTAAAAGTGATCCTATAAAATAAGAATTTTTTTTTTCAAATTTCCTTATTAAGGAACCAAAAAATATTATTTATAACGTTTATTGACAGTATTAAACCTATAATATTATATGTATATGTGATTTATATTGTAAAAAATTTACTATCCATGTTTTACCTTTGATATAATATTTTATCAAATATTTTATTCTAAAAATACCCCACTCAATGATAAATAATCTCACTCCCTCCCCAATATAGGCCACTCATTCACTAAAAGAAAATTCCTAAACTCATCCAAAATTCATAATCCATGTCTCCATCATATACATGAATTAATTATAGAGTATTTCATCTCAAAAAATTAATGTATTTGTTGTGGAATATTAGATAAACTACAACAAGGATTAAATATGTTTCAATCAATTTTTCTTATTTTTATTTTTTTTTCATATATTTAAATTTTCCACACCTCTTAGACAGAATAAATAACTATATAATTAAATGGGATTAAATTTAATATTAAATTAAAGACAATAAACTACTATAATTATAATATTTAAACTACATATAAATTTCAAACAACAGTTTCCTACTCTCCCAACAGTGTCCCTTCAAAGGCCATTTAACCACCTATAGAGACATTCCCATTTGAACACATAAAACCTTAATTATGGATTTTTTATTATGAATTAAATAAATTATATAGATAAGTAATAATATTTATGTTATTTTTTTTGAATTAATATTTCTAATTTATATATGAAATGTAACGAAGAAAATTCTAAATGTGGATAAATTATATATTATTAATGAAAACATGATATAAAAATGACTACCCTATAAGAAAGGAAATGAATAAAATAATCAAATATTTATAATGGATAAAAAATGGTAAAATATAATATTAATCATCTTCTTGAATAATTTTTTAATAAATATATTTTTAGTTTTTAGAAGGTGTAAAATTGAACAAATAATGTTGGAATTAAGGTAAGGGGATTCTCAAACCCAACTCTCTTTCGTTGAGTCTTCAATCATTCACATAAATTTCAATAGGTAAATCCCATTAATATTTCATTTTTATGATTTTATTAATCTTCCAACTTTCTTTTGGGTATATATATGTGTCCGCAATGATTTTTAGGGAAAATATAATTATTTTCCAAAAAAATCATTCTAAACCAATTATTCAACTCTAAAAGTCCCAGTTTATTTTATGATCATTGAGAGGGGAGGGGTGAATCAGTGATCCCATTTTATAATTCCCCTTTTTTAATATCCCCAATTTTTTTAATTAATCATTTGTGAAGAGTTAAATCCTTGATCCACGCATCATGTATCTTACTACTTTACTTAATATGATCCTGTAAAAAGGCACAAAAGTAAAGGATTTTCATGGTTTTTTAAAAATACCTACTCCTTTTCGTGATGTTTATACACCCAAAATGGAGTATTTACTTTATAAAAATGTTATTATAAATAATGATTGGTAAAACTCCCAAATTACAATCATGTTATACCCCCAAAATGTAATTCACCTTTTTAGTTAGATATCACCCCAACAACACTATATTCATCAAAAAACTAGTTATACCCCTAGCATCATCTTCTTTCATTTGTTTGATCAATTCAAATTTGAATGATTGAATGATCTTACAACACAATCTTGTACGATATGACTTTATAATATACCTATTAATGTAATTTAAAAAATATCTGAAAATTTATATTGGTATTTCTAACTAATTATCATCACCAGTAATGTTTAGTTGCATGAGTGAAAAAAATTCTCAGTCAATCAAATATTCCATTGGATTGATCTATTATACTCACTTATATATGTATAATTGAATCACACACTATCATAAAAATTAAATGAGTGAATAAATTTTACAATCTCCAAACAAATATTACATTATTTGTCACCTTAATTCATGTTCTCATAAGTAATATATTTCATTGAATCTGTATTCTTTATATATTTGTTCATTATACACACACACAAACACACACTATATCTCTCTTTTTATTTATTTTTGGGTCAAAATATGTTTATTTTTAATGTTCATGAAACCACCTTCATGGTAAACTGAATGGGTATAGTCCATTTTATTGTGAAATCCCGTATTCCCAAAATATAGTTTAGGTTTAACTATATTTCAGGTCTATCACAACAATATAGAAAGGCTTCGATATCTTGCTGTTTCACACAATCTAAGGAGATGTAATGCAATATCCATGTATGGATTCATAGAATAATTCATTTCAGGTCATCATAAAAGTTATATGCACATGTTTATAACTCGTGGTAGCCTTATTCTCCTTACACTAAGGACATATTTCCGTGGGTAAGAAAGTGTTGCAGGGAACACATATTTCTTTTCCGAAAACCGAAATGTGTGGTTCTATATTTCATCGAAAATGAGATCTCTTTCGATATCAATTGCGAGAAACCCTTGGACAAGGTATCTTTATTTATAGGAAAGGAACACAAATCCTTGATCCATCTATGATTTGAATTTTGTGCTATGTCCCCAACTCATTCAAATCAGGAATTCTTTTAGTCCCATGGCGTATCATCAACCACCTGAGACATTTGGGAATCCCTAAAACTTATGCCACATTTAATAAAATTTTTATTCCATTAATCTAATACACTCAATTTTGGTTTCATCCCCATTTTATTCCCATTATTAATGCTTTAATTCAAACTTTCTCAAATATCCTTTGTGATCATTTTCAGTCTCAGATGATACTCTTTCCTTTATATTTTGTTTCATTCATGAAAATATAATTTCTTTAAAGATATCGTGATAGAAAGACGACCACCATATTATATGTTAGATAATAAATAGTGGAAGGAATCATGAACATAGATGTGTGGCTGAATACTTGGCATGATTATATGAATTAGGAATGCCTACGGTGGTCTGTGGTAGAAGTTGGTGGAGCTAAAAATTGTGGTAGTCATGAATTCGTCAAAAATGATATCTCCTTACTTTTTAGACATGGGAACAATAACCCACGTCACCATTATCCCACATCGGAACCTCTACCTATTTTTATACACTATATCAATCATGCACAGTGGGGGTGATAATAATTATTCTATTCACCTCTTACTACTACCCTGTACAAATTTGTCAGGCACACTCTGTGCTCACTTCTTCACAAGATTCAATGCACTCCCTACATAGAATCAATAATTTTTCTTAGTATTATACAAGATCATACTTTCCTCAAGTAAATTTTCCAGGATGGACTCTATTGGAAATGGATGTCCAAAGTTCCATTATATTCCCTTGGTTGAATCAGGATGGTTCACTTGCATGGATGACCATTATTATTTAATAAGACCCATACAAATAGTTGGTTCAAAACTAGGTTTATAATTAAATTCAGTATAAAATGAATAGAAACCCCATATTATCTCAATACATTTAACTACCCTACTCCCAATAATAATTTATCTTTGATGTAAAAAATGTGTCACTAGAAAAATATGTATTTTCAACTAAGAACTAGTTCAACAGTCGTTAGATTTTAGTTTGTATAATTTTCTAGTATGACATCAAATATAATTTCTTGAATCCAAAATCACACTCCAAACATAATTAATTCAACCATACACTCATAAAAAAAAATTGATCTCTTAATGAAAACAAATTATTATACATCTATCAATAATATCCCCCATTTTATTTTTTGACAATATATTTTAATCACACTTAATATAAGTCAATATGTGTTACAATAGTTTACCCCCTTATGGGAAATCAAATGAAATGGGTATGTGGGGACTATTCAAGAAAATTTTACCATTCTTTTGAAGAATATCTTCATGATTATTTATGATAGAGGGATGATTTCACATGGTCAACAAAGCAAATATCCTTCAGTTAAACCATTCTATTTCTAATTGGGTTAACCCTATATACGAAACAAGTGAGATATGACCATGGTTTTCAGTATTGTCTACAATAAACATTTCATGTTAAATTATGCTTAGAATGTATCAATTATTATCCAAGGGGTTAAAAATTATAAAAATATTCAATGGAATGAAAAAAATCCTACACATATTTCAATAAACACTTCTCCCATTCAAGTGATGCATCCTTCTCCTTAGATTCCATAATAAATAGTACAAAATAATGTATATGTTATGGAATAAGAGGGGATATTTTCTTATGATTTATTTGATAGGAGAAGGTTGAACATGATTTTTCATCCTTATCTTAATAATGCACTATATTGGAATTTCTTTGGTGAGAATATCTATAACATGATCATTAGTTGAAATATATTCTTACTTGATATCTCCAAAAACCGCAATATAATTATTAAAATGATATATGAAATAAATATTCAGTGATCATTTTTATTTTATTGGATTTTAAAACAATGTAATGGTACTTTTATTATCGAATAGAATCAGTAGTTTGTTTTCAGTCACAATTTTCAAATCTACTAGTAGCACTTGTATCTATATATCGATAAACATGCATATGTAGCTGCCAAATATTAAGTCTTAATTGTCCTAAATGTTACTAAATTATTCATCGTACTATACTATCTAAAAATATTTACTTAAAAAATATGGTTCTTACTTATGTTGATCTATTATTTGTATAATCTACAGCCCAATTGACATCTATAACGCGCAAAAACATCATTTTTTTCTCTGTTTTTATGAAAGAACATAAATCAAATATCCTTTCTCATATCTCAAAATTATTGTATCTATAAATAAATGAGACTCTTTTGGATCACATTGAAATTAGGTACATATAGTCACTACTTAATATATATATTTCTTAGATGTTATGAGATAATGTAGGCATCTGATGATTCTTCTAAAATCATTATAATTAAATTTTTTTTTATTACCATCATTAAATAATTTGTTTCCAACTGAATTGGGTTTTAGAACTTATTTTTAATTTTCCATTCCAATATTCTTTTAAAAAATCCCTCATATACTTCCAAAATGATAGAAATATTGAATTTGGTTATTTATCAAACCGAAATCCTATATTATATGTCATCTGACCAAGAGTGGACATCTCAAAATTTAATTTAATTTTAGTAGAAAATTATTCACATAGTCCATCCTTGTCACCAAAAAATGTCATGACATCCACATATATAATTATTATAAGATTATTGATGGAATTTTCTCTCTTATTAATGTTTTTGTCAACATTATGCATCCAAAACTTTTTATCCCTTAGGCATCCATATTATGTAATGTACCAATATCTAAAGGACTATTTTAAACCATGAACATATTTTGTCAAACCACATACCATGTGGCCATATTTTTCTAGAAAAACACAATCTAGTTTTTCATTATACATCTATTCTTCAAGATCTCAATTTTGTAAGTCATATTTCTCATAAATTTGATAGAAATATAATTCCTCTACCCTGAAACCCCAAAGAAAATTCAAATGGTTTCTAGTATTCCTAATATATAAAATGTTTCTTTAAATTAAATTCATTCCATTTGTGAATATCCTTTACATACTATCATATAATTGATTCTTGAAACATCACCTTTCATATTTAGTTTATTTCAAAAAATCCACTTGGTGCTAATAAATTTTTTAATTGTGGGTCTCAATAAAAGATCTCATGTGGAATTAATCTCAATTCTATTAAGAAGCACATTTATAGATTGTATCCATTTTCATGATAAATTTCTTATGTAACTGTATGATGTTCACTTGGAAAATATGTGTAGTTTGATCTTCAATTGTTAATCTTATTCTTTTATTCACTGGATATAATTGATTACCTATGATATTTTATTTATCAACATGGTTCTTTTATTTTTTATAATATTTACTTGTATTTGCATTAGCTTGTAATTCATTACTATTATATTCAGAATTTAAATCAATTTTATTTGTTTCCCTCTCATAATATTCAACATTATACTATTTATTATTATTACTCATTCATTAAAGCATTTTTCATCTGTATTATCAATAATTTCTTATTTGATCCTTTTCAATAATTATAATATCCCATAAATCAACTATATTCTTCATCCATTTTTTCTAACAACTGAACCC
The DNA here is from genome assembly GCA_963277665.1 of Viscum album. Classification (NCBI taxonomy): domain Eukaryota; kingdom Viridiplantae; phylum Streptophyta; class Magnoliopsida; order Santalales; family Viscaceae; genus Viscum; species Viscum album. Next base: position 648,547,348 of record OY728126.1, on the reverse strand, counting down.
TTTGAAAACATATAAGTATCTCATGAATATTTCAAACACTTCCTTTTCTTTTAATTTACATTGAATAATGTTTTAAATATTTGTGATATTGGGACTTCCAAATACGATGATGTATTTAACCATTTGGGTTTTTGAAACAAATTTCTTATGTTATAATTTGTGTTTTTGTTCTTGGTAGACATATATTCTATATATGTATGGTAGTGCACATATATCCTCTCTTTTATAACATTGATATGTTGTGTTCAGCTAAAATAAATTCTCTCATTTCAACTATTCATCCATTACTTCTATTAGCTACCCATTTTTTGTGTAGTATAAAAATGTATATGGATATATGATACCATGTTTGCATATATTGAATTCAAAATCATCATGGTTATCCTACAAGACATTGCCTGACCTCGATTTCTTGATATTGAGAAACATCTCCTTCACATATTTCCTTCTATATTTTCTAAACATTTTAGTTTCTTATGAGTTGTTCTTATTAAACACTATGTTTTTCATTCTTGTGTAATAATCAACAAATATTATGAAATGGAGGCCATATATTATATATTTTTGAATCATTGGCCCACATATTCCTATATGAATAAGTTAAAGAGGCCTAGTAGATAGGATATCCACCCCAATGTGTAAACATTGGGTAAATATTTTGTTATGTGACATTTTAAAAATTTGCACATTTTCCTTTTTCGTATTGATATGATCTCTCAAAATTTCGTACATCAGGATTTACGAAATTCTTATAAAACCATGATGGAGAACTATAATATACTAGGGGATTGATTCATAATTGTAACTAAAAAAATAAATAAATAGAATCACTAATATTAAATAAATTGCTAGTGGTCATTTTCAAGGTCTGATTATTCTATCCTACAATATTCAGATTATGATAAATGAGGCATTTTTAAAAAAAAAACTCATGTACATCATCACAATGTTTTCTAACAGTAAGAAAATTTTTCGTGAACCCTTCAACAAATAACAAATTATTAGACTTTATATTGATTCTTATAATCATTACTTCTAAAACTTCCTTTATTTTCAAAGTATAATAATTTCCAAAGATGAAAGCTCCTCCTTTGTGATTTTAAATGATTCCCATAATTTTTGTATCACTGGTAACATGTTATGATCATCCACTGCCATGAATCCATGACTTGGTTTTACTACATTCATTAAGTGAAACATTAGAAAAACAATATTTTTCATCACTTATTTTATGAAGTACATTTCCTTTGGTTCCATTGAATGTTTATTCTGGGAGAATACTAATAAAATTTTCAGCAACATTGGCTTCCAGATCAAATCATCAACATACATACTCTAAATAGCCAAATTTTTTATGAGTTGGAAAATCAGATAATTTTTTTATGATTTCTTTCATAATATTTATATCTATTTTGTTTTCATAATAAGACCCCCTCGTTAATGGATCATTTCTAGTATGGAAATTTTTATACGAACCCAACTTTTCATTTTACCCAAACACTGCACAAAACATGTAGTATCGTTTAATCCATGACCATTACCGATTATAAAATACATGCCTTTAAGATTTTTTTTGTTTTCCTTCCATAAAATGATTTTGTCTCTATCATGAGGGAACAAATCTTCTTTGAGAAGTTCCATATTCATTTAGAATATAAAAATATGTCAAACTAGAATTTGTTCTCCAAAATTGTCTCAGATTTATTTTTGGACCTTCATTGTGATATAAAACAGATTTATTTTGAGATTTGATAAGTGTTAAATTGATAAGCTTCTTTATCCCATCATTTCATCAGTTTGTTATAATTCTAGTTTGACCATAATATCGTTGTTAAAAAGTTTTATCATATTTTTTAATATATTTAGCTTTTCATGGTATTCAGACTAATTAATTACCTATTCTTCTTTTTTAGGTATAGATTTATTCTATGGTCTTTTACCATATTTTCTACCATATCTACCCTCAATTTGTCTCTTTTTATTTATTCAATACAAAAAAAAATTATTTCATTTCTCATTTTTTCTTTTCCTCAGTTATATTTTTTATTTCTATCAATAAAAGTCTCTTATCTTTCTTGATCATTTTATTTTTCACAAGAAAATATCTAATTCATTATTCTCCATATATTCTAAATCTGTCCATTCACTTTTATCATATTCAATGATGGATTTATAAAATTATTTTTCAACACGAGCCATGAAATTAGGTGCATATTCTGATTGGTTTCTAGTAGTAGAGTAGACATCTTCTTATTTTCTCACGTTGATTCTTTGGAAATATCCCAAAAATTTTGGCTAATTGTTTTTAATTATATAATATTTTTCAGAGATTGCACACTCTAAAAATACATGATTCTGAGGCCTAGACATCTCAGAATAGAATTTTGAACTTTTTTAAGGTACGTTCAGCAAACGTGTGATTAGGAATTTCTATCTTTTGAACTGGTACTCTGATAAAAAATTTGAAGGAGCCATTGAACTCAAACACCAAGAGTCTTCGTGAAGTTTATTAACTTTAGCTGGAAAGGGTTGTGCAAAAAAGTTATTTTTCAAACATTTCGAGAAATCAAATAAATTAATTTAAACTAATTATTTTATTTATTTCCTCCCCATTGGGTGGAGGATGACAATTTTGTAGGGCAGAGTCCATGCGGCAATGATGCTCATTAATGAGACGCATTAGTGGACCATATCACACATTGTAACATTGCAATAAATTAAGCATAACAGTGACATTGTTTCTTAAATTAATAGCATAACGACACATCATTATATCATAATATAAATGATTCAATGCTTTTATTTTTATTAAAACAAAATGTGGGATAATTGGGAATTAAAATTTGGGGATTATCTAAAAAATATATGATAGTTATCCTCTCCATCAAAGAATGATGAACGCTGGTCTGACTTAATAATCTTCAACATGCCTCGAAGAACATTTTCGTAAGCGATATTGACATTGTGAAACCATGGGGTTGAATGGTTCGACATCGAACATCAACAATGTAGAGTTTTATGATTTTTATGTATTTGATAGTTTCTTCCAAGTTCTTGAAAAGTAAAGATAAGCACAGACCAACCAACAAAGGAGATGATCTATGAATCACTAGTTCCTGTGGGTAGATATTTGTGCATGGTTTTAAATTAGGGTTTCACTATTTCCTGTGTGGTTAAATATTTTCTGCAAGCTTAAACTCTAACGCGGAGGACACTATTACACATGAACAAGTCCTGGGCCCTCTACAATAGTTATTAAATTTTATTTCTTTGAGGAAGATATACCTAGACTTTTTGAAAGTGAGTTTCGGGCCTTCCTAGTGAATTTGATGGCCGAACGATTCCGTAGACATAATTGTTCGACAAACAGACCACTGAAGCAACTCTGGTGGTCTGTAGGATATACATCCTACAACAGCAGTGACAGTCGCAGTAGGAGCATGGGGGTGCACCCATCGGGATTATATAGGGACAAGAAGATACATGCAAACTGTTATTCTAGTGAGGAGAAGTGATGCCCATTGACACCTCGTGCAGGGGGTGGCCCACATCTTGGCCACCCAAATGTAGTGAGCTGCAATCCATTGACCGCAGTTGGATTCAAAATACCAGGGGAACCCCACCAGCTGCATCGCATGACCAGTTATCATATAGTAGGCCACACCCAAGCCAATTCCCTGATTGGGCCCACACACTTTTGGATAATCCAAATGAGATCGAGTCATCAGGTGACCCGGTGGGCTGGACTCTCGGCCAAATTGGGCTGGGTCCAGTGAGGCCCATTGTGTCTATCCTACAGGCAATGCCAGACTAGACTGACCAAAACCCAAATTGAGTCAGATTGAGTCTTTCTAATTAAACAATGGTTATCTGGAACTCTCGTGATGGGTTGGTTGTATCGGTCCGGCTGGGTCGGACCAGGACAAGACACTAACAACCCAATATTTACTAAAATCCCCCAATCATTAAACCATGGAGTCTGATTTATTTATTTTTAGTGGAGTTGAGACCCTCACTGTGGGGTGTTCCTTCTGATACACTCATCTTGTGTTTTTTAAGAATTTTTTGTACGACCATGTTCTATCAGACTTGAATCCAACAAGGATGTTTTTACTAAAAAGTCGTTAACTTATCGACCGAGTTCCAATCGATGCTTCTTCTATTGCATTTTGACCCCTATGAATAGACAGTTCTTTAGTGTTGCTCATTTTGGGACTTTGTGGCAGTTGTAGAATGATTGATGGCTTAAGGAGCGAATGCTTCAGAAATCAAGCGTGCTAAGTGCGGGAATACAATGTCTAGCTATGACATGACGAACAAATACTGATATTATGTGGGTTAGCAAATAGTGATCATTTGTAGGTTAGTACCTAGCGATCCTCTATGGGTCATCACCTATAAATCCTTATAGAGTTATCACCTCGTGATCCTCCATGGGTCATCACAAAGAGATCCTCTGTGGGTCAGCACCTAGTGACCCTATGAGGGTCAGTAGCAGAGCCTCTCGAAAGAATAATATGATCCATATTTACGAATAATCATCTTCAGTTATATACTTATGTTATACATGTTGTGAGTTTCATATTTTATTTTGTTCTATGTGTTTGAGATTTTTCTTGGTGGAACTACCTCTACCGTATTTTCCCTTTGTTAGTTATCCCTTCTTGGATTAATGACAGAACATTGGGGGTATGTGGTTTCCTACAGTGTATTGTTATATACAGACATGTACATGATTCACCTGCACGTGTTGGTCTGGTTCATATGATCAATGTTTCGATAGAAGTTCTTAGGGGGATAGGACTAATAGATTCTTTGATGGTGGACTTGGTAGCCATGTACTCAGTGGGACCTACTATGACCGAACAGACATGAGAAACTACTTTGGATTCAAGTATCGTTACTACTCTCATGATCAGGTGGTGTTTTCCATGGATGGCCATCATAGTTTCCTTTTTTACTTTGCAGTTTTCAGTCACATGTTGGGTTTGTATTCAGGACCACTGCCATTTAGTTGTACGCACACTCATATTTGTCATAGAGGCATACTTGTTTCCCCTTTTCAATGGGTAGGGATGTTGTTAGGACTGAGTGTTTACGGATTTAAAGGAAATGCTTTCCGTTTTTCAGATATACCCTTCTGGTTCTAGTCACTATCCCCTTGCCAATGGAAGTCGGGCTTGTGCTATTCACGACACAGGCCCCGGGGTACGGGTCATGACAAAGTAGTATCATAAGGACGTCGATTCAACTAGAAGAACTAAGATTCTTTTTTTATGAGGTAATACTGTTATGTGTTTTGAGTTTGGATTTTAGGCCATGGAGGCCAGTGTTGGTACAACATCCAACTTATCCATACACAAGGACCTTGGATTCTATTTTTCAACTCAGTACATGAATAAACTGGTTTCATGTGTTATGAATTTTTTTTCTCTAGATATCCATTGAGTTAGATCAGCAGGATTATCATGTTGACCATGTCACATCTGTTTATCTATAGGATGCCTCCCTGAAGAAAACCATTTAGTATTCCAATAAGACATCGCGGCGATGGTCTACTGAGTAATATGTTGTCAGTGCATGGACCACCTACAGTGATTTCACTATCAGGTGGTGTATCAGATGCACCCCCACCCAGAGGATAATAGTTTCTACTAGCCCCAACAGCGGATAGTGCACACCGAATGGGCACATTATATGAGTTCATGATATAGAGGCCTCTATGGTTTTTGAGGCGAGATAAATCCTCATGCTGTTTATGATTGGATGGATTCCATTACTCATGTTCTTCACCTAGTAGAGACACCGATAGACTAGATGGTAGTTCTATCTGCTAGCCTTTTTCAAGGAACAACATGGAGGTGGTTGAGCATGATGGTCTAAACATTAGAGGAGGTTACCCTTTTCTAGTTAGACATCGAGTGCCTATTTTGGGTGGAGATTGTACAAATGATGCTACACTCAAAGAATATTCAAGAGTTACATAACCTACAGTAGGGTAGCCACAATATGGCCCAATACTCAACGAGGTTTACCGACCTCTCCCACTACACCACTAATAAGGTATGGGACCCATTATTTAGGGAACATACCATTGAGAAGGTACTCAAATGAGAGATTAGGGAATCAACGAATACTATCAGCATCCTAACTCTTGTTATAGTGATAGAGAGACCTACTAGTGAATAGCTTCTAAAATAATCATGCACGAATGGTGAGAGCCACCAACAGATTATAGTTGGCCAAGTCATCTTCATCAAGCAGTAGGCAGATGACATAGAGGCCAAAATGAGCCAGAAAATCCAGGGGATGACCCCAGAACATAGTTTCATAGGTGAGGTGCTCATGAGGTAGAAGAGGTCACCTGATGACTAGAGTTTGTTAATTTACTGTGGAAAAATGAAACATAGTTTGTGAATGTATGAATCCCATCATTTTTTACCAGTAGGCGGTCAATAGGTAGCCTAGAAAATGAATGTTGTTCAATCGAGGAGGTTTCTAGTGTAGTAGATGAGGCATGGGATCTGGTTGAGCAGCGGGTGGTCAAGGAAAATTCGAGGTCCTAACACCACCACCACCAAGAGGTCCAACACGAGATGAAAGAGTGGGTGGATATTGGAGGGGCTAGTTTTAGGAAATAGAGGCCTATCACCAGGACACTGCAGATATGATTAGAGGTAAAATCTATGTCTACTCCACCTTAGTTGTAGTATTCATAGAAATAGGTTCCAATCATAATTTCCATGCCCCAGACCTCGTTCAAGGCTCGATGATTCTGGTGAAGATGTCGGATCGATCCATCTGTGTAGAGACTTCTACAATAGGGGATTCGATGATTACACACTGATGTTGGTAGTGTTTGTTTACTCTAGGATGTGAGAGCATCAGTTGGGACACCATGTAGAAGTGTCTAGGTTTTACGACATCATCATGGGTATTTACTAGATATCCATTGTCCATGCTCATATTGACTATTTTATCCGCAATGTGCGGTGTGTCCACAAGGATGGGACCAAGTCTTACTTCACATACTAGAAGGGAACCTTTGTAGCACAAGATGGAATTTCTCAAAAAAATGGTTCAGTCGATCACCCAACTATTGGCTAGCTTCATCTTCAGTGCTGTAGAACAAGGGAGATCAAACTTTCCTATAATGGTGGATTAATACAAATATGTCTTTGTCTAAGATATCCCCGCACTACCTCCTTGCAAAGAGGTAGACATCTACATTGACACATACCAAGAGAAAACATGGATATCTGCATCTACATATCAGATGAATCCTATAAAGCATCATGATTTGAGGGTACAACAGAAGGAACTTCATAAGAAGGGCTTTGTAAGGCCTAGTGGTTTTCTATGGGTAGCCTCATTTTTTATTCCATGAAGGCAAACTAAAGAATGATGTTATGAATAGACTTCCAGTTCCTGAACCAGTTGACCGTGAAGAACAAGTAACTACTACCTAGGATTGATGACATATTCAACCATATAAAGGGAGTGAGGTGGTTCTTGAAGATGTGCCTCATATCAAGGTATCACATTCTTTGGGTAAGAGATGATTATGTAATGAATACATCATTCCATTTCCACTACGGCCACTACGAGTTATTATTGATAACCTTCATCTTGAAGAACACCTGTGCTATGTTCATGGTACTTAGGAACAGGCTCATCCAGATATTACACGATCGTTTATTGGTATTCTTCATTGATGTCATCATGGTGTAGTCAACATCATAGGAACAGTAGGCTACCCACATGTGGATAGTCCTAGATGCACTCTGAGAGCACCATCATTATGTTAATCTCTCGAAGATCCAATTCTGGATTGGAATGGTCCACATTTTGAGACACGTCATCTTAGAGGTGGGATTTGTAGTGGATTTGTGGAAGATAGAGGCAGTTATTTCTTGGGAGATACCAAGGAGTGTGACTTAGGTGCGGAGAATCCAGAGGATGAGTGGGTAATATCATAGGATTGTACTCAACATTTACAAAGTATGATCTCCCTTATCATCTTTTCCAGTTAAGGGAAAACCCTTTCTGTGGATGGAGATATGACAGTAGAGTTTCTAGGAGTTATGGAAGAGACTTTCGAGTTCCCCCCATCTTAAGGCTACATGAAGAAGGAATTGAGTATGTAGTCTACTATGAAGCATTAGGGACTAGGATAAGTTATTTCCTGATGCAATAGAATCTTGTGTCACATATAGATCAATGTGGTTGAGGCAGCATGAGATGAACTATGTGACCCATGACTTGGAGTTATCATCAGTGGACTTTTCTTTAAAGATGTGGCGACACTACGTGATGGGTAACCTGTTTGTCATATACTCAGACCCCAAGAGTCTCAAGACTATCATCTCATAGAAGGACCTATACTAGAGATAGCAGTGATGTCTAGAGTTCCTCTAGGACTTTGAATTTGAGATAGTCTATACTCTTGAGAAGGGGAACATTGTGGCAGACACACTCAATACAAGTCCTAGTTTGTACCTGCTAATTGAGGTGAAGAAGCTGTTAGCCGTGATGTAGATATCCTTCATGGATAGTAATGGAGGAGCATGCCTCCAGTCAATGACTATCACTCCCCCACTCTTAGAGCTAGTTAGGGAGGCATATGTTTTGGATGACGACTACGAGGACCGACGTGCATATTTAACCTCAATACGGGATCTTAATATATGTTTTATAGGTTGGGAGCATGTCATCCCATTAAGAGTGTGAATCCTAGTTCCAAGGACATTGTGGGAGGAAGTGTTGTGGGATTTCCATAAATCCACTTTAGATGTGAATGTTGTAGTGGAAAAGATGTACTGGGACCTACAATGTCAGAACTAGTGGACAGAGATGAATAAAGTGGGTGTGTAGTTCATTTCGTGATTCCTTAAATGTTAGCAAGTGAAGGCCGAGAATCAGGTTCCATTATTCTTGACCATGACACTCAAGGTACCAAAGTGGAAATGGGACATCATATTGATATAAGTTTTGATGGATTTTCAACGTACATCCATGGGCCATGATCCATTCGGGAGATCATTGATTGACACACCAAGACAACGCACAGTCTATCTACCAGGGAGTTGGGACCGATAGAGGGATTGGGATGCATCTATGTCCCGGAGATAGTGCGGCTCCATGGGGTGCTTTAGATGATCATCTCAGAAGATGATGCATTCTTTACATCTCATATGTGAAATGGGTTGCAAGAGGTGTTCGAGACTCAGCTACATATGAGCACACCTATTCATCGTCAAATAGATGGTCAGACATAGTGGCCCATACAGACCATGTTGCACATGATATGTTCTTGATTCCTAGACTTTGGTTGTAGTTGTGAGGACCACCTGACACTATTGGAGTATTCGTACAACAACAACTATCACCCCACTATTGGCAAGGCATCATTTGATGCCTTGTATGGATGGCCTTGTATATCACCCTTTTGTTGGACAGACCTAGGGGAATGAGCCCTCATGCTTCTGGAGTTGGTACAGACTACCACCAAGATGGTGAAAATCATCTAGAGGTAAATCAGAATTGCATAGAGTAGGAAGAAGTCTTATGTCAATAAAATTTAAAGACACTTGGAGTTTGATAGGGCGATCATGTTTTCCTTTGAGTCTCACCTCGAAGAGGATTATGGAGATTGGGCTAGGGTGGCAAGCGATCTATGAAGTTCATCAGACCATTTTAGTTATTTAGAATATTTAGAAAGGTGGCGTACCACATATCTCTCCCCCAATAGATGATTTAGGTGCATAATGTTTTTAACATGTCATAACTGTGTAGATACATTCATGATTCATCAAAATTCATTGACTTGGGAGAGATGGACATTGACGATGGGGAAATGATTTTGGAGTTCCAGATGGAGATAGATGCTCGATAAGAGCTAGGTATGAGTGGGTGGTCAATTACATTGGTGCATGTTCAGTGGAAGCAAGGGACACTCTATGGGAGAGTATGGGAGTGGGAGGCTCAGATTTTTGCCCAGTATCCCAATCAGTTTGTTTAGTTATTATTTTGGTTTTTGGGGAATTAATGACCTAAGGTAGGGAGAATGTAATGATTCAGATATTTGGTTTAATTTTTATTAAATTATATGTAATTTTTCTAAGATTGAATGCTCTGACAGCACATGATTCCAAGCCCAAGAGATCCTGGAATGGAGTTTTGAACATATTTAAGGTGCATTTAGTAAATGTCAGAGTAGGATATTATATCATTTGATCATTTCACCGGATCAAAAATCTAAGGGAACTATTGAATTTGGAACACTAAGATTCACCTAGAAATGACTTATATTCTACTAGAATGGGCAATGTAGAAAAGTTATTTTTCATACTTTTTGAGAAAAATAATAAAATAATTTAAAGGAATTATTTTATTTCTTTACTCACCGTTGGGTGGATGGAAACGACGCTATGGTGCAGCGAACAAGAGGTGATGAGGCACATTAATGAGTCTCATTAATGTCCAATATCATGTTTTTTAATTGTGTATTATTGTATGGATAACAGCATAATAGAAATTCTATGAAGAACCACCAGCAGTTTTCCTCTCCAACGAAGAACGACGAACGTTGGTGAGACATCATCGTCTTTGAAGTTCCTTAAAGAATAGATCTAGAATTGACATCGACATCGTGAAACATCAAGGACCAATGCTTTGGAATCAAACATTAAAAAGGAATGGGTTTATGCATTTTTTTTTTTTTGATATGTTTTACCTCGTTCTTTAAAATTATCGACGAATGCAGACCTACCAACTAACAGGTTGACCCGTGAATCACCCATTCTTGGAGGAGGATAAATTGGGGTTTTAAATTGTGGATTCATTTTTGTGGTTATTACTTTACCTCATGCTTAAAATCTAATTTGGAGAGTGTGGTCCAACACAAACAAGGCCCATACCCTATTCCATAGTTTTTTATTGTGAGTTCTTTGTGGATGATTTATCGAGATGGTGGAAAAGAGGGTTTGAGGTCATCAGAGTGAAGGTAATAGTCTAAAGATTCCTTGGACACTATAATGTCATGAAATATACCATCTAACCAACTATGGTGGCTGGAAAAAGGTACCATTGGTGGAAGGGGCTGCTGGCAGAGGGTGGTGGCATGCCCATCGGCGCCTCGAGAAGAGGGTGGCCTCAGTCACTCGGACACAAAAATCCATGGTCCATCGACCGCAGCTAGAGGAAGGACCTGCACTATGTGGGGCGAGCTGAGGACGGATGTGGATAGATGCCGCATCCCAAGAGAACCCCACCGGTCGCACCGCGCAACATGTTTTCAGCTGGCGAGTCACACCCCTACTGCCAGTCAGGCCAGACCCATGCCCAGAGTGCCAGACCTGTGCCCATCATATCAGAACCACACCCAATGGGCTAGACCCATGTTGGTGGGATGGGTCAGACAATACCGAGTTACTGGGAGACCTGACAGCCTAGACCTTCGGCCAAATCAGGTCGGGTCAAGTGAGAACCATTGGGAATGATCCCTAGCCCGGCCAAGACATTCCAACCCATACCTGAACCATGTAATTTAGGGTCCTTCTACTGGATCCTAGTGTATCCAGAATAGATAGTGCCAGGTTGTTCTAGTCGTCCACCAGGGTTGGACTGAGCCAAGACACAACAAGCCCCCTATTTAATAAAATACATGTATAATGCAAACCACATGTCTGATTGATGCTCTATCAAGGTCATTGAGACACTTAAGATGAGGTGGTTCTACTAATAGACTTATCATGAGTTTTAGAATAAGTTGGAGTCGGTCTAGGTTGGATCAGAATCGATTCCAACCACTCCCTTTTTTCTAAAAAGCCCATAACTTTCAAATCGAGAGTCTTATCGACACACCGTCTATTGTGTTTGGACACATATGAGGAGATGAACATCTGGGGTTACTTTATGTGGGAATTCATGGATGTTGAGGTACATCATATGACATGAGAAGTGTATTCTCTGGAAATCATGCGAGCTATGTATGAGAGTTCAGTGGAAAGTTGTGAAATGAAGAAAGAATAGTGATCTTGTGGGTGTCAATAGCTAGAGATCCACTTTGGGTCTGCACATTGAGATAATATGTGGGTCCTCAACTAGAGATTCTTAGTTGGCCATCAGCTAGGGATCCTTAGTGGGTCAGCCAATAGTGATACTTTGTTGGTCTGCACCTAGAGATACTTTATCGGGAAACACCTAGCAACCGTGTGTGGGTCAGCAGTTGAGCCTCTTAATAGAATAAGATTATATAACATTATGAATAATAATATTTATTTATGTTCTTATGTTATACCTGTTGTGAGCTATATCAATTACTTTGTGATTTTTTTTAAATCCTGGTTGGTGGCATTACCCCATGGGTATGTTTCCATTTGGTTTTGTCCTTCGTGGATTTCTGAGAGATTTTCTGGGCTCTCCGGGTCCCTACTGTGTATTTTTATACTCACCCCTGAACGGGCTTCATTGGAACGTGTAGTGTCTGATGTCGATGGTCAACATTTCAACCTAGGTGCTCATGTGTACATGATTGATGGAGAGTATGAAGTTGGACATAGTTTCCAAGTACCAGGTGAGGAATAATAGGACTTGGAAGGTAGGCCATACTATTTCAGCTTCAAGTAGATTCACTACTATCACGGTCAGGTTGGGTTTTTTGTGGATGTCCATGAGAGTTTTATTTTGTACATTGCTATTTTCAGTTCTTTGTTGGGTTTTTATTATGGCCCACTTACTTCCACTTGTACATTCACTCATATTTTTTTAGTTCTTTACTTTTCTTCCCCCATTCAGTGTGTTGGAATGTGGTTGGGCTTGTGTGTGTGTCTATTTTTTAAATGAGATTACTTCCATTTTTTGTATATGCTTTTCTAGTTCTAGGTTGCAGCCCCAATCCTATGGAAGGTGAGATTAGGGTAGTCTCGGCATGAACCCTGGGGGATAGGTCGTGAAATATTCATTAACAAAGAATGAAATTTGTATTTCTTCCACCAAATTAGATTGAATATTTTGGGCTTCTACCCCATTTTTTCTTCTATGTACTTTCTTCATCTCACTCAAGTGCAACTAACATTTTCTTAGGATAATTTATGGAAATGTGTCCAATTTAATTATAGTTTTAAAATCTAGGTGGTATTTTATACTACCAAAAAACACTAACATACTAAATATGATTATTAAAAGGGATATGATTCTTCTATATCATTCATCTTTATCTTTATCATCATATTCAATTGATTTTGAAACGTTATTATCTAATATTTTTTTTTTCTCAAGGACTCAAAGCCATATCACATTTGATCATCTTTTTAAAAACTAGGATCTTTTTCATATCCTATGAAATTATAATATTATATAATTCATATAGAGAAAGATCATATATATATTCTAATGCTTATGGTTTAGAATCAATACTATAATGAAAATTGTCATCTGGTTTTTTAAAATATTTCAATCATCTACCTTTTACTAAAACCAAGAATATTGGGGAAAATTTCTTTCACTACTATGAAATAATCATCAATGTTTAATTATTAAGTCATGTTGATATCATAGAATTTTCGCATCAAAATATGCAATTAGTATTTTATGAATTTCATGTTTCATTCCTGGCTTCGTTCCATATTATCCAAAATTTCATTACCATTTTTGAGTCCCATAACCTTTTTATAATCATATTCTAAAAGAGACATAAAAGTATGTTTTGATATTTTCTATACACATCCATATTTCCTTTTTCAGTGATGGTCACAACAACTTCTTAATAAGTAGGATGAAATCTTACAGTATCTGCATATCTAACTTCAAGGCCTAGAGCTAAAAGAATGGGTAGAAATCTATACATTAAACTATGATAATTCGATCCATAAAAATAAATAAGTCTCATACTAATGATAGAATTTATAATATCAATTTTCAATATATAGTAGGTCATTATAGATGTAACCGAGTGCTGATAATAATTGAAATACCCATATCAATGTAAGATTAATAAGAGGGGATAGGTTAATCTGTGATCCCCTTTTTGTTTTTTTTATTATTATGAATTACCACCTTTTCTATTTAATTCATCCCATATTTTTACTAAGGTCCTCAATACAATCTTAATTAATTTGTTATCCCTATATCAAATTATGTTATAAAACAAAGGTATATAACACTAGGAATTAAAAGGTTTGGTACAAATAACTACTATTTTCTAGGTTAGTTATTATCCTAAATGTGGATTATTTACTTTATTAGAAGGTGATTGCAAATTGTGATTATTTAAACTCCGTAATTACATGATTGTGAAATAACATAACATCAATACACCATTTATTGTTATATATAACCCCAAATAATCATTCATATTTCAAAAAAAATTATATCCCCTAGCTTTAACTTTATTCATTAGATGGATCAATCCTCATCATGATGATTATATGATATTCCTCTATAATATTTTAGAACCTAAAATTATAATGTACCTATTCATGTAAATTCAACAATCTATGATCAAATCTATCAAACATTCATAAATAATATAATCATCAGAATTGATTAGTAACCTTAGTCCATCAAATTCATGGAAAAAGAATTCTACCTATTGAATAAATCAGTGGCCTAACTTTTGATGTGAGTAATTTGTGCACACATTGACTTTATACATTTATGCAAAATAAGTCAATAATTTCAACTCAATGAATTTTTGAATTTTCACATTATATTATGTTCTCATAAATAAGTGATTTCATGGAATCCATAATCCTTCAATTTTTATTCTTTTCACACACACACTTTTTTTAGTATGGGTTCAATATATGTGTGTATTTTCATATGCATGAAACCCATTAAAAGATAACACGAATGGGTATAGGACTTTAGTGTGATAACATACATGGTGGAAGATATATAGTTTGTTTAAACTATATTTTCGATCTCTCAACATGAACCAAGAAGGCCTCATGTTGTATGTGTTTCTCAAAAAAACCGAGAGATGCAATGCACTGTCCACAAATGGCGTCATGAACCCGTTCTTCATTAAGAATCTTAAAAGTTTTGTTCAAAATTTGAGTGCTATTTGGAGCCTTAGACTTCATCATGTAAGGCTTTATTTACTCATGAATTAATGATACGTGTGGAACACTTCTGTATTTTAGTAATAGTGGGTTAGGTGGTGCCTTATTTCTTCAGAAATGAGAGATTTTTCAAGATCAACAGTAGAAATCCCATGGCCAAGGGATCTCTATTTAAAGGGGAGGATCCTGGAACCTTGATCCTCATGTGTTCCGCATTTTTATACACATCCATGAATCAATAAAAAATTGAATATTTTTCCATGCCATGACATATAATCTAATTCCCAAGATTTTTTGTACACTCTCTATCATATTCCACATTTCATTGTATTTTTCTTCCATTAGTCTTAAATTATACTTTATGGTGTCATTATTATTTTATTCATATTAGTAATGAATTAATTCACACCTTCTCAAATGACCTACAACATTATTAATAGTCTTGAATAATATTTTTTTCATCTTGTATTGATTCATGCATGAAAATATAATTGTGTGCAAGATCTCATGACAACTAACGAACTCTAATATGTTGGTTTAGATCATCAATGGTGTCCAAAATCTCTATCTTATATATGTGGATGTGTTTTTCGCATGCTGATATGCATCGAATACACTTCAGGTAGTCGGGCGTAGAAGATGGCAGTGTTGATGATCGTGGTCATCAGATTAACATAGATCAGATGAATATGATATGTCTATATATTTTTAAATACCATAATAGTAAACCACCTATGAACTAACCCACATCAGAAAACAACCATGTTTCTCGATGCAATATCAATCAACCACTACGGGGGATTTGTTAGAGTTTTCTTCACTGCCACTCAGTATT
Organism: Viscum album; assembly: GCA_963277665.1. Taxonomy (NCBI): domain Eukaryota; kingdom Viridiplantae; phylum Streptophyta; class Magnoliopsida; order Santalales; family Viscaceae; genus Viscum; species Viscum album. Next base: position 648,531,448 of record OY728126.1, on the reverse strand, counting down.
ATAGAATTCAGGTTCTGTGGGTTTTCTCTTCACCCGCTTCTTCACAGGCTTCACCCCACTCCGTTCAATCTATAAAGCATGTTACCATGTCATAGATAAGACTCTATATTACTCATATGGTCTGGCTTGGCATGCCTCCATTGGGTGATGTAAACCTAGTGTCCCACATATACCCTTGGATAAAACTGTCAGGTTAGAATGCTTTTCTTGCCATTTTTTTAATAATCCCCACAAAACCCATTGGTTAAAAACCCGAGTATATAATGGAAATAAAATTAAATTGAGGTCCACATCAACATATCTCTATCCAATTTACTCATCATCTTCCAATCATACTTTCTCTATTATTAAATCAATGTGTCACCTGTAAAAATGTTTTTCGATCACAAATCTAGTTCATCTGTTGTCTGATTTTATAATAGAGAATGTTCTACTATAACGCCCAATGTCATTTGATAAATCCATAATGACACTCAAAACATCATTACTTCTATCATCCACTATCCAATAATATATTGATATATATTGTTTATAAAATTCATTATCATGGCTCAAAATACTCAACATGTGTTGTTTCTTATCAAATAAAAAATGATATCTTATTACAAAGTATTATAATCCTATTTCTTTTGGGATCCAAAATGGAAATTATTTAATATATTTTTTATTAAATACTCGTCAAATTCATTATTTTACATCGATTATTTCCTAACTATGATTTTTTATGTTCTATGTGGCATGCATGACTATGAAACTATTTTGATGTGATAGGTGGGACTGATATGATATAGCCATCTAATACATTAGGTAATGTTATATAAACCATGAAGTTATGTTTAATGTCTATGAAAATGATGCATTATTTTTTCAAAATGATTATGTTTTTATTATGAAAATATGTGAATGTGTGGATATAAATCTAGAATTGTCAATCTGTGTGTTCTATTTTACCAAAATGATATGATTTGTCAATTTTTTGAATTTACACATTATTTCCTTTTTTCACATGATTTTAGAATGATTTTAATTATGATAATATGTTTATAATATGATTATTCATAGATTTATTATCACCCATATTATATTGATTCATTTCACTTATTTATCCTCTTTCTATGATGTTTTCTCACCCCATTCGTTGATGTATATTATTATTTGATTAAATGTACAAATTTGAATGTGATAGTTTAATTATTAATATTAGGCCTTAAATAAATTTTTATATTTATTTTGTAAAAATTATGATTGAACCTAATTTTCTCCATGAAAATAAAAATTTGGATCATGGATTTGTATTTCTGTTGTGTTTTTTATCATAAAAATGATGTAATAAAAAGGTAATGACGAGAAATGCCTTTATAATTAGTATTATAGTGATATTTATTTAAATTTATAATAATTATTTTGAGACATAAGAGAAATCATTATGTAAAATCATATGTATTGGTACAACATCCAAGAAGAATATTTTTGGGAAATAGTAAACATATGTATACCATAAGATAATCTTATAGGGTTAACTAGATAAAAGAATAAATAGTTAATGATATCTTGGTATTAATTTTTTAATCCTTCTCTATTTTCTAAAATAGCGATAACCAAGAGAGAGGAACCCAAAAACCCATTTGAGGGACAGTGAAATGATTATCAAAATCATATCTCCAATTCCATGGGAATTGGAGTTCAAAACATAATGATGATTCCTGGTTAACTATCTTCAGATATGAATAATAACTTGAACCACATGGAAGACCCATACACACCAAAGAAGTATCAACCAACCATTGAGTCCATTATAAATAAATGACCACTGAATTATTGGGGGAGATTCTGATCCACATGACAAGAAATATTGGTATTACTCAATAGAGAAAATATTTTCTATGATCTATTGTTTTGAGAAGAAGAATGTAAATATAAACATATATAATTTCGATGGAGAGTCAGTTCAATCATAGGAATTGATTAAGAAAACCAATAACTGGGATGAAATAGATGATATGGAGTTGGTCTAATTTAAAAAAATACTTCTTAAAAATTATTTCAGAAAAAATCCATGATAAAATATATACAAAAAAATCATTGACGTGATGAAAAAGGACTGTGAATATATCAAACCTTCTGATGAAAACATCAAATTTATTGCATTTTATGACCGAGTTTTTTATCATGAATTATATATAATAGATATATTATATAGAGGTATAAATTCACACCTGTATATGTCTTCGACAATCAGAAATATCGAGATATATGAGAAATTGGTTTGATTTGCTCTAAAATTTGATTTGGAAATCCGCTATTATTTTAGTAGTTATGAAGATAAGAATATAATAATATATATTCACGATGGTGGGTCAAATGATATCATAGGAAACTGGATCCAAATTCTAAAATGTCCATAAAAAGTTAACAAACATCATGGAAATTGTACTAAAGTAATGTGATAATGTACCATGTTCAGGGGAGATAACTTCCAAGACTATGAATGTAAATGATACATGATGATTTTGGAAAAACTTATGGAGAAAAAGGAGGAATCTACTAATGAACCACATATAGATAAATGAATCCATTGTATCGACCAAAGGATGCATGAATGTTAGTGAACTAAACCATGGGTCATTGAAGGTAATCTGTTTCAGGAATCTCTAAAGTGAAAAGAGTAACAGAATGTATATGCTACTATTACTTCTACAGTAGAGCATATAAATTCATATTTAAATGGTACAATTAATATTAAATGAAGAATGTAAAATGTTTTTTTGAGATAGGTTCTATGAATTCATTTATATCTTGCATGTTTTCTATAAGTGTTTAATTGAAGACCTGATACATTAAAATATAAATATAAATAAATACACATATTGGGAAAATAATTGTAAAATCTTTCTTATAATTTTCTTATATAAGAATCTATGGGAAAATTCATCCATCAAATATCATTATTCTTCCCTTGTTGGAAATTGATTCTATAAATGGCATAGATTGAGTCTTATTATATGGGGTACACATAAAATATCAAAAAAAATTACGTCCATTTTCTAAAAAATCCATTTCTCTTTTAGAAATTGAAGGATGATCATTAATCTCATTTTCAGAATCCATTATTGGTGTGCATGTTGATACCCTATCAAAAAAATATTACATTACCAATATGATTTCATGAAACGCAGGTATCAACCTACTGGAAATTAAAAAAAATTGGGAATAAGGTAATGTATTTTATTGAGAGTTACTCAGACTTCCCCTAGATAATGAGATATATTTATCAATAGAACATATACTTGGTTCCACTCATACCACAATATTTGTCAATAAGATTGCCAAATAGCCTAGGAGGTGTTAAAGAAGTAGCTATCAGGGAATTTCGAAAAAGAGTTAAAACACCCAAATAATCACCCTAGTGTGTTTTATTAAAATTTTCCAAGTTGAATGTTATACCAATTTGGTTGTGTATTGATTATTGAGATATCGATAAGAGCACCAAAAATAAAAAGTATTACCTTTTAAATATTTATGGCTTGTTTGATCAAATTCGTGGAGTTTAAAACTTCTCAAATGTGGATCTTCATTATGGATAACATTAAATAGTGGTGGAAAATAAATATTTCCAAAAATATGATTCACATATATTGAATTGGGACTATATGTTCGTAGTGATTTTTTTATGGATTAATAACTCAAATAAAAAATCATGGATATGATGAATCAAGTATTTTTAGACATCCTGGAAAATTGTGTTGTTTTTTTATCGAATTTTATTTACTCCAGGATCAATTATGAACATGAATGTCATCTAAAGATTATGTTGGTGACATTAACAAATGATAAAATTTACAATAGATTCAAAATTTTTGACTTTTGTATATAGATAGTGACATTCCCGGTGAATATGATCACATGTGCAAGAATTTCAATAGACCCTTCAATGTAAAAGGCATCTAAAGAATGGATCAGACCAACTAATTCTATAAAATATTATTTTATTGTTTATAAATTAGATATTATTGATGTGAGATCAGTGATTTATCATGTTTATCAAGATTGCAGACAATGTTTAAATTAAAAAAGGTTAATCATGTATTGATAGAGGAGTATGAGTTTATACTTATGGATATAATGTATAGGGTCATCATTGTGCATATACTCATAATACTAAAAAATGAATAATATTCTATGACATACAATGATTCTTTAATGAACATATTTGGATGTGTACTAATAATAATTGATACATTTATATCTTATGCCTCACAAAATTTGAATAATTACAACCAGAACTGCTAAACACATGATCTGGTGTCAATAACTACGATCTATTCTCTGATGGTGTATCATCACTGCCCCTTTGGTAGAAAATATGATATAAATAACATTAATAAGAGTCTAAAATGTATATAAAGACATAAGAATATCATATTCTATCCAAGAATATGTTTATTACTAATCAATGACTAAAATTTCGTTATTTAATTCCATCAGTGAATGGAGGACCGGATAGTTGTTTCTCGTAGAAGAAAATAACATGCTACCCTATCTATGATGTCTATTTAGAAGAACTATAAATTCACAGATATTTTAAAGATATTTCTTTAAAAAAATATTGGGAAAAAATTATTCAAATTTTTAAATGATTTCCCATCCATATATAGATTAGAGTATCAGTAATGAACCTAGGGTTGATCTGGTGCAACAATAGAATGTTAATGCAGTTATGTATTGGATTATAGATTAGTTCTACCTAAATGATGATGATGTTATTATATTGGGAACGTGGATTTGTGTTCCTTTATATAATGAGTTAAATAATGTTAAATTGGATAATGAAAATAACTCATCTTTCTCTGTTGACCTTGTAATGAACAAGAAGTATCATGACCATCGAGGACACTTATTAGGGGGAAACATGATGAAGTAGATTGTGGGGTATATATGAAGGTGTTTGGAATTCCATCAAGATAAAACATAGTGACATAAGTCCAAAGGGAAAATGAAATCATTTTCTATTATAATGTGTAAATGGGAGAATGTCTATGTCTCCTAATGAAATCCAATGAAATAGTGCAATATAATTTATTGTGGATCGATTAACCAATACATCCGATTTCATTTATATTAGAGATGATTTCTCTCTTTAACAACTATTAATGATATCTGAGATGAAAGTGGCGAGGCTTCATTGGGTTCCACATTTGATCATTTACAACCATGATCCATGGTTCACATATAAATTATGAAGAAGAATTAAACATGATTTTCATGATGAATTTAATTTCATCATGGCCTATGGATCCCAAATGGTTGGCCAATCTAAAATATAAATTTAGACACTCATGGACTTGATATGAGCCATCATAATGTAATTCAATGATGTATGAGATAAAATTCTCCAATATTTTGACTTAATATCTAACAACATCCTTCGCATGATTATACAAATGGATATTTATGAAGATCTATATCAGAAGAGATGTAATAACCTAACAGGGTGAGATGATGTTGTAGAATACAAGCATAATTGATGTTTATTTTTTAAATAGATGACATAGAAATTTCAAGACATCCAAAAAAATATGAAATATTCTTAGAGTGGGAAAAAGATATATGATGATATCCATCAACTGAAATTGGTGTATGATGTAGGAAAAATTATTTTCCATTGAATGTAATCATATTTTATAGTGAAGTTGTTTTGAAAAAATTTATTATTAGCCTATGTAGCATTGTCCATTTTCCGATTTATTATCCCATAAGAGATGTTTTCTATCACCATGCACATCCACAATGTATGGATCATGTTAATGATATGTTCCATGAATGACTCCTGATGAAGTATATAACTAATACATAATATGTTTTTAATCCTTCAGTTGATTAATTGTAGAATAATCTCTTATATAAATAACAATTGGTGAAGATCATGGTACATAGAGACAATGATCATTGCGACATGACAACTCACCTTGTCAATGATTTGTTGAGAAACCATAAGTATGAAGAGGAAATGTGGGAAATATTGGATTCAATGAAACCAATGTACCCTCACATATTCTCAACAATGAATTTGAGTATAAATTTCATGGATTATATTTATAAATGGGTAATTAATATGAAAACCTATAGTTTATAAATGATATTTGTCTTCCAAAATAATTTTTTTAGCATAATATATAATATTGTACATATAATAAAATCAAATTTATTATGATTTAAAAATATATTTATATTAATCATCATTGAAACCAATTATAATTATAAACCATATAATTGGACAAAAATATAAACTTTAAAATCAAAAAATCAAAAAATATTTATCACCACCATCTAGTGGGATCATCAAAACCACTAGAAAAAAGAAGAAAATGGAAAAAAATTAGTATGATAATAAATATCATAATTAATTTAAATATAAATCAAGGAGAGAAATTTAATGAAATATTGATTGATAGAATGATGTTAAATTTAATGAATGTAGGGTCAGCATTGGAATAATAATGTGAATGTTGAAATAGTAAAATGTCCATTGGGAAAAGTAATATTACTGTTTGGAAAAGAAATTAGGCCTTGAAATAATAACTATAAAATATATTATATTTTTAATGATTAATATAATGATATATAAAAATAATATATCTGAATAAATACCATGATTAAATAAAAATATTAAAATATAATTAAAATTTCAATATGCTATAATTTTAAATATATTTCATAATATTCATATTTTTTATTTCTAAAATTATAATTAAATATGCATTATATATTTTTTATAATATCAATCTCATTTATTGAATCATCATGTTGAAATTTCTGGTTTTTAATTTTTTTTGTAATTTTTTTATATATTTCAATTTTTATGTGAATATTATAAATACACTATTTCAAAAAAAAATTGGTGTCTTTAATAACATCATATTTAATAAAGAAATAATTATTAATATAACAAAATTTCCTCCCATGACATAATTTATTTCATAAATGAGTACATAATATACAAAAATCATAATTTGCAAAACTGAAAATAAAATTTTATATCCTATAGTCAAAAGTGACTCCTCAAAATAATCATTACTTTTTTAATATACAAATAAATCAGAATTTTAAATTGATTTTAAGGCATTATAAAAATTTCCTATTATTTATTTATGTTTTATATTATCAAAAATTTTATATTTCATGTATTTTGATATATATATATATATATTATTTTATTCAATAATTTATTTTAAAATACTGTTCTCGTCATGTATAAATATCATCTCTCTCTCTCCATGACAATAACTTATTCCCTAGTTTCAAAATCATTTCATATTCCCAATTAAAACTTATAAAGAACATAATAATACTTGGTGACATTATATAGTAAACCGAATCCTAAAATCAAGGGTGTTTAAGTGGATTTTAAGAGATGTTACGTAAATGCTTAAGAATTTTTTGGTAAACACTTCTTCTTTTTATTTTTCCTTATTATTGTATTTCAAATTTTCATCATCAATTTCACAAATAAACCACACAATATTCATTAGGAAATAATTTAACATTATATGAAATATTTTAAACTACTATATTTATCACTCATATATATATATATATCAAACTCCAATTTCCCGATCTCCCAAAAATGTCTCACCTAAGGACATCAAACCACCTATGGAGCCATTTCCATTTCAAAACATATAACCATAATAATGTATAGCTATTATAAAATATATAATATAAAAATAATTTATTTTTATGAATAATAACCTTATGAAATGAATTATATCAATTAATTATTTAAATATTAAAAAATATAGAGACAAAGAAAAATTTGATTGTTTTAGTAAAACATGATATCATAATGAAATCATTATAATGTAAAAATTATGAAATACGGAAAAATGAGTATTATTAATACAAATGGTTAAATATAACATTAATTTAATTCTATATCAATGTTTTCAAAAATTATATATTTATTATTCTGGAGGCATAAAATTGATAAAATAATTTCAGAATTAACGAAACGGGATTCTAGAACACAACTCTTATTCAATGTGTCCCCACTCAACAAAATTAATTTAACTATGGATATTTAATTAATTTTAATAATATAAAATTCCACTACTTCTCCCTTTTCATTTTGGGATAAGTGTTTCCACCATGATTTTTAATCTAAAAACATCAACTCTCCAAAAACATTTATCCTTACTAAAAAAATATTCAACTCTGAATGTGTTGATTTTTATCAAAATAAAAAGTATCTATTATTCCAAATTACGACCTAATATTTTCTTTTTTGAAGAAAAATGCTATTTTAGGAATGTTTAATTTATTTAATACTTGTGAAACTCATTCCATTCATTGGGTTGTTTCATGAATGTTCTTATATTATGTTCTATGTGGAATTCGTGATTATACAAATATTATGAGGTAAATAGTTTACGAAAAATCATATATACATCAAATAAATTTGTTAATGTGATGTATATCATGATATAATGTGTAATAATAAAAATCATGAGGTTATATATGATCATAATGATGCTGAAAAGGTTATTAAAATATGCCTTATTTGAACATGATGCTTTATTTATTCACAACTACATGTCTTATTTAAAAATTATTTATGTAATGTCTCTGAATTTCCGTTTAAAATATTTATTTAATTATTTTATTTATAGTTATTCTATTATTCGGTTTTCTAATAGGAGGTACACACCGACTAAACTTTTGTTTGGCCTAGGGTAAAAACGCCATCCAGAAAGCAATAGTGCCCTCAGATTTCTGTTTCGGTGAACCGTTTAAGAGTTCAACAACATTTGAATGAAAACTAATTACGCACCATAATAAAAGAATAAAAAAACTTCAACGGATCATTCAGGGAAATCCGGGCTTCAAAATAATGGGCCATTAGATTTCATGGTCTCGAAATAATTCTATATATTTAAAATAAAATATATCAAAAATTTGAGACATTAAATTCTCCCCACCTTAGAGATTTACGTCATCAAAAGCTACAAAATGGACAAAGGAATCAAATGGTGGTACTGAGCATAGATCGGATCATTCCGCTCCCATGTGCACTCCTGGCAGTTCCCGCGCTAGCAATGATTGTGCACCAGAGGTATCGACCACCCACGAAGGACTCACTCCTGTTGATCCGCAATCTCAACTGGAACCTCCATAATCGTAGCCCCATCATCAAAGTACATATCTCCATGGTCAATAACATACGATGGATCATGCACGCTTCTCCTCAGTTATGACACATGGAATAAATTATACACTCTGTGATTTTGTTGGGAAAGAGACATACATTATGCCACCACGCCCACTCTACTGAGAATATAGAGGGGTCCGATGATCCTCAGAAAAAACTAGTTGCCTTAGCCAAATTTATACAAACCACTCCGAGGTGAGACCCGTAGGAATACCTGATGTCCCTCCTCCTATCAGCATAAAAATTTTGCCTGCTCTCAGTAGTTTTCAGTTGCTAACAAATGAGGTAACATTGTACAAATTATGCTCATGCTTTCATCATCCTGGGCCACCTGTACTGACGTTGAAGGTCCTGGTACATCTTCACCACACAAATATGTACCGCCAGAGGGGACTTATGGAACTCCCTCAACAACTCCTCCTATAGCGCTACTAGTACCATGGTATGTCCCCTAAATAAGACGACGTGCTCCCCACATTCAAAAAATCCATCTTGTGTTTGTCCTATGGATATCTGAGCACGTCGAGCCTCATAGTCAGTTCCCCCAAGCTTCCCCTCCATGAATCACTGAAGGAGTGGGGGAGTGACTATTAGAGATTGATGATAATATGCTCCATCTCGAGGCACATAGGATATTTTCAAAGAGGATGACTTCTTCGTAACTTTACTCAACAACTTTATACCAGACCTCGGGTTGGGTTCATCTGGTATGACGTTCCCCTTCCTAGGATTTTAGAATATCTCAAGGTCATAGTCCTGGAGGAACTCTAGACATCGTTTCTGCCTCATGTTCTGGTCCTTTGGATAGAATTTACATCCGAGACACTTGTGATTATTGTAAATAGTAAACTACTCACCCTTAAAGTAGTGCCACCACATATTCAGTGCAATGACCGCAGCTTGCAATTCCAATTCATGGGTAGCATAGTTCTACTTATCAGTCTTTATCTCAGATCATGAATGCTCTGTTGACACTTATCCTCCCACAAGAAAGGCTCCCCCCTTTTCCTCAATGCTGACAAGGGTGCTTCTACCATTGAGAATTCAGGTAAAAATCTTTGGTAGTACCTAGCCAAAGCATACATCCCTCTCCCTTCGGGTATGTAATCCTGGAAAAATCTTTTGAAAACATTTCTCCATGCTATGTCGCTCTTGTTTGGAACTAAAAATCCAAAACTCCTACTGCCACAATGGTAAGTTTGGCCGACTAAAGAGTGATAAGTTTCACCCTCCTATGCATTATTTCATCATGTGATTTGTGGGTTTCCTTTTTCACTGACCAATTAAAATCTCATTCTAACATTGTAGATAAACCACAACATTTTTTCCTAATACAATCAATCAGAGTATAAACTATGTATACCCAGTTCATACACAATATGACGTCGTAAGGCATCGACACTGCCACCAAGAGGTTCCAACCAAAACTCTAGACTCAAGGGTTAGATAACACCATCAATGTTTGTGTGATTATCGAGTCTACTCCCAATGTTTTTTTATACATCGGGGTGAAGTCAATGGTTTAACTAAAACAATAGATCTTGGACAAGATTTGTGGAAGGATGTAATTATTGGTACCTATATGTATTGATATAGAAGGTAGTAGTATAGAAAGTTCATACTTATAATCATTCATGGATTCCTTGGGTCACACTCCTTGACAAAATGAAGCTACTCCCTTCCGCTATCTTCCAGCTCCCTGAGTCTAATGGGGACCACATTGAGGTGGTGGTTGTAACATGTCCATTTGTATACCACCTCATGCTGCTCTCCTAAATCTACTACCACATATTCTACCATACATATTCATATGTCCCTATCAATTCCACCTTTAAAATCATTTTACATGCCCAAGTCTTAAAGACTAGCATCATTTTATTGCATTCATACTGGTATCATTCACTGGTTGTATTCGCTCAGCCGAATAACATTCAACCACAAAGGTTCTCTCTAGCACTCTAACATAAGTAAGAATTCATAGAGGATGAGTGCTATCCTGGATGTCTGTAAACACACCTCAAACGGAGGTCTGAGCCCTGATACACTGATCATTCTATATTCATCGAGTACGTAGGATGGTCGGTACGCCTTGATGAATACTCACCTACTGACATGTCAACATGCCGAAGCTGTAGATGCTCAAGGGAACTCCTAGGAACCTCCTCAAGCCAGTCCTCTACCGCCTATGAGTCGGGCTCACCTAGAAACATGAGGGGTATATGATACTGAAACATTTGTTAGGAACTAAGCCTACATGTTTCCACTACAGGTACTGCCGGTTGTAACTGCAGAACAACGAACAATGATATAGCTGACACACTACCTGTAGGTACTCTATCAGGCAATGGTCCACGCACCAAAGCCTAATTATTGTGAATACCATACTCATGGTCACTCACTAGAAAATACTACAAGATAAGATCACCATCTGATCTACTGGTGTCTCAACTAGGTGGAAAACTCTAGCCACAGCCTCTACCCAGACCTCAGCCACTTGTGAGTCCATCTTGCCTTGGAACCTCAAAGGCCTCTGCCGCAAAAACTCATGCAACATGATCAGTCTATGTATACCCACTACTAGTGGGGATAGTGGAAATAGTTTCCAAATGGGTATTGGTCCTACTAGTACACCACTCGAAGGTTCCATAGTCGTAAGGTGGACACAACTAGAATTTAGTGCTACAGCTATGGAGCTATACCCACAGACAATAGGAAACATGGCTATATCCTGTTTACAGCCAAGAAAATTTCACTGTCTGTGGAAATTAACCCACACCCACTCCCCAATTTACCACGACCCTCTGTCTCTCCTCCTCCTAGCGCCCCTCCTATTCGTAACTCTTCTCCCCGACGTTCCACGATCCTCCTCCTCTAACGGGCCACCCAACCTCCCCACGATCATCCTCCTCCGGCGCTTCCACTCCACTTCCCCGCCATCACTGCTCCGAAGCGGACTCACCACCTCCTCTAACGATGTGCCGCTGATGCGGCCACCCCACATCACCATGATTCTACTTCTCGGATGTTGCCCTGACATGGACTCGACGCTACGCCGACCGACTCAGACGCGACCACTCCACCACTCAGGATCCTCCCTTCCGGCCACCCCTGATTATTCTCCTCTGATATAGCGGCCCCACCTTCCCGAATTCTCTGTCAATCAAAGTCCTACTTTAGCATCCTGCTCCCATGATTTATCACTGACCCCACTCAGGGGACCCTAGAAAAATCCACCCTTCATCAATTTCTCGTGTGAAATCACTACCTACTGCACTACTTGCCTCGCCAGGTATTTTCTGATTTTCGGATCCAATGTAGTATTTAGGTCTCATGTTTTCCCTTCTCTAGATCGGTGATTCAATTTATTCTAATCTTGGGTTTCATGGAACTAACATCCAAGAGTAATGGTCATCTTTTTAATTAGGAATTTGATCCTAGTTCTATTGTGACATGACTTCTGGAGCTGTGAGATGTGATGCAACTAGGTGGTAGAGGAGCGTACCCCTATTGAATTTGACATAAGTTGAGTAAGAACAAACAATTCAAGTATGGAAGTTGTGTATTTTTTAATCAGTGTCAGATGATATAGGGTTGAGAATCGATGGAAATTTTAGCGAGATTCTCATAGGTGTGGTATCCCATAGCTTCGAATGAAATGGAGGAAGTTCCCTATGAAAAAGGGCTCTTTGCGAATATATTGGGTATGGTTATACAAGATCTTGGATAAGGAATTTTTTTTCCTATGGTGATTTGATAATGGATTGGGAGAAGTGGTATATAGATTTATATTTGGATCTTCGAGGTGTTTCTTGTGGAGAAATTTTAATTAAATCCATGTGGTTGTGAGTGCACCAATGGGTGGTGGGGTAGGTGATAATATGTTTTTCTATAAATTTCATCACATGCCAAGAATGGAATTATCATGAACCGAGAATGAGTATTGGGTTGTTTCATGGTTCTCGCTTAAGAATGCATGGGTTTTGGATGAATCTAGTAATCATGTTTGGGGATAGACAAGATGTGGGTTGTGGTGCATGGATTTGGATCAAGTGATGTTGTGAAAAGGGTTATCCTATAGTGGAGAGAGTGACATCAGTCAGGGGAAATATAAACCCATGTGGGTAGAGTCCGAGTTTTGGGAGACCAATAGGTAGTTATTTCAAATGGAAATTAGGTTCCAACAACCCAATGAGTACCTAAATTGAGTTGGTTTTTCTTGAATATTAGAGTCTGAACATGGGAATTTGGGTTGAGTGGAAATAGTAAAGATCCATGGTTTCATTATATTTTAAAATTAATTGGTTCTTATGGAAATCATGACATGGGATTGATCGAATAATGACCCAAATGAGGGAATCACACTAGTTTTCAGACTTGTGGAGGTTTTGATGATCCAAATGTGATAAATCCTGGATACGTCAAAGATGGCGATAGGGCTTGATGGTAGTCTAGTCGGTGGAGTCTCAGACCTATGAATTTCACCATGTTTCAAGCGTTTAATTCATTGGTCTATAATGGTGAATATGATGTGCCTCCTGAAATAGAGGGATAAAGAATTTATTGTTCGGAAAATTTGGTGATTTTTGGAGTTTGTGCATCATCATCAGGATTAGGATGGCTTGTGATGAACTGATATGATTGGGTTAGGAAATGTCAGTGCATTCAATAGAGTACAATTATATGTTTATATGGATGATAATTTAACCGTAGATTCACAACATGATTTTGAATGAATATCAAAGGTCCATGTTATAACAATAGAATTGAATTCACTTATTATTTTGTTAAGAAGTATCTAGAGATGTATGATAATGCTCAAAAAGTTACTGTAATGTAGACACCCTAATAGAATGGTGTGGTTGAGAGGTAAAGTAGAACCGTCAATAATATAACACAAACTATGGTGATCTCAGGTGGTATTACAAGGTATAACAAAAAGTTTCATTCTGAACTAAGGTATAAAAAGGAAACCAACATTGAAGTATTTATGAGTCTTTGAAAATAGGTTCTATATTCTTAACATGGAAGGGAATCAATAAAAGTATATAAATAATACGATTAAGTTATATTTCATATATATTCCTTATGAAGAATGGTTTATTGATTTTTTAATAAGATTCTCATTAAAATTTTCAAAATTAAATATGTAATAATGGATAGGAAAGAAAGAGGAATCTATGACATGAGAATTGAAGATAATTTAGAGAAAAGTGAATCTTTAAAACATCCTAGAGAGTCCCTTAGGGGTAGTGATGACTCCATCATATAATTTTTTGATTAATAAGAGAATGAGAAAGACATAAAGATTCCAAGTAAACCATAAATATTTACTAGAACTAAACATATTGATGAAGATAACATTTTGGGAGACAAATATGTTGTAGTATAAACTCGGAGGATGTATAGAATTAGAAGAAATTCCCTCTTATATAAAAAAGATTTGATTATGAATACAATGATTAAAATTGGATTAAATATATGAATGAGGAGTTAAATTAGAGAAAAAATAATGACACGTAGAAATTTAATCCACAAACAATAGATGAAAATATCATATTCATGAAACAAGTATTTAGAAATATGCTTAATGAAAATTGAGAAGTTATAAAATTCATAGTCAAAATTTTGTGAAAGGGATATTCATTGATTGGTAGGGTGGTTTTAGATAAAATATTTTCACCAATTGATTGTATTGAGGTTATCAAATTGTTTCTTACCATAGTTATATAGATAATATCATGGTATGTCTAATGTATATTATAAAAAGTATTCTTTTCCCATTAAAGTTTTTTAAAGGAAGTTTAAATTGGTCAACTATGCAGATTTCAAATAAATGATGATGATAATAAATTGTGCATTTTTAAGAATGATTTTTTTGGATTAAAACAAGTACACGTAGCTTGGAACTCAAGGCTTGATAATGTTCAATTTTATTAGGTTTATGAGAGTAGTTTACTATAATATCTATATTAATAAAAAAATTTAAGGGTACAAAGGCCTCTTTATTTAAATTATAAAGAAAAAGAAGAAAGTTCAGAGGAAATACATGAACACAAAACTTAAAAATAAATCATCCCATTTTATAACGGGTAATCATACTATGAAAAGGAAGTATCTAACCCCTGCCATGAGAGTTTTGAACTCTCCTCCCAGTCCTGTCTTGTATCCATGGACCTTCACCATCAGCATCATCAAGGTGCTCCACAACAGCATCTGTCTTTATGGTTTCATCTTTACTCACTCTGTCACTTTTATTCCCATAATCATCACTGCAAAGCAAGGAATGTTTTTCAAAAGTGTTATGAGTACCAACATTTTTGTTTTTCCGGGTCCTCAATGCTTAAGGCGGGGTGCTGCTTGTAAGAGAGGTAGAAACCGTTAATCTCAAAAGTTAATCATTTTTCATAGGTTAATGTGCCTCTCTTTCGGGAGGAGGCATTGTATTTGACTCCATCACATTTTGTGTTTGTCCAATTGGCTTGGAAACACCCAAAATAGATCTGGGTTCCCGAAGGGAACCCTTTTTTGGAGCAGAATTTTCATCCTCTCGAGTAGGAGTTAACTCTTTCATCATATCATAATTAGGCTGGATTATCAGCCTCAGATTCTTTCCACTCTTAAATGGATGAATTTGGGAGGGAATCACCCCTTACATTGTTCTTGGTATCTTATACTTCTCTAGTAACTTCTCATCTATGGGCAACGTAGATTCCACACAAGTGGGTTGAACATCCATGCCATGAACTTCTATGGAAGTTCTAGTAAGAGTACTATCAGGGTGAGAGCTGGGCACCAGTTTGGGTCCAAATTCAGAAGTAGAGTGATTAACATCACTTCCCACCATAGGAAATTTAATTATCAAACTTGAAACTTGCAGATTTATAGGAACATGCAGCGCCCAATCAGTTGCATGAAATTTTTTAACTCCACTTCCCACTGTAGGTGCGGGTTTCGGGAGAAAAGATTTTTTGGAAGTCGCACCTTCTGTTTGATGTAAGTCCATTGAAGGGATAGCAACATCATCGTTTTTTCACAGATTCCTTGGACTTGGCAGGGTAGGGGACCTTTTCATTTCCATTTTCAGTAGTCACTTACTTGGATTCCTTGTTTGTGTTTTTATTCTTAACCTTACTTGAGGTCATTGTCTCTAACATGTGATTCACTTTTTTTCATTATTAAGAAAAAGAAGTTTGCTCATGCCTAATTCTTTCATCAACCTCAGTTTGTGCTAGAAGCTCAATCTCTATTTGACTGTACATAGATTCTGTTTCATTTTGATCATGGTTCATGTCTTTAATCAGCACATCTTTGAAAGACATGCCCACTTCTGGTGAGTCACTTTGTTATACTAAATAAGCCCAAGTGACATTGGGTCTATCAATAAACTGAAAAGAAGGAGGCTCTGCATCTTTCAGGATGACATATGTGGAGTCCAACTTGGGCCTTTTACTATGATACTTGATCAGACGTTCAGTCTGAGACATTATCTGAACATTATCATAGATTGTGAGTATGTTGGGAGAGCTTTGAGAAATCTCATTTGCAGCTTGTTCCGAAGATTGGACATCTGTCGCTTGGGGAAATTTATTACGTTCTGTTCTTCTGGAATGAACCTCATCATGACCCTTCAACATTCATATAGTACAAATAATATTGGAAAGATAGTTGGACATTTAGTTTCCAATCATACAACAAACTTCACAATACAAAGGAAACTTTTCATACACAATACGAAAATTAATTTCATCCTGTGGTGTGGATAGAACTACCTTATCAACCATGGTAGAACATAAATCTACCTCAACTAATATTATTGCAAAATTTCTATATCTAACCTTTTTAGTAGCCAAATCCATCCGGATTGGAATGCCTATCACAGAGGCGATGTCTTAAAGAATTTCAAAATGAAACAAAACCCAATTTAAACCATAAATAATTATCCAAACCTGGGAAAAAGAGTCTTCAAAGTCATAGAGACTAAAATTTAGCTTCCATTCATGGATCCTAAGGGTTCATAGATTCAATTTTATTAAAACCAACGCTCCATGTATTACCCTTCAATTCAGCATAGGGAAACAACAAGTGAAAAAAACATCTTCCTAACGAAAAACATTTGATGTCACGAAATCCCCAAATAGTTGCAAGACGAACAACTAAATCAGAAATTTTCCAAGGTTGTGTTCCTTTAAATAAAGAGATACGAGAAATAAAGGAGTTCTTACAGAGATCTAAGCATCCCGAAACAATAATAATAGGAATTGTTATAGCCAAATGACGACATAGTTTATAAAATTTAAACTATCTGAAATTTGTTTGTTGGATGAGCTGATAGGGCTATGAACTTCATATTCATTAGGAGTTTCTCATTTTTAGGAAGTCCAATAGACAATTCATTTCCTTGGATTTCAATAAACTAGTTGCGGGGGAGTGACCGAAATAGAATTTTCATAAATTTTTATATGTAATTCAATGTTTTATTCCCTCTAATTCCATTAAAATCCTCAGCATTTCTATATTATAACATTTCGTATGATTTTTTGTGAGTAAAATAAATCTGGATTTATTTTTTTATTTTAGTGGTAACATTTTTATTTTTTTTATTAATTAGATGTGTTTCATTAATTAAATGCGTTCTACTTTATTTGTGTTCGGTTTATGAGGATTCTTCTGCTCCTACCATTGATTTAGGTGCATATTCCAATGCGGATGTTGATGATGATGGTGGTCTGAGAGGAGGAGATGATGATGTTGGTGATTCTGAAGGAGATAATGAGGGTCATGATGGTTTTGATGATACTAATATTGAGGTACATTTTAGATGTAAATTTTATTCTTGGTTTATACATTGAATTCTATCATATAATGATGTTAGTGTTGGGTAGATGTTGTGGTGTATACATGTAGGAAGAACTATGTCAAGTAGTTTAGAAATTATGATTCAGTTGATGAGATCAACCAAAATTTGGATACAGGTTCAAAGGTATGGGGTTGAAATGAATTATATACTTATATTAAATGAATTGAAACATGAAAATACAAATAATAATATGATTTTTTATTCAAATTATTGGAATATTCCATGAATAAAGAGATGGCTTTATTAAAGTTAAAAAAATCAGATATGGTAGAACATTAAGTGGTTAAAAAGGAACTTGAAAATAAGTGGGTTTACAAAATTAATTAATATAATGATGCTTATAAATGATAAAAATTATAGATGGTAATAATGTGTTATTAGTATAATGAAAAAGTTTATTTTTTGGAAATATTCTCACTGAATATAAGCATTATATCATCTAAACAATTCTATGTATGGTGGAAGAAGAAAATATGCATCTAGATTTGGTGGACATCAAGACAACTTTGCTTCATGGTGAGTTAAAGGAATTAATCAACATGAAACAACCAATATGAGTACCAGCAATTGGGATCCATGACTTGGTTTGTATATTGTATAAAATATTGTATAGAATAAAGCAAGTACCGTGATAGTGGAATCATAAATTTGAATCATTTATCATTGATAAAGGTTTTGATAGTTGCAATAGAGATAATTACTTCTACTGAAATAAATGGGATAATGGTACCTTCATAAATGTCATATTGTATTTCAATTACATGTTTTTACTTGGACTAGATGATTGAATGATTTATAAATCTATGGATAATTTTTTGGAGGTTTTGAGATGAAAAATCCCAAGAAACTCGAGATGATATTGTGGACAAGTATAGAAATAGATAATATGAATGTAGATTTATTAATAACCCAGAATGAACATATCAATAGGATCATTAAAAGGTTGGGCATGGATATATGAGAAACAGTGAATTCTCATCTTGTACTTCCACTTGACCAAGGCATAGGAACTCACAATGGAAGAAGAGTGCCAATACATGGAGAAAGTTCCATATTCCTTATGTTTTGGAATTTTATTGTATACAATGATGTGTACTTATTAATGTATTGTGTTTATAGTGATATTTGTTATCATATTTTGTGAAACCATGTAAAGGGACATTGGGATGTCATTATATAGAAATCCAACATATTTGTACAAGTCTATTACAAAATTTTTAAGAAAAATAACATAATAATACATTAAAGGATCTAAATTTTAAGTATCATAGGAAAATTATGTTCATAAAACACTTGTACATAATACAAATACATTATTTAGAAATTGGGAATGGATGGAGGGGGCGGGGGGGGGGTGTGGGGGGGGGGGGCTGTGCAGGATAGGGGGTAGGGTGGAGGGGGCAGTGTAGAGGGGGTTGGGGGTTGGGGGTAGGGGGAGGTTGAAGGGGGGAAAGGGGGTGCAGGGGGACTGGGCAGGCTTGGGGCTAGGTGGAGGGGGGCAGGGGGCAGGGGGCGGGGTGGAGGGGTGCACGGGGGCAGGGTGGAGGGGGGTAGGGGGCAGGGGGCAGGGGACATAAATTGTTGGAACTGTCTAGTTGTGGACAGGTTAACAATAGCCCATGTTCGGGATTTGAAACCTAAAAATTCTTTTCACTTTTCTATTCTTTTCTTTCCTTTAGTTATTTTACTATTTAATAACATGTTTTTTGTGTTTTCTGGACACGAAAAAATCTGGACATCACCTAATGCACCTGTTTAATGACCGAATCATACTATTGTTGGATGCATAAACAACCATCCAGGTTTGTGTTTCCACTTTGTTTTCAATGTTTTTTTATGTTTTCCACCTTTCTCTTTAAATTTTATGTGAGATATTGACCATTTAATTTGAAGGATTCTATAAAATACATTTAATGTCTGATGGTGGGTATACCCAGTGGGGGAGCAACAACATTTAGATAGAATTCACCAAAATCCGAAGTGGACGGTTTGGTTCCACCAAGTGGTAGAATCACTCTTCTAGACTCTTTAATTCAAGAATGCTTTAAATTGAATTTAGATTTTTTATTTATTCTTCTTAATTATATTGAATTGAATATATTGAATAAGGATTCTTTAATATAATTGTTTCATTTGATAAATTCATGTTTTTATAATAAAACCCCTCCAACGGAGGTGCGCTGTCTACGAAAACTCACAATGATAGTTATGTTGATCTAGATGCTTAAATTATTGCATTTGATTTGTGCAGAATGAGTTTTATAATAAATGTTAAATATAATTAAATAAATTGTGTTATAGATAAATGCCATGATTTTGTAATATAACACCACCAACAGAGGTGCTCTATCTTCCAAACCAAAGAGTAGTGATATTTATTTATATCATATTTAGATTTGGTTTGAGGCTTTAATATTCCTCTTCCCGCTCCCTTCACTCCTGGCCAGATGATGCTGCCTCACAGATGTCGCTGGACTGGGCCAACATGCCACGGTCATGCCGCGGTCATGCTGCGGTCACGACGCGGTCACGCCGCTGTCACACCGTTGTCACGCCGCGGTCACACCGCGGTCAAGCCGCGATAATGCCGTGACTTGGCCCTGCTCCAGGACGACACCCACAGCGGTTCGCAGTGATTGTATTCCATTACTCTTGTGATCAATGTTGAGACTGACTAATCACAATTTCTACCGGTAGGGTGACGACTGGAATGTTGCCCCACCTCCTCACGCTCCCTTCACTACTGGATAGAAGATGCTGCCCCGCGGATGTCACTGGACCGAGATGACACGCCGCGGTCACGCTGCAGTGACGCCGCGATCATGCCACGGTCACGTCGCGGTCACGCCATGGTCACGCCGCGGTCACGCCGCGGTCACGCCGTGGTCATGCTGAGGTCACGCCACGGTCACGCCGTGGTAATGTCGTGATTTGTCTTTTCTTCTTGATGACACCCCGCAACGGTTCACATTGATAGTATTCTAAGAGTCTTGTGATCACTGTTGAGACTGACTAATCACAATTTCTGATGGCAGGGCGATGACCAGAATGTTTCCATGCCTCCTCCCGCTCCCTTTCCGCCTGGCTAAATGATACTACCTCGCGAAGGTCGCTGGACAGGACCAACATGTCGCGGTCACGCCGCGGTCATGCCGCAGTCACGCCGCGGTCATGCCGTGATTTGGCCCTACTCCAGGATGACAACCCGTGACAGTTCTTAGTGATAGTATTCCATGAGTCTTGTGATAAAAAATCCATCTCATGTGCATGTTTAATGTAAAACTTCAAGAAATACAATGAAAACTCCAAAAAAAGTACCAAAATAAAACTTAGTTGTGACACATCAACTGTACCCAACATCTATGCTAGTAAGGTCCAGTATGGTCCACGCAATATCCCTTGAAACCTAAATCCAATTTTATTTACATAAGGTGTGAATATAGGTATACTCAATTAGAAATCCAAATTCACTCCTGCAGAAGTGGGAGAAGAATAATAATTCACTTATGACAATAACAAAAGAATCATAAAAGAACTTAACAATGTATACATTCCACCACATTATTGCCCTACCAAACTCACCAAAAAATACAATTCATGTAAGGTCAAATAGTAAGCACATCAATATTAGGGTACCAAGAACCACCCCCACTAGTTAACTACTCCTCCCAAGCGGTGAATTTTATCATGCTACCATGCTATTCTACTAGAACCATGGTCACAACCTTCTCACACACAACTAGGACACATACTAAATACCACCAAAAAAATATTAGGGTTACAACCACAACAGATCCTTCCCACATAAACCTATTGAATGAAACCAAAATCTCATCTTGAAGACACCTAAGATGGTACATCATATCTCATCATGAAGACACCTGTGAAGAACAAATCACCAACATACACTTTTGCCTCAAAACCAAACAAAAACTACCTGAAGAGTAATGGGATACAAAATCCTAGAAGGGGGAGTAGAGAAGATCCAATACCATACATCCATAATCCCACTAGGATTTTGGGAAGTCACAACCTCTCCCATAACAAATGGGTGTTCAGAATATAGTTCTCAACACTGGTATGCTATGTATATAAATCTCAAGGAACTACCTAAATACATATATATATATATACAAAACACTCATCCTGAGCATTGCATTTTCAAATCACCAATCATAAGACATAAAAACTACCCTCACATCCATCCCTACATTCATGTACCACCATGAATGGTGGTCACTATGACAAGTCAATAATTGAAGGATTATTCACTATAAGCCACAACTCAAAACATACCCCCAGCTAATTAAATTATCAATTTTTTATTCTATAATATAAATTCATTTATTCATTTATTCCAACCCTACCATAAAAAATAAAAAACACTGAAAATAAATTAAGACAAAGACACCATCCCAACCACATCCAAATAAAAACAAAAAAGATGTTCAAAGGTAAATGAATCCATTCTGACAAGAATTTTTAAAAAATGTTCCCTAGAATCTTCAGGATAAAGGCCCACACAAGGTAACACCATAATTATACAAATCCATCTCTCCTAAAACAACTTCCTATTTACCACTACACTAAAATCACCACACTCAGCGAAACAAAACGTACCCAACATGATGTCCCACTGCAAACAACCCAATTTTGAATACATGTCCAACCACTCCCACCATCATTCTTAAAGTTAATTCCGTATTTTCCTTCTTCTATATAAAAAACCATCCAACATACCTAATTAATACCAACTCAGTATCCTCACAACATATTAACCCCAAACCCATCACAACCATACATATTAAAAACACACATCCCAATTCACAACTAGGCCACCCTGTTTAAGTCCAACATCACAAAAAGTTCATCCATTTAAAAATCAATAAATATCTCAAAATTAGTGGCCATTAAAATAGTTGCACCACCCCACAGTCCCAACCACACTCACACATGAACAACACATACACATGGCCTAACATAACCACACACAGCACACATCCCCAGCAATAGGACCATGATTATTCAACAGTCACGCTCTAATTCAACTTTATAAATTAGGGGTTATAATATATAATGTTTGATCATATGAATCCTTTTAATTTAACAGATATAAATTATATATCATGTTTTTCCTGTTCAAAAATTTTCATCAAAATATTAACAACATGAATTCATGATTACGGTGTGCAAACTAAGACCGCCAATAGCCAGGATTTTCATAAGTCATATACCCAGAAGAATTAAAAACCCCCGAATAGTAAGATGAGTGTGTACAAATTCGGTCTCATCTATATGAATTAAAGGATTTACTAAAATCGATGATATAGTAGGTGGTTCGAGTTTCATATGAACAAATTTAATTGGTCCATGTTTTTAATTGTTCTGGGTATAGGACTTATGATAATACTGGCTATTGGCCGTCTCTGATTGCACATCATAATCATGAATTCATGTTGTTAATATTTTGAATAATTTTTTTGAACATGAAAAACATGATATATAATTTATATCTATTAAATTAAAAGGATTAATCTGTTCAAACATTCTATGTGATAACCCCTAATTTATAAAGTGGAATTAGAGCGTGACTGTTGAATAATCATGGTCCTATTGCTGGGGATGTGTGATGTCTGTGGTTATGTTAGGCCATGTGTATGTGTTGTTCATGTGTGAGTGTGGTTGAGACTGTGCGGTGGTGCAACTGTTTTAATGGCCACTCATTTTGAGATATTTATTGATTTTGAAATGACTCATAGATTAGTAAGCTGAGTCTGTACAGATTTAATCTCATCTCCATGAATAGATTAATTTCTTAAATCTTCAAATGATTTTAGTAAATCCTTTAATTCACTATGAGAATGTGAATTTTATTCTCATAGCTTCTTAAAATGATTAAGAAATCCTTTGATTATGTATTCAATGAATAAAAATATTTTTCATCTTTTTATATAGATGATTGGCCTCTGTCAGCAGTGGGATATGATAGATCTCTAATTTTCTAAATAGAGGCAAAGAATGCAGTCTCAAAAACCTCTTTAATTTCAGTATGAATAAACAGTTCTATGTATATGTAATCATTCATGATAGAAATTGATTGGATTTGGACAATCATATTAGTGTCAAATACTACTATTTGATCTTGATGATTTCTTTTATCATTTTCTTTAACTTTTTCTTTAGTAAAAGACCTTTGATTCTCATTTTCATCATGATTGATAACAAAATCCTCTTTCTATTCTCTGTTCTATGGTTGAGTAATTTCACTAGATACTAAAACCACTAAGTTTTGTGCAATAACTGTAGTACCCTAAAATGTATGTTTGTTCCCTTGACTATGCCATATTACAAGGGACTCAAACTATGTTTACCCCAAATGTTATAAAATAGATTGAGGTAATATATTTCAGGTTATATATTAGAGATGTTGTATTTAATTCTTTTTCTCTTTTCATGAACTTGGAAATCTATTATGGACATTGAATTATCTTCTTCTTGAATTTTTACTAAAGGTGCAGATCCTAAAATCCCTCACCCCTCCTATGAAATATGACCCAATCTTTGTTGGTATTGTTCATCAAATTTTAATAGTTTCAGAATCATGTAATCCCTAAATCAGACCACTCAACTCACCAACAATTAAAACCACCAATAAAACCCACCATCTTTTACCCTTAGAAAACCACAAATCATCCACCCACCACCCAACCACAACACCGCTCCCCTAAAAACCAATAACTGCAGTCATCCCACCCAACAACAAACAAAACCCAACCCTCATAGCCACTCAAACCAGAATAGAAACTGAAACCCAAAAGGTTACTGGAAAGAACCCATCAAATAAAGAAAACCTTACTCTAAGAACAACAACACTAGTCCATACGCTACTCGAACCACCTACTAAATCATGAAACTTGAAGCCAAGGAAACATTCTACAATATCATGACACCAGACCACCACATTCGACCACTCAAAGACTCAAGAAAACAATATCCTAACATCATCATATGAAAAAGACCAGCCAGCAAAAGAACACCCAACCAGTCAACCACAAACTCAACCACAACCATCCACAAAAAATCCCCTACATATAGCCAAGTAGCAGGAAAACCACAACCCAAAAAGAAACCAATAAAACAAAAACTAGAAATTCGCGCATGAATCTCCCACACCATTAACCCTATCCTCTACAACTGCACCTAGAATAATAACATGTGACTCTATCCACACCACACTAGAATCTCCTCTAGAATCATCCCCACACACTAAAATCAGGCATCCTATGCACAGGATCCTTGCACTATAACAATCTCACACCCACCACGCAACATAATAGTAACAAGAACCCCAACAAGAACGTCACCTGCATGACCCACACAAGTTGAGAACCAACCAAAAAATCCTATCTACATTCATATCCCTTTCCAATGGATAAATACAGCACTAAAAACCCACGATGGACCCAAAGGCAGCACAATATTATAGGGGTTCCATGGGGGATGCTGTACAGGTGGGGTGGTCCAAGGGGGTTTCTTGGAGGGAGGGGGGATTCCAGGAGGGAGAGGGTGTCCAGGGGGGTGTCCAGGAAGGGTGGTGCAAGGGTTGTCCAGCAGGGGGGCTGTTGTCCGGATGGGGTTATCCTTGGGGGGGGGGGTCTGTCCAGGTGTGTATCTAGGAGGGGTCTGTTCAGGGGGGTGGAGGGGGGGCTGTTGTCCGGGGGGATGTACCGATGGGGTTTTCCATGGGGTTTTCTAGGAGGGAGGGGAGTCCATGAGAAGGGGGGGGTCGAGTGAGGGCTGCTGTCTGGGGGGCTGTCCGGGTGGGGTAGTCCAGGGGGGGGTATGTCCAGGATGGAGGGGTGTCTAGGAGGGGGGGGGGGGTTGTCAAGGGGGGTTTCCAGTATGGAGGGGGGTGTCCAGGAGGGGGGTCTGTCTAGGGGGAGTGAGTGGGGTCGGTCCAAGGTGGGAAGGGGGGCTGCA
Organism: Viscum album; assembly: GCA_963277665.1. Lineage (NCBI taxonomy): Eukaryota > Viridiplantae > Streptophyta > Magnoliopsida > Santalales > Viscaceae > Viscum > Viscum album. The sequence goes on along the minus strand of OY728126.1, from coordinate 648,505,406 downwards.
GGGGGAGGGGTGCATGGGGGGCTTTAAGATTCGCAAACTAACACCTTTTCTTGAGAACTTCATATTCCTTCTAAACAAGATTGGGAACTTCCAAGTATCTTCTAAGATGTTCATCTCCAAATTGTCTCATCAATATTCTTGGGTACTCCAACTAACATGAAATCCATTTATCATCTACATATTGGCATTAAAAAACATGTCTTCCTCATTTACAACCTGAGAACATGCACTCATCTCAATACACATGTTGAAAACATTCAAGTACATGTAGCAGGTTTTAGAAATCCGCCTTAAGATAGAAAATTTCCTCAACTTCTTGTCATTGATTAATTCAATTTCTCCCCCATAATATCACACATTGTTGGATCATTAATAGGGATGAGTTAAATTCCTACCTCATCAATGATTTTTTAAAGCACTTTCCAGAAATTCCAAATTTGCATGGAATAAATAAGTCTGGAAGCGTTTCAAGGGTCTTCTCCACTCATCTCCCCGGGGGGGGGGGGATGAAATGAGGGGTTGGGTTTTTGGGATACTGTAGGAGTTGGGGGGTGGGGGTGCAAGGGGGTTGTCCAAGGAGGGCATGGGGGTGTAGGGGGTGGGGGGTTGCCCAGGTGGGGTGAACGGGCTATTTAGGGGGTGCAAGGGGCTGTCCAAGGGGGGCTGTCCAGGGGTGTGAAAGGGCTGTCCAGGGGGTGAAAGGGGGATATCTAGGGAGGGTGTGCTAGGTTGGGTGGGGGATGTGCTGGGGGGACTGTACGAGGGGGGGGGGAGCTACTGCAGGAGTGGGGGTGGGGGGCATGGGGGCTGTGCAGGGGGGTCTGCCTGGGGGGGGGGGGCTACAGGGAGGGGGTGGGGTGGTGGGTTACTATAGGAGTGGGGGGAGGGGGTGTGGGTCATGGGGGCTATCCAGGGGGAGTGAAAGGCGGTTGTCCAGGGGGGCATGGGGTGCAGTGGGGATGTCCAGGGGGTGCAAGGGTTGTCCAGGGGGTTCAAGGGCTGTCCAGGGGGAGTGCAAGGGGACTGTCTAGGGGGCAGGGGGGCTGTCCAGGGGGGCATAGGGGGCTAGCTTGGGGGGTGCAATGGGGATGTCCTAGGGGAATGGGGGATGTCGAGGGTGGGTGCAATTGGGCTGTCTGGGGGGTGAAAGGAGATGTCCGGGGGGGGGTTCATGGTGGCTGTCCGGGGGTGTTCAAGGCGGCTGTCCGGGGGGGGTGGGGGCATGGGGGGATGTCTAGGGGGTGTAAGGGCTGTCTAGGGGGCTGTTCAGGGGTAGGGGCTATGGATTTTTTTATGAAATTTCAAACCCTAGAGCCACGACATTAAAACATGGCTGTAGACCTAAAGCCATGATTTAAACCTTGGCTAATGCAATAGAGCCATGGTTTTGAACCGTGGCTATATGCTTTGTGCATATTAATGTTCTTCCATGGTTTTAAACCATGGAAATACCCTATAGAGTCAGTTTCAAACAATGGCTATAGGTCTTGACCTATAGCCCCACCATTACCAGCCATGGTTTGTTGAACTGTGGCTCTACCCTATATCCACAGTTTAGGGACTTATAACCATGGTTTGAAACTGTGGCTATATCCTAAATTTCCAGTAGTGCGACATACATAGAGGCCTCATCGTTTGGTGATCCATAATCATGTACTCTCTTTAGAAACCTGGGTGGTTGTCTAAGCGGTGGCATCCTGAAAAGGAACATGTGCACCATGGTAATTAAGTTATACCTGGTGAGCAGACACCATAGAAATCAAAAGAAAAAAATTTCTAAATTACATTCAATCAGTGTTTTTGTGTGTTGAGATGTAAATCAGAATTCAGGGTCCTGGTGAATGGGTACGTCAGCTGCCACACCAACACTAGACTCCATGAACTGGAAACCACACTCAAAACACTTAACACTATTGCCATGTAGATAAAATTAGAGTCACAGATCTTCGGTAGAACTGAAATCCCCTGTTACCAATTTTTCACGACCCGTCCCTCAGGGGTCGTGATGTGACTACACCAAGTCGCCTTCCATAGTCCAGGGGCTGGCGACTTTCACCAAAAGGTGTATTTCTAAAAAAATGGGAAGGAATTGCATTTATAACCAGAAAACACACATACCTAAGCACAATACAGAATAAAAGCTCAATGTACAACTATATAGTAAATAGGGTGTGTATATAACGTAAAAGTAGCCAAAATACAATCCCAAATGTAAAGTACATGTAAAATGAAATGTACAAGTATAACTGAAAACTACTCATGTGAGCACCCGCCAAGGATCCTACCTGAAGTGTAGGTACATCTATTGAATGATCATCTATGTGATAAGCCTCATCTAAAGTCCACCTCTGATATACCTCTAGTCTTGGTACCATCATCCTCAGTCAACGGTGTCTGTCAACTGCACCAAACACAACAAGGTGCTAGCATAGCCCGTTTAGGGGTGAGTATAACGATACTAACTAGGGACCCTGAGACCCCATTATTCTCCTTGAGTTCCACAAATTATATACCACAAAGAAATATCCCAACTCCTCTTAGGTATATGCCAATAAATATACCTATGTTATCGAGCTATACTTATCTCATACATGTGGGAAGTATCCCAAGATGTTAACACCACGAAGGTGAAGTATTACATAGCATAAATTTAATCACATGCCCAATGTAAATAAAACTCACACCAGGATTTATTTTAGGGGTAGTAACAAGTATCTTTCCAAGACACATCGTGAAACACTTACCCTTGGTGTGAATTATGTTTAGTCAATGCATGCCTCCTATGAGAAAACCAGATAATTTAATAACTGTAAATAGTATAATTAAATAAATTATTTTATTTTTTAAATTCATATAACTCACAAATAATATCTCATATTAAAAATACATGCCCACCACTAAACTCATGAGGGAATGCTTCATTTACAAATATTATAACTTTGGCGGGAATAGACCACCAGTGAAAGTTAGTATTTGGCCTCAAATAAAATAATTATGTGAAAATTATTTTATTTTAAAATCTATAAATTTTAAATAATAATTCATATTGGAAATCTGAGTGTACTGTTGGTTTTGATGGGGCGTTTTCACTTAGGCAGAGCCTAACCTCGACTAGCACATGTTGAGGGTGACTGTTAATAAATTTCCAAATGTTTTTTCCAGTAAGTTCAATAAAATAATGAGTGGCATTTTGTTACATTTGAACCTGTGCTCGGATTAAAAATATAAGGGCATTGTTTAATCCACTGTTCTAGGATTCACATAAGTGAGGCTTCACTTGGACCGCAGTAAGTATGGAGAAGAATTTAGAATTTGAGACATTTATAAGAATAATAAAAATAAAATAGTTAATTTTTATTTTCTTTTTTTCCTCTAACAGACAAGTGGAAACGTGGGATCCGTGACATGTAAAGCCAATCAATGGATTGACCATTCATTCTAAGTACCTTCACCATTGGGGAATTTGGAAGGTTCCTAATTAATGGGCCTACATTATTTCCATGATCATTACACACCCTCACCCTATATTATATATATGGGGCTTGGGGAGGGGTGTCAACAATTCATCACAAATCAATAATGTTCCGACAAAGTGCAGTGATTCCCAACCCTTAGAGGATGGTGCTGGTACCAATGGCATGTGACGAGAAACTGTGAAACCCAGAACCAGAGATTGAAGATTGAGCGACGTTGTTGGAGGCTACTTACGGGGGTTGGAAAAAACTGACCCGCTTCTATGAACTCACACTCACCGTCGTTCTTGAGGTACGAGTTTGTTTTTAATATGATTGAATTTTAATGATTAATCACTTCCAAAATTCACAACGATGATGTCCAAACAAAAATGCCCATCATCTCGCACATAAACATTTCTCCACATTCATTTTATTCTTCGCACGTTTTTCTTACGTTCTTCAAATCCTAATTTTTATTGATATAGGAATCATGGAGATTTGATGAGATCAATATATGGATGTTGACCCCTTGACATAAGGATCATGAATATACGATCATTTAATTTTATGGGGTTGAAAAGAAGCCGAAATGGATTGTGGTAGAAGGTGGAAAAATAATTATTGACACTCGAAACATAGATATTAGTTTAGATTGATATATATATGAGGACCCCTCAATGCACAAGGACCGTGAATATGTGATCATTTAATTTTTCAGTCTTGGAACCAATCTGTAATGGCTCACAGAAGATATCGACGGCTGATACTCAGTTAGCCGCGAGGATGGTGGGGCGGCACAAGTCTATGCCACCGGTTGAACAAGAGGCTGCGGCCCATTGGATGCGGTGGAGTAGGGTACCAGCTAGTATCATGTCGGCCATGTGGCAGAATGGCGGGGTGCCTCCGCACTGCTGATGGAATAAGAGGATGGGACTATGTTGGAGGTCAAAAGTAGCTAACATCCAGACAGTCGTGGTGGATTAATGATGCATGATCGTGCCTCAGGGAGGAAGGCTGGATGGACATCCGGCTGACACGCTACATTGGGCGGGGCCCCTAGTGGGTCCTGTGTTCAAGTAGTCGAATGGTCCGTAGACTGTTCGGGACGATCGAGGGGTGCCTCCACCCTTCCCGTTGGTGGTGACATACCCTACCTCGGTGGACTACTAGCCGAGTGGGCTGCACCATAGTGGGTCACGCCTTCCAAGCTCTCTGTAGTTGTCCGCATCGCAGCGGGCCATGTTGCACAACCGGGCCGTGCCACCGGGTTAGGCCTGGCTGCGCCCTTCGCGGGCCTGGCCAGACTATGAACCAACCGGCCAAGAATGCCAAGGCACAGGCCATCCGAGCCAGACTCGAATCAGGTCAAGTCCACCCAAACCAGTTCGGGTCAGCCATGGTCGGGTCGGTCCAACCGAGTCAGACCAGACCAGGGCCCATCTAGACCCAATTATGCCTTCGTGGTCATAACATGTGACCTGAGAATCCATTTAAAGAATTGTTTGTGGAAACAAAGTCCTTGGATCGATACAATACTTTTTCGATACACTACTTGATTTTTGTATATGGCTGGGTTGGATCAAACCCTAAATCCAATAGGGCCCATGGAGCGTAAACACAAATAACATATAGATCGGGCGTCTGATGGACGTGCTGTCTATTGCGTTGGGTCCCTAATGATGTGACAGAACATTGGGATACATCTTCATGGGACTTAAGGGAAGTTGAAGTATGAATTATGGACTAGGGAGCGGTTCTCCCATGCGCGCTAAATGTGGAACCCTGTGACTGGATAAGATCTGATGACTATTGTCCATTACGACTCGGAGTGACTCGACGGGCTGAGTGGGGTGTACCTCTATGTGATGTGGTAGTCCCATGGTTGGAAGAACCACTATGTAACATTTAATACCCATGTTACTCGACAAGATAAGTAACTTATCATGCCATGAGGGTGATTGCCTCTGTGTGATGTGAGAGACACATGGGTGGGAGCGCCTCTATGTGACGTGGGAGACCCACGGTACTTGTCCGGATGGGTATCTCAATAATCAATGATTAGTGGGAAGGACCTATATGTGATGCAGCATGCCCACTGTACTCGATATAGGAAGAGTTCTCTAATAGCCGAGGTGTTTGACAATGTGACTGGGGATGTTAATTGTTACTTTCTTGAGAATAAATTATGGTGTGAGCTGTCTTTACTTTGTACATGTGATTCAGGTTATGTTTTGTGATACTTCACCATTGTGGTGTTACCTTCACGGTATACTTCCCACATGTATGAGATATATATAGCTTGAAAAATTAGGTATATGTATAGTCATATAACTATGTTGATTTGGGATATTTCTTTGTGGTGTTTTCTTTTCGGAACTCTAGGAGACCAATAGGGTCTCGTGGTCCCTACTGAGTATTGTTATACTCACCCTTGTATAGGCTATGCCTCCACCTTGTGGTGTTTGGTGCATATGATGGATAGTGATAACTGAGGAAAAGGGTACCAGGACTGGATGTAGCTAGAAGGTGAATTTTAGACGAGGTGTACCGCAAGAACAGCCAATCGAGAGTTGTACCTACCCTTTAGGTAGGATCCTTGGTGAGTCTTCACAAGAGCTTTTTTCGGTTCTACTTGTACTTTTCAGTTTACATGTACATTAATGATGGGCTTTTATTCTGTCCCCATCAAGTTTCTATACATGCGATGTTTACAATATAGTTGTACATTGAGATTGTAAATTGCATTGTGATTAGTTGTGTGATTATACAGGTTATAAAGGAAATTCCTTCCCTTTTTACTGAATACACCTTTCGGTGTTAGTCACCAACCCCTGGTCTATGGAAGGAGGGATTCAGTTAGTCACATGACATGCACTAAGGGATGGGTCATGTCAATTTCACAGTGTTTCATTTTTATAAATTGTCAAGTTTTATTCTATTATTAAATATTTCACCCATCAGTTTTATTATTATTCCATTATTATTTTATGGTTTTTATGATTGTGCTCACACATTTTATATTGAATCATGCCCCTTATTCATCCTATTACTTGTCATTTAGATCACACCATAATTTGATGTATGTCCCCATGTGATTACATGAACTAAATAGAATGTGAGATTTTAACGATACATATCAAGGATCTTAATATATTTTAAATTTTTACAATTCTCAGGTTATGTATGAGCATATTCTTAAGAAGACAGTAATAAATATGATCAATATTATTTGTGTCTATTATGTTTTTTATAATATAATTGATGTAACATTTATGTAGGTAAATTAGTGTTTCAATTAAAACATATTAAAAAAAATTCAAAATTGGGTATATACTAAATGATATTTTGTTATTAAAATAATCAATAATCACATTAATACTTTTTCTATTATGATGAATGTATCTAAAATTATTGTGTTCTTTGGGCCACCTCTTCTATGACCCAACATGTTTTTTTTTCTATATCCACTATAAATGTATTGTTCAAAAGGTTATTTTTACAGATAATTTTGATATTTATAAATTTTTTATTATTATGAAATAATAAAATATAATCCTCATTTATCACATTATATTAAAATTTAAATCATCAAATGTGTTCTTGTGTGGACTACTACAACCATTTAAAGCGTGATTTTCATTATTAATTTCATTTCATCCTTACCTGAGAGGTTATGATCTTGGGATAAAAGGATAAATATGATTTTAATTATATCTTCAAGCAACAGTTATGTCAAATTTTGGAACAAACTTGTGATATGATTAATAAAATAAAATTGATAATTCAATAATTTAAAATGAGAAACGAACATGATAACGATCTATTCCTTCAATGAAATGTATTTATATAAATTGTATTTCCATTATAATTATTTTTTATTCTAATATGTCATAATAAAAATACTACACATTATCATTATTATTTCATTTTTAATAATTTATATTGATACTACCTCATAATCATTAATTAGTCATTATATGTTCATTTTTCTATATGTTTAACAACTAATGTATACAATGGTGTTTATTTATGTCATTAAAGAAATAGAGAAAAACTCACCAGTACAATATTATATAATTATTTAAATGTTAAATTCTTTTTCCTTCTAACTGTATATAAACATTTAACTCATTAATTAAGAAAGAACATTTGGCTCACTTAGAAAGTACTGAAACATTATCGACAATGATATCAGATCCATTCACTAAAACAAAAACTAACATTGAAGAAATCATAGATAATAATTATATCATGTGTCACATATTATTGTATTCTTAATAATTATTTAAAAATATGAATTTTAACAATAATTGATACGAGTACCATTTTTTTTGAAATTTTATCAAAATGATATTGTATTTTAACACCCTGTGATGACAATAGGCAATAGATTACAAATATTTATCTATATAGAACTATTATAATTGAGAGGTAAATGTTGTTATATTTATGAATAAGGTTATTAGATATAAATTTTGTGAAACATAGACATGATTCTTGATTTATGGTGAAATATCATAATGAAATAGGATCAAGGTATGGGTGTTTAATCTCAAATTCATCTCATAGAAAAAATATGTTGTTTGATACCCCAAAATTAATTTTTTTTGGATTTACAACTATTTGAGATACTTTATCATAAAATAATTACTTATTTTTGGTATTTAATGTCCAATTTTTGGTCCATTTGTAACTGGTTTTCATTAAAGTTCCATTCAAGTTGTAATGGATTTCGTTACCTCAATTTTGATTATTTAAGACCTGATACATGTTATGAACCATATATCCAGATAATTTATTTCTATTTATTTTGAATTTATTTAATGTTATATAAATTATTTCATTGAAATGAATAATATAAAATAATAGAATTCATGTTTTTACATAAAATGTCTTTTAGCTTTACACTTATACGAGTTGTTACAGTTTTTGGTAACCCAAGTTACATTAAATCATTATGACTATTCCCTTGAAATTTTATCATCAAATACGGTAAAATTGATTATTTGCTTTGTATTTTATGGTATTCACATTTTTTGTATATTTTCACTACATAAAAATATTTTTAGTTTTTTCACCCTTTTTGGAGAATGTTTCCCATAAGGGATATAAATAACTCAAATTTCATTTCATTGAGTTATAATGTTTAAACATAAATTTTTTTATTACATGCAATATCTATCCTACTAAAATATTTAAAATTAAGTAAATATATATTCCTCATAAAGAAATTGTTTTCTGATAAAAATAATCTTTTGTTACTCGGTTGATAATGTTAATTTTAAAAAATGATATTTTTAATATTACAAAAAATTCTCTTTCATTTTCATTGATATTATCAACCTCTTATTATTTATAATCCATATAATATAATTTATTTTCAATGGAACATTATTATATATTCATGATAATTTTAATGTTCCAAAAATAATTTGTCTCCCCTTTTTAAAATATAACATTGATCCTAACAAATAATATTTTATATATATCTCATTTATAAATATGTTACCTAATGTGTTTTTTATTTTAGGATTTATCCTCTAATATATTTATGTTATCATTTATTTGATTGAACTCGTGGTATCATATAAATCGATTCCTAATCACTTACATTATGATATAATTTCAAAAAAAATCTTATCACAAGGGTTTATATTGTTTATTGTAACACTCTAATGCATTTCGTAACTTTTTGGGAGTTATATCAATTTGGTAAAATAAAATATTACTATTTAAATAATATATTATCATTATAATTCTATTTTTTATATATTAAAAAATCAGTGGTTTATACAATGTAAACACAACATTATATATATTATATATTGGCTAATGTTCATCTATTAAATTGTTATTGTATCAAAATAATGAAAAGTATTCGCCGTAAATATAATGTTATTCCAAAAAGGATTATTTTTTCAAATTTGATTGTTTAATGATTAAACATCACCCTGCTTCATCATGACTGGTTTAGATCATGTTATACATTTTATTTATGTGTATAAAACTATTTTAATTACATATATTATTAATCCTATAGAGATAATTATTGTATGTTTGACTATGTATCATTTCATAAACTAGATTCAGTATTAGGATAGGTTATGAATATGTTATCCCTGATTTACATAGGCATGAGTATTGATATGCATTATGATTATCAACTTCTAGTTTTTTTGGCATTTTGTATTGTTCATTATATAGAATGAAATAATTTATTCAGTAAGTGGTTCTTTTGGGAAGGATATGAATATTGGTCTTCACTATTATGTCGAAAGAATTTGTTATAAAAAAGTGTGTGTCAGGGCCCGAAATTGTGTATCCCCTCAATGCATTTAAATTTTATCACAAAGAAATACATGTTTCTTTTTCTGTTATACACCTACCTGATTCATCATGATTTCTGGATTGTGGACTTGAATACAACTAGATATCATGGAAAATTCCTTGATAGTCAGATTCTTATGTTTCTTAATTATACATTCAATTATTATGAAATAAATAATATTGTAATAGATTTTTAATTTTATTGAAATAAATATAGCATGATCCCATAATCATGTTGATTATGGATTCATGTTGTTTACCTATTTTACCATAATATTAATGATTTTTTTATTGTGTGACTTATTTAAATATATAATTCCCTTAAAAATTATTTGACATCACCCATTTCATAACATTCGATAACATATTTGATGAATAAATGTAGTAAATGTGACATGTTTTGAACGATATCATGTGGGTACGAACTTAATAAAGAAGTTCAAGAATCACTATTTGATAGGTAGAAAATTATTTAATAATAAAATATATACTATAGTTGAAAAATATATGTGAGATTCTGTACAATATGTTTTAGAATAGTCATTAGTTTTTTATGTGTATGAATTGTCTAATTTTCAAAACCTAAGATGATCCATTGGTTATAAGATATTTTAAAATATATTACTAAGTTTTTAATTATAAAAAATTTATTTACATGATTCTGTTGATGAAATTAATTAATTATTTTAATTTGTCTCTAAGATAACGAAGAAGATGAATCATGGGTTTTGGTCTTTATAGTTTTTATCAACAGAAGGGTTTCGATAACATTATTTGTTATAATTTATATTATGGTTAATTAATGGTTTTATAAGTTATGTTTGATCATAATTTATATTGTATAGATAAACATTTAGGATAGACTTTGATTGAATGTTAACGAATTAATGATGTATTTTATAGTGGATTAGGATAATTGTTCCTTAGTTAAATCATTGGGTATATGTAAATTATTTTATTTTATATATAGTATAAAATTTCAAAATGTTTTTATTTTGGAGTATGCACTGTTCTTATGTATGATATCCTTGTTTGGATAATATATCAAGATGTAGGATCTGGAATAGGCATCCCGAGTGGTAATAAACCAAAAAAATGGTCTACTATTTATTATATTAATAATCACAAGTGCAAAACAATGATTCCTAACTGCACACTGTGTTCAACACCTCATATGTATATAAAATGGTCAATAACATCTTTTCTATGAGCCCTTATGAGGGATTTTAATATGTTTTGGTTAAATAAAAAATTTGATTTTGAGCCAGGAAAAAATTGATTATAATATAGATATTCATAAGTAATTGATACATTTAATTGACATGTGATTTCCTAAATAAAGGATAATATGAATTTTTAAATCATAGATTTAGATGATTTGTGTTGAGGTTAATTGCAATGTGAGATCACTATTTTACGTAATATGTTATGAGGTATATGTAAACACCACTCCATTATATCAATATTGAACAAGGTATTTTGTAGTCTAAATAATTATTTATCTAGGTTGATTTAAAAGAATTATTGGCTTATGATATGATAATGTTAAAAAAATGTCTATTTGAATACCTTTTATGATATTAATTTTGATATTCACATATATTGATAATCATTCACAACTCTTGTATACCCATTATGATTTAGTAATTTATAGAGCTATAATAAATAACTTGTATGATGAATAATTAAATAATACATCCATGAATAAACTAATATAATAATTCATGAAGATGTAAATATTTTTATTATTACAAGCCATCCATTTTGAGTTATGATATACTGAATTAACAGAATTTAAACCCACGACATAAATAATAAGAGAATGTTCGAATCTCAGAGAAATTAATGAGATGATGGAGATAAAGGGCAGTTAAAACCACTTCATACATTCCAAAAAAAGAGGGATTAAGCATTCAATAATGTACTATAAAATAATAGTCTGATTGTAAATGTTTATATATGAAGGTAATCAGAGTCAAAATTATAATGAAAAAAAATATAATATTAAAATATATGTTTCTTCAATTATAATAGTTTCAGATATTATATGACTCAATGTACAAATCCATGAGACAATGAGGTAAATAATCATAAAAAAACACATCAATATAGAAAGGAATATTAATCTATGAATAATGCATCAGATCGTGGGTTCGTACACTAGATTTTCTAGTGTCATATGTAATTTATGTTTTAAGAAACTACATGATATTTTGATTAAAAAAATATACAGTGTTATGATTATCATGTAATTCATTTTATGGGTTTTGATAAGATATCATATAAGATTTATAACATATTCTCTTAGTATAATTCTATGTGAAATTATAAATGGGTAACTTCCATTTGTAAATAATATATAATATTTATTTCATAGAGATTAATGTCACTCTATTTCCTAATGAAAATCATGATCAATTTTTTATTGGTGGTTCTTTTTTTGTTCGCAAAATAAATTACTCAAGTGTCATGAGTCAAAATGTGAGGCTGCAATTTAATTAATTGAGTATATATAACACCCTGATATTTTAATATATAATTTCCATTCAATAAGTCAATCAGTATGGTAGCTCTATCCATAGGCGACACTAAGAAAAAACCAAATATTGATATATATTAATAATAACATAAATAAGAAGAATGAATATCTAAAGCATGATGTTGTATTAGAACGAATTAATATGTGTATCCTGTCTATTAAAAATAATTGAATTAAAATATTTTAAACTTTTTAATATAAATAAATTAAATTATTATTGTTAAAAAAATAAAAAAACATTTCACGCTTAAAAATATTTTCCTTTAATATATCAATAATTTAAATAACCTATGTCTGATAATATGTCAAATTAGTACAATGTATTAAATATATTAAAAATAAATTTCAAATAAATAAAGATTTAATTGATTGTAAATAAGAATAAATATTAATTTATAATTTAAAATGGATGTTTACTATATGTCTAATTTTCTAATATATTTTTGGATTATATTTGAATATTGAATTAAAAAAAATTTAATTTTAATTTTAAAAATGTAACATTGGTTTTGATTAATGAAAAAAAAATTATTGTTAATAGGGGGTTTTTGAAATGTCGTCAAAAGAGGTATTTTTATAAGAATAGTGGAAAATATAGTTTCTACTAATAATAAGAATTTTATGACATTAAGAGTATATGAAGGTGAATAATAAATTCATTAAGAATATGTATAAGATAAAATATGTATTTTATATGCATATTTATGATTTTAAAAATGATTTTGATTTATAATCCTATATTTTATGTTTTAGAACATAATTAATATTTCATAAAAAAATGTTTGTAATACAAAAGGGAAAATCATTTTAAATTTAAATTTAATTATTATTATACTTTTAATCCAATAAATGTTTTTCAAATTTATATTTATTTGATACAAATTATCTTTTAATGACATATTTATTTTTAAGGATAATGAATGTGTTGCCTTTTATTGAAAACATTTATCTTGGTAAAATCTACATTGGAATAAATAATCATTCAAGGGTTAAATTTTATTAAATATGATAAAAAAAGTCTATAATAGTCTCTATGTTAAATTTATTGAACTTTTATCTTTCCCAATCAATTATATCTCATTATTTTGTGACACATAAAATGTTTATTATGTTCTCTCTCTAAATTATGTTGAAATGTTTACAAAAAATATCGATCTCACTACTTATGAAAGGTCACTATCACCACCCTATCATTTAGCACCCAAAATATTAGTTTAATACTAGAACACTTTAATTTTTCATTCAAAATGTCTAATAATTTAACATAATGATATTACTATCTTAAGAGACTAGCTATTCCATCCATTTCCAAGTTATCATTGAAGGAAATTCCAATGTTCCTAACATGAGTAACTACTTTTACATAACATATCGAAATTATATTTATCTTTTCAAAATATAACTTTCAAATAACTTTATTATAAAAAATTTATCATTTATATACTAAATTATTTTATGAATTTTAAATAATTATTATTCACAAATCCCCTTTTAGGTTAAGAAATATAAATCCCTAATTCATGAATTTTGTGGACTTCCACTTCAATGATATAACATGTTTCATTTTCCATTATCATGCTAAAAGTATTACTTAAAATTTTAAATTGATAATTAAAAATAATATTCATATAATGTTATTTATTTGGATTAAATATACCATAATACTGTTGTTTTACATTCTGTGGAGTGAAAAATCATCAATTGTGTCTACATGTATAGTACTACCTCTATTGAATGATTAATTTTATTTTTAATTTTCAAAACATCCTTACATGAATAGAAATTATGAATATGTTAATTAAAAAATATAATTTTTATAAATACATTATATCACAACTTTAACAGATTGGAGAACATGTTAATTATACAGTCAACAGAAGATTATCATTAATTAAATTATTTAAAACTAGTAAACAATAAATATATTGATATATTATTCTTAAGTGATGAATTTATATAAATTATTTAAATTTTACTAAATTTATATATATATTAAAAATAAATAATTATTAGGATTTTTATTCTTTAGGTATAGTAAAATTGAAACTATAAAACACCAAAATCATCCATTAATTATGATATGTTCATTTTCATCTCTATTTAACCACCAACATTAGAAATCCTACACATTTATTTCATGATTTAATGTGAAAATATATTTACTTGTATATTATAAATATTTAAAAAAATTCTATTTTTCAGTTTAGGTCTGTTTATATTTACATTTTCGATATTAATTATGAATAAACCATATGTTCATTAAAAAACATGGAAACACGATCATCGCTATTTTATCATAATGGTATCCAACCATATCTTTCTTGGTTTGAGTTATTCTCATTATAACTATAATTAAAAATATATGGAGGAAAATTTAAATTTTTTTGCATAATGATCATTTAAAATATAACGAATAACAAAAATAATTTTTACCAAGCCAGTATAAAACAATATTGATTACATGAACTTAGTTATAAAAATAGGTAAAACAGAATAATATTTTTTTGGAATAGAATGATTATAAATGATGATTATAAATATTTCTATTTCTTTATATGTTTATTGGTAATTAATTTTCTGAAAATAATTTATTTATTCATGATTTTTAGTGAAATTACAGAAAAAATACGATCGATGTTATAGTTTTCGTCTAAAATTAATACTTTTGATACTTATGTTCAATTATTAAACTGATTTAATTTTGTGGTATAATAATTCAATTTTTTTAAATTACATAATAATTTTTTTTAAATGTTTTAATATAAAATTTAAATATATTCAAATTTGATTATGGTTATTTTATTAAAGTGTTACTCATATAATAAAGGATTTCATTGACTCTGTATTTATTTATGGAGATATGTTATATTTTTCAACTATGACATCATTGTACAGTTTTATACTGATTTACTATCCCATGATGTTTTTATATATTATTTACTTTTAATTGATTATATCATCAAATACAGATCATGTTTTTTTTTGAAATGTTTTTTTACTAACATTAAACCCTTGATATAAGAGTTTTTGATCCCTCATATATTTTTATTGAATTATGATTGGTCACTGAACCTATATTATATAAATTATTTACGTTATTCATATTTATTTTTTTATAGGTTATTCCATCATTTTTACATATTTATAACATGGATCCCTTTTCATTTTTTCATTATTTATGAGTATGTTTATCATAATAGAAATGGATAACTCAAATCCATTTTCATTGAATTATTATGTGTTATTTTAAAATTTTATAATACATTCATGTGTTCTCCCACAATAATATTTTAATTAATATAAATATTTCCACTTTTAGGAGGAAAATTATATTTTGATAAAAAAAAGTAAGGGTTTATATACTCCATTGACACTGTAAATTATGAAATAATGGAATTTTTAAAATAATGAAAATATGATTTCCATAAATTTTAGATTGTCTTTTATTCCCCCTATAATTTCTATAATATAAAAATTATATATATCTACATTTATAGTAATGGAGATTAATTTTAATGTACTATTTTTATATTATTTCCCCTCACCATTTCAAATGTTATATTTGAATGTAAAATATAAATGTTTATATTACGTCATAGTTAATAATATTTTCTAAATTTTCATTTTAGTTAAATATTATATTTATAATGCAATTTTTGAGACTATTTACCATAATTGGGTTTATATTTCCTGATTTATTCTCCAATATATATATATACACATATTATCCTTTGGGGGACTGAACTCAAAGTATCATAGAATTCGATTTTTTCACATCATCATTGTGAAAAAATTCAATGTATTATTTTTGTGGAGGTGTTATTATTTTCCTTCAAAAGTGTCAAATGTTTATATATTAACCTTTGGTTATGTTCATTTAAAATCAACACCTATGATAATTCTGATTTCATTGTATCCTAATTATACTAGTTTTACGATTTCCACAAAATCATATATATGTATAGTGTGAACAATTTTTTTTAAAAAAAATATATATGATGTTATTCCTAAATAATGACTGTTATTATCTTAGTATATGGAATATATTGAAATTCTAAATATTGTTCTTCTAAATGAGAATATAATTTGAAATTTTATTATGTTGTTATTTAAAATTGGTCTTCTTCCTTTATATGATTTGTGATCATTTTATACATTTTATTTAAAATGGAATATATATTGACATTATTGATATTGTTATTATAATATAGTTGGTCCTTGACAAGGTGAATATGTATGGTTTTACCATAAAAATTTATTCTCAGCATGGGTTATGACCGTCTTTTCACATTATAAACGAGGGGGATGTATTGAAATTCATTATTACTAATGACTTTTAATATGGGTTGATTTTATATTGACATTATCAATTTTTTTAACTATAACCATGATTTTTTAGTAATAGGTTCCTTAGAGAATGGTATGAAAAGTCATCATGACAGTTATAGTGAATTTATTGGACATAATATTTTGGAGATTGGGTCATATAATTATATTTTTCCCTTGATTCATTGATTGGTCTCATGATCCAATACATGTTTATGTATTTTCCAAATTCCAACCCAATTCAGAAAATTGTCTTGACAATGGTATTCATAAAAGGTATATTCCTTGGAATATTTCCATGATAGTAGGTTTTTTAGTTTATGAAATATGATTTCATTTAATACGAGATCTATATTATTTATATCCATTCATTAATATATTTTCAGGGATATAGAATTTTTCCACTTCTTATCTGATTTTGTCTTACTATTTTTATCTAATATTATAATAATTTTTTTCATTTTTATTCTAGGATTCTAGGATTTATATGATTATAATATTGAGAATTCAGGTAAATCAATTTCTTATGATTCAATCCCCTAGAATATGAAGAAAATAAGTATACGTAACATATTTATAATTATGTCATATGAGGAAGAATTTATGGGTGATGTTAAAGTCTCACAATAGATTATGTAGTGTTTTTTTCCTAATAATATTGTTCATTATTTGATTACATCATGTTCATTATTGGTTTATTATTTTTCCACATTCACTAAAGTTGGGTACCAATAATGATCAGTCATATGTGATATTTTAAAAAATAAATATTGATTTTTAATTATAAATTGATATATATTTGATCTTATTTCAAGAAAAAAGTCGAGTATTTAATTTATGTTTCTATGAGCACCTGATTTTTGAGATCTATTTGGGGTTGCCCCACTAAAAATCACTATTAATTAGTAAAAAAATTATTTAGTTTATTAAATTAACCCACTATATTATTAAATAGATCTAATAGTTAATTAAATTCTTCCCACAAGAAATATGACATTATTAAAATGGTGACAACATTCTCTAATAAATTAATAGAGATATGTATTAAATGTAAAAGTTTAATCTACTTTGTAAATAATATTACCTTGTACATTGGTATATCTTTTTTCCATTAGACATTGGCAAGGTACGTGTTGATATCACATAATCATGTTTGAAGTGAGAGAATAACGAATACATACTCTTCAAAACTAAAGTATTTATTGAGGTTTATATAAAATGTTTTTAATACCATAGTCTATATGAATGAAATAAATGATTAAGTATAATTTAATTTTTATAATCCATAATTTCGAAAAAAAATCAACTATCATTTTTGTGGGTAGAAGTTCAATACAACACATTATTTACTAATACACATTATGCTTCCAATCATCCTCATACAATTTCTATTTCACTACAAGATGAAAATTTCCTTTATAAATATATTTTTTTATGAAAAAAAACACATAATAGAGTGGTGATAGTTTTTCCATTGAATATCCAAAAAATTCAAAACTATCTATGAAAAATGTATCCAAAAAATAATCCTCTCTACTTAATTTGGTTATCTCCCTCAACATGGTTCTTCATGATAATGATTATTAAATAGATGAGATTGTGCTTTAGGACTACTTATGGAATATTATGAAATATCTTCAATTAAGGTACACATAATAGAATCAATTGTAAAAAATTAATACCATTCTATAATTTAGATTTCTATGTCCTTTACCTTCGATAACCTTGTCTCTTTCTAATACATCTATTAAAAACAATCCACATTTTTTTAAATCCATATGTCTAATATCTGATGATCCATATTTTTATCAATATTATGAACCCCTTCTCACATTAAAGTTTCTTTTATACCCATTTAATGAACTATATACTATATATTCTATTTTATCCATAATCAATTCCACAATTTATATCTTGTAAAAAATATTTCATATTTGTTAATTTCTACATCCATTGAGTCCCAATTGAGTGTTTTTATAAAGAAAATTCATGAACATGTATTTAAAAACCATTTATCATTTTCAAATATGGAAATATTATTCATGAAATAGGGCATCAGTTCCAATCCATTAAAAACTGAGAAAAATATAAATGAAATGGGTGGGAGACACTCCATAGTAAACAACCACTTATATTCGTTGAGGGAATCAAAGAAGCTCAAAAAATATTTTTATGAACATAAATTTTAATATCATAGATATTTCATAAAATACTTTTCTATATAATAAAAAATTGAAATATTTCTTTATCATCATCATAACTTCTTTAATTAGGATATTGGGGGGTTGATATCATCCTTCAAGATAACATGGTCTCCTTCACGGTGAACACAATTGGAATCAATTTCTCTAAAATTCGATTAATTGATTACCATTTTACCAATATCTATCATAAAACATGATGCTATAAATTAACCATATGCGGAATCTATTATTATAGGAAAATGAAAATCTTCGGATATGATTAATAATTCCACATGGAAGTAGTCGCTCCTCCCTATATGACAAAGGCTACAGAAATTTAGCATGGATATCAACTTAAACCAAGGGGAGCCTATACCATCCATTGTAAAAGAAAATAGTTGATAAATAACCATATATATGAAAAATGTAAAATCCTATTATGTTAACATATAAATATGTCATATACAAGAAATATATGAATTGTTATTCAGATTGTACAATCAAATAAGATACAATAGTTGATCACCCAAAAGGCCAATCATGTATACAAAAGTAAATTAATATA
This sequence comes from Viscum album, assembly GCA_963277665.1. Lineage (NCBI taxonomy): Eukaryota > Viridiplantae > Streptophyta > Magnoliopsida > Santalales > Viscaceae > Viscum > Viscum album. Next base: position 648,486,011 of record OY728126.1, on the reverse strand, counting down.
AAAGTACAAAGACATTATACAACCCCATAAATCACCTCACTATAATATAATAACATAAATATTGATATACCAATAAATGATAAAACCATTACACAACCCATCCTATACCAATAACAATTCAGGGCTTCTTGGGAACTGAAGTGTAGTGTCCGTGGGAATGGACCATGAATTCTACATAGTAGGACACCCCAAATGTAGTTCAGTTACCATGTTATATTATGCATTTTAAATAAATCATATAAAATAAATATTAATTAAATATTTCTGAGATAATAAAAAAACTATAACATGTTATCACCAAACATTTGCATGTAATAAAAACTATATTCAAGGTATTAATTTCATTACAATTCCACCATGATCACCAACGATATCATATTTAGCTCCACGTTAGATGGATAATTAGAACATATGTCACATGTAATACTAATAAAACCCTAATTTTGGTCCACTGGGTTTGGAAATTACATTTAAATTGGAATCCCCAAGTAATCTAGATAGTATATCTCATAGTAACAACTACCCATTGAGTGGTTATTCTATGTGGAATTTATCATGTAACTCGCCGAAAATCGAATGTAAATACATTGTATTCGATAATATGCATTACACATGACACCAGGATCATAGTGGAATATAACATATAATTAATTTTTAATATGTTAACTATATTATTTAAATTCTATCTATAATAGACAATTTAATTTATTCAATACCGAATTAGCTTGTGTGGCACACAAAAATAACATTCTTTGATGACTTTCCTTACACGTATGAATGATTTTACCTAGAAAAAATATGTTATTAAAGTATTATTATTTGATACAATAATATATAACATACTTATTAACTTAGAAGTTATGAATAGTTTTAACTATCTTATGAAAATATAAAATTTTTAAATATAAAATTAATTCATTGGTAATCAATTTTTTATATATGAATATAAGAACCAATTCAATATAATAGACTCAATTTCATGCTTACAAATGTCTTTTATCATAAGAAATTAAATTACTTATAATCAATTAATGTTATTTATAATATATATATATATTATATTCATAAAAATATTTATTATATTAATCTAAATTCTTTGTTAAGAATATTATAAGAATAAATCATATTTTATGTTTAAAATTATATTTTTCTATAAAGGCAATTCTACTACCCTTTAAGGGAAAAAAATTTAAAATATAATTAATTGAACTATTATGAATTTTATATTTAAAAATAGACATAATGTTTGATATTAGGAATTTGAATATAGTTTAGGTTGAATTTTTATTATTTGTCCCTAAAGTTTATGTTTTTGATGAATTGAGAAAAATACTAATTATTATTTCAATTCTAATTTTTCATTTAATTTATTTATAATGATAATATTGTGTGATTAATTATTTCAATTATAAATAAAATAACATAATTCAGGTGATTTAAATCAATTTATCAATGAAATTTGATACAAATACATCTCAATCTATGGACCCTTTTTACATCAAAAACACTCTTTGTCGTCCCGTCTATGGGTTAAAATTTAATATAATTCTTAATAATTATGTGATAATAATATTAAAAAATTTATTCCATATTTATAATAGTAATTATGTATAAGTTCTTAGGATTTTTTCATTGTTTATTACCAAAAATATTAGTCAATGTAATTAATATTAATTACATAGATTAAGAGGAAAATTTTCTTAATGAGGGACAAAACCAGAATATTATGAGCTAAAATGACCAAGAAATATGTCCAAAATACATTTTCTGTTAATATAAAGAAACTATACACTAATGTATCTAATTTATATTTTTATTGGATCTAATTGAATCGGAAACAAGGTGGTTAAATTCCTTTTATAAAATTTACAACAATTCTACTCCTCCACTATTAGAAGACACTCACACCTCCCACATATTCAAAACTATAAGTAAATTTGGATCACCGAAAAAATTAAAAAATATTATTCAAAAATATCTTACATCATGTTATAAATTTAACCTAGGTAAATATGTTAACCAAGGATTTATTTTAATATTAATCAAAAGGAAGAACACGAACATTAGGTAACATTCTTCGACAATCACATTCAAATTATTAACATCTCCACCAACTCAAAAATTATAATTACTTGATTATATAAATATAATTATTATAACCAATATAGTAAATATTTTTTTAATTTCTATGTTTTGACCTACACTAACACAAAATTTCATCTAATGGGTATTGAATATACCATTTGTCTATAGGTAAGACTACAGCTTCACAAAATGGTGTTTTTTTTATTCCATTACCGCCTATCATGGTGTGAATTATTATGGGAATAATTTTTCTATATGTGATATGATATTTTTAATTAATTAATATATATTAAATTTTTATATAAAAAATCAGAATGCAGTCCATTTTGTGTGAAATCGATAAAAACAATTATCGGAGTATGGACTACAACATCCTAAATGTGATGTGATTCACTGATGGTATACATGAAATGTATAAAGAATAGTTTCAAAAAAATATAAAATATTGCAAACTAATATGATACAAGAATTATAATATATATATATATATATACATATATATATATATATAATTTACTTTCCAGTCATTAACACACGCCACTGAAATGGAAGTAGCATTCATTAATATGGATGACCTACCATCTCTATGAACAGTAAATTTATTTTCCTATATCTAAATATTAATGATTATAAGAAATACCAATATACTAAATATATTATATAGTTAATTCATATTTTAAATTATCTTGATTATTAAATCATTATCTATATAATTTGAAGTGAAAGTAACATGTCAAACCATACTCAAAGAACATGGCAATTAATACCGTAAATAGTGAAAATAATGAAATATATTTAACAAACGCATAAAAGTATATTATTAGAATATAATATGTGACACTATAAATTTTATTATTGATATGTTATAATTTAGTGTCAATTTTAGATCCATTATACAGTATGTTAAATTATGTTCACCAAAAATAAAAATCATGGTTATGGTTTTTCATGTCAGTTATTAATGCTTTGAGATAGATGTCATATTCACCACTTAATTCATCTATGCGATGTATCTATATCCCATTACAATATATTATATCTTGAATATTTTTTTCCATGTTATTTTTAGTCCCATTTTGAATTATTTCTTCTAAATGGATTTTAAATAAAATTTACTAAATGTTACAAAATATAACAATCTGATTCCTTTTCGTCGGATTATATTACATCCTCATTGTTGTTAATATTATAAGAATATTTGTTTAATACCATTTTTCTAGGTATTATTTTAATTACACTTGAATTATTTAAATCTACATTTTGTACACACAATCAACTCATTAATTCATTATCACATCAATGTTATGTTATTTTGAAGAGTATCTTTCACAATCTCATTTTTTTCACGATGGTTTGCACTTTAATTTAGATTAGATTAAATTATTAGATCACTAATTAATAAAAACATTAATTTCCACATCCATGGTTAATTTATGACTTTTTTCATTTAATTGTATCATTTTTCACCCCATGGTATTCAAAATGTTTTAGAGCATGTTTTTATATTAACCTAATATCATTTTCATCATTAGTTTGAGAACAAGATTTCTTCTAAAAAAATATTGTATAAAAAGTATTTGTAATTGTTTTTATCATTTTATAAATGTATTATTAATTTCATTTTTACCATTTTATTATTTTATTAAATTTTAATGGAATATTCATTTTATTTTTGAACGTGGAGCTCTCATAACATTTTTACTGTGAAAAAGTAATCTACGTTTTAATTTGTACGTCACAAATGTATTTTACCGTCACAATTATTTAAAATAATCCTTCTACAATTAAATGGTTTTTATTTAAATATAATTTTCTAAAAATTAATTTTTAAAGAAAACTATAAGAATTTTTTTTTTAAAATAAAAATAATATTTTTCTAAAGATTTTTTAATGGTTATTTTTATTCTCTTTCCATTCATCAATGAAAAAACCATCAAATTTGACTCCACATGAGATATGTTATATTGATACCATGCTTCTTCTTCTAAGGATGGTTTATGATTTATTTGGAAAAGTTATTTATTGAAATTACATTCCTAGATTCTTTTGTATTACCCCTTGAAATATTCAATTTCCAATAATCATTAGACATTGAATTTACCTAATTATATATATCATTTATCAGGGATATATATAGTTCATAAATGGTGTATCATTTTTACATATGTGATTTAAATTTATATATATTTTATTATATAGGGAATTATTGATAAATTTGTATTATTTATTAAATATATATATTTGTTAAATAGTATTCATTATTAATTAAATGGATTACTCATTTTGAGGATTATTTGGAAATGCAATGAAGGTTGGGTTGCAGACTTTTTATATCCGCTGGTTAAAACAACATTATCAGAAAAGACAAATTAGATGCACAAATTAATCATGTTTATAACTTTAGTTTTAAACATTATAAAAGATATATCCTGACAATAGATGTTTTAATGTTCTTGTAGCATGAAGTCGGATAATTATTCATAGGGATAACATTAATTCAGTAATTATTATCTATGATATTTTAACAATGAAAAAACATATTGATGAATTTTAGTACAATTTGATTGATTAAATGGAATGTTGTACATTAATTTTCCTTTTTAAATTGGTCATGCCTTATACTGTTATTTAAATTCCTTATGTCTTTGGGTATTTACCTTACAATAATTTTTACACACTTCTTTGTCAGATTATTATTTACATGGAATCTGTCTTCAGATGTTACCATTCCATATTAACTATTCTCAATTACACATTATTGTTTCCTCTATATATACCCATATTGTGAATTTGATATCACCCTTATTATTTTTCCGTTCCCCAGATTCCATGTTGTATTTTCAAAATGACATGCAAGGATACAATATATGAAATAATATTATTAGACTTGAAATAAAATTATGTTTTCTTTTTATATTCACTTATAATACTTAATTCATCTATGTTTTTTGTTTTCCAAAATTGATAAATCATTCGGTCATATGGGACATCATTAGATATTTATTTTGTTAATGTAATGGTAGTAGATATAAGTTCCATGATCATTATGGTCTAGGTTTTACATCTGGTGATATAGGATGTTTAGTAAAAACATGGGAAATAGATTTAGAAAAAAATTGTTTAGGTAAAATTTGATAATTTTGGAATAGATGATATGTATAAAAAAACATCCTAATGTTTGGGTTATATGAAATTATGTGGCTTTCCTAAGAGTACATCCCATTATGGATACTACATGGGTATGTTTCCCTCAAACAAATGTACCATGGGGTAACATCTCCAGAAATGTGTGTCGGGACTATCTAGAGCATAAAATAGTGCGTAAAAATAATCCTTACTATACAAATGGTTTTTCACTGTTTGGGAATACTATTTTTATAATTCAAATTTTCATTTCAAACCATTCTGAATGATTTGAATTGATAATTAAAATGAATTACCTAAGTTAAAACATATACCAATGGGTGAATAATTTTTAATTTAAATGGTTAATGCATTCAATTGGACTATAAAATTAAATTGTAGAATTATTTTTACCCATAATATTTTACATATAAGAATATTGAAATAACTATGGATTTTTTAAATATTTGGAAGCCTATAAGTCATCACTAAAATGATAAAGATGGATAACATAATGGGATTATGGTATTGACGTTGATCATGAGTTCTATGTCATGAAAATCTAGTTTAGGATTTGTATATTGAAAATAGTCAATGATTTTGGGAATTTTGGAATAGTTTATTGAATGTTTATATTTTATTACAAAACATATGTGAGGAATAATTCCCATATATTTTAGAGAAAATAGTTTAATGTTATTAAAAACGATTAGTGTTATTATTTTCATTATTTAAATTGTAATAAAAATAATATTTTATTATTATTTTTTAAACCAAATATATATTGTGTTTAAAACCATAGAAAACATTTTATTGAGTGATTTAATTTTATGGATGTCTATAATATTTATTCTGAAATGATTGTTAATATGTTTTTTGAAAAGGGAAACATGAATGTCTGGTGATAACCCATATTTTATGAAAATTCTTCATGACAAGACCCCACTACCATAGGAGGGTGAGGGGATCAGGCCTACAATAAACCTATGTGATGACCAGGTTAACTGGTCACTATTTTTAAATATCCAATTTTATGAATAATGATTAATGATGAAAGATCATTATCATTATTTATGTATAGATATTGATGTGTTAAACCTATTAGTTTTTGAAAACACATATATAGAAACATAAAGACTTGTTTTATGTATCATGCAATATTAAAAAAGTAAATTTTAGTGCTTCATACAAAATTGAAAATTGTTTATATCTATTTAATGGAGTAAGAGATGAATTAGTATTTTATCCAAGCACAAAAAAATAAAAAATTGTTCCTATAAAATTGAAACATATCACATAAATATATTTCTATATATTCATGGTTAATAAATTTATTCCTCAACATTAGAGGAAGTATATTCATTTTTTTCCTAGTACAATAATTTATGTTGATTATATGGTCTTTTAATAAATATATATTTGTGGTCTCATGACCTAAAAATTCCATTGATCATTCACATGTTTTTTATTGGAGACCTCAATAAACCACTTAAAATAATTATTCATTTCCTCTAAGACCATATTTTCACATTCCACTATCTTCTCCAACCTAGAATCCAAGTTATATGTCACTCCACCAGAAGTATGTATACCACATTCTATTTTATATATATGGTATTTTATTTACTCATTTAATTATATGAGATATAAATGAATAGATTTTAAAATTTCTAAATTTGGATTTTTTAGATAAATTTTAAATTTCAACGATGAAATTTAACTAATCTGGGGAGAATATAACACCATAAAATTCTAATGTAAGAACATTGTATTCGATGGTGTGTTTAGCGTGTTATAAAAAACCTGTAATTAAATGAAATATATCAATACTCTAAAATATATTTACTATTTTAAAAAAATTCTAATTTTTTATCATAAAATTTATTTGATACTATGCTATAAAATGTCGTATTCAGCAATTTATTTTTCTATGGCATTCATTACAAGATAGGAAGAGTTTTACTAAGCAACAATATATTATAAAAAAATATTTTTATTTCATAAAATATGATATAAACTATATTTTATATTACATACAATAAAATAATTAAATAACATATAAAAATGAATGGATTACACAAATATAAAATAAATTAATTATTAATAAATTTTAAAAAAATAAAAAACAACAAATTGAATATAAAAGTAAATTTTTTTATTAATTAAATGGTGTTTAATAAAAATAAATTTATTTAATTACTATTAATTAATGATAAAAAATTAATATATATGTTATATATTCATTAAAATATTTTAGATACTAATTTAATTGGATTTATAAGAAATAGATAAGTATAATCCCAGTTTTATCTTTAAAAATAATATTTTTTAGGAAAATGCAATTTTTCTAGAATTTAATGTATAAACTATTTTAAATCATCATTTCTGAACATTAATAGAGATTATATCTTATAATAATCATTTTATATAAATTTAGAAAAAAAAATTATCTTATGGTTAATTTTTGTTATTTTTCTTTGAGGATTAATTTTTTGATCAATTATGAAAAATGATGATTTTTAATGAAAAACTGATTATTTTGTCTATATTATTTTTAAGGATATGTAATATATTATTTATTTATAAATTTTATAAATTATAAATTTATTAATCCATTTTAGGTCATTGGAATTATTTTAATACAAAAAGGGAATAAAAAACCTTATACCCTTAATCATTTTTACTTTAGAAGAATACAATGTCACATCGTCTGCATGATTAAATTTAAATTAATTTCTTAATATTTTATGATCTGAATTTTGAAAATGGATTATATATTTGGATAAAAAATAATTTGTAAAATATTATATGTTCAATATGATTTTTTAAATATAATATTAGTAAGAGAAATTAAATTATTTACATCAATTTGGAGGAAAATTAGATTAACATGGGACTATTTCATAATCCTTACAACCAAAATGACCTAATGAAATAAAATAACCAATGTATGTCCATATTTAGACAAGATAATTCATTATTTTAGAATTTTGACAATTATTGGATCTGATATTCATGGGGAAATCATTGGTGGAATCCCCATTTCAAAAATATTCAAGAATTCCACTCTTTATCAAATATGAAAATTCACTGAAGCCTCTGACTTATTCACACTAATAATGAAATTTTGAAATATAAAAAACATCCAAAATAACATCCATTAATACCAAGATCATCACTAAATAAAAACTATCTGTAGAAATCAATCCAATATTGTCTTTTGGAATAATCAAAACAAAGTTACCTAAAAATAATGTTCCATTTTTAACAATCACTTTCATGTAATTTATTTATCCCATACAACCTATTTTAATTACATGATTATATAAAATCCTAAATATCCCCAATATGCATATATATATATTGATTCTAATAATTCTAAATACCCTTACAAACACTTCCATCTAATGGGTTTGGAATGTACCATTCCTGTTTATAGTGGACTTCTATGTTGTGAAATAATGATTGTTCATTATTACGTTACTACCAATAATATAGGGAATTATAGTGGAAATAATATTTTTATATTTTATTTATGATATTTTTAATCCAATTATAATTATGTTATTTATAAATGACATATACAATTATGATTTCCATTTTTTGAGAATACGATAACATCGTTTGTGGATATGCGGACGACCACCTCCTTAATGCGATGTAATTTATTCATTCAATACATGGAATGAATACAATCTTTTTATTAAAAATATTTAACATATATTCCATATATATTATACTGTTATTATAATATAAATATAGATATATATAATTTAATTGCAATTCTTCTAAATAAGATAATGAAATCTAGGTAGTGTCATTTGTACGTATGACCTTCCATCTTCATTAACAGTTCATTTCATTTGATATTTAAAAATATTTATTGATTATTATATATACATATATAAAGAATAAATTGATAATTAAATCATTTTTTACATTTTTTAAACAATGAAATCAATATCTATATAATAATAACAACAAGTAACATGTCAAAACATACTCGAAAAACTAAGAAATTAACTCATGGAATCATGAAAATAATGAATGGTTATTATGAAAAGAGTAATATTATATTATATAATGTTAATATAGGAAATTATAAATATGATAATGTTTATAATTTATTATTATTACATTCTTAAAAACATTATACATGACGTTAATGGATGTTAACCTAATAAAAAATTCAATGTAATGTATTTTCACCTCACTTTTTTACATCTTTGATATAAAGGTCATATTGCCCACATAATTTTTTGTGTCTTGTATCTATTGACCATTATGATATATTATGTATTGATTTTTTTCTTCATGGTTTATTTATTTTATACTTTAATTAATTCTATTATGGGGATCTAAATTAAATTATAACAAGTGGTAAATAATTTTAGAACAACATAACATTCCATTGGGTAATAATTCATTCTCACTATCATTAATATTCTATAATTATGTGTGTAATAAATTTAAACTATATATATTTTTAGTAATCATGTTTTTATAATTAAAATTAACAAACATAATGTTTTCATATACAGATTCACACCTCAATGTCATGGTCCTTTTAAATTAATACATCATAGTCCCATTTTGTTCATGATTTTTTGCACCTGAATTTACATTTGAAGAAATTATTTGATAATTTTAAAATAACTTTTTTCATTTAATTCACATCTAGTTATTCATTAAATATTCCAAGAAATAGTTTATTTTTATACTCTTTGGTTCTCAAAATGTTTTTGAAAATGTTTTAAAGAAAACCTTACTTCATTTCTCCCTGTAGTCGAAGAACCTATATTCTTCAAAATACATAGTTATCAAAAAATGAAAAAAATTAACTTTATAAACATTATTTAATAATGATATTTTTTCCCATTTTAGGTTGTTTTATATCAATGTAATCTTCATATATTTTTATGATAAGAGATCTTTCATTACCTTTTTTTATAAAAAATAGAAATTTATTTTACCTTGTTTGACATGTACGCATTTGAAATCCATAATTCCTTCAAATGTTCCTTGGTATGTATAAAATGATTTTTAAAATAAAATGTTTTCAAAAGTTATTTTAAATGAAAATATTTTTCAAAATATTTTTCATTATAAATGGGATATCATCCTTAATAATGAATTTATGATAACATTATATATTATTTTCAGTCATCAATGTCACCAAACCATTATATTTACTCCACATGGGATATGATATATTGATTACATTCTTATTATTAATCTATATGGTTAAGGATTTATTTGGATAAGTATTGTTCTGAAATTTACATTCATGATTATTTTCTTATTCCCCTTGAAATTTTAAATTTCACATGTTCATTAGAAATTAAATTCCCCCTAATTTTCCATATCAATTATCAATTATATGATTATTGAATAACAATACATTATTTTTAAAGAAATTTTTTACTTTAATTTTAATTTATTATCATGGGAAATATTGATAAATCTATATTCTTAATATAATATGGATACATGATAAGGAATATTTTTTAATTAAATTGATTACTCAATATGAGGAATGATTTGGACATGAAGTGACGTTATGATCTAGGGATTTGTATAGCCCCTAGATTCATATATAGGTTCTCATGATGAAAATTATTTGAAAAAAATAAATAGGTTTCTTCCATTAGAATTACACTCTCATGAGGATAGATCTAGAGAGTTGAGGTTTTTTGGTTCTTGATACATGCTTTCTGATAATTTATATTTTTTTTTCATTTTCATTTATTAATTTTAATCCATGTGATTTTCACTATGAAAAAAATATATGGATGGATTTTATTATAAATTCATTTCTTATGTTGATTGTGTTTATGTTATTTTCCATTTAATATTGATTATTTCATATCCAATTATTAAAATGGAATGTATCATTAGTTATTTAACATGACATATTGTTTATGCACTTCATTCTCAATTTATTTATTACATTTATTGTGTCTTAAGTTATTACATTTCAATATAGACTATTCTCACTTATTTATTATTTCATACCATGTACATAGTCTTAATGATTTTTGATCTCACCCTTATAATGTGTACATTTACTAGGTTCCCCTAATGTGTTCTAATAATGATATGAAAATATATTATAGATGGAATAATGTTTTTATCCTACAAAAATGTGTTTTAATTTATGTATTCAATTATATTAGAATAATATTTTATGTATCTACTTTACAATGACTACTAAACTATTTGACCCTATCAGACATGTTTTACTTCTATTTTATGACAATGTAAAGGTAGTTGACACATTTTCTATTATTACTTGGGCTGACTCCGTAAAAATAGGAATTGAGAGTAAATTCTACTAGGTTCCCCCTTTTAATCAATTAAACATGTTACTTGGAATCCAATATTAATAAGTTAAGAAAGCTTCTTATAATCCACTAATCCATAGGTAAACATATTACCCGATATTTATGAGGTCATCATAGTACGAAATAATGTTTAAAAAGGCATATTCTTAATTATTCCATGAACCTTCCCAATTTTGTTGCCATCATCATCACCACACGAATTGTGAACTCCACATAAATTAGAAAACCATAGAAAAATGATCCCTTAACACTTGATCACTAGCTCAATACTTTAAATGTAAATATGATATTTCACACAATTGTAAAAATAAAACATCCAATAAAAAAAATTCATTTCATCATTGATATTTTGAAAAAAAATGGATATACAAGTTATCATCATCTTACATGTTTAAAAAATTTTCAAATTAATATTAAGGAAAAAATGAATCATAAATGGTCTAACAGGGTACATAGTCACCCACATCCAGTTACTATAATGCATAATAAAAATGTTACAAAAATAAAGGTATTACATCATGTAAAACAAAATTTTTCATATAGAACAATCATGATATATCATCATGGATATTTAATAACAATATACACATACATGTGGAAATCATCATACTGGGTGAAATAAGCTATACTTGAGAACATGTGGAAAAATTATTTTGAAAGTGTCTTATAGTTGAAACACACACTGACATAAAATAACAATAAAGAATTATTAACATTTTATTATAATAAATTTATAAAATAAAGTATAAAAACTGTATACATATAAATAGATAGCGGATTTTCTTCATAATTCCTATTGGCTACAAATGTGATGAACATCACAGATGGTCAGAAATGTTAACTATTAATACTAATTACATAAGTCATCAAAAATTTCCTAATGGGATATTTGTATTATATATATAATCACACACCCAATGACATACAATTATATTATGAATGGATTAAATAATTAATTAATACTTATATATCATTAATTAATTATATATTATGATATATTACATATGTTATTTCCCACATGAGAATAGTTAACTAATTATGGATTGCATGATCAAAATATTCTTAACAATTAATGATCATTTGATTATTGTGGTTAAACACTTATCATATTTCATAAAAACATTATTAAATCATAGGGTAAGTAAAATAAAAGAACCTATATAAATTTTGTCACCCTTAAAATAACAGAAAATCACAACCAATTTCTCTAAGTCATTCATTTCCTTTCAACCCCCATCAATATCCATGAAGTTATTATCACTTATAAGAGTTATAATTTAATAATAATTTTTTTAATATTTATTAAAAATTATATAAATAAAACTAATTCCAAAATTAGTTGATCACATGATGAAATACTTTTCATATATCACCTCTTATCCAGAACCACAACAAACAATCCATGGATGATCTACAACAAGATCCTTACATCATATAATAAAAATTCATATTTCAAAACAACAGAAAATGAACATTTTAATATAATTAAATTGTATTATTTTGAATAAAACATACTAAGTGATATATTATAGATGAAATAATGTCAAAAAAAAGGTTCGTACACTACTGTCACATGATTTATTCAATCTATAAAAATATTCCAAATTGATTCCACCTAAAAGTGGTTGATTCAATAAAATTCAAAAAAATAATAGAATAGATAATTAATGGGCATAAAATATTTGATGTACCTATCAATGAAACACATATAACATCACATGTTATCATTTATCCATGTCAATATAAAACCCCTATCATTCTAAAACAAATCACCAAAAATATGATTAAATTATAAACTGATTTCTAATTTTAAAATAAAGAAATTATAAATTAAGGGGAAATATTATAAAGTAGAACTATATAAAAAAATAATATTACATCATTGGATTATAAATTAATAATCCTATTTATAAGATAATCTATGAAAAACAGTCTAATGATCTTCAAAAATACCAGGATGAAGGAGGATAAGAAACAAATGAAAGATATTACACAAATTATCAATCTCTTAACATATAAATCTATTTTCGATCAATGGAGAGTCTTGAATTGGGGAATAAAAGAGTTTTTATCCAAAATATCACAACGAAATTTATCATGTATGGATAGACCAAATAGGGTCATTGAGTTTAAATAAAAAATAAACCAACATTCAATCTATCATGTGTACCCCACATTTGATCCAATTGAGGTCCACATACTAAAATATGTCCCACTAGAGGGATGGTATAACCTAACACTAAACATGACATCTTCCTACCTCAACATCATTTTAGTGTAATATCACTAACTAGTTGGTAATTCATAATTAGAATATGATGATTTAGACTACCACAATAGCTAGATGGTGCTACTATAACAACCCACATATTCTGGAAAACACTCCTTCCTATACAAAATATTTTCACAAACTGAGAACCCTCTAAAATATAAAAAAACCAATATAATTTATTCATACTCAAATCATATTTTTTAATCATGTAAATCGAAATAGTTTTCTAACTTAACAAATTATCAAACAAAATAAAAAATTTATGACCAGTTAATAACGGTGGACGTTATATTCTCCCAAAATAGAACTCATCATTTCAATGAAGTTATTCATGAAAAAAAAAATTCATGTCACCCAATAGACCTCAATTTCATCAATAGGAAGAGAACAAAATTCCATTATTCTGTTCCAGATTAATGATACAATGCTACTTTCATTCATGAATCTCAACCACACTCATGTTACATAAATAAAAACCGACACTAGAATCCAGAACAAATTCTTATTATTATTCAACAGTGAGACCACATAAACCTTATCTATCTCACTCATAAAAAAAATTATATATTTAACTATTTTCATCAATATCATTATAGTTTTAACGTCTATAGTAATATTTATATGAAACCATGATTTCGAGATCAGGTCTACACATCAGATGCGGTTTAAATATATCACACATGATAAAATATATGTCATATTGTAATGATTGATACCAAAACCTTATTTTATAAATTCAGTAAAAATTTAGATTCTAAATCAACCAAAGCTTCCTAAACACATCAAAATTCTTAAAGGAACTAGTATATCTTGATCACCTCGAACACACATGGTACACTGAGAACAATGTGGTTCCAACCAAAAAACTCATATTCAAAATAAATGCATGTCAATTCAAAAACATCTGACTACATAAAATGTTACACTTATTATACAATTTATTCTACAAAAAATAATATAATCATGATGCATTAGGATTTTGAGGTACTATTGAATCAATTCAGCATCTTTACGAATGTCCAAATTGGATGTGGAGGAATTTTCATAGTCTGTTCAAAAAACATTCTACAACAACAAAAAGTATCAAAATATTTTGTCAAGAGAACAATGATATGACTCCCACTTAGATAACATAGATACCCTGCCATGTTTGAAACCTACATCTAGTCACCATCAACCACTATATCTAAATCAAAACATTATTCTTTGAAAATAAAAACATATTCTCTCAGTTACATTTGACGTCAACATCATTTTGAATAAATATAATCCAATGGTAAGCCATAATTTAGACCAAAACCAATTCCCCAAGAGAGGTTATTTTCTATATGAACCAATTGATGCTCACTTCAAAATGATTATCCTAATATGATCATCATAGTGATTAAATCATTCTACTTATAACATAATGACTATATCACATAACCCAATGGGTAAAACTGGTCATCCATTCATACTCTATTATCAATAATGAACAATCATTGGTCACACTATGATTCTCAGAATGAATTACACTATATTTAAATTTCCATCCATGATGACCATATTATCCTTAAGTATCTTGGTCGTGGTTTACAATATTTTACCTAGATGGGTTTCCTCCCCTTATCCAATATGTTACACTAAACCAAAATCATTATAAAAACAATAAACATAGGTTAACCACACAATGAAACCTTGATTGGTTTTTGATATCATGTTATACATAGGATACATCTATTATCACAACCACTATCACATCAAAAATATTTATTCATCATGCCAAATGTGATTATTGTTAGTAATAATGATAATCTTGAACCAAATATTTTATTGACCTATCATCAGTAGATCATCCTGGTTAATCCATAGAATATGATTCATTCTGGGTAGTCATATGACCACCAACTCCTACCATTATACCTAACCTCCCATATAACCACCGAATTAATTCCAATGAAATGAGTCCTTCTATAGGATTTCATATCAACACAACACATCATTACAATAGAATGTATTTTACCTAGATTAATGGAATTCCATTCCTAGAAATATTAACATTCTTAACATTCCATATACCACAAGATTCCTAAAACACCAAAACTGATAACATGCATTGTATTTGTGATATATGAATATCCTTGATATAGGAATTGATCACACTCCACCCATTACACATTTGATAGTTTGATCACTATACAATCACCCACAATCCAACCCCAACAGTTATAAACACATTGGGTATTCACCCGTCTTTCTATATAATATTTAATCCAACATACTTATTTGGAAAACAAATGTTCATACCTCAATGCCATAATAACAATTTTTCATTGATACCTATCATTACACCTTGATTACTAGAACTCAATATAGTTCTCACTCCCGAGTAGCAATGAAACATTAAATGCCTATCAATAATCCTTCTAATGTTTACATACATGAATAGTAAATTTTCTTCAATGCATAAAATCCCTAAATCATTATCCTTGATTATTCCTTTCTAAAGAACATATATACATATCTGACCATCAATATATATGAGAGACTGGCTCACTAGTAACTAGAGATGAATTCATATTGGTGAAATGATAATCATTAAACCCAAAAAAGGTCACACTATGACAATATCCATAAGACAACTGTAACATCATGTTACATTGAGAAAGTATGTTTTCCCCTTTTCTATGTTCCCTTCTTGGATTTAATATCCATCATGTTATTTTTCTAGGTTTTTTGTAGACTACAGAATAGGTACACACCATGAACGTTATGTTATTTTATTGCCTTGGATAGGAACTACTGGAAAATGGGCCTATACCCATGGTTCTGCAAAAAACAGAGGGTATAGTGTACCCCTATAAACACAGCTTTCGAAAACCGTGGTTATTGAGATAATATGGGGACCTATACCCATGGTTTTGTCCCAAATCGTGGGTATATATTATTTTTAAAGACCAACACCCACAATTTTGCAAAACCGGGGGTATTGTAGTTATTTTATTTAAGACTTATACCCAAGGTTTCAGAGAACAATGGGTTTAGCTTTCCTACCATAAGGTGGGGAAAAAATTACGTGGGACAACGAAAAAAAATTTGGCGGGAACATGGTATAGATTAACATATATAGATTTATACAAATAAAAATAATAAAATTTCCGTAGATGAGTTAGTGATGCATCAGTTAATGTTCTGCATCGCTGTGAGATCGAATCCTGTTGGGTGCTAGTTTTCTAAAATCAGGAGTAATATTAATATATTCATATAAATAGAGATATATACTCACATAATTATGTTAGCTGGGTTGGTCAGGTTTTGCATTGTGGTTGAAGCGGTTGAGGTATCAAATCCCACTGGCTACTAATTTTTTATTCTAGAGACAAGGATTAGTATATTATTATAAATGCAGATTCATGAGGTCATAGTCAAGCCTGCATGATTGGATAAGTGCTGGAAGCCTACTGCATCAGATGTGGGATCAAAACCCGCTAAATTTCTTTTTTTCATAATACGGTCATATATTAATATATATTTTTAAATATAGATATGTATTAATATAATTGGCATAGCTGAAGTGGTGAGGATGGTTGAAACAATTGTTCATGTTGTGGGAAGTCCTAGGTTCAACACCTACGGGATGCTTATGTATTATATTTTTACCCATGGTTTAAAAAAAGTGGCTATAAGGCTTTTCCAGTGTGGATTAATCTTTGACACGGTGGAAAAAAATATACCCATGGTTTGAACAACCGTCAGTATAGGTTATGACCCCTATACCGACCCCTCTCAGACCCACGGTTCCCAAAACTGTGGGTATATCCTATACCCACAGTTTTGAACTGCAGGTATAGGTTGTTGTTCCATTAGTGTGGGTGATCATGTTTTGAATGGGGAAATCATGTTGTGAGTAGATACATTTCGTTTCTCTAAGGTACACATCATATTGGGGTCAAATATTGTATTTTTAACCCAAGGTGATGGGTTTCTTAGTGTAAATTATCCAGCGAGGACTACACACCATTACCAAGGGATACACATGATGACCCAACCTGTGGCCATGTCAAATTCATGTGTTTAGCTACATATCTTGTATTTTCCTCCTAAACCTCTTGGATCTCGACCTTAATCATCACCTAGCCATTTTCAGAGGCACCACTCCTTCCAGATCAATCCGATCGGCTTCAGATTGTCATTGCATCTATGGTGCATCTCTCTAGGTAAGATTTTATCTAAATATTCATTATTGTTGATCATGATATGGATCTATCCATACATTATTGGATCCAATGATCCACGTTTGAATTTTCTGGTTGTCCCCATTTATATCCATTGTGATATCTTGAATCGAGGGATGTTCCTTGGCTAGTTATGGTGCAACACACGTTAGTTTTAATGGTATGTGGGAATTATTATATTTGGAAACCCATTGTATGATATTTTTAATCAAACCTTTGAGAAGAGGGTATAATTATAGGTCTAGAGTTGTTATCTTTTTGGGTTTCATTTCATTTGGATTCAATTGTGGGCATGTGAGACTGAAAATTTGAGGAAAGTGGTTTCTCAACAAGCCTATGATATTGAACCGACATTTTTTCATTGAAAATTTGTTTATAAAATTATTTGCGGAATAGAAAATATTTTTGTGTATGTTGAGAATGGGTTTTCAAATAAAAATTGTCTTTTACCTTGAATTTGATAAATTGATTATTTATGGTTATGAATGGTTTTCACAGAATTGGAATGGGATTATGAAAATGATCACCTGGGTTACATTGGGATCTTAGGTGGAATGATTAGCTTAAAGACATCATCCATTTATTTTGTGATTATCAAGAATGATTATCTTGTGTAATACCTATATTTTGTAGGTCTATTGTTCTAGGGGACCTATGTTAACATTTTGATGGATTTCATCCTGGGGTATTCCATTTCTTCGTAGTTCATGTTGTACACCTAGTTTTAGGTATGTTGCCTTTGTTTATGTTTTTTTATGTTCTTGAAGAGCATGGGATGAGTTGGGAAGTGGTTGGGAGAGCTTGGAATGGTTTTGATTGAGTCTGGAGGCTTTTCTTAGGTAGAACGGTTTGAGCGTGGTTATAGAAACAATGTAGATTTTCAAGGAAACCGTGACGGGGGAGAGAGTAGGCTTCGCACGACATGAGCATGGTTTTTTAAACCATGTGAGGCAACCATGCAGACCCTTTCTCTCGATGCAGTAGCGTGTGCAGAGTTAGCGCTCGGTTTTCAAAACCGAGTGGGCTAACCGTGCAGCCAATTAAAATATGGTCTTAAATCCCTAGTTCACTCGGGATTTCCCCATTCCTCTCTAAATCCTTTCTCACTCGATCCTCACATGAGATTCTTGGTTCTCAATGGTTGGAGGGGCTCTCCAACTCATTTTTTAAGCGATTTGATGGTGTTTCATGGTGGTTTTGAAGGAATTTCTTCTCAGGAAAGTCGTCTCTCATGGTTGTTGTGGTTTTCTCTAGATCTACATATCCATATTTCTCATTTTTCAAGATCTACACCCATTGTGTGGAGATCTAGGGTTTATGTTGCCTTGGATGTTAATTTTAATGCTTTTGGAAGATAAGTATGGATATCTAGAGAGGTTTTGGTGGTGTGTTCGTCAGTTTTGAGGTGCGGTTGCTAGCAGGTCGATTTTATAGAAACCCTAAAGCTAGGAGGCTTCACACGCGACTCTTCTTGATAGAATTGATTGGCATAGATTAAAATTGGGTTATTTCAATGGAATTGATTGTGAAAATCATGGAATAAATATTCTTTAGTGATTATTTATTATTTTACTGAAATTGTGAAATCATGGGGATTTGTTGTGCAATGTGATTTGGCTTCTTGAATTTAAAATGATTATTTAAAATTGTAGAATTTCTAGAATTGTAAATGGTTTTATGAATGATGTGTTTTCAAATAAAAGGTAGTTTTATTGAAATGGGTTGGAATTGAAATGATTTGGCTTTGAAATGGTTTTGATGGAATTGATTTTCAATGAAGAGTTGTTTTTATTGAAAGAGTGTTTTTGGCTGATTGATGGGCAGGTGTGGTGTGTGTTCATATTGCATTCGGGGCGGATAAGGGTTAGAAGTCTCCCCCATCAGTGTTGGTATGAATAAGGGTTAGGGATCTCCCCTGTCAAACATTCATATTTCATTTGGGACAGAAAAGGGTTAGGAGTCTCCCCCATCAGTGTCGAGATGGACAAGGGTTAGGGATCTCCCCCGTCAAACATTCATATTGCGTTCGAGATGGATAAGGGTTAGGGGTCTCCCCCATTAGTGTTGGGATGGGTAAGGGTTAGGGCTCTCTCCCATCAAGCATTCATGTGCATTTGTGTTGGATATGGGTAAGAAGTCTCCCCCATCACGATTGAGATGGATAAGGGTTAGGGATTCCCCCCTCTTCCAGGTAGCATGCATTGTTGGTTACATGTGTTTGTGGAATGGTTTGGGTGTGCCAAAAAGTAATGTTTGTGAAATAGTTCTTAAGCTTGTTTGGTTATTATTATGTAAAAATAACTTTCTAGAAAATTAGTTTCAATTGCTTTTGGAAGGGCTATGGTTATGAATGGTTTTGGAAACTTGTTTATATTTTGTTATAAACTACGTCTGAGAATTTTTTTATATAAAATATTTATATATATATGTGGAAAACTATTCTATTCTAGTGGCGTAAGTAGGGAAGTCATTGGGGGAAAACCTACTGAGTTTTATACTCACCCCTACTTTCGCACTTTGTTGCTTTTGCAGATGTCGTATTCTGGGACACAGGTAAAGCTAAATCATCTTATTGCTAGACGCTTGTGGTGATGCTTGGGAGATGTTGTAGAGCTTGGATCTTGTGGAGCACGAAGTCAGGGTTTCTTTTGATAGTCTCGTGATTCTTATCCGCAGTGTACTTTGATTCTTGTTTTTTCCTTCCACTGTTGTGTACTTGATGTGGTTTGACATAAATGAATTTTTTTAGTTGTCTCTCTTTTTTTCATGAATCATATAGTGAATGTTTGGTTATTCTTGGTTAGTTTATGGGTTATTTCAAAACGGGTAAATCATTACCCAACATTTATTTGAAACCATTTGGTATTTAATTCCATCCTATGGAATATTTGTTATGTCGCTTAAGGCCTAGTAATGACTTGTTGAGTTCTCAATCCAATGGGAATTGGCGAGTCATTACAAATGGTATCAGCTTGTTCGGTCCTTGCCTAACAAGTGGTCATCGATTTTTTTGGTCTTGGAGGTGAAATTAATTCTTTTCTATTCCTTGGGTCGAAATCATAGATATGAGTAGGATTGTCGGATCTTGAAATGTATAGCTTAAAAAGACATAGCTAACCTGTTTATGCTGAACATAAAGTTACTAGGGTGTTGTGTATATAAGTGTTTTGGAAAGACATCTAGAAAGTTGGAAATATCATTGTCATGGGTTTATCCAATGGGAGAAGCTTGACATGCATTGAATTGGAATGACTTCCCACTAGGATTGCTTATCTCATTGTGAGGAATGAGTAAGGATTTTGTGCAAGGTGCCAATTATTGAAAAATGTAGAAATTGTTCTCAAGTGAAAGACATTGAAAACATGGTATATGGTGTATTTTGAAAATGGGTTGATTTTGAAAAAGATTGTTTACTGATTTCAAAAAAAATTAACATGGAAAAGGCTGTTTTGGGAAAAAAATGTTGTGGTTGTTGATGTGATAGCATTTGAAATACTAAGCCAATGGTTTCTAGATAGTGAGATTTACGGAGTTCGTGTCCATTTAAAAAATGACAAATATGGAAAGGAGGTGGAAGGACATGTTGTGATAGTGTTGTCTAATTCAATTTGAAATGGGAATTCTTGATGTCTACGGAAGTGAGACTCAAGGTTGGCTGTTCAGTTTATAGATACCGGATAGGTGTCGTAGAGACCAATTGAATGTTGCCGATGAAAATGTGGTTGTACTGAGCCCCAAGTTAACCAGCAGTTAGCCCAGGGCATAGTGAAAGCTTTCCAAGATGTGGGAAGTGTGAATAGAGGGGAATATCCAAAGAATGTTGATTATGTGGCTCACTTCCAAAAGAAGGATCCACCCATCTTTAGTGGTGATTCAGACCCATAAAGGGCAGAGACGTGGCTATCCAGAATGACCAGTGTTTACGAATTCATGGGGACACCTGTAGATTTGAAAGTAAATCTAGAAACCTATAAGCCAGAGTATCGTTCCCTTTAAGGGTGGCAGTTGGTAGTCCGAGAGGGAACGGACCAGGGTATGACATGGGATGGTCTTTAAGGAATTTTTTTAATAAACAATTCTCCCCTCATACGTTTAGAATTCAAAGAATAATTGATTTCTTCAGTCTGAAGAATGAGCATATATTGGTGACGAAGTATGGAACTAAGTTTATGATCTTAGTGCGGGTCACACCTGAGATAGCAGGTAGCACGTCGTTGAAGGAAAAGATCTTTGAAGTTGGGTTAAGGATAGAGATCCATTCAAAATAGTAGTGTTGTGCATCGGTGATTACACAGAGATGTTGAATAGAGCCTCAGTGGCTGAGCGGGATTTGTTTGGCACTCATGGTGGAGGAATAATGGTGGTTCCCATGGGGAATAGTGGGAACTCTAATGCTAGGATCAAGAAAAGGAGGGACACTTATTCCCAGGGTGGGGATATGACATCTAATCTGACAGTAGGATCAGTTAATCTTTTTCCGAATCCCCAGAGAATGTCAGGATGTTTTCACTGTAGTTCTATGAGCCACATAAAGAGGGAGTGTACCTCACAACCTCAAGTATGTCATAATTTTAAGAACATGGGGCATCCGTAGTGCTTTTTCAAAATTCTCCAAGGTCGAGTGTGCATGACACTCATCAGGGATCACAGACGTCTTATGCTTTGACAGGACGGGGAAAACAACACACCCATCATTAGCATATTAAAGTGGGTCATAGTGAGTCTCGAAATACCATGATGCCTCAGAAAAGCAATAATGTGTAGAGTGTGACAAAAAAAGTGTTGTTCGGTGCCGATCAAGTTGTGGTGGATGATCAGTCGTGACCATCCACGATGTGAGGTACTATTCTTTTAAATTCTAAATTGATTCATGTGCTATTTGATACGGGTTCCTCACACTCTTCTATTGTATCACGTATGGTTTAGTTGTTGTGTTTAAGGGTATATATGATGCCTTTCGTTTTGAAACTGCAAACTCCTTTGGGTCGAAGAGAGCGTCGAGCCTTCTTGTGTAGAGCATGTAGTATTGTTGTGGGCGAGGGTGAGATAACCTATGATTTCTTAGTGTTTGAGATAGATGAGTATGATGTAATCATGGGAATGGATTGGCTGGTGGCGTTTAAGGCCCACATCGAGTGTAATGTGTAGACAATAGATTTTACGACACACGATGGCATTGGACATCTCTTTAGAGGAGAGAGGCATGAATGGAAGGGTGCAACGAGTTTGTTGGCACTGGCTGTGGGCAGGTCATCGTATCAGTTGGCAGTGTTGTTGTTGGAATTGGTAGAGGGTGTTGAACAGAGTGTTCTTCCTATAGTGGTGGGTCATTTCATGAATGTTTTTCCTAAAAAATTATCTGGTTACATCCCATAAGAGAAGTGGATTTTACAATTGATCTCTTTCTGGGGATAAGTCCTATCTCACTTCCGTCTTACTAGATGGAACCTATTGAATTGTGGGAATTGAAAGTCATGTTGGGAGAGTTAGAAATCAAAGGGTTTATCTAGCCTAGCACGTCCCCTTGGGCAGTGCCGGTGTTTTTTGTGAATAACGTGGATGTTACTTTGAGGCTCTGTATTGATTATCATAGAATTAACCAAGATACGATAAATAACAGATATCCACTTCCATGAATTGATTATTTGTTCGACTAGTTGAGGGAAGCCCAGTGCTTATACATGATCGAACTGAGGCCGGGATATCATCAGTTGTGAGTGAAGAAGGACAATATTCCTAAAACAACTTTTAGAAGTTGATATGGCCATTATGATTATGTGGTTATGTCCTTTGGTATAATGAATGTTCCATCAGTGTTAATGGAATTGATGAATCAGACATTTCAGAGATATCATGATTCAATTGTTTTGGTGTCTGATTCTGAGTGTGTGACCATGAGGGTGAGAATCAAAGGTGGGGAGACCATTGATGGTTGGAATCTTAATGGAGATTCAGTTTTGTTCTTTTAGAATCGAATGGTTGTACCAGTTGCTTGACAGGTGGATATTTTCAAGGTGTATCGTCATTCTAGGTGGGTTGTTCATCGTAGAATTTAAAAAATGTATAAATCGTTGAAAGTGAAATTCTTGTGGGCTGGTATGAAAAGTGTGGCTATGTTTGTTTTGAGATGCTTGACTTGTTAGTAGGTCAAGGAAGAGAATCAGAGGCCCGTATGAAGGATGCATTCTTTACCAATCCCTGTTTGTATGTGGGAGCAGATAGCGATGGATTTTTTCAAAGGTCTTCCAAGAACGGTCAGAAAGCACAATGCCATTTGGGTGATAGTGGATCGGCTAATGAAGTCGGCCCATTTCATCCCGATTCGTAAATCTCATACAGTGGAGGATCTGTCCAAACTCTATATCTGGGAGGTGGTAAAGAGGAATCATGTTCCAGTTTTGATCGTGTAAGATAGATATCTGAGGTTTACATCTTGTTTCTTGAAATCCTTACAACAGGACCTTGGAACTAAGTTGACCATGAGCATGGCGTATCACCCTCAGATGGATGGTCATTTCGATGGGTTGATACAACCACTTGAGGATATGTTGCGGGGTTGTGTTATGGATTTTGGTGGCTCGTGGGAGGAACACTTGTCGTTGGTTGAGTACTAACACAATAACAGTTATCATGAATCCATACATATGGAATCGTTTAAAGTGCTGTATGGGCGGCCATGTCGTTCTCCACTTTGTTGGGTGGAAATTGGTGAGTCCTCGATGGTTGGACCGAGCCTTATCTAGGAGACTATGGAAAATATAATGTTAATCAGGAAGAAAATGGGGATGGCACAGAGTCATCAGAAATCATCTGGGGATCATCATCGATAGCCATTGTCATTCGAGGTGATTTATTGAGGATCTCTCCTAGGTTGGGACATCATCGGTTTGGGAAGCAGGGGAAGTTATCTCTAAAGTATTTTGGACCTTTTGAGATTCTTGAGCATGTTGGTGAGGTGTATTATCATTTGTATTTTCTACCTAGGTTCAGTGTGGTTCACAATGTGCTTCATTTGTCACAGTTCAAAAAGTATCATCCGGATCGTAACCATGTTATTCGATGGGATCATGTTGAACTAGAACCAGATGCTTTTTTTGGTTCACGTGCCAGTGTGGTTTGTGAATAGTAAAGAGAATGTCTTGTGTGGTAAAAGAATTGGTTTAGATCATGTTTTTTTTGCTGCATGGTGTGATTCAAGAGCAGACTTAGGAGCGGGAGAAAGAGATGGTCGAGCAATGGCCCGATCTCTTCAGAAAAAGTTAGGTTTCCAATTTTCTGAGGACGGAATGGCGAATGGTGTGGAGAATATAGTACCCCCAGATTGAATTTTGTGTCCTTTGTTTATGTTTTTATATGTGCTTAAATTTCATGGGATGAGTTGGGAAGTGGTTTGATGAGTTTGGAATGGTTATGATTGATTCTGGGGGCTTTTCTTAGTGAGCACGATTTGAGCACGGTTAGTGAAAACCATGCGGATTCTCCAGGAAACCATTCAGGGGGAGGCAGTAGGCTTCGTACATTCTGCACACGGTTTGTCAAACCGTGAAACACAACTATGCAATCCATTTCTCTCAAGGAAGTATCGTGTGCACGATTAGTGCACGATTTTCCAAACCTTGCGGGCTAACCATGCGGCCACATAAAATGGTGTTTTAAAACACTAGTTCTCTCAGGATTGCCTCATTTATATCCAAATCCTCTCTGACTTGAGCCTCACTCGGGATGCATGGTTCTCAAAGGTTGGACAGGTTTTCCAACTCGTTTTGGAAGCGATTTAACGGGGTTTCATGGTGGTTTGAAGGCGGTTCTTCTCAGGTAAGTCTTCTTTCATGGTAGTTGTGGTTTTATCTAGATCTATATCTCCCTATATCTCGTTTTTCATGATCTACACCTGTTGTGTGTAGATCTAGGGCTATGGTTTCCTTGTATGTTAATTTAAGTCTAGTGGATGTTAGGGAAGGGGATCTAGAGAGGTTTCAGTGGTGGGTTCTCCAGGTTTGAGGTTCAATCGCTTGCAGATCAATTTCATGGATACCCTAAAGGTAGGAGGCTTCACTCTCGACTCCTCTTGTTAGAATTCATTGTCTTAGTTTCAAATTGGGTTATTTGAATGGAAGTGATTGTGAAAAGTGTGGAATAAATCTTCTTTAGTGCTGATTAATGGTTTAGTGAAATTGTGAAATCTTGATGATTTATTTTGCAAAGTGACTTGGATTATTGAATTTAAAATAATGATTTTAAACTGTAGAATTGAGGGAATTGTAAATGGTTTTCAGAAATATTGCATTTCAAATAAAAGGGAGTTTTATTGAAATTGGTTTAACTTGAAATGGTTTGGCATTGAAATGTTTTTGATGGGAATGTTTTTCAATACAAAGGTGTTTTTATTGAAAGAATGTTTTGGCATGATTGATGGGAAGATGTGGTGTATGTTCATATTGCATTCGGGAAGGATAAGGGTTTGGAGTATCCCCCATTAGTGTTTGGATGGATAAGGGTTAAGGCTCTCCCCCGTCATACATTCATATTGCATTTGGTACAGATAAGGGTAAGGAGTCTCCCCCATCAGTGTTGGGATGTATAAGGGTTAGGGCTCTCCCCCGTCAAACATTCATATTTCATTCGGGACGGATAAGGTATAGGGGTCTCCCCCATCAGTGTTTGGAGGTATAAGGGTTAGGGATCTCCCCCGTCAATAATTCATGTGCATTTGGGTTGGGTAAGGGTAAGAAGTCTCCCCCATCCTTGTTGGGATGGATAAGGGTTAGGGCTTCTCCCCACTTCAAGGTAGCATGCATGGTTGGTTTCATGGGTTTGTGGAATGGTTTGGGTGTGCCAAAAAGGAATGTTTTTGGAATGGTTCTTATACTTTTTAGGTTATTTTTCTAGAAAAATAACTTTCCGGAAAATTAGTATCAATTTCTTTTGGAATTCCTTTGGTTATGAATGGTATTGGAAAATTTTTTATATTAAGTTATAAAGTGCTTTTATGAAAATGTTTTATATAAACTGTATCTATATAAATGTGGATAACTCTTCCATCCTAGTGGTGTGAGTAGGGAAGTCATTGTGGAAAACCTACTGAGTTTTATACTCACCCCTGCTTTGGCATGTTGGTTCTTTTGAAGATGTCGTATTCCGGGACACAGGTAAAGGTAAAACATCTTATTTTTAGTTGCTTGTGGTGGTGCTTGGGAGATGTTATTAAGGTTGGAGTTTGTGGATCACAATGTCGTGGTGCCTTTTGATAGTCTTGAGTTGTTTATAAATTGTGTACATTGATGCTTTGTTTGGCCTTCTGCTGTTGTGTGCTTGATGTGGTTTAACATAAATGAAGTTGTTTAGTCGTCTCTCTTTTGTTCACGCATCATATATTGAATGTTTTGTTATGCATGGTTGGTTTATGGGTTATTTCTAAAAGGGTAAATCATCCCTCAATTTGTATTTGAAACCCTTCGGAAGTTATTTCCAGCCTTCATTGCCTTTGGGATGTTGCTTAAGGCCTATTAATGACTCGTTGAGCTCTCAAGAAAATGGGTATTGGCGGGTCATTACTATCTTATTGATCTACGATCAGATTTTGAACTTGTTTCATATGGTACGAGTAGACTTCTACATAGTTCTCTAGTATTCTATGGGGTTATTATACACATTCATCTGTATCGAATTGATTGGAATTCTATGTTATCCTAGATATGAATGTTAATGCGTGTGGAAGATGACATAGAAATTATGAATTAAAACAGATATACCATCCTTTGTTTATAACTATGGAAAAGGGAATATTTACCATTTTTTCTATAGAGCTCATTAACTAATTACCATGAATTGGTTTATTTTAATAACGATCATATAAAATATGTTATATAAAGCCTTATTATAGAACACCTGGGTGGGATCCTATTAAACCTATTAGATCACACCTTTTGTAGTACTTTGGTGGTGCGTACACCATTGTTTGTCTTACTGTGTTGGGAAATACAAGGCTACGCAGTGAGGCTGGGAGCTTCATGTCAGCTAGGATGGGTATCCAGTTGTAATATGGTTAGAGTTCATTTATTCTATCATTAGAGTAGCTATCTGGTTTTGAGTCCATTTCATTTGGTCTTATGTTATTGTGGTTTTAGATATTGTATCTAATGATCTATTGACACTATTTTCTTTATAGTTATATCATATTTATTTTTAAATCTTCTTATTTTTCTTCTTTGTTCTATATATGTGCTGTTTGATTTCTTATATTGGCCAAAATTGTTCCCTCGATTTTGCCGTTTGATGAACATGTTCTTTATTCCAACAAGTGGGGATCGAAAACACCCTTTGGGTTTGTGAAAAATCATGTCGGGTGATGTGTTTCAGGGAATCCTGGGTCAGTTTGTTATATCATGGTATCATAGGAGGTCTTTCCTTAGGAATCTTTTGTTTGGATGTCAGCTAGACAAGAGATATGATTGTTGGGACTTGAGTGGTCTGTTGTGATGGGTTCCTACCTAACTGTTGCCATAAAGAGACTCACGATACCATTGGATGTTGGGATATGTTTCTCTAGTGTAAGTTTTTTCTTAAGAAAATCAATGTTTTTTCATATAGGGTTTCTGGTTTGAACTGAGATTTGTTCAGTGTCAACGTGTCCTTATGTTTCAGTGTGTAGTAGTATGCCTTTGAGATGTCTTCAAATGGTTCTTCAGTGAGGTGCGACTGATGATCTTCAAGGGAACCCTCTTATGGATCCATATATCATCAAAAAGAGCATACAAGTAGTCCATGTTGTTGATCAAAATTTTCCATGAGTTCATTATGTAGTGGCTGAGGTATTGCTAGATGTTGGAGGGGAAAGAGATCGATCAAGAGAGTTCTTGCATGATAAGTCACCTTATTTAAAAGGGATGATTGAACCTCAAGATGTGAATGATTGGATGGAAATGATTGATCCAATCTTTGAACTCTAGGAAAGTAATTAGAATATTAGGGTGAAGTGCACAAATTTCAAACTCAGGGGTTCCATCAATCATTGGTTGGTATCTATCGTATAGGACGACAGACATGCGGGCTTGGATTGGAAGGTATTGAAACCCCTATTCATTCAAAAGATATTTCCAAATCTCTATTGATGGAAAAATAACTCGAGTTTCTATATTTGCAGTAGGAAGAGCATTTGGTTTCAACATACACCAACCTGTTTTTTGAGCTTTTCAATTTTTATCCATATGTGTAATTGAATGACCTTGTGAAGGCGCAGAAATACATGCATGGTTTGCGAGCAGATATTACATCACAAGTGTTCATGTTAAATAATTCTACCTAATATTAGGCAGTTGATAGAACAATAACGGTAGAGATGGAAATGGCAAGAAATGTTGGATTGACCTTCTCTTCCCTTCACACAAGTGATTGATTCAGTGGATTGCACATGAAGAATAGAAAGTGCATGAACCATCATAGGAGTAGAAGATGTGTGTATTTGTAGTGATCCTTCTCCACCCTATCCATTGCAGTTGGAATTATGCCTCTGAATTTCTACGAGTGTGGAAATGGGATCACACCATATGTTCATTTCCTATTCCAATGGAGACTTGCAATAGGTGTGGACGTCTGGTTCACTTTCAATGTTTGTGTCAGGATACGAATATAACCTATCATGGTCTAGTTATGTAATCTCTAAAAGCTACCCCAATGTGGTAAAAAGCTTCAAATAATATAGGGCTCCAGCCATATGCCTCAGGTGTGAAGCATTTACACATATCAGATGAGTGTAAAATGGATGTTGATTCAGGTCTAAAAATTGACAGAGATACACTACTTATTATAGTATTAGTAAGAACACCATTGTTTGATACTGGTGCCTCCCAATCATTTATATCAGCACATTTTTTTAAAATGTCTAAAATTCAAATGGATGTTATTGCCTTTAAAATGTATTTAGTGAAACAACTTGGAAAGAGTAATGATCAGGGGTTCTAGTTTCCTTCTTGTATGTTAACGACATCCGTCACAAAGTTGGTCTATGTTTTTCTCATTACATATCTATATATGTTTGATGTCATCATTGATATGGATTGGTTTTTCACTCATCGAGCTATAGTTTATTTTTATCATTGGTGTGTTTCATATCTTGTTCTGAGGGGAACTCTTGTGGGCATTATGGAGAGTGGTTCCCGAGGTCAGGTCCTACAGGATCATCCCACCCAGAGATCATCAGTTTTTTGGTTGAAGTTGTTTTTGAGCCCGATGATGTTTCTTTTGTTGAGTATCTTTCTATTGTGGTATGATACATTACTGATGTTTTCCCAAATGACTTCCCCAGTCATTATCCAGATAGAGAGTTTGAGATCATTTTTGACCCGGTGCTCGGTACACACTTGTTATCAATACCTTCTTACTGTATGGCGACAACATAGATTAATGAACTGAAGATTCCATTGGATGAAATATTATAGAAGTGTTTTTTCATCCTAATGTTTCTCCTCGGGAAACCCTTGTTCACTTTTCCAAGAAATCATATGGTTTACTTCGGTTATGGGTGGAATATTGAATGTTGAAGAGGGTAACAGTCAGAAACTACATATGACGCCTTGTGTGTATGATTTTCATGATCAGTTCAAGAGTGAAGATTGGATTTCATAGATTGATCTTCAATCAGGTTATCATCAGCTCAGAGATCAGAAGTATGATATACAAAGGGTAGCCTTTAGCAGTATATATGGTCATTATGAATATCTTGTTATTCCTTTCGGTCTGAATAATTAACCTATGGTTTTTGTACCCTTGATGAACTAGATGTTCCACCAATATCATGACACGTTGTGGTAGTGTTCATGGATGATATTTTAGTTTATTCAATGTGAGAGTGTGAGCATGATCACCATCTGAGTATGGTTTTGGAGATTCTGAGAAATCATCATCTATATTAAATGTGTTCAAAATGAACTTTTTGGATTCAATATGTAAAATTTATAGGGGGAATAATTTTTGGGTATGACTAATTAGTTATCTTGAGAAGGTAAAATTTGTTTTTTCCTAGAAGAAACCAAGAAATATATTTGGGATACAATGCTTCCATGGTATTATAGGATACTACTATCAGTTTTTTAAGGATTTATCTATGATGGACTCACCTTTTACTGCTCTTAACAAGATTGAAGAAAAATTCACATTGAATGTGAGGTGTCAGTGTTCTTTTGAAAAACTGAAATGACTTCTGACATCAGCACAAAATTTGATCTTACCTGACCCTGGTAAGGGATATGTGGTGTTGTTCGAAACATCTTGTGATGTTTTCGGAAGCGTGCTCATGCTGGATGATCAAGTGGTATCTTATAGATCTTGTCGTCTCTTACTACATGAAAATAACTACCCCACTCATGATTTAGATCTTTCTTCTGTGACACATGCACTTAAATATTGGTGAAGTTATCTCTTGGGGTAGAAGTTGATGGTTTTCTCTGACAATAAGAGCATGATCTATATCTTTTCCTAGAAATACATGAATCTCATACTAAGGAAATGGGTAGAATACTATTATAAGTATGTCTTCGACATAGCATACACCCTGAGGAATGGGAATGAAATTGATGATGCTAGATGCAGAAAGGTACCATCATATGATGTTCTAAAATCGATGGAATAGTGGAATATTATGGGAAATTTCACTCAGTTGAACTTGGATGGTCAAATGGATGTTTTGTGAATGGTATGGACTGGTTTTCAGTTGTCCTCATTTATTTTGGAGTAAATATAGAAAATTTAGCAGTAGAATGATGAGTTTTATTATATTAGGGTAGATCATTATTGTAGGGAGTCATTTCATGGTCGGTGTCTCACTTCCGATGGCATATTTCACTTCAGAAAGCGATTTGTTTCCATAGAATTTTATAGAAGTTCGGTTTTTTTGATTTTCATAGTTCTTCATGGGACATTAATACAGGCTCTACAAAGATGTATTATTAAAATATAATATAGGTATTGTGGCCATGTTTGAGGTATGACATTGCAGATTATGTTTCCCACTATTACACCTTATAATTGAAAAATGCAGAGCACTTAAAGCCCACGGGTCACCATTTACCCCTCCTGGTGCTGGTTTGGAAGTGGGAAGGGATGTCCATGGATTTTGTTTTTGGGTTACCATGGACACCCGAAGGGAGAAATTCTATTTTGGTGGTTTTTGATCGGATTGTGAAGTCATCTCATTACAATTTGATTAAAGACACCACTAAATTTGACGATCTGGGTATGATGTATGTGTTGGAGCATGTTTTGTGACACACGATTCCATATATTGTTGTTTTAGAAAGGTCACTATGGTTTATAAAATGTTTTTAGATGATTCTTCGGGAAGAAATGGGGACTCAGATCTAGATGATCACAAAATTACATCTTCAAACAGATTGATAACCAAAGTTTGTAATTTAGATCCTTGAGGATATATTTCATTCATGTGTCCTGGATTTACGCGGTTCATGGGATATCCATCTATGATAGTTTTAGTTTGTTTAAAATAACAGTTATCAGCCTTAGATCGGAATGATCCCTATAGAAGCATTGTTTTTTCACCTGTGCGGATCACCACATTATATGGAAGAGGTGGGAAAAGTAGCTTTAGGTGGACCGAGTCTGGTTCAGGAGACGTCGCCAAGGATTTAAGAAGTGCAACAACATGTTGTTACATTCCATAATAAATGGAAATCATTTTCAAATTGGGGGTTTTTTCATGGTACTTTTCTGTAAGTGAATGGGTTTTCTTAAAAGTTTGTCCTCATTTTGGTCATTGTCGATTTTGAAAACAAGTAATGTTAACTTTGAGATATGTTACACCATTTGAGATCACTGAACAGCCTGGGTAGGTTCTTAATTGTTTGCATTTTTGGATTAGTTGAAATTAATTCATGACATTTTCCACAAATCAATACTCATGAAGAATCACCCTAATCCCAAAAAAAATCTATATTCAGATGAAATTAATTTAGTACCAGATGCTTTCATTTTGGGGATTGCTCTGGAGATCTTTGAATCTTAAGAGAATGTCTTTATTGAGATGTCGAATCCATTTTTCATCGTTATATGGAAACCACGGCCAGATTCTCATGAGACATGGGAACATGAGTTATTAATGAGGGAATAGTGACCTCATCTCATTCTAGAGATTACATATTCTACAGGACTTCCCATGGATGGAATGTCATTATGATAGAGATTTTGTAACATCGCATTAATTTTCAGGGTAGGTTGTCCCTTTTTCTATAATCCCTTATTGTTTTTAGAATCCATTATAACATTTTTCAAGGTTTACTACACACTCGGAAATAGGTACATGCTATGTACATGATATACAAGTCATGTAATTGGTGTTGATTTTAGGTCCTGGATTGGGAGATCATGATGTGAATGGAGAGATATTTTCATGAGCTGGTACACATCGTGAACTTTAGGTACACATCATGTGGGGGTTAAATATTGTTTTTTACACATGGTGATGGGTTTTTCGGCATTTCTTATCTAGCATGGACTTCACACCATGACCAAGGGGGACACGTCATGACATGACTAGTTCCAGGTAAAAATCACAATATTAGTTGTTTTGTGTGACTTTTTTCCACCCAAAAATCTTATCTCTCGACACAAAAATCCTCTTTAGTCTTTCTATGAGGTGACTATACTTTTGAGTCAATCTGATTGGCCCATGGGATCGACATTTTATCTATAGTTCACCTCTCTAGGTAGTTGTTCTCTTCGATTATTCATTGTGATTGATTGTGATAGCACTCTAGCCTTACGTTATTTGATTTCTTGAACCATGTTGGATATTTTCTTTTCCTCATCATGATATGTTGGGAGATCTTGAGTCAATGGATATTATATGATTAGTTTTCATGCATCAGATGATTGTTCTTGAGATATGTGGAATTTATTCTATCCATCAAAGCGTTTTCTGTTATTTTTAATCAATCCTTTGAGAGGCAAGTTTGATTCTTAGACCTTTGATGACAGTCTTGTTGGGTTTTTTACTTTTGGATTCCTTTTTTTGGCATGTTCCACCCAAACATTGTGGTAGGTGGTTCCACTTATAGCTAATGATAATTAACCTACTTTTTTTCTTTAAATATTATTTTATAAATTATTTTATGATATTTCCATGATTTTTGTGTGTGTTGAAAATGGGGTTTGAACGAAAAATGGGTTTCCCCTAGTTTTTTATAAATGGAATATAGATGGGTTTAAATGTTTATAAAATAATTGAAATGGACTTGTGACAATTGTCACATGGGGTAACTGGGTTACATAGTTTGAAGGTTTATCATGAGGCCATCATCCATTGTTCTTTGATTATCCTAGATATTTTTATTGGGGATTGCATTTGATTCCATCGAAAATTGTTCTAGTGGTCTGATATTGACATTTTGGGGAGGTTTACTCATTGGTTATTTCTTTACTTCTTTGGCCCATCGTTCTAGGATTATATTTGTACACATGATTCTTATAATAAGCATAGTCTAATATATATAATTTTAGTGTTCCTTAGGGATGCGATACATGTGATTCTATTTTGAAATTTATGGATTTCTTATTTATCCTAGATATGAATGGTTATAATTGTTGAAAATGATATGGAAAATGTGCTTTGAAACTGATATTCCTACTTTTGTTTAGAACTATATAAAAGGGAATGTTTACAATATTTTCTATATAGCTTTATTAATCATTATAATTCCATGATTTATTTTAAAAATGAGATTACATGATTTTTTATATAGATACAAACTATTGAAAACCTCACTGGGATATAACAGATCCCATTATCTCACACCCTACATACATATTTGGTGGGGTGTAGTCATTTATTTTCCATCTAGTAGAGGGAATGACACAGTTCTGTAGAGAGGTTTCTAGGTTCTTTTCATCTAGGATGTGTAGCTGGCGGTGAGATGTTTGGAGTTTTTCAAATCAATCATTATGGTAAATGTTTAGTTTTCAGTCCCTTGATGTTGAACTTGTCATTTGGAGTTTGTAGCTACTGTTTCTTTTGATCTATTTTTTTCCTACGGTTATGGCATATATATTTTTACTCCATTCTATAATTTTTCATTGTTATATATATATATATATCTGTGTGTGTGTGTTGTTTGGTTAATATGGATGGGAGAAATGATTCCCTTAGTTTTGTCGTTCGATGCCCAGCTATTGCCGCAAGCCCATGTGGATCGGGAACACCCTTCGGTTATGTGATAGATCAGGTCACGTGTCCGATTTTATGGAAACCCAAGAATGTTACATACTACAAAATCATGATATATATCCTTGATATGTTTTGATAAATTCTCCTTTAGAATAACCACTCTGATAGGATGTAGATTCATGGTATGATTAATAAAATAGAGATGGAATTTTGGGATCAGTCCACATAGGCTACTGTTGACACGATAGACAGCCAAACCTATCAAATGGTGGCTAACATGTAGAACATTCTATGAATTCTAACTACCAACTAGAACCCAACAAGAGACATTACAATACCTATTCACATAATAATTGTATCGATATCACCATCGTTATAGTAAAATCATTACCGTCACTATCATTACCATGGTGAACAGCTCTATGGTCTCACTTGAAATACTATCAAAATTAAATGAAAATTGGGGTTCAACTGAATATATCATCATCGAGAACTCATACAATAAAACAATATATTTTTTTTAAACTAATTAAAAAATACATCCATCTTCATCAGGATAAAATAAAAGAAAAAAAATTATTAATAAAATTATATTGCAAATAATATACATGCGAAAAATCATATTATTATTTTTAATAAAAAAATTCTTATTATATAATAAGATACAAACATATTTTCATGACATGATTTGAAAATATATTTGAAAAAACATAAAAAACTAAAAACATCAATTAGATTCCATGATAACATGGAATTCCTATAGAAATAGTATTTATGATTCTCCATATCACATATATTCAAAATATCTGACACATTCATATGACACATGTCCACCAAATTCTAAAAAACAAAAAAGGATTTAGCTTATACTCTAATACATTTTTTAATTATAAAATACTAATTCAATTATTTTATTCTAAAATGGCTCTGGACTTTATGTGTGCCTCATCATA
Organism: Viscum album; assembly: GCA_963277665.1. NCBI lineage: Eukaryota > Viridiplantae > Streptophyta > Magnoliopsida > Santalales > Viscaceae > Viscum > Viscum album. Next base: position 648,449,847 of record OY728126.1, on the reverse strand, counting down.
TGGAAGATGATTCTGACATGAAGTAAATATCATGAGTGAACCATGGGAAAACTATACACTTCAATGGATTTCACAAAAATAATCAAATAAAAAATCTAAAAATTATAAAATTAATTCATATATAAATATAATAGTAAATATATAATAAATTGATTCAAAAGTATTCATAATTTATAGTTTGAAAAGACAAAAAAATGAACACATACTTGGATGATATCTCAAAAAATAGTAAAATAAGATAAAAGTAAATGGAGGATATATGACATCAATACATACCTTATCCATTTATCGTGAATCATATAGATCTATAATTGTCAATGAAAAACTTGTGCCTCATACAAACTATTTATCTTAATAGGTGTGGAATTCCCGGGTACTCAAGTGTCTATGCCCGTTGAGAAATTTGTGTGTAAATCTCAGTTAGACAACACCAATGCATTTCAATTCCAAATGAGAATTATGAATTTTCCGTGAATTTGACAACATCAGTATTAATAAAAAAATAAAACCTTAATAACAATTGGTAACATTTTATAACCATGTACAGACAAGAAATAAAAATTATTAAGAAGTGTAACACCCCGACCCCAGCTACCTAGAGTCGGTGCTTCGTAACATTGGCATGATCACAAAAGATCAAGTCTCGAAAGACCGATTAGTTTAGTAGCCTTGGAAACGCTGGATACATTCGTAAACATTACATTACATCATAAAGTGAAAAAATACAATAACAAAGTCTCCATAGTCCACACTCATATCCTCTTCTGACAATCCCTGCAGGTAATTCATAAAATACTTCTTCACATACTAGAAAATATTAAAACATTGAAAGCGGTGAGCTCAGATGCTCAGTAAGGATAACAATATTGTGGAAGCTTTCATAAATATACATTAACATTTAAGGCAATGTATAAATAAAACAAAAGCGTTTTAAACTTGAAATTTAGCATAATATGGCAAAAGTAAAATGAAATCATGCCATTTACCTACTCACATGTATATTCTACTAGTCTAATAATAACATGAAATATCATTAACCACTTTCATAATGAGGGAATATATAATGCGAGACATTCTGAAACATTTTTTCAAGGCCTCGTCCAAGACATCTAAAATGAATAAGGCCTCGGCCAAAACCATAAATCAAATTGGGAAAGGTCCTCGGCCAATTCCACATCTAGTTGTCTCATGAGACCTACTGATTCATCGAGGAGCTATAGAGGGCTCCACCCGTCACTTATTAAGTCCAATACATTCCTCATATGAATAGGTTTAAACATATCATAAACCATAACATAATCGTATCACCTAAAACATGCATAAAGGAAACATAAAATTTCCATATTTCAATCACAAGATATCAATACAACACATTGATATAATAAAAACTCTTTAAAACCCATTTTCAATACCAAAATAAAAGAAAGTTAAAACATTGTATTTATTTTTCATTAAAAAATGATGGCTTGTAGAGGAAGCCGAAACTCAAATAATGGTCACGGTGGCGGAGAAGTCGTTGTCGCCGCATAAGTATGGAAAGAAAAACATTCCCTTTTGTCGTTTAGAAAAACGCTTCGTATAAAAAAGATTCCTTTTAAATAAACGTTAAAGTCAAAGGGGTTTATACACCGTATAAAAGAAAGTTGTGTATAAAACCAAATATGCCTCAATGAAAGGGGATTGAGACAAAGTCCTTAAAAGATCATTTTTAAAATAAAATATATCTATTATGTGTATTCACTATAGGTACACATAAAGAACGTAAAAATACAAAATAAGACATAAAAATATCATGACATAATTTGAAAGTAGGAGATTAACCCAAAGAATGGAAGTTGGGTTAACAAATTCCTTTACCTTGTGTCTGACTTGACTCAACCGTTCTTTAACCTCCTGAATAATAAACTAGAGTTAATATATACCTTATTAAGAACCATTTTGAATTTAATTATCCTTTTTATATCACTTATAACAATGATATGAACATTATGTAATTATTTAAGTTAATAACGGTCGTTTTGTCGATCTTTGGTACTTGAGTCAATAATAAACTTCTTATAATTACAAGTTGTTTATGTGGTAGAATATCCATTATCTCCAGAATTATATTCACGATTTAGATGTCATATATATCATATATATCCAGTATATACATTCATTTATAATATTACGTAACATTTAGAGGTAAGAAATGAAATGCACCGTTAATGGAGACGGTAAGCCGTACGTACACATGAACGCTACTTTCATTTCTATTTCATATTTAATGGAATGAAATAGTAATGATATAAATGTATAATATAATTCCAGTATAGTATAGTGTATAATACCATTTACTCCATCCTTTATACATCCCACATTTGGCATTAACGATTCAAATCACTTTGAGGGGGCGGTAGTCCGCACTTCCTAAAATGAAATTATCGCGTTTACCCATAATGGAAATCATAAAGTATGCCATAAATGAGAAATAAAGAAGCATAAGTAAAACATAAACATATTATATATAATATATAAATATATTGAAATCTTAATGGCCACCTTTGAAGGTGTTATATGAGTGTTGAACAATCATCGTTTCGTGAGGCAGAAATTCGCCATCCACAGAAACCGTATGTTCTTTAACCATTAGATGTAGGTGTGTGTAAGTTTATCTCCAATACTTCTTATAAAAACATCCTAGTATATTTAGGATACTGGTGTTGTTACAAAAGAAATGAATAAAAATAGTTTAGGGGGTTGGAGAAGAAAAATAAAACAAAACAACATTAGAGAAGAAATTACCTCAAAATCGGGTAACTCTTTTAGATTTGAGCCAAAGGATTCCTTGGGATGAGTTCTGCCCAATGTTAGGCTTCTAGGAGTAATAGGGGGAAGTTGGGAGAGTATTTGGGCATAAGTTGGCCGAGCCAAATGGCTTGAAAGTGTGAATGAGGTGGTAGAGGTGGGGGCCTTTTATAAGAGGAGAGGAGGGGCTCTTTTGGAAAGATTGAAATGTTACATTATTATACACTGATTTTCGGATTCTACAGGTCCCACACTTATATAATTCGTGTATAAGGTGATAAGGGTTCTAAATATACCCATCCAATAGTCTTTGGAAAAGTTTAAGCCTTGGATTTTACATTATCTTTTCATTTTATTAAAATCGTTAAATAATGAGGTCATCGCTGCATCATAATGATATCATAAATAATTTAATTTATCTAATGTATAAAAATTAAAAAAAAAATATGATGTAGTAAATCTTTTTAGATTTATAAATAATATTTATAGTCAAAATTTGGACTTGTGTAACCCCACTTAAAAACTGTTTTAGTAAAACAACTCATGTTTGTGTCAATTAAATTTTAACATTAAATAAATATATATTAATGTCCTTTTCCAACCAAAGTGGCTCCATGGGGTCCCAAATTTGACCCATGGGTTGTCTTGGTCTTCCATGACTCATGAAATAGGAGTAGGAAAAGTGTCAAGATCATCTCATATTATTAAAACATTATTTTTACCTTAAACTACACTAATTACCTCTAATCGCGATTAAGAACTTAAAAGATACTATTCACCAAAAAAATTATTTTAATCTCATTGAACCACATTTTACTTCTTAATGACAACCATGTATGTCGGATTTTTGACAATCAAATCACAGAAGTGGTAATATTTCATTTTAACGAAAAATCAGTTTTTAACAACCACTTAGTGGTTTCACTATTCATCAAAAAAGTGAAGTTTTTCAGAATAAGGCCAAAAATTTCACCCTAAGCTATAATTGATATTCCGAATTCAAAATTGATGACTATTTTACAAAATTCCAAAAATATATGTTGCATTAATTAATTTTATAATTAATTCCCGCTGTTACAACAAATAGCGTGTTTTTAAGAAACAATTTATATCAAAAGATTGTCAATTGTTTATGTCCAATTTCAATGTTAAATTAATTCTAATGACCACCATTGGATAAAATGGTAAAAATATATTCTAATTATACTTTAAACCCACTAAATAGTATAATTTATCACTATAAATTATTTTGATTAAAAAAGTTGTTTTTAAGTATTTTTCACTATTCATAAAAAATTAGAAGTTCTTAGAAAAATACCAAAAATTCAACATAGGCTAATTTCGATATTCCGAATCCAAAAATGAAGTCCATTTTGATAAATAAAATTTATAAAATTTTAAAAATTAGGCATTACTATTCACAACGGCTAGTTTAATTAGTTGTGGTGTGCGTTAGAGCTCGAGGTTGCGTACAATACACGCTATTGCATTATTGAATGAGAAGCGTATCGTGGAAGCTTGGGGTGTTACATTCTCCCCTCCTTCAATAAATTGCTTCCTCACAATTTGAAATTTTTCTTTGAAAATAAAAGGTTGAAAAGAGAAAATACCTTTGAGGAAAACCCACATCGGAAATAAGATTAATAAAATTTAGCCTTAATAAGAGGGAAAGGGAAATGAATAAGTCACCACCCAATTATGATCTTGATTAGGAGAACATTGGGGGAAATTAGAGACATATAATTGGAGGAAAAACATAAATATTTGTTGGGAGTGATTGAGGTCATCAATCACAATCAACTGTCAAATTGAGGGCCTCAAAGCCTTCAATCTATGTTGATTTAAAATATCATCAGTTCAACAAGACATAAGGTATTGGGATAACACATTTTTTTGTTTTAATATCCCTTTAATAAAGTTTAAGAATTAATTTATTCATTTAATAATAGATAGGTATATATATATTTATGCTTTACAATTAGGGTTTCAACCTTCAACTCATCTTTCACTCAAAAAGATAATAGAACTCAAAAATATTATACTTATCATAATTTTATAAGGTTCCAAATGTTATCACATACCATTTAGATTAGTAAAATTATTTTATAATAATCAAGGACTTCCTGTAGGCTAGTGGTAGGAAATAAAGGCCTTTCGCACTATGATTGTGGGTTCTATTCCTGCAGCTTTGTCCGATGCGACGGGTTATGCCCCACCCTGCAGGTTGTCCATTTCCTAAAACTGTAGTATCATAATATTCCAAAAATAATCTTCATAAATTTTTTAACCTTAAACAATAATATCCAAATATCAACTTAATCCACTCCATCCTTTATAGTTATCCAAAATACCTCTGTCCAGACTTTCTCTAAAAGGTCCCTTAATTCCAAAATCAATTTATCAAATTCCCCAAACAAAGTAAAGTATCTCTTATTATGACATACTAAAAATATAATTACCTTCATCATATTAAAACCTTACTGAAATCAACAAGTACTGCAGTACAATACTTATATATACATCACATTATTCTAATATCCAGAATATAATCCATGAGTCCAAAAGCACCAATACATTAGTTATTCTGCTTCAATTGTAGTAACAGTATAAGGTTGTCCTTGATCCCTTGGCCTTTTCTGAGGTAAGTTTCCCGGATGCTTAGGACATTCATTTGCATAATGACCCATTTCTCTACAATTGTAGCATTCAACTTTGATAGCCTCTTTCTTTCCCTTTCAATCACGTGCTTGATGACCTTTTTCTCCACATTTGTAACAAACTCCCATTCCTTTTAGGCAAGTACCAGGGTGATTCTTCCCACAATTATCACATAATGGAAAATCCTTCTTTCCCTTTTTCCCTTTATCTGTCTCTTGTTCCACTGTTCTCTTCTTCTCTTACTTTACTTTGTTTTCATAAGACTTAGAGAATTCCTTTTCTGTATTGATAGCAAATGAAACAATATCATCGTATGTTGAGAAAGATTGTGATACTAAAGCTCGATGGAGAAAAGGTTTTAACCCATCAAATAAACGATCAATCTTACTTCTTGGGTTACGTATATAATCTACAGCATGCCTCGCTAACCTTGTAAAGTTGGCCTCATACTTTTCTACATTCTCATCCTCCTTTTGTCTCAGACTCAAAAATTGCCTTTCCATATCAGCTCGATGGTCTCGAGGAAAGTATTTTTCTAATAACAGCTCTTTGAACTCCTGACATTCCATGTTTGTTAATTCATCATCTTCCTTTGTGTTTTGAATTAGTGACCACCATTGATCGGCATCTCCAGTGAGGCTGTAAACTGCCATGACAACTTTGTCCCTTTCACTACTCCCAATGGCATGGAATATTTTCTATAAGGAACTTATCCATTTCTCATCTACTATAGGATTTGTACTCCCATTGAAGGTTGGTCGTTGTTGCCTCATGAAACGGTCTAGCATTGATCCTCCACGTTGTGGATCAGGGTGCTCCATACGAGTAAGGTTATTATTCATAAACTAAGTGAGTTGTCCGAGTATGGTAATAAGTTGATCAGCACCAGTTGAATCTCCATATCCACAATAATTATCTTGAGCAGGAGGGCAATCCCTACACGGAGTGCGTGCAGTGATACGGTTTCCATTCCTTCCACTAGGCGCCATTTCTAAACAATGGCATAAACTAGATTAGTTTATGAATCAAAATACACAATTCCATACTTGTAAAATACTTAACATAAATTGAACTATTTTTGGATATAATCCATAATCATTAAAATGTTTTCTTTGAGGAAGTAGGTACTCATAACCCTTCATAGTGGTTTGTAAAGAAAATGAGAATAATCCTAAGCATATCCCCCGGGAGTGTCGTAACCAAGAGTGCAGCAAGCCCCGTTGTCGTGCACCAGTTCCCGTTCGAGTCTAGCTCAAAGCGGTGTTTTCGGGTTTTACCACTAGGTACATCTGTGCCAGAGCCAACTCTACCTGCTCGTATCCAGAAAGGGATGTATTGCTCGGAAAACTCACAAAATCTCTATAATACCAAAATTCTAGGAAGTTCTTCTATAATAATCCTCAAAGTCTATCTTTGGGCTATGTGCTCTAATCAGAGTTTATCTAAATCTAGCTTCCAAGGTTAGTACTAAACTGCCTCTGATACCAACTGTAACACCCCGAGCCCAGCTACCCAGAGTCGGTGCATTACTTCGTAACATTGGCATGATCACAAAAGATCATGTCTCGAAAGACCGATTAGTTTAGTAGCATTGGAAACACTAGATACATTCGTAAACGTTACATTACATCATAAAGTGAAAAACTACAATAACAAAGTCTCCATAGTCCACATTCATATCCTCTTCTGACAATCCTTGCAGGTCATTCATAAAATACTTCTTCACATCCTGGAAAATATTAAAACATTGAAAGGGGTGAGCTCAGATGCTCAGTAAGGATAACAATATTGCGGAAGCTTTCATAAATAAACATTAACATTTAAGGTAATGTATAAATAAAACAAAAACCTTTTAAACTTAAACTTTAGCATAATATGGAAAAAGTAAAATGAAATAATGCAATTTACCTACTCTCATGGATATTCTAGTAGTCGAATAATCACATGAAATATCATTAACCACTTTCATAATGAGGTAATGTATAATGCCAGACATTCTGAAACATTTTGTCAAGGCCTTGGCCAAGACATCTAAAATGATTAAGGCCTCGGCCAAAACCATAAATCAAATTGGGAAAGGTCCTCGGCCAATTCCACTTCTAGTTGTCTCATGAGACCTACCGATGCATCGAGGAGCTATAGCGGGCTCCACCCGTCACTTATTAAGTCCAATACAGTCCTCATATGAATAGGTTTAAACATATCATAAACCATAACATAATCGTATCACATAAAACATGCATAACGGAAACATAAAATTTCCATATTTCAATAAAAATATATCAATACAACACATTGATATAATAAAAACTCTTTAAAACCCATTTTTAATACCAAAATAAAAGAAAGTTAAAACATTGTATTTATTTTTCATTAAAAAATGATGGCTTGTAGAGGAAGCCAAAACTCAAATAATGGTCACGACGGCGTAGAAGTCCTTGTCGCCGCATAAGTATGGAAAGAAAAACATTCCCTTTTTTCGTTTATCAAAACACTTTGTATAAAAAATATTCCTTTTGAATAAACGTAAAAGTCAAAGGGGTTTATACACCATATAAAAGAAAGTTGCGTATAAAACCAAATATGCCTCAATGAAAAGGGATTGAGACGAAGTCCATAAAAGATAATTTTTAAAATAAAATATATCTATTATATGTATTCACTATAGGTACACATAAAGAATGTAAAAATACAAAATAGGACATAAAAATATCATGACATAATTTGAAAGTAAGAGATTAACCCAAAGAATGGAAGTTGGGTTAAGAAATTCGCTTACCTTGAGTCTGACTTGACTCAACCATTCTTTAACCTCCTGAATAATAAACCAGAGTTAATATATACCTTATTAAGAACCATTTTAAATTTTATTATCCTTTTTATATCACTAATTACAATTATATGAACATTATGTAATTATTTATGTTAATAACGGTCGTTTTGTCGATCTTTGGTACTTGAGTCAACAATAAACTTCTTATAATTACAAGTTGTTTATGTGGTAGAATATCCATTATCTCCAGAATTATATTCACGATTGAGATGTCATATATATCATATATATCCATTATATACATTCATTTATAATATTACGTAACATTTAGAGGTAAGAAATGAAATGCACCGTTCATGGAGACGGTAAGCCGTATGTACGCATGAACACTACTTTCATTTATATTTCATATTTAATGGAATGAAATCATAATGATATAAATGTATAATATAATTCCAGTATAGTATAGTGTATAATAACATTTACTCCATCCTTTATACATCCCACATTTGTCATTAACGATTCAAATCACTTTGAGGGGGCGATAGTCCGCACTTCCTAAAATGAAATTATCGCGTTTACCCATAATGGAAATCATAAAGTATGCCATAAATGAGAAATACATAAGCATAATTAAAATATAAACATATCATATATCATATATAAATATAGTGACATCTTAATGGCCACCTTTGAAGGTGTTATATGAGTGTTGAACAATCATCATTTCGTGAGGCAAAAATTCGCCATCCACAGAAACCGTATGTTCTTTAACAATTAGATGTAGGTGTGTGTAAGTGTAGCTCGAATCCTTCTTATAAAACCATCCTAGTATATTGAGGATACTGGTGTTGTTACAAAAGAAATGAATAAAAAGAGTTTAGGGGGTTGGAGAAGAAAAATAAAACAAAACAACATTAGAGAAGACATTACCTCAAAATCGGGTAACTCTTTTTGATTTGAGCCAAAGGCTTCCTTGGGAAGAGTTATGCTCAAAGTTAGGCTTCTAGGAGTAAGAGGGGGAAGTTTGGAGAGTATTTGGGCAGATGTTGGCCGAGCCAAATGGCTTTAAAGTGTGAATGAGGTGGTAGAGGTGGGGGGCCTTTTATAACAGGAGAGGAGGGGCTCTTTTGGAAAGATTGAAATGTTACATTATTATACAATGATTTTCGGATTCTAAAGGTCCCACACTTATATAATTCATTTATAAGGTGATAAGGGTTCGAAATATACCTATCCAATAGACTTTGGACAAGTTCAAGCCTTGGATTTTACATTATATTTTCATTTTATTAAAATCGTTAAATAATGAGGTCATCGCTGCATCATAATGATGTCATAAATAATTTAATTTATCTATTGTCTAAAAATTATAAATAAAAATACTATGATGTAGTGAATCTTTTTATATTTCTAATGAATATTTATAGTCAAAATTTGGACTTGTGTAACCCCACTTAAAAACTGTTTTAGTAAAACAACTCATGTTTGTGTCAATTTAATTTTAACATTAAATAAATATATATTAAAGTCATTTTCCAACCAAAGTGGCTCCATGGGGTCCCCAAGTTGACCCATGGGTTGTATTGGTCTTCCATGACTCATCCAATAGGAGTAGGACAAGTGTCAAGCTCATCTCATATTATTAAAGCATTATTTTTACCTTAAACTACACTAATTACCTCTAATCGCGATTAAGAACTTAAAAGTTACTATTCACCAAAAAATTTATTTTAATCTCATTTAAACACATTTTACTTCTTAATGACATCAATTTATGTCGGATTTTTGAAAATCAAATCACAGAAGTGGTAATTTTTCATTTTAACGAAAAATCAGTTTTTAACAACCACTTAGTGGTTTCACTATTCATCAAAAAATTGAAGTTTTTCAGAATAAGGCCAAAATTTCACCCTAAGTTATAATTGATATTCCGAATTCAAAAATGATGTATATTTTACAAAATTCCAAACATATATGTTGCATTAATTAATTTTATAATTAACTCTCGCTGTTACAATAAATAGCGTGTTTGTAAGAAACAATTTATATCAAAAGATTGTCAACTGTTTATGTCCAATTTCAATGTTAAATTAATTCTAATGACCACCATTGGATAAAATGGTAAAAATATATTCTAATTATACTTTAAAACCACTAAATAGTATAATTTATCACTATAACTTATTTTTATTAAACAAGTTGTTTTTAAGTATTTTTCACTATTTTTAAAATATTAGAAGTTCTCAGTAAAATACCAAAAATTCAACATAGGCTAATTTCGATATTCTGAATCCAAAAATGAAGTCCATTTTGATAAATAAAATTTATAAAATTTCAAAAAGTAGGTATTCTCTTCACAACGGCTAGTTTAATTAGTTGTGGTGTGCGTTAGAACTCGAGGTTGCATACAACACACGCTATTGCATTATTGAATGAGAAGCGTATCGTGGAAGCTCGGGGTGTTACAAGAAGTAGTCATATTTGTACTAAACAACCATAGACCTCAGCATGATCATATTTATCTACAGTCGTGAAGGAAAACATAAATTTATATAGGATGTAATCATGATAAAAAGAGAAGGCCGGTCCACCAGGTATCATGTAAACATGTCACTCAGGTTTCTCAATAATTCAAATTAACATGTCTCTTTGTAACAACTTGGCATAGAGAGTACATTTTTATGAACATAAACTAGGAATCAAGTAAACAAGTTACTGAGTATCTATAAGTCACTAGTTGAACGTGCTGGTCAACATTGACTAGTCATAATGTAAACATACTTCAAGTTTACTGTGATATAATTAAAACCCCAAATATAATTTTTATTTGTTTGGCCAAAAATACTACATCACTTAAAAATATTATTAGGTATGTTATCATCATGAAAAGTCATGATATGTCCCCCTAAAATGGATAACCATATCGAAATAGTCATCCTATCATGGAATACAAATATATTACATGCAAAAGAAATATAATTATGATGAATTTGGTAAAGTAATACATATAACAATAGAATTTAATATCATATTGTGTGTTTAGTATAAACAGTAAAATTCATGTTGTTAATGACAAATATTATGAAATAAATCCATGGGCATTCTAATAAAAAATAAAATTGTAAAGGGTCTAATGAGCTACACAATTTCATAGTTGTAATTAATATCATGAATGGTCAACAAGTTATTCCTATATAGGAATCAAATCTAGGAAAGGAAACATTGTTCATACACACTGATCATAGAATATCAAAAGGATTTTTTAGAATTATAAATATATATGTGATTATCATTAAATATGATGGAACATTCTACTCAATAATTCTCATGAAAAACATCATGAATGGTCTTATGGGATACACATAAACCCATATGTGATCACTATAAATCATGGTAAATAGTATATTTCAATAAATATACAAAATCATGGAATAAAATATTCAGTATATAAATAGATAATGGAATTTCAGGATGAGTCATATATTCTACATATGTGACCAAGGTAAAACATAATAAAAGAGGATATCTATTAATAATCCATACATATTTTATCAACCATGGTGTCATAGGATCTTAGTCACACATACAACTAAAGACACATGATGATGTCTAATTATGGTAATTAAAGGTCATCTAATTCGTTAGGGTATAAGGGATATTAATTACTTAATAGTTAAGAATGATTCATTTAACTAGTTTTGATTAGATAATAATTAAATAATTAATAATTACAAAATCAGAACAAAATTATAAATAATGTAACATTCTCCCAAAGTGGAAAACATTATTTCATAAACTTATAGACCATGAATAACTTATTGGGTAGAGTACCTGGGGCCAAAGACAACGTATATATCCAATATTAAAAATAATAAAATATCATTATCTTTTTTAGAGTCTCCATAGTACATTAGGCCACCACTGATTAACTTGAGTTTTATCCTATGAAAATGTATTACAATTAATTAATTATAAGTAATTTAAATTTATTGAATTATATAAAAATAAATAACATTTATATACAAAAGGATTACAAATTTATAGTTGTATTAGATATATTTTATGGTAGGAACATTTAAAACCCATCCAATGATGGCCCATAAAAATATCCAAACATAATTTTGGGAAAGATGATGTGCATATGATAACAAAAAATGAAAATTTTTTTACTATTAAATTATATTATTTTTAGTTAATCCAACTTAGTGATGTACCATTTCTAAAATTATTTATAATTTAGTTTTTTTTTTCTTTAGACACACTAATGATTTTATAGTGACAAATAGTCTCTAAATTTGTTCTATTTTGCAATGCTTGATTTACTAAAATTTAACCAAATTCCAGGGGACATATCATCATGATACATAAAATCATCAAACAATAATAAATTTATTATATACATCATAATAGAAAATCCTATAGTTATACCGATCAGGATACGCAAAAATCTCTAAAAATTATTTCATGATATAACTGAATTTAAAACAAATTCCTTATTTGACAAAAATATAATCATAAATAGAGGAGATAGATGATTGATGAGATGTTGATCCAGTGATAAATGATAAATAATGTGATTTTAAAGTAAAAATCATACCAATAGGATCATTAATGATGAATGGATCAATGACCCAAAACCATTCATGGAATATAGAAGCTTTGATGTCAAAAAACTATGGATAATTCCCAAATTCTCCACCACTATAATATATCTCTATATTAGATCATGAAAAACTATTGTACTTAAGAAGTGATCATATTTCATCTAATATTTAAAAAATAAATGAAGAATTTGTGGCTAAACCAAAATTTTCATGTAGGATAATTGACCAAAATGAATCTAATTTAACATTGTTTAGTGGGCCCATCAATTAAACTAGTCAAGGTCAACCCTCTAACTAGTGTCCAACTAGCTGGTTGATGTTCCCTACTTGGTATTAGGATCATTTGACACCTCAATAGATATATAATGATTCCTACATGGTAGCTGAAGATTATTCCCACCCCCAGCTAGCTGAAGATAGATACTAGGTAGATAAGGATACTACTACATTCCAACATTTATTTCAAAGCCTCCATCCTAATGTCTATTTTATGAGTCCCATTTAGTTTTCATTGATGACAAAAATTATATCCCATGGATTTTGAATCATAAATAATCTAGGATCCACATTAGGATATATGAATGAACCTTATATTATATGAGATGTTCACATTTCCTCAAATGATAACTATCCATAATATTGAGAGTGGATAATTCTAAGAAGATTATAATTTAATAATATTTGAATCCATAATTATCCATAATTAATCTAGAATAAACTAACATTTAAAAATCCCAAATAAACTAAAATAAAATAGAATAAAAAATGTATAATGGGAGTATAAAATATTTAAAATTCATTTAGAGGTCTTCTAATCGATCTCCAAAAAACAACTTCATTAAAAACACATCATTAGACACTCTATTTGAAAAGAAAATAATTTTTTCCAAAAAAACACCCTATATCAATATAATATTACAAATGTTATTCATTATATATTAATAAAACAACATAACCAGAATTAACAAATTATATTGTATCCATGTTCAGTAAAACATGACCATGGATTATTCAAAACATTATAAAATTCTATATTTATAGGATATGATCAAATTTTTACCAATTCACTTTAGATTATACCATCCCATGATAACAATGAGATCCATAATCGCCCCTACATTAATTTTCTCTATAAAATCAAAATTACCTCATCAACACATTATAATCTTATATATCAATCCCGATCAAGAAGAATTAGTTTAATCAATCATCATATTATCATCTAAACCTTTGATACAACTTATATAACTCGTCTAATACCAATCCTCAAAATGTGATTATTGAATCCTCCTCTTTCAAAATCATATTCTTATTCATATTTTAACCGTCTGATCATTCTATGTTTTTTAACAAATTCTTCCCTATAGTTGAGTATCATTTCCTAAAAATGATAAAAATATGAAAATCATAACCCATTACTATGAAACAATTCTCAGAATGAAACATAAAAAATAAAATGTAATGTATAATGTGAATGGATTTATCCCATGTAGAGAGTGTCTATGTTGATCAAAATTTCAATCTTATCTCAATACCTTAAATCATTATGATTTTACTTCATATATTTGAGATATATATAACTATGAATAGATATAATGTTTAGATTTTGTAAGGTAATTCATAAGGAAGGTGACTATATATAACATATACATGTTTTCCAAAAATATCTAAATTATTTGGTGTAAAAGTATTTAAGTATTTATATAATATGAATAATTCACAAAGATCATGTTATTATATATCTGAATCCACATATATGTCTCTAGATTTAAAAATGGTAAAGGATTATAATAACACATTCATGATGTTATAGTGAGTGAACATTATTTATTTATTTTTTGTTTGAATGAAATGATTTTTTGGAAATGAATAAATTTTTAATAGTGATTTATGTATATAATAAAATGGGTTTCAAAGAATGTCAATTATTATTTAAATGATTATTTATTGGGTTACTATATTTCTCAAAGAATGGAAAAAAATTTCACTCAATAAAATACAATATTAAGGAAATTATCAAAAAAATAGAAATGTTGATAGTTTTGTGGTATCAAATCCATCTATTTTTAACAAATAATTCTAGGGATATTAAAAGAAAATATACTGAATAATTTTAATTTATGAAATATTTTAGGAAATAAAATTATTTAAGATCCTTAAAACCATTATCTATATTTTTCAATGTTATTTTAGTAGTCAAATTGAAATAATATTTAATTTTCATAAAAAAATTTAAATATAATGTATATTGAAGAAAAAAAATAAAAATAAAAAATAAAAAATTTGTAAATTTAATATTTATATATTTTAGGATCGCTAATATTATTGAATAATTTTTTATATAAATACATATTTTACTATAATATTAATTTTTGGGTAATTATTTGTTTCATCAATTATTATTAGTAATAATTCTATCATAATTTTGTGTAGATGTTGTTGACATTAATTTTTTTTATGAAACAATATAGATAATGCTGATCCAAAATCAACATGATGCCATCATGTTTGGTGTGAATATTCATTTGTGTGTTTAGTGTGAATATGAGAGTTAGATAAAAAATTAAATTAATTTTTAGCTGTATTATTAATTTAAACATTATCAAATTAATTAATATGTATCCATTTAGAATAATGAAAAATTCCACTTCAATATAGAATATATTCCCATAATTAAATATATAGAAGAATTTAGAAATTCAATACAGGATTACATTATTTATTACAAGGGGAAAATATCCTACCATTTCATCTATAATTTATGCTTACTATTCTGGAGAAATATATAACAGATTACATTACAATGGGTATATTTAAAAAATGTATATTTTTTCAAAAAAAAGTTCATATAATTACATTCATATTTAATTATAAAAAAAATTTCCTACCTTCATGACTTATCATCATTGACCATGAAATAATATTTACAACACGACACCTTCTATGATTATTTTTTGAAAAAAAATGGGTTGATAATAATAATATCATAAAGGGATATAAAAATAAAATGAAACATGTTATCCAAATTTACAATAATGATGTACCATTTGAAATAATATAATTTCACAAAACAAATTTTGATATCCAAAATCATATATTTTTATATTTAAGAAACAATATTTCACCAGTGTTTTCATAAAACATCTTATGTTTATGTATAATTAAGAAAGACATAATAATTATTAATTATTGGAAGACATGAATGAATTTCATTCATTACAATCCTTCAGTCTAAACAATTAATAAATTTAATAAAATCATATTTTCATCATAAAATGATGTTAATTTAAATTATTTGAATAAAACCAAATTTGTATGAATTTAAAATCATCTAGTTACATTGTATAATTATCCTAATATCAATCTTGTTATATCAATTTCAATGTAATAAAAATCATAGTTTATTATGTTATATATCCTGTTTGAGATAAAATCTATTCTTAATGCATTGGAGGTCTATAGTAGAAAACAACTATCATAATAAAAAAATGATGAACTATAAAAACAATGATGAAATAAAATATTTAATATTTAGTATTTAATTCAAAACAATTTTCATTTCATCCCATAAGAAATCATTATTTCATTTATATGATAATATTGAGATTAAATGGTCATTAAAATTGAAAATATTTTTAAAAAATCCTAAAAAAATTAAGAAATAATTCATCATATAAAATCATTATAAACATTTAAATCATTCTAGAATATTAATTATGAAAATTAAATTAAGAAAACATGGTCATGTTGAAAAATAAAAACAATTATTTTCCATTTTTTAATGAAATTTTTAAATAATATGTATTCTAAAAAACAAAACGCATTTTAAAAAAATATAATTCAGTTTATGTATAGTTTAAAATTATACTTACCAATCATTATGGTAAAAATAAAATAAATATTTATTCATTTTTCATAACATGGACAAGGAATAAAAATATATGGAAGGAATAAATTAAGAGAGTTTTTAAGGTTATATCACACACTATGAGTTATTAAACACCATGTATTCCTTTTAATTTTATAAATAATAATATATTATTTAGTTTTAAATTCACAAATTACCCATTCTGTCTTCATTAAATATATATTATTTATTTTATTTCATTTATTATAATGTTTTATTTAGTTGATACATTTTTTCAATATATGTCATATGTATTTATGTCATTTGTTTTATATTATCTAAAATAGAAGCATTGCATTGATTGACATAAATGGGTGTCATTATTCAATAAACACTATAATAATTAAAATTAAATAATCATAATTCTTATACAGTCAATATAATTTTAAATCCATAAATTTATGGTTGTAATTAGAAGTGAAATTAATCACTAGATTGTGGTAGTAACTCATACTTACACATTAGCATCATTTTCAATTTTCAAATTTATGAAAATGAAATATAATTGGAAAATATTTATTATAGAGAATAATAATAATAATTAAAATTTTATATTTATTCTCTAGTCCAATCTTAATGATAATTCATGTGATACTGTAATGGAGATAAAAATGTAATGTTCCTAGAAACAATAGTCAACATTTACAGATGATTCACATTTCCATTTTACAATGGATGTGATGGTGAGAATATATATAATATCTAATTTATAAAGAATCATAATTATGCAATAAATATTATATATATTAAAATAAATAATCCATAAAACTATCAATGTGTGTTAGTAAATAATGAAAATACAAAACTTCTTAGATATGGTACCTCCCACATTTTCATGGATGATGATTTCATATCCCATATGCTTTAAAGGATGAAGAAGAATGTTGTTAGATTAACCTAATGTTTCTTAAATATGTTAGGGACACATATAATATTATATTTGGATGGTTATATTATATTTTAGTGACATATAATAATAAATAAACATTAAATGTTTCATTATACACTTATACCTCAATCTTGGATATCATCCATTGGATTGATCCTTCAGGATTCCAGGATCACCCTATTTGTTATATAAGAACAAAATTGTCTTGTATAAGATATTAGAGGATGGATTTGGGTAGATCATGATTAGGTTATACTACTCATTGTATGTATAGAAGAAATTATAGGAGGTTTAACATATTTTTTAGAATAATGAAACACGTGTAAATATTAATAATATATTATATAATAATTCCTTCACCAAGTCATATAAATCATATTTAGATAAATATAAATATTAAGATAAGGTAAATTAAATATTAAGTAATAAAATCATATTTACATATTATTTGAAAAACATTTATGTATTCTCTCTCAGTTAACCCCCCCCCCCCTAATTAACCACATTAAAATATTCCATTGTGAAAAATTTTATCAATGGTTACTATTAACTATGAAAATAATTGAAATTGAGCTCATTAAATAAATGATAAATTTATTTAACAATATGGAAATAATTTTCTATGATTAACTTCCAGAAACCTTAAAATATCACATTAAAATTTTTTTTTAATTAAATGAAATAATGTTTATTGGAAAATATTTTTTAATGAAGATGAATGGTTTTATAAAAAAATAATGAATTATATTGATTTTGAGGTCCCACAAACCCATAATCTAGGTTATTTTTATTTTAAAAAACACTTTAAATGTTATATTTGATATAGTGTTATGTAAATTAATATAAACAAATAATTTTTAAATCATTTTTCATAGTGTAAACATTACGCCTCCCAAATATTCACAGTCCAAAGAAAGGTAGGTTTTTAAATTAATTGTTTTT
Organism: Viscum album; assembly: GCA_963277665.1. Lineage (NCBI taxonomy): Eukaryota > Viridiplantae > Streptophyta > Magnoliopsida > Santalales > Viscaceae > Viscum > Viscum album. Next base: position 648,431,284 of record OY728126.1, on the reverse strand, counting down.
TTAATATATTAATTTTGGATATTATATATGTAATTTTTGATACTGGGAACAAAGATGATGTTCTATTTTGAGGCCTAGTGTTCCCAAAAGATATTTTTGTAATATTTTTGATATATTAAATATTATCCAATTGAATTGTTCTTGAGAATGTATAATAAATACCAAAATGGGGCCTGGATCATAAGTAAAATGTATACATTGAGTTCTGACCATGTGTTTAACCATATGTAAATGATATATGTTTTAGTTCATGTTGTTTGTGAAATAATCATTTATGGTGTAAACGAACAAAATAAATAATTTAGGTAATTTTTTTATTTTTATTCGTTGAATGTTTACCTTATTAAATTTTTTGTTTTAGGATTTCATCAGGATTGACCTCTCAAACCCTAGTGATTTCATAAAAATATTGGAGTGCATTTTTTGCTGAATACATACGGTTGAAAATCTGATTGTTGATCACTACAACAGTGTATTCTACTAATCACCTCAATAATTGATTGACATGTGTTATTGGTCAACAATAGATCCAAAAACCTAGTAATGTAACATTCATAATGAAATCCATCTCATTTTTTAATCCGAAGAAAAAATAGATCAATTCGATGAGTATTGTTGAAACAATCCGCATTTTTTGACTTAATGGATGGAATTATTATTTTTTGATTTATCATTCTCCATTAATCATTTTCCAGAAATAAATTTCGGAAAAATAAACAATCATCGAAGCTCTTTCCACAAAATTAATGGTTTATGGATTTATCTAAAATTTCATTTTGTGATAATCATTAGTATTCCATTTTGAGAATAGTTCAACAAATACCTCATTTCAAATCATTTTACATCCATTGTTTTGTGGATGTAATTGAAAATGTGGGTGTAGAATGATATAGCAGTTGTGGTTTGAGGATCAACGATTATGGAAGTCAGATTGGGGGAGAATTAAACTAGATAGAGAGTCATTATTCCACCCATTAGGCACAAGGATGTTTCATGTTGAAGGTGGTTTTATCGATGTGATTCAAGGAAAAATTCCATATTACAGGTATTGGAAAGTCTAGTCAAACTTGAATATGGAATGGAAGGAAATATTTATAGATATAAATAAGGTGGAAGAAGTGTGTATGGTTGAACATAAGAGAAACTCCCAATCTAGAAAATCCTGATTAACATGGCATGTAACTCGGTATTACAAGTCTTGTGTGGTCCATTAAATGAGGACTATGGTTTCACGATGAGGATAAATGATTATAAAACGTGCAACCTCTATGATATGTTGTGTAAAACGTTATGTGAGGATCATAATTGTAACAACTGGGTCTTGCTGACAGCACAACCACCCCGCCTCAACATGGCTGTCGAGTCCTGGCCCACCAGGTACCACCAGTTGCCCCGCAGGAACATGGGGCCCACCCCCTGGTCCACCCACATGCCCGAACGGGTCATATGACTAATTTATGTCCCCACAGGCCAACACATTTCCCTTCCAGTGTTCTTTTTCCTCACTCACACACACCTTGGGAATCTTCCCAGACGGTCACCCATCCTGAACACTATTATAGGTCAAGCATGCATAACTGTGGTGTTCTAATCGGATAGGTTCTCGAAAAGGAAGGTGAACCTTGTTTACATGAGTCATATCATTTAGTAATTTAACCCTTTATCATTTGGGGATGTTACAATAATATACTTTAAATTGTAAAAATACATAATAAAAGGACTCAACTAGAGGAAATTCCATGTACATGGACAGGGACACAACCTGGCACACACAAGCCACCACACAGACAAGGCCATAGTACACTGACAAATCCATGTAACACTAGCAGGGTACTCTGTGTCTCTATATCATTTATAATTATCCTACGAACCATGTATATATTAAATAACATGTTATGTGAGGCTTGTCACAACCCGTCCTCGGAACCCGTGTCATGACTACCCCAAGCCCGTCTTCCATAGGCCAGGGGCTGACGACTAGCACCAAAGGCCTAAATCCCGATATAAGGGAATACATTTCCTTTATGTAAGAAAACAAATACCACAGATTATGCAAGCTAAAGTAAAAACTATGTAAACTGAGTACAAAAGTATGTGCTGGAATGTAAATGGGCCAGTATAAAAACCCAACTGAAAGTATAGTACAACAGAGAAAAAGGAAGTATAACAGCTGAAAAGTAAGCAGCAACCTCCAAGTCATCCTCCGGGAACTCCCACCTGAAGGGTTGGTATAGATAGTCTCGACGTCTCCTCTGGTCCAGCCGTCCGCTCTGAGTACGTCCCGCCATGTGGTCCACCTCCAGGTATTGTCCCGCTCTACAAGCCTCAATTACGATAAGCAATGTCCGTCGTCTGCAACCAACAAAATGTAGTGTGGGCATAGCCCGTTCAGGGGTGAGTATACGATACTCAATAAGGATCCCAAGACTGTCAAAGGTATCCCAAAATCCACAATGGATAAACCATAGGAAAGATTAAAACATGAAGTATCAACCGCCTCCACTTAGGTATATGCCCATAAATATACCTATGTCATCAATTCCAGTTCTGATCCAACTCACGAGCCCAAGAGAAACCCAGTCCACATAAGAAAGCACAACCCAATCCACAAAAAATGTACAGCCCAGTCCAGATAGGAATGTACAACCCAGTCCACATAGGAATGTATAACCCAATCCACATAGGAAAGTTCAACTCAGTCCACACAGGAAAGCAAGTCAATCACATCAATGATAATGATTGAAAATCAATACTCAGCTCACACATGTATAAATCATTTGTAAAGAGAAATATATGATAAGATGTAGTTACTGATTCATCTAGATGGGACCCACGTAGGATACTAGACCAACTATGCTGTCAGACCCACGTAGGATACTAGTCCAGCTACTCTGTCAGACCCACGTATGATACTACAATAGAGGTCAATACTGTGAGACCCAAGTAGGATACAAGTACAGTAGTCATCACCGTCAAACCCACAGAGTATTCCAGTACGGTTTTTGTCGTCTTCGAGCCCACAGAGGATTCCAGTACATAAGTATTCAGTGTTGAACCCACGTAGAATTCCAGTACGGAAGTCCTTGCAGTCGCAGCCAGCGCTAGGGTTCCCGCACACAGCACTCTTGATTCCTGGAGGGTACGCTCCACGAGCCAAGGGGGGTTGATACATATACGGACACATAGTCCAGAGTTGATGTATCCCAATGTTCTCTGTCGACAATAGAAACTCAACGTGACAGACCGCGCGTCAATCGGACGCCCGGTCTGAGATTTACATGATTTTTTGTCCGAGGGTCCCTGTTGGTTTTTAAGTCAAAACCAACATAAATGTACTCTGACTGCGTCCAATCCTCAAGTAGTTTAATTCAAAAGAACCTTCTCACTAAGAGAAATCCAACAAAGTCGATGGTACGTTAATCAGACGTTTGGAGCTCTAGATATAAGAGTTAACGCTCTGAGGGCCCGGTTGGTTTTGTGTTCGAACCAACCCAGCCATACCCAGTGTTCTCCAAAACCTTGAGTATAATATACCTAAATGACCATATCGATCCAAGGATGGAAACACAACTAACTATGCATCAATCGGAGGTCAGTAGCCCATGTTATGGGCCATTGAACGAAGCAGTCCGATTTTAGGGGGGTTTTGGGCCCGGACCGACCCGAACCAAGACCCCTTGGGTCGGTCTGAACCGGGTCGACCCGACCTGGGTTTAGGTCCGGTCCACTTGGGTGCGACCCGACCCAGCAGGTGTGGCCCGGCCCAGTAGGCGGCCCGACATAGCGGGCGCGGCCCGGCCTAGCGGGCGGCCCAACCCAGCGGGCATCCCGGCCCAGCACGAGCGGCCCGACTCGACTGTGCGCTCGGTCCGTGACCTGAGAGGCACGAAGGGGGGTGATTCCCCCTCTCTTTTTAATGGTGGCCCCCACTTAGTGGACCACCTAGTCTACCACCGGGGGTTTCGACCCCCGGAATTCCGAACGGCCGACCCGATTGGCCGACCGGTGTGCCACTGCGGGACCCCCTTCATGGGACCCTCCTTCAATGCACCAGCGGCGAGTTTATCCGGCCACCTCCTGATGTTCCACCGCGGCCAAAGGGGGTCGCGACTCTTGATGCTCCGGCGGCCATGGAGTCTGGCTGACCCCTGTTGGTGAACGTCGCGGCCTTAGGCAGTGACCCTTCTTCAACCGGCGCGGTGTGTCGGTTCCACACCCCTCCACTGCGGTCCGCTTCAGCTGTGGCATTCCCTCGAGTTCGCCGGCGCGGCACACCGGCACTGCACATCCACCTCCACAGCTCCTTTCGTTTCCGCGTGGTGCATCAGCACCGCGCCACCCTCGTTCGATCCACAACAATTACAACAACAAAGGGGGAGGAGAGTTGGCCGTGTTCGTGCGGTCCAAAATCCTTCCATTATGGTGATATTAATTTCCAAATCTCAACCATAAAAACGAATGACAAAGATCAGGTATAAATTCTACTCAAATCCCCTACCTCATGGTGGTTGTCGAACGGTGATTGTCGCGGGAAAAAGGCATTGCGGAAGACAGCGCCGCGGAACGAGGCTCTGTATACGTCATCGGTGCATGCCCTGTGAAGGATGCGGCTTCCCCCTTTCATTAACGTGGGAAGAGGATCGAAGGTGGGTGTGTCGTCGTTCTCTGGAAAAGACGTCACTCACCGGATGTAGATAGGAGAGGAGACGACACGACGATCTTCCCTTCCAGTGACATAGTTCGTCAACATTAGAGTATTCTCTCCCCAAAATCTCAACACACAACCTCCCACCCCCAAATAAAATAAGGAAGGATTATTTTATTAACACACACCATGAATTTTCTAAACATTAAAATTCTAAATCAAAATTAAATTAATTGAATGGAATTAAACAATAAATTTAATTGTGAGAGTTGACATATAATAAAGAGGGGAGGTGGGTGTGTTACACATTTATGGGGGGTTTCCAAAATAAAGAGGGGGGTTTAGGGAATTTGAAGGGGTGGGGCTCGTGTGGGCCCCACCTCACAAATATCCTACCAAGTGGTTAGGATGTAGTAGGTCCCACTCAACTCCCATGCATATGTTATATCTAATTAGATTAGAAATAAAATTGTGTCGCAAATTTTATTTCACTCTTTAGTTAACCCAATTATTTAACAACACCACCCGAGATAACACAACTCCAGAGAGGGTCTTATTAAGAAACTACCGGAATTGCGGTTTCAATAGTGCCCTCAGATTTCGATTCCAATCACCTGTTCAAAAGTTAGAAAAACCCACTCATTCGTTCACTGAACGTACCAGAGCTAATCTTCGGAAAATGATTCTGGGCACACCGGGTCTCGGAATTAGGTGCCGTCAGAAACCGCGTACTCGTAAAATCCCAAATAAAATTAAGAAAAAATTTCCCTTGAAATTTATGGGTCTTTATATTACTCCAACCTCAGGGATTTACATCCTCGTAAAGATACATCAGAAACTAGGGAATGAAATGATGGTACGGATCACGCATCTGAGCCTCCCGCTCCCAAGTTCTCTCCTAGAGGTTCCCATGCTGCAACCTGATGCACACTAGAGGAATCCACCGCCCACGTAGGACTCTCTCCTGTCGATCATCGATCTCCACCGGGACCTCTGCAATAGACACCCCATCGTCAATGTACATCTCCCCATGGTCGATGATATGCGTCGGGTCATGCACGTATCTCCTAAGCTAAGATACATGAAAGACATCATGCACCCTGTGCAACTGAGGTGGTAGTGCCAGGCGATAATCCATCACAACTATCCTATTGAGAATCTGAAAAGGTCTGATGAAGCGCAGAGATAGCTTGCATCCCCAGTCAAACCTCTGAAATCCACGTCGAGGTGAGAACCAAAGGAAAACATGGTCGCCATCCTCGAACTATAGTGTTCTTTGCCTCCTGTCAGCATAAGACTTTTGTTGGCTCTGAGCTATCCTCATCTGCTACTGGATGGCCTGGACCTTCTCTGTCATAGCCAGATCCCTCTCTAGTTCTACAAGTACTCACTACAACACTATCCACAAAGGATATCTGAAAACACAGTCAGCTATTGTCTTGCCACTCCTAACAGCTGAATGCCCAATCTCATACCAAGAGCATCTGCTACAACGTTCCCCTTCCCAGGAGTATAACCTATCTCAATGTCATAGTCATGGAGGAACTCAAGCCGTCGATGCTATCTTAGGTTCATTTCCTTCTAGGAGAAGACGTACCTCAGACTATTGGGTTGGATAGAACTGTAAACCATTCGCTCAATGATCAATGGGTGAGTCCACCCAACTATAAGAACTCATTCCTACCCTTCATTTTTTACGTTCTTCAAGAGCTACGAAGATTTCTCCTCTAACGAAAAGTGAAATCTGGTCTCATCCCTAGGATGAACCACGTTATTTGCCTAATAGAGTCAATCCTGACATGAATGGTACTATTTTAAGTCATGGACGACGTCTTAAGGCCTCGACGCTACTACCAATATATCCAACAGTTACTCTCACCTCCAAGGGTCGAGTCACACTGTTAGTAGCAATGTGTGGTCACTAGGTCTCCTCCAGTAGGAATCTCGAAAGTGAGGATCATGTCAACTGTTTTAACCGGAACCTCTCATTATCAATTAAATAAAAATGACAGGGAAGAAAACATCACAAGAACAAGTGTGTTTTATTATGGCATCTCATGGTACAAAGACTCAAAGAATCCACAAACAAAACATCAACAAAGCTAGAAGAAACATGAACAAATGTCTCTATGTATGGAGCTAGTCCGGCTCCTATCCATCTACTCCAGGAGTTCCATTATCATAGGCCTCAGCTGCCTGATGCTGAGCTCTCCCCTGTCCACCTATTCCCTGCGGTCGGGGTGGTCTTCCTGGTGGTGGTGGTGGTAGAGCCTCAAAGTGTCACCCACCACCTGCTGCTCGGCCATCTCCTCTTCCTCGTCTGCATGGTCCCTATTGACCACCATGGTCGAACCTCTACCTATGAGGTCTCTCTATCACCTGCTGCTCATCTGCAGGGCAGGTCGGGTAGTCACGAGCCATGTGACCCTACCCACCACATGCATAACACTGTCTACTCCTCGTATAGTTTTCTCTGTTCCGAGTGCCTCACACAACCAAACCTATTTCTTGAGATTTCTCATCTGATGGTCTATCCCTCTTTTTCCTTTGCATCATTTGTCTAATGTCGGCTGCAGAAGACACAGTTACGGGTCTTCCTGCGAAGGGTCTCGCCGCTGGTGACTGCTCAGTGAGAAAAATTTCCACTAAAAGGGCTCTCTCCAGCACCTCCGACTGTGTCAGGATGTTGTGGGAGATCATCGAATCCCCGATCTCATTCCTCAGTCCCTACTCGAAGGCCTGGGCCTGGAAGAATGGGTCATGTACCATGTCCATGGAGTAGCGCGAGAGGTCGGTAAACCACACCGAGTACTGGGCTACCATCATGCTACCCTGATGAAGATGAAGTAGCTCATGTATATGCAATTTTTTAAGGGTGGCTGGTACAAACTATTCTTGGAACAATATCTCGAATTATTCCTATAGAAGTGATGCCTCGCCGTGCACCTAGAGCATCAGGCTCCATCATCTGCCTGCTGCAGCCTGAAAGAGGCTGGAAGCAAGGATCATCATGAGGTCAGATGGTGTCCATACTAATATGAAAACTCATAAAATACCCTCCATCCAATCCTCGGCTGCCTGAGGGTCTATCTCCCCATGGAACCTGTGCGGTCTCTGATGCTGAAACTCGTGCAGGGCACTAAGGCAACATGCACTCTTAGCGGTTGGGGCTGGTGGCATCAGTGGCTCGGTGGGTAGAGGTACCGTCGGCCCCTCCCCTGTAATGAGGACCTGTATTGAGGCCTCATCGCTCGGTGGCCTGTCATCTCGCACGTAACTAGGACCCTTAGCTAGATTCCATCGTGGAGCCATCCTGAAAAGGGACAGGTGCGCCAGAGTAAAAATAGTATACCTGGAGAGATGACACAAAGTAATCACTAAGAAACCCTTTTAAATACACATTCAATCAATGTTTTCGTGTACTAAGTTGGAAATTAGAAGTTTGGGTCCTGGTGTATGGATACATCGGCCGCCGCACCAACACTGGACTCGCTACACTGATAAACACACTCAATACCCTTAAAATTATTGCTTCATAGAAAAGAATCTATCAGAGTCCTATGTATTGCAGTAGAACCGACTCCTCTGATACCAATTTGTCACGACCCGTCCCCGGGGCCTTTTTGTGACTACCCCTAGCCATCCATCCATAGGTTAGGGGCTGTAAAATAGCACCAAAGGCGTAAATCCCAATATAAGGGATGGCATTGCATTTATGTAATAAAAAAACACGATAGAGTACGCAAGCTGAAGTAAACACTATGTAAACTGAGTACAAAAGTAAGTGTTGGAAAGTAAATGGGCCAGTATACAAACCCAACTGAACATATAGTTCAACTAAGAAAAAGGAAGTACAAAAACTGAAAAGTAATAAGCAACCACCAAGTAGTCCTCCAGAACTCCCACCTGAAGGGTGGGTACAGATAGTCACGTCGGCTCCCCGAGTCCAGCCATCCACTCTGAGTACGTCCCGCCATGTCGTCCACGTCAATGTACCATATCTCTCCACAAACCTCAACTACGATCAGCGTTTTCCATCATCTGCAACCAACACAACATAGTGCAGGCATAGCCTGTGCAGGGGTGAGTATACGATACTTAGTAGGGACCCTAAGACCCCCGAAGGTATCCCGAAATTCACAATGTATAATCCATAGGAAAGATACAAACATGAAGTATCAACCATCTCCACTTAGGTATATTCCCATACATAAATCTAAGTCATCAATTCTAGTTCTGCTCCAACTCACGAACCCAAGAGAAACCCAGTCCACACAGGAAATCACATCCCAATCCACATAGAAAGTACATCCCAATACACAGAGGAAAGTACAACCTAGTCCACACAGGAAAGTACAACCCAGTCCACACAGGAAAGTACAACACTATCCACACAGGAAAGCAAGCCAATCACATCAATGATAATGATTGAAAATAAAGACTCATCTGACACAGGTATACATCATTTGTAAAGAAAAAGAGATGATCAGATATAGTTACTGATTCATCTAGTTGGGACCCACGTAGGATACTAGACCAGCTAAGCCGTCGGACCCACGTTGGATATTAGTCCAGCTACTTTGTCGGACCCATGTATGATACTACAACAGAGGTCAATACTATTGGAACCATGTAGGATAGATGTACAATAGTCGTTACCATCAAACCCACGGAGGATTCCAGTACTATTGTTTTCGTCATTGATCCCATGAAGGATTCCAGTACAAAAGCCTTCACCGTCGAACCCACGGAGGATTCCAGTACGGAAGTCGTTGCAGTCGCAGCCAGCTCTAGGGTTCCCGCACACAACAAACTTGATTCTGGGAGTGTCCGATCCACGAGCCCAGGGGGGTTGATACATCAACTGACACGTAGTCTGGAGTTGATGTATCTCAACGTTCCGTCTCGACAATAGGAACTCAACGTGACAGACGACGCGTCAATCGGATGCCCGATCTGAGAGTTATTAACTTTTTCGTATCAGGGTCCTGGTTGGTTTTTAAGTCAAAACCAACCCGACCGTACTCCAACTGCATCCAAACCTCTAGCTGAGTAAGCCAAAAGAACCATCTCACTAATAGGAATCCAAAAAATTCGACGAGACATCAATCAGACGTCCGGAGCTCAAGATATAAGTGTTTCCGCTCTGAGGGACCGGTTGGTTTCGTGTCCGAACTATCCCGGCCATACCCAAGGTACTCAGAAACCTAGAGTGTAATATACCAAAACGATTTTCTCTATCCAAGTATCACATCGCAACTGGAGGTGCATCAATCGGAGGTTCGTAGCCCAGGTTATGTGCCTTTGAACGAAGCTATCTGATTTTAAGGGGTTTTTGGGCCCAGACCGACCCGGCCTGAGACCCCCTGGGTCGGCCCGAACTGGGTCGACCCGACCAGGGTCCCGGTCCAGCCAACTTGGGCGTGACCCGGCCCATCGGGCGGCCTAGCCCACCACGAGCGGCCCGACTCGGCTGGGCGCTTGGTCCGTGAACGAGTGGTGCGAAGGGGGGAGCTACCCCCTTGCTTTGTAACAGTGGCCCCCACGTGGGGGACCTTCCTGTCTACCACCAGGGGTTTTGACCCCAGGGATTCTGAACGTCTAGCCCGATTGGCCGAATGGTGTACCACCGCGGGACCCCCTTCACGAGTCCCTCCTTCCATGCGCCGGCGGCCGGTTTATCCGACCGCCTCCTGATGTTCCTCCCTAGCCAAAGGGGGACACAGATCTTGATGCTCTGGCGGCTGGGGAGTCCGGCCACCCCTGTTGGTGACAACTGCATCCTTAGTCTGTGACCCTTCTTTGACCAGCGCGGCATGTCGGCGCCACACCCCTCTGTCGCGGCCCGCTTCGGCCACGACATTCCCTCTAGTTCCCCGTCGCGGCACGACAGCACCACATATGCACCTCCACAGCTCCATTCATTTCCTCACGGTGCATCCACACCGCGCCACCTTTGTTCGAGCCACAATGAGTACAACAACAAAGGGTAGGAGGGTCGGACGTGTTTGTGCGGTCCGACCTACTTCCGTTATGGTGATATCAATCGGAAAATCTAAACCATAAAAGTGAACGAAAAATAACGGGTATAAATTCTACTCAAATCCCCTACCTCAAGGTGGTTTTAGAACAGTGATCATCATGGGAAAAAGGCATCGTGGAAGACGGTGCGGTGGAACGAGGCTCCTTATACGTCGTTGGTGCACGCCCGATGAAGGATGCAGCGTCCCTATTTCCTTAACGTGGGAAGAGGATCGAAGGTGGGCGTGTCGTCATTCTCCAGAAAAGACGTTACTCATCGGATGTAGAGAGGAGAGGAGACGGCACGACGATCATCCCTTGCGTTGATGGAGTTCTTCATCCTTAGAGTATTCTATCCCCAAAATCTGAACACACAACATCCCACCACCAAATAAAATAAGGAAGGGTTATTTTATTAACACACGCCATGCGTTTTAAAAAATTAAAAATTCAAACTCAAAATTAAATTAATTGAATGGAATTAAACAATCAATATAATTGTGAAAGTTGGCATGTCATAAAGAGGGGAGGTGGGTGTGTTACACATTTATGGGGGGTTGTCAAACTAATGAGGGGGGTTTAGGGAATTTGGAGGGGTGGGGCTCATGTGGGCCCCACCTCACAAATATCCTACCAAGTGGTTAGGATGTAGTGGGTCCCACTCAACTCTAATGCATAGGTTATAACTATTTAGATTAGAAATAAAATTTTGGCGCAAATTTTATTTCACCCTTAATTATTCCAATTATTTAACAACACCACCCGAGAAAACGCAATTCCAGAAAGGGTCTTCTTAAGAAATTACCAGCGTTGCGGTTTCAACTGTGCCCTCGGATTTCGATTCCGAGCAATGGTTCAAAAGATAGAAAAACACACTCGTTCGTTCCCTGAATGTACATGAGCTAAACTTCCGAAAATGATTCCGGGCACACCGAGCCTCAGAATCAGGTGCTGTCAGAAACCGCATACTCGTAAAATCCCAATGAAAATTTAGAAAAAATTTCCATTGAAATTTACAGTTCTTTACAAGGATATCGAATACATGAAGTCATAAAGATATTTGTACATGCCCATACCTCATGGTACGTGATGCCTAACCTCTTAAATTGTGTTTTTTCTCTTATTTTATTATATTAGACTATTATTGTTTGAGTAGGTTACATTGGTGTATTCTCCCAAAAGTATAGTGTGACAATACATCCACATCATAGGACATTGATCCTCTCTAGATGTCATGTATGAGATAGAGTTGTAGTGTCCCTCTGTGAGACAAAAGTGTAATCTTTGTTCAGAGTTTATTCCCATGGTGGGGTTTGTGGAATTTTTGGGACCTCCCTAATCGTGGAATTGATCATCCATCTAGATTTAAGTATCAGTAGTGTTTGTGGTTATGATTACATATGATCACCTAGGAAGAGGGTTGTTTCAAATTGGGGTTTTGGTGTCCCACCAATAGTTTTGGGCATGAAACCCTATCTTTTTATCAATTTATTATTGACTACTAAGATTTCATGGGAAGGGTAAAATGACATATACCTCTTCATAGAGTTCATATGATGTTACTTTGGATTATTGAGTGGACTATCCCATAATGATAAATTTTTTTTGAGAAAAAGTTCATGGCTCGTAGTTGGTTTTGACTGCATGGGGGTGTTGTCTCCTTATAGAGTATATTAGGTTGTTTCTTTTATACATTTATTGTTATATGATATATTTATTTGACTATAATTGGTTTCTCAGGGTTTGTGTTTTTTGGGTGTCTTATAGATTATGTTTATACTCACCCCTAAATGGGATTTTCTTGCACATGTCATTTCATATGTAGACGTAAACCAATTTCGAAATGTCATGGTTGGAAAGGGAGTCAATGGAGGATAGATGGAGATTGTAAGACTGAGTTTTAATAGGATAATTCAGTTGAAATAGTACTCACCCTTGGAGAAGGTATGAATATTTTTAGTTTTTTTAGGCTTATATTTTCCTCATTTTCCAATTTCAGTACATTACGATTGAACTCTATTGTTGGATCATTAATGTATGAATTATTTATTTCAGATAATATACATTTCAACATAGTGTGATCATGTGTATGTTACTCTATCTATGGTACCACTATGATAATTCAATATAATTGTGTGATATGCCTACTCATTGGTGGTTTCCATCTGCTAGACTATTAAATGTAGTATTGGGGAAGTAAAAGTCCGACCTCAATGATTCGGGCTGTGAAAGTGAGGTATTTGATCAGTCAAATCAACGTAAGGTCTGTAGTAGGTGAGAGTGGTTTTGGTCAACAATGTTATCCATTTCATGTTTTGTTTCTAGGATAGAGACTCCAATGGTGGTGTTGAAGACAATGTATCTATACACTATCACTCTAATCACCAACCTTTAATCTATGTACATCCAAACATTATTTGTAAGGATTTTTTTAGAACATGCATCATATAGTAATTGGATGGGGTTTCCATGCACTTATTCATTCATCTCCCCATATATACATATTTGAACATGGTGAATCGAATTTTATTTCACGACTCCTCTACATAGACACCCAATTAAGAATTAACATCCTAATCATGAGGATGATCAACCTGGTGATGCGACATTTGTATTTTGGAATGTACCAGATATATCCCCTCATGTGGGCTACCATATATACCACCAATCATTTAGAATAATATATCTCTTATATTACTAGGTGAGGATACATATTGTTTGAGTTAATTCTCTATGTTTTAGAGGAAAAAAACTCATAGGTTTATAGGTGATACAGACCCGTAAGGGGATCATGACTAGTTGGAAGTAGCCACTCTCCTTTTCCAACATAGGAATATTTCAATGGTTCATATAGTATTCCTAATGGAGAGTCTCCTTAAGGGATATTATGGATGATATTGGATATTTGTGACTCTTACGCATGAGACAAAATCCACCACTTGGTGAGACATTGAGAATATATTCACATGGGAGTTTTATCTAAAAACATTGTTATTCGTACACATATAGGAAATTATCCATATTGAGCATAAAATTATGATTATGACTGGGTAATTAGTGATTTTTACTGATCTATCATGTCAATACATAGATTTGATGTGGGATTAGTTCTTCAGAGCATGGAATTTTGAGCCGGTATGGTGTTGGGACATCTGGGATTTAGTGTTATCCCATATAATTACCAACATTATTGTGGTGATTGTGAGGTCCTTATTAGTGTAGAATGTCCCAATAGATTAGAGTTTCATAGAAGGAGTAAGTAGTGGGCATTGTGAATCTCATACCTTGACAATAGTCAGCTGAAAAAAGTATCATGGATTTAATCATGTCAGATGCTTTGGTGGAAATACAAGGAATATAGGATTGTGATAGAAGTCTATTAAGGTGGATAAAATCAGCCAATGGATATGTTGTTCTTATCCATTGAAATTCTCTGGAATATAGAACTGGATATTCAGAATCATCATATCAATGAATATGAGACTGTTTATGGACCTCTGATCTGCGAGGCATAATAAGGATCATGGTGGTTAGTAGGTTAGAAGATGTAGAAGAGGGGTAGTAATAGAAGCATGAGGTGGTTAGAGGTTCGAAATAGTACCACCACCACCACCTGTTGGATTATTCCTAGTTTAGATAGCTAGTGGACTAGGTCAATGATATTTGTATGAAATAGATTCATATGACCCTAAGTCTCTGGGGATGAAACATGGTAATATTTGATTCATTTCTACTTTAAAAAAGTACATATCAACCCATGTTTTAGTTATTCATTTTATTCCACTTCTTATGACCGAGACATTGATATTTTGGATGTGCATTTGGATCACCACTCGTGATTGGAGACAACAAATTTCTATGACATAGTAATTATGAACATTTACTAATAGTGAGATATGACGCTTAGAGGTTACATATTTATTTTGGGATCTCTTCATATAAAAAAAATTCCCTAATATTTAATTAGATTAATGGAATGTATATCCATATTTCATACCCATATAGACTATTTTATGTTTAGGATGTGGTGTGTCTGCAATGATAGAATGAATTTTTACTTTTTGGGGGAAATGGATACATTGAAAGAGTATGAAAAGCTGAAGAATAAGAGATTGAATCTTATTACTCACCAATTTTCTAGCATGACTTTTGGAGTATTGGATTCCTTGAGAAATCATTATCCTATCATATAGGCAATGTTTGAAGGAGGATTTCTTATAGATGTACCGGGTTTTTTTCCCTGTCGAGAACTATACATTTTAATTGAATTGCATCCGAACACAAAATTGATATCTACACCAGTATATCATTTGGATCTAAAATCTCTCCATGAATAGTGGCTACAGTTGAACACCTTGTAGGATAAGGGATTTGGGAGGCCTAAATTTCTCTATGTGCTTCCCCAATAAAATTTTCATAGAAAGAACACATGACCTTGAGAATATTTTTAGATAATCATGAAATGAATTTAGTGAATATTTTGGATTACTTACCACTTTTGATGATCTATATACAAATTGATATGTTTAGTGCTTTAAGATGGTTATCAATGATTTACCACATATCAGGTTGTCAACAAATGTGACTACAAGATAAGAATATAACAAAGACATCATTAAGATGTTTCTATGGTAATTATAGGTAGTTGGTGATGTCATTCGATGTAAATGGATCCCCAAAAACATTTAATGGTCTCATGAAATAGATATTATACATATTCATAGACTATTTTGGTGTAGACTTAATCAATTAAATCCTTGTGTAATCATATTCTGAGGAGGATCACAGAGACACATGCAATTGTTTTTTTGACATACTATAATTGAATCAAAATTATTGGAAGCACTGAGATTTTCAATTATAGAATCGAGAGGTCCAAAATGTGGATAATGTTTTGTAATAGGGTAAAATAGGAGTGGAATCGATGAAGGATGATGCAATGCATTCATGGGAGACACAGAATAGTGTTACTGAGCGGTGACGTTTCCTTAGGTTGTTTGGGTACTATTGGAGGTATGTACCCGATTACTCTAGAGTTGAGTTACCCATGAAAACAATGAAATAGAAGGGGAATACATACATGTCGATGTAAAGCTATCAAAATATCTTCTAGGATAAAACGTAGAGGTTGATGGCCACTTCCATCTAGATATATCACAAACATGGTGTCAATTACAAGGAGCTCTGTGGTGAATTACAGACAGGACATGGGTTTGTTATGATGTATACATCGATATTTATTTCTTATTGTTCATTCTAGTTGTGAAAAAATTAGTATTAATAAATTTCCATTTATTATTTGTTAGAATACGTAGCCTTAAAAATAAGATTTTGTGACACTAACCGGTTAGAGACCAATTTCTCATTTAATCTGACAATAAGAGACAATTGAATATCCACTCTCAAAAGGATAATGAATTGATATAGAGGAAGTAGTTGTAGTTCATATATGACTATGAAATTTATGTTTTATGTACACATATAAAGGGTGAAGTGGTGGATTATTCTCTAACATGGAGATCATATACCTAGTTTTCAGATGATTTGTCGGAGTAGTTAGACTTGTTGTTGATGTCCTTCATGGACAATAATTGTTCTTCATATATTCAGTCAATAGTTTCTACCCGACATCATTTACATTGTTTTACTGATACTCAGTATAGATATACTAAAGGTGAGACCTTATATACCATGATATCCACTGGAAATGTTCATGATTGATATTTTGAATGTGTGGATCATGCTAAACATTTCAGATGAAAGATAATGGTACATTTGAAATCATTAAAGGGGGTGTTTTTATATTTTGAGATATACCCTTTAGTGATAAATTCAGTTGTGATAGTTATATATCAAGACCTCAAATGTTCTTTTAATCTCTAGGAATGATGATTGGAGTTGCATAGTCTGTCTATTGATGGCCCCACCTATAAGCAGGTAACAGATGAACACTACCTACCAACAGGTTTACCTAAATCCATTATGGTTCTCGACTGTAAGTGCGATAGGATATCCATATAATTAATAACGAAATACAAGGAAAATACAAAAGAAAAAAGTACATATATGTGATCATTGTCCAAATAACCATATAAAAATACTTTATATTTATTCGATATTAGATTTTAGTAGATATATTGAGATACCTTTTCATGCGTGATATAGTCTGACTCTATATAGTTCCCTTAATGATCATCTATGACCATGACTACTTCATCACAACTAGATTATGGAGGGATTTTTTTTTATGATTTCCTGAATCACTAATCATTAAGAACACATTTCCAACCCCTAACTTATGGAATGATTGTACATACCATTATAGTTATGGATTACATGTTGTGGGATTACATGTAATTCTTTTGACATTGTTGGGAGGATCACCCAACCTTTGTGTGTCTTACCACCACAATCATCAACCATTCCACCATTGGTAGGAATAAATTCAAGGATTTCTATGGGATTCCCAACAAGTAACCACATTGTGGGAATTATCAAGGTGATTCATCACTCATGGAAAAACAGTGGATGTGAGAAACTACATCGTAGGTTCAAATCATCCTTGAGTATATGAGGATTGTGTAATTCCATCAAACCTATTATACAGACAAAAAACAAGTCCTATAGAGTTCTAGAAGGGAGACCCTATGTTCAAAAGGGTCTCACCATAACCTATATTGAGGATATTTGGATTTGGTGGAATTTAATCTCCAATATTCATTAGTCCCCTCTAGATGATTCATAGTGTTGGTGGGGATGTCATACTTATTTTTTCTAAAGCCGCAGTTGGAGCGGGTACACGATGTCTTCCACATGTCGCATGTGAGGAGGTACATTTATGACCCTTACCAAATTATTGAATGGAGGATATAGACATCATGAGTGAATCTATAATTATATAATAGCTGATGGAAATTGAGGATCCACAATATAGGATCCTTCGTTGGTATTCATTTCCCATTAATCATGACTGGTGGAAGCACAACAATATTACAAAACCACCTTGGTGTGGCACATTCATATGTGTGCCTAGTACCCTCATTTTTTGGAGTAGTATTTTATATTTTAATGACAAAAAAACCTTAGGTGTGTATAATTTAATGAATTTCATTTTATACCTAATATTCTTTGATATTATTTTGATTATTTTCCAGACCAGGCACTAAGACAACATGTTATTCTGAGGTATTCTATTCTGAGAAAAAATACTTGAAATATATTAAATATATAAAATATATTATATATAATGAATGATATGGTTTTATAAATTTTTTCAATAAATTATTATCGGGGTCATGTGTTAGAATTCTAATTCCGTTGTTTATTTCTAAATGGGGGTTTTACCTAGGGATGGTCATAATCACTGTCATCATGGGTTGTTTGTGAAAAATTCATCAGGGGAATAAATTAATAAAATGAATTATATAATTAATTTAATTTTCCATTTGAAATAGTTATTGTTTCTTATCGAAATGTATGGTTATAGAATTCCTTCAGGGTTGGTCCCATACATGGTAAATATTTCAGAAAACTATTGGAGAGGTTTCTTGGAAAATGATGAATGATCGAGATTATATCAAAGATTGTTTTTCCAAAAAATTATATAGATCACCTAAATGATTGAAATTAAATAATTCATCCCAAAATAATAGATCAAAATTTCAGGGAGATGAATTTTATTGAGACTTCCATCCCATTTTTTAATCCTAGTTGAATTCTTATTAATTCCATGAACTATATTGATATGCGCATCTTCAGTACAATTAAATTGATTGAATAGATTTGTTCATTGATTTATAACCCTTCATTTATCAATTTATGATATAAAAAATATATGAAAAGAAAAATGGATCTTTTTTATTCCTCTCATTTTATGGCTTATGAAATTCTCTCTAATTGCTATATACAATCATCCTTGGTTATTCAATTTATCAATGGTTCAAAATATCAATAGTTTCGGAGCATAGAATGATTTTTCATTGAAACAAATAAATGAAACAATTGGTATGAAAAATGATAGGAGTTGAAAATTGAGGATCAATGATGACAATAGTCAGATTAGGGGAGAACGAGATAAGATCAATAGTCTTTCTTTCTCCTAAGTAGTGCATGGAATTTGGACATAGTATGTGGGTTTCCTCATGCGATTAAAGGGTCATTTTATATTGATTGGGAAATGGTTATGTAGTTAAACCCTATATCCATGATTTATGGGTCTATATCAAGAATTAAAAAATGTGGGAAGTGGTGTGTGATGATGAAGTGAGGGGAAGCTCTGTATTAAAAAATCTCTAATTATAGTTTGTATAATTCATTATTAATTATTGTATGGGATTGTTCAATGAAAGATTGGGTTTTAGGTGGAAGATAAGGATCTCCCGATGTTTGGAACCTATCACAAAGTGTGTAACCCCTTCAATGAGGCTCCGAGTGCTCTTTAGGGATTAAACAGACATAAGAAACAGACAAATGTATATGGAAACTCATGCACATTGACATGGATACGGCCTAGCGTATATGGGATGGTCCACATTCAAGACCACCATACATAGACCTGGCATGAAAAAATAAGCAAGGCATCAACTACGTCTACACACCATGTACTTATTCTACAAAACATGTATATGGAGACCAAAACGTCGTTTGAATCTCTTCGATACATATAATCATGGGGCATTGGAAAAGCCATGTACCCCAAGGTTTATGATTTTTAACCCTTAAATGGTATTTTTATCTCATTGTATACTTAGTTAGGTCCAGTATCGGTTGGGTGGGTTACCATGGCCTATTACCTCAACTGTGAAATTTGGAATTACATCCATATAATGGGATTTTGATCCCCTCTAGTGTTTGAATAACAGATAGAGTTATTGTATTACTTGGTGAGACTGTATTGTGACCCTATATAATCTATTTTTTAGGTTTGGTCCATGCAATATTCAAGACCTCAATGATAAAATAATAAAACCTCTTAATATTTGTTTTTATCTATAGGGATTTAGATATCATTGACATATGATCAAAAATATAGAGGAATGGTTTATATTGGCTTCATGGTGTCCTTTAGTTGTTATTGGAATCATCCTTTTCTACGAATTAGTGTATTCTATTACACTATGAATTAATGTGTGGGGACCAAAAATATATACAACTTCGTAGTTTTTTTATGACAGCTGTATATTGTGGAGTGTATTATTTGAAAAAATCATTACTTCAATGAGATTCCTGTAGCTGTTAGATAGTTCTGACGACTGGGTGGCATTGTGTCTTTCTGAAGTGTATGTGGTTGTTTTTATTATAAAATAAATGACATATGTATTATTTAAATGAATAAACTCGGTGTATTTTGTTAAGTGTTTTTGGGGTGTCATAATATATTTTGATATACTCAACTCTAAAAGTGACTTCATGGAATGTGTCATGTTTTATACTGATGATGGCTCATCTGACGATGTCCTAGTAGGAAAGGGAGTAAATAGAGCATATATGGAGGTTTTCATAATGTGGGGTTTTAGTGGAATTTTTAATTTAACTTGGTTCTCCCCTTGTGAGATCATGGGTGTTTTCACACATGGTTTTATTTATTTTACATTTCATCATTTGGTGAGGCTCGAGATGTGTGTGTGTGCATACAGGTACATTAGAAAAATTCCTTCCAATTGTTGGACTTTCATACACGACACTGGTCTCCAGTACTAGGACTATTGCAGGCATGGGTTAGACACGCATTGGACCATGATGGGTTGGGTCATCAAACGTTTATATTCTTTGAGATCATCTGCATTACCTACATATCCAAGGAAACCAGTGAATATTTACCTCTATTTTAATCACATTAAAATCCCTTTTAATCATTAATTTTTATACTCATTCTTAAAATAATGGTAATATAAAAATATGAAATTGGTGAGCACACATTAATAATAAGTGAGAAAATATTCAACATGTCATTAAGGGTATGATTATAATCATACATGATAACAATACTACAAGATAAATTTAATATTAAAAACTAATGGTTGATACTAGGACATCTACATAAGAAATTGTAGAAGGATATGTTATTTAAAAAAACTATAATATTACATAAATAACGACTACTTGATAATCAAATAAAAACAAGATCCATTGAGAAAAATAATGATATATATAATAGAAATATAACATTCTCATGTAATATATAATAAATTTGAATATTACTCAATAATATTTATATAACATCATATCTTTCATGAGTCACTATCAACACTCACTCCTTTTTCAATCACTTCTAAGACTCATGCATGGAGGTAAAACAAATAGTCACCATCATATACATATATCAGAATATTTAACCATATAACCACTATATTTTATTGTTATAAAGGAATCCATTAATTAATCATTCAACCATATTTTCTCCACTTGAAACCAATCGTCGACCATATAAAAATGAACCCACAGATTGAAAATTTATTAAATATAATTTTAGAATCAAATAATTTTATGTAATATATCATAATTCTATTAATAATCATAATATACTATCCCCATGGAAAAAATTGGTATCCATTATATTCAATAACAATCATGGTAAATATCCTTTTATTAAGATGATGAATAATTTCATATTTTAGAAATAAATCGATGTACAAAATCTGTTTGAACACCTATAAATATATAATGAAAATGAAGATTGTTCATAGAGGTTAATAATTTTATAGATGAAAAAATTTAATAAAGTGTGTGATTGGGAATGGAAGAATAGGTAATTGATTTCCATTAGGTAAATAACTCAATATTTTATAAGAGAATATATAAGGTATTTCCTGAAATTAATTTATAATGAAATAAATACATTTCAGATAAATAAGAAGTAAATAAGAATATCATAGAAGATTTGAGGAAAAAACATTTTTATCATTAACTTAGATAATGTTTTAACCCTTTTAAAAAATAGAGAAATGAAATCATAAAAAGACTATTATATTAAACAACCGTAATTAATGGATCCTTTAATGTAACAACCCATGATTTTATAGTATGTCATATCTTTAATGCATGTTAATAGATTATACTGCACGCAACACCGGCTTGGCATACGTTATACACAAGATTGAGTTTCTATGAAACAACACAATAGTATTATAATTATTTAAACAATATATTTATTTATCAATTTAATATTTTGATATGAGTTGTAATAAATAAATTATTTTTGTTATCTAAATTATTTTCAGATAAATAAAACATATTTATAATCAAATGTATATATTTTTTTAAATTGTTATATATTTAGAAAAAAATTTAATAAGTGAACTACTTTATATATCATTTTGAAAACAATATAAAATTAATATTAGAAACTTCTAAAAATTTAATTTTTTAAAATAAAATTCATTTTTTGATTCCGAAAATCATGATTATCATACGATGAATTTTGGGTATTTTTATGAAAAAATTCAATTTTTAATGAATAGTAAAAAATACGGTAGCGTACATAATTTTTGACTTTTATTTAAATAATAATTATTTTAATTTAAATTTATTTCTAAGTGAAAATAAATAAATAATACCTATATTAGTCCAAATTAATTCATTAGATTCATTTTATAAACCGATAAGATATTTAAAATTTTATTGAAATTTTATCAT
The DNA here is from genome assembly GCA_963277665.1 of Viscum album. NCBI lineage: Eukaryota > Viridiplantae > Streptophyta > Magnoliopsida > Santalales > Viscaceae > Viscum > Viscum album. Next base: position 648,408,984 of record OY728126.1, on the reverse strand, counting down.
CTTTTACACACCTTCGAGGCAGATTTTCTAATTTGCATAAAACAAAATTTTTTCATCACTGTGAATTTAATTTCAAAATTCATAGATTCACTGTTGACATTAGTATGTATAATTTTGTTCAATAAGACAAAAATAAATTTTTGGAATAGTATCTTTGAAATTTTATTTACCACGGTTAAAAATAAATATTGTAATTATCGGATGAAATGATATCATAATTATCCTAACAGATGTCCTAAATCTATTGGATAAGTGTTTTTAGACAATAATATAGCTTTTTATTTAAATATGATACTCTTTGATATACATGGACTATATAAGGTCATTTATTATTATTTTATTTAAAGTAGACTTAAAAGTGTAATATTCAAATTTTAATAATCAATATATTTTAAATATAGGGTTATAAATGAGATGGATTTTAATATAAATATTCATTAGAAATAAAAAAATATTTTCTATATCATGGTATTTTATTAATAATTTTAAGACATTAAATAATTAAATTTATTAATGACAAAATGATGATGTTGTAATTGCCTTATTTATGAAAGATTAAAATAATTGATAATATAAATATTAAAATACATTTAAATTGAGAATTTTGATGAATTACACGAATTTTATTGGTTAATATGAAATTTTAGGGTTTATTTCATGTATTTTGGTCAAGGTAATCATGTTTTTTTGTCTTTTACAAAAAACCAAATACTAAATAGTGTCAAAATTAGCATAAATGAGTTTTTAAAATAAATTAATTATTATTAAATGATATAATATTTATAAAAATTAATGGTTAGTCAAAAGGACCTATATAAATATATATATATCATTAATTATACACTTGATGTTCTATAGAATTTTTTTTGTGTTTATTAACAATTTAATGTAAAAATACAAGAAGACAGGGTAAATGATAAAATATTAAACTAAGAGTTAAAACTAAAATATTAGGTAAATATACTCACCTAAAGATGTCGAAATCCTATTTTATGGGATTATCCCGACACATAAAAACTCTATACTAGAAAAAATCCATTTGGAGCCATTTGAAACCAATAATGATTTTATAATAAAATTATATTTCTAGAATTTCTTAAAGTAACCCTCGCCTCTCTTATAAAAAGGTACATCCACTCTATTAATTTCAAACCTCCAAATCTATTTGGGTTGGCCAAAACCTACTCAATTATCCTCCCAAATACCATAAACTCAACCTCGAGGCCTTAAATTTATCACAATTCCAACCTGTGATGCCATTTTGATCAAATCAAATGAAAGCACCCGAAGAAGAGATAATAATTTCATCACAACATTCAAAGTTATTTTCTTCTTCCACATCATATTTTGTTGTAGTTTCCATTCCTAAATAATAACTACAGTACCTTATATATAAAATTATGTTATTATAAATAAGGTACAACCATATTCATTGTTATATCCATCTTAGGAATTACAAAGTCACAATACGTGCATAAGTACGACCTAACATCCCCTCATTGTGGTGTAGTTTGTTATTCAACAATTCATTATTTGTATGGGTGTAATAACGAGTTTAATTACTTTAAATAATAAATATACCATGTTAATGATTCTGTATATATGATATACCATCCAATTACATACGATTTCACAATCAATATAATGATATTGTTGCTCATGCCTACATACATATTATTGTCTCCACGAACGTGATGAGATTCACTCCCGATATTAACCACTTAAGAATAATTTTCATTTTATGATAAAAATTAATGTTTACGAAGATAATATAATTCTGGATATGAATAAAATACATCATATCCATAATAAACATGGCATATGTTATAATAAATGTAATGTGAAATGAATCAGTTAACACTCGATACAATGATAATACAAAAATATTGTTAACAATGAAATATTAAAAGATAATATATGATATAATATTTATGTATTTGGTAGTTTTATATTCAATAAAAATTATTTAAATATTATTCAGGAATTTAAAATACCCTTGACCAATAGAAATTACAAGGTAAGAATTAATTTTACATTCTCTTTAATATCTGAGTTTGTTTTAACATAAATATCTACTAGGACTTCTTTATCATCCACATCTGTGTTTCATGAAAATGTATTCAAAACATATTGAATATTTCGAAGAATTTGGGTAAAAGTCATTTATACCATTTTTGACTTTTTATTAATTTTTTTTTGAAAGAAATCACTTTGTCTTTTTCCAAACAAGGAACTTTATAACGTTTTAGACATAATTAAGGAAAGAATGACTTAAAACAAATACAGAGGGTAAAAATATAGTCCTTAGAATATTCCCTTACAATATTATAGAAATATTTCTAATATAAATGTTTTATTTTATGATTATCATAATTTTAATTTATTTAAAAATAGAAATTGATATTTCTCTCAAATAGTATTGATTTCATCTATGTTTACTTTCATTAATAGATTTAATACCTGTTTGAAGTTGATTTATTATGATAAAACCTTCCTTGTTTCATTTAATGTATTGTGATATGTTTGATATTGAATGTGTTATATTTATAGAACTCATGGTATATGGTTCATGTCATAAAATTTTGATTGCAAATTTTAGTACAAATGTTTATGTTTTGTTTCAACAATTTCATATGAAGATTGAATTGGACATAATAATTCATCGGTGGAGCCCACTATATCTCCATGATGCATCAGTCGGTCTCATTAGATAGACTTGTGTCTTAGCAAAAGGCCTTGAAAAATTATTATATTTCTTCTTCACACGAGGCCTTGACTAAGTTGTTATGATGTCTGGCATTATGCAATATACTGTTATAAAATTAGTTATTAATATTACATGTGATTATTCGACGAGTGGAATATCCATTTAAATAATTAAATGGAATTACATAATTTATATTTTCCCTATTATGTAGAAATTTCATTTTAAAAGGCATGTGTTTTATTCTTATACTTTTCCTTAAATGTTTATACATATTTATGAATTTTTATGCTATATTTTTATCATTACAGAGCATTTGATACAACCCATTTCGGATGATTTATTTTTCCTAGGATGTAATGATTTATATTATGATTGACCTATAGGAATAGGCTAAATGATATTAGTGTTTTCAAAGGAGACACAATGTTTTTGTTTTTACATTTCATAATATAAAGTAAAATGAATGTGTTTATCTAGTTCCTATAATACTACTAAACTAATCATTCTTTCTAGAGTTGATATCTTATTATCATGTCAATGTTATGTAATAATTCTCCAACTATGGGTAACTAGGTTTAGGGAGTTACAGTTGGAATCATAGAATGTTTATTACAAACCCTGGAAACTAGATTTACATTAAATCTGAATATAAAACATTACCCTAATATAGACTTTGTAGATTAGTATAGAAGTACAATAAAAGACATCGGTAGTGAAAATATTATGTTGGTTTTCTATGAAAATACATCCATTTTTGGATACAAATAGTTAAAGGTGGATCTATAAGATATGTACATAAGAGTGAAAACTCAGACAAGGAGTTTCAGGCATGACATGGGGTATCCTAGTACACAAGAACATGCCTTGCTACACTATTTGTATTGACAGTACTGTGGTATATTGTTAGGATAATTTACTTTTTTTAAAAAACCAGTATGAATTATTTATTATTAAATACTTCTTCATAGAAATTTTTTTTATGATTATAGATTATATGTAGACAATTTTCAATTTACGTTAGGTATTTTATATGTTTGGAATTATTCATTGTGATTCATAAACTAACCTATTGTATTCCATTGTTTAGAAATGTTGACAAATATAATGAATGAGAACTCCAACAATACGCATGATCTAAAGAGTAAAAAGGATTATATCTTTCATGGTCTGAAGCCAAAATATAAAGGGTAAATAGTCTTCAACGTATTATCAGCATATGAAGAAATATTATCATATATTAAAAAGATAATTTAATAATTAAATGATTCATATGACATTGAAGGGAAACAATGAATAAAAGGATTCTATAGAGAAATATGGATAATGGTAATAAGGGAATGAAGGATTTTTTCATATGTGATAACTATGGAAATAATCACCTTGGTAAATGCTTGAAGGGAATGGGTGTTTGTTATAAGTGTCGAGAAAAAAGACACCAAGTACGTGATTGTAAGAGTAAGAAAATCTTTTCAAATGTACATTGATTCATCAGCAAGGAGTTGTGAAACTACAAGAATCAATGTCTCAATCATTATATTATACTCCAATTGATTATATTGGATACAAATCTAGTTATGAAACAACTGAATATGAAAATGAATAATTAGTGTTTTCATATTTTAGTTAATGAATTATTTCATTTGAGGGTTGTATTGTTGACATACTAGTTATATTAATTATTGAAATTAATAAAGATTTTACTAAAATACTATTTCTTGAGGATTTGATATTATATGGTACTAAAAAAAGTGTATCAACAACATGTTAAACATTTTGGAAAATAATTGGTTTAAGGTGATATAAACCCTAATATGGTCCTGATATTGAGTTAGTTATTTTTTCATATGATATGGTTGATTTGGATAAAATATATTTGATATTCTTGACTAACATGGAACAGATTAATGGTTTTTTTATTCCATCATTTTTGGAGTCTTCAAAAATATTTTAATATAAGGAATATATATAGTATTCTATAAGGAATAAGGGAGCATGAATGTAATCAATAAGGTTGTTTGGAAATTCATGGTTTTACCATGATTTATGAGAATACATGATGATGGTACTCACATGTTATTATGTTTAAAAAAGAGATCTTCAATATGTTATATTGACATTCATTTTAAATTTTTGGACCATGAGTTAGGAAAAAGGTATTTGGGATAATTCTAAAGGTTGGAATAGATGAAGTTGGACATTGGATACTATGGTTTATGTTTAAAACATTTTTTTATATAATTTTTTATTTTTTTATAAAAAGGACAACCTGAAGGTCAGGAGAAAAAATTTCACGTTCGGAAAGGCCACAAGACTTGAACCCGCAATCGAATGGCGACAAGGGTGCATAACCTACCACTGGCCTACGTGATGTCCTAGTTTGTATAATGTATAATTTTAAAATATCTGATAGATAAATTGAAAATTCATTTTTTAAACCTTATACAATTAGGATAAATATTTTTTTGAGTTCAATTATCATTTGGATTGAAAGATGTGTTTGTGATAAAAATTAGTTAAAGGATAGAACACTACTTGTCAAGTATTTTTTTCTTATTCTAGGAATAATTTAATCCTCAAACATTAGGGAAATAATCATAAAACCAAAAATTTGTTATCATAATAGATTATGTTCTGATGAACGAATTATATTTTATGTCATCATAGATTTATGGGTTTGAGGTCCTCAATTTTGTATTTACTGTTCACTTATTTATAATTCATGTCCTAAATAAATCCCCTTAAATATTTAGAATTTTCTTCAAATTATGTGTCTCATATTTCCACCAATTTTATAATATTCGAAATAATAATTTGGTGGTAACATTTTTATTTACATTTCCCTCTTATTAAAACTAAATTTTGTTAGCCCTTTTTCCGATGTGAGTTTTCCACTGAGGTATTTTATAATTTTTAAATTTTTTTTCGAAGAACAATTTAAAATTGCCATGATGAAATTTATTGAAGGAGGGGAGAATATAACATGGCAATATTTCATTGTAATTTATATCATTAATATAATTAAGTAGCTTATACTGCATGAAACACCAACTTGGATTGCGATATATGCCAGATTGAGTTTCGGTGAAACAATAAAGTAGAATTATAATTATTTAGATGATATATTTATTTTTATATTAAATATTGTTATATTAATTGTAACAAATAAATTTTTATTGTTATTTATAATTTTTTAACATAAATAAAACATATTTTTAAATAAATGTATATGTTTTCTTAAAATATTTTTATATTTTGAATAACATTTTTATTAAAAAAATTCTTATTTATGTCCTTTTGTGAACAATAATGAAATTAATATAAGAAAATAGTAAAATTGAATTTGGTAAAATAGATATCATTTTAGGGTTAGGAATATCAAAATTATATTTGGGTGAATTTTTGGAATTTATCTGAAAACATTCAATTTTTTTGGATGAATAGTGAAAAATATTGCATAGTGAATAAAAACTATATTTTTTATTTAAATTATTAATAATATTATTTTAATTTATTTTAATGTCCAAATATAAAAATAATACCTATATAAGTTTAATTTAATTCAATGTGGTCTTATTATAATTATATTAAATAAATAAAATTTTGTTGATAATTTTAAATTATTTTACCCATCATATAGGGGCATTTTCAAATTTTCATTCAATATAATTTTACCTGTCACGAACCAATCTGGGTCTATCCTGAGCCGGTCACCTGAGCCGGTCCAAGACATGACCCGAATGGTATTCCTGATGCCCACAGACTGGCAATAAGTGTCGGGAATCAAAAATCAACTGTTGGGAATGATTTGGCCTGTGAGAAAAAGATAAACAGATAAAAAACAGAAGATAAAGATAAAAACTAGCAGCCAATTCAGAATAAAACCGAACATACTACGTCACCAACCAACAAAAGACCATGCTTCTCCAACATTGACTAGCAGAACCAGGAACCAGTTCAAGAAACTGAACCTGCAACTAGAAATATATAATAGGCGTGAGCACCAAGATGCTTAGTAGGGATTCCAAGAATAAACCACTGAATACAACAATTCCCTTTAACAAAACAGTCCACTGACACAAGTTTTAAATACAGATATGAATGTAGGGTTTTCAAATTTTAAAATATGAAACATGTTGTTTTCATTTACAAATCCAACACACGCTACACACCATTTCCAAAATAAATTTTCATTTTATAAATGAAATCATAAAAAGAAAAATACCAAATCAAGGCTAGAGTAAAATAGGTAAAAGTGAAACTAAAAATAATCCAATGAAACGAAAAGTAAACAAGCAATGTAAATAATTCAAAATCCATTGGTGACCCTAAACCAACCTCAAAAACCCCTGGACATACTGAGTTTCAGAACCACCTGTCGGCGTATGGTGAAGCTCATATGTCTATAACCAACTGGCCGCCATAACTGACCAATCCTGTGGTAAAACCCACCTGGCCTAATAAAGAATACATGGGGTACCAACCAATATAATTAGGGTTGACCAGCAACCGTCACTCGATCATCTAAAAGATTCCAAGGAATCCATGGTGGTTATAATAATACTGTGTAAGTAGGAAGTCCCTTGCACGCGTGACTCATCTCATTGCACTTACCCACCCCAAACACGGACGCTTCCTATACGTTCTCCCACGAAGGGTGACCCGATATAGGAGCACCCCATATAATTATAAATATGCATACATGTCAAATATACAAAGTGCCAACCGGGACATCACATCATTCAGTTATCAAAAACAATTTATCAAACACTTGGAGTTGTAAATCGGGCCTCTCATTTTACATAATCATATTCCTTTATGAAAACATTGCACAAGCTCTTCTAAAATGACTATAAACACCGATTTTGTATTTAAAAATCCAAACAGGCATATACTAATGGATTTCATTTAAAACCAATTTTATGAACCACAAATAGTGGCCCACATCATTTAGAAAAAAATAGCCGCTTATAAAACCAAGGATTCGAGAAAAATGCCAATTTTAAGACACAAAAAATTATTTAATAAAAAACACTAAGTTCCATAAAACTAACCAACACAGGAAAAACAAGTTTCATATAGTTTTTCTACTAGAAAACACCACTCAAGAAGTCCAAGAGTAACATTTCCAGATAAAGGCAGTTAGTTCCAACCATGTTGGCAAGGTATAAAATAGTGCATAAATAAAAAAGCATCCAAAAATCCATTATTGATCAAACATTTTAACAAGCAAAACACAGTAATAAGTTAACTATAAACAAAAATAGTGGTGTGAAACGTAATCTTAGATTTAATTAAGAGAACTCAATATTAAATGAATTAAAATTGGGAGCAAGGGCAATTAAACACCTTCACATAACTAAGGGACTATTTCAATTCAGTTTTTAACACTTTTAACCCTCGAAGAAACACTACAATGAATAAACTATCAGGATGATAAGGGTGTTAATAACATCTATAAATCAAATAAATTAATGCAAGTGACTTTGTAAATCTTCATACAGAGAAAAAGATGGAAACCCCTACCTTGAACGATGGTCACACCAAGCTTTCAAACTCAAACCACACCCTGCTCACGTGCACGAACATCGAAAAATGCGCACGAATATGGAAATGAACTCGACTCCCTAAAAATAAATCAAACACAAAAAATATAGAAGCATAGACCTATGAACCTCTCAATGAAAACCAATGACTCAAATATATAATCTTGACCCAAAAATAAAGTGTGCAACAAAGAAAAGAATTAAAGGCATCACCTCGGACAGCGGTGGTGATCATGAGAACCTACCAATGAAATATTTCACACTAAAATAATTATCAATACTAAAAATAAAATATAAGGAATTAAAAACAAAATAAAAAAATTAAAATAGATGAGTGCACAATAAAAAATAACCCACACTTTGGATGGTGGCGGTGAACCTAGAAACCACAAGGCAAGCCGAGATCCATTAAAAATAATCATCTTCCGTACAAATAAGATATCAAGACATCAAAACACAACTAAAATACTAAATTAGAAGTTTGAAACAAAAAACAATACATTAAGGTTTAGTTAAATTGAAGGAAACAATAAAATTAGAATGAGATGCAAATCGTGGTTTGATGAAGAGGGGAACCCCGGCCTCATCAGAGAAGGGCGGAGGTGCTGTGCAATATGGTTTGCGTAGTTCCAAAATAGGGTGCAGCTAGAGTTCGGGTTCACTGGTTGCACGCCATGAAGGGAATAATTGAGTTGGAGGATGGTTGTGCGGTGCTGGTCGAACAAAAGGGGAAGACTACTGGAGATCGGGTCACACATATGGGGGGTTTGGGCCGCCGCTGGGAGATGCGACTGCTAAACAACCGTGCGAGCAAGAGCATCGTTGGATTACTGTAGGTGGGTGGGAACATGTGTTGTCTGCGGAAGAAGGGTAGGATGGTGGGAGGAAAGCGCTACTAGAGCGCAACGTGGTGGGAGGCAGGTGAGGGTAGTGGTACATGTAGAGATGCGAGCGGGGAGGCAGGAGCTCAGGCCGAGAGGGGAAGCAGCGCCAGACGGGAAGCGCAGCGGGAGGTGATCCATAGGATAGGGAGACCGCACATGGAGGAAGCCATGCCGGATGAAAGCAGAGCAGTAGGAGGAGAGGGCGAGCGCTTGGCAGGGGGAGCAGGCCAACATAGGTCGGGTCGCTCAGGGAGGAGCATGGGAGGTGGGCTTCGCGCAGAGAGGAGTAGGGGCGGAGGGATGCATCGCACAGAGAGGGGCGGCACGATGTCCCTAGGGATTTCCATAAAAAAATTTTAAACAAATTGTATATAATAACAATAATGATAATAATAATATTATTAATATTAATAATAACATAATTATAAATAAATTTAAAGTAGGAAGAATAAAAATAATAATCTTGTTCATTCTATTTGTTATTTTATTTTTATTTTTATTTTTTAAAAAAATAACAACATTAATAATAATAATAAAACAATAAAAATTTCCTTAATAAAAATTTACTCATTAAAAAAATACTAAAAACACTTTTAACAACCAATTAACATTAAAACATATTATTGAAAACAATAACACTTCCAATAATAATATTATTATTATCTACAAAATAATAATATTTTTATTATCATGGTGCCAACATTTAACTGATTTTATTTTTATAAAATTTTATTTATTTAAAACATTAGATAACTGAACAGGTATGTGGACAGACCGTGCAGCTACAACTGACCATACGGTTCCCACACACTAGTCCAAAACCCACCCAAATATATATTTATATATATTAAATGATAAAAATATAAGAGTCGCATTCGCCTCGCACCTTGACAAGGCTAAAAAAACCAATAGATAATAAAATAAAATAATTTTAGGAGTCAGGGTGTGAAAATTCTCCCCACCACAAAACATTCTGCCCCCAGAAAGTCCCCAAGTAAACAATTTATACAACTACAGTACATGCCTAGATAAAACATAGAGAACCGAGAGCCTCGGGGTGACCATTCCCCACATGTCACACCCGACCAATCTCAAGAACAAACACATCACGGTGTTAAGGGGAAAACACGGGAGGGTTTTCCCCACCACAAGAATTCAGTGATATAAAAACCCTAGAAACCAGAACACACCACTCCCCCACCCCGGGGGGGCAATACATGAACTCCCAAATAGAACTCATTCAATATCTCTACATGGACCAAAAAACACTATTAAAACATAGATGAAATCTCACTGTAAAACAACCCAGAAACCTGTGGATGAGAAATGAACTCAACACTTCCCCAAAATTTCACAATACCAACATTCCTCTAACAAATACAGCTGAAACCAACTCAAAATCAGAATAGTTTAGTTTATTTATGAGCCTAACACCATTCAAAGAGACCAAACAATTTAGAAAAAAAATAAAACCACGCTGAGAGCCGCTAAGACTACTTGGATTTTAGGAGAATGTGCTTATCACAACAGCAAAACAAGGATAAGATTACTACAACGATGAGAATAGAACATAGAAATTTTGGATATTTCCATCCCAATGCTAAAAACATTATTCAGACCAAGGATCCACACATCCTCGGACACTCCTGACTATGTGCGAGCTTCACCCTGAGACCTGTGTCTGGGGCCCTGATGACTGAAACATCTTCTACCTCACAGTTACACATATTCATCCTTCAGTCCCTAACTCCTTCCTCATGAGTGAAGCTTCTTCCAGAACTCTCCCCAGCAGCCCAAATAGTCCCACGATAGGAAGACTTTGGAGGGATGTGACAAGGCAGATTAGAATGCTTGAACCGGCCAGACTAGTGGCATGTAAGGGAATGTTTCTAGAAACTAGGTGTCAGTATAGTTGAAGATCCTTTCCAGAAGAAAAATCTTCACATGGTCCAACTCCCACCAACTACATCCGAGACTCTACCGACGAAGAGACATCCCACCTTTACTAGTCCAAAACTGAACCCTCAAATAATTCTATGATGGAACGAGCCTTAACTACCCTAGGAGTTCCCAAAAACCCGACGACACAATATCTTATGAAACTATAAAAATCCCTTTAACACACATCAATTACTTCGATAAGCATGCAATAGAATAAAAAAACATGGAACTGGACATAACTCATTAACAACTTTTGGAGGCTTTTTGGGCAGCATACTCATAACACCATGAAAAACACCATCAAAACTAGTCATCAAGGCAAAAGTAAATCCAAAAAGCAACCCAAGAAAAGGAAAAACATGCCCATAATCCAATCATACAAAAAAACAAGAAAAAATCATTTTTCCAAAACCTTCATTTCCATAAGATTTTTAAAACTCACCTATGTAACCTTATGAACCATCACATGTGCGTTTATTCAATCTTACTCACATCATTTGAAAAAAAGTTCCCCCTACGCGCTCTCCGTACACAACCACGCACGTCTGACCCTCCATAAATAGTGTCAAGGTTCAAACACTTCTTTCCTTACCAAATCCAAACACATACCATGTTGTTAAAAACCAATACACTTTTTCTTAAAAAACCCACATTACTAATTTCAAAAACAATTTGGAAGAAACCTGTTTTTTTTCATTTCGAAATCACTTTCATTTTCAACACACACACATCGACCAAGTTCAAAACGAAATATAACCAACTGTAAAACATCGGAATGAGGAAGTAGTGTATGTGCCTAACCCGACGACATGGTGGTGAATCATGTCCCAAGTAAGGCATAACACTAAGAGGACCTTAAACCGGGACCCTTGGAGTCCAAATACGTCACCACCCCTTGTGAGGCCGCAACATGAAACGATTCGCCTCCATTTTCATCCCTCAATCTAAAACAATCAAAGACAAAAGACTCAAATACCAAACTACCCCTGGTAACTCTGGTCTCGTTGCGAGCAATGGTGATCAAGCACCGACCCGTAACTTAACTCTTGAGCCCCAACAGTCCTAATCTATTTCTACCAGACACCCCAAATATCAAGACCCACATTTGATACCATTTTGTCTTGAACCAACCCAGGTCGGACCTGATCAGGTCACCTGAGCTGGTCTACGACATGACCCGAAGGGTATTCCTGATCCCCGCGGGCTGGCAACTAGTGTCGGGCATCAAAATTCACCTGTTGGGAACAATTTGGCACATGAGAAAAAGATAAACAGATAAAAAAACTGATGATAAAGATAAAAACATGCAGCAAAAAGAGAATAAAACTAAACATACCTCATTGTGACCTCCTAGGTCACCCCCCAACTCAAGACCACGCTGCTCCAACATTGAGCTGCTGAACAAGGAACCTTTACTGGAAACTGAACCTACAACAGGAAAGATATAATAGGCATGAGAACTGAGATGCTCAGCAGGGATGTCAACAATAAACAACTTAATCCAGCAATTCTCTTTTCCAAAATAGTCCACTGACATAAGTTTGAAATATAGATATGAAAGTAGGGTTTTCACATTATTAAATATGCAACATGTTGTTATCATTTTAAAACCCAACACAAACTACACAACATTTCCAAAATATTTTGTCAATTTATAAATGAAATCCTAAATAGAAAAATACCAAGGCTGGGATACAGTAAAACAAGTAAAAATGAAACTGAAAATAAACCAGCGCAACGAAAAGTAAGCAAGCAATGTAAATAATTCGGTAACCATGGGTGATCATAAACATCCCTTCAAGACCCCTAGACGTGCTTGGTTTCAGAACCACCTATCGGCGTTTGGTGAATCTCCTAAGTCTATAAAAAACTGGCTGCCCTAACTGACCAATCCAGTGGAAAAGCCCGCCTAGCCTAACAACAAATCCATGTTTTACCAACCCGTCTAATCGGGGTTGATCAGAAACTGTCACTCGACCATCTAAAACACTCACCGTAACCCATGGTGGTTATAAAAATACTGTGTAAGTTGGATGTCCCCCACACGCATGACTCAGCTCACTGCACTTGCCTACACCAAACATGGAAGCTTCATATACGTTCTCCCATGAAGGGTTACCCTAGATAATAGCACCCCATATACATATATATATATATATGCATACATGTAAAATATACAATGTGCCAACCAGACTGTCACATCATTCGGTTATCAAAACCACTTTATCAAGCACGTGGAGTTGTAAACTGGGCCTCTCGTTTTACATAATCAAATGCCTTTATGAAAACAATTTCCAAACACTTCTAAAATGACTCTAAACACCACTTTTGTATTTAAAAAACCAAATGGGCATATACTTATGGATTTTTTTGAAGTAAAATCTAAAGAACCACACATAGAGGCCCACATCATTTAGAAAGAAAGATCCGAATATAAAGCGAAGGATTCGAGAAAAATTCCAATTTAAAGAGACGTGAAATCATTTCATCAAACACAATAATTTCCATAAAACTAACCAACACAAGACAAACATGTTCCATAAAATTTTTCAACTAGAAAACACCACTCAAGAAGTCCAACTGTACCATTAGAAGATAAAAGTAGTTAGTTCCAACCAAGTTAGCAAGGTATAAAAAAGTTCATAAATAAAGAAGTATCCAAAAATCCATTTTTGATCAAAACTTTCAACATGAAAAAATACTGTAAAAAGTTAACTATAAAAAAATAGAGGTCTGAAACATAATCTAATATTTAATTAAGTGAACTCAACATTAAGTGGATTAATATTGGGAGCAAGGGCATGGAAACACCTACACATAACTAAGGAACTATTTCAAAGTAGTTTTTAACACTTTTAAACATCGAATAAACACTAAAATGAATAAACTATCAGGATGATAAGGGTGGGAATAACATATATAAATCAAATGAAATCATGAAAGATCCTTTTGAAAGCATAGAAAAGAGAGGAAAGATGGAAATTCATACCTTGAACGATGGTCACAATATGCTTTCAATCTAAAACCACACCTTTCTCATGTGCACAGACTTCAAAATAAAGCGCGCACTCATGGAAACGAACTCGACTCTCGGAAACAACTTCTAAAACCCAAAATAAAGTGGAACAGACCGATGCACCTCTCAATGAAAACCAAGGACTCTAAGATATAAACACGACCCAAAAATAAAGTGTGTAACAAAGCAAGGAATTAAAGGCATCACCTCGGACAGTGGAAGAGATCATGAGAACACGGCTAACCAAGATTTCACAACAAAATAATTATCCATAATACAAATAAAATATAAGGAATTCAAAAAAATTAACGAAAAAAATAAATGAGTGTGCCATATAAAAAAACCCTCACTTTGGATTGTGGCGGCGAACCTAGAAAACACACGTCATGCCAAGATCCCATCCAAATAATCATCCACTTTACAAATAAAATATCATGACTTCAAAACACAACTACGACACTAAATTAATAGTGTGAAGCACAGAGTGATACATCACGGTTTAGTTTAATTGAAGGAACCAACAAAATTAGAATGAGATGCAAAGAATGGATTAACAAAGAGCGGAACAACGGCCTCAATGGAGCAGGGCAGATGCGCTGTGTAATATGGTTCGGGCCATGCCAAAATATGGTGTATCTAGAGTTTGGGTTGGCTGGTCACGCGCTAAGAATGGAGGAATAGAGCCGAAGGAGGGTTGTGCGGTTCTGGTCGAACGAGAGGGGGGGGGCTACTAGAGATCGAGTCATGCTTATGGTGGGTTCGGGCCACCATCGTGAGATATTGCCACCAGAAAACCAGTCGAGTAGGAGGGTCATCAGATTACTGTAGGTGCATGAGAGTAGGTGATGGTCGTAGAAGAAGGGTGGCATTTCGGGAGGCAAGTGCTGTCGGAGCACAGTTTGGCGGGAGGCAGGAAAGGATAGGGGTGCGTGTGTAGAGGCGAGCGGGGAGGCGGGAGCTTAGGCAGAGAGTTGTATTTGCACCAGACGGGCAGTGCGGTGGGAGGCGATCCGCATGAGGGGGAGACCGCACATGGAAGAGGCCATGCCGGATGAAAACAGAGCAGCATGAGGTGAGCGTGAGTGCTGGGCAAGGGTATTAGGCCGGAGGTGGTCGGGTGGTGTCGAGAGGACCATGGGAGGTGGGCTTCACGCAGAGAGGAGCAGGGGTGGCGGGCTGCATCACACAGAGAGTGGGGGGATGGTAGGATGCCCCTAGGGGTTTCCATAAATATATATATATATATTTATATATATATTTAAACAAATTATTTATAATAATAATAATGATAATAATAATAATCATAATATTAATAATAATATAATTATAATAACAATAAAAGTAAGAAGAATAAAAACAATAATCTTATTCATTATATTTATTATTTTATTTTTATTTTTATTTATTTAAAAAAACAACAACATTAATAATAACAATATAGCATTAACACTTTCCTTAATAAACATTTACTAATTAAAAAAATACTAAAAACACTTTTAACAACAAATTAGCATTAAAACATATTAATGAAAATAATAACACTTCCAATAAAAATATTATTATTTTCCACACTACAATAATATTATTATTATCATAGTGCCAACATTTAACCCATTTTATTTTTATAAAATTTTATTTATTTTAAACATTAGATAACTAAATAGGTATGTGGATAGATCACGTGGCTACAACCGACCATGCGAGTCCCGCACGCTAGTCTGAACCGCCCCAAATATATATATATATATACATATATTAAATGATAAAAATAAAAGAGTCACGTTCACCCCGCACCATGGAAAGGCTATCAAAAACCAATTGATAATTAAATAAAATAATTTATGGAGTCGGGGTGTGACATTACTGATTTCATTCATTGAATTTCAAAACTCCTAGAGACACAGTTCACATCAGTATGTAAAATGTGGTTCAATAAGATGAATGTTTTTTTTAAGTATGAAGTTTTGAATTTTATTTACCACGGTTAAAAATAAATATGGAAATTAAAGGTAAAAATTATAATATAATTACCCAAACACATGTACTAATATTATTGGATTAGTTTTTTGACCAAAATAAAACTTATTATTAAAATATTATCCTCTTTTTTCCAATTTTATTATATTACGACATTTATTTTTATTTTCATTAAATAAGAGTTAAAAGTTGAAAATTAAAACTTAATTAATTAAACAATTTTTAATATAGGGTTATATGTAATATAATTTTTTCTATAAATATTCATTTGAAATATAAAAATATTTTTTACATCATGGAATTTAATTTACAAATTTCAGACATTAAATAATTAAATTTATTTATGACACAATGATGGTTCAGTAATTACCATATTAACAAAATATTAAAGTAATTGATATTATAAATATTAAAATAAATGTAATTTGTGTCTTTTGATGCATTACACAAATTTTGTAGCATAATATGACACGTTAGGGTTTATTTAATGTATTTGTTTCGATGTAATCACATTTTTTTTACTTTCAAAAATAAACCGAATACAAAATAGTGTCAAAATTGATGAAAACTATTTTTTAAAGAAAATACTATATTATTAAATAATATATTATTTTTAAATATATATGGAGTGGCTGAAGTACTTATATAATTATAGATATTTCATTAATGAACCACTTGAGGTTCTATTTTCATTTAATTGTATGTTTATTATCCATTTAATATAAAAATACAAGAAGACATGGTTTAAGTTAAAATATTTATCTAAGTTTTAAATCTAAATGATAAGGTTAATATGGTGACCTAATATTCTCTAAAACCTATATATTGAGATTAGTTTCACCCATATCCACATTATCCAAAATATAAATCCATTTTTATCAATTATAAACCCAATGATATTTTATAATAAAATAATATCTCAAGATTTTCTTAAAGTGACCCTCACCTCTCTTATAAAAAGGTACATCCCCTTCTCTTAAATTCACACCTCCAAAGCCATTTTCCTTGATGAAAACCTACAAAAATATATTCCAAAAAATCATCAATTCAACCTATAGGTCTAACGTTGATTATAAAGCCATGACAAAAAGCCCTTTTATCAAATCAAAATGAATCACTTAAAGAAAAGGTGATTATTTCATCACCTATTTAAAAGTTCTTTCCTTCTTCCACTACCTATTTATTTTTTTCCTTACCAAAATAATAAATCCAATAACTTATATATAATTTTATGTAATTATAAATCAGTTATAACCATATTCATTATTATATACATCCATTGAATGAAAAATTCCCCATACGTGTGTACGTGCGGCTTACCGTCTCCACATCATGGTGTAGTTTGTTATTCAACACTTCATTATTTGGATGGTAATAATAATCAGTATAATTGTTTTAAATAGTAAATATAACATGTTAATGATTCTCTATATATGATATATCATCCAATTACATAATATTTCACCATTAATAGAATGATTTTTTCATTCGTGTGTACGTACGTATTATATTCTCCACGAATGTGATGAGATTCATTCTCCATTGTATTCATTAAAAAATAATTTTCATTATATGATTACAAATAATGTTAAAGAATTTAATTTCATTATGGTTATAAAAAAATAAAATCTATCCATAACAAACATGACATTTTAAACAAAACATATAAATGAAAATGAATTAGTTATAACCTGAAACAATTATACTACCAAAATTTTATTAACAAAGCAACATTAGAAGATCATATAAGATATCATATTTATTTATATAGTTATTTTATAATTAAATAAAAATTATTTAACTATTATACATGATTTTAATGTACCCTCGACCATGGAAAATAACCAGGTAATATTTAATTTTATAATATCTTTATTATTTGTGGTTTTCTGTACGTATGTATCTACTGAGACATCTTTATCACCCACATCCATGTTTCATAAAATTGTTTTTAAAAACATAATGAATATTTCCTACAATATGGGTAAAGATCATTTAAACCCTTATTTTATTATTTATATAATTTTTTGAAATGAATCTATCTATTATTTTCGAAATAAGGTACTTTATGAAATTTTCACAAAATTTAGGAAAGAATGACTTTAAATTTATACTATGGGTGCAACTATTTTCCATTTAAGGATCCCATAGAAGATGATATGAATATTTTAAAAATATTTTTTTTATTTTATAATTATTTTACTTTTAAATGATTTCAATATATAACGAAATATTTATCTCAAATATTTTTGATTTCATTTATGTCAACATCCTTTGATGGTTTTTGGAATTGTTTGAACAAGATTTATTACGGTACAACATTCCATATTGTATTGAAGGTTTTTTGATATGTTTGATTTTGGATGGGTTATTTTTATACCATTCATGGTTTATGGTTAAGGTATTAACATTCAGTATTCTAGTTTTATTACGAATGTTTATTTTATGTTTAATCCATTTCATATGAGGAATGAATTGGACATAATAAGTGACAGGAGGAGCCTGCTATAGCACCTCAATGTATCATTGGGACTAATGAAAAAATTGTTGTCTTGGAAGAAGGCCCTGAAAAATTCTTATTTTTAGTCCTGTAATGAGGTTTTGAATATGTGGTTTTGATGTCTCAGATTATGAATTCCATCAGTATGAAATTAGATATTGATAGTACATGTTATTATTTGACTACTAGAATATCAATGTGAAAATGTAAATGGAAATATATGATTTATATTTACCGTATTATGCATACATTTATATTTACAATGAATTTTTTAGTCCTATACCTTAAATTAAATGCTTTTATTCTTATTTATGAATGTTTCCTGTACATTTTGACCCTCACTGAGCATCTGATATCACTAATTTATGATGTTTTATTTTTCCCAGGATATGAAGAAATATATTACGATTGACCTGCCAGAATACGATAAGGGTTATGAGTGTGTTCGAAGGACACATAATTTTTTTGTTTTTTTCAATTCATAATGTAATGAAAAAATGTATGTATGTTTCTAGTACCACTTTGGATACTAAAAAAATCGGCCTTTCAAGACATGTTCTCTTTTGATCCTGCCAATGATATATAATAATTTACTGACTCCGGGGAACTATGGTCGGGGCATTATATTTGAATTGTTAATATTTTATTTTAATTATATTTTAATTGGTAGATAAATTAAATTATTATTGTATGAAATCCATTTAAAAAATATAATATATATATATTGATACCCACATCATAAATTGGATAAAAAAAATTCAAAATAGAAATTTCTAAATGGGAAATCAAGTGAAATAACACATTTATGTGATTCTGAATATAATCGACTAAATTAGATAAAAGTGGATAATTAAGACATAGAGGAGAAAATATCATTACAGATGATGGATATTATTCCTATCAATTATATACATTTTTGGAAAAAAACTCATCAGGATAAAATCATTAAAATTTAAAATTCATTTTCTAACAATTGGAAGATAACATTACATGAAATGAAATTTTAGCGTGTAGAAATTAAATCATAGATGAATGAATTTCATTTAGAGGAATCATAATAAAATAAATGTGATTTGAGTTAACAAAATACCTTATTTCTTTAGAAAATTTTGAATCAAAATAACATGATATAGAGACCATGAAATTTATAATTAAAATCCTATGAAGATGGAGCTATTCAATAAACATGAATGAAATTACAAGGTGAATAATCCAAAATAAAGTAAAAGCAGTCATGAAGATATTAATCATATAAATAATCGACCTTAAAATTTACATATTCATGTGAATTTAGAAAAGAATTTAGTTTCATATATCAATTACCTTTTATATTTAGAGTTTTAGATAAATATGTAAATAATCAAATATGAAACACCTATAATTTACCTGATGACAACTTCATCTCAATATAAAATTTTCCAATTGAATTTTTATTTAAAATAATTATTATTTTTAAGTGATGATAAATATTCATGACATTAATCTTGAATATTTTATTTTTATTTCCAACCTCTAATCTATGTTATTTTTTTTAATAAAACTTGTGATTATCCCAAAAAACACACTAAGGGACTTTTGAAAAAAAATATTATTACAGTGAAAATCATAGAAACCCATAATAACAAAATTTCTTCATAACAAACCTATTTACCTAGAGCTTCCATTATATTTATTTCAAATGGATTATTTTTATTACCTTTTAAAACCAAATGTTATCCATTAAAAATAATTAAGAATCATTGTAATGTCATATAGAGATAGTGGTAAATGATCTTCATATTACTCTTAAAAGTTGTAATGATGATATGTATGACTTTGAGGATAATTATCTGGTGAGCATATTTAATTACCATTTAAATGGATATCTATAATTTGTATCACCTATCATATAAAGTTATGTAATGGATATTAACCAATCATAACATGAGTTATAATGTGGATCAACCGTTCATATCTTGATCTATAATGAGGATAAACTATATTATATGTTATATCGATCTCACATGTCATCATAAATAATTTCTCATGACTATTTCTCATTTTAACCATTTCAAGCATGTAATTTTTTTCATATAATAACATATAATAAACATTTTTACCCATATGAAAAAAAATTCGGTTATTAAAATACATTTTTTTTACAAAATCAATTTTATCTTCCCAAATACATAGTAAAAAGTAAAGAGGGTTTAATTCATTGAATATTACATAACATTTTTTAATAGATTCCAATATTTAATAATTTATTATAGTCTCACAAACACATATTTTCATTTTATATGTTATTATAGGAAATATTATTTTATAAAAATGAAATTCAACAATTTTGAAAAAAATAAACTTTTTTATTTAATTTTTAGAATGTCAAAATTGAAAGAAAATCCATTTAAAATTATTTTCTATCTGTAAAAATTGTTTTAAAAATAAATTTTTATAAAAAATAATTATAAGAGAAAGATATAGAAAACAAATAATTATCGCATTAATAATGTGTTATTTTGTTCGTGAGTATTAACACGAGTCTAATCGATCACATGTACTTTTATGCCATCTTAAATAATAAAAATATGGTAATTATTTTCATTATTAATATCATTTTTCATTTTTATTTATAATTTTATTTTATCTTCTAAAAATTTCAACACAATTAAATAATTATCTATGTTTACATTGGTTGGTTTGATGTTAATCATACTTTATGTCATAAATAACTTAATTTGGATGATAATGGATAAATTGGTCATTATTACATGATGTACATAATAATAATCATGAGTGATATTTCATATTTTTATATAAAATATATTTTAAAAACCAACAATGAATTATTGGTATGAAAATTGAACTAATTCAAAAACATGTATACATTAGGTCATACATTTGCTTGAATTAAATTCCCATTTTTCAATGATTACTATGGAATGAAGATAAAAAATATTTTACCTTTATAGAGTGATAATAATTTCACAATTAACATATTATTTGCTTAAATATAATTATATATAATATATTTGATGTGACAATGAAAAAATAATAACATCTCATCATAGAGGTGGTAATTCTAGAAGTATAAAAAACGTCATTAATTGATTCAGTATATTGATGGTTATATATAAAAATATATATTAATTTTAAAAATTATTAAAATATCATTAGGATAATATATATTAATTATTTCAATCATTCATAGTAACAATGGGTTGAGATTTTGTGAAATGAATACCATTGGTTCATGAGGTTGTAGTGTTTTATACTAAAGAATGGGTTTTTGTATCCAGTTTGATAGATGTACATATTTATGGAGGTTATTCAGTTAAAATAATAAAATATCAGTATATGGGAGAAAATTATGTTTTTATATAATAATGGTATAATATTATAAGAGGTTTTGAAAATAAAAAATACAAAATGCTTGGTTAATAACAATGCATTTTCAATGGATGACCTCATTTGTATTGAACCAAATTCCAACCATTGATAAATATATAATACAAAAAATAATTTTAAAATAGTGTAAGTTAAGAGTTTAAAGATTATATGAATTTTTTCCAAATGGAAATAATTTTATGATTTGTTGAAGATAGGATAGGGTGGAAATTATAAGGTGGTGAAAGGATGTAGTTCGAATTGTTGAATGGAAAAAGATATAACCACATTGTAAAAATGGTATAATGATAAAAAATAGACCATTATAGTGATTTATATTGTATAATATTAGAAAATGGACATATAATTGATTTTATACATTTTTTGGCCATTTTAACCATTTTAACCATTGTTTGACCTGTTGTAATCCCAATTTAACCGTAACAACACTAAAATATTTTTTAAATTTTAACTAAGGGTTATTACCAAAAACTAATTTTATCTTATTATGATATATCAAATATTATTATTAAAAATATGGAATAAATTTTTCCTAATTAAATTTTTTTTAGTCAAATAATTAAATTTAAAATTTTACCATAACAAATGATGAAATATATATTTTTTAAAAATTGATTTTTCACGTATAATATTTTTTCATATAAACTATTTGAAAAATAATTATCATAATATGAATTTGAATTCATATATATATATATATTTTATTTACAATTATTTTAAACAATTACCCTTTATTATTTTTTAATTAATTAAAATATAGATACATTATACACATTAAAATAAACTAAAAAATGAATTTTTATACCAAAAATGAAATTATACTAAAATTTTTAAACTGGATTTAATTTAATTAATTGGATTATATATAATTAAATAATACGAATTTTAATTTAAATAAATTAAAAATCATAATGAGAAATCTTTTAATAAATAACTTATTGAAAATTTCTTATAGTTTTACAAGAAATTATACTTCTCACAACTCACAAAAAAATAGATATGTTCTAAAAGATATCAATTTTTCAACCTGTTTTATTTATTATATGATTGTTAAAAAAATTAAATTATACTTTTTGAATTCAAATTCATTAATTTATATGATAATACGATGAATTAAATCCCTATAAATATTATATTAATTTAATAATATTTAATGTATGATTTAAAGATTACATAATATTTTTATAATGAATATGAGAATCTAAAATAGAAATATTATTAAATATGAATATTATTTATTATATGAGTAACTTTATTGTAAAATTCATCACCAATTTTTTTAATTTCATCATGGTAATTTTTTTAAAATATAAAATATTGTTAGATATCTATTCCTCATATAATTTTAGATGCCTATATATGTTCATCAAATATATGGGTTTTCTATAAACAAATAATTCTATGAATTTACTTATTCAAAACAAATTCCTCACAAAGGATAACAATATATATATGATATTACTCCTAATAAATATTCTCTTCTAACAGAACTTCTTTAGGGAACAAAAAATCATATGAATTTGAAACATATTTACAACAAGTTGAAACATGAAATATATAGTGTAAATATAATAAACATAGTATAAAAGAACTTATATTGGAAACTAAGACTATTTTATCTAGTATTTCCTCTGATCAAATAAAATATTAACAAAACATACCATATCTATAAAAATTCATGTCCCTAATCCATGGACATACCCTGAATATCCAAGATCACTTACCTCTAAAGAAAATTAGTTTCTCCAGTTTTCAATATAACATTTATAATTTGATTAAACCTGACACATATTAATATAAATGATCTATAGGTTATCAATAATTTCCACTACCAACTCTTGTTCCATAAAATTTGTTTCACCAACATCAACCAAAAAAGGTCTCACCTGAAACAATTTTACATATAATACCATAAAAGATACCATATATATACTATAATGAAAACTGTTTTTATATGAATAATAATATTGGAAAATATAATTATCCACACATCAATAGTAATCTATTCCTCAAGAATTATTCATGTCATCCATGGTCTAAATTTTTCACTCATAATATCCATCATATTGATGATAATAGGATGCAAAAAAAATTAAATTAGTACGAATGGATTTCTGAAGTCCTTTCAAAAACATTCATGTGTACCTAGGATCATGGTTTGATACAATGGATATATTAACTCCACCAAACCTTAAAATATACTTGAAATATATTTAATAAATTTCTTCTAAAGACAAATTATCTTCAATGGCAAGGAAATTCTTATATTTACATAATTGATTAAAAATAAAGAAAAATATTTATTACCTCATGATGTCATTTGTAATCCAACAATAAAATCCGATGATATATTCTCCAATATCAACACTATCACTGGAAATGTCTTTAGTATCTAATTATGTGATTGAAATTATAAAGGAAATTATTTACAATTAAAAATTTTATGGTAAATTATGAAATATCCCATCTCACTCTATCTGACCAACAATATTCAATGATATATTTACATATTAGTGATACAATAATGAAAATAAAATAAGAAACTATTAGATTCATTCAATAATTATCAATTCAACTAGAAATAAAAATGGAACACACAACATTTTTATAAATAAAAAAACAACTTCTTTTTAATTATAAATTGATGAAACAAACACTTCATATCCAACAATACTGATTTTGGTTAAACATAATCATCATAATAATTTTTCATTATTCTTTTGAGAATAGATGATTTTATTAAATCATAAAACAAAATAGAGGAGTTTCCTACATAAAAAATTTATTATAAAAATTTCATCAAATCACTAAAAAATGGTCATGTTCAAGACATAAAATGGTAAATGAGGAATTATTATTTTAGATCTTGGAAAATAATATTTTTTCATCATAAGAAGATAGTGAGTCATGAAATAATAATCCAAGGTGCATTCCGGCCATTATCTCAATCTCATGATCAATTAGTTCAATGTGAATACAATAAATCTCATGAGTTTTATTTTAAATAATATTATCACCTTGGTTAGTTGATACTACATTCTACCTATTTCCTCTAAAAAACCATTGTATATAGGAAATTTTTATAGAATCAAATTATGTAAACATAAAATTAAAATAAACTATAACCATGTATTAAAATATATTAAAGTAATAAAATTACGTTATCTTATCCTCGATGTTTCAAAAAACATTGATCTGATACCAAAAATGTAGATTCACCCTTAAACATTAAAAGATCATGTGACATTACAGTAAAATTTAGTTTTCTACATAAATATATTTATGGTATATTGTAGTATAAAATTATTTAATACCAAATAAATAAAAAATAAAAAAGTGGACACATTTACTCAGAATCAGTTTTTGAAAAAACATAAATATTTTAAAATATTATATGTTTACTTTCAGGAAAAAGCATCATGAATTTAAACAAAACTTCATATTTTGAATTCATTATCCATAAATCCTATAAAAAAAATTAAAAAACATGGGATAAACCCAAAAATATTATTAAAGTAAAAAAGAATAGATCTGGTAGTCTATTGAGAAAATTAAACCTCTCATATTCCATTTCATAAAAACCATCTTTCATTATTTCGTAATAGAATCGCCATTTTTTTGAAAACAAAACATTTTTATTTTTAAATACAATATTTTTACATGAAAAATATTTATAAGGAATAGAAAATACATGTAAGTTGTATGGGATGACATCTATATAGAACCCTTACAAAATTTAATATCCATACTATAGACATTAAATATTTATCTCTAGAAAAGATAATAATTTCCCAATGCATTGGAGAGTTATAATGGGTATCAAACCTCATAAGTTTAACAAATTTTTTGATCAAACAATCATATATTGATCGATAATTGGGTCCAATAAGTCAAATTATGATATTAAATGTGGCTCAACCCATATTTTAACATTTACCAGCATTAACTATTTATCTTAAATAATTCCCATGGAAAATATAATTTATTAACAAATTTATTATTTTATATATTCATTATAAAACATTTGATATCACATTTAACCTAATATGAAAAACTAAAGTGGATTTTGAAATACATTTTCTTTTTAAAAACATTTTTTAAAAGAATACAATAAATAAAAATGAAATGGGGGATTTATTTTATTTTAATAAAACCTGAGAAAATGATATTTCAACAAATTTTGAAATATGTTTTCACTGTATACATTGAAATAAATAATTCCTTTTGAATTTTATAAATAAATTGGTAAATCATATAAAAGGATTATATCATTGAATCCTATTAAATTAATATAAATGATACATAAAAATTAAATTTATAATTACATGATGTCCATAAATGTTTATTCGTAATATAGCTTTTGAAATATGTCCATGGAAGAGAAATAATTATAAATTATGTATTTAAACTATTTAATATGAAGTTTGAATTTAATGATTCCATTACAATGATTTTAACTTTTCACATGTTCATTTAAATTCCTTAATATCCTTATATTAATTAATTACTTGATTAAGAACATATTTTATGTTCATTCTTTATTTTATGTTCGGTATTAACTTACTATATAAAATTACTTATACATATAAAATTACATTAGTAGTTTTGATGATATTTGGTTTCAATCGAAAAATTTCATTGGTAAGCTGAATATGTTAATTTAATAAAATATTTCATCATCTAAATAATTAAATAAATGAAATAGCTATCATATTTATACAATATCATTAACTTTTTATCCCATTATGTAATGTGGTTATAAAAAATTAACATTTTTTCAATAAATGTGATGGTATGACATATATATATATATGCATTAGTAACATTTCCATTTTTTTACAAATTATAGCACAATGTTAGTTGTTATTTTATATTTATATAACTAAAATAATATTATACAGTCTTGATTATTCATTTAAATATTCCTATATTTATCATAAATATTATATGGGGATAAAAAAATAAATATATCACTTTGTGGAGGTGGTAGTCAGTATATACGTATGAACGATGTTATGATTATTATGTGAATGGAAGGGAACAAAAAATTGATTTATTTTTTTTATATTTATATAAACATCATTAATATAATATATAAACATTAAATACATAATTTTAATTATTTAAGAGAAGGGATGATAGAAAAATAATGACATCAATTTGCAATGCTATAGTCTTCCATTCAAATTAAAAGGTTTTAATTTACCGTTTTATGGATGAATATATGGATGTTGGTTTTGAAAATAACATAGAAACATCAAAATAATTTATAGATACTTATATTAATATATTTTTATTCTTGAATAAGATATTTACGATGTGGAATTACTAATAGAACAACATTGATACCTAAGAACAATGAATTTTCATCTAATGTCAACATCAGGTTTTCACTAAAATCCAACATATGATATTTTTATATATGAGAACAATTTATTTAAAACATTGGTATATAAGTGAGGTGTTTATATGTGAATATTTATTTATTAAAATGGATATGATGTTCTGAATATGATAATATATTGGATGACCTTTTAAATTTAGGGGTGAAGAAATTGCATAAATTTATTTCAAATAGAAATGTTATACCTAAACATTACACATTCCCAAATAAATAAAAATGGATAATTTT
This sequence comes from Viscum album, assembly GCA_963277665.1. Lineage (NCBI taxonomy): Eukaryota > Viridiplantae > Streptophyta > Magnoliopsida > Santalales > Viscaceae > Viscum > Viscum album. The sequence continues at coordinate 648,381,397 of OY728126.1, read as the reverse complement.
TTAGACTTCTATAAGATAAGGGTATATTATTCCCATCAAATAAATTTTTTAGATGTTATTATGTCATTTTATCCTTTATATTTTTATCGTGTTCCCCATTAATCAAATTTCTACAAAAACAAAGGTAAACGATTTTTACTATTTTTAAAATTTATTATATCAAAGAAACTAATTTTAGAATATTATATAATATATATTATATTTATTAAAAAAATGTACTAAATATTTTCAAATACAATTAATTTAATTTGAAAATTTTAATTTATAATAATTCCTTCATATTCAAAGAAACAAATATGTTTTCAATACATGTTATTTGCATGCATATACTGATTTATATTTACTATATGACTAGTTATTGTCCTTATATGAAATGAAATTCCAATATAATTATACATATTATATAAATTTTGTTATAATCATCCATCATTCGGGGTTGTATTAGATTATTAAAATGGGGAAACAATATCTACATTAAAATGGATTTACGAAAAAGGTGATTTTAATCCAAAAACATTACTTATACTAAAATACATCATAAATATGGTTAAAATATAATTAATTATATGAGATAAAATTAATAACATATTATGTTAATTTTACTAAATGTATTGGTATAATGTGATGTTTAAATTAATAATTTATTGAAAATAATATACAGTTTGAAAAGATTCTTATTTATAATTATTCATTAGAATGTAAATATTTTAAAAATAAATCACAAAAATTAACCTTAAATTAATTTTGAAGTTCTAATTTCAAAAAATAACCATTCATATAAATTAAATGTATATTATTTATTATTAAATCATTTATGTAAAATCCTGACATTATTATAATGTGAATGGAAACCCATGAATTGTTCAAATGTGAACGATTTGTAGCACACCTATATTGACGGAAAAATTATGAAAATAATCCTTATCAAATATAAACACAATAAAAAAAACATGTGGTGAATAGAATGTTAGTCATAATGAATGTAATTGATATTCAAAACCATTCTAAATATCATAATCCATGGAGTATGTAACATTGAAATAAGGGATTATATGCTATAAATTTGAAATACGTGAATAGAAATATGTAATAATAATATTTAATTCAATGTGAATATCATATATAACATATGAGAATAATAACCAAGTGTAGCAATATTATCCCAATTAAAGAAAATTATGTTAGAAAAACCCATACCTTAAATATATCATTTATTAATATTCTCTAACCTCTTGTATAATAGTAAAATATTTCATAATCGTATAAATATAAATATTATTTATTTCTATAATATTTTTTAAACATAATTAAGAATAATTTTTTAAAAATATAACAATATTTCAAGTTTTAAATTCATCAAAAGATGTCATTATAGTCGATTGTTATTTTTGTATGTGTATTGTAATAGTTGTGTATATTATATTATATAATCAATTTTAATCATTTTGTGACCATTACATATAATAAAATATATTTTTATGGTAATTTATAATTTTATAACATCATATCATATTTATTTTGATATAATTTAAGACATTGAATTTAGTGATGAGCCAGATTATTTAATTTCAGTGAATAAAAAAGTTGTAAAATAATAATATTTCTAATAAATATATAGAATTTAGAGTAACATAAACAAAACACTACATTATATTTGATTTCTAATATGTATAGTTTTAAAATTTTCATAGTCTTATATGATGGAAAATTATTGATATATTCTAATATGTGGATCAATTGACCAAAACAGGGACAAGATATTATTCATGAGGGGTATATTTAAGAAAGTTAATCATTTTGAAAAATATAATTATTATAAAATATTTATTAAACAACATATATTTTTACACTTTTTGATATCATATTTAGTAATTCTTGAAAAAATATTAAAATACAATATGAAATATGAAATACACCAATTTTGTTGAGGTTGTTGTCCACTTGTAAACACAGGTGAGGCATTCGTTTAAATAGTATATAGAAGATAAAATATTTGTAATATAACTACATAATCCTAATATTATTTTATTTATTATTAAAATTAGGTATAAACAAAATTTCATGAATATTATTATGGATAATATGAAAAATTGATCATTCCGCTTAAAGTGATTGTGGTATTAGAAAAATGTGTGCAACACTATTCTATTATAGAAGGTTAAAATGGGAGAAAAAAATAGTTATTCCATTTTAATGGTAATTTTTCTGAATAATATTAATAAAAATGTATCAAACGTTAAGGGATTTAGTATGTTATAGGTGGATAAATAATAAAATAATTAATGGAGTTTGATTGATAACATTACCCCTCCAATTATAAGTTCTTCATTTCGATACACAATAAATCCACAACATTCTCAACTAGAAAGATCAAGGTTCATATGATATGGGAATATGGTTGAGTATCCACTATGGAAGATATTGATCTACTACAATATAATTGGTATATAATTCAGAAATATGTTATCAACTTCAATATGTTAAGTAAAAGGTATTTTAATAAATACCTATTACTTTTTAAATTATAGTGTGACCCTGAAATGTCACGATTTACATTTATATTTTATTATTTTCCATCAATTTCATGTTTTTTAATATTTTAGAAATTTTTTGTTAAAGTGAGCAGAATATAGATTTTTATTCCCAATCCAATCATTACAAACATGGTTTAGGGGGATCAAAAAGGTCACCATTACATCAGGACATTCCTAGTTTTTTTCCTGTGCATAGTTGAGTTACATGAATTCTAATTGTTTTTATAAAAACCATTTATGGGATATAGGAAATAATGTATGTTATCATCGTATCATGAAATATATAGAATCCCATTAATTTCACACATGGATATTACATATTATTTGATAAATAATATTTACATAACATAATATTCCATTATTGAGTTGTATATGTCTATAATATTTTGAAAAATGGACACAAAAAATGGGTTTCTATGTGAATCACATTATCTGCCATTATGTTCTTCATAACATTCAACATTCATGGACATATCATACATAATAAATTTATTCAAAACATGTAGATTTTAAAAAGATTAATGGGTGATCAATTGTTATCAATTAGTGTAAACAAAGATATATCAATAATTATATTATCATGACTAAAGACAAGAGTATGAAAAAATGTGAAAAAAATTCAATAACATAAAAAACAAATTAATATTCATAATCAAGATTCATAGAATAAAAATTGATAGTTCATAGGTATTTATATATAAAACAATTAAATAACATGAACCCTTAGAGAATAAAAATAACATAAAACAAATATTTGTGGACAACAGACTCTTAAAAAACTGTAAACATGGATAAATACAAATAGGTTCACTTATTTTTGAATGTACATGAAATCCGGCCCCCAAATATAACGAGGGTCATAAAAAACTTTTCAACACATACTCTTATAGATAAGAATGCTGGGTTTATAAATAATGTTTTGGACATGAAATTATTATCAATTCGTAAATATATAAACATGAAAAGGGCTAGTAGATAAACTTATGAACATGAATATGGGTGAATTCATAACATTAGAAAATGGAATATATTTCTTCCATAACACAATTAACTTGTTATTAATCATCCATTCCCCAATAAATTGGAGGTATATATAATTTTAGTCTTATGAATCTCAAAATGAGATAAATAAATTTGTGCATAAGAAAATAATTAAACATTCATCATAACATTATATAATAAATGATAGAATTAAATAGGATTTTAGCAATATTTAAAAAACCATCATAGAATAATAAATAGAAAACAAATGGGTTTCAAAAAAATATCCTCCTAAAAAACCATAAAATATCTAGTGGAATAATACATATTGTACGACTAGATTATATACCTAGTAAAACATTTTTAACACTAATGATCATTATCATTGATTAATAATAATTCCATAAAAAAGTCATTATAATTTTTAAGAGGAATGTATACACTCAATTTTTTAAACTCTTCAAAATATATAGGAAAAACTATTATATTAGAGAAAACCTATTCTTTTAATTTAACAATGATATAATATATGGAAATATTTAAATCATTCAATGATATTAAGGGTATAAAATATTTTTTTTCAATAAATATTAAAATGATGATTCTATTCACCTTTATATTATAAAGTCACAATTCCTAATTTTCTAAAATGACTAGACGATTTATATTAAAAAATTTTGTTAAAATGTCAAACAAGGAGGAAAATTACTCTATGTAATATTTTTTTAATATTATAATCATTATATAAACCATTTCCAGGAATCATGGAAATAAAGAGAATAGATTTTTCATTGAATATAAAGAAAATGTGGAAATTACATAAAAACAATCTTTTGGTCTCATTAAAAATTAATTTTAGGAATATTAATATAAATAATTTTTTATATATAAATAACCATAGGAGAAAAAATAATGATTTTCCTAAGGAATAGATGTTAGGATTTTATCTACTTAATTTTAATCATAATCAATCATTATAATCAATGTGATTGTAACATATAACCTCTACCATTTTGGAATGATCTAAATTATATTCCCCATGATGTAATTAATTATTTATGGATATTTATATCTATTAATTTTTCTTATAATTAACTTATAATAAAATCAAGTTTTATATATAATCCATGAAAAATAAACAATATGTGAATATGGAACTTGTCTCGTGGAATTAATTGTGGGAGAAATGCATCTCACCTCAAATATTGATATCCTTCACACACCTGAAAACCTACTATAAAATAAATATATTTTTATTATAAATAAATTATAGTGACACACATATATATAAAATACCATGTATGATTACATGAAACCCTTTCATCAACCTTTAAACAATAATTATTTAAAAATAAATATTATAGGTGATATGTTCTTTATTAGTCATATATATTTTTGTAAATTAATTCTTTGTCCCTGTGTTTTTATCATAGATCAATAAACTAAAAATTAATATAAACAGAATAAATATTATACAAATTAAAAATTTACATATTTATGGTCATCCATAAAAGTTAAAGATAAAAAATGTGTTACACTTTTATTGTAGACGATAAGCTATATGTACGCATAAATACCATTTTTATTTTTCATCACATGGAAAAATTAATAAATAATAAAATAATAAAAAAATTCTAATTTAATAAATTATATATATATATTAATTAATAATATCTTTTTTTCCTTCCATTTCAGAAAAGTGAAAATCATAATACATCACTTTGTGGCAACGGTAGTCCACATGTACCCATGGGTGTTGTTATTGTTTTATAAAAAATTTAAAAATTTAAGAAGCTGAATATGGTATTATGAATTCATAAGTTAATTTTTTTTCATTAATATCATATATATATGCATTAAATAAATCATTATTTAAAACTGGGAGTGGTGTTGATGGAAAATTAATTACATCAGTTCACAAGCTCATAGACCTCCATATACATGATTAATAGATTCAATAACAAAATATGTATGATGAAATGGGTATTTTTCATATAAAAAAAAAATAAAATATCCACATATCATGGAAATGGATATTATTATATATTAATGGTGTAATAATATTTTAACAAGAATGAACCTTTAATTAATTGAAAACTCTTGGTTAATGATTATTCCTTGTCTTTGTAGAACGTCTTTAGTTTGAAAATTAAGTACATATTAGGAGGGTTAGTAATAAATATATTTCCTCTCAGACATGTGTATTTATGGATGCATGAATGGTATTTATGATGTTCGTGGTCAATCAAAGTGGGTTTGATGTTTATGGGGGATATGAGCGTGCATGAACATTTTAAGTAGAGGAGAGGAGAGACTGTGAATTGTATAGATGAATATATTATACAAACATTTTACACAAGAAATAAAAACCCAAATAGATCAATATTGAACATTATATGATATAATGTTGAATTAAGTCCATAAAATCATGATTTTAGATGGTATAGGTTATCTATACACTAATATTTTTATTTTAGGACCTATTAAATCCCTTTTAACCATAACTATTATAATTATTTTTTAATATCATTATTATTCATTATTATAAAAAATTATGTTAGAATTATTTTATAATATTAATAATGATCATTAATATTAATTAATATATATTTTTAATTAATTTTTAATATTTTTATAAATTTAATTTACAATCAAACCCATAGACTTATCGAAAACACCTTTTTCCAAAGAAAATGATTTCATATGTATTGAATGTTTTTATTAAAAAATTAAATATAAAAATAATTTATTTTTTATATATTGGATTTATCATGTTATTATTGATCTGATTATACATTTAATACCATCATTAAATTTTTTTGACTTTTAGATACTTTAAATAAAACTGATGTTTTTATTAAAAATCTATATTATTCACTATTCATTGAAAAAATAATCATTTCATATAGTTATTAAAAATCAATCTATGATAATATTGACATTTTGACTTTGAAAATGAAGATAATTAGGTAAAATAATCAAGGTTAAAGTTATTATTCTTTTTGAAAATAAAATAAAATTAATTTTTTATCGTGTCATAAATTTTCAAAGCATTTGAAAACATTAATAGAATGTAAGATCCAATTTATATATATATTCACATTATATAAGTAAATTATACCTAATTTTGATTATTTTTATTATTTTTATTCATTTCCCATGTATAATTTCACTGTTATGTCAGTTTTGAAGAAATAATAATATTTAATGTATATTTTAGTTTCTTAAAACTTGTGGTTGTTTGTAATAAATTATATAGAATAAATTTATGTTATTGGAATCAATAATTTAATAAAATTTGATAGTTTTACATTTGAAACCATTAAAAATATATTTCACATATAAAATTATTTTTTCAAATATAAACAAAAAAAGGATTATTTTTCATCATCGTATCTTCAAGATCCCATGTAGCTTATTCGAATTCATTGTTTCAGAACACATATTTATGATATCAGTGGACATGTTTCATTTCAATTTCCCTCTATAGTCCACAATCTAGGATAATTTTTTATAATAAGAAATAACTTTAGCCATTGTAATGAACTCTGTGTTTGGTATATGTGAATGGTTAGGTATATACATCACTAGGAGTGATGCATGGAACACAACCTGACCTTGGGAGAGGTTCGGTAGATGCACATTGTGATAATCCACTCTCCCTAATTGTCCAAGAATCCTGAAGAAGAAACATACCTATAGAACAACATTCCTTTCATATGTCATCTCAAAACCTTAATCCGTGGAGAAATTCAAAGAAAAATTCTCTTACCCACATCAAATTCTAGATCACCTGACGATTATGACCAAAAAAAAATTTCACCTCTGAGTTACCATGACAAGATGTTGAATGGAAATAAATTTTCTTCAATTTTTGAATCTTTTTCAATTACTAGTATATTTATATCATAAATTTCATCATATCGTATTGGTGTTCTACAATTTTATCCATATATAGCTACATACTGTGACATATGAATACCCAAGTAAAAAATATTTTTTTAAGAAACTCATATAGAGGATTGTATTTGTCCCAAAACCCTATGAAATCTAATGAACATGATTATATCATATCATTTATGGTTTTAATAATTCACTTATATTGACCCTATTAGTATGGATGAAACAAATTAATGAAAATTAAATTTATATCAAGGGATTTATATAGTTTTCATCAAAACATTAAGGTAAAACTCGAGTCCTAATTATATATATAAGAATGTTTTGATCCATGAATCATTAAAATATTTTTAATGTGTATTATTAAAATACTATCAATAGATATTTCCTCTTTGATAAAAATAATTTGTTTTGAATTTTTTAGTTGATTGACTACAACTATTATTGGATGTGACCATTAAATTTTTTAGGGAGTGTGACAACAAAATCTATGGTCTTGTTTCCCAATGTCCATTTTGGTATGGGTAATTTTTTTGACATATCATTTTAAATTTTTATCTCAATATTAAATTTCAAAAATAAATAAAAAATTATAAAAACTCTATAATAACTTCATTCAAGTCATCCCAAAAAAACCTTTTCAAAAATCTATAAATATGATTACTTCTATGATAAATAGAGAATATTGAATTTTTATCTCCTTCTAATAGATCCTTTATCAAATATTATAATGATGGAACACATACATAGTTCCTAAAAATTATCCTTCCATCATAATCATGTTCAATCCCATAAAAATTTCGCTCAATTTTATATAATTATACATCTTACTTCTATACAAATATATTCTTCACATTGATAGATGGTTGAAAACTAATTTTATAAAGGAATATATTCATCTACTTCATTCATGATATAATGATCAATCCTTTCAAAATCCTTAAATATTGATTTTTTTTTCTGACCATATATTGTCTAGCATGGTCTTTCTAGCTCATTTCATCTTCCACCTTATATACTTTTCAATGGGGTTAATACAATATTATTTCATTTTATTTAATATATTACATATATCTTATTTTTCATATATTAAACACGTTCTGTCTAAAAATACAATTCTATATTTTCTAATTAGTATACTATTCACCCTTTTCTCAATACAGATAATGACTCCCTATCATTATTAAAAAAAATTGATGGAAAACTCTTTAACATTATTTGGGTAATTCGATTCCTAAACCTTCAATTTTCATGAGGCATATTCTATCATCATTTCATTTAAAATGACATCCAATATAATACATTATTTTATGGGACTCAATTGATTAAAAACACCTTCCCCGCTATTGGGTATTTGAAGCATATGTTCACTAACTAATCATTTCTTTAGTTCCACGAATTTTTCTTCACGTTAATCTATAAATATGAGCTTTATTACCTTCTATAATAACATCATTCATGTTTTAGATAATCTTAATAAATTATAAAAAAACCATTGATAATATCTAGACAGACCTAAAAAATGTCAGATATCCTTCAATATGCTTGGTTTGGGCCAATATCTAACAACTGTGTTCATAGATGGATCCATTAATGTACCCTCTCAAGTGAATATATGGCACGAAAATAAAACCCTCTTTAGAAAATATTCAATCATTGCAATTTTTTATAAAAATATATCTTTAAGCAGGATCTTTATAATAATTATTTACATATATTCATGCTCGTCCATTATCTTTGAAAACATAATAATTTTTTGAAAAATTTCTACAAAAAAATAAGCATATAAATTGATAAATAATCTATTCATTAAATACATATTGATAGTTTGGGATTTTGTAATATCAAATTACTTCACTTAATATCTTTAGTGTCCATAACCTTGAATGGAATGATATCTTAGGTACATCCTCATTCATAACTCTCAAATTATTATATCCAGAATGATATTCAATCATAGATATGCATTGATATTGATTTAGTTGATCCGTAAAATATTAACTACATTGTAGTTTTTAACTTTTCTTGATTTTCTTGTTGTTTGAATATCTATATATAATATATATTCTCCCCGATTTACTATTCTTCTTACAAAAAATAATAGCTGCACCCCATGTTGACACACGTTGCCGAATAAATTTCTTTTAAATATTCCCTTGGAATTAAATCATCAATTAATCTAACATAATGGGTGCCAAAATATATAGAATATTTTAAATATGAGTAAAAAAGAGTATGAGATCTATTAAAGACTAAACATCATCATTTGGTGGTAGAAAATGAATACTTCTTTTCTTGGTACAAACAGACTCTCACACAATTATTATATCAATGTTGACGAGTTTTTCTCTATACATATGTGGTAGATAACCTTTATGAATATGAGTCAAAGCCAAAAAATGGAAATTATTACCATAAAAATTTTATACTTATCAACACAATGATAGAATAAAATCTTATGTTTGGATTTTTATGGGTGAATTCCCTTTCCTAGAAATTGATATTGTATTTATAAAGAGAAACTAAATCGATGAATATAAAAAAATTAAACTCAGCTAGAGTGTGGATATAATTTTTTTTAAGGATGCATATTGCCACAAATGTTAGCATTTGATGTCTTATAGACATGAGATGAAATAATTGATCCATTTGGGCGTTTTAAATCTAATTCAACATATAATCATTGAGGTGGTATTTTTATACCATTATAAAATTCTTGAGATATAAATGATTGGGTATAATAAAATTAAAATAATACATCATTAGTTATTTAGTTTTTAAAAAGTGAACATTTAACCACATTTTTTTAAAACCACTTATAATTATTATTAAATTAATTATATTTCCCCTTCTCTCTATGAAAAACTGGATGATGATGTTAATCATCATCATTAACCTCTGTATTGAGCGTTGGATAACATAATTCTTAATCTATTATAATATCAAGATATTTAGTGTGAGTGGTGAATTTTTTGTATATTCCACTATATTTAAATCAGTACCTAACCTATCCCTAACTTTTTTTAATTTGGTTTCTTTATAATATTCATATTCCCATGTAAATGATATTTGATGCCCCCTTAAAGAAAATACCCCCCATGTTTCAATTTGGACACAAATCATGCCGAAATGTTTATCTTTGATTCTCCAAGATTATTATATTTCTCATTGAATTACTAAGTCATATTCATATTAAAACCATGATATTTATGGGTAATTAAAATATCTATTTCCATAATGGTTTCCAATTTAATAGTTTTTTCATATATACTGAGGTCCCTTATAGATAATTTTATTCAGATAGTTGGTGTAAATCAACTAATGAATTGATAAAACATAATTTTGTTTTCGATGATAATTCCACAATAGTACCTTGGATGTCCTATAATATTTTACTCATAAGTAACCGAATATTCAACATCCTTATTATTTATCTTAATTAATTCCTTCTATGTTTCCATATAAATATTATGATGAATGTACTTATTGAAAAATATGTTCTCGAACTCATATCATTCAATCAAGTAAATTTTTTCATGTGTCCACATATTCTTGGGGATATATCACCATTTATCCAAATTTACTTTTAAATTATAGATAGAGAAAATATATTTTTCATGTTCTAAATAATGGGGAATGGAAAATATCATTTCAATGTTAAATGCCCATTTATCAAAAATAATTTCATTAGACAAATAACTAAAAGAAGTTTACATTTTCTTATAATATACTCAACATATAAATATTCCACCTATTTTTAGTTTCAATTTAACCATGAATTATAAATTGATATAGTTGTGCAGAAATAAAAAATAAAATTTTCACTGTATATTACATAGAATTTGTTTTATCAAGATAAAATCCATTTATTTTTCAACCACATTCAACATTAACTTCTTTCTTAAGGGTTACATAACTTTACTACAACCAAATAGAATAGTGTGGGAAATAATAATCATCTTGGGAAACCAAAAAATAAAAATAATGCAAATATTGTCCTAATCATGAATAATTCATTTCATTTTATAAATCCTTATTTGACCATGTTATTACATGATTACCAAATATAACATTATTTTATAATGTTTAATTAATTATGTTTTAATTTTTAGATCAAATTCTTCAAGTGTGTTAAACCAGGAGTGCAATAAGGAACAACATCACGCACGAGGTGAAAATTAAGTCAAATAACAATGATCCATTTTCATATTTATTACCCAAATTATAACATTACCGAGTAGAAATCCACATTTAGTGTCTAAAAATGGATATAATTGTTTGGAAACCACTCAATATATTGATCACCAATAATAAATAATATTTTTATACACATCGAATTATCCAATTAGTTCTCAATATATTATAATCACGCTTCTATTAAAATATTAACTAGTAAATTCCCATATACGAACTATAGTGACCCATAGTTTTTTTATATAGATAATACAAATATGTATAATAATATTCATTTCATAACATAATGATCCGCATCACATTCCAATTGGTATAATGTATTTAGAATGTTGTCACAAAACAAAACTGATTCATAATTGATCCACATGATCCCCAATACGATATTAACAACTCACTCCCCTATTAGACATATCATACATGATACATTTCATCCTAACCGAGGGAAATCACACATATTAATGGGTGATCTAAAAATCTAATTAATGTAAAACACATGAGATATAAATGATTACATAAGAATGAAATTAGAATAATGGTATGAGGACATTGTTATAACATTTCGAAATAATAAATAAAATATCAAAGTACATAATATTGAGTTACAGAGTAAATCATGTTACTTCATAAAATAAGAATCATATAAGAATTATAAAATATGAGAAATGGTATCATAACAATGTAATAAAAAATATATGTGGAATAATTGAATCATATAAAATGTGGTACAGGTAAAAATAAAAACCTGTCCCTAATGAAGAACGACATGACATCACGGAAATGCATAAAATTATTTACATGAAAATGAGGGCTACACATAATCCTATAGACATAAAATATATGTTTAGGCTTGAAATTTTGGACATAAAATCTAGTTCTATGCATAATCATATAGGAAAAAAATATGTCTACATGAAACCTTATGGACAAAAATATTGTTCCATAGATAGCATTTTGAACATGAAATCAAGTTAATGAAAAACATTATTACCTCATGAAAAAACCTTAGAGGGTTATAAAATTATCATACACTATTCACATAATCAAACACATAAATATATGTTTTCAAAACTCCTCAAACAATCATCATTTCATCATTTCAAAACCCTTAGAAATAAATGTTGTTTCAAAAAGGATTCACAAATATATCTAATCAAATACCATGGTAAATTAATGGGGTCTTAGAAATATATCATAATCATAATAATAAAAAATCCATTTAACAAACAAAAATTGTACCATGTATCATATCCATAGTAAGACATATGAAACACCAACATTTTATTGTATATTACATATATAAAATACATAAAATGATCATTAAAACATTTTTGAAAAAGTATAGTTTCCATTATGAAATCAATAATTTAATATATAAAATATCAACATTTTATAGAAAATTATTACATGAAAATAACCATCAAAATATATAATAAATTATTCAAATAATTGAGTGGTTGAGATAGTAGAAAATATCATTCCTGGTAAACATTTTAAAATAAATAATCAATTTATATTTTTAGTAAAAAATACAATAGTACCTCATTTCAAAAATCGAAAACAAAATTCCTTTTATATAATTTTAGTAAAAAAAATTAATAAATGTTCATTTAAAATAAACATTTATATTACACAAAAATATTCATTAAAATATTTTCAAAAAACATCGACTTGAAAAGGAAATAACTTTTGGATGTATTGAGAGAGAGAGAGAATATATTATATATAATAACATTATTTATGACTTTTTGGTTATTATGAAGTGGAAAATTTATTAAAAACATGATTTAAAAAAAACCCATATAAAAAATGATTTTTTGTTCTTGAGAAATATTTCATAATATATCATCGTAGGAAACATAATCATAATCACTATCAAAAAACAATGTGATTATATCACAAAACCCATGCCACCATTGAAATTCTCAAATCATGTTCCCTATGAAAGAGTTAATATTATATGGATATTTATATCAAATTATTTCCATGGTAACAATATTAAAATGAAATCATGGGATGTATATTCACAGCAAAAATTAAACAAGTGTTGTATATGACATGTGTTCGAATAAAATAAAATTGACACAAAAAATATCATTCCATAACTCTTGAAATCCATAAAATAGATATAAAAAACAAATATAATTTATATTTTATTATTATATATTGACTAAAAATCTATACTAAAAAATATCATACCATGAATTATTATTATATTCATTTTATCTATGATTTAATATATATTATTTGAAATACACTATTATGGGTGATGATTTCTTTGATTTTCATGTATGTTTTAGTGTATTATTTGTTAGACTTGTATGTTTATCACACATCCATCTTCATTATTATTTTATTCAACAAATAAATTTTATATAAATTATTTATTAAGATATTTACATTCATTAAATATTGTTATAAAATGAAAATTTATTATAATGGTATTAGATATGTTATGTTTTTCATATGTATTAAGGTTGTTTTAATATTTAATCTTATAGAGATAAAAAAAGATAACTAATAAATAAAATTTATATAATAAATATATATTTTCTATTTAAAATATATATATATAAAATATATCTTTATTATTATTTATTTCAAAACAATGATAAAAAATGAATCACATTGTTTTCTTCTAGACGTAGTCCACACGTACAGATGAGAGATGTTATTGTTTTCCAATAGATTTGAATGTAAGACAGTAGATAAGATATTAAAATTTTAAATGTACAATTATGTCATAAATAATATATATATCCATAAAATCCATCATTATATACCAAATTCAGAGGTATTGATTGAAAAAATTACTACAATTCATGAAGTTGTTTGTTATCATAAAGATGATTTCTAATGTTGTTTTCCATTTAATAGAAGGGGATATTTATATATTTCCTAAATAAATGGACTGAAGTCCTAATGTTTTATTTACCTTTTATATAATTCCCCTTTTAGGATAATGTCAGGCACCCTCTCATGACATCAAGGATGTAGAGACATTAACATGACCCAAAGCTCTTAAGTGTTGAAGGAAACAATCATCTATAAACAAGACTACATGTATATTCCCCTCCTTAAAATCACCAATGTTTTCAAAAGCGTCCACCTTTGTGATTATACTTACAATGATTTCTCATGCAGAAATTCATGGGCTAGGTAGAAATGGATGTGTCATACCCTCACAATATTCCAAATCTAAATGCCATGCATGGTGAAATCTTTCCTCTCTACATCCTCATCCCAATTAGTTCCTTTTAGTAAGTATGGTATATTCCATATTCCCAAATCCAAAATTTACAAAAAATATGGAAGATGATCCATATAGAATTACTGCCAAGGTAAACCAAAAAATACATAATGACATTCAAAATTAAAATATATATCAGAACAACATCACGCATCAGACACCTAAACACCTCGGAAAAGTTACCAATATTTAGAACACCATTAGAAACATTCCATATTATCCCATAACGTTGTAGAGAACAACATGAACTTATGTTGTCCCTGAGAATCGCCACCAAAACTGGCATCTCATCAAATCAAAACATCTTTATATACCACCATCAGATAGAGAAGAAAAACACGATTAATTGACACCTACCAAAGTCTCCCAAAGAAAATCAGCATCGTCGTTGCCATGTCACATAGAATATTTGGCAACAATTTTATCTATTTCATTTCAAAATACCCATATACAAGATTGAAACAAAACACCACAGAATAAAATTTGGACAAAAACATTAAAATGAATTTAGGAATGAAATAATAGGGATAAATAAATTTCAATTATATGAACTACATATATAGAAGTAAAATATTTTATTCGATATTTATTTTTGAATATCATTTCATAGTTCTACAAGAAGAAATTAATTAAAAATGTATGGATAAAGATTTTACAACTTTTTTAGAAAAAATAATTTTGTTTACATAAAAATACTTTATCCGAGGGTTTCAAAATAAAACTGAGGACTAAAAGACATGGTTATGAAATTATAGAATATATTTATGTAAATATTTGATGATATAAAAGAATTAATGTTTTAATATAAGAGGACCGAGGGTTCCAATTAATAATTCAGAGAGAGGAAAAACATGGAAACATTTCAAATTAATAAAAATTTTCCATATTGGACATAGTAAAACGACTATAAAATTGCTAATTATAGAAAAATATATGTTATAATTTGTTAATATGGATATAAAATTGAAATTGGAAAAAATTTTATGGCATTTTAACACTCATATTTATAGTTTAACTACATAAAAATAATACTTAATGTTATCAAATAAATTAATTTTATTATATTTTAAAGATTCATTATGAAATATATATGATGACTATATTATATAATAATATTTATGATGATTAATAATATAAAATAAATTTTTCAAAATTAAATTTATAGAATTTCAGGACTATAATCCAATATTAAACCCATATATATGTTAAAATCGTGTTCTTCAAAAAAAATATGTCATAAGTAAAAATAATTTTTATATATTTATTGGACATAAAAATTATTAAAATGAACTAAATTTTATTAATACTATTATATTTGAACAAATATGACATTTAAAACCATATTTATTTAAATTAATATTTTTAAATTAATTAACATAAATGGTAGTTTAAAAATATGTGTATTTATCACTATTAGTAGAAATAGAGTCTTATCATAAAATTATTAAAAAAAATCAGTAAGATAATTTTAAAATATTGGTTCAAAAAATGATACTTCGTTTTCAAAATAGATTGTATAAAATTATAAAAAAATTACTTTTACTTTTTTTTATAATAACCACCTAATATTTTATAATAAAAAATTAATTTTTATTGTATAACAATATATTACAAAAAATTAATTATGTATTTAAAAATATATTTAATTTAAATAAAATCCTTACAATTTAGTTTTAGATAATGTACATATTCATCCATCAATGTTTTACATCTTGGTTATAATATTCTTGTATAAATAATTTTATTTATAGTAAATTCTGGTTAGTTAATACATGGTGTTCCATATTACACACTATAGTAGTTAAATTTAAAATAAGTGAAAATATACATTGAATATAATATAATAGTTTTATTGTATTGGTACACGACATGGTCATGGTTAGAGGAACCCATAAAAAATATATGAAAGTTGGTATTTTTTGATAGAGTGATTCTTCATTATTGGCACTCATTTTTTAAACTATGCGGTCAAAACATGTAAGGATGGCTTTTTGGGTAATTTATACAAAAAATATTATGTATGTGTTCTAAAATAATGTTACCAAATCATACAACACCCAACAGATTAGAATATGATATATTTTTATCCTTTTACCCATTAATAATTTAAGGGGCTGGGAACCCCAGTTATCCAACCTGATTCATCCTATCATGAGGGGTGCATATAAGATATTCTACTAAATATCCTCCATGGTAAATAAGTTTAATATCAATTAGATATAAATTTTTTTGACCGGTAATACCATCTTTTATCCAGTTTTACTAATCTACCATCTTATATTTATTTTTTTCTTGATATATCTAACTCCCTAAAACCATAATTATTAGATAATATTTTTTCAGGCCACTTATATGTTCTAATAATGTTTATATGTGTTTCAATGGGTATAAAATATTGTTATATGCCTTGGTTTGGTGTTAAAATTAATTGAGATAGTTTTCTAGGGTATTAAATTATAGAGGTGTTTCAATGGTAATCCACTATTTTCCATGTTATAATTTTTTTATATTTGTTGAAGTTAATATTTATGATATATTATTAATTTCATAATCATTTATAATGAAATAATTGTATCTAAAATGGATTTTTTATTTTGAAAATAAATTTCAAATGATAGGAACATGTGAATGTTTCTGAGTATATTATTTTATAAAATAATGCATGTTTTTTATTACAATTATTTATATAATTAATTTTTCATGGAATATTAATTATATGTTTAAATAGATTTCAAAAAAATATAGACATTGAATAGATCATTTTCAAATTCAATTTATTTTTTAAAATAACATAGTATATTTTCTAAAAAAATATAAATATTTTAATTATATATTTCACAATAGTTTTTTCGTAACTTAATTTTTATATCTTTTGAAAAATGGTTTCAAATTAAGTGGAAAATATATTATTCATATAATATTTATATTTTGTCCGTGGAATTATATAGTGGTAATAAATTTTCCTTTATAACCGGTATTTTTTCTAATTAATATTATGCCTAATCCAAATTTGTTTCATTATTTTAAGTGGTTTGTGTTACCTTCAATATGGTTTTCCAATAAATGTTAATATTTTTTTATTGTCTTTAATTGTTTGGATTCATAAAATGAATTAATAGATATTTTAAATTTTGTTTTATGATAGTGTAAATATTTATTGGTTTCTTATGTTCTTTTTTGAAAACATAGTTCGTAAATTATTTAATATTCTTTTATAAAAGTGTGTTACCTAAATCCTAACCGTATGTGATTATTTTTTTGATATGTCATGAAAAAAATTTGTGATGTCCAATATTAATCAACAATTATTTTACTTTTGGTGTGGATTGTAAAATAAGGGGGTGGTTTCATGATAGGGTATAATTTGTGAGATGTGGGTTTTTATCAAATTTATTAAATTATTTAAATGACATTGTTTTATTTTTCCACCTGTTTATTGATTTTCGTTGGAGCTTATAATAGTTTATATGACCTGTATTGGAGAAATACTAAGTTTTCAACAGTGGATTTTTAGTGGAATTTTACCTGTCTATACACCATTATATTTGCCATAGGGATAGTGGGTCATTTGGGAAAACAATCTCTTTATGACTTGTATATTGAAGAGGAATTTGAGTCATTCATATCTGTATTATCTAATTAGTTTACCAGGGATCCAAACATGTTTAATATTATTATACTTGATTTATCTTCTCTAGGATAGGACTTTATTCATGATCATATAGATGATTACCCTGAAATCGGGACCACATTAAGACAAATTAGTGGATTTTATTGCACAATTATTTTCTGATTCATTAAGATCAGTTGATCATTGAAAAAATAATTTAATTTTTTCTTATACTGTGTTTCATTGGTGCATGGGTACCCATCTGTGACTTATGTAACACATTGACTATGTTGGGATACACACAAATGGGTTATGTGAAAAATTGTTCAAGCTGTGATTTAAAATTTCATCTTGTTATAATATATCATAAGTAGGGATTAGGTAGTAGTTAGTTATTGATATTTTTTTATAAAATTTTATTTTCCTATAAACATAGGAATAAATAGATAAATTTTATTTGGGGATTATTTTATAATGATATAAATGTCTATATTTCCATACTGTGAATTATATTAGAAAACAGATTTATCCATATTTTATTTATATTATAAAATTTTGTTTGTTGATGAATTTATTTGTAGTAATTCATTTCACTTATTTTATTATACATGTGAATCAAATCTTATTCTTATGTTTGATCATTAATTAAAAGAAATAGTTTACAATGGGATTTCTAAATCCTATGAGGGTGGTGTCTTATATGGATTTTATTTCACCCAAAATAATGATCTTCTATAGGTTCTAGGTACCCATCTCAATTTATATCTTTTTTTCTATGTAGTAAATGTATGTATTAGTGTGATTTGATGAGTTACTAAGGTTTAAATTATTTTTTAGCTATTTAGGTTCTATTTACATTTTATTTTATTTTGGGATATTTTTTATTATTGATCTAAATTTCATTTATTTTATTTTTTATTCATTAATGTGTGATTAGGAATTGTTCTACAATAGAAGGATGATTTTATATATTTGAAAGATTCATTAATTTTATATTCAAATATAAGGATGAAAATGTTCTCCACATTAAGTATTGATTTCCACGAAATGTTTCCCATCTATTGGGGTTTGGAATCACCCTCTATGCTTGTTGTGAGTCGAGTTGGGTCTCAATTCTGATGGATGTCCATGTCCTGTTTATTCCAAATAGTATAATTGGGTTTCTATTAGTGGGTACAATATTATTTTGTAATTATATATCTAATTGGGTTATTTTTGAAACATAGAGTTGTAATTTTCATTTGGACTTATTTGGATAGCCATGAGTGGGGTTCTGATGATTATTCTCAAAAGAGACTCTAATGTTACCAAGGCTTGTGCAGTATCCATTTTCAAATTTGAGATTTTACTATATATATCATCAATGATGTTTTGAATATTATTATAATTTTATTAGTGTCCCAAATTATTTAATGAATTTCAGGATCTCAAAATGAATAGGAATTAGTTGTAGGACTTTCATTTAAATGACATGATAAACCAAAGTAGTGACCAAACTCCCAATCTTGATAATTCGTTACGAATTTTCATATGACTATAACACTAACTATCAAACTATTTTTTTAGTGAATCTAGAGTTCATATTCCAATTAGATTAGTTTTTAAAACACTCTTTAGATATCTCTAATAATTTTTGGTGATTCATTATGGTTCTTTTGATATGTTTAATGTGTGGATGGGATTTATTATATTTAATGTATTCCCTCACATTGGGTGGTGGTCATATAAATAAATATTTCTAAAAAATTTATATACTTTGATCGGTGGTTTATTTAAATATTTCTTTTTCTTTTGATTATAATATATTCTTTAGAATTAGAAAAACAAATTGGGGGGGGGGGTTAAGCCTACATGAGTTTTTATGAAATGGAATTGGCCTTTCAAAAATGTTTGTGGAATTTTATGTTTTTGATAATTTATTTGGCTATATATAATGATATTTATTAAAACTCATTTTTTATTGAATTCTATTCTTAATTGGAATCCGTTGGGGTGATTGTAAAAAGACTTTATTATTATAATTTATTAAAAATTTAATGATATTTTTCTGTAAAATATTCCACGATTTAGATTTTATAATCTCTTATGTTTTCCAATATCTATAATATATTTTTTTTTTATTTTTCCAATGTGTAATTATTATTTTTAATTCTCTTATATATTTATGGAGGTATGTAAATGAATATTTATCTATTAAGTGGTATGTTGTTATAATATTTTATGTTTTTTGAAATTGGATCATATTTCCTCATGAAATGTGGTGGTTTTAAAATAAATTGATATTAAATAATTTATTATTTTATTTATTATTGGTGATATTAGACATTTTATATTAATTTTAGGATGAGAATATATGATTTTAATTGAGAAGAAAGAGTGATATTGGTGTATGATTCCTTTTTTCTAAAATCATCATCCAATAATGTTCATGTTTTAGGATGATTTTTTTTTCAGGGTCTTTCATTTTATATTATTAGATTTTATAGGGAAATTAGTAGAGTGATAGAGGTTATTTCTCCATTTGATGTCTGGTTGATGTATTAAAATAATTTTTTTAGTATTGTTCTTTAGGATATCCTTGGTCAGTTTGTTAGATGAATTTACAAGGACATATATTCATTGGGTTTTGGGATGTCATCAAATTTATATAGTTTTGAGAAAAAATGATTAACCATTATATCCATGAGTAGGACTTTATTATAGGGATCCTTTGGTTCCACATATATTTTTCTTGTTTCAATAGTGTATGTTGGGGTTCAATATTTCTCATTATTCAATGTTATGTATATGGATTATTTTTTTATTTTGAATTTTTGGTGTGATCCATACTAGTTTATAGATTTTTTCATTAATGTGGGATGACCTTGTGATGAGTTATTTGTGTAAAATGTATCATAATATAACTAGTACATGTTGTACTCTCTAAAGTATGTGTTAGAATCTATGTAGGATTACTACATGATGGTAAACTGAATATTAGGTCCTAGGTTTCCTATTCTCTTATTTTTGATCACATGATAAAGAAACATCATTTCATTACCTCGATGAATGTATTTTTTTATTTGTGGATTGGATGTTTTGTTATGAATTTATTTTTTGGGTAATAATGTCTTGGTAAATTTTTTAGTTTTAAGGGTAATGTTTTTCAATAATATTGAATAACTCATCTTATGAACATATATGTTTTTTTATTTTCTATATTATACGGGTTTCTTGGTGTATACATCTGTTTTGGAAAAAAAGATCATTTGGTGACATCTAAGGTTTTGGAATTAATTTTTTTCTTTATTGGATTTCTAAAATTTTAGTCGTCTTGGTAAAAATCCAGATTTTGTTAATGTTATTTTACAAATTCAATATTTATAATAGTACTATATAATTGGGATGACACTGGTTGGATTATACTATTTTTGAATCCATTATTATACTCTCATAATTAATTTCTGTTTTATTTTTCTTGTCATGATTTGTAATTCTCGTTCATTCTTTGGATATGGGTAAATATTAATTATTTAAGTATTAATGAAATTTTTTGTTAATTTATGATGTCTCACTTTATGTCAATGGGTGACAATTATTCAAATTCACAAATTATTAATAACTAAGTAGGTATATTCTAGGTAGAATATTATACTGGTTAGGGGAATTATAAAACCAACCTATCAATGATAAAATATATTTTAAATTAATATTTCTTAAATTGGGGTATTTTATGTTATTAAGTGGATTTAAAAAATAATAGGTAATATAAAATTTTTACCTATATTCACAATTTTAATTCATGTATTAGGGGAATCCATGTGGTTACACATATCGGTATTCTTTTAAGGTTATATTAGTTATACATATTACATATATTAATTTTTATTGCATTATTCATTCTAAACCATTCAAAAACTAAACTAAAATATTATTGTTATATTTGTTTAAAGGAACCACTGCATGAATTGAACACAGATATAATAAATCATTAAAAATTAATGTGATGTAGTGGAAAATTTTAAACTTGGATCTTTTACGTAGTGGGTGCATGGTTTGAAAAAATATTCAATAAATAAAAGTTATTTTAGTTTATTTGGGGTTTTTACACTACACAGATGCATCATTATGTGGGGAACCAGGAAACCAAATCATTTAAACCACCAATATTTCAATATGGTTAATTTTACCCCTTTACTCCCTCCAAATTTATGGTGTCGGGTACCCACAAACCGCCCTCCCATTTGGATATTAATGGGGAATTCATGGAGGAACTCCACTTATTTCTCATATGTGGTTTTCAAGAACAAACTAACTCTGATTTGAATCAGTTATAATTTTAAATCCATTATTTATTCATATATAATTCTCCTCCATTCCCCCTATTCCCTTTCTATCACTTTTAATCACTCCCTTTGAATCAATCAATTATTATTGTTTGATTAAATTTCATGGAGGATCTAATGATGGGTCCTTTAGTTGTATGTAAATTATTAGCTCATTCATTATATATCTCATGGATTCTTTATCAATTTATATTTATCATAGAGGGTAAAAATTGAAATAGGTTTTCATTTATATATATTAACTATGTACATAATGTTATAATTTTTTTTTATTTTGATGTTATGTCATTTTATTTTATTTTCATGATAAAATCATTTAGTTGGCCTTAAATGATTCTAATTTTTTTCTTAGAATGGTTACATATCAAGACCTATTATTTCAAAATAGAATAATTATATTCATCTAAAATGAAAATAAATAGGTTCTATATAGTGAAAATTTTGATTATTTTTACAAATAAATCCATTGATGAATTTTAAATTTGTTGAAATTGTTTTAATGACATGTAATGAACATAACGTTGTATAACATATATTTTGAAGGAATTTAAAATTTCTAAACGGAAAATTAGAAACTTATAATGACCTAAAATATTCATAAGTAGATATTAAATATAAATAGAGGAATTTTTTAAATAATAGAATGATCTATGTGAGAATCATTTTCATTTAGTATCTTTTTAACCATATAAGCACAAAACAATTGCACCTAAAATATCTTCATCATCTCCAACATATTTCATCATAATGAACACCATTTTTTAAAATACCATACATACTAAAATTCTCCATAACATATGTATTGAAACAAAAGAAGATATTTATTTAATATTAGAAATATTTTTAAATAAGGGAGATATCCATCATCATGTAATCATAATAGTTAAAAAGTGTTTTAGAACATTATTTTGTCATTTGAAAAGCATACCTTATACATCATTAATCATAATGTAATAAAGTTACTTAATTAATTGTATTTTATAATCAATATGTAATAATGTATTTAAAAAAATATCCCTTATAGAATACCATAGGAATATAACTAGTTTTTTGGCATACAGATATGTATAATATTAATTTCCCTAATCATCATGTCTCATGTCCAAAACTACCAAAGTGGAATGGGATCAACATTGAAACTATTATACTAGTAATCATTCACATCTAATAATTTCATAATGGGAAAAATCCCTTACCAAACTATGTTAGCTCATAATTATATTCTTGTAAATATCATATGATATCCATCATTACCAAATTCATTAAAGGGATATCTAGGTCACACAAATCCGTGGTTATAATGTAACCACCATACATTGTTATAAAGGAACCAACATCAATGGTTGTAGTGATACCAATACCAATGGTTATATAAATTCCAATCCCACATAATGAAAATAATAAATATATGCCCTATCATATTATAAAACATTCATCATATCATAACCCATGAAGAGAAATGGGGTTCACAAACATTTCATTATAGAAAACCCATTCGAGAAGAATAATATTTCATAAAAATCTTTTCATCGGATGAATAATCCATCCATATAAATAATAAATTGGGTACAAATGTATCATATTCCTAGTATATATTATTTAAAATAAAAGGTTTTCATCATAGATATAAAATTATTTAGTCATATCACATGTAATAAATGATTTGGAAGATAATATTTCCATCGTTAAATCATTTCTTAAAAAAATTTATAATGGAAACACCTTCATTAAATGTATATTTGTAAATGTTAAATAGAATATTTAATGAAAATATTATTAAAGATTTTTAGAAAATCCATTCTTAATTTTTTTTATAATCTTTCCTTGTACACATTTGATTGAAATGTCACAAAATACCACCTTTGGAAAATGATAAAAAGATTCATTTAATACTATTAATTAAAATGTAAAGCATTGGTAATAGTTACATTAGTAATTAATATGGTATTAGTAACAACATTAATTTTTTTTATAAAATATGAATATGTATTAAAAGTATTTAATATAGGTTACATAATCATAAATAATCACGAATACTAATATGATTATTAAAAGAAACCCTACCACGTTGGTAAGTTTTTAATCATTAGCACCATGAAAAAAGAATTATATATAGACCTCTATATGAAATAATTTTAAACATTATAATCATAAACTACATTATTTATTAGTATATATACCACACAATAGAATCATGTGGTATATAATTCATGTACCCCATATAAATAAATGTGCGAGAAAAATTGCTTACATTGATTTAACATTTCCTTTAACGAATTTTATCGTTTTATGTAAAAAATATAAATTTATTGTAATTAAATAATTACTTAATGTTAATTAATAAAATATATAATCCATTTTAATCATTTAACCAACCATATATCAAAAATTACACATTAAAATAGATATTTACATGTTTTAACTTATTTGTTTATAATGATAAATTTCGTTTAGTAGTTCTGGTCCTTTTACATTTACTTTGGTTCCAAAAACTCTATAATATTAATAAATAATATTAATAAATATATATATCATATATATTTATTATATACTCATTTATTAACATCAATGAAGACAGATATAGATAATTGAATTCCACTTTTCATAGAAATAGTATGTCATATGTATGCATAAAAGATTATTTCATTTTTAGACGGATAAAATAAAATAGATGTAAATAATAATGAACCATTAAATTTTTTTTATCATTATATATATGTATAAAATATATTCTATAAATATATCATTATTACCATCCATTAAAAATGAAAAAAAACTAATCACATCTCTTTGTGGGGGTGGTAGTCCACACGTACGAACGAAGGACGTTATCGAATTCCAATGATTTGAAAGGTAATAAGGTAGGTTTAATGTTATAATTACAAAACTCTAACTATGTAATTAATATAGTATATAATTTTTAATTCCATAATAATACATTTCTAAAAATTAATGTTATTTTAAATTATTTTAATTTCATTGTGGTAAAAAAAATTTGTATGTGTGCATGAGTGACACATTCGATTATAATCAGGGTGTGTTATGGTTTTTTCATTTTAACATAAACATTTCATAATAAATATTTTAATATAAAATTTATTCAGTGATAAATAATAATACATTTTGAGGTGCTAATGAAGTGTATAAATTAAAGTGTTTGTTCAGGGTGATTACATCTTAATGGGAATGAAAATTTTAGATATAATCAAATTGGTTATAGGTTTGGTCATTTTGGTAGAGAAAATACTATAGACTATAAGGATTTTAATAATATATTTTGTTAGATTTTAGTCTATATATAAAGATAAATTTGTTTTAAATAAGTGAAGAAGGAGGTTCCCTTTTGTAATTTAGTTTAACGAACCTTTTGAATTTTTAATAAGATCAAATTATAATAAATTCATTCTAATTCAAAATGCAACAAAATGGTTTTTAATATTATGATAAGGTATTATATGGTTTTACAACCATTACGTAATGTAATTTTGATATTTTTTAATACACTTTAGACATTATCATTTTTATTAACACTTTGTTAACAAATATAAAATCTAAATAAAATACCTAATTTCTATATATCAATAGTTTGTACTTTTTTGCAACTAATTTAAAAGTTTTTCTATAAATAGATAAATTATTAATTTTTAGACTTACTATACCAACCATGACTTATTTTATTGTATTTTCAGTTTCTAAAAAATTTAATAAAATATTATTTTGATAAAATGTCACTATTTTTTATTTTGACACAATTTATTTATTCTATTTAAAAATATATAAGTTCTATCTAAATATTATAATACAATAATTTAACATAACACGAATATTAAATATCCAAATTTTGGATTCTTATAATACAATTAGTTACTAGTATTAAATCACATTAAATATTTTAATATTAATTTATTTTTTTCCCCTCTTGTTGAATAGAATAATAATTTTATTGGGTATAACCATTTAATGTAATTATATAATAACTAAAAATTATAAATAAATTTCCATCAAGGTGAAAATTTCATGATTCAAACAAATATTATTAATTTTCATTATTAATAAATTTTTTTCCAATGGTGATAACCAATAGGATAATTAAACTAAGAGAGTGACAATTAGTATTATTATAGAATTTAAATAATATATAAGTTATTTTCATGGATTATATTCCATAAAAAAAATAAATTTAAATACTAGGGTATTAATGGTATAATTTCCATCATCCAATAATTATTAGGATCCATAGTTAGGGACCAATATTTTTCTAATCGTGATTAAGATGATTTTTTCTTGAAATAGTCAATAAATTTTATAACGGATATTATTCATACTGAGAAAAAATTAAAGGGGGATATTTACAAATATTTGAACTCATAAATATAAATATATCTTTCTTTCAATCTAATTCATTAACTATATGTGGAAAAAATTTATTTTATGGTTTGTGTGAATGTTTTATAAATTTTTTTATTGAAAAAGAATACATGTTTAATATTAAAATTACATTTTTTATTTTTATATGAATAAACAATATTTTTAAATTTTATAAAAAATTTATTTCCTAAATTAAAAATAAATTTCATTACAATTATTAAAAAATAGATATTAATTTATTATATATTAAAAAAATACCCATCATAAATAAAATTATAATTTTTTGGAAAGAACAACACTATTATTTTCTAAAAATTTCTATTTTAAATTATAATAATTTATCAAATAAGTATATCATTTTATTATTGTGTGGATTATATATTTATCAAAATCTAGTAATTAATATTTATACCTCCCAAAAATGTATTGGTGATAATGGAAAATAATATTTTAAAATAATAACTTGGTTCCCCCAAACTAACTATTGTCTATAAAACAAGATATCGAATAAATAAAATAATATAAATCTAAATATTTAATAGAAAACATTGGTTATTAAATTCTACAACCTAATAATTTTTTCACCATAAATATTTATCCCTCTAATACAAATATTTGATGATATATATTCCTTATCACATCCTCTGGATCCCACAGAGCTTCCACAAAATGGTGGTTTGACTACAGAATAATGCCCTGGTTAGTGGTCATGATTTATTAGACATTTTCTAGATGATCCATAATCTATACAAGTTATTCCTTATAAGAAAAATAATTACCAAATAATAAAACCTATGAGTTTTGTTCCAATAATGAATCATTTATGTACTTCCTCAAGATAGATACATGGATCACATCCTGGACTGGAGAGGGATATGGTAAAAGATGCAATTATGAATCAACAATCATGATACGATCAATAAAATAAAATGGGCTAATATTTCTAGTGATTAACATCCCTTTGTTTCCAAATATAATCACCCTCCTTTAGGAAGATTTTCATATGGAATCCATTCTACCAACTTCATAATCATGACCTTTCATATGATTGTTTTTATATTGTTTTTTTTTCATTGAGGTACTATTATGTGTTGTCGAGTGGATCTAACCTTATATACGAAATTCTCATATAGATATTCTCCAATGTTAATTTGTTTCAAGAATAATTACATGATGCTGTATTTATTCATTTCCTTAAATATAGGGATTCATATGGATCCAACAGAAAGATAGAGAGAATGTTATTATCACATGAAAATTACTCTAATAGAAGGTGTTGATCCAAACCACATTTAAAATATATTGTAAAATATTTTAAAATGACATCTAGAGTTTTAATAGTCCATTATATTGATCATTTGTATATGTTTGGGATTAAATGATACATTATATCTCTATATCTAAATATTTTAAAATAATTCTCTAAAACATTGTTGTAAAACATAGATCCTAATCAAATACAATTCCTAGTAGTACACCATATAATGTTTACACTTCATTAATGTATAACCATTAAGATAATCATGAGTGAAATATTATATGATAATAATTATTTCTTAATATATATGTATATCAATAATAATCAAATGGATTTATCCTATTTATATGTATTCGGAAGTCTAAGAAAAAATCAAATTGTGATTTTACTATTTCAATTATACAATGTGTAATGTTTTTAAAACCCCATTTCACTTTTCTTTATAATCATTAACATGATAAAATTTTACACACTATGAAACATACTCTTTTATATCTCCCTTCAGGCCATCCCACCATAAATACTCTTTTAAATCACTATACATATTCATATATTCTAGATGAGTATTTAATGAAGAACTACAAGCTTCTCCCCTCAACACCATCTTCATATCAAGTATCAAAAGGATACATAAATTGTTCTAAATCTTATTATTATAACATAATTAATATTTATCATTGGAATATTTATCATTTGTATTTAATTCTATACATTTTCTATTTGTGCCACTTTACCATTTACTAGGATATATAATGGTAAACACATTTTAGAAAGGTAATATTTATATTCATAATTTATCATTTCCCCATCCATAATTTTCATACCAAAATATATTTTTTATATTTTGATCCTTATTATAGATAATATATCTTTCTCCAATTGACTGTGATCATCTTCAACCTTATTTCATTCCCACATTGGTAATGAATTGAAATTTCATAATCTTAAATTAACTATAACCTTAGTCATTATTTCATGTTCATATATTTATAGGTGAATATATAATTTAATCTTCTGTGAAATGTATAAATGATACACCTTTATCTATATATATAATTCATCAATATCATTAATGAAAAAATTATCACTGTGAACTATAAATCCGATGTTGGTAAATTTTTATAACATATCATCAATTTTTATTTGTCATAAGTTATTTCCATATGATTATTTTTACAGACATATAACATTCCCTTTATTGATGTAATATTATAAATTGAAAATACTTTTCTCCTATGGGGTAGTTTTAGAACATGTGTGCTGACAATCAATCTGTTAATTACAATAAAACATTAAACACATTAATACATCAAAATTAACATGGATCCCTTCAACATTAATATGGTGATTAGATTATGTAGCTTTTAAAAAATCCCTATATTGTGCTTCTAATATCATTAAAAGCATGTAATCAATGAATGTCAGTCATATTGGTTCGTCTTGGAAAATGTTCAATAAAATCTATATGTGATTGGTCTACTGATATACCCTCACATGATAATATATTACTCATGAATGAAACATTTTGAAACTAAAAATTTCAGGGTAATA
Organism: Viscum album; assembly: GCA_963277665.1. Lineage (NCBI taxonomy): Eukaryota > Viridiplantae > Streptophyta > Magnoliopsida > Santalales > Viscaceae > Viscum > Viscum album. The sequence goes on along the minus strand of OY728126.1, from coordinate 648,351,429 downwards.
AAATTTGAATAAATATTCTCATTTAAATGGGTTTTAGTGTATGTACAATGTGATATTCATTATATTAATTAATTATTGAATAAATAAGAATATCATCTATAATGAATATAAAAAAATTATTGAGGTAAGCACTATAGGCTTAATTAATTAAATGAATAATAATAGCAGAGGTATTAATAAGTCCAAATGGAATAACTATATACTAAAAATATTAATAAATTTTAGAGAATGTAAAATTCTGTATATACACCTTCCAATCCCTCAATTAATGATATATGGGAAAATTAATTCTTTTAAAAGTATTAATCACATCAATTTTGATTAAAAAATAATCAATCCAGGGGTGAGATTAATTTTTCATGAGTGAATTTTAAAAATTTTTAAATAATATATGATTAGTGGAATTTTTCACTCTATCCACTTAATAAACATAAAAAGTGAACTCCCTGAAATATGAAATAGCAAAATTAAAAAATTTCCATGATTAAACTTGATATGATGATCCATTTCATGAAAATAAAATTAGCCCATTCTATATGGAGTTTTGAGAATATGTTTAGCAACCTGTTTGTCTTCCACTGCAACTAAACTTCCGGATTTGGCGGATGATCATAACCACATTAGTAAATGAATCAATGAACTCCCTCATTATAGTAAATATTTCAATATTGAGTTTCTTAAAAATAATATGTGAGAAATTTCTCTACTAGTATGAATAAAAACCCATAAAATGGATTCAATTTACATTCTATATGCATTTTTTCATCATAGTAGAAGGTAATCAGTTTAGAATATCGAATTTAATTTCCCTTATTTGGAAATTTATATTTTATTTATGTAAATAAATCTAATACATGCCACAAATAATCTTGAATTAAACAATAAAAATAATGAAAATATTTTTGGGGAACATATTTCATATATCTTCTTCTAAAGTGAAATTGTACACATTGGAAGAGAACTTCATACCATTATGGGGTTTAACTGCTAAATTAATATCTAATTTGTGAGTTTCTACAATTTTACAATTCAAAATTAATTTTTATAAAATATATTGGGTATATCTAGACCGAAATAAAACATTATTTGTCTTAGAGTGGGTGTTTTGTGTACCTATCATTACCTCATTGTCATTCCCATCAACATAAATAGTACTGACATGAGATTTTCCGTTATCTGAGGGATTAAATTGTTGCTGAAATTGATTAATGTACTTAAGATTAAAATTTTGGAAGATGTTATCATAATTCCCACACTGTGTGAAATTGATGAACTAGACTGAGGGTGGAGTATTATATCGATCTTTATCTCTTTTTTATATTAGTAGCTGTTATTTTCTAATAATTTAATTATTAAATTTATTGATGAAATTTTTTCCCACATTTAAAAAAATTACCTATTCTCTTTGGAAACATTCCTCCCTTATTACATTAGTAGTCCATGAATAAGTAATGGTTTATCTTCTAATTTCTATTGTATTTATAATTTCCCTTAAATTATATTTTTAACTTCTTCTAAAAAAATGATATTATTTATTAACACCAATATCATTGTCCACCTTGATATTATATAAAATAATTTATTCATAGATATTGATGTCATATGAGGATAACCGTCTTTGGATTCTTGATATTATGCCTCTGTGTTATAGATAAAGCATAGTTTTAAAATGGATGATAATACTAGAAGCCTAACTAATAATTTTTATTATGTTTTACAAATAGGTACCAATGGATTCATCATATATATTATTTAAATGATGGGATAAATTTTCCATTTTAAAATGTTGTAAAAGAGGAAAGTATTTGTTGATAAATATTGTTTTAAATTTGACCCACTCCATAGATTCAATTTAATATAATTATCTCTTGTCCTTGATAATTTCTTACCAATGATCCATTTCTCTTTAAAAATAATAAACCTCCATAATAACATTATCATTGTATAATCAATGAATAATATGAAATATCAATTTAATGATACTTATACATTTTTCATCAACCATTGGACCATAGGAACAACTAAAATAATATAAATTATTCCTCAAGAATGACTTTATACAAGATTGTTCCTTCTATTTATCATTTGGATGGTCCATATGATATATTACATAAGGATGTTTTGTTATCATAGAAACATGATTTTCCTTTCCATCGCCCATAAAAGATTTCACATAAGAGGAAAATAATTAAATTGTCTAATAAATTTAGTATTAAGATGATTACTTTGAGTTACATCAGTCGAAGAAACCAAAAAATCATAGTGTGATCTATAAAAAATGAGAACTATATAATTAATAAATGTAATCAATTAATTTTCTAAATCATGATTCCTATTTTCATGAATCCATAGATTTAACTGAGTTCATTCATGATCATTACCAAAACATTTAGATTTTAACCTATAATTACGTATGTCCCTTATTTTTATACAAGTATTTTCTAATCCAAGAGTCAATATGTTATTTAAACGATATTGTGATACCAACTATTGTGACCCGTATTTTTCATGCATAGATATTACATATAAATTAAAGAAAAATTATATATAAAAAATAATGATACATTCCATAATTATTATGTTCTAGTATATATGGAAACATGGATCCATTAAAAACAAGATTACAAAATATTTACATCGTCTCCCACTTATTTTTTCATAAATAGAAAACTTTTGGGACATATGATACATAATAAATATCTTCATATCATGAAAAAATATATAAATAGACACAATTTCTCTTATATACACAATAAGGGTAAGAAAATGAGATAATTGTAATCAGATAATCATAACATGAGAAAATGTATCTAATAACATTACCATAACATTTGAAAACCATACCATTCACATAATAGATCACAAAATTGAGTTGTGGTATAAGGCATGGGAATTTATAAGAAATAAATCCCTATAGAAAAATGAATAAAAAATGAGATCATAGGATATTCATATAACTTGATTTTGTGGAACACACATAAGCATTAAAATAATTTCATTGGTAATTATCAATCATTTCACAAACTATCATAGTGGAATGGTTTCACTCCACAATCCATTGTCGAATCCAAGTATCTATCTAAATTAAATATTGATGAAAAATTACCATACTGAACCGGTTTTACTCCCCCATTACAATGCATTTTATATCACGATATATCATTCACTACCTATTGATTTTCAGGGAGATATAATACTCACCCATCATTGGATATAACATAATAATCGTCCATGGTTATCACATAACCTTAGTCATTTTTTAAAACATATGCACCATTCATGGAAATATTATTACCGTCATTACATATTAAAAATAACACATATGTGTTATGTAATATTTTAAAACATTCATCATATGAGATCCCATGAAATGAGATGGATTTAATAACCATTTAATCATAGAATGTCATTGGAAAAAGAAATGGGTTCCATAAACATCTTACCATCCCAAAGATTAAACATCCATAGAAATATTACTGTTGTTTTAATTAGATAATATCCTTATTAATTATTATGTAACACCAAATGATGTCATATTAGATTCGACATCGATTTCAAATATAACATTCTATTATTTTCGAGGAAACTATCCATTCTATTTTGAAATCACACATTTCAAAAGGTGAAATTATAACTGAATCATTTTCATTAAAAGGTGACATCAATAATTTTAAATAATGATTAAATGAAAGCTGTATTTTTTGAATTAGGTGTCTAAATTCATTTTTATATGTCATAAAAACAATAAATTTTATAATTCTACTACAATATACAAAAAATGCATCTTTTGGAAACTGAAAAAAAATCCCAAAAAATCATTTAAAAAAATAAAACAATGATCAATGGATTTTAAATTATAGGATAATTAAGAAAACATTATGAATATAATTTATAAAATATACATATTGAAGAAAACTATTTCACAGAAGCTACAAAAAGTAAAATAATAATGAATTCAAATGACATTATAAAATAAAACACTAGCTAAAATTTTAACATTCAAATCATAATCCACTTGAATGATAGATCCATATATGGATACTTCAATCCCAAAAAAATTTCTAGAACAAGAATGAAATTAACTACTACTATTTATATCACAAAAGGAAAAAATTATTTATCTAATTTATGTGTCACGTTGATATAAAAGTGAGATAAAAATCTCACAAATAGAGTTCACCTTTCATCATTGTCACTCTAACATCCTATATAAAAATAATTTTATAAATATAAAATTGATTTTTTATTCTCCACATATATTATACCTATATAACATTTCAAAACCCCTTTATATTAATAATTATTTCTTAAAATTTATATTTTTTTGTGTTAATGTTTTCATTTATCATGTGTATTTTAGTACAATTATAAATATCCTAATATATTAATATTTTTTATATTTCATCCAATATAATAACCATTAATTTTAATAAATATATAAATAGAATATATATTAATTGTATACATATTTATAGTCAAATATAATATTGGATGTAGAAAAATGAATTACATCATTCTTGGATACGGTAGGTCATACATAAACATGACCATAATTTCAATTTTACAATGGGTTGAATGAAAAAAAGGTAAATAATCATTAAAATTTTAATAATGATTATCATGTTATATTTGAATTTTACTCATTAAATTTTTCTTTATTATAGTGAAAATAAAATTGAAATGAATAATGAATCGAACTAGTTAATCGAGTATATAGTCTGCACACACAAATAAACAACAACGTCATTTTGCAAGTGTTAGTAAGGTAAAACTATTTATTTCATATTGTAACAACCTATGATTTATTATTTCCTACGAATTAGATATAAATATTAAACCAATCAGTATACTAATCAATTAATGATAGTTATGAGAATTGAATTGTATCAATATGTGTAGAATGTAATCTATAAAAATGTACCAACGATACTTTCACATAAATTTTGATGGGAAATGGTATGTATAATGGTTTTTCATATTAATAATATGAATTTAAAATTATAGGATAATTATTTTATTGTTTTATAAAAAGTACTATATATTTATATGAGATAAATATTATTAAAAATAATGTTATCAGTTATGGAAATTACCCTTTTTTGAAATGAATCCTTTAGATATCCTATAAAAAACTATTGGTTTAGTATTTTGGGAAGAACATAACATCAATAATTTTAATAGTGAAGTATATAAGATTAATTTTAATTGGTTTTTGGGATATAAGCTTTAATTATTTTAAATAGGTATGGGAGGATGTGCCTTAATTTAATTGATGTGAGGGACACTTACGAATTTTATTTTATTATTCAATTATAATAAATATAGTATCAATCATTATGACTAAAAATTCAAATAAATTCACAGATATGACTTTTTTTTTTCAAACCCATTAACCAGAATAATATATACATGTTTTTGTGTCAAATTGGAATTTATCACTTTCATTAACCCATAGTAAACAAATTTTAAATTTTACTACTATAATAAATTATTTATATCAAAGGGTTGAAATTTTTACATATATTCTCATAATTATCCCATATATAAGTAATTAGTTCATTTTTCGACCATAGATTATCCAAAATAACTTTGTACATGAATTATATGGTTTTAAAATAATTTAATAACATATTATTTCAAAAAATTATTATTATTGTCATTTTTGACATTTCTACATTAATTTGACTTGAAAGACATTTGAACCAAGTTTGAATTCAAATATAATATTATAAAATATTATTAATATTCCACATCATCCTTATAAAACATTTCATCACTTCAATATAATCAAATTATATTAAATTTAATATATTCATGATCATATATTATATTTTTCTTTTAATTGAATAAATAAAAATTTGGTATTGTATTATAATGTTAGGTAATTTAGAAATTTAAAAATATTTCAATGAAATGAAAATCATGAAGAAAATTTAATTTTATTAGAATTTAATATTATGGTTCATTATTATTTTCATGGTGTCCCCATATAATCACATATGAATATTTATAATTAAGGGTGACATTTTAAACCATTCTGATTTATGGAATATATAAACCACTTCCATGGAAAAGATTCCATTTAAATAATAAATTAAAATCCTTGGATTTTTTATATAATTAAATTAATATTATATAAATTATGACATATAATTATGGATTTATAAATTTGTTTTCCGTCCTGATTCACCTATCTTGACATTTAGTTTATTTTATCTAATTCAATCTATAAATAGACAAATTAATTTTAACTTATGTGTGATTATTTTACAAAAACTAATTTTTTTCTGGAAAAAATACATTTTAAGAATAAAAATAGATTTATTTATATCATATTCAATGAGAAATTATTTTTTATTGTATAAAAAATTTCATCATGTAAATAATTTATAATTTTCATTAAAATAATTCACCAACTGTTCCGAAAATACGTTATTAATATAAAATAATTTTTTTTGCCTAATTATTCATTGAAAAAAATAACTATTATTTTAAAATATTTTTTTAATTACAATCATTAGATAATTAATGAATTAATTTGATAATATGTCAACACTATATTATTCAACATTTAGTTACTACTATTCAAATCCACTAATCTATTTCCTATTCGATATTGGACACATAATATTATAATAATATTTATTATCTTATCAAAATGACATATAGTGTGTAACATATCATATAAATGAATCTTCATTACTTAAATAAATTTTTTATAAAACTGAGTATTATTCACATATTTTCCTTTTATAGTGTTTTTTACGGTTTTAAATGAATAATTTAAAAATTTATTGGGGTTTATATTTTTCCTCAAATATTATTTGAACGATTTGATCTTCTATGGGTTTTAAATAATACTGAATTGGGACATGAATTTTTTAAATAAAAGTGTTATTATAAATAATTCTATTCACTTTTTTAATATCGATAATGATTACATCCAATTTATATTTTTGGGAAATTTTTTTATTTAACCTTTTTTATTTCAAAATGTAGTAATATACATTGTTTTTTAGTTGTTTGTAAATAAATTTCCTTCTGAATAGATTTTTTTAAATTTTTATTTAAAATTTAGGAAAAGTTGTTTTGTAAATGTTAAATACCATCACGAAAGACTCATGTTTCGATTGTGATTCTCAATGTATATTGAGATCTCATTAGCAATTTTTTATTATTACTATGTCATAACATTTTTTATGGATTATAAATAAATGGAGTAATTTTATGAGAGGGTATATGTGGTGATGTGTGTATTATGTTCACATGATTTATATTTAATACATGTGATTTTTTATTTTTTGTTACCTCCATATATTTTTTCATGGATTCCTATAAATATAGTTTGGCACTTATATAATATATATCCTTAGTTTGCAGTAGTTTCTTTCATAGGAAATAATTCCATGATATACCCCTATCGATTAAGTTGAGAGGATAAGAAGACTTTTCGAATAATATGTTATATATCGTCTATAGTTGAATCAATTATGAATAATTTTATACCATTTTATAAAAACAAATATCTTAATCTTAATAATATATAATGGTTTGTAGGATCGAACCCATGAGAAGGAAATTAAATGTGTTTGAAAGAGAAATTTTAGAAGAAAAAAACCAATTTTTGAAAAAACTATGTTGTGTATTTAATTTTATAACTTGTTATTCAAAATAAAATTTTAACAAATAATGTTTTTTAACATAATTAATATAACTCAAGATGTGATAAAAATGATTGATGAAAAATGAACAGGAAATATGGTCAGTACATTTTAATGCTACTCTATTAAAATGATATCTTTTCACCTAAATGATTATTATATTCAAGACTTCGGGAAATTATGTGTTAAACATTCATTGCTATAAGATTGAAACCTCAACATTGTGAAACATTATGTTTTACACTTCAAGAACAATCATACAAACAATAATCTAATGTTCCTTTAATGAATATATTCTTTCCATGTGGTTCTTGTGTTTTGGAAAATAATGTTTTATTGAATTTAATACATGATCAATCTAAAAAAAGATCTTGATGTCTTAAATTTCAGATCAAGAGGTGAGAAAAACATTTATTAAAATTGAATTCAAAATTGATCTCATTGATCGATTAGGATTTTATAGATGAATGATTATGATGTTCGGATTAAGAAAACAATATGTTATATTAAATGAGAAAATAAATAATTATAAAAGAATCATTTCTATTTTGAAGTAAAATGAAAATATTATTTTATATATAATGAAAAAATAAGGGAAAATAATTCCCATATAGAGTAGTCATCATAAAAGATTGATTCTTTCTTATCCCAATCTTCTTCGGTCCACATGTTCTATCACAATATCCAGGCCTGGATCCCTTTATTGCCTTGAATAAATGTCATGAACGAATGTAATTTCCTTTCTATTTTCTACCTCTAATTTTAATGTTATATCATATTTTAAATAGTAACCAACGAACATCAGGGAAATGTTGTTTTCCTATGAATATCTAAGCACACTAGGGATGTTTTATCCACAACTATAACTTCCATGTGAACTGAGTACAACCATTCATACCAAATGCAATGGGCCTTTCCTTTTACTATGACATAATTATGTCTATGTTTTAATTTTCATATTTAAAAACTATAAAAATAATAATTAGAAGTTATGATGTTTATAAATATAAATTTTAAAAATAAATAAATAGTTAATTAATTAATATTACAATTAATATATTAATGTAAATATTTAGTTATTATGTTATTTAATTTATATAAATTATTTTTTTATTAATTTTAATTTAATAATAATTATTTTAATTAATTATTGTCTTAATTATTTTTTTCTTCTATGCTTGTATTAGTTAAATTATTTAATTATTCTTATAGTTTTGTACATTCGGTTTATTTTTATTTTTTAATATTTTTTTTAATTTCATTCATTTTTTTCTTGTCGATTTATTTATTAGCACCACCCATGGTGTATCCTTTATTCCTATATAATAAATTTATCTCTCTCTTATCTACGGCACCTTGAGGATACAATAAGAATCAGTGACCTGGATGGTGGAGGATTCGGTGACCAAGCTGAGTTGTTGTGGAACCAAAATTGTCATTCTCTTGCAGTGGATGATGACACCATCCATGAATCAGTTATTCCATTTTAGTTCAATGTCATCCTTTGTTTTATATATCTTTTTCTAAACAGAGGGCGCTGGGTTTATCATATCTGATTGTAAGTCTATTATGGAAGAGATGTTGGATGGTCATAAATCTAATGGTGGATGATTATTTTTTACTGCGGTGCTACTTAATGTTTGGATAATAGTTAATGAAAAAATCATGTAGAAATGGAGCTAGTGGATCTGGTGACTCATGAAGAAAGAGGCCAGTGGTGTGTAAAAGAAAAAATTGGTGATTCCTTGGTGGTGAGTAATAGAGATTGTGTAATGTTTCTGGTGTTGGAAGTTTGTTCTTGATACTGGTGGTGTCTTAACGGATGAGGCCCTATCTCAGTGACATAAAGTTTGATGGAATTGTATCATAGTAAATTATAATCTGAAGGGGTCTCATTTAAAGCTAGTGGTGTCTAATTAGTAGCGGGGATAGTGTTTCCTAAACAAGGCCAATAGTTTCAAATAACTCAACTCTGGGTTATGTCTTTCAGTGACTTATTTTTCTTGTGGATGGTGTGTCAAAATTAAACATCAAACTAAAAACTAAAAATAATCAACAAATATAAATAAAATTAAAATATATAAGAATTCTTAAATTGAAACATAAAAACTAAATCTATTAATTAAATCAGTAAAACAGAGTTTAAATTTCATTAAATAAAAATTAAAACAAATAATTAATTAATAAATTCAAAACCAAAAAAATTAAAATATAAATATATAGTTAAATTGAAACATTCTAAAATTCAAATTATGAAAAAATAAATGATTCCATACATCTAAAGAAAAATTAAAATAGAACATTAAATTTAAAAAATTAAAATATAAATTTAAAGAATAATAAATATTAAAAATTATCAAGTTATATTTTAATAATTATAAAAAAATTAAAAGATAAAAAATGTAATTAAATTTTATTCTAAATAAATTATAGAAATATTTTAAAATAAATAATAAATAAAAAGATAAACATGGAAAATTATTATGATAATACAATTAAAAATATAATGAAAAATAGATAAATAATGTACCTGAACAGTTAATGAAATAAAAATTAGTAGCTAAAATGATAAAATATTTATAAATAATGATTAATTAATGAATTGAACTGAGAAATTTTAAATGTTAAATTAATTAAAAAATTATAATAATTATGTAAATGGTTATGAACATCAATAAATGGTGTAGAAATAATTGGATTTTATGTCCACATCAAATTCCTCCACACCTAGTCATTGATTATCCTCAATTAATATCATGCATTATCAAATTAAATGTTGTAATATTTTTATTACATTTAACTCCAATTTAATCTTGTTAATATATTTTTATATCAAGAGGATAAAAAAATATGAAATAAGATTTTCAAAATAAATGTTAAATATAAGTCTTGTCTGAGTTCAACTAACCATTTGGTGGTCAATGAAACTATATTAACCTTACATTAATGATCTAATTTTTGATAACTTTGAATGTTATTTTTTTTACTCTAAAACAGCCATGTAACATGTTATTAGTATTGTACAAATTCACATATTATAATTATAATGGGATCTTACAAACAAAAATAGTACCTAGTATCTTAATGGTTCACCATTTGTTTCCATTTTCCTATTTTACTCTAGGTTTAAAAAAATAATATGACTAAAATATATATTGTTTCGGTAAGGTCATTACTTTTTAAAATAAATAAAAATGGTCCCCTTGATTAAATTATAATCTATAAGTTTCTTATGGCTATGATCATAATTTATGCATAAATATATCATGGATCATTCTTATTCAAGGTTCCAAAACCAAATATTCCTAAAATTAGTAAATAATATCACTCAAAATTCAATAATATTTAGTAATTTCAATTTTAGTGTAACCCACTATTACTAGTAAGTATTATTCCAAATGAAATACTTTATCAAAATAGTGAATAAATCATTAAGATCCTCATATTATAAAAGATATTTTGAAAAAAAAATTTTAAAAAAATTAATTGGATATTAAATTTGAGGGATTATGTAATGACCTGGAAATTTCAAGGAATTTTTTTTTAAATTTCTTTGGAATTTTACAAGAACTCCGTTTCTAATGGCGCCTGATTCGGAGGCCCGGTGTGCCTGGATTCATTTTTCCGATGTTTAGATCGGGTACGTTCAGTGAACGAAAGAGTGGGAATTTCTAACTGTTGAACCGGTACTCGGAATCGAATTCTGAGGGCACCGATGAAACCGCAACACATGTAATTGCTTAGAAACACCTTTTCCGTAGTTGAGTTTTCACGAGAGAGGTTGATTAAAATTGTGGAAGATATAACAAAATTTTAACTACAATTTTTATTTTTCTCTAAGTGGATTTAAGCTTTGGGTGGTACTTGGGAAACTACCCAACATCCCATGGGAGGTTATGAGAGTGGTGGGGCCCACACGAACCCCACCCCTTCACATTCCTTAACTCCCTCAACTCACAATTAAATTTTATAACTTATGTTTTGATAACATATGTTTTTAATGAGGTGTGTTTAATGTGAGTGTTTGAATTTAAAACTCTTGAATTTCAAACCTTAAGTTGTCTTAATAAAATAAGTAAGGGTCTTATTTTATTTTTTTGGGTTGGAGGCTTGTTGCTTGAGAGCTTTGGGAGAAAAGCTAAGGGAGACATGAGTTTCTTCATCCTCTTCGTTGAAGTACACGAAGAACGCGAAGAATGCGCAGAACGCCAGATTCCTTGGAGGTCGACGTCTCCTTACACGACGTCTCCTTCCGTGACGCCTCTTACTGCGACGCCAATGAAGTCTTCTTTCCCGACGTCTCTTTCCGCGACGAATCCTCATTCGACGAACCTCCATTCAAGCTACGCTCGAGGTAGGGGTTAATGAAATTTATTTTCATGATTTAATCCCGTTCATTATCCACGTTTAATTAGACAACATGTTATCAATTAACGGGAGGAGGCCGAACGCACAAACACGGAAGACCCCCCTCCCTTTTATTTTTCTTATTGTTGTGGTACGACGTGAAGTGACGCAGTGCCGTCGCACCGCGTGGGAATGAACGACAAGAATGCGCGATGCCGACACACCACATTTTTAAAAATATGAAACAAGTCGCGGTGCCGTCGTGCCGCGCCGGAGAACTGCAAAATCTCCACAGCCAGAGCGGGGCCGTGGTGAAGGGGTGCGGCGTCGTCACACCGCACTGGACGAATGAGGGCCGCGGCCGGTACCAGGCTGCGGCGGAGCGTGGGAACCGCCTGCCGGAAACGGGCCGCCGGTGTCGGAGTAGGGAGAGGACCGACCGTCGCCTGTCCTGTGGCGGCAGAAACCGGCCGGCCGGACAAAGGGAAAGCTAGGGGTTCAAACCCCCAGCCGGACAGCTAGCGGCCACCATTAAGGGGGACCGCAGTTATAAAACACGGGGGGCAGCGTCCCCCCCCCCCCGAAATCCGAACGGCTCGGCCATTCAGCCGAGCCCTCTGGCGCTGCACGCCAGTGCATCGGGCCGCTAGGCCGGGAACCAAGCCGGGCCGCGACAAGCAGTGCCGACCCGGACCCGGGTCGGTTCGACCCAGTTCGGGCCGACCCAGGGGGTCTCGGGCCAGGTCGATCTTGGGCCCGAAACCCCGTTTTCGGACCCTTTTCGTTCTTTTTCCCATATATCAGGCTACGGACCTCCGATCGACGCGCCGTCAGCGGCGATGCGATCCTTGGATCGAGATGGTTGTTTCAGTATATTTCACTCAAGGTTTAAGATATCTTTGGATCTAGCCTGGGTGGTTCGTACACTAAACCAACAGGGCCCTCGGAGCGGAAACGCTCATATCTTTAGCTCCGGATGTCCGATTGACGTGCCGTCTACTTCGTTGAATTCCACATGATGAGACTGAACTTTTGGCTTACTCCGCTTGAGGTTTGAACAACGTCGGAGTGTGGTAGGGTTGGTTCGCTCATGAAAACAACTGGGCCCCTAGAATGAAAAAAGCCAATAACTCACAGACCGGACGTCCGATTGATGCGCCGTCTATCTCGTTGAATTCCTCTTGATGAGAATCAACTTTTGGAATAATTCTACTGAGTTTTGGTTACTGTTGGATAGTGGTCGGGTAGGATCGTACCCGAAATCCAACGGGGCCCTTAGAATGGAAAAGCTGATATTTTTTATACCGGTCGTCCGTTTGACGAACCGTCAGTGGCGTTGGTGAACACATTGAGAAATGGTCCCTATGAGTATACCCTATGAGTGTTTGGGGTACAGTTGTGATACGCCTTTGTTGGTTCACACACGAAACCAACCAGGCCCCAGGGACGAAAAGGCTAGTAACTCACAGACCGGGCGTCCGATTAACGCGTCGTCTATTGCGTTGAGACCCCTACGACGAGGTGGTCCTTTGAGATACTTCTTCAAGGGATTTTGATATAATTAGAGTATCGATCTGTAGCTCATGGAGTAGACCCTCCCAGAGACGAGCATGCGATGTATGGAGACTGTGTAGCCGGCTGAGACCTGACGACTGCATGACCGACTCGACTTGGAGTGAGTCGACTAGACCAGTGGATGGAGCACTACTTTGTTTGGGTGCAGACCCTTGGCGGACGGAGGACTACCTGTGTGACAGTGCAGACCCACGGTACTCGTCCGGCGAGTACCTATGCTTGCTAATAGGGGGTGTGCACTACTGTGTTTGGGTGGCATACCCTGGCGGGAAGCACTACTGTGTTTGGGTGGCTGACCCGTGGTACTCGAAAGGAGGAGTACCTGAGCAGTCATAGGTTAGTGAGCAGTACCTCGGAGTCGCGACATGACCACGGTACACTCCAGAGATGGGGCTCTTAAGCAGTTACGGTTTCGATAATGAAAATCCTAGTTTGAGCTGAATCTTTGACCTTTGTGTTTACCTCATGATTGAGAAGGGTCACTTGATAACATAGGTATATGTATAGGAATATACCTAGGTAGTGGTTATCCGATGATTTCATAATCTTGTGTTTCATCATGATTGAGATTGGTTACTTGAAAACTTATATGTATGGTCATATACCTAAGTAGAGGTTATCTGTTGAGATCTTCTTTATGGTTATCCTTGTTGGTTTTAGTGAGACCTTGAGGGTCTTGGGGTCCCTACTGAGTATCGTTATACTCACCCTTGAACAGGCTATGCCCGCACCTCGTTGTGTTGGTTGCAGACGACAGGCAGTGCTGACAGAGGTCGTGTGTTCGAGGGCTGGATGGTACTCAGAGGTGGATCTCATGACGAGTCAGTATCTAGAGGTGGACTTCACGATGTGACAATACTCGGAGGGGGTTGACGAGCGAGAGCATTGAGGAGCTACACTATCAATACCTACCCTTCAGGTAGGATCCATGGTGGACGATCCAGGAGCTGCGCCATCTGTACCTACCCTTCAGGTAGGATCCGATGAGGACGTCCCAGGAGTGGCTTCTGTTATTCCAGCTGTTGTCATTTTCTGTTGTACTTTTGTTCAATTATAGTTGTACTTTTAGTTGGGTTTGTATTTTGGCCCATTTACTTTTTAGAACTTCTTTTGTACTTAGTTTTTTACTTCCTCTTGTACTCTGTGGTGTTTTGTTTACTTTTATAAAGGCAATTCCTTCCCAGTTATCGAGATTTACGCCCTTGGTGCTAGTCGCCAGCCCCTGGCCTATGGAAGGAGGGATTGGGGTAGTCACTCCATGGGCCCCGAGGACGGGTCGTGACAAATTGGTATCAGAAGAGTCAGTTCTACCACAGAACTTATAACTCTGATATTTTATTTCTGTGAATAAATAGTGTTAAGAGTACCGAGTGCGGTTTTTAGTTCAATGAGTCCAGTGTTGGTGCGGGCAGCCGATGTATCCATACACCAGGACCCTGATAACTGATTTCTGACATTGTGCATGAAAACACTGATTGCGTGTGTGTTTCTAGAAGTTTTTAAATGTCATCTCAAACCAGGTCAGCTCACCAGGAATAATCGTTTGACCGTGTCATGTTGTTTCTTTAGGATTCCTTTTCACGGAAGACCAGCTAGAGCCCAGTGGGATGTGAATACTGACATCCTGCTAAGTGACGATGCTTTAGTATAGGGTCCTCTTGCAGTTGAGGTACCAGCAGAGGCACCAGCGGTACTACCATACGTTGAGCCACCGATGCCACCAGCCCCAGCAGTAGGCAATGCACGCCACTTGAGCGCGCTGCACGAGTTCCAGCGCCAGAGACAACCCAGGTTCCTGGGAGAGAGGGACCCGCAGGTGGCTGAGTATTATCTAGAGGTTGTTGTGAGAGTCTTCAGGCTAGTGGAGATGCCTACAGACTTCATAGTGATCTTTGCTGCCAGCCTTCTTCTGGAAGCAATAGGTAGGTGGTGGAGCCACTTGTTCCAGTTTTGCGATGGGATGACCTTCGCATGGGAAGTCTTCGAGACCTTCATCAGGGTGGAGTTTGTGCCAGTAGCTCTACACCTTGAGCGTGTTCAAGAACTGCTACCTTTTCCGCGTGTTTTTCGATCAATAGTCGAGTCATCTGTGGGCAGTAGACAGATGATACCGACGTCCAGGAGGACCAGACCAGCAGTTTGGCGATCTCGGGTTTTAGGACCGATGTTGCGGGGCACCTGGGGTGGGTTCAGAGCCAGTCGTATGAGGAGCAGGAAGTGTTATGAATGTGACAGGATGGGTCACCTTGCACATGACTGTCCGACCCCCCGCACTGTCGATCCGCAGGCGTTGGAGGAGCCACCGAGGTAGAAGTAGCGATGAGTGATTGAGCAACATCCGAGCAGTGGAAAAGGCAGTAGTGCTCCGGGAGAAGTTGGTCAGGAGCGGAACTAGTGGATACATCTCTTGTAATTCTAGTTCCATGTTGTTATTTTATCCATGTCTTTGTACTATGAGCTACAATAATAAAAATACCCTTATCTTTGTTTGCTTTCATGCCCTTTTTTTTGGTTGATACTGAGTGGTCCCGGTTAAGACTGTTGAATTGACCCTCACTTTCGAGATTTCTACTGGAGGAGACCCAGTGACCTCACACTGATGCCGACAGTGTGACTCGACCCTTGGAGACGAGAGTGACAGTTGGATGTCTTGGTAGTAACGTTGAGGCCTTATAGCGTCATCCATGGAATGAATACATCATTCATGTCAGGATTGACTGTATTAGGAAATGGGCATGGTTCATCCATGGGATGGAACTGAGTTTCTCCTTTCAGCAAAGGAGATATTTTTTAAGCTCTTTCAGATCATAGGAAAAGAAGGTGTAGATCATCTTGGAGCGGATGAAGACTGCACAGTGCGGTAAGAAACAGGAAACTGGCACCAGTCTTAGAGACTCGAGCGTGTTAAATGTTTCAATAAGAGGAAGATTTTAGGAGAGATGAGTCTGCGAAGTAGCAGACGTGGAGGCGGATCTAGGAGAGCAGCATGAGGTGGTGTACAACTTAACATGCTACAACCACCCACCTTTGTTATCCCCGCCAGGCTCAGGGAGCTGGAGGGCAGAGGAAGAGTGCGGCTGCATGCGGGCAAGGAGTGTGACCCAATGGCTCTAAAAATGATTCAAGGGACCGTCTGTGTCCACTACTAGCTACTGTAATAACAGAAGTCGATATGAATCATTCCTTGCTTTCACAAATCTTGTCCCAGACCTAGAGTTTCCGGTAAGTTGTGGACTTGACCCTCACGTCTGGAGATACCGTGGGAGGAGACCCGATAATCACACTTACACCGATAGTGTGGTCAGACCATCGAGGCGAGAGTTTCGGTTGAAATCTCTTGGTGGCAGCGTTGAGGCCTTACGCCGTTGGTTTGAGTATGGACTGGGAAATCACAGTTCATACACAAATTGAAGGTATTAGGCAAAAAGGTTGTGGTTTAACTACGATGTCGGAATGGGTTTTCCTTGGTCGGCGAAAAGGAACCCCCAGGAAGCACAAAATAAACTCATGCACAGAAGGATGAGACCGATCACTCTTGATTCGGTCAACCTTACCCTCGAGGCAGCAGTCGTTTTGAGTTTCAGTTCTAAAAGGAATTGGAGACCTCTAAAGTTCGAGGATGACGATCACGTCCTTATATGGGTCTCACCTCGACGAGGATTACGGAGATGTGGACAATGTTTCAATATATCTCTGAGGTTCAGTGGACCATTAAAAGGTCCACAGCTAGGTAGGCGGGGTGGTTTACTGCTTGACCCATCCACCTCAGTTATACCAGGTGCCCGATGACTTCCATGTATCTCAACTGAGGAGATACGTGTGTGATCCTTCATATATCATTGATCATGGGGAGCTGGACGATGGCGATGGGGTGTATTTCACAGAGGTTCCAGTGGGGATCAAGGATCGACAAGAGTGGGTCCTACGAGGATGGTTGATTTCTCGGGAGCACTTTCTCTACCAGTACGGGAACCTCCAGGTAAGCACATGGGAGCGGAAGACACATATGCGTGCTTAGTACGGCTTTTGTAACCCTTGTTTATGTTAATGATTTAAGAGGATGTAAATCCCTGGGTGGGAGTAATGTAAAGGCCAGGAAATTTCAAGGAAATTTTGTTTTAATTTTATTTGAATTTTACAAGAACGCAGTTTCTAACGACGCTTGATTCTGAGGCCCGGTGTGCCCAGAATCATTTATCCAAAGTTTAGCTCGGGTACGTTCAGTGAACGAACGAGCGGGAATTTCTAACTTTTGAACTGGTGCTTGGAATTGAGTTCTGAGGGCACCGATGAAACCGCAGTGCTGGTAATTGTTTACAAACACATTTTCCGGAGATGCGTTTTCACGAGAGAGGTTGATAATAATTGTGGAAGATAGAATAAAATTTTAACTACATTTTTTTTATCTAAGTGGATTTATGATTTGGGTGGAAGTTGGGTAACTACCAAACTTCCCATGGGAGGTTATGAGAGTGGTGGGGCCCACACGAACCCCGCCCCTTCACATTCCTTAACTCCCTCAACTCACAATTAAATTTGATAACATAATTTTTGATAACTTATGTTTTTAATGAAGTCTGTTTAATGTGAGTGTTTGAATTTCAAACTCTTGAATTTCAAACCTTAAGTTGTGTTAATAAAATAAGTATGGGACTTAATTTATTTTTTTGGGTTGGAGGCTTGTTGCTTGAGAGCTTTGGGAGAAATGAAAAGGGAGACTTGAGTTTCATCATCCTCTTCGTCGAAGAACACGAAGAACGTGAAGGAAGTGAAGAACGCTGGATTCCTCGGAGGTCAACGTCTCCTTCCGCGATGTCTCCTTCCGCGACGCCTCTTACCGAGACGCTGACGACATCTTCTTTGGCGACGTCGATTTCCGCAATGAATCCTCGTTCGATGAACCTCCGTTCAAGCTACACATGAGGTAGGGGTTTATGTGATTTATTTTCGTGATTTACTCCCATTCATTATCCACGTATAATTGGACTGCATGCTATCAATTAATGGGAGGAGGCCGGACCGCACAAGCACGGCTGACCCCCCTCCCTTTTATTTTTCTTGTTGTTGCGGTATGACAGGAAGTGACGCGGTGTCGTCGCACCGCGTGGGAAAAAATGACAAGATTGGGCGATGCCGACACACCGTGTTTTTTAAAATATGAACCAAGTCGCGGCGCTGTCACTCCGTGCCGGAGAACAGAAAAAGCATCGCGGCTGGAGCGGGGCCGCGACAGAGAGGTGCAGCGGAGCGTGGGAACCGCCGGCTGGAAACGGGCTGCCGACATCGAAGCAGGGAGGAGACTGGCTGTCGCCGGTCACGTGGCGGCAGAAACCGGTCGTCCGGGGTAGGCTGGCCGGACAAGGGGAAAGCCGGGGGTTCAAACCCCCGGCCGGCCAGCTAGCGGCCCCCATTAAGGGGGGTCGCGGTTACAAAACATGGGGGGGGGGAAACACCCCCCACCCGCAAACCGAACGGCTCGGTCGTTCGGACGAGCCCGCTGGCGCCGCGTGCCAGTGCCCCGGGCCGCCAGGCCGGGCGCCGAGCCGAGTCGGGCCGCGCCCAGCCGGGCCGACCCAGGGGGTCTCGGGCCGGGTCGGACTGGGCCCGAAACCCCGTTTTCAGACCATTTTCGGTCTTTTTCCCATATCTCGGTCTACGGACCACCAATCGATGCGCCGTTAGCGGTATTGTGATCCTTGGATCGAGACGATAATTTCGGTATATCACATTCAAGGTTGCAGAGAACTATGGATCTGGCCGGGTTGGTTCGTACACGAATCCAACCGGGCCCTCGGAGCGGAAACGCTCATATCTTGAGCTCCGGACGTCCGATTGGCGTGCCGTGGACTTCGTTGAATTACTCTTGATGATATGGAACTTTTGGCTTACTCCACTAAAGGTTTGGACGCCGTAGGAGTGTGGTCGGGTTGGTTCGCTCACGAAACCAACCGGGCGCCTGGAATGAAAAATCCAATAACTCACAGACCGGGCGTCCAATTGACGCGCCGTCTGTCTCGTTGAATTCCTCTTCATGAGACGGATCTTTTGGCATACTTCGCCTGAGTTTTGGTTTCTGTTGGATAGTGACCGGGTTGGATCATACCCGAAATCCAACCGGGCCCCTAGAACAGAAAAGCTGATATTTTTCAGACCGGACGTTCGTTTGACGAACCGTCAGTGGCATTGGTGAACACGTTGAGAAACGGTCCCTATGAGTATACCCTATGAGAGTTCAGGGTATAGTTGAGATACAGCCGTGTTGGTTCGCACATGAATCCAACCGGTCCTCGGGGACGAAAAGGCTAGTAACTCACAGACCGGGCGTCCGATTGACGTGTCGTCTGTTGCGTTGAGACCCCTATGACGAGGTGGTACTTTGAAATACTTCTTCGTGGGACTTTGAGATAATTGGAGTATCGACCTGTAGCTTGTGGAGCGGACCCTCCCAGAAATGAGCATGCAGATTACGGAGACCGTGTAGCCGGCTGAGACCTGACGACTGCTTGACCGACTCGACATGGAGTGAGTCGACTAGCCCAGTGGACGGGGCACTACTTTGTTTGGGTGCAGTCCCATGGCGGACAGAGCACTACCTGTGTGACAGTGCAGACCCTCGGTACTCGTCTGGAGAGTACCTCTTCAGGCTACTAGGGGGTGTGCAGTACTGTGTTTGGTTGGCATACCCCGGTTGGAAGCACTACTGTGTTTGGGTGACTGACCCGTGGTACTCGACAGGTGGAGTACCTCAGCAGTATTAGGTTAGTGAGCAGTTCCTCGGAGTCATGATAGGACCACTGTACACTCCAGAGACGGGGCTCTTCAGCAGTTATGGTTTCGATAATGAAAATATTGGTTTGAGCTGAATCTTTGACCGTTGTGTTTACCTCATGATTGAGAAGGGTCACTTGATAACATAGGTATATGTATGGGAATATACCTGGGTAGTGGTTATTCGATGATTTCATAATCTTCTGTTTCCTCATGATTGAGATTGGTTACTTGATAACTTAGGTATATGTATGGGCATATACCTAAGTAGAGGTTATCTGTTGAGATCTTCTTTGTGGTTATCCTTGTTGGTTTTAGTGAGACCTTGAGGGTATCAGGGTCCCTACTCAGTATTGTTATACTCACCCCTGCACGGGCTATGTGCGCACCTCGTTGTGTTGGTTGCAGACGACGTGTAGCGCTGATAGAGGCCGTGTGTTCGAGGACTGGACTGTACCTAGAGGTGGATCTCACGACGAGTCAGTATCTGGATGTTGACTTCACGACGTGACGATACTCGGAGGGGGTTGATGAGCGATAGCATTGAAGATCTGCACTATTTGTACCTACCCTTCAGGTAGGATCCGTGGTGGATGATCCAGGAGATGCGCCATCTATACCTACCCTTCAGGTAGGATCCGAGGAGGACCTCCCAAGAGCCGCTTCTGTTCTTCCAGCTGTTTTCTTTTTCTATTGTACTTTTTTTAAGTTGTAGTTGTACTTTCAGTTGGGTTTGTATTCTGGCCAATTTACTTTTCAGAACTTCTCTTTGTATTTAGTGTTTTACTTCTTCTTGTACTCTATGGTGTTTTGTTTACTTTTATAAAGGCAATACCTTCCCAGTTATCGGGATTTACGCCATTGGTGCTAGTTTCCAGCCCCTGGCCTATGGAAGGCAGGCTTGGGGCATTTACTGCACGGGCCCTGAGGACGGGTCATGACAGATTACACTAAATCCCATATTATATAAAAATTATTAGAACTTATCCCAACACAAAAAATTTAAAATTCTATGCAATATTGATTTTAACGATCGATAAAAATAATTTTAATTAGAATCCCCAAAATTGATTTTCAATTCACTAGATTACTAAAAAGATAAATGATCAATGTGAATATCATCATGATGTTTTTACACAAAAATATTTTACAGAAGGATCACTTTTATTATCATTAAAATATTGAATATAGATTTCTCAACAATGTTCACTATAAATGTATGAAAACAATTTCTGTGCACATTTTGTTGGGTGTTTGGAAGTTAATAAATATGATTCAAAGAGATTTTAAAAAGAATATTATAATGCATTCTAGACCCCAAACACATAATATAAAAATGTAATTTCGAGAAAAACAAGATATTACCCTATCCCAACACATAACATTACAATGTGAATAATTTAAAAGAAATGATGAAAAATTCCCACAACAACCCAATATACAGTAAGAATTTTTGTAGTAGTAGAACATAAATGAAACAAAGACACTAATATTCCAATGAGTCACCATTGTGGTTACACACCTCATGTAGTGGAATGATGACTTGTTTCTCTAAATTAGTGATAGGGAATAGTATACAAAAATACAGAAATAAAAATCATGAACATCCAAAATTAATAAATCATTCCCTACTTGTAGTGTTTCAGCATGAATATACTTGTGAGTTGAGAAATTAAGGTAATTATGATCCAATGTTTACAATAGTTTAATTTTTTTCACAATTCATAAAACATGAAGACCAAGAATAAAACACTTCTATGAAATGAATAAAAGGCAGAATATGAAAACCCATTTTATTCAAAGAAAAACAAAACCCAATTATAAACATAGAAAACCCATAGGATGGACCCCATGAAGAACTGTGTTTAAAACCTCTAGTAAGATATTAATGAACGAATTAATTTATTTGATTAATGAACTAAAATCATGGGTTTACTCCCATATTGCACATGTTTTAAGGTCCCTAGCAGAACTCCCCATGAAATAAACCATTGTCACATGGAGGGTGTATTTTAACATCACTGAACCACCACTTCTATTTTCCCCTTGTTTTGTGAACAGAAGATTGAAAAATATGTGAATATAAGCAAATAATGTAAAACATGACTCACTTAAAAGATATATAAATTAATTGTAACCACCCATTGAATTTTGTGAACACTTTTTTATACTCTTATAAAATTATTCCAAGATCGTAAATTTTTAAACCAATAATATGTGATAACATTAAATATAGTGATCTATGGGGTGGGTAAAATACCTTAAAGTTATTATCTCAACATTCCAACTAAAAAAATAACTAAAATGGGGTGCAATGAACATTATTTTGTCAAAAAAAAAATAAAAACAATTATCAAGTATAATTTGAGATGATTCTTGAATGTTTAATTTTTTAAGATTCCTCATCCATTATTATTTAAAATGTGAAAATAAAATTAAATACCCCAATTTTAGCTTTACTAAATAAATTATTGTATGATATATGATCTATGACATATAATTCGACATAAAATATAACAAACTACAAAAACTAATAATCAAAAACATCACTTTTAATACCGTTTTTGTTAGAGTATCATTAATAATAAATAATTTGAGATGGAAATTAGGGGTATTAATAGAGTGACCAAACACCCTCAATTAATATTCCATGAATTCAATTTCATCAAACTAGTTATTAAAATGTTAAATAATTGAATTTCATTAAATATATGTCATAAGGTAACTATTATAGAGTTTTTTTATCATGTAATTCCAATAATTCATCCACTAAAAAGTTTATTGAACCTATTTATAAAAATGTTATTTCATTAAAAACACTAGTGCATGGAATAATTTAATAAAAATTTTATTCCATTTTACTTATTATCATTAGATTTAGGTAACAATTTTAATAAATATTTTCCCATTAGATTATTTATCATAATTGTATTTAATTTATATATATTTATATTTTTCAAATTATTTTATGTGTTTTAAATCATTTATGTGTTTTTAAATTTAATTTGTCACATGAATAATTTCCCATCAAAGGAATGAAAAATATGAATCAATCTTCATTAAATTGATTCTAATGTTTATAAATATATATCCACTACATACTAATGTATAGTAGTTTATAGGGTTTAATTCAATAGAGGACTATTAAATATGTTTAGTGTCCAAATTATCAAAAGAAATACATCTATTGAAAAATGTGGGTACTGAATTTTTTTTGAACATTTCAGTGAATTGAAATAAGCAATTAATTTTTTTTTATTTTTAATAGAACAAATAGATTTCAGGAATTGGTAATACGGAATAAGTCAAAATGAACAGATAAGATAATTGTGGAATATTAATACTAACATGGATAAAGGGATATATCATTCTATTAAATGATAATTAAATTGATGCCCATATAAAATAATTAGTTTAATCTTCCTCTCTAAAAAATTTGAGCTATATTAAATGAAACATTAAGTTATTCTCTTTATGAACATTTATACAAAAAAAAGAATCTAAATATTTTTTTGGAAAACAGTCTTGTCGAGAGTCTCTCGTGAATGGGAACATAATGATTTGAAGAATTTGATACATGATCTATCTAACTGAATGATCATGGATTTTTGAATTTTATATCAGGAGGTGAAAAAAGTTTTCGATATTTAATTCAAAATAAATATCACCGATCGATTCAGTTTTAATAAAATAAATGATGTGGGTAAAATATTAATGAAAAAATAAATTCTATTAAATACCAAACATTAAATTTATGAACAAATCATTCAAAATATGATATAAATATATAAAATTTATTTTTTAGATTATGTATGAACACTAGGTAAAATAATACCCCCTATATAACAGTATTTACCAAAGAAAGATGCTTTCTCATCTCGGTATTTTTTGGTCCACAAGATTTTCAAAAATCTATAGGTCATTATCTCTTTCTTTTCCACCAAGGAATGTCATAAATAACTAAGATATATTCTCTAATCTCTCTACCTCCCCTTTTTAAACATCTTTTGTAATCCCATTAGTCACCATTAACCATCACCAGCTTTACTTTTTCATCTACAAATCCCAGAACATGTAGTAATCATCTCCGCCAAATAAGACACATAGATGAACTCAATGAAACCCCTCTTTCTAAATGAAAAGGTTGGATTCCTGGAAATTGTATGTACTTCTAGCTCAGTTTGAATATGTAAATTAAAAATTGTAAAATGTATTAAAAATATGGTATGATGTTTATAATAATTACTTTTATGAATATAGGATTATTTAACTAATTTTTATTAAAATTATCTGATTAAAGAAAATAATTAGTTATTATTGTAATTAATTTAAAATAATTATTATTTGTTATTAATATTAAGATATTAATAATTATTTTAAATAATACTTATTTATTTATTGTTTTAACTAAAAATTTTATTAATTGAATTATTTATGTATTATTATTTTTTATGTTCTTTTTATTAATTTTTTATTTTTATTGTGTAATACTTGGGATATAATTTTTTTCATTCATTCATTCATTTATCTCCCTATTTAGATAAACTACATGGGGTTATATCTTTCTTCCATATGTGTGGCAGCTCCCTCTTCATGGTGAATCTTGGAGGTGAAATAATATGTTGATGACTCATAAGCTGGTGGGGTTCATGACCGGGTTGACTCATTGTGGATTTTAGTGGTGCTTCCCTAGTTGGAGTTCTATGTTGGATGTGATGATGGAATGTCATAGAACCAACACTGTCTAATGAATTTTATGTGTGGTGGGTTTTGATGATCCCAGAATTATTAGCTGCAACATTTAGTGGCAATAGAAGTTGTGGATCTGGTGACATTTGTGGGGATAGGTAGGCCGTGCGTAATAGAATCAATTAGTGGTTCCTCGACAATTAATAATGGAGTTTGTGTGAATTTTCAAGCAATGATCGTTTCCCCTTGTTACTGGTGATGCCTAAATGGACAAGTCTCTTTAGTTGTTTCATGATGTAGGCTTATGGTGTCTCGTGGTGAAGGGGATGTTGGTAGTGTCCCACGTAAAGATGAAAGTGTATATAATTTGGAGGTGATTATGTGTCCTGAAAATGGATGGTGGTGTCAAATGACTCACTTATGGGTTATGTACAGTAGTGACATATTTTTTTTATGCTGATAGGGTTTTTAAAATATTCTTATAACTATAAACTAAAATTGATCAAAATATAATAAAAAATAGAAACATTTACGAATTATGAAATTAAATCATAAAAA
The DNA here is from genome assembly GCA_963277665.1 of Viscum album. Taxonomy (NCBI): domain Eukaryota; kingdom Viridiplantae; phylum Streptophyta; class Magnoliopsida; order Santalales; family Viscaceae; genus Viscum; species Viscum album. Next base: position 648,325,831 of record OY728126.1, on the reverse strand, counting down.
CTGAATCATTTATTTATATAAATAAAACATTAAATAAAAAATGAATTTATTTAAATTAATTTGATTAACTGATTAATATATAAAAAATCAAATATTATAAATTAATAGCTAATAAAATATTTCAGTGAAATGGTTTTTGAACATAAAAATTTGAACAAATAAAAGATTCAATGCTTCAAAAGTTAAATTTAAATAAAAAATTAAACATATATAATTAAATTAGTATTAGAAATCGAAATAAATATTAAATTGATTTATTTATATTAAAGAAATAAAAATATTAATAGTTTAAAAATATAATTTAATTTTAAATTTACAAAATGTGAATAAATTGAATTAATCACTAATTAAACAAAATAATATAACAACAAAATTATTACATCAATTTGAATTAAAAAAATATAGGGAAATTAGAAAAATTGAGTATAAGAAATAAATTTATTATAAAATTAATAAATTGAAATCATAAAAATATACAAAAATTTAAAAAAATGATTAATTAATTAATCAAAAAAATATTTGTGAAATTATAATTAATTATTAAAAATAAAAAATTAAATTAATTTATTAAAAAAATTTATAAATTTTGTGGGAAATCATGTGATTTTAAGGCCACATTAGTAGTGAAAAATAATTTCAAACTCTAATTTGGAGATAGTTTGATGTAATGACCAATGTTGAAGACATATTCAATAATTCCAACAAAGGACCCTTTTAATCTATACAATTCACTTTTATTAGAGCCTCTGGATGATACCAATAATGTTAAGTACATTATTTGACAATTTAGGGGATTTTTTTGGAAGGCACAATTGTGTTTCCCCTATTTATTTCTATAATCAACACCATCATTTGAATGTTCGATGTACAATGCTTCCTCGATAATTGAGTTCCCATGTTTGATTTATGTACTAACATTATTTTTCAAAATTGTTTCCTTAATTTTTTTTGTAAATGTGTGTTATGTTGGAATGAAATTTCAAAAAATATGATCATGTTTTTAGTACTAGTTTTTTTTAAATATTGTATTAATTAAGAAGCATAAAATTTACATTCATGGAATCTAGGGATATTTTATGGTGGATTAAAAATCCCAATATTTTTTATTGTGAAATTATTTATTTAATATGTTTTATCATAAAAACCTAATTTTATAAAAGTTATATTGTGTCAGAAATTTTTAGTGTCTTTTCAATGAACTTATTTTATAATGATTGTGAAGAACCTTATTTTACTATATGATTAATCATTAATTTAATTAACTATATTACTTTGTGTATTTCTGCATTGATAGTGGTAAATGTCCTACTAGGTTGTTCATGTAACACATAAATTGATTTTTAATTAGATCATGGTAAATATATGTAATCCAATTCTTTAGTTTTATTTTTTTAATAGATGGAAATTCATGATGTGATGAGGGGGTGTAGGTCACCTAAGGTGTCTTTTGATATATTTTAATTTTATTTAGTTTGTTTACATTGGGGTATTTATTTATCTATTTCATCTTTGAATTCATTTCTATTTTATGTTAATCCTTGTGTGGACGTCTACACATTATGCTATTATTGTTTGATATTTCCATGTGTTTCATCTATGCATTTAGTTAATGTTGATATTGGTCATTGAAACCATTCCCAAAGTGAATTCCAGATTCAATAGAACTAGTTTCTAGATCATGGATATTGGGAACACTATTTATGACATTGGCAAGTAGGGCCATATGTTGGTAATGGAAGCATTATAAGGATGTGTCATCAATGGAGGCATGATATTATTCATGGGGAAATGGATCTATATTTAAAAATAATTATTGTGTTTGTGGAAAGGGTAATAAAATCTTAATAATTCATTTGTTTTTATGATTCAAAAAAACCAAACTTTTATAATTATATTTTTTCATAAAAGTTTTTTATTTTTACATTGTTATCTTATCATCACTTATGTATTCATTTGTTGACTAAAATTTAAGATAATAAATCATAAAAATATTTTTATGTTTTATACAGAAATTCAATCCATGTCTATTCTAAATTTATATATGAATATTTCCGAATTTTATTTAAAATTAAAACATATAGTAAATATTTAAACTATTTTTGATGAACAATGATATTGATAATATTTATTATTATTAATGTTATATGAAATTATTTGTCAATTAAATGAGTGGAAATATATTTGAATATATGTGTGAAAATTATATCAGAAAATTTATATAGAATACATAATTTTAATTTATAGATGCAGAATTACAAAATAATGATTAATGTTTTTCAAAATACACCTTCCACACTTTTCAATTTTATTATCTTTAACCATAGTAACCATAAATTATCCCAAAAAACGAAACATCTATTATTAACTAAATTGAATTTTATAATATAATATTTGAAGTATATTTTGATAATGTTAATTGTTATTGGTAATTTATAAAATATATAATATGGGAATAAAAACATTTTTTAGTAAAATATTAACTATTATTCCAAAAAAAAAATTATGTGAATTTTAAATTTGTTGATTTATTTATTCATTAATAATTGTACAAATTAAATATTTATTTTATGAATTAATTATTTTTATATGATATGAAATAATATTTAATTTTGGATAAATTTAATTAAATTGTATATTTTTTAAAATTGTATTTTTTATATATTACCTAAAAATATTTTGTAAAAAATAAATATGAAAAAATAAACCAAATATAATTTATATATTTATAACCTAAAAATAAATTTAATTTTTTTCGAAATATACTATAACATTTATATATTTTCGTTTTAATAAAAACATAAAAAATTGTGATATCTATTTACATGGGAAAATAGTTTTTGGAAATCAAAACTATTTTTAATATAATATATTATTAATTAATAAATAAATTGATTTTTTATTATCTATTTCAAATAATAAATTGTGTATTATTTGAAACTAAAAAATTCAAATTCAAATTCTGTTTTAGGGAAAATATATACTTTAGAATAAAATGATCATTAAAACATATCAAAAAACTAGTAAATTAAATTTCACTTTTATTACTTGTATAAACGAACAATGTGTAAAATTCAATTAATTAATACCATAGTATGATAATTTTTATGTGGTTATGTCATATTATGTTCGAGGTACATAAATCCTAATTATCAATTTATAAGATCTATGCCTAAGGTAGTCTCTTATAGATGTTTTGGGATGTAAATATCATTAACTTGATCTCATGTCAATTTCAAAGACATTGAACCTCTATTGCATAAGATATCTCCCATTTAATAATTATTTAAGTTTAACACGGGATTGATCATGTAAAAACCCAAGTTAATCTTCATCCATTCCATGATTATAAAATTGATCTTCGTAAGAGAGGCTTCTTCTGCTTGATGCCATTTTTTTAATTTTTTCATTAATTTTGTGACACTATAACTTGATTTCATACATGGAATTTAAAATATCTATAATAATGGTATAATTTTTTAATTTTTTAAAAATATCACAGTTTACATTTTAGATTAATTTTTCATGTCTAATATGTTCTAAACAAAATATTTTCTTAATTATAAAACATAGTGAATCTTTTGGTTATTACAGTCTCCCACTAATATAAATTTCATCCTAAATATTCTAACGATATACTAAGAATTTGAATTTTGATCATCATCTAGAAGAATTACATAACTCAAGACATGATTTCAAATGTAGTTCCAATAATAATAGTTTTTTAAGAACAATATACACATCCATTCCATCAAATAATATTAATTAACGTATTAACATTTCTTTAGGAATTGGTTTCTTTATTTCATCCTTTACCATATATAAAACATCTGCAAACTACATTGATACATTTCCGTGGGTGACTTGTGCTAAATTTCTGACATGAATGAAATTCAATGATTATAATTCCAATAATATCATCACCCGAGACTCAGTAAATCATCATCCATATCTTCAAGGATGTGTTTGGAAAACTCATAAATGTTCATTTGTAATAGAAAATTAATGATAGTTAATTTAGTAGAATCAAAATATTTATCAATCCAAGTCTCATCAAATCAGGGATTTTATTTGGGAAATCAATTAATTTTCTATAGAATTAATTGATATATTATATCATTCATGATTCATTCATTACAAAAATCAATAGTTGATAATGTGAGGTATGAATAATTATTATCATAATAAAAATATCATAAATGATATTATAAAAAAACTCTACAATGAAATTTCATTATATTTTATACCACCACATTATCATTCAATTCAACATAAATCACTCTCAAAAGGTTGGTTTCTATAATATTCCTTAACATAATTCCCTCAAATAATATATCTTTCATAATTTCTTGTAAATAGAATGTCAATGGACAAAAAATATACTTATAGGCTGTCTATCAAGGTTTTTGATTGTTGGCCTTATAATAATACATTAAATGAATGTCAATTTAATAATCAACTATAAATTCTCTAGTAGATTTTCAATAATGGATTTTATTTTAGAGCTATTTCCATATACTTGTATCCATATTTTGATGTAATTATAAGAAAATATAGTTACTCAAAATTTACTAAAATTATAGGATGTTATCATATACATTTATATGTCATGTATAATGATCAATTAGATGTCCACTAAAATTATATTTTCCAAATCCAACAAAATAACTAAACTGATCCTAAAAAATTTATAAAATATATCTAATCACAACCAAACTGAAATTCGACAAAAACGGAACCACCCTAGACCCAATCACCCAGGACAGGTGATAAAAACATATTATTTAGACAATGGATTAGATAAAAATTTTGATGACTTAATATATATGAAATTTTTTTTATATTTTTATTTAATTTTTATATTACACAACATATATAATCACAAATTCTGATGAATATAAGGTGTTTTGGATTTTATAATAAAAATTAAATTCTACTAATTTTATAATAACCAGGAACAATTTTTCAATAATTATGATACATTAGTCACCCAAACTACATTCACATTATTTATAGTAAACATTATAACCTATGAGATGAAATCTTTTGAAATGGGAGAGAACAAATTTTCTATATGTGAAATTGTTTTCATCATGTTATAAAGTTTTAGATTATAATAATTAAATAAAACATTAACATAAGAAAAATATGATTTTAAAAATTAAAATGGGAAATATGAGTTTTTTTATTCCATGATATAAGGACATATAATATCTATTAAATTAACAAATACCAGAGAAAAATTAATTGTAATTAAGAGATAATAGAATAGATCCATTGTGAATAATCATTTTCATATAGAATAAAAATATTTCATGCCACTAAAACATTGTGAAATATAAATCATTGACTAAAAAAATATAGTATGGTATAATAACCTTCATGAGTAAGTAATTTCACTCAGAGTACCATGAGAAAAAATATAAACTCATTCGTAATGGTAAAATATAATTTTACCCTTGAATGCTTCTATCATGAATTTTAAACATATATCTAATTCATTATATGTTGATATATACCCCACCCATCAATTCATAAATTTTTTTTTTCTACATGACATCAATCATTCGTTATATCATAAGGAACTAATGGAATAAAAAAGGGGTTCATATTCTTTTAATATATAAGGAAAAAAATAAATTCTTCATAATTCCATCAATAATCATAAAAATAAAATCCAATGGAATAATTTAACATCCAAATATAATTATTTATATTATATGTATGCATAATTCCATTAAGGGGATGATGTATATGGTATTTACACTACGTTGATAAATAGTATATGGTTTAGTCAATAATTTCTCGAATCATGTAATGTTTGATATCTACGTCAATAACCTTTAATAAAATGTATTAAATATGAATTGTTCATTGAGGAAACGAATTAGATGAAAAAAATATATATACATAATGGATGATTTGTCAAGATAAAATTATTATTTGATTTCCATAAGGATTACCCAAAAATATTATATTAGGAATTGTAGGTTAATTATGTATAATTAATTTTGAAGTAAATAAAATCATATTAAATGGATATTAAAAAACATAATAGGGTAGTAAGTATAGCATATAAAATGATCATGGTGAAGAATATCAAACTTGTATCGTGGAGTTAAAAATAGTGATAAATATATTATAAAATTATTGTTATCATTCAACTTGATAACCCAAGAATGATAGATTATGAAATGGATTTTGAAATACATATGATTGATTAATAAATTATTAATGATGAAATCCATCATCAATAAGAACACCAAAATAAGGAATCAACTGTTAAATATATATCAAATCTTACTGAAGTAAAATTGCGATGACAAAACCTTTATAAACATCATAATTCATGATGTTTGATACATTTAAAATGGGTTATGTGTGATATAAATTTTAACTCCATGAAAATTAAACGTAAATTGACCATAATGAAATAATAGGTGATAGAATATCATCTATATATGAATAATTGTAATAATGAAAAAACATAAATTAATAATTAATAACAGAGTTACAAAAACCATTGTCTTAAACCATTCATAGTGAACCATTATCACACCTCCAATATAGAAAAATTAATAATCATAATCAGATGTTTGATATGCTTTTTCATACAAATAACCTTTTGATAACTTAATATATATTATTATTTTTTTAAATTATATTATTAATTTATATTTTATTTTCATAAATAGATTTTTTTAGATTTTTTTTACAAGTTTCATAATATAGGTATTGATTATTATAAATATATTCAATTTTAACAATTCATATGTAAATATTTGTTATCTAATGAAATTATTATATGGATTTATAATGTTATTGTTTTTAATCATACGTAATATTTATATGATTCATGATTATGAATTTTATGATGAGAATGGTTTGGAAAATATTTGGGTATAGTTTTATTACAATTTTAATAACATTAATAATAGCATACCCTTTATAAGACCATAATAAAAAAAATATTATTATCATTATTTTATAAAAATAGTTGTAGATTTTCACAAATACATCCATTAATTAATATTGGTGAATTTTTCATGGAGGATTGTAAATTGGTTGGAATAGGTACAATATATAATCTATGTGTCATAATAGTTATGAAAGTTATTTTTTTAGAATGATACCTTAATTTCAAAGAATTAATGATATTATTTATATTTATTAAATATGGAGAATTATATTTTAATATATTGTTATACAGAATAAATGTCGATATGGAGAAGGAAATACAAAATTTTAATACAGGTGTTAGTCAACATATATAAAAGGGTCACACATTATTTTATATTGAATGTAATCAAATAAGGAATCGGGTTATATTTTTGTAATATTTATATTTTTTACGAAAATTTTTTATTTGATAAATATAACATTTAAATAAAATTTTTATATTTTTATAAAATATTTTCTTCTTATATAAAATGAATAAAGATAGTTTTGTTAATATATTTTAAGAATGAAGGTATGAATTGATGAGTATTAAAGGCTTGATGACCCTGAAATTTATTTTTATTAAATTTAAATATATTAATATCATCCACCCAATGTTTTCAAATATTATGCATTAAATCCAAAATGTTGTATAATATAAGAAATATGATACTATTTATGGGTCATTAATATAGGGTTTTAGTTTTGAGCAATATAACCTATGTTATAATCAATACTTAGTAAATTTGTTTTTGTGAGTGAAAATAAAAAATATATAAATTTTAATATAAATTTTAATATAAATTTTATTATTTAAATACCTAGATATATTCTATAAATAAATTTCTATGATCAATTCATATGGTCATCTAGATAACCATCAGAATAAGGAGAGATAGTTGAAGGATATCTTTGGAAGAAGACAGTGGATCGGTGAATCTGATCGATAACACAATAATCGTCCTTCCAAATAAAAAATAATAATTTCTCTAAACACTATGAAGAGAAATAATTAATCATTATAAGGTAATTCAGTCATTAGTTATGGTGTATAATTTAGGTGGATTCATCCTGTTTCGACATACTATGTCTAATGTGAATCACAACAAAAAAAATATAGATTGACACATCGAACGATGCATTATTTTATGGTTGGTTTGATAATTTTTTCATTAATTAATTCATCATTATAATGGAAATAGAACATGTAAAACATGAACAAAAACTGTTTTTAATTCCTCTATTTTTTATCTTGGATTTCACTTTGATTATTCACTAATTTATCATGGGTGATTTCATTTTCATGTGATTTGATGAGTTCCATGTTTTCAATTATTGCATCTTTGATCTTCTTCATAACTAATCAGTTCTATGAGTGTGGTTTATGTATGAATATGTGATCAATGTGTGTGGAAATGGTTGAGTAGAATGATTGTATTTTTATACTCTTGGTTTCTATTATTGGAATTCTAGAGACATATAGCGATGATAGACGAAATACAAATAAGATTTGTTGGCCGGATTCCAGTCGACGTTGATGATGGAATGTGGTTAAGGTATGATCAGATTATCATGGTTGTGATAAATGTATGGAATGAGGGATTTGTAAATATTTTTGGAAGATATATGAAGGATCCCTTGTTTTCTAGAAATCCCACTTTACAGAGCCTACAATTTTGAGGTTTGTGATGCATGGGACCCCTATTTTCGATGACAGGGTTTCTATGGAATGTTAAGGATAAAAAATCATGATACACATGTCACAAAATGCGTGTCTCATTGATGATTATTTGTCTATACACTAGTAGTACATAAAATTGTACATTTCAAGGAACATTAGCCTAAGAAGAGTACAAAGGTATCACATGATACTTGTACATGGACCTAATACATGGGAATTGCCTAATGTACAAAGGCATGGACATGTTTACATGGGAATAGGAAAATGGAACTACTATATTTTCTTATGAACACAACACACCATTTAACCAAATACTTAATTTCATATATTTCATTAATTATGTGTCTTATAATATGGAATGATAAGGGGATACCAAGGATTGGGAAAGGATGAATTGTATCCCCTAGTACACATTGTGTACTACCCATAAGGGTTGTTGGAGACCATCATTTATTAATATAGACTTGATGTATGTTACTGTGATACCATTGTATTTTCCCATGAGGTTAAAATATGGAATTATTTCCTCAAAAAATGATTTAAATCACCAAAAAAGTATTAGTATCGAATAGAGTTCTTTTTTCCCATCCATGATACAATGGTTGAATTATCTATCATTTCTAGATAGGTTATTTGATGTTAATATGACCACCATGAAAATTGAGTTGTTACCTATCATTTATATCCAATCTAGTTTGGTCATTGGTTCCCCCTATAGACCTATGTGTGATACCCTACCTGGATGAAGAGATCATTAGAGATTCAATGAGTACATTTTGTTGAGGCCATATGAGAAAGACCAATTCAAAATTATTCATCAGTGAAAAAATTTCTTGGAGAGAGATCCCTCTATGATGATAGTTATATTTAATCCTTGAGTAGAAACTTTTGGCTTGTAGTTTTTTAATAACGCTTGGTAATATTTGATAATTTTTGTAAATATGGGTTTTATATTCATTCCTCTTTTCTAATTCACTTTTTTTTGTTATGTTTACTCCAATTGTTGATTTATTCATAATTACTTAGTGGGGTCCTACTTTTTATTTTTGTACGCACAACTGCATGGGAATTTCCCACACATTCAATATATATTTTAGATGAATGTCAATTTTTTGGTGTCATAGATTGATCATAAGTATGTGAATAATCTATTGGTGTATCGAAATCGAGGTGTTTATCGAGTGTTTAATTTGATAAGAGTCTATATAATATATAATAGTTGCACTCCACATATGGGACTATTGGGATTTTATTTTTCAATATTATCACATTCTAGAACTTTAGTCGTACTCTACTGTGGGATAGTTGTTATTGATGAATTGATATCATTTTTACTCTCTCAGCATTTCTTGGAATTTGAGACGTTCTCTTTTCTATAAGTACTTGGAATAATGCATCCCATTTCTGACATATTCCAACTCATCAAGGGTCGTTGGAAGACATAATTTCTGTGGTGCTTTGGTCATAGTCTCACTAAGAATAACATCATCTATGTTGGCCCTGGTGGGTTATGTCAGGATTGAGTTGTATCATAAGAAAGGTTTTACCTTTAGAATGTGTCCATTTTTTCATGATGTTTGATTGGTTTGGATTTATTGAATCAACAATAATGTTTTTTTATTTAGGATATTAGGATAGGGACTCTAGTGTAGGTGTGGAAGCTAATGTATCCATTCAATTGGATGCATATAATGTTGTTGTTGACAGGGTACATGTAGGAACTAGTTGTAAGGAAATAGAATTGGTAAATCCATCATAAAATAATTGTTTTTTTTATTTCAATATCCTTATTATGCTAGCTCCATATATATACATATTGACTATGGTTTATCTTGTTTACCTCCGGATTCCTCTACAAATTTTTCCATATAAGATTCAACTACGTGATCTTGTACATGATCCAACGAGTGAAAAATGATTACTAGAAGGTAATTTAGAAAATTTGATACCTTTGTTTAGATTTTCAATTATGCCACTAATCATGGAGAATTAGTTGTCACATTTTGTATTAGATAATGATGTGTGTAGGATGAGTATTATATGTGATTTTTATAGGTACTTATCACCTTGTTTTTACGGTGATACATGTACCCATGTAGTTGAGTACTACCTATAGGCATTAATTTGTTTTCATTCATATATTTAGGACACCTATAGATAATATGGTGGTCCAATAAGATATTATTTTTCATGTATTAAATTTTCTTAGGATTATTTTCCAGAAATAGTCACATGTTAATATAACCATTTATTAGTTATAATTTTTAAATATATGAATAGAGGAGTTGTTTCTATACCAATTTTTAATGGTTTATATCTTGATTACTCTACTTATAGTGTAGGAAAAATGGAATTGGATGAGTTTTTAGTGAGGTTTACAAACATTTCAATATAATACCAATATACAGTTCAAGATATGTTCTTTTGAGAACTGAGATTTTAGGAAGGAATATTGCTGGATATAAATGGTGGATTGATATCTTTATCCATTACCACACATGAATTAGGGAATGATAGAAAAATATAAGTGGGGTGATTCATGGAAATGATGGTGATGAATGAAAATATTAGTATTCGTCACTCAGGAACATTGATTTCGGAGGATGGTCACGAATAATAATCACAAGGATTAGGAAATTATTGATGTCTATGGAAATGCCCAGAGGAAATATGATCATTGTTTTGGGATCACAGAATGTATCTATTAAACTTAGGGAGGGGTTCAATTTCTTATATAATAATCATGGATATCTCACATGGGATCATCTGAACCATTATACAACTTAATGGGATTTGACTAACAGATCACGTAATCAAAGATAGATTCTTAATGAGGGATTTTACCATGGTGGTACACATGGAAAACAATGTAGGTATAAATTTAAGATGTTTCATATAGTTTAATATATTTTTACCCCAATCCTAGGTGTTACATTCCATGTTTTTGAATGTGGTGGTTAGTGGGGGAAGAGATGAATGCAGTAGATGCATATGTCTTAGAGGATCTCATCACGATTAAAGGTATAATCATGGCATAATTTAAACCAGCATCATTATTGATAGACATAGATGAGATGCACTACTCCCATTCCATCTATATAGTTATATATGATGAGATTCTTTTTTTACTCTTGGCTCAACCATTTCACTGGTAGACTCATGCTAAATGCGATTTAGTGGTCACACACTTCTTCTGATATTATTACATGAAACATGGATTTATGAAATTTTTATGGGATATATCTATATAATAAATTATGACATATGATGTCATATTATTCATGGAATAGAAAACTGTAGGTCATTCCACATTTGACTATTTTAGGGGGATGATATTGTGTATCCACAAAGATAGATTGATATTTTCCATCATATGCTGAATGGAAGTTGAGGAAGTGTAGGATGAGATTATATATATGAGGATACAACCTATTACTCTATATTTAGGAAGTACCTCCCTAGTATCAATGGATTTTATGTTATTTTAATTCCATAATTGGTGTAAGAGTGTGTAGATTACTTTTCTATTGATCTATTATGATAACCTCAACACCAATAGATTTACTTCTGCATTCACATGTACCTAGGGGCACCCATTATATCATTTATAGCATTTATGATGATTGTAATATATATTTTATGGATAATGGTGAGATTTTCTGGCTATTATATGAATATATTTGTGAGGCTATATGTTTTCCAAAAATAATCCCTATTGTTTTCTCTAGTAAGGTGGATGGAATCATGAATTTGTGTATAGATTATTGGTTCATGAGAAATGTAACCCTGAAGAATAAGTATCAACTAAAATGAATTGATAGCCTATTCAATAAGAAAATAGGGTCAGAATGGTTCAAGGATATTTAACATAGATATTTCTATCATCATCCTCAAGCACAAGATATGGATATATCAATGATATTATTTTGATGTCTCTATAGTCACAATGATTGTAAGGTGATGCATTTAGGAAACATGAACTCCAACATAGTGTTGTTGGGATACATGAATCAGTTCATCCAGTTTTTATTATACATTATCTTGTGGTCTTAATTGATGAAATTTTAGTTTATTAAACATTGGAGGAGGATAACATCAAACACATATATGAGAAGTTATTTTGGTGTGGTTTATTGATTTTTGAGGTCCATATTTTTTGACATTTTATCACAAAAAATGGAATAAAGTGTCACAAATAATTCTTAATAACGTGTTATCCTAGGAACCACTCAATAGTATGGAAGAGGTGTGGAGGAATTTTGGGTTTGCAAAATACTAGAAGACATTTTTGAATGAATTTTCTAAGATATCTTCACCTCTGGATACATTTAATCAAATGGGGTAGCATTATTTTTGGATAGAGGTGTTCTTGTATGACATTGTGGTTTTTAAATATAGGATAAATTGAATCCAAACATTGATATTTAATGAAGTGGGTGTCGATTATACAGTGTTATGTGATGCCTCATGGATCAGTCATGGTATCGTTATGATGTAGATGTATGCTATGATTGAACATGGGACTTTGATGAATATATTTCACTTGTAGAACTACATGTCCCAAGAAATTGAGGGGTATTATTATTCTTCACCATGAAGATATGGTGACAATACCCTATGGTTGAGTGTTTTATGTTTTATTATATCCACAAGAGTCACATGTTTATATTCCCTTATAAAGATCATAAATTTAAAGAGACGTGATGTCTCAATATTATCATGGAATATAACATCGAGGTATTCTATTCCCCTTGAAATGGGAATGTGGTGGTAGATCCTCTTAGTATGTGTTCTTCTAAAATTTTGACCAATGAATTTGAGAATTTATCCTCATTGAGTATATCCATAGGGTGCATGGAATATCAAGCATGTTGATAGCTTATGGTTTTCATCTCACTACATATTCAATATATTCGAGTTAATTTTCATGAATATAGGATCTTTGAGAACATTAGTAGTCATATAACAATTGGACATGATCCTCATGGATTGGATCAATACCATTGGTATCTTTTATGAAAATAGTGTGTTTGGATTTAACTAATGACTACTTTGACTGGTCATTCATAATTAGAGACCATTCTTAACTATAGGTATGATATTTAATTTAATTTCATTCATCACATTTTTATATTTCATGTTGAGCAGATATCAGTCACACAAAAAAATAATTTATTGACACGTCGACTATAGATATGAATATTGTTTTTTTAGTTTGTTCATCATTCTAACAGAAATTGCAACGAACCAAAGATTCATTAATTGAAAATCCCTCTTGATCGAGTTCAATGTCTCTTTATGAAAAATATTTTTAAAAGATGTCAACTTCTTTGGTTTTATGTTAAGAATTTTTACCGTTGATAATATAGTCGTTGAACAGTGATGACATGATTAGTATAAATATAGGACTTTTACAAATCCAATTTACTCAGAAAAAAGAAGTGATGGCCTCATCCAGTAGAATTGGTCCATACAAAGCCCATTTGTCGGAGCTCGGAAAAGAGGTGGCATCCTTGGGATTCTCTCTTGACCAAGCCCAAGATGAGCTTCATCATGTCAAGCTCGAACATGACCATCTATGGGAAAAATGGATGTTGATTGAAATTACCACTCGAGCGATGTTATCTGAGCCACCCCAAGAGTCTGTCACCATCGCACACCATATCCTTAGGTCTTATGCTGCAGTTTTAAGGGGTTATTTAACAATTAAGTATTATTATGTTCATGTACATTATTTTTTGTATATAATAATGAATATAATTTCTAGTCATTTTTGATACATTGTAAATAGTTTTTAAAGTACAAATGGTGTTTTTAGTTATTATTAAATTATGAAATATATTTTATTAAATTAAGGAATTTTTGAATGAAATAATATTTTAATAAAATAATATTATTATTATTAAATTAATTTTTATTAAATATTAATGATCTTATAAGTTGATGAATGAAATTAAAATTTTTATTAAGGTTTGAAATCCATTTCTGTCAAAACCCGTGAATTTATGATAAATGATTGTTTTTATATCAAATGTAAATATTCACACATTTATAAAATTATTTAGATAAAATAAATGTTATTTTTGGAATCAGGACGTCAAAATTATCCAACGGTGATTTTTTCATACTTTTCTCAGACAATCATATTTTTGGGTAAAAATTAAATACCATTTAAATATATAATGTGTTTTATGACATCATAATGACCCAATAGTGATGTAATAAAATAATATAATCTTTATTTTCGGCCAATATATGTTTTAACATTAAAATAATGTGATTTTGGGTTTGTTTGACTTACTTTTCCAAGCATTAATTGACCCCTCAAGACTTATTCAACACTTTGCTTTTTTAAATTAATTTCCATGGGAGTGTGACTCACCTCCACATAAGCAACCATATTATTTTAAGAAGTTCGGAATTTGGCCTTATAAAATAATGTTTTCATATTTCTTTTTCCAAAAACCATGGAAAAACCATGGGATGGTTTGTGGTTTGGATTAATTTAATATAAGGTGTCCCATACCCAAATAATAAAGAATTGCCTCACCTTTCCTATATAAACCGACCCAAGATCCCACTTCCTCCACAATCAAAGACCATGTATTTCGTCCACCCTCTTCCCTAATCTCTATATAATCCTACCAAGGTGCCCCAATCTCCCAATAAGCCTCTCACAAGACTCTCTCTAGCCTTTGGAACCACACTTCCAAGTAAGGGTTTTTTCTTCCATTCTCATTTTTTGTCCAAATCTCATTAAGTTTTTTTCCCTTTTAATTTCAATTATAAATGTTGTGGTATGGTTTCAAACCTCCCTCATACATCCATCTTTATGTTTGAATGATTGGATACCCTTTCTCTCTCATTAAATTCCTCTCATGTACACTCGTTACTATGCTGAAATTGTGAAAGGAACTTCTCTCTCCTCTTTTACATTCAAGAAATTATTTTGATTCATGAATATAAATTCCATTAAAATTGATGGGACTTGTATCTATATGAACTAATTACTACCCATTACATGTAAATATGATGAAGAACCCCTTTCTCTCTCATCAACCTTTTTTATGAATACTTATGTCACGCTGTTATGCTGCCGAAATCGCACTGATATTCTAAGCCAAAATCATTGTGTAGTGAATACCATGCCCATTTATCCATCAAGGTTATTCACCTTTATACACATTTACATATTTATTTTTAAGTTTAATGTATGAATTCCACATTACTTTATCGTGGAATAAATGATTATGTTTTATGAATCCATGTTTTATGATCAATGTGGCACACTTATGCATGAAATGAAATGTAAAACAAGGGTGTGCCCTTATAGCACTCCAATGCATTTGGTAAAGTATAGTATCATGATACGTCATGTGCAATGAGTGTTGAATAATGCTAATTAAATTTCGATGAGGGTTTACTCAATCTTCATGTGCGATGAGGATTTACTCAGGATCTATGTGCAATGAGCCTTTACTCATTCTAATTCCATATTAAGTGTTGTTTCCACATTTCAATGTTATGATTATCATGCTTTATCATGCCTTTATATTCATGTTATCATGTGATCAATTGATATTCCTAATGTCTAAAATGTATTTTACTCCTCATGTATTCCATGTCTATTCCCTTACTTGGCTTTATAGATCACCCTTTTCTTATGCATGACCTCAGGTTATCCCATGCAATGCTAAGTACAAGGGAATGTAGTGGTCATGTAAAATATGTTATCAAAAAAGATGTTGTATTTCATGTTTTATGTTTTTATTTAATGATCCTAAGCCCCAATGACACTAAAATTCTATATCTTCTTGTTGTATAAAGTGAAGTTGTATGTAATAAATCATGTTTATGTTTGTAATAAAATCAGTGTTGTCATAGTTGGTATCTGAGTGTAGGATTAGTTATTTTTGGGATTAGGAAACCCTAGTAAAGCCTTAGATACAAGACTAAGTATAATAAAAATATCCCTAAGTTTTGGTAAGTACTATGTAAGTGGTTTATCAAACAAATACATCCATGTCTGGATACGAGCAGGTAGAGGCAGCTCTCGCACAGATGTATCCTAGGGGTAAAACCCAAAAACACCGCTTTGAGATAGAAATGAACGGGAACTGGTGCACGACAACAGTCCTTGCTTCACTCTTGGTTACGACACTCCTGGGGGATAAGTTTTGATAAATTCAAAATCTTAGTACGAACCCTTATTAAGAGAATTAAAAAAAATTTCCTTAAGAATATATGTTAAAAGTAGATCATGAAAAGCCTAGATTGAATCTTATAGACTCATGAGTTAAGGAAATAAATGTTTAGTTATGAGTCATAAACTTTTTTATTTGGATTACCCTTTATGTGTTACCCATAACTTTCCTTTTATTCCAACCAATGGCCGTTAATATGAGGACTCGGGCTAACAAACATTGTGAAGATCAGTGTGATGACTGTACTAATGAGATGTCAAATCCAATGGGACCGGGAATCACGAACTTTGTCACACTTCTCTCTTAGCTAACTCAAGTTTTGAATAGAATCACGGGTCAAGAAGAATGTTCAACCCCCCCCCCCCCACCTAAGAAAGAACAAGTCACTATTGAGAGCTTCATGAGACAAAGGCCTCCTACTTTTATTGGATCATCTGATCCCAGGATCGCTGAACAATGGATCAACTCCATTGAAAAGATCTTCTCCATCCTTCAATGTTCTAAATAAGAGAAGGTTCTCTTGGCAGCTTATCGTATGGAGGGTGGAGCTGATCAATGGTATACATTTATCAAAAATACGATGCCTGAGGAGGATATCAAGGTGTTGGAATGGGAGGATATCCGGATATTGTTTTTTGATAAATATTTTCTGCACACCCTCCATCTTAATATGGAGAGGGACTTCCTTTCCCTTAAGAAAAAGGATGAACAATCTATTGGAGAGTACGATGAAAACTTCAAAAGGCTTGCAAGATACACATCCGGCTTTTTCGTTACCCCCGAATGCAATGTTGACCGCTTCTTTGGTGGGCTGAAGCCTAGCTTGCGGAAAGCATTAGTGATCCATGACTTCGACAACTCTGAGGAAATTGTCCGATGTGCCCTCATGGTTGAAATGGAGATCGGGGAATCACATGGGTATCATGGGGATAAGTTGCGTAAGGTGGACTTCAATGTTGGTGGGCCGATGGATAAATCCAACGGTGCTAAGAAGATCCAGCACCCCACTTTCCAAAAGTGCGGAAAAAAGAACCTTGGAAATTTCCTTAAGGGGATGAGAAAATGCTTCAGGTGTGGAAGAGAAGGGCACCTAGCTGTTAACAATCGGCAAGAAAGACCCACGGATGCGACAGAGGAGAGGAACACTCCATTTGAACATCAACGCATTGTTCAATTCTACAAATGCAAAGAACTGGGTCATTTTGAAAATCAGTGCTCTAATCCACGGGTTTTTGGAGACAACCATCAACCTCCAAGGTAGCAAGGAAGAGCTTTTTCCATCACTTCTGCTGAAGTGAACCTCGACAACGAAGTGGTGACAGGTACGCTAGTTATTCATTCAAGAATAGAAAACATAATTTTTGATTCAGGTTCTACGCATTCTTTTATATCACAAAAGTTTAGTAGAACAATCCCATCACCACCAAAAATCATGGAAGTAAAGATGTTGGTGAGTACGGAAAATGGGGCAATCATTGCATCCCATAAATATAAGCCCTCCCCAGTTATAATTTGTGCATTTAATTTCCCGGAAAACCTTGTCATACTCCCTCTGGTGGAATTTGATGCAATTCTTGGCATGGATTGGCTTTCCTTATATAGAACCAATATAAATTGTCGGGAGTGGGAAATCACACTCCATATGGAGAATCGAACCCCGATTATTTACAAGTGTCAGGAGGAAGATGAATCTCTTTTAGCTCCATCATCTTGAGCATGGATATTATTTCTTTATGACCACACGTATCTGGCTCAGATGATTGAGTCCATAGAAGAAACCATCCTTGATGAAATTCCTAGTGTGAGGGAATTCACTGAAGTGTTTCCCGAGGAAATTCTTGGTCTTCCTCCAAGAAGAGATGTTGAGTTCTCAATTGAACTTATACCTGGGGTGCTAAAAATATCCATGACTCTATATAGAATGGATTTTGTCGAGCTTGAAGAGCTGAAGAAACAACTACAGGAGAATCTGGATAAAGTGTTTATACGGCCAAGTGCTTTACCATGGGGTGCACCAGTCCTCTTCGTCAAGAAGAATGATGAGTGAATGTGGATTTTCATCGATTATCGTGAACTTAACAAAATCATGATAAATAACAAGTATCCTCTCCCAAGAATCGATGACTTTTTTGATCATCTTCATGGAGCACAATACATCTCTAAGGTGGATTTGCGGTCGGGATATTATCAAGTAAGGTTGAAGAAGGAAGATGTCCCCAAGTCTGCTTTTCGTACAATGTATGGGCACTATGAATTCATAGTAATTCCTTTCAGACTAACCAATGCTCCAGAAATATTCATGAACTTGATGAATACATTCTTTAGAGATTACCTTGACAAATTTGTTGTAGTCTTTATAGATGATATTCTAATATACTCCAAAACCAAGGATGACCATGAGGAGCATTTAAAAACTGTAATACAGACATTGAGCAAGGAGAAGATCTTTGCAAAGTACAGCAAGTGTGAGTTCTGGTTGAAGGAGGTCTCATTCTTGGGCCATATCATCATAAGCAATGAGATATCTATGGACCCCTCCAAAACAGATGCAATTGAGGGATGGCTGAGGCCATCATCGGTAACGGATATTTGTAGCTTCTTGGGGATAGATGGATATTATTGACGATTTGTGAGAAAGTTTCATGATTGTCCAACCCTCTTACCAAGCTATCTCGAAAGGGAGTAAAGTTTTCTTGGAGTGATGAATGCGAAGAAAACTTCAAGGAGTTGAAAAGGAGGCCTATCACTGCGCCCATGCACACCTTACCCACAAGTGGGAAACTTTTTTGGTATTCCATGATGCTTCAAAGAAGGGAATAGGATGTGTAATGATGCAGAATGATAAAGTGATATCCTATTCCTCAAGGCACCGGGAAATGCATGAGCGAAACTATCCAACGCAAGATCTGGAGTTGGCGGTAGTGATCTTTGCCTTCAAAATCTGGCGGAATTTTCTCTATTGAGAGAAATGTGATATATATACTGACCACAAGAGTATTAAATATATATTCACATTGAAAGTGCTTAATATGCGCTAGAGAAGATAGATAGAGCTCATCAAGGATTATGACTGTTCAATCAATTACCACCCTGGCAATGTGAACCAGGTGGCAGATGACCTAAGTAGAAAGGACCCAGCAATTCTATCAATGATGAGAATTGAGAAGGATCCAATAATCTTAGACATTTTTAAGATGGACGTGGGAATCATAAAAAAGGGAACACAATAAATCCATTCACAAATGATTGCTCAACCATGTCTTTTGTAAAGGTTAAACGATGCTCAAAAGGATGACGTGGGAAATCAAGAAAAAGTGGAAGCTATCAAAAAGGAGGAATTCTCGGAGTTTAATGTTAATGAAGAAGTTATTGTGCGGTTTGGGAAAAGACTATGTGTTCTATCAAGTCCAGAGCTGAAGAAGGAACTTTTGGATGACGCACATAGATCAAATTCCTTTATTCACCCAGTGAGAATGAAGATGTATCGAGATCTCCGAGAAAAACTTAGGTGGGATAATATGAAGAAGGAGATTGCTGGATATACATCAAAGTGCCTGGTGTGTAAGCAAGTGAAGTCTAGGAGGAAGAAGTCTAAGGGGATGATGAAACCATTGCCCATATCATAATGGAAATGGGAGAACATCACCATGGACTTTGTCACCGGACTTCAAAGACATCCAAAGGCAACAATGTAATCTGGCTTGTTGTGGATCGTCTTACAAAGACTGCACACTTCATTGCTATTCAGGAGGATTTTTCATTGGATCAACTGGAAACAATATATATCAGGGATGTGGTAAGGTTTCATGGAGTACCACTATCTATTGTGTCTGACCGAGATCCAAGATTCACCTCTATGTTTTGGAAGAGTCTTCAACATGATCTGAATACTGAACTGAACTTTAGTACGGCCTATTATCCTCAAATTGATGGCCAATACGAATAGACTATACAAACACTTAAGGTTATGTTGAGAGAGTTCTCAATGGACTTTAAAGGAGTATGGGATCAACATCTTCCTCTGGTTGAGTTCTCTTATAATAATAGTTTCCACTCGAGCATCCAAATGGCACCATATGAATCCCTGTATGGGAAAAGGTGCAGAACACCGGCATGTTGGGATGAGGTCGGTGAACATAAGCTGCTTGGACCAAAAATGGTCGAGGAAATGGTGGAGAATGTAAAAACCATTCAATAGAATATCAAGGCAGCAGAGAGTCGACAGAAGAGTTATGTATATAATCATCAACAAGACCTTGAGTTTAAAGTTGGAGACATGGTTATTCTACGCATATCTCCGTGGAAGAAGGTCATGAGGTCTGGAAAGAAAGGGAAGTTATGTCCAAGGTACATCAGCCCCTTCGAGAATCTTGATCGTGTTGGGGATGTGGCCTACCAACTAGCACTTCAACCTACTATGGCCAAAGTACGTGATTTCTTTCATGTATCCCTCTTAAGAAAGTAAATACCAGACCCTTCACATGTACTCTCTTATGAAGTGGTACAATTGGAAGATGATCTTTCTTATGAGGAGCAACCAGTGAAGATCTTAGATCGTAGAGAAAAAGTTCTATGAAATAAGACAATGCGCCTCGTCAAGGTGTTGTGGAGAAACCACAAGTTTGAAGAAGCGACTTGGGAATCAGAGGATACGATGAACCTGAGTTACCCACATTTGTTTTAGTGTAGGAAACAGAAAATTTCAAGGCCAAAATTTCTTAAGGGGGGAATATTGTAACGACCCTAAGTTTCATTAATGGAAATTCCCTCTTAATCTAGTTAAATGCCTCTTTATGAAAAATATTTTTATACGATGTCAAATTCATTGGTTTTATGTTAAGAATTTTTACCGTTGATAATATAGTCGTTGAACAGTGATCACATGATTAGTATAAATATCGGACTTTAACAAATCCAATTTACTCAGACAAAACAAGCGATGGCCTCATCTAGTAGAATTTATCCATACGAATCCCATTTGTCAGAGCTTAGAAAAGAGGTGGAATCATTGGGCTTCGCTCTTGACCAATCCCATGCTGAGCTTCATCATGTCAAGCTCGAACGTGGCCGTCTACGGGAAAAGTGGAAGTTGATTGAAATTATCACTCGAGCTATGTTATCTAAGCCACCCAAATAGTTTGTCACCATCGCACACCTTACCCTAAGACTTATGCTACTGTTTTAAGGGGTTATATAACAAATATGTAGTAATATGTTCATGTAAATTATTTTTTGTATATAATAATGAATATAATTTATAGTCATTTTTGATACATTCTAAATAGTTTTTAATGTACAAATGGTGTTTTAGTTATTATTTAATAAAGAAATCTATTTTATTAAATTAAGGGATTTTTAAATTAAATAATATTTTAATAAATTTATATTATAATTATTAAATTAATTTTTATTAAATATTAATGATCTTATAATTTTATGAATGCAATTAAAATTTTTATTAAGGTTTGAAAGCCATTTCTGTCAAAACCCGTGAATTTTTGATAAATGTCAGTTTTTATTTTAAAAGGAAAATTTCACATATTTAGAAAATTATTTAAAAAACAATAAATGTTATTTTTGGAATCCAGACATCAAAATTATCCAACGGTGAATTTTTCATAATTTTCTAAGACAGTCAAATTTTTGGGTAAAAAATAAATACCATTTAAATATAAAATGTGTTTTATGACATCATAATGACCCAATAGTGATGTAATAAATAATATAATCTTTATGTTCGGCCAATATATGTTTTATCATTAAAATAATTTGATTTTGGGTTTTATTGACTTACTTTTCAAAGCATTAATGGACCCATCAAGACTTATTCAACACTTTTCTGTTTTAAATTGATTTCCATGGGAGTGTGACTCACCTCCACATAAGCAACCTTATTATTTTAAGAATTTCGGAATTTGGCCATATAAAATATTATTTTCCTCTTCCATTTTCCAAAAACCATGGGCAAAAAGCATGGGTTGGTTTGTGGTTTGGATTAATTTAATACAAGGGGTCCCAAACCTAAATAATAAAGAATTCCCTCACCTTTCATATATAAACCCACCCAAGATCCCTCTTCCTCCTCACTCAAAGCCCTTGTAGTTTGTCCGAACTTAACCCTACTCTCTCTACAATCCTCCCAAGGTGGCCCAAGCTGTAAATAATCCTCTCACAAGCCTCTCTCTAGCCTTTGGAAGCACACTTCCAAGTAAGGGTTTTTTCTTCCTTTCTCATTTTTTTCCAATTTTTTTAAGTTTTTTTACCCTTTTAATTTCAATTATAAATGTTGGGGTATAGTTTTGAACTTCCCTCATACTTCCCTATTTATGTTTGAATGATGGGAGACCCTTTCGCTCTCATTAAATTCCTCCCATGTACACCCGTTACTATGCCGAAATTTCGAAAGGAACTTCTCTCTCCTATTTTTTATTCAAGAAATACTTTTGTATCATGAATCTAAATTCCATTAAAATTATTGGTACATATATCTACATGACCTACTTACTGTCCATTACATTTAAATATGATGAGGAACCCTTTTCTCTCTCATCATCTTTTTTTATGATTTCTTATGTCACGCTGTTACGCTGCCGAAATCGCACCGATTTTCTAAGCCAATATCGTTGTGTAGTGAATACCATGCCCGTTAATCCATCAAGGGTATTCACCTTTATGCACATTTACATATTGATTGTAAATTATCATGTATTAATTCCACATTCCTTTATCGTGGAATAAATTATTATGTTTTATGAATCAATGTTTTATGATCAATGTGGCAAACTTATGCATGAAATGAAATGTTTAAGAAGGGTGTGCCCTTATAGAGCTCCAATGCATTGGGTAAAATATAGTATCGTGATACGTCATGTGAAATGAGTGTTGAAACATGATAATTCAGGTTCAACGAGGGTTTACTCATGCTTCATGTGCAATGAGGATTTACTCATGCTCTATGTGCAATGAGCCTTGGCTCATGCTAATTCCACATTAAGTGTGGTTGCCACATTTCCATTTATGATTATCATGCTTTATCATGCCTTTATGTTCTTGTTCTCTTGTGCTTTATTTATATTCCTAATGTCCAACATATATTTTACTCCACATTTTATTCCACGTGTATTCCCTTACTGAGCTTTATAGCTCACCCTTTTCTTATGCATGTCATCCGGTTATACCATGCAATGTTAAGTACGAGGGAATGTAGTGGTCATGTAAAGGAAGTTTTCAATAAAGATGTTTTATTTCATGGTTTAAGTTTTTATGTAATGATCTTAATCCCAAAGACACGAAACCTCCCGATCTTCTTGTTTTATGAAATGATTTTTTATGTAATAAATCACGTTTAAGTTTGTAATAAAATAAGGGTTGTCATAGAAATAGATCATGAAAAAATTGAAACATGCTATTTGTGACTTATCTATAGTTTTTCATTGTTTTCTCTCTCATTTATTAAGAAATTCATAAGTGGATATTTTTTAAATTCATATTGATGAATAAGTAGTATTCAGTCATTGCAGAACTGATCTTCGGCACAATTGGTAAATATTGTATATGTGGTACTAAATTGAGGATGATATGAAGCTGTTAAATTAAGGAGTTTGAATTTTTTTCGATTTCTATATTCCAAATTTAGTGATTTTAAATTTTATGACATATTACGATAAATGAAGAACTATCAATCAGAGTTTGGGCCAGTTTATACTCATCAATGGTGTTAAATCAAGGATAAGGAATGATTCAATGATCATCAATTTGATTGATTGAACCACATAACGATTTGATCTTTAGTATGTGTGTAAAAAATTATTAACCATGATATTTTTAAATTCTTCATTACATGGTGATTATTTTAGAGATTAAATCCATGTTGGACACATTGGATATAGTATGATAGTTTCCATGTAAAGTTAATGATCACATGTAGTTTCTTATTTCTAAAATTTTGTTTGTCTCATGGGTAATGGGTTGGAATATAAACATGTAATACATAGGCACATACATATACAAGCCCATAAAAATATTAGAATACATGATAAATAACCATTACTCAAACCTAACCAATGTATACAATCACATCCTATATTAAATGGGCTTGGCCATGTGTACACAGTTATATTAATATTATAAAGTAAAAGTTCCATCCAACCACTACATGAAATGAACCTATTGATGAGATTACATGTATTTGGGTAATTACATATTTTGTGATACATAGAGACATATAATGATCAGGGGATGAAAAAACATGTCGTGTACACCCTATTACACCCTCTGTACACTATATGAGGGTATTTAAAGACCTTTGTTTCTTCAACATAGAATATGTTCAAATGATTTTGGTACCTTGGTCTTTTCCCATGAAGATATTATATTCCATTACATCATAATAATATGATTCTGATCCCAATTGTAGTTTCATTTTTAGTTATAGTTCATTTTATCCCACTATGAGAAAAGGGTGGAATCCCATATCATTCTTATATGTGGTTTAGGATTTTTGTGTGACAACCATTCATAGGCCATTGATCCCCTCTCTAGAATTCTGATATATTAGATATTCTAGTGTCCCCAAATCGACCTATATCTGATCCATAACATAGATAACTATATATCTAATGATATAGTTAGTAATTAAAAGAAAATATAGATGAAAACTAATTCTAGGATGAGTGTCCTCACTAAAAAACTGGCTTGGGGAGTGAGACATATAAGAAGAATGTTACAATGAATCCTTGATTATATTTATATATAATGATGTTTTGGTTGTAACCCACTCATACAAGTTTTCTTTTTTATGTATATCTTGGTTATTATCATTTAAATGTCTCTTATTAAGATAACTTGTCATATGTTGTGCCAACTACTCATGATGAAATATACTTATTGATATTAGGGTATCCTACTAGGAATTATTATACACATTTGTTCATGGGTATTTATGGTAAATAAAATTTATTATATAGATGATCAGATATTTGAATATTTTCTTTGTAAGAGTGAGTGTAAGCACACATTTTATAATAATAGATAGATATAAGTGTTTAATGGGGGATTAGTTTTATAGTAGTCCACTTCATATATTTTGGATTGAATATTTTACAATTTTTTTGTTTTTATTTGTCTACTTTTTTACATTCTAACACATATATTCATATTCTGATGTGGGATCCTTGTTATTCATGCATTAGAATCATTTTTTTAACAATCCCTGAAATGAATTGTCTTGAAGTTTTTTTGGAATGTACATGTAATTGGTATAAGGCCTCTTATTGGGAGAGATTACATACCACCATTGGTTTTCATGCCCTGGACAAGTGGTGGTGGTTTTTGGGTAGTCAATGTCACCTTTTTTGCAGCTTGATAGACCTTCGTGGGTATGGTTAAGAGTGTTTGTTATAAAAAAAATATATTGACACATAGGATCGAAGTAATGTTCACGTAACAGAAGAGTAATAATTATTTTTCATAGGGCTTAAATTAGGTTACGAAAAAAATATTAAAATATTATAATAAAATTTCAAAATATTAATAATATTGATGTTATCATATTTTTTCAGATAGAGTACGGTCAAGTGGTATAAGAAAGAAAATAATTAATAAAGTTTCGTTGGGAATACATTCAACCCTATTTGATCTTATTCCATGGGTAACTCCTTAAATACCCTTATTCTAATTTATTTTTTTGAAAATTGAATGTATGATAAATTTTAGAGGGTTTAGAAGTGACTAATAATGACTTTTTATTTATCTAAATAATTTTAATGAGTGAATAATTATATTTTGAAGTCATCCCCTTTTATAACCTCAAATTAATAAGAAAATATAATGGAAAAGGGTACATAATATTGTGATAAAAAATGGAATAAATGTATCAAATAATTTGAATATTTAATATTAATATAAAATCCTGTAAAAGATATCATAATAATGAAAATTGGAAAAACAAACATATGAAAATTGTACCATCACCATGGTTTTCTACTACTCTCCCTCGCACCATCATGTCTTACAACATTACATAATGATTGAAGGGAAAACATAATTAAACATTGCTCTACATGTCATCTGAAATATAAAATTCTAACTAATTTGATGTAGGATGATATAGGACTCCACCCATAAATCTACCATTCATATATGTGACAATTTTATTCAATCATTCATCATAACATTAATAAATCATGGAATGGAAATAAGTTTAATAATAAATTAAAATATTAATAACATTAATATATAATTCATTGTTCAATATATAACCATAACATGATAAAACCGTGGAAAATAAATGGGCTTAACAAGATATTAAATAACGTTATTTAAAAATTCCCATCAACAATGATAATGGGGTTTGTGGTTATGGAAAAATTTAGATAAATTTTAAAAAAAATTAATAGATAAATTAATAAATTAATATTTGTATGATATATAATTGGTCAGTCATTAATCGAAAAATTTAAATAAATTTTTTTACAATGCAATGAAATGTGATAAAGATGGATATTTATACATAAGGGATTTATAAGAATGTAAAAATTTGAAATGTGTATTAATCAGTTTAAGATACAATTTTTTCCAAATACATAGAGTAATTAATTAAAAATAACTTCAAAATAAATATATATTATTGATATATATTTTTAAAAATATTGATATTGTGATAATATTTGAAAAAAATTATTATATACATTTTCATTGATGTAGTTACCGTCATTATTGAAATGGTGATGTGAAAACGTTATAAAAAATTTATTTACAATCAACCCATCAAAAATGGTTCCTTGAAAATTTATTATATTTATTTGAAGTAAATTTCATGGGGAGATTTAGGTAATTGATCAAAAATGAATATCCTTTGAAATTATTTAATACAACATCATGAACTACACATTGTAAAAGGGTTAAAAAGTAATATTTTTTGAAGTGGAAAATAAGAAAGTAAATGACAAATTTGAAAATAAATAATTAGTATTTCAGATATAAATATGAATATTAGGGGAAGTGTAAAATATCCACACTGAGGAGAAACAATAATTAATGTTAAATATATTTTTTTTTTCAAAAGAGAAATACTTTTTTAGAAAGGAATATTTTAATTTTAAAATGCCTAATTTAAAAAAAATTTCTCCAAAAAACACATGAATTTTAAATAAAATTAACCCAAATCATGTGTTAAATGAAACTATTCATTGACTAAGGATGACTATTAAGAAGGATTATAACTCATGAAATTACATATGATTTAGGAAAATACACAATATATTTAGTAAAATGGTTATAAAAAGAACATGATTGGAAATTCAAGTAGTGGTTGTTAATATCACCAGAAATGGAAGATATGATTCATTCATGAAACCAATGGTTTTTTAATACACCACATAAAATATTAAATCATATTTAATATCACTCATTTCTCATGGATATAAAAATACAACAAACAAAACCATAAAACATCATATTCTATTTAATTGATAACCCATTAAATGTATAACATGAAATATATTTTTAAAACTAAAAGATTGAATTGAAAATTAAGACAAAATAAAAACATATAAAATATTTATAATAAAAAATTTAAAAAAGTGGTGAACATGTATCATGTCTCAATGATGTATAATATAAAATAAAAACTCGTGTGTGCATCAAAATTCATTTAGTATGTAACATGTGAATAGTGGTTTATATGAGAAAAATATAAATCCTTTAAAAACAAAGTAGATATAAAGAATAATAAATTAATAGATAACACCATTCAAAAATTATAATGATAATTATCATGAATAAAAATCCAAACTAAAAAAAGGAAACTGACATTCCAAAACCTATACCACAAATCCCACTTATCCAAACAATATCTAATCTCTTTTACAAAAAATATTACTATCACATTTTTCAATTTAAACCCCTTATTCATGCCCATTATCTTTATGAAATGTATTTATCAGAATATATTAATATTATAGGAAAGTTATATTTTATTTGCATCATTAGATGTTACTATTTATGATTGTTTTTAGTACAAATTTTTTATAGTTGTGCCGATATTTTAATATATATTAAATTTTATATATTTGATGCCCATTATATGTACTATAATATATTAATAATGATAATAGTTTATTTTTTTTAGTTTAGTTTGATTCACATTTACTTTTATGTTGATAATATTATAAATTTCATTTTAACAATGAAAAAATCTTTTCCAATAATAATACATATTATAAATTTATAACCCTTCCATAACTATATAAAATATTTTTTTCATTATTTCTTAATAAAAATTATCTTAGATTACAAATTAATACATGATATAATATTATATAATTTTTAATGTAATATATTAATATTATTATTTTAATATTTTCATATTGGGAATAATATTTGACATGAGTTTGATAAAGAAGAAATGACTTGATGAAAAACAAAATATGTTACGTTAATGAGGTGGAAGTATGTGCTTCCATATGGGTTACACGTTTTTTTCATATATTATAGATATGGTTGGAGTTTTCTATCAAATTTATTATTATTTTCTATGTATTATATTTATTCATTACATACAACCTTTTATATTTTCATGTAGGGCAGTTATGAAATACTGATCAGGTTTTTATGTAGTTGGTTTCCAACACTAATATAAGTTAAATTTTGACGATTCAACTTGTTGGAAGTGGGTATAAAATTTATATTAAATTAGTATATTATTTTTTTAATATTATTAATATAAATTTTATCTTAAATTCATGGATAATTTTGGTTTGAGGTTATAGAGGAGAAATGAATTAGGTGGGTTCAGTTGAAAAATTTATATATCCCTTTGTTTTTTACCCATTTGATAATAACTTATGTCATCGTAAATGTGCCATTTTGGAAGAATAAAAAAACATAGGAACATTTGAGAGTGTTGAGAAGATTATAGAGAATATATTGGGTAGATTTGAAGATTTTTTATTGGTATAGTAATGGCGATCCCTTATTCAAATTTAAGAATATAGAATTTTAAAAAATATCCATTATTTATACAATAAAGCATGACAATATTCAATGGTAAATGGATCAAAAATGATAAATATTTTTATGGGGGATGATTTAGGGTTTAAAATCCCTCTAGAAGTAATTTTTTACTAAAATAAAATCTCTTGGACAACTAAACACTTCACATATTCTAGATAACCACAATGAATCTAGAATGCCATCCCATATTCCAGAGGCTTCCAGCTAGTAGTAACGATATAAAAGACACATTGGGAAACTATACACTCTATTAAGAGTTAAATTAATTAGTATGTAACCATTAAATCTACAAGTATTTACATTATGGTTCATAGAATAAATAAACAAATCATTGATATGAAATAACAATGAAAAATAGAAATAGGCATACATACCCACTAGGATGATAATATAGTAATAAACAAAACACATATACACATAAATATTAGATGGCCACCCCCAATGTTCATCCTATAATATTTTTTCATTTATATATTCATAAACATGATATATTCCCATCTTATTCTAAAATTAAAAACATATATAATAAATAAATAAATAATTTAAATAATTTATAACATATAATACATGATGGGGGATAAAAAAATAAGTTTTTTTGCCAATGAGTATTAGAAAAAAAACTAGGAAATATACTCCCCATAAGGAATAATCTAGTGAAATAATAGCACATGTCTTAACCAATACTTATGATATCTTGTACATCCATCACATCTACATAGGATCTCAAATACATCTAAAACATAACAGACATAATTTCAAGAACGAATGGAATTACCATAGGCATCCCAAACAACTAAATGAATCTCAACTATGTTATGGGACTCCAATTTTATAATCCAAAATGGATACATGAACTCTTCCAATACTGGGAGAACAAGTCCATATTCTGATACATGTAGAGATATAAACACTTATATAAATAATACTATCAGGGAAAGTATCATCTTGAAAAAAGGGTTCTCCAAAAAAAATAGTGACATGGAAACCAAACCCCAATGTTAGTAATAGATTTTATCCTAGAGTATGGATGAAATATTATCAAGGATAACACATATTCTAATGAAATCATACATTCCTCCTACTACATCAATTCATGAACATCAACAACATATGATATCCTTTAACAAATTCAGTCACATTATATGCTTTCCAACACTAGAACCAAACTACCAAACTACTAATACATTGTAAAAAAATGTCAAAATGATTAATAACACTGTATTTCAAATGAATATTTTTTTAAACAGCGTATTAGACTCATAACACAATGATTAAAAAATATAAAATATTATTTTCTAAATATTATCCATAAAACCTAATCATTAAATTGAGGGAATTTTATATGATTAAAGACATTATGAAATATAGATATTTTTTCTATTAAGAAATATTTATTTCTAAATTATAAAAAATATATCCCACGTTTTTAAAAAAATGATTTTTTTCAATAAATTGTCATTTCCTAAAAAATAATTTTGCTTCTTATTTTTGATAAAATATTTATATTAATTTCAGTAACATTTAGAAAATTCATTTGATAAGATAAAATAATATTATATAAATACTTATATTTAAATTATATTATCTTGATTTTTTGCAATTTTATAAAAAATATTGATTTTTGATTTAAGATTGAAAAATATAGTTTAAAAAAAATTATTTTTAATTCATAATTTAAAATTCAATATTTTATAAAATGGTTTTATAGGAAAAAATAAATTATAATATCATTAGTATCTTTTTGTGTCATTCTTAATATTAAATTAGACCACAAATAATTTTTTCATAAAAATGGAGTTCTGTATAAAATAACATTTTGTTTCATTGTGTTTTTAAATAATAAATTAAATTATATCATTACTATAAATTGAATCATTAAAATTTGATTCAATATTAGAAATCAGGAGGTCTATTTTTTTTATTTTATCTCTTTTATTTTTTATTAGAATAGATACCCTAATATAAATTTATTTCCACTATATGTGTTAATTGAGTAATTAACATAAAAATAATATAATATGGGATAAAATTTATCCTAACATATGACTTCCTTCCACTATATGATCCTTCAGCATATATAACTATCATATATAGTGATATATTTCACGTTGTTTACACTTTTAAATCATTTGGATCATTATAATATTTTAATGAAAATTTCACATGCTGTTTTATTGAAAGGATTAGTTTTAAATTTATTTCATTCGTGTTATATTATAATTCATAATAAATAAATACTTAAAAAATGACATTACTATTATTTTATAACAAATAATGTTTAATTAAGTGATATAAAAATAGAAACCATCATATAATAGAATTTTTTTTGGAATGTGGTTTAATATATCATTCATGATCTATTTAGGGTCCGAATATCTTTTTATGGTAACTATCGAAGTCCCTAAATTGTATCTAACATTGTTATTAGGGTACTGGTGAAATGGATAAATGTGGTATAAAATGAATATACAATGATGAAGAACTAATAAATTTTTTTTACAAATTCTATTATTTAAGATGATTTAGACCAATATTAATCTTATTATATAATTTATTCCATTTTGATCATCTTTTTTGTAATATTATTAATTTATAATAATTTAAGAATTTTAGAAATTCCAAAAGTTACCCTCCCCACATTATAAAAGTGTTCATCCTATCCTCTATTCCAAAAACATATATATTCATTAGGATTCAAAAATTCCAACCAAAATACATTATTAATTACTCATTCCTAATTTTCAAGGCGTCATTTTAATCATAAAACAATCCTTATATGTTTTATTGTATAAATATGAGGAGGTTTTAGGAAGAAAGTGTATTGTTCTTAATTAATAGATTTCATGAAATATCTTATTCTAACCCATTAAAATATTATTCAACCATGGTTAAATAATTAAACAAATATCTTTCACAAACTATTATTTTATTATATAAATGTAATAACTTATATCAATCTCTTTATGAAATCATCTGGGAAACAAAACCATTCCTCGTGTGTGTGGTGAACTATCACACTACGAAAAAAATGTAATTGACCATCTATAATTGCCTCTCACAGCAGGTAATGATGTTCAATTGAAGGTATATATATATTTAAAAGATATTATTGAAATATATTTCATTCTTTAATATTAATATATTATAAATTTTTGTACAATTCCACTCAATGAAAAGTGAGAACATCATTTATGATTATGTGTGGATTACCACATCCATGAAGCTATGTCTTTCTTTCATCATTACCTCATCACATTGATGTTATATAAAATTATATTTTATGAAATACAATGAGATTCATGATATATTTAAGATTATATAATGATAATATTATATATATATAATTATCAATGAAAAATGGAAATGTTATTCATGCATACATACTACCTACAATCTTCATGATTGTGACATAGTTCATTTTTTGTAAAATAATTTATAGCATATTTTTATTTTATAATTTATGTATTAAAAATATAACTATACCAAAAATATTTTATTAGATAGTATTGAATAAGAATCTCTTTTCCCATATTCAAAACACACATGTCATTTTTTGATGTACAATGAAAATATAATCAGAATGTATAATGGGAAAAAAATTATATTATTAAATGTAAAAAGATAAACATTGTAGTAAAACGAATATAATAAAGAAAACATTTAGTAAGAACAAAATATAATACCTAGACATTTATTTTTTTTATTTAATTATGGATGATGTTTTGGTTATTTTTGCATATGTTCATAAGTGTTTTCTCATAATTTGGAGACGTTTTGAGAATAGTTTTTTGTAGCCACTCAAAATTTCATGGAAATAGTGAAACTAAAATAGTTGTCACTGGGTATGATCATGGATAAGAAAGAAGTTTTTCCAAAATGAGTGGCATACCAAATAAAACCATGTACTTTTAGATATAGTGTAATTTATTGGTTTGTACACAATGTTTCTAACAATATGGTCTATCCACATGATGTCAGTTTTGAGGTAGTTGATTGTGCATGGTTAGTGCACTGTTTTACAAACTACGTGGCCTAATCCTGCATCATGATAAATTACATCCCAAATATATCAATCTCATCCAATATTATTACTAAAAAAATATATTCCACCTTAACATGTAATAACACGAATTCACCTACCTACAAAGGATTCAAGCTGAATACATATTTATTTGATATAGTTTCCTATGTGAATCTAAATGCTTTGGTATCCATAATTTTGTGGTAAGTGATCGTTCTTAATCATTTTATGTAGATTTATTCCTCTTAGAAAAATTAAAATAATATATCTAACCCCATGGGGGTTGATCTATATTGTTCTTTGTAATTAAATATGAAATATGGTTATTTTTTATTTAATAAAACAATATCAATTGCTAAATCATAGATATATGTGTAGGGTTTTTAATGTTTCGGTGTAATTTTTCATTTTCACTATAGTTTGAGAGTTCAATGGATTCTCTATCGACTCCCCTTGATTATATCATGAATGATTTATTTTAAGGTAATTGTGTTTTTTAATATAATTTTTAATTTAATGGCAACTTCATGATGAAAAAACATATTTATTGATGGTTTTTTGAAATAATGTAAATTGGATGGGTTTGTATAGAACCTTGTGATATTAAATTTTATATGGTAATTTTAAAATATTCGGTCTTGTTTTATCTCATGTAAAACGTTTTTAGTATAAATTTTAATAAATGAATAGTTCTGTTGAAATAGAATTGTATTGGTGTTTGGGAACAATATTTTTCAAACAAGGATGTTTGTGGTATTTTTCATTTGATGCGACCCATTGGAAGGGTTGTATTCTAATGGAGAACATGGTAATGGTAACATTCTTAAAAATTGATATATCGATGAGTGATCGCTCATGAATATGGAGCATTGAAATGGGAATGCATGTATGGGTGTTTGTAATTATGGTATTGGTGTTCCAAAGGGATTTTAGAAAAAGGGTTAAGGTTTGTGAGTAGGTTTTGTTGGATCTTATTTGGTTTTTAAATATTCTCTTAAAATTATTTAATACTATTTTATTATATAAATAGATTCATATACATTGTGATAAAATGTTATATCCAAGGTGTGTGAGTTAAGAAGTCATTGGAAAAAACATACTATGATTTATACTCAGCCCTTAATGGAAAATTTGGTGATTTTGGAGATCTTATATTTACAGACAATAGAAAATTCATGGCATCCAATAACATGACTGATTATTCATGATACATTGTGTGGGTCTTGTGTATTGGGACAATTAATTATTTTGATTTGTTACAGATGGCATCTTTAGAGCCTTTGGGCTCTTTCATCAATTGGCCATTTTAAATAATATACTCTTGTCTTCTTCAACTGTAATTTTTTTGTTGTATTAGTTAAAATTTATTATTGTTTATTTTTTACTCATGTATCATATACATATTCTATAGTTAATGATATTATGGTTTAATTCTTTATTTTAAATTGTAAAATCATCCCATTTTTTTATAAATTAATTGTAATTTATTGTCGTCTTTTGGTTTCTTGGGGATGACACATATGGCCAGTAACACCTATGCCCCTTCTAAAAAATGGGAGATGAGATGTATGTTACAAATGATATCAATTGGTTTAGTTTTAGTGTTGAAAATAATTATTGTATAGTAATTTAGATGGTTTGGTTGACAGAAGTATGATATTCATGAAATTAAATATATATCATAAATTATTTAGATACCATATTTATGATCAACGTCAATTTACAATGAATTTTTGGTGAATTATTAATTTAGGCACTCTAATGATTTATTACCACATCATTATGTTATTATAATATGAGATGAGTATGAAATGAATTTATTGTACTGAATTCCCCCTATTTGTGAATAATTCATTTTTAAGGATGTACGATTCTTTAAAAAGTACAATTTTTTTAAAATAGTGGAATTTTTTGGATTTTCAATGATAATAGTTGAACATTAAAAAAATGGATTCCAAATTTAAAATAAAAAATTGGGGGAAGCCTTGTTGTGATAGGTGGTATATGATAATTTTTTTATATTTAAGCCTTTAGTTTCAATAGATTGAGACAATATGGTGTTTAAATTTAATTTCAACAAATGGAACTAGATATCCCTAATATAATGAAACAAAAAGTGTTGGAAAAGTATGATATTTCACCTGATCTATATTTGAACTGATAATTGGATAATAATATTGTCCAAGGATTTCAAGTCATGACTTGATGAAACATCTGGGATGAACCATAGAAAATTAATCATTCTTCCTGGTTCCAGAAGTAGAATCCACATATCCCTCAGGGTGATTCAAAATCATAAAAATAAGAAGTATAGAATAATAGGGTGATGAAAATCATTAGTTATCATGGAACATTATTTTATATAAAAGTAATGTTGGGACCATATATTTTTTGAGGATCAAGAAAGACATTTTTTGTGATTTAGATGTTCATGCTAAATTAGAGAAATTTATTTCATGGGAAGTGTTTGAATATTTTCATAACAAAATATAATATCCTGAAATGTTCATTATTTCAAGAATAGTGGACTTCTTCAGTATAAGATAGATAACCTCACAATGATCGAGTAAGGATGTAAATTTTTTAATTTATTCCCCTTTTCACTACTATCAAACAATCCTATACCCACATTAATGGAAACCCCCAGGGGTATAGGTAACACCTATATCTATAGTGAGAAAATTATTGGAAGAAACTATACTTATGGTTGTCCCAAAACAATGGTTATATGTACCACTACAATGACAGTTTTGGGAGAACCATGGGAACATTTTTCATGGAATTTTTTTTTCAGTGGGAAGGATCGATACCCATGGTTGTCAATAACTGTGGTAATAGATTACATTGGAAAAAATCCATAGGAAACCATAAACCCATAGTTTCACCAAATCATTGGTATAAATTGGCCCATTATTATTCAACAATATTATTAATAATAAATAATCTAAGGTAAATAAATTCTCATACACACACACATATATATATATATATATATATATCCATATATAAGAACATGAAATGTCCTACTGGAGAGTGGTAATGTCATTCGTCTATAGGTGGATGATGCTGGGATCAAATCCCAAAAAGTTTTTTTTAATAAGGACATACACACATGGTTTGAAAAAAACTACTTGAATAGACATATACCCACATATTGGTAAAACTATGGGTATATGTATTTCCATTGAAATTTCATACCACATTATTTGAAGAATAGCATTTATAGGTATATACTGACGCCTCGAGTGCCCATGATTCATTAAAATGTGGGTATTTCCTATACCCAAAGTTTCTGTTGAATACACTTGGTTTTGAACATTTTTTATAAGTAAATATTTCACTCATTTTCTCCCAGATGTTGTAGAATGTGCATCTATGAAGGTACACAATTACTGAATCATAGTTGAAACCATACATTCCCACAAATATTTAATATATTTGAATAGGGGATTATATAGATATAATCTGTTGACATATGATGGAAGAAAGATATGTGATATGTAAATTAGGTTGGAGAAAATCACTAATAACAATGGGAACTAGTGGGAACAAGAATGCTAGGAATAAGTTAAAGATAGCCTCTTATTTCCATTGATTTTGTATGACATTAAATGAGACTACCATATTAGTGAATCATTATTCTAAACTGAATAATATACATAGATTATTTTAGTTAGGTTCATTATAGAATATGAAATGTAATTTTATGACACCATCATGAGTATTCAACAGTTGCATCCAGATTGGTCATCTTTAACACTTATCATATTACTCCATAGCCACGAAATAGGAAAAAATATAATGATTCTTAGGAAGGATATTCTTTGATGGGAAAAGTGTAGTATAACAGATATTGTCTGCAGAATTGAGAAACACATGGTGATTCTTGGAATAGCATTAGTCCTCTACCAGTTCAATATCAACAATTTTACAAACGTGAAAAGTGCACCATGTATGAAATTTTGTGGAGATAATAAAATTTTAATGGATGACAGATCTAGACATTTCTATTCTAAGAGGTATAATTATTTTGAATTATCACATTATTCCAGATTTTTTTATATGTGTATCAAATTAGATTATTTATTCATTTTCTACTGATCTTATGTATTTTACTATTCAGATGATGCCTTCTAATTTGAAACATCAAACTAATGCTCAATAAAATTTAGGTCAATCCATTATTTTCAAAGAATTTTTATAACTATTAATTTGAATTAATTGATTTGGTATTTCCCTATGTTTGAGAAGGATTTATATGTTTTAATCCTATATATTTATTGGTTGAAATTTATTAAATATTACATCGATTTTTATACCCCAATGTTTAGTTTTAGAATTTTAAAATGCATTTTGTAATAATTTTGAGGTGATAAAGTAATTGGTCTTGGATTGTTGGAACATGAAATTTAACTATCTCATAACAGTTAGAATCATTGACATTAGCATTAGTGGATGAGATTGGGAATAGTTATTTTATAACAACATTTGGTAATTTTTTAGTAACTTATCAACGATTCCTTTTACAAGGTAAAGGAGTTAATGATTAATATCTTACCAAGAACCATCACAAAATCATCTACATATTATAATATGGAAAAAATAGAATCAAGGGAATTGAAAGTGCATTTGGTAGAGATGGTAATAAAATGGTTTATGTGGCCTAGTATGTCTTTTTGCGTAGCACCAAGTTTGTTTTTGTGGAAGGGAGAAGGAATAATTCATATATGAGTGGACAATCATAAGCTAAAAAAAGTTATGATTGACAATCCATATCATGTCACATTAATTTATAAATAATTTCATGAATCAAGTATATCCCAATGGTTCTGTAATGTTTATTTGTGTTTGGAATATCCCCAAATATAGGTTCCTAATGGGGATATATGAAATAAAACATGTAGGATTAGATATAGCTATTATGATTTTGTGGTTATGCCTTTTGGTCTTATGAATGCACCATCTATCCTTTTTTAATTGATGAATTGGATATTTCAAAAGTATCTATATTCATTTATGGTATTGTTTAGGGATGACATATTAGTGTTTTCATAGAAAATTTATGATCTTGAGAGACAAATGGAGACAGTGTTTGGAATACTTTTGGATCATTATTTGTATGTCAAACATTAAATGTCTTATTTATAGATATAAGAGGTATATTACCAAGGCCGTTTTAAACATGGGAATGGGTTTTATGGATCTAGAAAATATATAGGATATGATATTATTGAAGATGGAAATTAATGTATTGGACATATGATGATTCATTGTCATGGATGGTGATTATCAAAAAAAATTCATGACTTTTAATGACTATATTTACCTATGATAACTTTGACAATGAATAATGTTCAATTATATTTAATAAAAGAATGTCTAAATCATTTTAATAGCTTAATGGCCATCACAAATCCACACTGATTGTGAAATTATCATGATTATGAGAAGGTTATGGGGTCAATTATGATTCATTGATATGTGGGATGTGGTGTGCTATCATGTAAAGTGATCTAGTTGTTTATTATATACTATTTTTGTTACAGTTAAATCGGAAGACCTACCCAATAAATTGTTTATAATTATAATCAATGTTCACTTGTTTGAAAACATGGTAGCATTTCCTCTTTGGTGAGAAATTTATGATATTTGTGGATAATAAGAACATGAAACACATTTTATCACAAACGAAATGAATATAACTCAAAGAATATATATTTAATCCCTTCACATTTCTGATTTTGAAATAATGCATATATTGGGTAATAGGAATTTAGTGGAAGAAGAATTTAGTTTAATTTTATATAGTTGGTTGGAGAAAGTGGCTCTAGATGAATGGTATCTTATGAAAACAATTACTGATAAGTAGCTAAATTATGAATATTGAGGTAGTGTTGTAGATTAATTTCTCATTTATTATGTACTTTATGTGATGAAAAAGATAAAGTGGAATAGAAGTCTTATTGTAATAGTTTTTAGGATGTCAAAACAAAATTTTGGGGAGATGATTGACGGATGTAATCTAGTTAGGAGATCATTTTTTTGGGTTTCACGATCAGATGGTCATACCTTCATCTTGTTAAGAACAAAGTCTTCATGCTTTCTACTATATGACATGGTATGTTTATCTTGGGATAAAAATGATGTATATTAAATTTAATGGATTTTTAGGGTCAGTTGGCCTAAAATAGATGTCTAAGAGTTTTCTTCCGAGATACATCACCTATCTATAGGTATAGTTGGTACACCAGTGATCGGAGGGCAGGTTGTAGCCTTTCTTTATAAAATTGAGTATATAGTGCTAGCTTTTGTGATAGGCCTATCAAGGATGGTTTAAAAAAACCATATAATGTGGTTGATAGCGGATTATCTCATGAATTTTGCACAATTTTACCTTATTCATGAATCACATATAGTGGTGCACATTTCTAAAATATATATCTGATAAATTTTAATATAGAATAGTTTTCCAATATCATGTGTATCTATTAGAGACTCCATTTTTATGTATATTTCATTATAATAGATAAATCAATCCCATCAAACTAAGTTGACTATGAATACAGTGTATCATTATCATATTTATGGATAATAATAAATGATGATATAATATTTTGATTCCATTCATGGGGATTGTCTGATGAATTTTGGTTTTTCATTATGGGAGGACATACTATTGGTGGATTTCTAGTATAATAATATTTACCAATATTCTAGTCATATTTATCCTCTTGATGAATTGTTTGGGGATCCTTGTCATTCAATACTTTGTTGGGTAGATATAGATGAGAATCATGGGTTGGATCAATCATTTTACAAGTTAAAATTTTGAAGATATAGTTGATCAGAAATATGATGCATATGGAAGAAAATAATTATGAATCTTATGTGAATCATCACCGAAAACCACTGTGATTTTAGGGGAGTGATAATATGTTCATGGAAAACTCTCTAAGTATAAGGAATCATCATTATTTTAATAATAAATTTTATATCATTGATAAATATGCCCTTCTATAATATATGAATAGTTTGTTGTGGTAGAATACCTAGTGTCATGTACACCAAAGTTTGGATGAGATTATATTGAATTTCATGTATCTGAAATGATGAAGCATCAACCTGATATTGACTATGTGATTAAATTGTATCGTATTGACATATAAATGGAAGCTACATTAGTTCATGTCCCAGTGAGGATTACAGATTGGATGTAGAATTCATTACATGAAAAAATAGTCAAACAAGTTAATGTTTTTTGGATATATGTAATGATTTAAGATGATTCATGTGAGTGTGAATAAGTAATATTGGTGCAGTGGATATCAATCATCTAAATAAATATGAGTTTATTTAATTTATTTGTATGGATAGAACAATGGGGAGGATAATGTAGAGAAACCCTTTTTTGGAATATAAACATATATTTTCATATTTCATGTGTATATAATGCGAGGGTTTGGTTTCTTGAGGATTGATGGTTGTTTGTCATACATTGGAAGAATTTATGGTGGTGGAAATTTTGAGAGTGGAAATTAAAAACCATCAAACACCTCCTAAAAGATATAAATCTGAATCCATGGGTATTGGGTAGGAGAATAGTTTACAATACTATTTTGGAATACTGTGTTGGTTACCAGGTGACACTGAGAAATTATTTACAATGGGGAATAATATATTTAGGGCACTTTTTTTCTAACTATACAAGCCAACCATGTGAGGTGTTTTTGAAGGTAGTGGCATGTTCATAGGTAGTGAAATGTTTTCCTAATCATGAACCATAAAATGGAATAATTAAAAAATAGATCCAAATATTATTGATATAATTAAATTCATATTTTAAACAAAATTTTCACCTAAAATTTCTTAAAATTAATTCCTATCACTCCAAATGATGGGGTGACCATTCTATTCATTCCTAGAGTGATTCCATAGTAAATATAAGTTCGATAGAGGCCTAAATTCATTGAAAAGTTACCATACATCATATTTTTCTTAATTTTTAGACTTATTCCTACTCTTGGAATCATAGATATAATCCAACATGGATAGATCAATTCTTTTTTATTTCAATCAAGACATGATATGATTTTTTTTGTTTGATGGAATCAATATCTAATGTTAAATCTGGATGATCTATGTCGGGGTTTTTATATTTTTGACCTGTTATGGATTTTTTCCTTTGATTTAGAGGTGGGTGTGTTCTATCTCAAGTCATCTAGACTATAACTATGGAGTCCCACCATTTGTTACCTAAAATTTTCATTAACGTTGTATAAACAGAGTATCATATAAAGTTTACATTTATTTAGAAACGATACATAATACATGAATAATTAAAACATTATTCTAATCCACATGAAATGATTCATTAAATATTTATCCTAATTAAATTTTTTGAATACCATAACGTGGGAACATGCATCAATGTAAAGGGTTATCAAAAGTCATAGTATTGGAAAACAAGGTAAACAGTTTACATGTGACCATGAAAAATGTCAACAAAAACATTAAGATTATTATCAAGGAAACAAAAAATAAAAATATAATATAATAACAAAAATTAAATAAATCATAAAATGGAATTTTGGCTAACACATTTGAATGATACGAATATAATAATATCAATATGGTTTGTCACTGAGGTAGTAATATTTTTTACCAAGGTTATTCAACAAGGTATACTAAACCATGTCATATCTAGAGATTAATTTTTTTCCCAAAGCACAGGGGGCTATAAGGGTGAACACTTCATGATTCAAAATTTTCATATGGTACAAATATATTACAATGAATCATTTCATTAATAACCTGTAGAAAAAAGTATGATTTGATATCAAAATAACAGTGTTTCATAGGTGATTAAAAACATGTTCATTATGATCTTTATAACCCACATAAGAGTAATGATGGTTTTATTTATGTCAAAAATAGAATCAAATAAATAACTGAAAAATATTTTTTAATAAACATTCCAAAGAATGTAGTTTAGTTATTCTCAAAAATAAAATAAATATGAGTTTCTTTTAAAGAATATAGAAGTTAAGTGATGTATAATCGCCTGCATAATGAATTTAAATCATGGTTCTAAAAAAGAATAAAGAAATAAGTGGCATTGATATAACATTTATAAAAAATAATTTCTAAGTAAGGTTACTAGTAAAAATTTAATAAGATATACATACCATAACACTCAAATGACATATAAAAATAGAGGCTCTTGAAACTAAGAGAAGATTAGGATGTTTTTATTACCTTAAATAGTTATTTAAAAAACATGGAGATTTGGACCTTGGGTGCTTAATGACACATTGGTAGGAATCCTTAAGTGGTAAGAGTTTTAATATTCATAGATTATGTATTCTGACTGATTATAAATGAAAAAATGAAGGGGAGTTTTTAGAAAAAAGTGTAGGTTTTCACTAATAATTAGATATATAGCCATTGGAATCCTAGGTTGTGGGAAAAGAAAACATATAGGATTTCCTCTGGTATTATACCATGGTATTAGAAACATAGGAAAAATATTAGGATATCTTATTCAGAATTATTTGATCATCATTTTATATTACATATTTTGTATTAAAAGTAATGTTTCCTTATAATAACATTTTTATTGTTATAGTTTACATTTTTAAATTTAATTGTAAAATATAGAATTGGTTATTGATTTTAAAAAATTAAAAATCATTTTATAAAATAAAATAACATATTTTAGTTATTTTGTTTTTTTAACTAATTATTACATTTTAATGAAACAATTATGAAGTAATTAAACATACAAAAATACTCAAAGAGAATTTTTTAAATTTAGGAAAAAATAATGTATTCAAGAAAATTTTCATAAATCAACCCAACCATAATATTTATGTGGTGATATAAAAAATGAAAGGTATTTTATTTGAAAAATTATCTAATATGATAATTATATCTTTTTAATATAATAACGCTTATTTATTAAAAATAATAGCAGATTGAAAATGCACAGTAATATTTTTGACACATGAATAAAATATATAATTATTTTACCATTTCTTAAAAAATAGTGTTTTAATAATAATTTTTTATGAAAATAATTATTATTCACAATAAAATAGTTTGATACAAATATTTATATCTATATTTTGAAGTATAATTTTTTCCTGAAAAATCAATTTTTCCAATTCGATTTAAATTATAATATGAAAAACTAATATTAAAAAGGATGTGATAGAATACAAATTTATTTAAATAATGGGATTACTCTTTTTGTAACTAGGGTGTCAACACATAACACCTTATAACACCCACATTTAACCAAATTGTAAGGTATGTGGTCCTGATAGATTCGTGGTTCATATCATCTAACATCGGATGAGTGGTATTTTCAATGTACATGAAATTCTCCCATATGTTGTTTCTTTCAAGATTCAATTGCGTAATATCATCTTGGGATTTGTTAGGGGTGAACCATAGTAATGCTACCACCCTTACATGCTCTTAAAAATGGCTATCTTTGGGAAAAAACCTTCTAGCTAAGGTCATCCTTTATCATTCTTCATTATTTATACCTTTTCATGTATACTTATAAACAAATATATTAATGTTAAAATTATTACTAAGAGTATAGTTTCTATTAATAATATTGAATGATGGTCATATTTACCAATATTCATATTTGACCAATGGTCATAACATGGTCGAGTATTGATACTCAGATTTAAATTTATATTCACTTCATTATTTAAGAGATATATTTTTATTGGGAAAACTATAGTATAACACACTTTTTCTTAGAAAAAATAGTTTATTAAAAAATTCAAGGCCATTAATTTTTTCCACTTATGAAATTTCATCCTCGAAATTTCAACTCATCATCTCAATTGAGAAAATGTGTGGGTACATCTTTCTCACTATCTCGTCTAACTATGATTTTAGTTCTTCAAATTTATAGTACATCAAGAAAAAATTTCCATGGTGTATATTCATGTTTTATAGAAACTTGT
Organism: Viscum album; assembly: GCA_963277665.1. Classification (NCBI taxonomy): domain Eukaryota; kingdom Viridiplantae; phylum Streptophyta; class Magnoliopsida; order Santalales; family Viscaceae; genus Viscum; species Viscum album. The sequence goes on along the minus strand of OY728126.1, from coordinate 648,280,990 downwards.
ATATATGATCAAAAATCTCCACCATCTTATCTTCAAATAAGAGGCCATGTTTTAGTTTTACCACATTAGGATTCAGTACATGTGAATGGTCAGGTATGTACTTTCTTAACATAGATATGTGGAATACATATTCAACGACAGCTGTATTTGGATGATATGAAATCCAATATGCCACTACTCTAATGCAATCAAGGATTTAAATGTGGCCAATGATCATGGGGATGATACCCCCTTTCTTCAAAAAAATCATGAAACTCTTGAAAGGTGAAATTCAAAGAATTATTTTTCTACCAACATCAATCTCCAAGTCCCATAGATGCTTATAACCATAGAACTTCTGGAGAATCTAGAATCCTTTTTTCATAGTTTCATGGCATGGATATTTTTATTCATCATGTACACAAGATCACACCCATGGATCATTATATTTCCAAATCTATTTTAATAAGTATGATATTGACTTATTTTACCATATATAGCTTCATATGGTTCCATTTTAATACATGAATGGATTATGTTGTTCTATATAGACCAAACTAAAAGAATATGTTGACCCCATTCATATTAAATTTTTATTAACATGCTCTCATCATGTCCTCAAGATTCAGAATAATCTATTCATACCGACCATCATTTTGTTGGTGATATTTCATAATGAAATTAAATTTTTCATTCATATCATGTTGAATAGTTATCCAAAATTTTCTTGTGGACATTGTATAATGATCAGAAATGATAGAAAGTGGAACTCTAGGAATCCCCACCACATCCATTACATAAATTTTTAAAATATTGTCAAGAGAAACATTTTCTATAGTAGCGATGAAATGGGAAGTATTGGTGAGATGATCCACTATACCCCATGTCACATTATTTCCTTTGGAGTGTCTTATGAGATAAAAAACAATTTTGATTGTGATATTTCCCTACATTCATATTGGAATGGGTTGTGTTTGAAATACACCTTTAGGATGTTTTCTAACATCATTTACTTGTTTGAACATCTGGATCCTTTTAAAATTGTTGTATATATCCATTTTCATGTTATCCCTAAAATAATGATCATAATTGTCCCTATACATTCTACTGATTACATGATATATAAAGAATGTACAAATATCAAATTCATCCAAAATATCATTAATTATTTATGGTTGATATGGAACACATAACCTTGAATGAAATTTAAGTACACCTTGTTGAACAATATTGAGCTCATGAAACATCCCATTATTTATAGACTCTATCTTCTTCTATAATAACTTATATTCTCAATGATCTTCCTTTGTCCTTCTCAATATATTATGGTCGAGAAATAATTTTTGATACTATTTTTGATGTCCCTTCTCTCGTGATTCCTTTGTCCAATCATTATTTATTTGGGATCAATTGATCTCCATGAATCCTCAACATTTCCAAAAACCACATGACCATTCCAACTTAACATTTCAGTAACATTGTTTTCTCTACTAGTGTGATAATAAATAAAAAAATCATATTATTTATGAAGTTGTAACTATCTCCCTTATCTCATGTTTTCATAATTTTGATTAAATAATACCTAATACATCCACGAACTTCTTATATATCCTATTTCTTCCCGTAATGATAGTTCATCCATATTTTTCTGAGCAAAAATAACCACAACTAGATCTATTTTACCTGTATGATAAATATTCCCAAGAGTCCTCAACAATCATGATTCATAAGAAATAATGTATTCAATTTTCACGAGGATGAAAGAAATCCATTTCCATGATGTATCTCTAAAAAATATTTATTTATCAGATAGAGTTTAAATTTAACAGAGTCATAGAAACCAATCTATTTTCTAGCTCATTCATACATTATTCACACTGCATTTTTTCGATTAAATTCACCAATTTTTAGTTATGTTTGAAACTAGATTATAATGTCTTGAGAAGTTTATCCCAAACCTTCTATAATATAATTCTAACCATGGATACTATGATTCAAAATTACTATTATATGATGGGGTAATTCTTACATAAACATTATATTGTAAGGGTTAACTAATATTATTTTATTGGTAACAAAGTTCCCTAATAAAGAAAATTTTTAACGGAAATTCACATTTTATGAACATTCCAAATAGCCTCTCCTTCCATTGAGTTTTCAATATAACTCAATGATGATCATCATGATCAATGTTAAATTTGGAATATATCACAAAAACATCAATATAATCTCTCATAAATTTATCATTGTTGTTCTTAATGACTATATTAATCAAATCTATAACAATTGTAGGTGCATTAGTCATGTCTATGGGCATACAAAAAAATGAATAATTCCCCTACATTAACTGGATGGTATTATTGAATAACATTTCCCACCACCCAAAATTTATGATAACCACATTAAAGATCATTTTTGGATTAGAATTTCTCCCCATGATGTGGGTCAATAAAATAATCAATCCATGTATGGGGGTAATGTTTCATCACTATGATCGCATTATATTATATATAATCAATGCACACAATCATTGATTCCATTTATCTCAACGAATATAATTTATTCTCCTCATGAAGACACACATGTTCAGATAAACCACATCTTTAAAAGTTCTTGGAGTTATTTCATGAATTCATCTAGCTCCATATTTCACATTTTATATGGGTTATTTGATATTGGATTCAAGGTAGGAATGTTTTATATGTATAACTCTATCTATTTTTCTATGAAAGGACTAGGTAAATCAACTGGAAATACGTTAATGTATTCTTGGATGATGGGGTCATTTTATATATGTATACATTCATGGGATTTATAATATTAATGTATCACTTTCATAGATAATTATTTGGAAGTTTCTTTTTGGAAATTCTCTAGTTGCGATATATATCCTTTGAAAACAACTATATGTTTTCAATTCATTACTATTATGATTTCATTACACTATAAAGTAATCATATAATTATTTATTGAGAGACACTCTATCCATTATGTTATGTAAAAGTTCATTTTTTTAATGACTACTAGATTTTCATTGGGATTATTATATCTAACGTAAATTTTATGGATATTATACAATGATGACTCATAGATAATACCTCAAGTTGTATTGATTAATTTATCTACTTTTAGTAGTTCATGTAATGACTATGTATTCATTGAAAACATGGAGGATGCATGGGAATATATAAAATTGGAATTAAAAATTTTCTTTATTGCTTTGAGAGATCAATGAGAGTACATGCCATTACATCCCTTAGAGCATCACCATCACCTGTTATGGTATAAAAATAATGACCATTCTCCCTTATCATATGCTATTTTTGATGATGATTGAACTCTACTATAATCATGTTTGGAATTTTATTGGAAATATTCCCACACTATCACCTCGTAAATCATTTTACTTATAGTAAGACCTGCACCATCCTCCCAGTTTCATTATTGTTGAAATGGTGAGGATTCACCTAACTATGATAGTTCCCGAAAATATTTCAATCTCATCAAAACTTTTTAAAATTTCCTTCACTTGTGAAATCATCCCTTGAACGCTTCTTCCCTAATTTTTTTATGTGTGATGTTTAACATTATTTCAACATCATCTGTGATCAAATCTCCTTTGACATGATGAATCTATTGATCTATTACAATATTTCGATATATGGGATCATTTAATTTCTAAAAACATTATTCATACTTTCATAGCACTCCACATCGTATACTCATTACAATCATAGTCTCTATTGGCGCGATTCTTCCTTATATGGGGTTTTATCAAACAAGAATATCTATAAACATTTCTATTAGGATCTATGATAAAGATATATATGTAATGTAAAATCATTTTAAAGTTGATCATATAACATCATTCAAATTTATATTCATTCATCTTCATCTCTAGTAATTATTTCTCTATTTTCATTATCATCGATGGAGGATTTTTTTTTTTGAAAAAGGATCCCCTATACTTTTCACACACTATAAATTTAATATACTTTATTAGAATTGTTTATTTACTCAGTATACACCACTGATAAGATTCTCCACTTGAATGTTATAAATCTAGGGTTAGTTTATCATGTTCTAAAAATATATATTACAGAAAATATCATTTCTATATAGATTATACATTGTTCACCAATCAATGTGTTAGTTGATCCAATAAAAAGTGGTGGTTGTTAGCGAATGAAGTAGTCAAAAAAATGTTTTTACATTTGGGTTAAATCTTTTCTCTCAGTTTGGTTCATGTGATTTTCCATAAATTGAGTCTGTAGATTCATCATTCTAAGGAATTTTTCGATTCTCACGTCCATCACAAGGTCTTTAGTGTGTGGTCTTTTGTGCTTATCATTTACATTATTGATCATATTTCATTCAATTTAATTATAGAATAAAAACTATGAGAGATATATTTTTTAAACATAAATAGTATTAAATTAATGTAATTTTTATATCATAAAACATCAGGCTCAAATATGTTATTTTTTACCAACTATTACATTTTCTAAAAATACATCATAATGGTTCTTAAAAATCATGAGATTAACCAAACATATTCCTCAGGAGTGTCAAAATAGTAGTGCATCAAGAACCATTTTTATGAACTAGTTCTCATTCAAGTCTATAAAAATATATTCTTTCATGTTACACCACAATATACAATTTTTCTAAAGCCCCAAAAACATTTTCATATCAAGAAAATGATTTCATTTCTCGGAATCAACTTACATAATACATTAACAAAATAAAATGATCTTTTACATTATTTCATATTGTAATAGAGGTTATATATAATGTATTTTAATCCTAATTTCCATAAATAAATAAATTATCCTTTGAATCAAACTATGGAATTCCCCCTTTTATAACATAAACATTTCATTTACAAAGAACAAGCACGATATCTTTTATAGTTATTTTCATTGAAAAAATGTATATAATCAATAGAAACAAAAAAACATATTCTTATACACATGAAAGGATTCATAAAAGGTAAATCCTATTTACCATTACTATATCTCATAAAATGGGGATGTATCTAAAAAGAAATGGTGATGAAAATGTGAAATAAGGGAAATCATGGTAAATAGTTTACCTGTGACCAGGATAAATATAAATCAGAACTAGAAGAATGTCATAGAGTCATGAAAAAAATGATAAAATGTATATCATAATAAAAATTAGAATAATTATTACATTTAAATATAGCTAAAACAATTAAATGATACATTCATATGAATATAACCAAGGATTTTCAACAAGGTGTTAGAGAAATATTACCACAGATATTTACCTGGGTGTTATGAAACATATAATCCCTAGAGATTAAATTATTTATCCATTGTGTTATATCTCTATTATAGAGAACCCTTAATATGTAAAATTGTCTTTTTACCCACATATATTATAATAAATATGTTCATAAATAACACATGTGTTATAAATGATAATGTGTTTCATATCAAAATCATACCTTTTTAGTTTTATTTAAAAACATGATAATTATGTAATTTATATTCCATGAGATGGGAATGAGGGTTTTTATATATCAAAACATTTTTATAATGAAAATATTAATAATTTTTCAATAATACATAAAAATTATTGGCGTTGGGTATTCATAATAACAAAATAGAAGGGAATTTCATGAGGAGAATAGTGAAATTTTGAGAAGTAAAATCTGTAGCATAACAAGTATAAAATGTGGTGTTATACTAGATTAAAAATAGTGGGGAGACGAATATCCAATTTATTCAACAAATTTTTTCATCAATGAAATGAATAAAAAATAAATAATAGAGATTAAACATATCATTCACAACCCATTTACAAAAATTTGTTCTTAAAAGATATAGAACAGAAGGACATTTTCTTTTTTGTCACGATTTATTCCTAAAATATAGAGATTGGGACTTTGGGGAATTTTTTAAACCTTTAGAGGAAACCATTAGAGGTGAAACTAGCCTAAAATAATGGATGGATAATTTTTACTGAATGAAAAATGGATTAATGGGTGGGTATTTAAAGAACAATTGGTGGATTCTTTTTTTAACATCCAAATATAGGCTTTAGAACCATATATTGGGGAAAAAGAATATCCATGGGATTGGACATGGTATCCGCCCACGGTACATGACACATGGTAAATATTTTGTGTTTTTTTAATCCTCATGTTTCAATATATATTTTATACTAATTATTTTGTTAAAGAAAGTCAATGTTTCCTCAAAATAACATTTTAAAGTTGGAATTACCATTTTAGATTTTGGAATGTAAATTATAGATTTAAAAATTATTTTAAATCTTTTAAAAAATAAAATTTTAATAAAATGATAATATATTGTTCATTTATAGTGGTTAATTAACTATTATATCATTATTTCAAAATTATCATCTCATTAAACATATTGAAATACTCATATTATTGTTATATTATTCATGAAAAAATAATGTATTTTTGAAAACCCACCAAAATTCACCCTAACCAAATATTGAGATAATTATTTAAAAATTGATACTTATTTTCTAATAATAATCCATTAAATATGAAAATATACCATCAAAATACAAAAATAATTATTTATTTAAAATAATAACAAATTGAAAATGCATAAGAACATTTCTTACAGATGAAAAAAATTATTTTATAAAAATTTTTTGAATAATAAATTTTTATCATTAAATATCCTTAATATAATTATTATTCATAATATTTTAGTTTTTTTAATACATATATATATATATATACTAGAATGTTGAATTTCTATTCAAAAAATCAATTTATTAAATTCCATCTCAATTTTATTGTGAAAAAAATATTATTTAAAAAGAAATTAATTGAAGAACAATTTAATATATTTTTAATGAATTACACATTATATAACTAGGTACTCATAAAATAACCCATTATAACAAAATAATAAGACCTAAGGTGATGGAATTCGATGGTGATGGTTTTATGGGGTGGCTCAACTAACATTGCTAAAGTGGTAATTTCTATTAACATGACATTCTCCCTTATGAGTTTTTTTATCACACTTCACTTGATAACGCCCACCATGGGAATAGTGAAGGGGGAACCATAGTGATTATACCTACCTCCCAGACTCTAAAAATGGTCTTCATATGGAATAACCCAACTAGATTTGTCTAGAATCTCTTATTTTTGATTTAATCCTTATTATTCTACTTATAAACACAAATTATATTATTAAAAGTTTTACTATGTGTTTATCTTCTAATAGTTATATTTTCCCACGGTCATATTTCAAAAAACATTATATAATTTTTGAGTCCAAATACTAGCATTTCACTTAATACTCACCTCATTACAAAAGATATATTGTTTTGTTGAGTAAAAAATTAAATAACATATACATTCTCTCGAGATAAATATTATTCAAAATGTTTTGGTATTTATTATAACATTAATATAAGGAATAAAATTACTTTAATTTTTGATAATTTATTTTGAAATTGATCTGTGATTATTTATAGAAAACATATTTAATAATTTTTGTATGAAAGTGTAGAAATATGATGGTTTTTATGAAAAGTAAGTGAATTTATTTTTAAAATGGAGACTTTAAAATTATAATTTTTTCTCATTTAATTTTTATAAAAAATAGTATCAATAAAAGAAATGTTTTATTGAAATGTGTATTTAGGGTTTATTTTTCATAGTCTGTGGCATACATGGTTGGCTTGTGTTTTTTTTCATTTAGTATAGCCATGATCATGTATTGTGTTCTATTATGGAACATAGTAATGATAACCTTCTAACAATATAATAGATATATGAGATACCACTCTAGAGTATTGAATAGTGACATGGGCTTAAATGTGTTGGTGTGAGGAATTATGAAATTGTTATTCCAAATGAATTCAAGAAACATATTTCATATTTTTCAAATATCTTTACTTCGAACTTCTTTGGTTGTTATAAAATTTTATGAAATTAATATAATATTTTTTGATATAAATTGTTTTATATAAAATGAAATAACATGTATTGTCTTAGTAGAGTGAGTTGGAGAGTCATTTGTGAAAACGAAATAAGTTTTATAGTCACCCCCTTCATGGTCACATTTTCTATTTGAATATTACATATATAGAGGAATATATAAATAAAATATATGTATTTTCATTATATATTATTCATAATAACATGGGTCAGTAATGTGGATGGGGTGCTTTGAGGAATTTAATAGTTTCTAGTCAACATATTTGGTTTCAATTTTTTATCTGTTGATTATTTTGATTATGTAACCATAATCACAATAGTAAATTGATATAATTTTTGGTTTTATTGAGGTTTGTGAATTTTTTTATAATGATTCATCATTAAATGGGTTTCTTTTTAAGGATAATTCAAATTAGATAATATATTTTCAATGATATAATCATTCCGGAGTTGTTACGAGGCCCTTATAATTTATTGATAGTTTTTGTCATATTGGGGATGTCACTTAAGGTCACTTCCACCTATTCTGCTTCACAGGCTAACGTGTGATGGGTGGTACATTTGTTGAAAGATAAATAATATATTTGTTTATTCAAACTCAAGGTAAGGGATTTTCCTCACACATATATTTCAATAAATCACATTCTATAATCAAACAATTAATCATTTGTGTGGTTTGAATACATCGTAATAAATTTATTTAGGATATTTCAAATTAATATTATTTGTATTTACATGAATATATATGTTTATTTCCTTCATGGTTCATAAGAATCAAAAGTAACAATGTTGTATAAATTTACGCTATATAATTATTATTTTTGTGAATGATTATGATTATATTTTAATGATAAAATTTTATGATACACCTATTATTACACTCAATAATTTTATTAAAATATATTTATATTTGTAGAATACACATTTTAATTTTTTTCTCCCTCAATGAACATAATTTAATAAAATCATGTTTTAAAGAATCAACAAGATTATTATTATCATTGTCAAAAAAATTTATTTCCTTGGCCCTATTTAAAAAAAACCTATTTTTATTTCTAATAATTACATGTGATACTCTAATATCATTTTTACACATTTCTTTACATTTAATGAAATTTTTTCAAAGCTATATTCTTGTGTACTTTCAAATGAGTTAAATTTAATCTTTTTATAAAAAGGTATCAATGTAATATATTCTTTTATCATTCATGGAATGAAAATGTTTTCCATACATTATTGAACAATAGATAATTCTATCCTTATTTTCAATGTTTTATAGGCTCCATTCATTGAATATATTAACCATAATATTTAAGATTTGTTTTCATTTTAAGGGATCTATCTAAACAAACATTATTAGTTTATTTATTAATATTTTCTATTTATCCCACCCATGTTCTCCATTTATACAATGTTATGTAATTCATATATTTTATATATTTATTTCACTCAAATTTATATATAATTTAATTTACCTTACTTTTATGGGTGAATACATTCCATATGTTCATTTCCCAATTTTATTATTTTAGAAATATCCTTTTATATTCATTTGTGGAAGGATCATGTAAACCATTTATATCAATATTTAATTATTATAATTACTACATATGATTTATTTCTTTATATGGGATACAAAATAATGTTATTTTTATGATGGGTTCACCTTGATAGTTCTCCAATTCAAGGTGTAATTCATTTTTCTCAGGAGTCCTCTCTAATGGGATTAGAGAGTAATCAAATCCCCAATGGGACACTATCGACCATGCGATTTTTTCTTGGAATTTATCCTATACATAAGAATATTTTTTTCCGTCTATAATTTCTTTAATTCCATAATATTATGACACCATGTTCATTATGTTATATTTCTAAGTTATTATGCATGGGATATATCTTTCATAAAATCATGTTATACTTTTGACTCAAAAGTTAATCATCTTGATCATTTTTTTAACATATGAATCAAATGAGTTCTCAAAATATTATAGTTACTTTACATAGGTTATGAATAATGGTTTAGAGAATGTTATTTCCATCAAGAATACTAGAGAAGGTGATTTTTTTGTAATGATAAATTTTATCAACTATTTGATTGTTATCCTTGTTTTTATATTGATTATATCTAATTCTCTAAATATTAAACTATAAACATACTTTAGTATGTAATTGATCTGGTATTTCATTTTGATGTTCTTTCAATGGTTATAAATAGGATAATGTTTATATTTAATAAATCATCTAATGAAAATTTTATTAGTTTAGCAACGGATCTGGGAATTTGTGTCTTCATCTATAAAAGTATGTATCAAAATAATGGTTTATAAACATTTTTATATTAGAATGATTAATTAATTGGTTAAATTAATTGTTATTTTTTTTCCATATTGGGATTATTTATTTAATGTTAGTCCTAAGTTTTATTATTAAAAAATTAAATTTTTGCTTAATTTATAATATTTTAAAAGTGAATAATGTTTTTTTTTGTAAAAATGATATTGGTTTGATTTATATGTGACCATTATGTTTAACATATAGTATTGTTTGGGGAATAATTCTATTTGATATTATTAAAATAACATTAATGTTATTTATAAAAATTATCTTTTATATAATCTATCATTTTGATGTAATTATTTTTTATTATAATATGGGAACATATGTATCATGATATATATAACAAATATATTGCATTGTGATTTTGATATTAAGGGATGAATGTTATCACTAAAATTTTAGTGAAGATTATATGATATTGTTGAAATTTATTTGGTGATTAATTATTGAATTATCATAAAGAAGATTATTTGATTTAAATATATTTATATGGGTTTTCCTGTTATTTATGAAATTATAAACTTATAAAAGTGATTATATGAATATGGAAAATAAATATTTAGATATTGAAATTAGGGTGCATAATTTTTTTGGAGATAATTGATAAGTAAATCATGTAAGAAAAATAGATTAAATAAATCCAAATTTTATGTGGATTTTAAATTATTTGGGTTTATTTAAAATAACTTTAAGGCTAGTTTTTTATCAAATGATCTATGTTTACCTTTGTGGGATATTATTGAGGATTTGGATATTATTGATTCCATAAATTATAAAAATTATTTTTATAAATTTTCTAAAAATAATGTTTTTTGTTTATGTATAATGATATGATCGGTCAATTTTTATCCATTTGTATATTATGTGACCAATTTTGTACTAATTTTTGTGCTTCAGGCATAAAAATCCATCTTCAATAATAAACATTTATATAAAAAATTGATATTGCAAAGGAAATTTATTAAGGGATGAAATTCTTTATTTCATGTTTGTATATATAATTATGTAAGTTTCATTGATTGTAAAATAATTTCTCAACCCCAGAAAATGGATATTGAAAATAAATTTTTTCTATTACATTTCTTTATAAATATACCGCCTTTTTAAATTCTAATTCTATTTTCATATTGTGTTCATTAACATGATCTTTTAAATTCAATTCTTTTTTATCAATGATATATATCCCTCCCACTAATTATTTGTTCAAAAAAAAATTGCATCCATGTCGATATTTTCAATTCCCTATATTGATATCCTATTTTTAAAACCAGTATTTGTTACCCAATATAACCTTTATATTTCTCTTTCTCTCTTTTCCTGAGGATTTTTTATTTACAATTTTTAAAATATAGGATTTTTATCAAGTTATTATCTTATGTTAAAACATTTTTACCAATATCATGTTCAAATTTTGAGGAAAAATTAATAAATTGACGGAAAAATTTAACAAACTGAGATTAAATAATAATATGCTCGATAGTGTATGATAAATGCAAGAGTAAGTCTAAATGAACAATGATTATTAATATTTTAATATCATATTTATAACCTAGAAATAAATATGTTCGTATAAATTGGATTAAATAAATATTGAAATATATACATGGACTAATAAATCAAATTTTATTGTTAAATCATTTGCAAATACACCCACAATTTTTAGTGATTTCATTTTATGCTTTAGAAAATATATTTTCAACAAAATTGATTATTATTTAAAAAAATTAAAATTAATTTATAAAAAAATTCTAAAATTTATTTTTAAAATTAATAGTTAATTTAGAAATAATAATATTAAAATTATCTTTGGGTGAATATTTATGTTTTTTCTAAACAGATTGATTTTCCAATGATGTGTAAAAATAATTATTTTTTTCAAAATTTTATTTTATATTAATTATTTTCAAATATTTATTTTCAAATTCATTAAAATGTACTATAAGGTCTATAATATTTTAAATAATAAACATACCCTTATGAGAATTAAGTATAACTTTTAATTTGGTACAAAAAAATTTATTATTAAAATGCTATTTTTCTAAAACCCATTTTTCATTGTGATTGGAATATAAATCATTGATTAATTCCTAAGACTGGTAGAAATTGAATCTTGAAAAATGGCTTCAATGTTATTAATCTTGAGGTATTTTTTAACATAATCTGATTTTATTTTTGGACATTATTATTAATAACTCTGATAAATAATTCTAAAAATATTAGGGTAAATCTAGGGAATAATGATTATAATAATATGACATGGAATATAAAATAACCTTAACGTCTGTTTTAATTTCCATTGAATATTTTCATTAATAAATGATTAAATTATATTTGGATATATGACCTCTTTCCAATTACTATGTGATATTAATTATTATAGTATTTATTTATTGGATAAAATTAAAATTACCCCTCTCTTGGTTTAATAAAATAAAATAAAATTACATGACTAGAATACAAACAAATTATGATCGATTATTAATGGAAAATATAAATATTAGTATGTTTTTCTAATGGAAATTGATTTCTCTTTTTTTTTGTAATGATATAACTACATTATAATTCTCGCACAACTATGATACGTCTTTTTTAACTAAAATTTAAGATAAGATAATAATTTTTGAAAATCATAAAGCAAAAAAAAATTAATTATTTATTTTGTTCCACATATTTTAATATAAGTATAATATTTTAAGTATTTTTAAAATTCTTATATTAAAATTCCTTTTTGTTATTTTTTTGAGGCATATTAAATTAAAGTATCGAAAACTAAAATTATTGTCATCTTATAAAAAATAATACTTATTAAATGATATAATAATTTATAACCTTCAAAAAATTGATTGGGATGAGGTTTAAAATATAATCCATGGTACATTAATTGGTTAATTTTCCTTTTATGGTAATTATCTTATAACATAAATAGAAAAAAACATTGTTATCAAAATATTAATTAAATTAGTATACTAAGGGTTATATCATAAATATGGTGGTGAAAACATAATCTAAACCTATGTATATTATATTATATTTGATTATTTAATCTCATACACATAATATATTATATTATTGTATATTTTAAATCAAAATTCATTGAAAATTAATTTATATATATCTAATACATTATTAAATTACAAAATTTCCCCTCCCATCATAATTATATGGAACCTCATCTGCACTTTATAATAATTAATAAAAAAATTTAGAAATTTTATCCCAAATCCCATAGTATCATCTATTTTAAAATTATAGTTGTCATATTTTAAACATAAGAATAGCATTAGAGGACTTACAGTGTGATGAAACAGAGGTTTTCTAAAGAATGGTTATTGTTACTTAACCCAACTCCACACTATTTATATATATTCATTATTCTCACCCAATAATATTTCTTCAAAAATGAAGAAATAATGACAAAAATATATTCTATATATTATGATTTTATTTTTTAAATTTTATAATATATATCCATCACTATCATCCATAAATTTTGAAACGAAACAATCGTAATTTCTACATCCAACTACCACATCATGAACTAATATAATTTGTTTACCATAAATGACTCTAATGAATGGTTAAAATAATAGATCTAATGTATTTATATTATATTAAGTAAATAAATAAAAAAATTATATGTACAATATTTTATATATACATACCATTCCATTCATTAAAAAAAGAAAACATCAATCATTTGTACATATTTATTACCACCCCATGATGTTATGTGATTTTTTTCATTACTCTATCACATGGATAACATATATAAGTTTATATAAATATTTTTTAATATTAGAATGATATAATTTACATTATATAATGATAAAATAATACATATCATTATTCCATACTAATTATCTTTTATAATGAATTTTTACTCATGGTTTGTATGGATTACCATCTGGAAAATTTTAATATATATTTTTACCATAACAATCATTACAGATTTATTATACAAGTATTATTTATGTATAAAATGATAATTATTTCATGATTATTATTTATTATATGGTTTTATAATAACAACATTGACCATATCCAACCTACCAAAGTCATTTTCGGATATATAATCTAAATATCTAATAAATTTATATGGTGAACCAAATTAATTATGTAAGTAAATAATAAATTATAATAGATAAAATTAAAGATAAAATATTAGAGAAAAATTTTCATATGATTTTAAATTACTGATATAATTTTATTATACCTAGTTTTTACTAATGTATGCGAAGATTTATGTTCATGTAAAAGCATTTTATCTCACTTCATTTTTTGTGAGACACATTTCAGATTAAACTATAAGTTCAATTATGATGTCTATATAATTACCAATAATTTAATTTACAATAATTATGATTAAAATTTTAGTGTGTTAATATCTTTATAAAATTATTTGTTTAATGTGAAATATGATTCAGATGCTATCAAACTGTTATGGGTTTTATGTTACAATCTTCTTGTTTATCAAGATTGTATATATTTAGTATATATTGAATAAATTTAAAGATATGAAACACATGAAAAAATTATTATTCTTATCCTATAGTGATTTTTGAAATATACATGTCTTACATTCCAATTATTTTATATATGTAATCTAGAAATAGAAATAACTTGTATAAACAAAAATATACTCTATTTCTAACATCCTTGGAAAATTATTTTATTCAATATCCCTCTAATATAAACATTTTACATTTTTAATATTTTAATATTAACCTAAAATATTTTTAATTTAATTTTACCCATTTTTAAATTTTATAAAAACGGATGAAAATAAAATCTCATTTCAATTTATAAACGAGTTACTTTTATCCTTTTTTAAATAGGTATGAGGTGAAGGATTTAATTTAACTTGTAAAGAACTAAATATTCTACCATCATGAAATCTCAATAAACTGAATATTTTATTACATGTAATCATGTATATATTAAGTGAATGTGTTTACCTTAGTATTTCATATTTTTAATTATTAATGAGGGATCTCTCTAAACAACACATTGTCTTTTCTGTTATGATATTTTTCACTCTAAATAACTTTATACCTCCATTGAATGTTATGGAATAATTTTACATTCAATATATATTCCTCTCTTATGTCTACATATAATTTCATAAATTCATTATATAGTGTAACACATTCCTTATGTTCATTTCTCAAAATATTTTTTTATGAAAAAACGGTTGATTATGATATGAGGAATGATTATGTAACCAATTGATGGACATCGTTAACTATTGTAATCATTTCAACTAATTGATTTCCATTTACATACCAAATAATCATGAATATGTTATTCTGTGTGAACTAATATTGTTCCCAAATGTATTTGGTATCCGATATTCTCATGATAAATTATGTTTCGGATTACAGAATATACCGAATCCGTGATTACACTTTGTCCACATTGTGATATAGTCATGGAAGTTATAATTGACATATGTTTCTGTCAAGTTTTTTATTGTTTTCAAGTACCTTAATTTTCAATATCCATATGATACCATGTTATTTATTTAATGATCCCATGGTATTACTAATGAGCATTATTTTTATTATATCGTGTGATACCTTTGTTTCACATGTTATTCATCTCTATTTTGTCAATTCCATTACAAATCATATGTTCTCACCATTACTAATGTTTTCATTCCGTTTTTTAAAGAATTTATTTATATTTGTTATGCCTAAAATGATAATAGATAATAAGAAAATTTAATAAAAAATATATATTTTTACCAACCAATTTTATATGTATTCAAGTTTGTAATTGTGAATTTTTACTAATTCTTTAGAACACCGATCATTAATGATCCTTGGGTATGGTAGTGATACCATATGTTCTATTTATATTGAATTTATTTATGTCTTAAATCAGGTCACATTTATTAGTATCAAATATGGAATTGAAAATTTTAATTCTTAATCATTTTATTTTGTAGTGTGGTTCATGGGATTTCATATATTGTCAACTACTCTATATGATCACACAATGCCATTAAACACGACAAAACCACCATGAAAACCAACTTTCTATGTGTGATTTATAAGGGCACACTAAACACACCAATTTATAACATTTATTTACCTCTAACTAGGTCAATAAACATATAGTTATCTTATAGTGATCGAGAACTCATCCATAAACTCTAGATCCATGCCCTAAATAAGAAATTCAAACTAGTGATTCAAAACATAATCCTTCCACAACTAGAATCTATCACAAAAATTTCAGCCACAATATTAAAAAAATTTAAAGGGTATTTACAATTTTCTTCATGATGTTATCCATAATATTACATTCCACATGAGGATCCTCCAATATAGAAGAAACTTTAGTAAAATATTATAATTTGATATCTATTCCAGCCACTCGATCATATAATTCCAATCATACCTAGAACACTATAGTCTCATCTAATCTAAAATGATCAATCATGATGAAATATCAGTAGAGTATTCTAAAAGATTGACCACACATACCTTGATTAATGGGTGTTAATCTCAAAAGGCCTTCCAAATTACCATCGAATATATTATTTGATCCAAACATTTTGGAACCATATAAAACCACTCAATAATAATCCAATTTATATAAATAATCCAATTCAAAAAAAATAATCATCACCCTAGCACAAGTCATGAAATACTCATCCCAACCCATAGGTTGTTTCTGAATCTAATATCTAAAGGAAATCCCCCAACAGATCTCAACTAATCCAGCACATTTAAAACACATTATCCAAATTCTAAATGGATCCTAACATCAATATAATCATCTATAAAAATTTATAATATAATAAAAATTGGTCCAATCCAGTCTCATGGGTGAAAAAAAATAATAAAAGACTTGAAGGAAGTACTAGAGAGCCATTATATCATGTACATGTTGGGTACTTCCAATAGTCCATCGTATTCTTATTCCATTTCAAGAAATGGTCTGTAAGCCCCATGTATATACAGTGTATTTATTTCTCCATGTCGTTTCACCCCGACTGTATGATTTTCCATGTCTCCAACACAAGATATCGTCAAATACCATATAAGAAAACTAGTAATATATATTTCACATGATCTGGATGTTTAATATACATGGTTATATACCTCAACACAATGTTTCACATGAAGAAAATGTCCACATACCATGTCATATCTATATTATTTATCATTAAACACATTTAGTTTAACCCACATCATCAAAACATCAATTATAAAATAGAAGACACAAAAAAACGTAATGTACTAAATTTCATGTGATTAGGTTTTCATAAATGTGAAATCAATACAATCAACCAGAAACACATGATTCAACTTAATATGCACTTCAAGGGATCTGATGAAACCATTAAATAACAAATATATATAGTTATGATTAAAAATAAAACTACTACAAATGGATTTTAATATAAAATTATAAACAAGTGATAAATTTGGGTGGTTCCCAGTTCATCACTTTCGTATCTACAAGACACCCCATGAATCATGATACGCCTCCTGATAAACATGCCAAAATGAAATTTCTTATCCCACGGAAATTTATCCACCTTTTTATATCCAAAAAGTATGGCCCATAGGTGGGGGGTTATGAAAGATTCCAAATGAGGAAGTGGGAATATTAAATGAAAAATAAAAACATAAATCAAAGAAAAAATGGGGAAACAATATTGTCCCATGCTCCCTAATTGGGTTTTTCCTCACATGGGTAAAACCTGATGTTATGGACCAAACAACTAATTCAGTTTAAAAATTTCAATCACTAAAAACAAATATCCTTTTAAATAGGCAGGAATATTTAATATATAATAGATTAAATATTATATATTTTGATAAAATAAAATTGACTTTTAATATTTCCAGTATCCTTTCTTAGGGTAACACTTAAATGAATGGTTGAAATTATTTGGTTTTTCAAATAAATTTGAAAATTATTATATTTCCTATAATAAAAACATGAGAATGTAAATCTAAAATTTCTCCATATTTTCTCCACTCATAACAATGTGGTTCATCACAAACTTATAACTATAAACCCATATCACTTACCATAGGCCTCAGTCATAAACAAGATGGAATTATCTCACCCCAAGCATTGGTGTGACCTCCACTATCTAAAATATATTCCTACTTTTCATACAATGCATTAAACACTCCTAGTAAAGGAGATATTCATCATTATATTATCTGATAATCTATAAAATATATGTCACCATATTTTTGTCCCACAATTCATACACTGTCCTCCATAGACCACACATCATCCACAATCGACTACAATATCAATATATGGCCACACATTGATGCTATAGTGACAATATTAAAGCAGATACTTCTATCAATCCTCATCTCAGTAAAAATAAAACACACAATTCTGAAAACACATAAAATTAGGATCAAAATTTAAAATCAGTAATGATATTATCCCATTAAAAAAGATTTAACTTACACTACACTTCAAGAGTTGAACTAATCTTTTCCACTACAGCTTAACCACATAGATTTCATCAAGAAAAAAATAACTATCAATAAAGCCACACATGACCTATTCAAATATATGGTGAACTAACATGAACTATGCAAAAAAAAATTTAATTGGTCATCACAAAATAGACGGTTAAAATAAATTACACACAAAAAAAACTCTACGTATGAAGGAAATGTAATTCATAAAATTTATCTCAATATTTCTCATTATCATGTGATCCAAAATCCAAAATAAAAAGGATAATGAACCTAAAATCACTTATCCTTCCTTAAACATTTTCCATTTCTAATATGGAATAGTTCTCTTGTAACTTATCCTTTATATGGAAGAATCTCCCTCAAACTATAATAAACCTCACATCCTTCCCCTTTTGGAGAATTGATCCAAATCCACAAGAATTATTCTATTCTCCCATAATAGCACTATAATAAAAAATAAAGATAATCATAATATTCAATCAAACAACCACCCCCAGCCAAGATCAAACATGGAGAACTCAGTGTCCTCCAATTCATTAATGTAATTTATCCTTATGGGTAAAAAACATTGGTTACACCATACCACTATGGGACCGAAAAAAATTTATTGATAAAACACATCAGACCGCACTCAATAGTAGTTAGAAATCTATTAGGTACCCACCAAAAATCTCAATAATGTGTGAATTTTGATAATTACTCCCTTCAAAAAATAATATGCAGGACAATAGGGAAACAAATTCAAGGAAACATCATCCCTTTCTTATCACCTCTCAGGAATCCAATCCCTCATCGAAATAAAAAATGTATCCATAGGGTATATAATTGAATCCAAGATCCATTATGGTCTCCATATTCACTCGATGAAGAGACTTATTTCCCATCCTTGGTGTAGCTCCCCCTCATAGATTCTGCCCTAAATAGTTCTCTAGGTTAGCTGACGACTAGGACATAGGTGTGTTTCCCCATTTGATAAATGATTTTGAATAGAAGTGAGATTTTATTTATGTGGTAGTCGTGATACAATCCCTCCGATGGTGATAATAGTAATGGTCACGTATATACATAATCATAATAAATACCATAATAAAGATGATGTGAAAAGATTCAATATTGGAAGCATAAATGGACCAAAATTTTAATTCATGACAATCCTAAAAATACAATTTATATATAATAAAATACATGATACCATGTATAGAATCCAGAATACAGTTAAAGTAATATAAAATATTAATAAAATAGTTTTAAAAATGGCCAAAATCAATACATACATATAATAAGAAGGATTATATAGAGGTAATCATGAAATAAAACTGCATTTGATGTAAGAACCTTTGAGGTACCTTGCCAACATCCAATTAAAAGTAACAACCTGACCACTTAGGTCTATCTCATAGTCCAAATACCTTACTAAATCGCAAAGACATAAATTCTACATGCATCTCAAAGGACCAATTTATTGTGTGAGAATTAATCCCAATTGGTTACCACCAACATGTTCTTTTCATACATCCATTATTATTTATGTGTATTGAATGTAAATAAAATTTCAAAACACATGAAAATATAATAAAATACCATCTTTATTTTTGCTCAACAACCTCATGGTATCAATTACCTAATTTGTTCAATTAATGTAGACAACATTCCCCAATTTATATATATATATATTTTTGAACTTGTCATCATATGTATAATTTTTTTGGTGAAAATATTATCTGTAATGCCTATGAAATCCCCTGATGAGTAACGAGATAGATATTCCTTAGGAATATTCTATTATTATATCATTGGAACCATATTCTAGTCAAAACCTTGTGTCACTCATCATATAACCATCATAGAAAATTGCACGCCCAAATAATTCCTAGTCCCTTGAACCATACGTTATAATGTCACATATTCACAATGATGTAATTCCCATCGAACAATGATATTAGTTTTTCAAATAAAAATCACTGTGTGCTTGAATCTAAATTTCACAATGAACATTGGCATCATTCCTCCCATTATCCTACCCCTAATGTCCTGAAAATATTGTGAGCCCCATCCCAAATTTGAATATCTCATCAATGTCATATGATGTCCCATCACCATCACCGTTTATTTCTATGATAAGACCCTCAAACATCGCTAATGTTCAACACTATCCTAAATCAAAAAATAACGGAGGCCTCTACCAACATGATACTTAATGATCACCTCAAAATCAAAATCATATCTTTGTAAAAAAAACTAAAAAGGACCATCGAATTATCATGAGGATATGAAATGACCAAAAAAATTTAAATAGACACATCATCCACTCACCTCATACACCTACAACCATGTTTCTCAAACTGACGGTCAACACAATATTAAATCATGATATCTATTCACATAACTTGTTGAACACATCACAAAAATATGATGATCAAGTAGCCCAAGTGATTATATGATTAAGCCAAAGGATTCAAGAAAAAACCATCCTCATGAAACATGCCACCTAAATATAAGTGGGAGACAAAACCTCAATCCTCTATCCTATCCTTTCTCATTTCCAATGAATTATAACATTCAATAATGTCAATACACATTAATTTAATCAACCCACTAATCCTAGCCTAAATAGGGACTCTGAAGCCCCATCACTAGGATTAAAAAAATATAAATTAATAAGAGAATTCCAAATTAAATTATTTAATTTTAGTTCATGAATTTAATAAGAAACATTAATTAATGTGGAGCCTCAATCGATCAACCCACATGGATCATCTTGAAAGAAACCCTAAAACACTGGAAAAATCAACTATTCTTAATGGTAGATTTTCACTTGTATGATATCGGCTTCTAACTCAAGCTAAATCATTAGAAAACAACATTAGAGTTGAACACAATTAAATTAGGTGAAAATTTATATCACATATTTAATTCACCATATGGTTGGAGAAAATAATAAAATTTTCTACACTATCAAAGGCCATACCTTAATGAATCTATTTGCAACAAAAAATTTAATATTGGAGCTTGGATCTAGATGTTCTTCCAATACCTATGGATGAGATAAATAAGAGGAGATCCTCTATTATCCATGTGAAATGGCTGATAAATTAGATAAATAAAAATAATAGAGGGAAATGGAAAACTTTAATTTAATAAATTTTAATGACCTTCTTGGTTTATCCACACTATTTAGAAAATCGTGCAACAACTATGCATCTCCCTTGGCATAAGAACCATAGAGATAGGGTTGAGGCACATAGTCTTAAAAACAACATTTGTATGATGTGATCCCACTTTGTAATAAAATTACATATGTATTACATGGTTGGGGTCCCCCTTTTTATGTTTTTTTAAACCATTCAGATATTTATTGGATTGCATCACTGTTTATCAGGGGATGGCAACACGGGTTTCCCAACAAGTTCTACCCATTTGTTGTATTTACTATAATCTTGTTTTTGTGGAATGATTCTGTTAAAGACCCTTTGAAAACTAGATTCCATTTTAAAGACATACAAAGCATCTAAAATAACAGCCTTTGGTCAATTAATCTCTTGAAATAGGGTTATGAAGAACCTCAAATAGTAGTCATAATTAAAAATTCTAAAAGAATAAATTTACCAAGAAAAATAAACATTCCAAAAACAAGTGGTTCTATAACTTCTCAACATATCATCATCATATACACATTTATTATTATCCAATGATTATTTTTTTGGTTTATTTGAGTATAATTTCACTATGTTGTTATACTGGAAAACATAATATAGGACATTGTTGATATGTTAAACAACCAATCCTCCTTAATCTGTGAAATCAAACACTTACATACATAAAAATGTTATTTGAATCCTTTATACATAGAATCATTTATATAAATTTAAATAATTATATTAGCTGAATATATGAAATAAACAATAAATATTAATCCAAAAACCAAATTGATTCACAATTTGTGAAATCATGAAATCATAAAAACGAATCATGGAAATATAATCTAATTCCCTTGGGACACTGAATTTTTTTATCAAAAAAGATTTCATAACACACACATATTATATAAAACACATTCTGTGACAAATTCCTATAAAATTATCCACTAACTCCCCAAATTTGTAATGTAATACTGGCTCCGTCAAAATTTTTTAATGACTCGAACTATGTTGAATTAACAGGTCACAACATCTGGCTCACCATAAATACACAAGCATGCATGTTGATAAGACAAATTCTTAAAACTAGTGGGGAATGTATAAAAGATACAACCCTAACACTATAAAATCTATCCAGAGTGTAATAAAAGTGTAAATAACCATCACATACTTAAGTAAAATCAATAGTTCACAAGTAATAAATAAACAAAATTCTAGCATGTAAAAAAATTTAAAAATAGTAAAACATATTGTTTTAAAAGATAACAACATAATTTATCACCCACAAATACAGTCACAAAAACATTATAAATAAACTCAAAATAAAATATTCATGAGTCTAGAAACATCCATGAGTCATGACACAGTCTCGATCACCATATCACTCATTCAACTCTAACCTGGTCCCAATATTCCACATGAGCGGTCTCACATAATAATGAAACTCTATGTAACATCCCCACTGACCAAATGTATTTTAATATACTTTAAATTACACATATAATATATATACCACACAAGGATCGTGCATAGGTTTTAAAAGAAATGTCATATTAACCCTAAACAATGGCTCTATAATCTGTTATGATTTACAAGTTCATATATGTGTGATAGGATCATCCTTTTGTCTGAATAATATTAGATTTAATAAACAAAAAACATGTAAAAAGTAAATAAAATATTTTAAATTATTATTTTAAAATGATTATAAGAATTATAACACTTGGTTATATCTCGAATTTCAAGGTGTATGAACTCTTTCTATAGACCGATCATGATGGATTATATCAACTGGATCAAATTATTGAATGCCATAAGGCACCATGGCTATATGTACACGAAATATCTAAGATAAAATAAATGAAACATGTATGAATGTTAGGACCCATGGAATAAAATTATGCAACCACAACCCCTATATAATATTTCATTGGTTTGTAGTTCTCTAATGGAAGGATTTGTACTAGGGAAAGGAACTCTACCAACATTGGGAGTACCAGTCCCAAGCAATATTTTCATGTAGATTTAACATGATCAATATAATATAATATTGGGAAAGGATTAAAATAAATCTCGTGTACTGCTAAATGATTCGGACCATGGACAATAAACCACTAGTTAAGAATGAATCCACCAACAAAATGGAGGTATACACTCCTCTATGTACTGAATTAACTCCATATACCCATATAACCATAACCAACAAATAGAGAACAAGACCAGTTAAATCACATGTCTGAATCATAGAAAAAATATATCCCATTGGACTTATGATACATCTAATAACGATTATAACCTACCAAAAACAACCTTGGCTATAGTCCAGCAATGTATGGTTCGATCATTTCTCAAACCTTCCAGCCAAAATTTTGAGAACCCGATATCCAATAATATAGGGTCAACAATTTTTGAGGCTCCTATTCTCAACTAAAAAATTAAATTAGGTAACATGCCCACCTTGCATTAGTTTTTGGTTGATAATGGGATACTTTACATTAAAAACACAATGAATGAACCAACCCCTCATCATGTCAACAAAAACATTGTTCTCCCACAGTCCCCCAGGACACATACATAAATATTTTTGCCACATCAGACATAATAATGTCCAATCGGTGGCTTGGAACCTAATCCAACCATGATATCTATAATGATCAATATGTTTATCGAAAAGAATTTCCGTAAACAAGGTAATTATATATTATTATTTTGCCTATTTAAAAAACAATGCACCTAATAGTGGGATTTTGGAGTAAAAGAGATATATCATGAAACACTATTCACAAGAATAAATCAAGGGGAGTCCGTGATAGAATGATATCTCTTTGCATCATCTCACCCCTAATGAAAATACATAATGATTAATTAATACCATTCAATGCCTACATAGTGTCTATAACCATTACCCAAAACCCAATGGGTCCTTCCTGTCACAAAGGCTCCAACATGATAAAACTATATAAAGTCATTAAAATGATGATTCTTCAGTCCGTGTGAAATATGTATCATTACCATAAGAGTATATACATATATCATTATAGATGCTTCATCAACTATAATTTTGAGATCCACATAAAATATCTTCAATGAAACACTACATTTTTATGTACACCTATGAATCCAAAAAACTCATGACCCATACTATTATCTCACAACGTGCTTCCCAATATTCATGAGAATTAAAAATTATAACCCCCTATGAAATACACCCTAAAGAACTCTCTATCATAATACCTCACTCAAAATGGCCTCTAAATACTAAAGTTATTCCAGTATCATAATATTGGCGGGAAAAACTCAACTGAACTACCCCCAATTTCATTGTGTCTATAGGGTGAAAAAATATCAGACAACTCTATGGAGAGTGTAAACATTAATAACTCAGTTAAATAGTTTTTAAAAAAAATTCCACTTTATTCATATACCCAACGTTGGAATGAAATATAAATCCATAGTACAAAACATATATTATTTACACCTAGATTTTTACCCACACAACATTCCTAGCCATATACATGAAATAGTTTTTACCCAACTAGGCCCCTAGTTATGTACCTTTCACGAGGTCTTACTATTACTTTAAAAAACCAACTACCCCGAAATGTACTTCATGAACTTCTACCCGACCAAACCTAATGCCTCCTCTATAAGTCCTCTCCCAAACACATTATTTCTGTAACTATCATATTTAACCCTTCACCCAAAGTAAATAACACATGATAAGTGTTATTAACCTACCTAACATTTATCTATTTTTTCTGAATTTAAATACGATATAATACTTCTAAAAACCATGATTCCCCCCTAACATTAGAAACGTCACTCATGGTACCACAAACAATGCATTACAACCCATTGAAATCAAAATAGATGAACCTATATGTATTTTCATCTAAAAACATAACTATAACCTTTATCCACAAACAAAATGTAGAAGATTCACTATCTAATCTATGATATTCCTCCATTGAGTGATTATCTACAATAGAATGAGCTCCATGACGTGCACTATACACAACCCTTTTATCACTTATATTATCTTAGTTTAGTTTGTCCATTGAAGGTGGGTGAGTACAATATAATCCCTTTATGGAATGTGTTATGAAAATTAAATATTTAGATGAAAAGAGTGAAATTGGAAAAAATAATTATCTTCACCTTAGAATAGGGTATAGGGTAAAAAATGGGGTTCTTCTCCTTTTAGGAATGTCCCCTCATTTTGGGATAAAATGTAAATTAATTATCTCAATAAATGATCTATAAAAAATTTCTTCATTTGAACATAAACGAATAATTATTATTTAACTAATAATTTAAAAATATATTTACAAAATTTAATTGATTTTTATTCCCCAAAACTCATGTCCTATGGTAAATAGCATATTATAGGACAAATTAGGTTTTTAGAACAATTATTTCACATCATTTATCAGGATAAATTGTTATTATTTCGATTGTAGTTTCTTAAATACAATATATTAAAATATCTCAAGATTTTATGAAAATATAAAAATATGGTTAATCAAAATTCCATGTTCTAAACACAGTTTTTATTGCTTTACCATGGTTTTAAATGTTTACCTTTTTTTAATCTAGGAATTTTTTTGTTTCCTAGTAAGTCATATTTTATAAAAAAAATTAGATAAACTCTCCCATAAAATATTTACTTTATAAACACAAATAAAAACACAGTTGTAACTAAATTAATATCCAAATATATAAATGTTAATTATTGATAAGAATATATAATATAAATAATTTTTTTAGAAAAATTTATATTTTGTAGAAAAATAATATTTTTAATATTAACTGTTCTTAATAATATATAACCAAAATTACCAATCAAACAATTAATACTATATTTTTTATATATGTTTTAAAATACTAACAAATAATTTCTAAAAATTATCCTTTTAATTTATTAATTAATATTTAAATGGCAATAATAAAAAAATAGTTGAAACACCCCATTCAATATAATCTTGGTCATTGGAATTATTAATAGTAACCATACATTTATATCAGAAATTAATAAAATTTATATTACAAAATATAATCTTTATTATCAAAAAATATTATTATATATTGAATTTTATCTTGAAATGATTACAAAATTTAATATAAAAATTAGAAACAGTTGTCATGAAAATATTACATAGTATTCCAAAACACTAAACATAAGCTTTAAAAATTCAATAATTTATTTGAAAATATTTTATTTAGTCCATAAATATATATGTGGTGTCAAAAAAATGTTTTTATGTCTTCACTAAAAAATTCACGATAATGATATAAAGCTAATATTTTTTATAAAAACATTATAATTCAAAATAGAAAAAAAAATTAATTTTCATACAAAAACACAAAAAAATATATATACTAAAATAATGATTGCGTTAATACAAATGATATTTTAATTTCTCCAAAATTTTGATTCTAAATTTTGATAAATTAACTTTAAAATAATAGAGTAAAAAATTATTGTAAATTATATTCATTGGAAAAATACATTTTAAAAAATAATTTTCATTTACATATATTTACTACCAATTATTACTTAAATTTTTTGATGCACTATTCATATAATAAAAGTTAAAATTTTTGTTTTCATTGAATAAATGAAATAATAAACCAATCAATTTTGTAATATAATAATTATGAATAAAATTATATTTTAATTAATGAATTAGTAAAAATGTATCATGTCATTAAATGGAAAGATATAAAATTTTTAAAATAATTGTGATAAATAAATTATCTCTTTAATATTTATATGATTAGATCATTATAGTTTCCTATTCCCTAGAAACTAAATATTTCAAAGTGAGATATAAGAATAAGGTATGATATGATGAATGTTATGGGTTGTTATTACACTAGAATGCATCTCCTAGAAATTTCCAACATCTTGAAATTATCTCACAAATTCTTTCACTCAAAACCTAATTTTTAGAAATATGATCGATATTTGTCTTGCGAAAACCCATTGGAATCTACGATATTTACAAAATTGGAAAAATGAGATTTAAAAGGGATACATAACTTAATTTATGTCATTTACGTCAGTGTTTTCTCAAATTTGATAATATTGACACATAAGTTAACAACCAATTACTTATCTACTATATTATTTGTGTAAAAGTTGATAATTTTATTTTGATGTATAATTTATTATTTTTCGTTATGTTTTGCATGTCGAAAAATATATTTACAAAATAATAATTTAATGAAAATAAATAGGTACATTTTGTGGAATTAAATAGATTATTACTGATAAAATGAGTCCTATTTTACATCTAATCCAAATGAATAATTAATGGAGCATTTTTAATTTTTTATTAAAATAGAAAAAACAAAAGTATATTTTATTTTAATAAATAAATTTCATTGATTTTAAAAAATGTAATATATATATATATATAAGAAAAAAAATATTTTCTAAAATGCATATTTTTACCACTTAAATAATGTGTTTCAACAATTATGTTTTTTATATTTTTAATTTATAATTTTATCATTATGGTATCTTTGAAGTTAATGTATATGTCAAATTTTTATTCTCTATAATTTAACAAAAAATAAACCAGTCCATAAGGAAAATCCACAAATCACCAAATATAATTCATGATATGTTGGAATCCATAATCAATTAAATTTATCGAAATTAAAATTATAAAATTAGATAATTTATATTTAAAAAAAAATAAATGAAATTCCTGTAAAAAATTTCTTGTAATAAAATAATTTTTTTGCATAATATTTTCATATTGAATCATATAATTGATATGAATTTGTAAAATATAAAAATGAAATTTAATGATAAAATAAATTCTCATTTTATTTACATTACCTGGGTTTTAAAAAAACATTTCAAATCAAAAATAAAAAATCATTATAGTTGGTGATATTTGATTTGTGTATATGTTATCTAAACTAACACCATATAAAATAGTGATACAAAATATACAGGGTGAACAAATTAACATTACAAAAGATATATATTTTTGTAATATTTTATGTGATAGTATCCTAAAAACCATTTTTAACCTATGATCTAGTTATAGGGAAATAATGGATAAATTATTCACATTATATATTTTAAATATTTGGTTCCATAGGGATTGACAAGGTATCTATTATAGGAAATGATTATATTTTTATGTCATTATTGGTGGAAGATAATTAAAAACGGCATGTATATGAATTATATTAATTTCATTAAATAGAATGTATATAAATAAATATTTCCGGAAAAACAATCTACGGTGTTTCAACTTTGTTAGAAAAGTTATTTAATGAAAACGATGAATAGATAATATGATTTTATTTATGATTATAAAATCAATATTACATAATTTAAAAGGTATACAATGAAATATTTTATTAATCATAAAATTATTATTTATAAATTTTACATAAGATTGGAATCATGTTTTTTTACATAAGACTTGCGAATGATTGTAAACTATATATGGACTATCCATTATACCGAGATGGTAGAAATAAAATTTATAGAATCCTATTAAATATAATGTCATTAGGATATTATGGAAAATAATGAAAACTATAAATTTTTTCAAAATATAAGAACTTATTTCACAATATAATTATTATTTATATTCATTAACTATATGGAATTTTTTTTACAGGTATCACATAGGGGGGAGAATAAATTCACTTAGTTGTTAAATAGAATTTATTTTCATAATTATTTTTATAATTATTTTATATATATATGTTATAAATCAAGGATAATTTATTTATAAATCTCATTATTTAGAATAAAACTAAGGATTCATACACTATATTATACCAATAAATTGGTAGTGTAATAATGAAAAAATGAAAATAAATATACAATAATCATAAATTTTAAATCATTTTGGTCTCCCATGTGAATAAAATCATAATATATAATTATTTTATGAAAAAAACACAAATAATTATAATTTAAAATATTTTGATAAAATTAGAAAATATAATGAATGATTTTATATAATTCAATATGGTTGTATGTTGTAATAGAATGTATAATTTAACCATTGGGGTAGCATTTATATTATTGTTGATGGTATATGTTTATGATATTTATTATATTATTAATTTTCTTTCAATTTTATTTTCACTAAAATAAGTTGTATAATAACATTATATTATAAAATAGGTAAACATTTTACATAATATAAATAATAGTGTTTTTTCGTGTTATAGAAAATGAAATATAGAATTGTTCACCACATTTCATTAACATGATTTGTTATTTGGTAAAATATATGTACCTTTTTTATAGAACATATTGAGATATTTATAATCATTATATTTATATATAATTATAATTTTTATTATAATCACATTTAATTTAATAATTTTCTGTTATGAACCATGAGTAATGTTTAATTATTAATAATAAATATTTACAATTATAAAAAATATTTATTATATATATATAATATTTTGGTAGATATTTAGAAATTATTAAATTTAAATTTATTATGAAATTGAATTTCATATATTGAATTATCATATATTACAAATTTATCAAAAAAATATGTCATTTTATATTGGAAAATTATATGTAATATATCATTGAATAAAAAAGAAAGTTATGTGATTATAAATATTATTTTTAATTAAAATTATGCATTTTCATTCTCTAAAATATGTATTTACCAAAAAATTCTATCAAATCATTATTCTTATATGTTTAGTGAATTATTTGAATTTTTACTCCTTATAAAAATATTAAGACACTGAATTTGATTGTTATTCTACTACTCAATATTTTATAAGTTTAGATATTAAAAAAATATATTTTTATATTAGTATGTAGTACAAATGTGAAATTATAAATAAAATGTTAAATATTAATATTTAAATTTAGTAATGGTTGATAAATAGAGTTGAATTCCTTATCGTGATTTAGAGCTCATGATTTAATTGATCTATAAAATCAATTGTTAAATATGTTTATATAAATTTATAAAAAAAATATTTTGGAACATGTTAGAATAGTGTATATGTATATAATATTTATTTTTATTCAAATTTAATTTTTTCACAGGTTAGAAAAATTAATTGAACTCCAAAAAACATATAAATTTTTAATTAAATAGAAGTTGACATATTCTTATTTATGTTAAATATATGATGATATGGAATATATTATAAATATATGGAATGTGTTTTATAAGATATTATATAAGAAATATCAATTATATTTCATAAATGAAATAATAAATACAATAATGTTTTACAATATTCTTCTAATGTTGATGTAATGCAGACACCATCTTTTTATTGAATATACAATGCTATAAATTGTCCCGTAGGTATAATATATCAATGCTAAAATTATGTGTCTTAAAATATGATAAATATATGATGATTAATAAATCATATAAATTTTATCAATTCAAATAAAAAACTCAATAAATAGATGGTCTACTTTCCCTTCGATGATTACTCGATTAATGAAAAAATTTCTAACATTTTATTGCTCCATGTAATCTCTCACGTTCTTCCCTTTTATTCATTACTGTATGCCAATGCCAATTATATTTCTAATCATTAGATCAAGTAAGTTGTTCTAAATATTAATGATGGAATGTACTTAATGTGATTTTCAATTATATAATGGTTAAACATTATTATAGTAATGAAAAATTATGTTTGGAATTTACATTATGAATAAAAATATTAATTAATCAGAAATCATTTTCGTTATTAAATTATAAAACTAATGAATAAAAATA
Source organism: Viscum album (assembly GCA_963277665.1). NCBI lineage: Eukaryota > Viridiplantae > Streptophyta > Magnoliopsida > Santalales > Viscaceae > Viscum > Viscum album. The sequence goes on along the minus strand of OY728126.1, from coordinate 648,249,357 downwards.
TCATTATGTGACACTACAAAATCAACAGTATTTTCTATTCTGTGTTTTTTATTTTTATTATTTTTTAGTTTCAATATTTTTATTGTGCATCATAAATTCCTAATAAACTCGTTTATGGGATCATATTTTAATTTTAACTTCATATTTAATCAATTATTTATAGAACATTTTCCACATGGTGTATATATTTCCTATTAAAAATGTATATAATTATGTATCAATTTTACTTCCATTTAATAAGACAAATAATATGTTTTATTTCACATCATTTTAATTTTTAATAATAGTATTCCCTATAATGGAAACTAACACATAGTTGGGAAAATTTTATCTAATCAAATTATATTTTAATCCCACATTGGTATAATCACTACAAATTAGACATATTTTTAATTATATCCTTTATATTTTAAATGATAATTTAATGAAATTCATTATTTGTTGTTAAATATATATATAAACAATTAAATTTATATATAATATAAATTGTACATTAAATATACAGGTAATCACTAATTTTAGAAAATTTCATATATATATTTTGATTCTTGAGTTTAGAAAATCGAAAATTCTATAATGTTGTGACTATATATAACTACTCCAAATCTATTAACAAACATTAATAACAATAACTAATATAATAAAATTTGATATTCAATAACATAGACTATTTAAATATATTTATATAAAAAAATATTAATTTTATTAGATAAGTACAAAACATTATGATTAGGTTTTAAAAGTAAATGTCAAATGAAAAAAACTATGTATAATGTAAATGGATGTTCTTTATTATATCCTCTTTTAATTTTTATCTTTTTATTTATGTGTCTCTCAAGTGTACCTATAATATTATATAATAAAAATTATATTCAATATCATATTAAACATTATTCATTTATATACTATTTCTATTTTTTCTGTTTACATCACAATAGGGAATTATATTTCAGATTTCTATTAATTGATAATATTTTTATTGGATAGTTAGTGTAAAAATTTTTATGTAACTAAATACATTTTCAATTTTTTATTCTTTATATAATTCTCTGATATTTTTGTGATTATTGTTTTAAAGACCCAGAATTTCCATGTAATTTTTTTTCTTTTTAATTTAATAGGAATTTTATGAGTCTGCAAAACATTATGGTGCATGATTCTTGAGACCAAGAGTTCCCGTAATCAATTTTTGAAGTTTTATTAGGGTACGTTCTGCAATCTTAAAATTGGTTTTTAATAACTATTGATCTCGTGCTTGGAATTGAAATCAGAGGGCACCGTTGAACTTGCAGCGCCGATATTCTGTTAATAAGACTTTCGCCTAGACGATAGTTGGTCAAGGGTGGAAGATAGTTTATGGGTTTTTTGTTGGAATAATAAAATAGAATAAATGAATTTTTTATTTTATTTTAATCAATTATAACCACCGAAGTGGAAGTTAGAGGTGGGGACCAGGAATCCCTAACCTCCCATGAGAGGTTATGGTGGTGGGGACGACCCAAACCTAACCACCCACGAGCGGTTAGAATATGGGGACCACCCAGAACTAAACCCCACTAATAATGGTTGGAGAGGAAAACCACTCAACTACCCTCATTAATGAGGGAGAGTCGCTCCACATCCTCCCTTAAGGTTTTCAACCCTTTCTCTCATTTAATTATTCCAGCCTCATGAATTAATTAAGTGGATCCAACTTAATTATTTCACCCATTTTGAATTATTATGCCAATGACATAATATATTTTATAATATATTATTCATGGAAACCATTTCTTTTGTTGGATAATGAGGAAGGATCTTTTTAGAGAAAATATCTAAGCAATGAAGAATGAAGAATGTGTTCTTCCAATGAAGAATGCTGGCAAGGAGAGTCTTTGACTTCTTCCATGGAAGCACCCTGTAGAATCAACCAATTTGGGAATTCATCGATGACCGACCCTCCCTCCTCATCGTCATCAACGAACTGAAGCAAGAGCTCTAGATTGGAAGTGTGCGGCAGAAGCGACGAACGATGACAACTATGTATTCTTCCCCGCTACTCCATCAATGAAGAATGAACAAAGGTATGGGTTTAATTTTATTAAAGTATGATATTATTCCTATATTAATTTTCTTCCAAAACAATGAACACAACCTAAATTATAATCAAGTTGATCTACAGATGTTTTTCCTTTTGGGTTGGGAATATTTTGTAAATGAGGTATTATGGTAATTGATGTTTCCATGATACCTTCCATGCTCCTTCTTTTCATCATTCTTGTGAGTACATTGCTATCACCCTAAACACGAATGCATGTGGACCAAAAAAATGTGGTCTTACCCCTCTTCCAATCTTCTTTGTGATGTTCTTCGGCATGGCGGTGAGGTGACAAAGGTAAAGAAGGCAACCTGCACCTCTCCCGCAATGCTCAGGTGCACCAGGACAACCCACACCGCCATCCGGCTTCCAAGCTACCCCGGTCGTGCTGCCCCCTTGCTGCACTGCACCCTGGCCACCGGCTTTCTTTCACCCTTCGTTCCCTACAACTTTACCATTCTCACACCTCGTGTGCCCCACGCCGCTGCTGGCCGAACTGGCCCTCCGGCCTCTACGCGCCCTACGCGCTCCATGGAACCGTCGTCCGTGTGCCCTGCGCGCCCCACGACTCCATCGTCCGGGTGCACCGTGGTGCCTCGAACGAGCCCACCTCCTAGTCCTGAGCATGCCATCCTGGACTCAGGCCAAGCCTCCCCAAGACGGCCCCTCAAGGTGCCATCCGAGATGATCCATGCCCTCGTGGTACCCTCTGAGCCGAACAACCCTCGCGCCGACCCATGATCGGTTTGTGCCCTCGCAATCGGTCCTTGTTCCTACGGCCCTCTACAACCCCCCCCCCCCCCCCCCCCCCCCCCCCCGCGGCATGTTGGGCTAGGCCAGGACAAACCCCATCAGCTGGCCCACCCGATGGGGTGGTCCAAACCCAACTGGTCGGTCCGACCAGGTAGTACAAGACCTGGGACCACTACGACCCATTTGTGATTCTTTTTGGCCATATCCTTGGCCCCGGACGTCTGTTTTAAGAACCGTCAATGGAAATAGAATTCATAGAGCCTAACAGCCCCTTTGAGTATACCCCACTAGAGTTTGGGGTATATTTGAGATATGGTCAGGTTGGATCATGTACAAATCCAACTAGGCCCTAGGACTAAAAGGCTAATAACTCACAGACCGAGAAACTGATTAACGCTTCGTCTATTGAATTGAGACCTTTATGACATGAAATACCATTGAGATACTTCTATGTGGGAATTCATGATAGTTGGAGTATAGACCAGATTCTCGGGGAGAAGATCCATCCAGAGACGAGCAGACAGAGTGTAAAGACCTTGTAGCTGACTGAGACTTGATGACTGATGACCGATTGACTCAATGTCACTCAACTAGCTTAGTGGGGAGTTCATGGTTGTGGTGGAAAATGCATGGTAGAGGAGCACCTAGTTGTGGTGGAAGACCTCCGGTACTCGACAGGAGGAGTACCTCTGCAGGAAATTAGGGGGAGCGCCTGGTTGTGGTTGTAGACCCACGGTGGAGAGCGCCTTGGTCACACATCAGACCCACAGTACTCGATAAGAGGAGTACCTCATCAGTTCGAGGATAGTGGGAAGTTCCATGGTGTTACAAGAGGCCCACTATACTCGAAAAAGGAGGAGTTATCAAGAAGTTGTGGTTTAGAAAATATTAATAAAAAATCTTGGAAGAGCTGAGTCAGTAACTTTTGTGTTTTCTGCATGACTGAGATGGATTACTTGATAACATAGGTATATTTAAGGGGGATATAACTAAGTGGAGTTATCTATTCATTTAATACTTTTTGGTTTATCATTGTTGGATTTTGTGAGACCTTGAGGGTCTCGGGGCCCCTACTGAGTATCATTATAGTTACCCCAACCCGGGCTATGCCCGCACCTCGTTGTGTTTGATGCAAATGACAGACAATGCTGACCGAGTGTGAGAATACCATGACTAGACAGTAACCTGAGGTGGACTATATGACATTACGATACATGGAGGAGAGGGATAGACCTTGAGTTTTATGAAGGTTATCTATACATACCCATCAGTTAGGAACCACATTTGATGACCCAACAACACTTTTTCGTTTCATCAGTTGTACTTTCAGTTTCTTGTACTTTAAAGTTGGGTTTGTATTTCCAACCCCTTTTACTTTCATCACACTATTTTTATACAATTTTACATAGTGTTTTGATTCCATCTTGTGCTCTATTGTGTTAGCTTATATGTTAAAAGGAAACTCCTTCCTAGTTTTAGGGAATTACTCCTTTTGTGCTAGTCGCTAGCCCCAGGATTATGGAAGGCGGGCTTGGGGTAGTCACGGCACGGGCACCGAGGGATAGGTCATGACAAATTGGTATTAGAGGAGTTCATTCTCACATATAACATATGAATATTATCATTATTTTCTATGAATTTATAGTGTTAAGTGTAGTGAGTGTGGTTCTTAGTTCAGGGAGTCTGGTGTTGGTGTGGCGGTCGATGTATCCCTACACTAAGACACCGACATCTGATTTCCAACACATTGCATGAAAAAACTAATTGCATTTGTGTTTTTCAAAAGTATTCTATAAGTCAGTTCAACTAGGTCAGCACAATAGGGATAATATTTTGAATATATCGCATCTGTTTCTTTCAGGATTCCTCCCCGCGGATAACTAGCTAGAGTCCCAAGAGTTGTACGACCAATAGCCCACAGATCAATGAGGCCTCGGTGCAGGGTCCTTTTCAGGCATAAGAACCCGCGTTACCACTACCTTTTGGGCCACCGATGCCACTTGCCCCAGAAAAAGAAGATGCAAGCCCCTTGAGCGCATTGCAGGATCTCCAGTGCTAGAGGCCACCCAGGATCAGGGGAGAGGTGGAACCACACGTGGCTAAGGATTGGATAGAGTTTGTGGTGAGAGTTTTCTGACTGCTAGGGATACCAGTTGACCTCAACATGATTCTTACTGCCAACTTTATACAGGCTGTAGTGGGAAGATGGTGAGGCTTGATGCTCTAAGTTCACGACAACATGATGCTTCTCTTGGAAGAATTATAGAGCATGTTTTAGGTAGAGTTGGTCCCAACGACTCTTCGGGTAGAGCGCATACAAGAGTGACCTCGTCTGCAGTAGGGAAACATTACTATAGCTTGGAACTTAGCAAGGTTCACATACCTCTCATTCTAATACACCGATATGTTACGAGGCCCATTCTTCAAGGCTCGGACCATCAAGAATCGACTAATGCGGGAGATCAGGGATTCTATGATCTCACTCAGCATCACAACATAAGCAGGGGTTATATAGAGAGACCCCATTGTGGAGAGTTTCCTTGCTGAGCATTCTCTTGCAGTGAGATCCACCACAAGTCGATATGTAGCGGAGTCTTCTGTAGATGGTAGTAGACAGATGTCGCTGAGTTCCAAGAGGACCAGTCCTACAGTTTGATGACTGCATGACTCAGGATCGGTTGGGCGGGGCACATGGAGCATAGAAATACATTCCAGAAGAAGGAAATGTTTCACTTGCGGCAGGCAGGGTTACATGGCTCATGACTGTATGGCCCACCATTCATATGATTAGTAGACAGTCTAAGGACCTCCCAGTAGTAGACAAAGATTCGATCGAGGAAGTCCGCATGGAGCAGGCAGACGTGGCAGAGGAGTTGGTCATGTAGCTGGCGGTGGACGATGTATTGAGGTGCTACCACCACAACCACCCAGAGTTCCACCCCTACTACACGGAGAAGGTGTAACTAGGAGATCTCAGCTCTATGTAGATTATTCATATGATCATGGATCTCCGGAGATGATACGAGGTACAATCTGTCTCTATTCCACCTTAGTTATAGTTCTTATAGACACGGGTTCTAGTCACTCATTCATTACCACTACCCTCGCTCGGAGCATGGAGATTATGATAGATCCTTTGGCTCGATCCTTACAGGTAGAGACTTCTTACGAGAGAATATTTAGAGATTATTCACTAGTGATGGTAGTGGGAGCTTACTATAGGATTCTAGAGCATAAGCTGGGATCTTCTAGTAGCAAGGTCGAGGGCTTATGGCGTCATCTTGGGTATGGAATGGTTATCTAAAGTCCATTATGAGATAGACTATATTAGGTGCAACCTGTTGTGTGTCTGCACGGATGGGGATATGTTTACCTTCATCAGTGAGAAGTGAGCATTTTCAGCCTAGGGTGGACTTGACCAAAGGATAGTGCAATTGGTCACTCATCAGTTGGATTCCCTTACCCTAGGAGTAGTTGAGTAGAGAGTCTGAACTTTCCTTTAGTGGTGGACTAGTACATGGATGTTTTCTCTGATGATGATCCAAGTCTACCACTTCATAGAGAGGTGGAATTTTACATTGACTTGTACCCTAGTATAGATCTGATATCTACTCCAGTGTATCATATGGCTACCGTAGAGCTTCGCGAGCTGCGGGTATAGCTTGAGGTCTTTTATGGGAATGGATTCATCTGGCCTAGTGTTTATCCCTAGGCATCCTTGATCATGTTCTCCAAGAATAAGGATGTGATCTTGAGGTATTTTGTTGACTAAAGGTGCCTGAACCAGGTGACCGTGAAGAACAAGTACCCAGTCTCAAGGATTGACATCCTCTTTGATTAGTTTAAGGGATCACGGTGGTTCTTGAAGATAGACCTCAGATCAGGGTATAACTAACTCAGATTTCATGATAAATATGTGTAGAAGATAGCCATCCGATGTCGGTATGACCATTACAAGTTCATTGTTATGTCTTTTGTCATAGCCAATGCTACAACAGTGTTCATGGGACTCATGAAAAGGATTTTCTAGCCAAACCTCAATCACTTTTTTATATTCTTCATCAATGAAATTCTGATCTACTTGAATACTGAGGAGGAGCAGGCCTACCATTTTTTGCTATTTCTGGATACACCTCAAGAGCACCAGATTTATTATAATCTCTCTATGTTCTAGTTATGGATCCGAGAGGTTCACTTTCTAGGACATGTCATCTCATAGGATTGATTTTCAGTAAATCCAGAAAATATTGAAGAGGTTATTTCTTTGGAGCCACCCAGGAGTGTGACGAAGGTATAATGTTTCCTTGGTTTGGATGGATACTACCGGAGGATTGTACTATACTTATCGAGAGTTACAGCACCACTATCATCCCTGACGAAGAAGAGGAAACCCTTAGTGGGTTCGGAGAGATTCCAGTAGAGATTTTAGGAGCTAAGACAGAGGATGACTAGTGTCCCCATCTTGAGGCTTCCAGAGGAATTTTTAGGGTACGTAGTATACTGTGACTCATTAGGGACTACACTCGGATGTGTACTAATGAAAGATCATGTTTTGATTGCATATGGTTCTCATCAGCTAAGAAAACACGAGTAGAACTACTCTACCCATGACATGGAGATAACTGTAGTGGTATTCGACGTGAAGATGTGGAAACACTAGCTGATAGGTGAGTGTTTTACCATGTACTATGATCACAAGAGTCTCATGTATATCTTCTCTTAGTAAGACCTGAAATTAAGACATCAGAGTTCGGTTGAGTTCCTCTATGACTATGAATTCTATATAGTGTATACTCCTATGAAAGGGAATGTTTTTGTAGATGCACTCAGCAAGAGATCTGGTATATAGCTTCTAGGTCAGGCAATGGAACAGTCAGCTGCTTTACAGATATCCTTTGTGGATAGAGATGGAGTTTCCATCCTTCAGTCTATTACAATCACTCCCCCACTTATTCAGTGAGTCAAGGAGGACCAGGATGGGGACCCTGACTATGATACATGACGTTCTCAGATATCCATAGTGCGGGAACCTGATGGATTTTCTAATGGTGGGGAGCAAGTAATCCTCTTCAGAGGATGTACTATTATACCAATGTCACTTCAGGAGGATGTGTTGAGGGAGTTCCACACATCCCTTCTAGAGGTACATCCATGTGTGGTGAAGATGTACCATGATCTCCGGAGACAGCACTGGTGGTGAGAATGATGAAAGCAATTGTAGAGTTTGTTTCTTGGTTCCTCACTTGTTAGCAAGTAAAGGTAAATCATCAAGTACCATTCGACTTGGTTTATCCTTTAGAGGTCCCAATGTGGAAGTGGGATGTTATGTCCATGTATTTCCTGACAGAACATCCATGTACATCCAGAGGTCATTACTAGATCCGATTGATCGTCGACTGACTCACCATGTCATCCCACTTCCTACCGATTAGAGAGCAGGGTTCAGTAGAGATCTTGGGATGCCACTATGGGTAAGAGATTTTATAGCGACATGGAGATCCCAAAATGATCTTCCTTGATTGTGAAACATCATTTATTTTCTGGGTATGGGTGGGGTTTCAGGAAGCATTCGGGACACAACTTCTTTTGAGCATCTCCTTCCATATTCAGATGGATGGTCAGACTGAGTGGACCATTCAGACCCTTGAGGACATGCTACGAAATTGTGTCCATAAATTTGGTCGTAGCTATGAGGACCACTAACATTTGTTGGAGTTTTCATAAAACAACAGCTATCACTCCACAATTGGAATGGCACCATTTGAGGCATTGTACGGGTGACCTTAAAGATCACTTATAGGTTGGAATGACCAAGGGTAGTTAGCACTGGTGGGACCAGAGATGGTACGGGCTACCATGGAGAAGGTGCAGATCATCCAGGAGCGAATGAAGACTGTATAGAGTAGGCATAAGTCATTTCTTGATAGGGGACAGAGACCTCTGGAGTTCGAGGATAGAGACCACATCTTCCTACAGGTCTTACCTCTACGAGGCCTCAGGATATTTGGAAGAGGTGGAATGTTGTCTTCAAGATTCTTCAGAACTATTCAGGTTCTTAGAAAATTTGTCAAGGTGGCTTACCACTTAGCTCTTCCTCCTCAGTTGCATCGGTTTCATGATATCTTCCACATATCCCAACATAGGAGATACATGAACGACCCTTCCCACATCATCGACCACTGCGACCTGGACGTCGAGGATGGGGCGACTTTTGTAGAGGGTCTAGTAGTGATTGAGGATCGACAAGAGCGGGTCCTTCGTTGACATTTGATACCTATGTTGCACGTTCGTTAGCAGCATGGGAACCTCCCGGAGAAAACATGGGATTGGGAGGCTCAGATGCATGCTCAGTACCCCCACTTGTTCCCTTAGTAGGATTTGATGAACATGGGGATGTAGTGTCCTGAGGTAGGGAGAATGTAAAGACCTAGAATTTCCATTTAAATTTTTTCCCTTATTAATTAAATGGAATTTTACAAGTATATGAAACTTGACGACATGGGATTTTGAGGCCCAGAGTTCCCATAATCAATTTTTGATGTTTTTTTCGGGTACGTTCAGCATACGTAAGAGAATATTTTTATAACTTTTGAACCGGTGCTCAGAATTGTAATTTGAGGGCATTGTTGAATTTGCAGCGCCGATATTCGCTTAAGAAGACTTTCACTTCAATGGTAGTAGGTTGAGGGTGTAAGATTGTTCTTGGGTTATTCATGGGAATAATAAATAGAATAAACTGATGTTTTATATTATTTTTATATCTTATAACTAACCAAGTGGAAGTTCGAGGTGGGGACCACCAAACCTTAACCTTCCATGAGAGGTTACGGTGATGGGTCCCACCCAAACCGAACCTCCCATGAGAGCTTACTATGTGGGGACCACCCTAGACTAAATCCCCTAATAATGGTGGTATAGGAAAACCTCTCAACTCCCCTCATTAATGAGGGAGAGTCTCTCCACCCCTCTTTTAATGGCATCAATCCTTCCTATCTTTTAATTATGCCAACATCATTAATTAATTAAGTGAATCCAACTTAATTAATTCACCCATTTTGAATTATTATTCCAACAACTTAATAGATTTTATGATATATTATTCTTGGATACCTTGTATTTTGTTGGAAAAAAAGGAGGGAGGATTTGAGAGAAAATATCTCACCAACAAATAACAAAGAACGAGTTCTTCCAACGAATAATGCTGACAAGGAGAATCTTCGACATCGTCCTTAAAATAACCTTGCAGAAGAAACAGACATGGTATGTCTTCGATGACCAACCCTCCCTCCTCATCATCGTCAATGAAACGACGCATGAGCTCGGGATTGGAAGTGTGCGGTGGTCACGACGAATGATGACAACATCATCTTCTTCCCCGCGACTCTGTTAACGAACAAAGAACAATGCTATGAGTTAAATTTTATTTTAGCATGATATTATTTACTTGTTACTTTTCTTCCATAACAAAGAACGTGGACCAAATTATTATCAAGTTGATCTGAAGATGTTTTTCTTTGCGGGTTGGGAATATTTTTTTAAGGAGGGATTATGTGAATTGATGTTTTTAAGATATCTTCCATGCTCGTTCATTGCTTCATTCTTGTGACCTAATTGCTATCAGCCTAAACTTGGGAGGGTGCGGAAAAAACCAACGTGGTTTGACCCATCCACAAATCTTCTTTATGATGTTTTTAGGCATGGCAATGAGGCAATGAAGGAGACGATGGCAACCTGCGCCCCCCTCGCGATGCTCTGGTGACCCAGGCGGAACCGCACATCCCTCTGGCTTCCGAGCAACCCTAGATGCACTCCCCGCCGGCTGCGCACCCACCGATCGAACCGGCCAAGCCGCGCTATACCCTGGCTGAGCCACTATCTGGCCACACAGTGCCCCAGCCCACTGGCCTCCGCGCGCCCTGCACACCCCTCATCTCCGTCCTCCGTGCACCCAGTGCACCACACTCGCCCTATGTCGCCGCTGGACGAAGTGGCCAGCCGACCTCAGCGCGCCCTCCATACCCCACAACTCCACCATCCGCGCGCTCTGCCTTGCATCGACGGGGCTGGCCCCACGACCCCTACAACGCAACCCGGGCCCCAGGCCGAGCCGACCTGAGACGGCCCCTCTTGATGCCTTATGGGAAAAGCCGCCCACGCGTCGCCCTTCGGGCTGAACCACCTTCGCCGCTACCTGTGGCCAGTCTGTGCCCTCACGGACGGTCTGTGCAATCGCGGCCTGCTAGGCAGGGCCCAGAGTGGCGGGCCAAATCCCACGGGCTGGCCCACCCAATGGGCTGGGCCGGATCCAATGGGGTCGACTGGACCCGGGCCCATTATGAACCATTTCTGCTTTTTTGGCCATATCATTGGCACTGAATGTATGTTTGACGAACCATTAGTGGCGCTGGAATTCATGGTGTGTGACGGAACCTTTGAGTATACCCCACTAGAGTTTGGGGTATAGTTGGGAAACTGTCAGGTTGGATCATGCATGAATCAAACCGGGCCCCTGGTAATAAAAGTCTAATAACTCACAGACTGGGCGTCTGATCAACGTGGAGTTTATTGCATTGAGACCTCTATGACATGGCGGAACATTGAGATACTTCTACATGGGAAATAGTGACAGTTAGAGTATTGACCAATAGATAGTGCAGCAGATCCTTCCAAAGATGAGCGGACAGAGTGCGGAGTCCTAGAAGCTTGCTACGATCTGAAAACTGTTTACCGATTGACTCGGAGTGACTCGACTAGCATAGTGGGGAGCGCCAGGTTGTGTAGGAAGCCCCACAGTGGGAGATAGAATTTTTATGGCAACAGACCAGCGATACTCAACATGAGAAGTAACTCTGCAAGCTATTAGGGGGTGTTCATGGTTGTGGCGGCAGACCCATGGTGGGCAGCACTTTGGTGACACAGCATACCCATGGTACTAGACAAGAGGAGTACCTCAGTTGGCTAAGGTTAGTGGGAAGAACCTTGGTGTAGCGGCATGCCCACTATAATCGATAGAGGATGAGTTCTCCTGCAGTCTTGGTTTCGATAATGTTAATAAAAATCCTGGTTGAGATGAGTTAGTAACTTTTGTGTTTTCCTCATGATTGAGATGAATTACTTGATAACATAGGAATATGTATAGGCATATACGTATGTGGAGTAATCTGTTGATTAAATACATTCTGGTTTATCCTTGTATGATTTTTTGAGACCTTGAGGCTCTTGGGGTCCCCACTGAGTATCGATATACTAACCCCTGTACGGGATATGCCCATAGCTCATTGTGTTGGATACCTATGACTGACATCGCTGACTGAGGCTGAGAGTACCCGGACTAGACGGTACCCAAAGGAGGATCATACGACATGATGGTACATGAAAAAGATGGACAGACCTGGAGGGTTGAGGAGGCGATCTATACCTACCCTTCAGGTAGGATTCTCGGAGGATGACCCAGTAGGAGTTTTTCTTTTCATCAGTTGTACTTTCAGTTTCTCATACATTGCAATTTGTCTTGTATTTTGGTCCCCATTTACTTTCAGCACAGTTTTGTTATACTATTTTAAAAAGAGTTTTGTTTCCATGTTGTTCTCTGTTGTGTGTTTTTATATGTTATAAAGGCAAAGCATTCCCAGTTTTAGGGAATTACGCATTTGATGCTAGTCACTAGCCCCTGGCTTATAGAAGGTATGCTAGGGTTAGTCACGACACTAGCCCTGAGCGACGGGTCGTGACAATTATAATGCCCAATGATATTTGTCCCCCATTTTTATTTGGTAATTATTTATCATCTCGACAAGTTCCATTCATAACTATTGGTTTTGTTATTCTGTTAAGGGTGCTTCTGAGTGATTTTGGATGATATGATAGTGATTTACCTAATAATAGAATATTGTTTTTTTATTTCTACTAAAATATTATATTTCTTATGATAAATTTATTATTCCATTTATATTGCAATGTTTATTTATTTAATGAGTGTATATTTGTTTATGATCATATATGAGGTCATTTTTTTCCTTAATACTTGTCTGTTTGATGTTCATTATATTTCATTTATAAAATATTTTGTTCTCTTTATTAAATAATATGGGAGATATATAATCTTATTTAACATTCTATTATATATTATTTTGGTGTTAATATTTTTTTTGAATGATGATATCATCAAAATTTATATTAAAAATATTTTATTAGAATAAAATGTCTTTATAATGTTAGTAATTATTATTTTTCAATATTATATTATAATACATAGAGTTATATATGTTTTATATGAATTAGATTTACATGTTCTATAATGATCTAAACATAAAAGCCTTTGGGAATATATTTCTCATAATATTTATATAGAAAGTGTTATTAAGATATGGTCACATTCAATCAATCAAAAAAGTTTTATTACGCTAGGATATTCAATATTACAAAATTAATGCATTACCAATAAACATTTTCCACGGATTATTCAATTTCATATCGATGATTATTAAAAGTATTTTTTTCCATTTTATATAATTCATCTTTTAAAAACATTGAAAACAAAAATATATGATTTGAAACATTATTTTACAAATTCATAATCATTTTTATTTTCACTATTAAGACATATTTAATATTTTAGAACAAATTTTCATCATATATAATAATGTTAATATTATCACATTTTAATGATTACTTATTACTAATTTTCTATATATATTAAATATTTTCATCCAGATATTGATAGGATTTTTTATTATCATCTAAAACATTCACTAAATGTGTGTGTTTGGATTTGATTTTTTGACTTAATTAAGAAACTCCTTTGATAATAAACATATTTTTATAAATTATTTAATTTCTTATTTACTGACATTGAGATCCGCATCTAATATAACATCAATAATGAAAACACTATCCAGTAGATTGTAATCACATGTTTCATATCGTCCAATCCTAATAGTTTCTATCATAGTATCCATCATATTATATTTATACTCTATATCAACATTCTAAATATAAAAAATAGCATCGTAAAATTGTTTCATAGTACTTCTTTCCATATAAGACTATTTGTGGATTTATTTCAAGATTATACTATTTTTTGGGAGGAATTGTAATGAATTTGTTTTTCTATAGCCATGAATTGAAATATTGTTTAGCTAAGGATCATGAAAAACCATAATATAGTAAAAAAAATATTTCCCATTGCAAGTAACCTTGAAAAAAAATTCATTATATTCAATTAAATGTAATGAATTTTTTTTACTATGGGAAAAGTTTGTCTTGATTTTATAACATGAATTTTTTTATTCAAATAATATATATTTAGTAAAAACATTATATATGTAAAAATAAATATATCCTAAAAAATACTCATATAGATATTTTGACACTATGTTTGTTTTTATGAGGGGTTATTTTCTTAAGGAATGCACTTTTGTAGTTTAATTTCCATGTTGTTCTCAGATCCCATTCAATGAGGACCTATGTTTTCCTTTAGAAATCTATTCTACTAATAATAAATCATCTTATAATTATCCATGACTAATGTAAAACCAAATGGAATGGGTGTGGAAGATCTATTCTAAATATGGAAGTCAGGATTTATCTTTTGAGAGGATAGTGATTTATCATAGTTTATTATGAAATAAAACATTAAATTATATCATATATAATAATGAGGATGGATTCCTTATTTTAGATTATTTAGTTTCCATTTTATGTTTCTTTCAATTATAACACATTATTTTTCAATTTCAATTATATTATTTTGAATATTTTTGTTGATATTTAGTGTAAAATATATTGATAGACTATGATTGATGGTATTATGATTTTTGAATTCCCAATAATATTGAATGTGGTCTTCAAATTCATAAAAAAATTATCCTAAGGGAGTTTAGGGTTTATGAAGTCACCTTAAATAACACAAGATGGTTTGTTCACCTATCCAAATATTTTTTGTTATATTGTAAGAAATTATTGGTGAATAAAATTACATGATCAAACTACTCATTTTATATATATATGATATATAGGTTTAAGAACACACAATGTTCATTTAAAAGAAAATGTATGGGTTATGTTCGATTAACATGGAATCCCTTGGGATCTACATGCCATCGGTCTATGTGAAAGTGTTTTTAAATATTGTGCCACATAACATGAGTTCCCGAAAACTAATTCTTACCAACAAATTGACTTCACTAGTAATTAATATAAAATGATATAATATGGTTAAACATTGAACACATGGAATATGGTACACAATAGAACATAGTAGACTAATCCAGAAATTATATCAGTGATTTTAAAAAAATAGGCACACCATTATTGGTATTATTAACATAAATCAGGTTTTGGAAATGCATGATGATTATCTCTTGATATCCATATATAAATTATTTATTTGGAACACTTTATAATAAATGGTTGGATATTTTTCAGTATTTTTCTGTACATGCCTATTTATATCAGAAGTCCCACATCTGAGGTTATAATATGAAAACATTATATAGGTTGAATTAAATTTATCAATTATTAGACATGATCAATTATTTTCAATGAATCACATTCCTTTCATATTGAATTATATGCCTTATATTGTTTTTTTCATGGATATTAATCATACTTTTTCACAAGGTTGAAGGAATAAAAAAAAGTTATACTCAATTATGAGAGTATTTTGAAATATAATGTGATGATTTTTCCTCTTTATCATTGATATATATATTTCAACAATTTTATTATTCAGAAATATATTCATTTTATAGTCAACCATAGTGTTCAGGTAATGTGATTTGGATTTATCATAAAGTTGGTTTTACCGTAAAACAATATACTATTATATAATGGCTAATCTAAAAACATGATTGATTGAGTAACACATTCTAGATATAGTGATTTTATCTTATTTTATATCAATTACCTTAGATCTCTGGAAGAGTATTCTATCAACTAATTTTTTGATTTTAATTCTAATATTTTATCAATTTAATCTTATGAATTAATATTTATTTGAAAATTAGATTTAAAATAAATTAAATAAAATAATAATATTCATTATTTAATATAATAACATTAAAATAAAATTACATGAACTTATATTATAAAAATATATATTATAATATTTATTAAATGTAAATAAAACAAAATAGGGATATTAAATATAAATGTATAAAATCATCAAGACTAGGAGGTCTCCAAAAACATATTCATATTAAGGACCACTAATTAAAAATGAAACCCTACAATGAGGAATGATATCATAAAATGATATACCATATTTGGAGATGTGAAAGGAAAACAATTGAAATAAGATACATGACTTACTAATTGTTAACATAAAGAATAAGAGTAGTAGGGCTATATATATGAAATAAATACCAACTTTATATAAACGGTTATGAGAAATATGGTCCTTAGAAGAATTTTCAATGGATATTCATGTATCCAATAGGTATATTGTTATTGAATACTATTTTTATTTTATTTAATATGATATAATTCAAGAATATTAAAATAATTATAAAATAAATATAATATTAATGTATTACATATATAAGTGTGTGTGAGTGTATTTGTGTTATCCACTACTAATAATATTATTATATTATGATATTATGTATTAATAAAATTCCTTGAATGATATTAGTATTAATAGATTAGTAAAATTTGTTTAAATAAAAAATATATTCAATATTTGGTTAAATATTATTTAATGAAACAAATTATATTATATATTGAAAATATTATTGATATGAATAATATAAAATTATATATTTAATTATTAACTAATAGTAAATAAGAAAATTAATTGTTATTATTTAATGTTATATTTTCCTATACAAATGGATTTTCAATTACATTTAATTATACAATTATAATTATTAATTATTAAATTATATAAAATTAACTTAATGAAAAAATTAATATTTTGATTTACCAATTAATTTTTTGGCTAATGTTAATTTATATATTTTTATGAAATAATTTATTTTTACACGATTTGTGATTCAATTTTTTTAGTGATACCAACTTGTTTGTGACATTATCAAAGAAATGTATAACATAAAACATTGAAAACATTTTTATAAACAAAGATCATATTTTATTATAAATATATTATTGAATATATAAAAATCTTCTTATTATATTAGTAAAATAAATTAATATTCTACACTAAAAAATAATTTCTTATTTATTTCTATGTTACTAAATAATAAAAAGATAAATTAATTTATAGATTACATTTGAATCCACATAAAATATTTTCTACTAATAAAAAACTATTAAATTTCATATAAATAATACCATTGATAATTTTATCTTGATCATAATTTATATGCATAAAAATAAACTTTTTCATTAAATAGGATTTTACATTTAATGTGTTCTAATATTGATATTATTTTTTCACCCATCTAATTATTATTTCGAAAAATAATTCCATATTTTGAATTATTATTTCCACATTATATAAAAATTACCAGTTATGTTTTTTTAATGAAATTTAATTAAATTATATTGGAAACATTTTGTTACAGTATTTATAAATAGTTTAACAATGAAATATAAACTATTAAAATACTAAAAAACATGTTATAAACAAGATTGAAAATTTATTTTTGAGGCTTTATTGATTGTATCTTCCACACACTCTATTATTTTCAATTTTTGGTGCCTTGTGACATTCAAAATGTGACATTCTATTAATATTAATATAAAAATTATACACCTCTCCCATATATAATTATCCACAACCACCCACCTTCATCTAACACCCCAAGCCCAATTGGTTAACCATGATGCTAAAAAATATCTCACAAACTCTCCTAGAAGCATTCTAGAAATTTTTAACATTATAAAGGACAAAATTTAATATCTTTAATAAAATATTCAATGAGTGATCTAAGGTGTATGGTCTTTAATCCATGTATTCAAAGATTTTTTGTTTTTTTTTGAAGATTGTTGAGCTCAGTGGAGCCTTTGAAAAAGTTTATAGGTTTTTTCTATTTAAGAATCCAGATATTGGGGTCACACACCATGTACGCTATACATATCATGTATGATTGTTCATATCTTGTTGATGAAGGTTTATGGATTGTTACATGACGTGTATTTATTTGTATTAATTGGTTCTAGGATATATGTTTTCTGGGGATAATTGATGCCATACATTTACATGACATGTAAACGGTTTGCAGTCCAAATAAATCTCCTATGCAGGGATTTTATTTATGTGTCATAAAATTTTGTTTTCCCAAAAAACTAAATATTTTCACTTTTTGTTATGGCCAATAGTGCATTTCTTTTTCATTTTGAGATACATGTTAAGGGAATTAATCCTTAGCCTTTCATCTTCAATCCATGGTAATCCAAAGTGATTTATTCTTCATTTTTTTATTGGTTCTCATGGTTTTACATTGTTTCCTCTAGTTATAAACACTCCATGCTATGGAATTTTATCTATGTTGTTTCTAATGGGGTTATAATAGTTTTTTCTTTGGGTGTTTGTTTCAAAACATCATTGTATTGATAGAGTTCATAATGATTATGTGATCAATGATCCGCCATGTGGTTTATTCCCGTTCAAATGAAATTGATGAAATTTGATGTAGGGGACTCATTGCTTGTCAACTATCAAAAAAAATGTATAACATAAAACATGTACAACATAAAACATTGAAAAAAATTTTATAAACCAGGTTATTATTTTATTATTTTTTTATTCTATTATAAATATATAATTGAATATATAAAAATATTGTTATTATATTAGTAAAATAAATTAAGATTTTACACTAAAAAATAATTTATTATTTATTTACATGTTACTAAATAATAAAAAGATAAATTAATTTCTAGATTACATTTAAATCCACATAAAATATTTTCTACTAATAAAAAACCATTAAATGTCATATAAATAATACCATTGATAATTTTATCATGATCATAATTTTTATGGATAAAAATACACTTTTTCATAAAATTGGATTTTACATTTAATGTGTTCTAATTTTGATATTATTTTTTCACCCATATAATTATTATTTTGAAAAATAATTCCATATTGGGAATCATTATATCCACGTTATATAAAAATTACCAGTTATGTTTTTAATGAAATTTAATTAAATTATATTGTAAATATTTAGTTACCGTATTAATAAATAGTTTAACAATGAAATATAAATTATTAAAAGACTAAAAACATGTTATAAACAAGATTGAGATTTTATTTTTGAGGCTTTATTGATTGTATCTTCCACACACTCTATTATTTTAAATTTTTGGTGCCTTGTGACATTTAAAAAGTGACATTCTATTTATATTAATCTAAAAATTATACACCTCTCCCATATATAATTATCCACACCCACCCACCTTCAACTAACACCCCAAGCCAAATTGGTTAACCAGGAAGCTAAAAAAATATCTCACAAACTCTCCTAGAATCATTCTTGAGATTTTTAACATTATAAAGCACAAAATTTAATATAATTAATAAAATTTTCAAGGAGTGATCTAAGGTGTATGGACTTTAATCCATGTATTCAATGATTTTGTGTTTTTTGGAAGATTGTTGAGCTCAGTGGAGCCTTTGAATAGGTTTATAGGCTTTTTCTATTTAAGAATCCAGATATTGGGGCCACACACCATGTACGCTATACATATCATGTATGTTTGTTCATATCTTGTTGATGAAGGTTTATGGCTTATTACATTATGTGTATGTATTTGTATTAATTGGTTCGAGGATATAAGTTTTCTGGGGATAATTGGTGCCATACATTTACATGACATGTAAATGGTTTGCATTCCACATAAATATCCTATGAAGGGATTTTATTTATGTGTCATAAAATTTTGTTTTCCAAAAAAACTAAATATTTTCACTTTTTTTACGGCCAATAGTGCATTTCTTTTGTGTTTTGAGATATATGTTAAGGTAATTAATCCTTATCCTTTAATCTTCAATCTATGGTAATCAAAAGTGAATTATTCTTCATTTTCTTATTGGTTCTCATGGTTTTACATTGTTTACTCTAGTTATATTCACTCCATGCTATGGAATTTTATCTATGTTGTTTCTAATGGTGTTATAATAGTTTTTTTCTTTGTGTGTTTGTTTCAACACATCATTGCAATGATAGAGTTATTAATGATTATGTGATCAAAGATCCACAATTTGGTTTATTCCCGTTCAAAAGAAATTGATGAAATTTGATGTAGGGGACTCATTTCTTATCATCTATTTACATTTTTACATAAATTTATCATGATTTTTTTGTTTTAATTTGAATATAATTGACCTAATAATTATTGAACCACATTAAAGAATTGCTTGTGATCATATGTTATCGATGTTATTTCTTTTTACTATGATAGTGGTTTTACACAAGATTTTCTAGATAATGTTATATATATTTATTATATTTTGATAACACATTAATATTATAGGATTAGAAATATTCAATTTATAATGAGCACAAATCAATAATTATATAATAATTTATTAGATTCAGAATAATTAAATAGGCATGTCAATACTAGGTGGATGATATAATTTGATGATAATAATATTCATGAAATGTAGTTTATTAATTAAATTGGTATTCCATATATGTAATGGAATTGATAAATATTGTGAATCAGGATTCTTCGTGTTGAAAATTATAAATAGGAATGATAAAATATAATGCTTTGATAGTTGGAAGAATGTGTAAATTAATTACATAATTAATTTAATTGATTGATATTTATAGTTTCCAATGGTTTCCAATTGACGGAACAAATAATTAACAAATTGGGTAATTAATTATGTAATAAGAATATGTTTTTTTGATAAATATAATAGGCTATGGAAGGTTTTTATCATATATATTATAAGTTGGAGTTCCTTGGTTTGGATCCATGATAGCTAGTTTTCATGGGATAGATAATTGCCATATTTTGTGGACCAAATTTCAAGGTTGAATGATTATTTTACCCATATTATTTTGTAATTTAATTTTAATGAAATACATGTGATATGAGTCTAATATAGCTTATCCTAGGATAGAGGATATTGGGCGGGGAGGCACATATGTGATGTGATATTGTAATGGATTATCCTGGGATAGTTTTTATGATATATGTGGGAAAGGAGGCCCATATTATGTGGAAGAATATTATACATGAAACGTATGGATTCATGTGTATATGCATGTGTGTCTGTGGGGATGTCACTAGAGGTGATATAATGAGTTAGTGTTGGGATTAACCGGTGATTTTCTTCTCAGTATTATAATATTTTCTTGAATATACTAAATGTTTGTTGGATGAGTTGGTTGTTGTACCTTCACTTCATCCCTCACATCCTGAGGAATAATGAGTAATATTGTTGTATGTTTCCTCTTTGAGGTGTCACGAGGTCTTTTCCACTAATGTACCTATACAAGAAATTGTTATAATAATGAATAGATACTTAGTAAAACATGGTTTTGATTGATGATGGAATAAAAATTCAAAAAAGATATTATTCATGGTAATCCATAGACATGGTCTGGATTATTCGATGAGAACCAAGACTTTACTATAATGAATATTGTAATTTAATGCAATGCATTGTAATGTAATTCCTAAAAAATTCAAAATTTTGAATTATTGGGTAATATATTAATTAATGAATGTAAATATTATTGTGAAAAATTGATTTAATGTAGGTATTTTTTATACATTTTTTCTTATAGTAAATTTGGTCATAACATTGGAAGATGGGTGTCTGAGAGGCAATAGATAAAATTAAATCAATGTCCACATTATTCCAATAGTATGTTTGTGTTCTATATAATATCATGTATATTATTTTTTTGTTAGTATTCCCCACCCTTGTTTTGTAGGGAAACTGACTCCCAGGGGACTCTAGGAGGGTGTTTTTTCCATCATCCCTATGTGAGGATGGATGGATGACTACCCTATTTGGCCCCACTCTCATATCATTATATTTACTAGTGTAGGTTTACATTACCCTACGTTTTTTCACAAATTATTGTAGTGGGATATTATTTCTTGTTTTTATTTCACACACATGTATTACAATATATATTATCCAAAGGATTATTATATGTAAGATGGGTATTGGTTGTGATAGTTTCATATACATACTCTGTGTAAGCGTTGTAAAGGGTTGAGGTATAATTACGTATGTTTGATATATGTAATACAAACTATGGTGTCTCCAATAAACTATTATGTTATTATAAAGATATTTAATATGGGAAGATATGGTTATGTGATGCATAAGGTGCATGTTGTGACAACATTACCAGGTGTCTCCCGGATATCTTACTGTTGGAGAGATATGGCATGGGACGTCTGATGTAGGGAAACAAAGGTAGTGTAGTGTAGAATCTAAAGTTTCGTATATTTGGTGTGGTATTAAAATATTATATTCTCTATTGTGTGAGATACATGATGAGTGGTATCCATTGTTATCTTTATATATTTGAATACATATTTAGGTGATGAATAAGTTTCCCTGTTTTTCATTGTGATTTTGAATTTTTTTATCATTATCATGATTGAATATTTTAAAGATCCTTCTAGTATAATATTATTATTAATATAAATACATATATACTGTTTTTCATGTTAGCTGTAGCTGGTGGGAAATCATGATAGAAATTACTAGGTCATTGTTTTCCACAACCTATTTGGTCCCCATAGTCAATACCATAATTACCTTTTTGATACATGTAGTTTTCATTTGTTTTGATTAGTATCAAATTGAATTACATCTCTGTACATGGGATTTCATTTTGTGCATGTTAAAAAGTTGTTTTTGGCGTATCATTATTTTCTATCTCCCTTTTTCATGTTTCTCATAGGGGGTAATGAATCACATTTTTATGTTTATAATAACCTTGATACTATTATTTATCATGGGGACTACGTGAGGAGGGACTCATGACGTCACCATCTACATCCCTTGATTTTTGTATATGTGTGGGTTGAGGTTGGGATATGAGTGATATCAGAGTATTAGGATTGATGTATTTGATGGATGTTGGAGTTAGGAATATGTGAGTTATTATAGGTTGGTAAGGAAATTCAGTCAGATATGTTATATATATTTTTTTTCAAAGAATACTAGATTAGAAATCTGTATTTAGTGTACCATGTGATCTAATGTATGAAACATTATATATACTGACCCTAATAAATGTTGTGATAATAGTTGTTGAGTAGAGACCTAGGAATTTATCAATAAACATTCATCTTTCCACAAGTTGTTGAAATGGTTAGACCATGAGAGGCTTTCAAATCATAAAAAATACAATTATTTATTATATTAATTAATTTTAAATATTCCATATTTTATGTTATTGATATATAATATTTTCCTCTTCTTAGAGTTATGGATCTAGGTATATGTCCTAATAAATTTCA
Source organism: Viscum album (assembly GCA_963277665.1). Taxonomy (NCBI): domain Eukaryota; kingdom Viridiplantae; phylum Streptophyta; class Magnoliopsida; order Santalales; family Viscaceae; genus Viscum; species Viscum album. Next base: position 648,226,112 of record OY728126.1, on the reverse strand, counting down.
CAATAATTTTGTTTAGTATGTTGTTCCAGAATATTTCCACATAATAAAGGTCGATTATTATTACACCTTTAGGTGGACACTCGGAGAGTTTCATCGCCTAATTCTGTAGATTTATGGGGACACTTTATCAGAGGTATTCCTATATTACTAGTTGGAGGAGGATGAGATATTTTTTAATTCAATCTTTTATTGGATGGAGAATTGTGTTTTATTGGTCGTGATGATATTTTTTGAAGTAGTGAGGAAGTTCGGGTTCTCTTTACATAGGGATCATGAGGAGTCGATTGTCTTGGGGGATATGTTACAACAAACTTTTAGAGAAGTGTTAATTTTTTTCAATCATGATGGCTTATTTTCAAAAAGAACCATTTATGCATCATTATTAGAGTTCTATTGTGTAAGTGATTCTGTTTAGTTTTAGGACCCATCAAGGATATGGTTCAGACATGTTCTCATATGGGAAGGTTAGCGAGATGAGTCTCATTAATGATTATTTTCAAGGGATGCAGTTTCATGTCACAAAATTTATGTTAAATAAATAACATTACATTCTATATTATTGTTGCTTATATATATGTTGGTGTCGAGAACTCATCCATCGTGAAAGAGGAGTCACAATGATTCTTTATGAAGCCGAGAAATGGGTCATGGTTTCTAGTTGTTGGGAGTGAAGATATATTGGTTATCTAGGGGTAGTTCATACCCCTAATCATATCGTTTCTCCAAGGGAGGTGGATCTTAGTATAATTCCATGTGATGATATTATTGTTTTTCTTGTGGAGGAATAGGTCTTCATAGGTAAGAGTGCCCGGGTTTTTTTGAGAATAACTGTTCAACTACAGTTTCAGTTCAGGTTCCACCAATGCAAATGTTTTAGTTGAGGTAGCATGAATAAGTTTGTCCAAGCCTAGATTATTATACAGGATATGAGGTATATTGAGTGCATCCCTAAAAATATCATCATCATAATATGGTATAGCTCATCCATAAAAGTGGTCATGGACAATGTTATAGAGGCCAGGCAGTATGTTGTAGTCAGCATGATGATTTAGAATTGCCTGCACCAAGAGAATGATACATCCTTATCGGTACCATTTTTTTCTACATGGGTGTATGTTATTTTGTTTTAGGAGATAATCACTCCTTTATATCACTAACCCTTATCCATTATTTTTTAAATCTGTAATAGAGCTTCCTGTGCCCTTGGAATTGACTACTCTATTTTGAGGATGAGATGACATAATTTAATTATGTTGAGACTATGATTTAGATACTAGGAAGAACATATCAGGGGAATATTTCCAATGTTTATGGACATAAGAAAATGACATCATCCTGGTCAGGGAATAGTTGTATTTAGTGAAGAAAAGTGTTGATTACATTATGAGGTAGGTTGTGTTCGTTGATTTTTAAGGAGATCCAGTTGAGTTTTTGTGACTGAGACCCTATATTGGGTTAGAGGAGTGTTTCTTCATAATCAACATTGATATAAAAGCTAATACATTGTTTATTTGGAGGATTATTATTTTATTTTTTCCATGGGTATCGAAATAGTACCATGATGTCCTTCTAGAGAAGGTTATAGTGTAACCCTATTGATGGGATATTGAGAATAAGATCAATGTATAGATATAAATTTTCCTGAACACCTTATCTTAGTATTGTATTGCACCTTCTGAGATTATATATTTTCATGTAAAACTCCATAATCATGTGTAGTGAAGTTTACATGGTCAATTGTGTATCATTGTTCGGTGATAATTTTGATTATGAAGATGATTGAGGATTGTTTGTATCTTTTCATCAATTATAGTTACATGTATCTTGTCATACTAAAGAACCACTATAGCATTTTATGGATTGATAATTTATTAGATCATTTTAAAAGAGAAGATAGGTTATATAAGATCGATTTTCTATTATTATATCATCAAATGTGTGTGAATGCTGAGATTATTTAGAAGACTAAATTTTATAGTCTTCTTTGGATGTATGAGTAATTTTGTATGTTCTTCAGCATAACTAATTATCAATTTTTTCCTCAGATTTACAAATGTAGTGATCAGATAGATCCTATATTTTTTATGGTTTTCATCGATGAAATTTTTATGTACTCCACATAGAATGAGGATAATGTATAGAATATATGTGTCATTTTGAGAATTTTTTATCATCATAAGTTATTTTGGAAGTTTTCAATTGGTATGTTATGGGACTGTGACGATTTTTTCTTTGGTAATTAGTTTTCTTAGTAGGTATTAGTTATGGATCCCATTAATATAGAGGGTTTTCATTCTTGTTAATCCACTAAGTAGGTGGAATTGGAACATTTTTGCTTTTGTCGTGAAGGATATTAGAAGAGGTTAATAGCTAATTAGTCTTGGGTTGTGGCTCCAATGAGAACCTTTAACTAAAATAATTTTCTATAAACATGTAAATACTAGGGTCTAGTAACATCTAATTACCTGAAACAGTCGTTGGTTAGGGATCCATCCCTCTTTTTCTAGCTTAGAGAGTTCGGTTTTAGGTTATTTGTGATGCTTTGTGTCTTGGTATGTGTTTTTTGATTGTGAATAAAATATTAATTGTTTCTTATTGGTCTCAGAATATATGACCCCGTGAGTGAAACTATTCTACCAATGATATTGAGTTCTTCAGAGTGCTGTTTTCTTTTATGTCATCACGACATTAACTAATAAGTTAGTTTTTTTATTTTCCACATAGCATAATTCCCTAAGGTGTGTATTTACCCAGTGTTCCTAGAACCTACATCAAATACTGTGGATATAGTTCATATACGATTATGAATTAAATATTTCATATACTTCTTGATAGCGAAATTTTTTGGCCGGTGAGAAGAGTTGGAGGTCAAACTGTTATACCAAGCATGGATTTAGGGATTCCTATATAGTTATGGTGTAACTCTCATCAATGCACCAAAACATGGTAATTTATGAAGTGGATGTTTTATTTTAAGTATTACAGTGTATTATTCCACTGTATATGAGGTGTAGGGGAATTATTTTGGGGATTATAGGGTGGGAGAATGGATAGACTGAGTTGTTTTTAGAGATTCCCCTAATAGTTGGTCTAATGTTGGATGAAACCATGTGTTGTTTTGAATATGGAATTTTATTCCGTTATAAATGTTTGATATTGTTTGTTCTATGTTCCAATGTTCACATTTAGAAATACATAGTAGTGTGAACATGATATACAATGTTTTGAGATTCCCTTATTGGTGCCCTTTGTTGAATCTTATACTCATAGAGTTTGTTTCTTAATGTTTGGTCAATTGGAAGGGGTAGGCTGATCACCATATTCATGGTCGTCTTTTCCAACCATTGAATGTTCCATAATAGATGTGGTAATAAATATTCATGGATTACATTAATTGTTTACCACATTATATGGTATGATATATTGATACGTGAGTCATAATGTACCGTTTGATTAAGTCATCCATATTTATGGTGACCAGGGAGTCAGAATCAGTGTAGTGTTTATATTGGTATAATCTATAGGAGGTGGTGTGTCTCCACAATGTCCTGAGAATGGTCATTTCAGAATGAGATCCATTTTTTAACTCTAGTGTGTATATAGAAATTCCACATGAATTTGGTTTTCATTTATTCCATATCACTATGTTTAATACAAAGATTGAATGTTATAAGGAGAGGACCGTCCAAACTATAAAAATCATGTTTTCCTCTCCTATCAATGATTTTAGAGGTTAGTGGATGAGGTAGATTCCCTTGGTTTAGTTTATATTAAATAATAGTTTACACTCCACCATTGGTATGGTGTCATTTGAATCATTATATGGTTGAACATTCAATTCTCCATTGATCTAGACTGGGGTTGGAAAGGTATAAATACTTTGTCTGTAACTAATATAGTATATGATATAGATGGTTTACGTAATTCAAGAGATGTTGAAGGAAGTATAGGATCATCATAAATCATTTTGTTATCATTGTAAGAGACCTCTTGATTTTAACATTGGAGATCACATGTTTTGGATCGTGACTCACCATCATGTGCAGTGATTATATGGTCTGGAGAGTATGCTTTCTCTCTAGTTTTAGGGGACTTTCATGGTGTTGGCTAGTCTTGGATCCATGTAATATCTTGTTTAACATCCCATAAAAGATGATATAGATATATAATATTTTTCAAGTCCCACCTATCCATAATTATCTTCATGATGACTCTCATTTCATCGATTTGGGAATTATAGATGTTGAAAATTATGTGAACTTTGTGGATCTACCTAGAGAGATCCAAGACCACCAAGACAATGTTTTTTTGCGAATTATATTCTATTTTTTCATATCTTATGGAAGAACAGTGGCTTGGAAAAGAGTATCTGGGAGTGTGGCTAAGAAAAGAAAACTCATTTCCTCTATTTGTATGATTTTTAGCTCATCTCTTTTAACATTTTTATCATACAGATGGTATCCCTTATAGTTTATGAGTTTGTTTCCCCTATTTTAATTTTGTGTTATTATTCTATTTTTTAGAGGTATCTTTTCTGGGAGATTATTTTGGATCTATTTTTTATGGTTTCAAGTTATTTTCCTTGTTTATTTGGAGGGTGGTGGAAGACCTCGTATAAGGGTGAGGCCTATTTTTGGTATCTTACATGATGGATATTTAGAATACCACCTTTAGTTTTCATCTCTAAAATTGTTTTGGATTCTGGAATATTAGAATTGTTTGAGTGGTGTCTAATGTAAGGGATTGAACCATTTTTGTATATCACTTTATGATTTTTAAAGGTTTGTGGATCTTATAGGAGGCTTGGAAAAATTCTAGAGGTGTTGGATGTTGAAGAATCAACAAATAGGGGTGATTACATATCATTCAATCTTAAGATGGTCCAAAAATATGATTCATGGATTATTAAGGATGTTTCGTTGTTCTTTACGAAGCATATATCTATTCTAAATTAATTGGTTTGAGGGACTGTTTTTTCTTATGATAAATGAATACCTACATTTACATAATACATAAATAGTTTACACTCCATTTGAATCATCTATTCAAAAAAAATTAATTTTTTATGCACTCATGTTTTATCTTAACAATATGGATTTTCTCATGTTCTAGCAGATAGTTATAAATCCCATTGGGGATATGAGATAGCATTGATGGGAATCAATCCTTGGAATTTTATCTTCAATCTATGGTGATCCAGGTTTCATTTTTCCTTATCTATCTAGTGCGTTTGATGGATTTTATCTCATTTCCTCCTATAACTCATCTCCATGTAGTGATGTATAATCATTTTTTGTTTCTAATGGAGGTTTTCTTGGTTTTCGTTTACTGAATTTGATTAGTACATTCCACTCATTTATGATGGACTTATTAGAATTTTGATCAAATATTCATAATTTAGGAAGTTATCATTTATAGATCATGGATGGATCTTATGTAGGGTATTAATTTCCCTATTTTTATTTATGTGAATTTTTTTTTGATCATATACTGTCCCAATGAATAGAAATTGAATTTTACAAATAATTATTGAACAAGATTAATGAAATGGGTTTGACTGCATGTGGTCAATGTTGTTGCTTTATAATGTGATAGAGATTTACCTCATAATTTCCTAGATATTATAACTTCAATGATATATACTATGATATAAATTAATCAGTCATGAAGTTGTATGTTGAAATTGGTTATGTGTCTAAGGCTGGAAACAGTTGATAATTAATTGAATTAACAATATATTAAGAAGAAATGATTGTAATCAGGTGGTGGATTTTAATAGATTATAATAAAAAAAGTTAAATGAGAATATTAATTTAATTACCCACACATTTGTATAATGAATTTGATAAATAATATGAATAATGTATTTTATTGTTGATAATATTAAAAATACATAAAAATAAAAATGTTGGATTATAGGATGAATTAAAAAATTAATTTCTTAATTAATTTATTAGAAAATAATTTCTTGATTTCATAGATTACCTATCACTGGAACCTATAATTTATGAATATGTTAATTCCACATAGAATAGAATCCATTTGGTTGGTTATGTTAATTATAATGGCATAGATATTACCATTTTCCGGAAAATGTAGAGGGTCTTGTTTTGGTGCCCTAAGAGATCATTTCCCTGATAATGTTGAGTGACTTGATTTGAGGGAACGTTTTACCTCTTCATTTCTTTTTTGTTCCTTCTGATTTTTTTATAATATCTAAATAAGATACTTGTTATGAAATCCTGATATAGCTGAGATTGGTATGGATGATATGGATAAGGGAAGCTCTAATGTGATGTGATCATTGTATTTTTTATCCCGAAATAGATGATGTGATATAGGTGGTTAGGGAAGCCCAATTATTATGGAATTATATGATGAATATGATATCTATATGCATCAGTATATTCATGTGGGTGTGACAGAAGAAAACATAATTAGTTAAATAAGTATATTATAGACTGTCATGATTCAAATAATAAATAAATTATTATTTACCAATGGGGTTTTCTAATTATGGAATTAAATTTATCAAATTTTTTTAACATTGATAAACCATTGACATGTTTTAGAATATATATGGATGACATAGATATTACTCTAATTATTAATGTAATACAATGTAATGTAATTTAATGTAAAGCAATTTAATATAATGATGAAAAATTATATTGGTTAATTTAGTGATAATGAACTAACTAACGAATGGAAAAAATAATGTGAAGATTCAATATAATGTTACTCATTTATATTATTGTTTTATTATAAGATATATGATATTATATTTGGTATTTATGAGTATCAGAGAAAAAAGATGCAGTAAAATCTAATACTAATTTATTCCCATAGTATGTTTATGGTCTATAATATATCACACACACACACAGTTATATATATATATATATATATTCAGATTTCATATATTTCCCTTCCCATATTGGTTTGGGAAACTCACATCCAGTGGACTCTGTGAGGGTTTTTTCTGATACATCTTAATGGGGTAATGGATGGATGAATATACCATATAGACCATCTCTCATCTATTGTTAGTTACATGAACCTGTATGTGCGGTGATTATTTATCCCATATATGTGTGTAGAGGGTTGTATTTGATTATTGTTATTTTACCCAAATGTATTACCTAATATAGTATCCAAAGTGTTTTTATAGGTGTTATGTAAATATGAAATGTTGTGTTGAGGTACATAATCAGTGTATGGGTTGTAATGGATTGAGGTACAATACTTAATGTTTGATATACGTCATATTGGCTATGGTGGATCCCAAAAACTACACAGCTAGTATATTGATATGTAATATCATATGATGTGGTTATTTGATTCATGATGAGAATTTTCTGATTCTTTTACCAATATTTTTTATTTATTTTTACTTTTCAAGTGAGATTATGCATGGTATGAAATGTTGGAGGAGAGAGGAAAACCGGTGGAGAAGTGAGAGAAATATAACCATTATTTTTGAATTGATATATTATATGATCTCTGGTATGTGATACTTGGTTATTATTATCCATGGTAATATTGGGAACATAGTATAGTTGTTTATATGAAATGATATATTCACTATTTTAACTATGATTTAGTAAGATTTCCTTATTATATTCAGGAGAGGCTCCGGGTAGGTTCCTATGGTGTATAAAATTATACTCATCCTTTGTATTTATAAAAAAACATTCTAGTCAGCTGGTGTAAGTTGGAAATAATGAGGGATATTTCTAGATCATTGTTTTAAATGATCTATTTTAACTTCATGGTCACCCTCATCATTACCGTTATGGTACTTAAAGATTTATATTCAATTTTTTAGTACTATATGAAATTGATTTCATGAAATTATCATTTATTTATAAATATGTATGGAATTATTTTTGGTGTATCCTTATTATATATATATATATATATGATTATTATATAGGGAAATTACTCCACTATACATGTTTATTGTACCCTTGGTGCTAGTCACTAACCCATGCCCTGCATGTAGTGGGGCTCAGTATTTCAGTATCTCTCCCCCTTCATTTTGGTATCTTTTTTGGGATAGGTTTGTGAAACATGACTATATTAGAATTGTTCATTATTCATCTATACCCCAATTCAATTTTTTTATTATTCTACACACTTTGAAACAAATATTATTATGTATATATAGTTCAATTCATATCAATATTATACAAAATAATATATTAGGATTATGTGATAACCATGTTCTACTTTCCTCTAAACCATCCAATGAATGCAAATATCATTGGGTTACGTGAAAACAATCATCCATAAGCGAGGAAATCCATATTACAATAAACAATTATATGGATATAATTAATGTATAATTAATTTAAAAGAAATTTTATTTACACCAATATCATGACTCTAATATTAAAAATCTTCCCAAACCATCCAATGATTATAGATAAATTGACTTGTGTGTATCCATATTTGAAGACTATAACCTCCATTAAAGTGTCATATTTTGTTTTACTTTTATAATTTTATTCTTTATAAAACTCAATTAATATAATATATATCAATATAAAAATATATTTATTTTATCATTATGCTTATATTAAAATTTTATTATGTCCAAAAAATCACTTTCATAACCATAATCACCCCTAGATTTTAGTTTTTTCAGGTTTTGGCCAGATTATCCACCATCATGGAAAACTATATAAATTTTTTTCGTAGACGACTCTCAAATATTAAATACTGAAATTTGTAGATTTAATGTGAATATAATTTTTTATGAATATTTAATATCAATGTTAATATTAATATTATTCTTCTTCCATGGATTGTTTTGTTGGAAATTAATGAAACAATATCATCACTTATTACATAATCCTAAATCAAAATGTAAAAATATATAAAAATAAATTATATAATTATAATTCATTATGTAAAATATATTCATGTAAAAATAATTATATCAAAATAATAAATATTTAAAATATATAAAATATTATATCCTTATATTACAAAACTAATTGTAATAAAGTAATAAATTCTCATAATGTTAGATGATGATAATGAAATATAATTGAAATATTAATTTTAAAAATATATTTTTAAATGAAGATTTAAAAAATTAATACATAAGAAAAATATTAAGAAAATATTTGTTAGGAATGATTATTTTTTTATATATGATGTTATATAACATTCAACTAAGTCGTATTAAATGATATCATTTTGGTTAACTCAGTTTTAATTCATTGACATTTTTTTTCATGAACATTATTCTAATTTTATAGGTATTCACTTCAGTATGATAATATTATTTTCACTTTTCTATTTATTTTATTATTATTTACATTTATATAACAGAAACCCCATTTGAAAACATACCCATATCAGGAATTATGATGTTCCTAGGTGATTATCATTTAATTTCCCAATCATTGACACATATTACTTAATCAACACATTATTTTTTTGTATCCACATACCAATTAGATTTTTTTATGATTTCATCGATGAAATTAATGTTATTAAAAATTAAATCAATGGTTATCATTCCATAGGTTTTCTATTCATGTGATATTAAATATTAAGATAATTTGTTAACTCATACATCCTTTCATAGAGTTATAATTTTCCATCTAATGAACCATAATTATATAACTTAACCCTCCCATAGAATTATTTAATAATAAAAACTCACTTTATATGTAGTGAAAATAACTATTTTTTTATAAAAATACTCATCCTTGATAAATTTACTCCACATAAAAATTGTTCATTATTTTGAATAACTCATATTAAAATTTATTATTTTTTTCATTTCTATATATTCCCATAGAAAAATGTTTTCTGTTATATTTAGAAACTAGATTTTGTTTAATATCAAGTGAAATTATTTTTTTTTTACTTGGGAGGGAAATTGTAATATTAAATTTTATTATTTCACATTAGAAAAATGTAATTTTAAATAATTAAACTATTTTCATTTCATAATATTATGTTTTCCATATACATCAAATATTCTTGTGATAATTGTAATAAATTTTTCAATTTAAAATTATTTATGATTCATTTTAAATGTAAAATTATTAAAAATATATCACATAAAAAAATTTATATACCTTTTTACTATGACCCATGAAATCATAATTTTATTCACAATATTGAAAATAATTATTGAAATGTTTTTTAAGCTTTCCCTTTATTAACAGATTATATCTTCTACATGACCATTTCATTAAATGAAGAAAAATTTAAATGCTTCAAAATAATTTTACAAATAAACCAATTTAATAATAATTTTATGATTAAAATTGATATATCATCTTATTCAATGATGAGATTTATCAAACGATAAATCAATAGTGTTTTCTTGTCTAGGAAAAAACCATAATGAACCTTATGTAATAATGGGGATATAAATATATTCAGCCATCATCCTTCTTCATCTACATTACTTATGTAATTTTTTGGAATTCATTAAGAACCCCATTTTGTTTACATATGTTAATTAAGTGATGAATGTTATGATGTTCTTCTAGAAATCATATATATGGTTCTCAATATGTGATGAGCATCCATGAAATTATATATCCCCCAATGAATTGGGTAGTGTTTTAGTGTTACTCATTACCATATATAGTGCATGAGTATTCAGTTGTTCAATAGATATATTTATGTCTTGTACATGTTTCTTAACTTAGGTTTAAAATTTTAGTATTTTTTAGTTACCACTTTATTTTTAATATTTGAACATATGATATAATTCCCATATTGTTGGTTACCATTATTTTCTCACAATCATATTCCATGGAACCTTTTTTTCTTTAGATGATTTATGTTAATCATTCATTACTTATATACCACACTTATTAAATCATGCACCTTTTAATAATATATTTGTCCCCAATTATTATTTTCTCAAATGATAATAATGATCCCCATTATGAAATGATGATATGATTCCCCTTACTAATCATTTGAGCTTACATCATTCTTATGATTCAATCCCCTAGGCCATGATGAGGAGTACGAAATATTATGAGACTATTATGGGTTATAGTGTAGTTATTTATCTTCTAATTTTGACATGTACCATTAAATAAATATTTTAAATTGTTTCAATCCGTCCCCGAGGCCCGTGCCATTTCTACCCCAAGCCCACCTTCCATAGGACAGGGGCTGACGACTAGCACCAAAGGCGTAATTCCCTAAAACTAGGAAGGCATCGCCATTATAACATATAAACGCACACAACAGAGTATGAGTTGGAAGCAAAACACTATGTATAACTGTATACAAAGAGTAATGAAAATTAAAGGGTCCGGAATACAAGCCAAAAATGAAAGTACCAGTACAATTGAAAAACAAGTACAATTGAAGAAAGGTAAAGAACTGTGGGATCATCCAATAGGAATTCCTACCAGAAGGTTATGTACAGATAGACCCCACAACACTCTATGCCCGTACGTATCCTCTATGTACCGTCACTCTATGTGGTCCACCTCCAGGTACCGTCCAGTCCTTGTACACTTTTCCTCGATCAATGTTGTCTGTCATCTGCATCCAACAGAATGAGGTGCAAGCATAACCCCTGCAGGGGTGAGTATAATGCTACTCAGTAGGGATTCTGAGACACTCAAGGTCTCAGAAAACCAAAAAGGATAAACCCCAAAGTCATAAATCAACATATAACCCCACATAGGTATATAACCATACATATACCTTTGTTATCAAGCAATCCATCTCAATAATTAGGTAAACACAAATGTTACTGACTCAGCTCAAAACTGGATTTTATTTTAGTGGTAAGATCAAGTAACATCCCCAGTCACACTGTAGAAACCTTGATTGCTGGATAAATCATCATTTATTGAGTACAGTGGGCCTACTATGTCACACAGAAGTGATCCCCACTAACCTTGGACTGCTGAGGTACTCCTCCTGTCGAGTACCGTGGGTATGTTGCGTCACACAAAGGCCCTCCCCACCATGGGTCTACCACGTCACACAGAGGCACTCCCCCTTGTATCTAGCTCAGGTACTCCTCCCGTAGAGTACAGTGGGTCTGCAGCATCACACAGAGTCACTCCCCACAGTGGGTCTTTAACGACACCATGGCGCTGCCCACTGGGCTAGTCGAGTCACTCTGAGTCGAATTGGTCAGTAGCTGTCAAGTCTCATCAAGCTACTAGGTCTCTCTGCTATGCTCGCACGTTTGCAGGAGGATCCACAATATAAGATACCTGTTGAAGCTCCCATTATCATGATGTAACATGTAGAGGCATCTCAATAGTCTACCACGTCATAGGGGTCTCAATGCAACAGATGGCACGTCAATCAGACACTCGGTCTGTGAGTTATTAGCCATTTAGTGACGGGGGCATGTTTGGATTCATGCATGATCCAAACTGACCGTATCTCAACATTACCCCAAAAACATGTAGGGTATACTCAAAGTGACCTTCGTGGTCAAAGAAAAACTAGCGCCACTAACGGTTCGTCAAACAGATGTCTGGGGCCAACGATATTGTCAAATGAAGGTAAAGGGTCTGTAGAGGGTTCGGGTCCGGTCCGACCCTGTCAGACCGACGTGGCCCAACCCCGTCTGGGATGACCCGGTCTGGGTCGACCTAGTCAGACCTGTTGGATCTGGCCCGACCCCTTGGGTGGGCCATCCTATTAGGTTTGGCCCGACCATTTAATCCCAGCCCAATCAGCCGCATGGGCTGTTCGGCCCAGGATCAGGACCGGTTAATCCCAGAGCGTCGCGAGGGCGCGGTCCGAAGAAGCTCTATTCGGAGGGAGCGTCCATTCCAGTTCAGCCTGGGATCCATGAGGGGGGACGCATATTGGGCGGCAAGGGGCGCCCTTGGGGTGCGGGGGGCCCGAGGCGTGCGGGGCACCTGGGGTGTGCAGGGCGCCCGAGGCATGCAGGGTTCGGCTGGGCCCATGGGAGGCTGCCGGGCAGGGAACTAGTTGTGCGGGCTTGTGGTCGGCCAGGCTGGTAAGCGGGCTGGAGGGCGGCCTGGCGGGGAGCAAAGAGGGTCAGGGGCAGCCAGGCATGGGGCAGGGCAGGCCAGCGGGGCGCGACTCGTGCCGGCGCGGCGCGACTCAAGCTGGCACGAGATGACGGGTTTTGGCCGGGGTGCACGAAAGGACAATGAAGGCCGGTAGCTGGGGGGTGCGGGCCAGCGGTGGTCCAGCCAGGGTGGCTTGGCCGGAGGGCTGCAGTTCGGCCTATAGCATCGGAGTGCTGCGGGGGCAATGCGATTTTCTGTGCCTGCAGGCAGCACCGCCTTTGTCATTCTATTGCCTCATCGTAATGTCGAAGATGATCACAAACAAGAACAACGGAGGGGTTGGGCCATATTGTTTTCACTCGCACCCTCCGTTTTTATGGTAGTATTAATTTTCTCTTCAAGACTAATAAATGAAAAACAAATCACCTGCAAACAATTCCGTTCCAAACATTGAATAAGATTAAAGGAAAGCACCAACAACTAATAAACCCCCAACCATTGTTCATTGTTCACCATCCGTTGACAGAGTAACTAAAAGTAGACGAAGAAGATCATAGTTTGTGGTGTCCACTTGCACGCATCCAATCTAGAGTTGTGTCAGCTGTGGAAGATGCTCTAAATCAGTAGGTGTCCGGTGAAGAAGTCCGAATAGGATCGTTCTCAGTTTTTTTTGGGAGATGGGGTTCTTTATTGGATAACTCTAATCCTCCCAAATTCTCCTCTCCCTAATATCCCACCAAATGAGAAATTCATTCCAAAAATAATAATAGATTATGTTATCTATTATTTTGTTGGAACAGAATTAAAAATGGTGAAATAAATTAATTTTCTCCATCTAATTGATGTGGAAGATTGCACAAGTTAATTTGGTGATTTGGCGCAATTTAATTTAAGGAAAGGTGGCACCATAAAGGATGGAGGGTGTGGAGAAACTCTCCCTCATTAATGAGGGGAGTTGAGAGGTTTTCCACTCCCTCCATTTATATGGCAGTTTAGCCTCGTGTGGTCACCACGTCATAACCTCTCACGGGAGATTTGGTTCGGGTGGGCCCCACTAACATTACCTCTCATGGGAGGTTGAGATGTGGTGGTCCCACCTCCAAATTCCATGAGGATATTATAACCGTAAAAAAATAAATAAATCCACACAAATTATTTTTATTTAATTCAATATATAAAAAACCCCAAAAACTATCTTTTATTCTCGACCCACTGTCGTCGATGTAATTGAATTCTTAAGAGAAAACTGGCACTGCGAGTTCAATGGTGTCCTCAGATTTCAATTTCGAGCACCAGTTCAAATGTTATAAAAATCATCTTATACATTTTCTGAATTTATCCAAACAAAACATTAGAAATTTATTTTGGGCACACTTGGCCTTGGAATCATGCACCCTCAATTTTCGCGGACTCAAAATATGACCTTGTATTTAAGAAAAAAATTTCAACAAAATTTCTGGGCCGTTACATAATTAGATCTTCCTCGTTAAAATTATAACTCCGTTCATGAAATTGTAATATTTTTTAGTTTATTAAATACATATATTTTAATAATTTTTATAAATGCATATTTTTTATGTTGGGTCACCAAAATTTCTATCAAATACCCTATTTAAAAGAAAATTTCATTGTATTTGACCAATGAATATTTGTCCAGAGCATGTTAGTTTGTATCATATCATGTTGAAGTAATTTATTAGGACTAAAGTAAAAAATCTGACTCTTATGAAAATAATTAGAGATAAAACTAGGGATACATCTAAGTATGAGATAATTTCCTTGAAATTACTAATATATTTGAGTAAGTTATCCTCAAATAAATTACAGACCAATATGGAAGATAAGAAGAAGATGTTGCTAAAATATAGATATAGATAAATTATATCAATCATAAATATTCAATTTTAGTATCAACTCGAACATCACTCAGTGCAAGATGTTCATGTATAATATTTCTCAACAAGATTGAAACTGAAGGGAGAAATGATTTGTTTGATAACATACTTGTTACAAAAAATTATAAAGAAATAAACTCAATATATTGGTCTAAATATTTATATAATAAACACTAATAAGAAAATTTCTATGGATATATTATGTTAATCTATATGAAAGATACATTCATCTATTTATATCATAGTTGAACCAAAAAAATTGTGAGATGAAATAATGTTGTCCCTATATGGGAAAAGTTTGTATATCTTTAGGAGCAATATATTGTTTCATTATTCTATTTTATGTACCATATCATATTTTGGTTAATATGTGATAATTAATATAGTGTGGATGGATCTTATTTAATGGGGTTGAATATAATGTCGTCGGTTTGTATGAAGAATATTATTTTTATATACAATATTTTTATTATTGTAAAAAATTGTTTCTATTTGTTAAATAAAATATTAATAAATTAGAAAATAAGATAAAATAGATAAAAATAATCTTCCAAACAAGTATTCATTGATTGTAAAATAATAAAAAAACAACCCAAGAAACAATATGATAAAATCCATGGATTATTAAAACCATTAAATGTATTTAATTTTAATGCAATAACAACAAGAAAATAATAAAATCATCAACACTGGGAGATATCTTGGATCATTTACACTTTTGAGGATTTAAAATTAGTACAAAAAACATGAATGGGGATGATCATATGTTGTAGATAAACAATGTACAACACTTCCAATGAAATAAATTGAAGTGAGAATAATAAAATTAAATGTTTTAGTCTATTGGATGAGTTTACTAATTCTTTATATATGAATTACTATCGGTCATTGGAAATGGTCATTATAAATACTATCGTTGGAAATATGATCATCAGAAATATGTCCATTAGATGTACATGTATCCAATATATATATATTGAATTTGATTATTAATAATATGAAATTAAAAATAATATAATCAATAAATAATAAATAATTACATAAAATATTATAAAATATATATAAGTATATCTATGTGTGAATGTTATGTATTTTTATTTTTATTACTAATTTTTAATATGGCGTATTTGTAAAAATTAATTACCTATATAATTATAAAAAATTTAGAGAAATGAAAATGAAAATATAAATGATGTCTTTTAATAGTATTTTGGGAAGTTTATTATAAACAAATGTATTATACTTCAAAGAAAATATATATTAATGTTTTTTGAAAAATAAAATCATCATCACTAAATATTATATTCTATGTAAATATTTATAACCCTTTAAATTAAAAATAAATTAAGATAATTTTTTTTAGTTATTACTATGAATTAGTTAATGATAAATTTATTTTTGTGTGAAAATGTATTTTCTTAATAAAATAACTTTTTATATGATGTTCATTTTTATTTACTGATACTAAATATGTCATCAATAAAATATTTTATTGACATGAATAATAGATTTCTACTCACTTAATAATGATTCGAAAATAAAATTACAAATGGTAAAGATATAGAAATGATTTTTCTTACTATTAATCATTTTCATTTTATTTTATATTTTTATTTAAAATTTATTAACCCAAGTTATTTAATTTTAATAAAAAATTAAAATCATTTATTGATATATTGTTAGAATATTAGATTAAGATTATATTTTGGATTTTTTTAAATTAGTTATCTTTTTATGATAATAAAAATATAAAATTTCCACTCATATCATAGTGTTTATAATCATATCAAGAACATTTATTATATTTCAAAAAAACATCGATTAAAAATGTTTTTATGAATTAAAATTAGTTTTTTGAAAACACATCTATAAATTTAAAAGACATTTGTATATAATTTTCAAAAAATAATTATTAATTTAATCGAATAAATAATAATTTGGGTCAGCGTCATTTAAAAATATATGCAATAGTGGGATTTTTATTTTTGATTTTATTAGAACCCATATAACAGTTTTTTGGATACTAATTATAAAAGTATTATCATATAATTCAAATAAAATTATAATTTTACGTAATCATACTTTGAAGTATAAAAATACTATTTTTATAAAATAGTTACATGCCATGATTGATAAGTATTTTTTATTTTTATCATTATTGTACAATTTCAACAACAAAATAGATATCATATTTTGGATAATTAGTTATAATTTTTTTTTGGAAGGAATATTTTATTTTTTATTATATAAATAAATTAATCAATTAAATGGAATTACCACTATAAAATTTATAATTATAAAAGAAAAAATAATCAGTGTAAAAGATAATGAAATATTTTAAAAACTCAAGTGAATTTTTTTTTGATTGATCACCCTTATCCCTACCCCACTCCATTATATTATTTATTAAATACACATGGCCAAAGAGTAGATTCATTTTCCATTATATTATTAAAATAATCCACCCATATGACAGATAAAAATATATATCAACACCCCACTTCTCTTAATACCCCATTAACAAGAAGAATAAGAATTCATTTACCAAAATAATTCCTAAATTATCCTAGAAAATTCCTTGCGGTATCTTTTTTCTAAAATCAATTCCTCTCAAGGGATTAATCCAATTTTTTGGGGATCTTTTCATACATTATTGTCATACATTAAAAGTATCAAATATCACCTCTTGATACATTTAATTTCATTATTCTTATACCTTCTCTGTATCTATTGTAAATATGGTAAATTAAATACATTTGTACCACAAGAATATGTAAAAAATATATTTTATTAGATAAAAAAATTTTACATTCATTCCAACCATTCAATAAATGAATGTGCCATTTATCCACGTCACACAGCTAGTTAAAAATTGTTATTTAATAAATAAATATGAATTTTACAACTATATTATGATTCTAAAATTTTAAATCCGTCATTATCATCCTATTTTTCGACATAACATAACTTTTCTCCTTTAGGTACATGAAATCTTTCACCATCATGGATGTAATGATTTGCATTTTTATCTAGTAATTTATTTTTTATTAATTAATGTTCAATTATAATTATACCTGAATTGGTATAACCCTTGGAATAAAACCCATGAAAATGAATATTGTTTAGAAAATTATAGTACTCATTAAAAGGAGATAGACATTGAAGAAACATGGGACATACAATTCCACAATAAAACAACGTATTAAAGAAAGATCACTATCTTTTTTACATGTCCCCCTCTCTCGAGAGCCACCCTAATCTCGGTTCCTACATCTCTTCAAATTCTTAGGGACCATCCACTATCCTTCATGATCATCTTATGAAACATCATCATCATGATATTAATTTCCCCTATTTTTATCCAAAATCATGACAACATTTTGGTTTTAAAAAACTTTCAAATCAGCAATGCCTCTTTCCTTGATAGGCTTAACACATGAGGATACCCAAATAGAGCCCTAGGTATTTCCAAATCATTCATGATAATAATCCATGAAATTATAACTATTAATAATTTTATCTAGAATAATTGATTATTTTGTTACTCTAGGTTGACTCTAGAGAGATATACCTATTGATAACATCTTTTCCACATGTTCATCATCCTGAGCATATTTTTCAATATCATTAGTTGTTCCAATCATCATTGTGCCACCAATAATAGAATCCTTAAATTATACTCCCTAGGTGTGGCTTACCTTACTGTCAAATACCTTAGGCAAATGTTCCATATGAAATACATTCTGATCTGGATGTATATCTAATGTGTCTTTCTCATTTTGAACCATACATTGGATACGAGTGACTGAGCACAACTACACTAATTCCTTTGTGTTTCTTGACTCATGATTCATGTCCCTATAGACATATATAGTCGACACAAGTTTCATAAAAAGGTCTCTCAAAACATAATGATGTTTCCCATAGATATGATGTGAGGTATTCACCAACTGATTCCACTAAATTTTCCTAACATTCCAAAAATCAATGTCATCAAGCCCCACTAACGAGACGAAATTGAATAATGATTGGATGAATTCATATTAAATGTTAACCTATATTTTCTAACCATTGTCCATCAATGTGGTAGAGTAATGCATGATATTCAACATATAGACATCCAATAAGAACCTGATGAAATTGAAAAAATTTCCTTCCAAAGTTTCATCATCCATCTTCACAAGCGCACCAAATAAGGAGACCAAATCATTCAAAAATAACAGATTCAAAAGCACTCAATTAAAGCGACAGATTCTCACCCAAATTTTTATATTTGAATGAATTTTTAAATAGGGTTTGAAATTAAACTCCAATTAATAAATTCAAAAAATACCAGGGTTCAATGAGAAGAAATAGAAACCCCATGAGTATAATCTATCCCCAATAGAAAAAAAATATAATATCAGAACACCCTTGCCAATGGGAACAATCCACGAGTTTGGAATGACCCAAATATGAGAAAGCCTTAATTAAAAATCCTATTTGTTTACCAGTTTATTATTATTCTAAAATAATGATATTACCGTAAAATATAATCATTATTATGAATAATCAATCGTAGATTATAGATCACTTCTTGTTTTTGTTATGTTATACCACATACATGTACAATTACATTAATTTATCTCATGGAAGACTATAGTAATATAACTACTTGTTCTATTAAAAAATAGAGAGATAATATTCATTCCATAGTTATATACTTTTTATCATAATATAGAACTTATTATTATTTTTCCATGATTTTTAGTTATATAATTAAAAAATGAGATTCTCGCTAACTTCATCATCATAAATTATAAATAATATTTTAATGAAATGAAATAATATAATTAAAAATCAAAATAAAATATAAATTTAAATACATATATGAAAAATAGAATGATTAAAACACAAATTAAAAACAGTAGCTAAAATTAAACCTTTAAAAAAACAACTAAACAAACAATCGCTATTAATAACATCCGATGAAGAAAATAATATTCTTCAAACTATTATGTTTGCAATAAATGATAATAAATTATGTTTATAATATTTTATATCTATTAATAAGATTATAAAATATGTGATTATGATAATAATGTTTTTATAAATTGGAAAATATCATGTTTGGATAAGGGGGATTAATGTTAAGTAATATTTCTAATTTAATTTTTATGTGGTTTTATTATACTTCATAAACATTATTTTTTGATTTTGGCTATAATCCTCCATATAATTTTGTTATGATAAAATTTTCCTTTATTTGCATGTAATTTCGTTTTCTATCAAATAAACCACATTTCAAATGTTAAAAATATTGAGAATTATGAGGTTTCTAAGTTATTATTCCAGTTTTAATTTTTAGATAAACATACCATATTGATCACATTTTCTATGTTATGTCGTGTTTTGACATGCATATGAGTCACATTAATCATATATATCATGCAATTTATGGAATTAAAAATTCCATATCATAATATTTTACACAAACCATGTAATGATACTAATAAATTAATTTTTGATCATATTTATTTTATGGTTATATTTCATGGATTCATATTAACTATAATTATTTAATCTAAATTTTCAATTGAAAAAAATAGATTTATTAATAATAAATTAATTCCCATATATAATATGGTTTTATTTAAATTTTAATTTTATAATTTTATAAATTTATATGGAAAATATTTGATTCATATGTTGATATGATATTATAAAATTTATATTATATTGAAGGTCTATAAATTTTTTAAATTATTAAATAAAATGTAAAAATGAAAAACATTTTTTTTGGAGATATATTATTTTTATTATTTAAATGTTTTAATTTAATTTTACAATTTTTTTTCGAATTTTAAAATAATGTATCATATTCCTCCTTTAATTATATATAATCTCATTAATGACATAGTACCCAGACAATTACTTGATTTTGGTATATGATCATATTGTGGATTAAAAATATAATTCTCTAAAAATGTTTTTTTTACATTTGAATATCTATCTAAAATAAATTTATCCCATGTGTAAAGAAATAATCTAGAATATTAGATTCCATATTTTGTATCAAAATGATCAAATTTGATAAATATGTCCAACTTTTTCATTATAAATGTTAACCATAATAAATATATGTCCCATTTGTTTTGGTAAATAGATAAATCAAAGTTAAATCCCAGAGATAAGGCTGAAACATCTCCAAAAAAAGTCATTATATTAATTAATAAGTTTTTTTATAATAAAAATCCATGGTTCCATAATTATTCAATCACATGACACTTTACATTGATAATATTTTAAAATTGTTTTAAGGAAATACTAAAAATAAATTAACTAAAATTGTTATAGTATCTATACCATTATTCTCTAGTTATAAAATGAGGTTTTGTTTGGTTATAAATGTTTATTTAATTAATGAATTTTTTGGTTTTATAATATATATTTATTTTACATTATTAGTGATGTAATATTTACCTTAAATTCATACATAACACTTACATAGTTATTATTAATGTAATATAAAAATAATGTATGTGATACTTAAAACCTTAAAATTTATACAATTTGAATGAATGGTCTTTTTAATGAATTATTATTAAAAATATAATATATTAGTGATATTTTAGATGATTATGTTCATATATTTTTAATATCCTAATTCAATTGACGTTAAACTATGTGAATAATCCTCAAAACGACAATAGTGGTATCTTATTATAAAATATATGATATTAAATGATTTCAAATTCGTAGAAATAATATTTATGGACATTTTAATTATATATAGATGTAAATGTAAATTATTTTCCTCCTTTTCAACTGTTTTCCTTTTTATAATCTTTTTAATCTACGATAGAGTAAAAAAAACATTAATATCACGATAATCAACAATAGAGTTAATTAGAGGATAGAAATAATAAATAAGGATGAAAACATTACCTAAAAAATTAAAAATATTACTAAACTCGAGTATTATGATAGGACAGATCTTGTAATCTATATATGTCAATTAATATTCAAGTTCAAATAGAAAATTATGTAATATTAATTTAACAATATTGGTATCTTTTAAGCCTCCCCTCCCCTCAATAATAAAAAATAACATCCTACAATCTCTTCCGTAGTAATTTTAATTAGTAATGTTCACTAAATTTTTAAAATAATATCTATAAAATATTCCTACTCATATTATAGAGGTTATATTCTAAAAAATTATAATCTAATGTGGATTATGTTTTAAGAAAAATAAGTATAAAAAATGAAAGAATAAGTCCTAACTGACCTATTTCACAAAATTTTAACATTATACATAAAATATTCAATATAAATGATTAAATAAGAAACTAATTATCTTAAATATACTTTATATTTATTATAATTATGGTTATACTACTTTTAATATCTTTTTTCATCATGTTTAGAATAATATCATTGCATGGGAATACATGTGGACTACCACCTCCATGATGTGGTGTAATTTATTTCGAACAAACAACTTATCTAGGAATATTATTATTATTGACTATTATATATATATATATGATATTTATGACATAATTATTATTTAATAGGGATATGATATAATTTATTTTCATAAACTTCAATTGATTGAAAATAATAATGTTGTTAATTTTTATGTGTTTATTACCATCTCTTTAAAGTGATGTAATCATTTTTATATTTATTTCAATATTTGAGAGGGGGGAGGTTAAAATTTACCAATTTCAATCGACTATGGTTTTTTTATAATGAAACCATGATCCCAAAGACGTCAAATATAAAATTAAAATAATCTTAAATCAAATTAGGGAAATATTGAAAATGAACTAAAATAGATAATAACATGTTTTTAGACTATAATAAGGCCATTAAGAAAGTATAAAAGTTTTTTATATTGGATTCAAATTATATACATGGAATGATATAATTGGGGTAAATATTTTTCATTCCCCTCGTATATTTAAATCATTCATTTTTTTTCTTTTTATCATTCCATAGAATCCTTGATCTATAATCATTTTCTATTATTGATATAAATAAACTAACACTTATTATCAAATTAAAATTTATCCATAAATGAATATCATTATGAAGGATTTAAATAGTAATTTTAATTATGATCTAGAATGATTGATATTGATATTTTTAAAAAGTTGGGAAGTCTATATTTTTTTAATGAATACGACATGAGGGGAATTTTCGTCCACCATAAAAATTTATCTCTATGAAGAATAAGAAAAAAAAATAAAATGTTTTATGATATGAATCTAATATTATATATTTTACTAGGAATTTTTTTATTGAGTTTTCATTAAAAATTTATTTTTAACTATTTATCATGAAGTCCATAAATGCATCTACATCTGTATTAAATCAAACAATTTATAGGATTCAATGTTATAAGTAAAATATTATATGTATTATATATATTATATGTATGTTATATCTATTATACTTAATTAATGCTTACATGGGAGACTTTTCTAGATCTCTAATGAATAGGTTCAACATTATTTTAATAGGGTAATTTTTGTGGAATTAACTAATTAGGTTAATCCATTTTAATGACTTCATTTAACATTGATTTGAATTTCATGGCCTAAGTTAACTACATGTTTTTTATTATTTTTAATGAGTTTTCATGGTTGCATTGTGATTTCAAAAGGCAAAAAATGATATCATGTTAATAATAATATTTATGCAGCTTTTAGGATGAAAATTTTATTTTTTTTGAAGAAAATCAATTATTTGTAACCATGTTTTATGACTAAAATATATGATTAAATATTTAACACCATTAAAATTATTTCTTATAAACCCTTTTTTCCATGATTATATATAATTTAGATCATTTCATTTGTTTGAAAACAATTATTTTAGTTGAATTTTTATAATATAAAATTTTACCATTCCTTATGGGATTACATGATTTTACATATAGAATTTTGGGTTTCTCTATTTCTTATGCATTTATGTGATTTCATTTCCCATACAATGTTTTAAAATGTTTTTAATAGAGACATTGGATTATTAATAACTCAATATTTTCCTCACATTTTGTAATGTGTATTAAACATTATATAAGAGAAAATCTTGTAAATGAAATGTGAATTTAAATTTATGAATTAGTTTTCTTGGAAGTGATAGATATTGAGAGAATGTCACCAGTTTTTATTTTAATTATTTAATTTATACAATTTTTTCATAACAATCTAAAATTATAAACCAAAACTATTCTATAAATATTAAATAGTAATTCCCTTATTATAAATCTATTATTTGTAGATAATTTATGTTTAGGGGTATATTAATTTGTATCAAATGAATGGATTAGTTATCATTAGAGTTTATGAAGTTATTAATAAGAAAAATTCAATAGATATCAACATACAAGATTTATTATCATGTAAAAACATTTAGTGTTATGATGTATGTTTATTTAATAAATACCTATTCAAAATATTTTTCCAAAGTGGAAATGTAGTTCATGAAGTGGAATAGAATATGGAAGATAATATCCTTCAAAATTGGACACATAGAATTGGTGGAATGGGAAAAATTAATATTTTTTTCTTAGGTCAACTTATTTATTTATTAATGGTTTTAACTATATTATATGGAGGCAAAACACTTCTCATATAAGATATATTTTATTATATAATTTCATTAAAACCCATCTCACATTTGGTTGATCATTAGATCCAATTTTATCTAAATAATATATAAATTATTTGGAATTTTTTTTGGTTTTTCTAATAATAAGTATTTAATAATTCTAATTAATGTTTTGTATGGAGAATAAAATCATTGGCTTCCACAAATTTATTATAATAATGATAAAGATGATATTGATATCATAGAGTGGAAAAAATTTATAGATATTTCACTTGAGAATTATCTTCCTATATTACTAAAACATAGTATAGAATGAATATTTTATATGATGGTGAAATTGGAGGTCGAAATAGATTCAACCATTGAAAGTAATTTTATGGTATTGGGAATGTGTTAAATAAATTACGTTCTATCCCAATAAATGAAAAATAATAATGTTTTACTCGGGATTGAAATAAATTATGTGAAGGAACTTTTGAAATATTCAGTTCAATATCAATGAGAAATTTTATTGATATACATAGAAAGAATATATGTAGTTGATTTAAATTTATAATAACCATGTCAACTAATTCTCTAGTTGAATATAAATTGATATATTTTCATAGATGTGACCATATGGTAAGATGAAACAATTACTAATGTGTAATAGGTGTGGAAAAATTATTCTTTGGGAATGTCCTCTGAAATATCTAAACTTTTTTCGATACAATGTATTGGGAAATTTGCATCATGACTGAGAAGAAATAAATTAGGGTAATGATCATAATGAATATGAAAATGTCAGTGTGGTATTTCAAATGGATTGATATAGGCCATTATATTGATTTTTATTTGAGTAAAATCACTAATAATGTGAATTTTTAATTTCATAAGTACATTGGGGTAGAAAATGTTTTCTCTAATACCTCAAAAAATATGAAACCATCGAATTATATGGTGAAATATATTTTAATTTTTTTTCCAGATTATTCAAAATAAATTTTTTTCTATAGGGTCTACACACTATTTCATTTACAAGGAATTATAGAGCGTGATCATAATATTTTATAATGAAAGTTTATATATCATTGAATACAAACTCGTGGTGGAAGTGTTAAGGAGAAAAATATTTATATGAATATTAAATGAAAATATGTGGAATTATTTTTACATAACATCTAAGTTCCCTTATTGTAATCTGAATTTGATTTATTCTATGTATGGAATTCATTTATGTTTATCATGATAAGATATATTATAGTTAAGAAAAAGATATATTCAATTCCCATAACATGTTATTATTTTTATATAATAATTTTTTCATACATGTTGAAAAGGGTTTTATTTTTCATTGTACATCACCTTGTGGGACTCATAATTTGTTTATTAAAAATATTGATGGTTTAATGAAAATTTTTAATCAATATATTCATATTAATTACTTTTTCTAAGAAAAAATTATCCAATCCTCCTATAGATGACTGGTTTGAACAACATAATGTATAGTATTCTTTTTCAATGATTTACCTCATGTCCGCATGTGATGAGATAAATGTGAAGGATGAAGTTGTTTTGATGATTGTTTTTGTCAATAATAATGAGCATTCTAATTTTCTAGTTATTCCCTTCTGTTCGAATAATACTAATTATGAATTAATAGATCATATAAATAGAGTATTATGTGATTTATTGGAAATAGTTATTATTGTATTCATTGATTGTGTTATGGATTATTATAAATGTTAATATAAATAGTAAAATCATTTCATTATTTCTCCATAGACGTGAAGGGGATAATTTGGAATGTAACTTTTTGTTTACATAGATTTTATTATAGTTTATTTTATTTATTTTATATATTTACCATAAAAATTAAATAACTGTGGATCCTTCTCAAACCTAGGCAGTGGAAGAGTGTAAAACACCAAAAATTTTCAATGTGATTGGATTTTTCCTGGATATGTGTAACTACAAAAAGTTTAATAAAAACATCACGTATTTAAATATCGAACTAATTATATTAACTACAAAATAAGTTAAAATCATCTTGATAATTGAATGTAATAAATGTTGGTATGAATTTATAAGAAGACTGTGTAATGTTCATATTATTACCTTTCCATCTTGATGTGTTGATTATATAATCAAGGATATTTCTTTATCTAAGCGACATCGTTTTATCGACATGAATAATTATTGGGAAATTGAATATGAATGTATCCAATTGACTATCTATTCATATAATGGACCTAAACAATTCACATGAACTTGCTACAATTGTTTTTTATTTAAAATTATAATTTTTTTTTACATAAGTCAAAATTTAGAATATAAAAATCATATAATATTATTTTGTATACACACATTTTAAAAGAGTATTACATGATACATATAAGTTTATTGTAATTAATAAATTGTTTTGAGTGCACAATTCATGACCATATGGTTAAATAAAACATGTTACTTGATTCATTCAACCAAAAATTAATTCATCATTATCTATCATATATTTTCAAGGAGATACATTGACCAATGATTATGTGAATATTTTTCCTAAATGTGTTCTTGTATCATCTCATTCCCTTTAGTATTAGGATTCAGTGCATTCATTCCTATTAGAAATTATTAATCATGGTATCAAGGAATATCATGGTTTATATGAAAGGAAATTTTCAGTTAAGAAGGGTTTGTTTCCCAAATTTAGTTTTTACAATGAATGTATTATAATAGTTATAATGATATTGTCTGTTCCAAGTGATCCCTAATTAAACAATGAATAATTGATTAAAGACCATATCTCTCTATATCAAATTCAACACAATAATATTATAATAATGATACATCTAGTAATATTATTAATGGGAAATAAGGATAAAGGATATTGTGGGTTTTAATGTATAAAAAACGAC
Source organism: Viscum album (assembly GCA_963277665.1). NCBI lineage: Eukaryota > Viridiplantae > Streptophyta > Magnoliopsida > Santalales > Viscaceae > Viscum > Viscum album. Next base: position 648,198,722 of record OY728126.1, on the reverse strand, counting down.
TTGCTAATAATTTAAATATATGTAAATACTACTAATGTTGATGCTTCATCAATTTTATATGCTTAAATTGATATGGTATAATATATACAAGTTTCTTTTTGTGGTATTAAAAAATAGAATTTGATATAATAATTTCATTTGGGTTATTGCTGATGATTTTCAATGTCAAATCATTTTATGACTATTTGGGACATTATACCATCACATGAACTTCATAAAAATTATCTTAATTGTATTTCTAGATTTCATAGAGTCCCATGAAATATTTTATATGATTGGGATCCAATATTTATAAAAAAAATTCCTAAAAGGAATTCAATAGTCATTAGGTGTTTAATTAATTTTGAGTATATCATTTCATACACAATATGATGTATAGTTGGAGTTAATGATTTAATCTTAGGAAGATATCCAGTAGATTTATCACAGTAATAAAAAGAAAATGATGGTGAATATATTTCATTATTATAAATTTCATATAATAATAATTTATATTAAAATATAGAGATGGAAATTTCTTAATAAATATATAAAAAAATTTTTTTGGGATGAATCATGTTACGATGCTGCAATGAAATAGATGTTTTTTGGGCCAGAACAAGTAGATAAAAGGGATGAAAAGGTAATGATGAATCTGTAGAACAATTGGGAAGCATAATGAAGATAGAAAATTTATTTAGTTAATATGATTAATTACCATACATTTTATGTGGTGGGTCACATATTAACTAAAATAACTCACCTATAATGTAAAAAAGACTTATAGAGTGACAGATATATCATTCCAATAATTTATTAGAAAAATCGAAATTATATAAAGGGATGGATCGATTTAATACTACGTATCATTGCCTCTGTAATTGCTATAGGTTCATGATGAGCATTTCCATTCTATGTTTTGGAAATATGTTCAAGATTCATTTGATTTTATGATTCTGTAGGATGTATAACTCAATGTGAATTCTTCACATATGAAAAATTAAATATATATTCTAGACCGTAGATGTAAGGTGTTACTAAGAATAGTTATTCACTAGGTAAATGTTTTTTTTCGGGAACTACATGATTGCGTAAGATCCCAATGAACATAAAATGGCTATAAGGAAAATATATCCTAAACTGTTAAAATAATGAATAACATTGTGAAGTAACAATTTCATTAAGATAAGATGAATATGAAAATTCAATTATTTTTAATTATAAATCATATTCCTGATTTATTAATTTGCTTGATTTTGTTTTCTGTTCTGATATTCGCTATTATAGTTTAATGTTAAATTTCAACAGAAGAAATAATATAATTATTGAAACTGAAGTAATTTACATATACTATAGAGTTTAATTTAATTATTTGAGTTATACCGTTTAGAAATTTATGTGGACATAAATCAAATAAATTTATATATTATAATGTCGAATATATATTTTGGATTAGTTTATGATATATTTATAAAAAGTTTTATTATTAAGTGATTAAATAATTTTTTTCCAATCATTCATTTCATTTCCTTAAATGGTGTAATGTAAAATTTTTATTAACATTTAAATTTTATCTTGAAATAAAAAATATACAATTTTATTAGATATTCTATAATAAAATAGATATGAGTTTTATTCTTACATGCTTTTGGTATATGTTCTTTTTTAGTTGTAAAAAATATTTTTTTAAATGTTATTCATGGAATTTTTTAGTATTTTCAAAAATTATCTTTTGCCACTTATAGCTATTTAATTTTTAAAATTGGATTCTTATATTGAATTACCAAGACAATAATTTTCATATAGTTCTGTGTTATTTTTTTGGTTACCACTATTTACCACGACATATAATTTTCAACTCCATATGTGTAAAATTGTAAAAGTGGATAAAATTATGGGAATGTAATAAAAATATCCATAACTCATGGTTTTTATTATTTAAAAATCAATTTTTATAAGAATTCATTTTTCATAAATATATAACATCTATTCCACTTTCAGTTTATTATGTCGTTAATATGATTTTATTTACTAAATAAAAACATTATGTCAATTTTTTTTAACAATTATTATATATTATTATTGGGATAGAAATTACTAATTTTTTCTTATAAATGATTATGTGATATATAAATGTATTTTTTATAGTACATTATTTTTAAATTTATTCACAATAATAATTATGTTAAATTATTATGTAATGGTAAAATTATTCTTGGGGAAATAATAAAAAAATCATTAATATGATTAGAAAAAAATTATTTTAATAAACATTTTATGAATTTTTTGTTAATAAAATTATAGAAAAATAGAGCATATGAATTATGTGTTAAATGATTAGATTAAAATTATATTACAATACCGATTTTACTAAATTCAATTTATGTGATTAGTGCTTTAAATTAATTTAATATTATCTATTTAAATAATATATTACTAATGTATTTGAAATTCATAAAAATATTATATTGTGGAAAGGTAATGTGATATAGAATATTATTTAAACCCTGTTTAGTTATTGGTCTCTTTTAATTTTATACTTAGATAATTAACTCATATAGATTAAAAAATATTGATATCATTGAAAATCATAAAAAAAATAAACATGGGTTTAAATATTTGAAATAATTGATGAAATGTTCATATAATATTTTAAAAATTATTATATTGGAGTATTTAGACACATAATTATCATAGATTCAATTTTTATTAATCATTTCCCACATGAAAATGAAATTATAATTATTATAAATCAATAATTAATCTGATTCTATGGGTTCCCCTCCCTTCATATATAAAATGAAACTATATATCATACCTTACTAAAACAATTTTAGCACTATAGTTCAGAAAATATTAAGTAATTATCTATCAAATATCCCTCACCATGTTCATGATGTCTTTGTCTAAAAAACACAAACTCTAGAAAGATTTGTATTTAAAACATAGATATTATCTAATAAGAAAGTTTAATTCATAACCAATACAATTCATGTATTTTTCATCACCTATATCACTTATATCATCTTTCTCAATGTTAAAATAATAATATAAATATTTTCGTCATAATGAAATTTTCTTATAATTATGGTAAAATCCATTCTCATCTTATTTTACATTCTATGGATAATAAAATCATTGTTATTCAATGTTTATGGACTATATACTTTATGGAGTGATATGATTCGTCAAGAACTATCAAGGATATATATTATATCTGATTCAATTTATATACATCATATTCATTAAATAATACTTATTCGATAATGTTAATACATCTTCTATTTTATTACACATCCAGATTTTAGAAAAATAAAAAATCATTGATTAGTATGTGTAATTAACACACATATATTTTGATGTGATTAATTTTTTAGGTAAATATTACATAGATGGATAAAAAATTATATTTTACATAAATAACTGATTAAAATGTATATATTAATATTCTAGTGATGTTTTAACCATGAACCATATTATAATGGTCAATCCACCATTGTTTTTTTGTGATAATGATTTGAAATACATAAAAACATCGTCCATAAGATCAAATGATTTAATAATTATATAACTCATGAAATTAAATGAAGTAAAAATGGATGATAATAATGGATTATCCATATAAATGATATTAATAAAGTATAAAATTAATATAATATTTATATATAGTAGTGAAACAATATGCATGGTGAGTTATAATTGAGGTAGGGGGATTTTCGTAAAATGCTTATAAAAAAATTTAAATGTTTATTTTCAATTTTTCATGATATCCATCTCCTGTAAAATGATCCATGTATAATATAATTTGACTAAAATACTTGTTTAGATTCATTTTTATAACTTTTTAATTTAATAATGAATAATTAAAAAAACAATTTTTATATTTTCCAAAGGTATTATTTTAAAATTCTCAATTACCATTTGAAAGGATCAAATTATTAAAATACAAATTAGAATAGAAATTTCCCACTTTCAGGAGTGTTATTATTCATGAATATTACTATACATGTATTCATTCAATTTTAAATTAATACCTACTTTCCTAATCTTCGTGACATTTTTTGAATATTTACCAACAAAAAAGGACACCAATAATTATTTTTATGTGAATTCAAAAAGTGGTTCTTCATATTTTCTAAATAGAATAAATTAATGATCATTATTGTAGAAATTTATAGTTATATGTGTTTTAAATATTTTATGGATCATGAAAATTGTTCATAATATAGGGTTAGCATCAAATATATCTCTACCATGTTGGGTTATGATAATGTTACCAGAGATATTTATTTGAAAAACCCTAAGAAGGGTATTCCATTTGTATGATTTAGTGTATGTTTTATTTTTATAGAGATATAAAGGTAATGTTCCAAGAAAACCATCTCTTCCTTTATCTTGGTCCTAACATTATCCACATAAACTATCTTGATGAAAAATGTTTTTTTTTGGAAAAAATTAATGTATTTTTACTATTCATCAAAATATGAATGTTATTAGAAAAGTGTCAAAAATATATCAAATGTAAATTTTTAACCTGATTCAAAAGAATAAGTTTATTTTGTAATATTTAACTTATAAATTTTTCAAAAATTATATTTAAAATCGGGGCACCTACAAAAGGCGGTAAAACTGCATTTTTTTAAAAATACTTCTATTATGGAAAAATTGATTTTGATTTCATATCTCATTCTATAAAATGTGTAAGATGAATTATAATTTTTTAAAATTAAAATTTTTTTTAATACTATTCATAACAGGTAGTTTATAATATTATAATAAAATATCATTGTTTAGTGAAACTCGATATTGCGTACAATACAAGCTATTGAGGAAGGTTTCTCTTGTGTGTAACGCAATCCAAGCTACAGTTGTGTGTAGTGAAAGACTCCTTTGGTGTTTCTTATAAAATATGACATAATATATATATTTCTCATGAAATCTAAGGGTGTTAAATTCTACCCCTTTAAAATTAATTTCTCCCATGAAATTCGTCAACTCATAACAACCAAATGAGGATACCTCTCCCTCATCATATCCTCGAGATCCCATGTAGCTTCTTATAATTCGTGTTTCCTCCATAAAAATTTTACCAAGTGAGGGGTCTTGTTTTGTATAACTTTTTCACTATGATCCAAAATACATATAGGCTATTCTTCATCTGAAAGCTCTTGCTCCAACGGTATAACTTCTGAGCTTAGTACATGTGAATGATCAGGTATGTACTTTCTCAGGAGTGATATATGGAAGACATCATGAATTTGAGAGATATTTGGTGGAAGTACCAATCGGTAATCTACCTTCACAGCACGATCCAGTGTCTCAAAAGGATCGATATACCTAGGGATTAGCTGTCCCTTATTTCCAAATATCATTACTCTATTCCAAGGAGATATTCGTAAGAACACTTTATCACCCACTTCAAACTATAGGTCTTTTCTTCGGTTGCCGGTATAACTTTTTTGTCGACTCTGAGCTACTATTATGTGTTGTTGAATAGATCAGACCTTTTCTATCATCTCATCAACAAGATAAAGTCCTTATATATTTCTTCCCCAACTTCATCTCAGAAAGTTACAGTTTTTCATTTCGTTCCACAGAGAGCTTCATAAAGATCCATCTGAATACTGGAGTGAAAGTTATTATTATAATAAAATTCCACAAAATCTAGTTTTTGAACCCAACCACTTTTTTAATTCATAGAGAAATATCTCAAAATTCCTTCCAATGTTTGAATTTTCCTCTCAAACTGACTATATGTCTGAGAATGATAGGCAGTGATGAAACTTAACTGTGTATCTAGAGCATGCTGAAGATTTTTCCGAAACATTATGGTAAACCTCGGAACCCCGTCATATATAATGGAAAGTTGTACTCCATGAAATATTACCACTTCTATTACATAAATCCTAGCAGGCTGATAAAGAGGGAAATCCTCTCTAATCGCAATGAAGTGTGCAAACTTTGTAAGATGATCAACTATAACCCAAATAGAATTATTTATTTTGGATGTTTTGGGAAGTCTGATAACAAAGTCCATAATGATGTTTTCCCATTTTCATGCTGGTATTAGAAATGGTTGTAACATCCCTTTAGACTTTTGTCTCTGAGCTTTAGCTTTCTGACAAACCAAGCATTGAGAGAAATATTCAGTGATATCTATTTTCTTTCCATCCCACAAAAAATACTATTTCAGGTCCCTGTACATATTTTTACTTCCAAGATTAATATAGAATGATGAACAATGAGCCTCATCCAGAAGATACTTCTTTAATTCTTGTATGGTAAGAATACAGACACATTTTCTGAACCTTATTATCCCGTCACAATCAAGGTTGAATTCAGTAAAATTTCTCACCTTCATTTGAATCCCAACATCCTCCTTCTATGCCTCTTTAATATTTACATGTATATATGGTTGAACATTTATTTGAGAAAGATAAGATATCTCTTATTTCATAAAAATTCCCAGATCCCTCCAGTCTAAATCCATAAATATTGAATACTTGGTGATCCTTATCATGGATATGATAGCATGGTCTTGTCGAATTAATGCGTCTGCCACCTTTTTTAATTTCCCGAGGTTGTAATGAATTGAGCAGTTCTAATCCTTAATCAGCTCTAATCTTATTCTTTGGCTCATATTCATCTCATTTTGTGTAAAAATATACTTTAATATTTTATGATTAGTATAAATATCACACCTTTTACCATAAAGATAATGCCTCTAAATGATTAATGGAATGATTAACGCAACTAACTCCCTATCATGAGTTGTGTAATTTTCCTCCTGGATTTTCAACTTTCGTGAGGCAGAAGATATCACCATTTCATTTTTCATGAGAACCCACCCCATCCCCTTCTTGGATGCATCACTGTAGATCACAATCCTTTCTCTACTACAAGGCAGTGTGAGCATAGGTGCACTGGCTAACCTTCGTTTTAGCTCTTTGAAATTCCCTTCACATTCCTTAGTCCAAAAAACATTACTCTTTTCTGAGTCAATTTGGTCAGTGGATTACAAAATCAGGATAAATATTTCACAAAAATGCCGATAATAAATAGCTAAACCAAGAGAACTTCATATCTTAGTTACTTTTGTTGGTCTCGACCATCTTTTGGTAACCTCTTTTTTTTCTGGATCCACAAATATCCCCTATTTTGAGATTATCTGACCCAAAAATGAAACTTTCTGAAGACAAAATTCACAGTTGGTAAATTTGGCATAATGCATCTCCTTTATCCATTTCTTCAATACAATTCTTATGTGAGCATAATGTTATTCCATCCACCATGAATAGAAAATAATATAGTCTATAAATACTACCAGAAACATATCAAGATAGTGTCTAAAGACTCTATTCATCATATTCATGAAGATAACAGGGGCATCAGTAACACCAAATGGAATCACTATAAAGTCATAGTGTAAATACGTTGTACAGAAATCCGTCTTTGGTATATCCTACTTTTCTACCCATAATTGATGATACCCAGAATGAAGATAAATATTGCAAAAGTTTTGAGCTCCCCGTAGTTTGTCAAATAAGTCATCAATGTGTGGGAGATGATTTTTTTATAGTGATCTTCTTATGTTCTCGATAATCAATGAAGAGTCTCTTTGATCCATCATTCTTCTTAACAAATAGAACAGTTTCTCCCCAAGGTGATGCACTAGGGCATATGAATCTCTTATCAATATTCTCTTGGTGTTGCTTCTTCAATTCCAGCAACTAAATTGAGGCCATTCTATAAGGTGTATTTGAAATGGGAAAAACACCCGGTATGAGTTCTATTGAAAACTCACCTTCATGATTTGTTGTTAGACCTATAAATTCATCTGAAAAGACATCATCAAACTCTCATACAATGGGATTATTCTTAATCGCGAGTTTCTCTCCAACCATTTGAGATAAAAAAAACCTTTAATTATTCGAATCAAGACCCATAAGATGGAAGGAATTTCCACACGATAGATATATTCATTCTTTCATCGATAGATGATCATAGATTGATCAGGAATATGAAATTTGACTTCCCTTTTATGCAATTGATATGAGCTCCATATAAACAAAGCTAATCCATGCAATGAATCACATAAAATTCAACTATAGGAAGGATCGCAAGGTTTATAGAAAGAAATTTCCCATAAACTTCAATCGGAGAAGTATTGAAATCTTTTTATGTAACTGTTGTGCCATTAAGAGTTTTCACAAATAACTCAACAGCTATTTTTTGGGGTAGTATGGTGATACCCGTAGAAAACTGTAATGAAATAAAATAGTGGGTGGATCCAGAATCATATAAAACATTTTCTATATTAGATTGGATGGTAAGTGTACCTTTCAAAACATCATTATCATACTCCACATCGCCGATAGAAATTAAAAGTGAATTTCCTTTTTCATTGGTCTTAAGAGTTTTTTGACGTCGATACATATCAACAACCCTTGGATTAAGGCAATTATGAGCATAATTCCCCATTTCCTTGAACTTGTAACACTGAATTTTAGGATCTGAATTCATTGTAGCCTTTTCATTATTCGCATCACTAGAAATTTTATTCCCATCAGTGCGGCATCCAATTTCCCGATGACCTTCTTTTCAACACTTATAACATTTAATTTTCCCATTAATACAATTCCCTCCATGTATCTTTCCAAACATTAAGCATAAGGGAAAACATATCTTCTTTTCAGTGTGGTCATTTTATTTTCCATTGAATTCCATTTTCCTCTTCTTACCAAACCCATATGACTGATGGGTTACTGTAAAATCTAACTCAACCTTGAGAGAACATAGAACAATTTCTTCATAGGTATTGAAGTCCCTTATAGATAATTCCATTCAGAGACTGGGTTTTAAGCCACAAAAGAATCGATCGATCTTACTCACAAGTTGGATAATAATCCCAAAAGTGTACCTTGCATGCCTTGTAAAAATTTCTTTGTAGGTACCAACATATTCATCATACTTTTGCTTTAGTTCATGATACTCCTTCTCCATCATTGTTCAAAGAATACAAGGGATGTACTTTCTGAAAAATATGTTCTTGAACTCATCCCATTCTATGGACTAAATTTAAACCCTTTTCCTTGTACTCTTAACAAGATTACACCATTGAACAACTTCACTTTCTAAATGATATACTGCTAAGATGACTTTTTCATGTTCAGAACATTGAAGGACTGAAAAGATATTTTCAGTGGTACTGATCCATTGTTCAGCCACTAATGGATCCAAGGAACCACTGAATGAAGGAGGATGCTGCCTCATGAATGATTCAACTGATTTTTTCTCCCTCTTTTTCTCGTTTGGAAGTCCTTCATGATTCATAGATTGATAAAGTTGTGTGATCATGGCTATAATATTTTTCATTCCATCTCCTATATCGTTTGGTTGTTCAGGGGGGTAATCATTGCATTTCCCATCACATTCAGCATTAACACGGTTCCTTTGGGTTCCAATCATTGACTAAAACCAAAAAGAATAGTGTGAGCCATACTAATTAAAACAGGAATACCACATAATTAGTAATAAAATTTCACACATTAGGTCTTGTCATAAGTTATTCATGTCCATTTCTAAAACACTATAATTGTGTTCTATGCTTAAACATATACATAGGGTTCTTACTAAGGCTTTCACATATTTGTTGCCAAAGCTTGACTATACCTTTCCTCTGATACCAACTATAACTTCCCATACTTTACATACATAGTTATTACATCAGAATTGAATCATACTTATTACAACATATATCAAAACCATGATAAGACTATATAGGTATAGTGTCTTTAGAAATTAGGAAACATATACAATTGGTTTATAAGTCATCTACATTGTCTCCAATTTATTTCATCATATCTAGTGTCCCTTTTGAAATATCAAACTTAATAAACTTCTTCCTGTCCTAGGGAAAAGAAAACATACAATGGGTGAGCTCAAATTTCAGTTAGTGCAAACAAATGAAATATCAATCATATCATATTCATAACAACATAACATTTTTAAAATCTTATCCCGCAAAAAAGATCATTATATTATGACATGGGAAAAATCATAGTAGTGAAATGTAGTAAAAATAGTCATAACATAAGACATGAAACATTGTATCATACACACATAATAATATAAAATCATTTTATATTGGTCAAGACTCATTTCCAATACCATCATAGCGGACATAGTCCATTACTGAACCGAGTTCACTCCTCATTCCAGTAAAATATCACTAAAACAGATTAAATTTACTATCTAGCCATTTCTATCTCATGAGATATAAATATTTACCCAATGCATTGGAGGGAGATACAGGTTCCAACCATCTAATAATGAAACCGTTCTTATGTGTGCCACAAAATCATATATCATACTTTATAGTATAACCCATGTAATAAAAATGGGATTTTAAAACATCATGCCATCATAACATAATTTATATAAGATAAAAGGACATCAAAAAAATAATTCCATCATAAAATAATCAAATCAGTGTAATAATACAGATACAAATAGAACCATGTATTATCTTATATGCAAAATAATTTTGATAAAACAGTTGAACATAATTCTTGGGGAAAATATCTTTTCAACATGAAAAACATTTTTCCTTTCTCAATATTTCATACAATTTTAAACTAAAAAATTTAACTAAAAACAAACATGAAAAATTGTAATGTAAGAATCATGGAAATGATGTTCTATGAAATCATAAAAATCCATTCATTCCATATAAGTTAATAAAAATTATTCTAGTACTTTATCTAGAAAAGTCAAAAATTATCTCGTAATGAAAATGACAAAAGATTCCTTTCATATCTATTACTAAAAATTAAAAAATATGTAAAATTGGATTAAAGAAATTGTTGGAGGATAGAAATAATATTACATTTTGAGGAAACATGGATGTGGATGATAAATATTTCCAAGTATATTATGAAGTATAATAAATATAGAATAAAAATGAGATTGCGATATTTTCCCTTACCATAGGTCTGATATGCTCTGTACGTATCAAAAACACATGTGTAATGAATAAAATAATGTCATTTAATTATTCTAGAATCATATAAATTGTTATGATATCATATATGGTCATATTATAATCTTTTTATTAGTAATATTTAATAGCTTCTTGTCATTCAGGCGTTCATTGCTTTATGTTCTTGTGCATGTTTTGTCAACTAAATTCTTATTCCTATTTTTTGGTTATAGATAAATCATTTACAAAATGTTATTATCACAAAATATATCATATTTCATCATTAAATTCATTTATATAATCATGGTTTAATTAATATCATGTTGAATGAATCACATCGCATATTGGAGACGGTAAGCTGTACGTACGCACGAGCTACGATATCATTCCCATAATTAATGAATAGAATTGGAGTGGATGATAGAATAAATAAATATTAGTATCATTTTATAATAATCAAATATAGTTATTCTTTACACCATTATACCCATCTATGTAAGGTGGTGGTGGAAAGGAGATTACACCAGGGCATGGAGACAGTATTTTATACGTACGCACGCGCGGTGATTTCGCTTTCAGCAGGATGAATAGAAGGTGAAATAGGTTTGTTTCATATTTATAATAACATGTAAGTATATGAGTTATAATTATGTTATTAATTTATAGAGAAAAAATAAATAATATTAAGTATAATAAGAAATAAATTTGAATGATTCGATAATGAATATTACCACCTCTTCGACGCACCTCTTCTAAAACTCCTCTTAGGTCACTAATGTTGGTCTTTGAAGAAGACCAAGACCTCTAGGATGTTTCTAGGGAAGTGGAGAAGAGAAATTGGAAGGAGTTTTCCAAGCTTTAAGGCACAATATGGTTTGTGGAGTAGAGGGAGGAGGTGCCTTTTTATAAGAGAGGGGAGGGGCACTTTTCGAAGCCTCAAAAATTTTAATGTATAATAAACTAAAAACCCACATAAAAACCTCGAAAAATGACTCAAATCCAAATATTATACGATATAGGGTTTTCATATCATCAACCAATAAGAATTTCACATGTTGGTAATTTATTTTAAACCTTATCAACTTGATTTATCATTATTTAATCTATCTAATTTGATTTGTGGTAATAATATTCTAAATTTTAAATTGTAATAAATAATTTATTTTCTGTTGTGAATTGTCCATAATTGGATAATTTACGAAATTTTAGATTATATAAATTTAAATAAATAATTTTTAAATATTTTTGTTATTTTTAATCAATTTTATAATATTTTATTTTTAAAAAATAACAATAGTGTCAATTTTGACACTATTCACTTATTTGAATAAAAATAAAATTTAAACCAAGGATATATTCTAAAAAATATACTTAATAGATTCCTAAAATGTCATATCCACCTATGAAATTTGTGGAGAACATTCATTATATCATATAATATATGTTTTAATATTTTTAAAACCATTGTTAGATATTCCAGTCAATAAAATAATTTCTACATCACTATTGTGTCATTATTAATGATAATTATTTAATCCCTAAAAATTATAAATAAATTATCATTATATATATAATTATATTTTATTTCTAGAGACTATTTATATATGACTTTTTATGAGTTTTATCACTAAATTAAAATTATTACACTTATAAAATATAAGAGAGTGACATGTTGTAACTTTCTTTGGTTTTAATAATAATTATTTCATTTTCATGGTCCAAAGTCCATGAAATGAATATATTCAGAACTTTTTGTAATATATGTATACTTTACTTAATCCAATATAATTTGAACAGGTGTTAGGGTAATTTTATAATCTTATTTTTACCATTACTTACCCGATTTACTTTTAACTGTAGTAAATAAAAATTACAGTAGTTACTATTCATAATGTCAAAAAAATTAAATAAACCTATTAACATAATTTCGACCCACTGAATCCAAATATGGAATCCATTTTTCATAATTCAAAACAAAAAATTTGCAGTAATTAATTTAAAATAAATCCAGTTGTTAAGAAAGCAATTTTTTAAAAGGTAAAACATTGTCAAAGATTGAAATGTTTTTACTTAAGAATTCAAATTAAAATTAATGGTAATGACATAAATTATATTAAATGGTAATAATATATTCTATTTAAACATTGAACCATTAAATTTTATTAATTAACTATATAAATTATTTTGATGAAAAAAGTTATTTTTAAGAAAAATTTAACATATTTTTACTATTTATCAAAATATGAACTTTACCATAAAATATCAAAAAAACCACTGTAAATTATTTATATCCTAATTCAATATAATTTTTTTAACTCATAAAATTATACTTATAAAATTCTCAAAAATTATATTTAAAATGGGCGTGCAATCAAAAGGCGGTAAAATTTCATTTTTTGAAAAATACTTCTTTTATCAAAAAATTGATTTTGTTTTCATATATCATTCAAGAAAATGTGTAAGATGAATTATACTGTTTTTAAAATTTAAAATTAGGTTAATTCTATTCATAGCAGATAGTTCATAATATTATAATAATATATCATTGTTTAGTGAAACTCATAATTGCGTAAAATGCAAGCTATCGAGGAAGGTTGCTCTTGCAGGTAATGCATGCCAAGGCAGTGTTGTGTGTTCTGAAAGATTCCGTTGATGTTTCATATAACATAAGATATAATATATATATTTCTCATAAAATCTCATTGTGTTACAACCTAATAATATTCATCCCCATCAAAATTAAATTCAAATATCCTATTATTATGTGTGCAAGTTCTGAATTCTCTTGAAGAAATAAAATTATATATAGTTCCCATATTTTAATGTGGATGCATGATTGAATTGATATCCCCTAGGATGTTCTAGTGATCATATACCACTGAATTAAGAGTTTCAATTTCCATCTATAAATTCTTTGGATCCTAATAACAGTTATGGGAATAGAAAAAAGAGCAGAAATGTTGTGATCCAAGATGATTAAATTAACAAGGGAAATATTTATCACTATTAAGAACCGTATAAATATTAGATAAGGAGTAGTGGGACATGTCCCAAAGTTTTTTTATAATGTACATGAACCTATTAGAATCAACCATATGAAAACACAAGATTTAAAGATTATAAATAATGTGACAAAAGACACTATTAGGTTGAAATAACCCTATCAAAAGAGGAATGTTCCGAATAATGATGTGCTTTAGGGACCTGAAAGTGTTCTGGATATTCAAAACCCAACAATTCTAGAAAAATAACTTCATTTTAACCTTTGACCAAGGCTAAAATCCTTTTTTTAACCACCACTATTTTTTCCTTCATTAGAAAATCATCCAAACTTACTTTTGTGGATAGGGACTCCATGTATGATATCATTTATATCTTAATTGCATGGATAGTTTCTAGAATTAGATTATGTGCTTCTATCATTAGGGCATAGAAAAGAGCTTTGCTTAATTCCCATGTCACAAGAGTTGGTGTCTTGAATTACATATGCCTTTGGGTTAGGAATAGATAACTCTAGTGAAACATCAACAAGTTTAGAAAATCTAATAGGAAATAAAACATGAAATTCCCCACCAATAAGTGAGACTACCAATCAATAAAGAGGAGTCCAAATCCTATCATGAATTGAGATTTTTTAGCTGGAATTGGTGCCAAGGTGATCATATCTGATTTTAGAAGTGCATGGATATAAATATAATTACATTGAGAGGCCCCAATCATATATTGGATTGAGTATCCTATTGCAGAAATAGATACCATGGAGACCAAATTTGAATCTGGAATAATAGAATTGATAACAACAAAATGTATAACATTTGGAATAGTCACATAAGGCTTCTCACTTTTTAGTAATTACAGGACAATCTCATATACTTTTTTTCCCATTTCGCGCATCAAAAAAAATCCTCAAGTACCTTTGTCATAATAAATTCTAGATTATTAATCTCAGATGAGAAATTCAAGCATAAATTATGCTCCTATATAATGTTGAGTCCTCAAATGTTGTATATTTAATGATTAATTCGAGAGGGAGGAATAGGCAGATCAGGAATCCTTCCTTGATCCACACCTTATATAGTATCTGTAAAAAATTTCATAGCATGAACTGTAATATTGGAAGGACTAGGTAAATCCGTTGTAGCTCCATCCTTATCTAAATAAACATTCTTTTTATTTATATTCCAATTGTCCTCATTCCAATCCAGTTATTTTGGATCCTAATTCAATTTCTTTTGAATTATTCTACAATTCACAACAGAGTGGACAATAATTTTTTAGAGATCACATAAATTAATAACATGTTCATATTCCATATTAACATTATTTTTATTTCCATTTTCATGAAATGTGATACTATGCTGTCATTTTTTCTGAATTAACATCCACCAAAATTTTATAAATGTTCATAGGATCTCCCTCCAAGGTCTTCTAGTCCATTCTAATGGGGGTTCTGATTTTATAGGAAAGAACCATAAGGATCATAGGATACAAATACATGAAGTTCAAACCCTGATGTTTTACCCAAATTTGTGCATTGTTATAATTAAAATTAATGGGAATGAATTTAACATCCAATTTAGATAATCTCAAAGTTTTATGTATGTGGTGTAGATTATCGAGATCCTAGAAGTTTGAAAAGAATCACCTGATTGAAGGATTATATGAAAGTAGACATTCCCAATTGAATTTATTTTCCAATTGGTGACACCCCAGCAATGAAAGATCCTAATTTTATGATCATTTTAAAAACATGTCCTATCACCCTTGGAATAAATAACACGGACCAATATTGAAAATGTATAGAGATCTATTCGTTGATGTAGTGCTTCCAGATCCACTATCATAGAAAAACCACTATTTTCATGTATGTTAACATTAGTGGGTCAAGACAAACATCCATTATCCGATCCAAAGACCCGAAAAGTAATTTTATGAAAGAAAAACTATTATTTCTTAATTCAGAAGGATTATAGGATTCTAGTTAAAACCTATTACCCTAAAGTAAGGGTGGATCATCATTAAAGGAAAACACCCAATCAGGATTAAATAACTCTATGATGAAAATCAATATAAATACCATGACGGGAAGAATTTTCATTTCTTAATTCAATAATGCAATATCCCAATTTCTCTATCTCATATAATATTATCTCTACTTAATTAAAAATGTACACTGGGTTTTCTAGGCCATGGGGTTACATGGTATCCTTCTATATATAATTTACCCTATGTTCATGGTATATAAAATAGTAAAGTTATTATCCACCAAAAATTATGTGGATATTATTAATAGAAAATTTCCATAATGATTATAACATTGTATTTTAGTTTTTGAAAATTAAATTCCCATATGTGGTGAAATTAAATATTAATTCAATTCTCGTTTTCAAAATAGGAAATTGTGTTTTTTAAAACTAAAAAAATTAAATGATTGACATGTTTTATATCAAATTTCAATTTGAAATTACATGAAAAGATGAAAATTGGATTAATTGATAAATAATTAATCTTATTATACATTGAAATCATTTAAAATGAAAATATATCTATATAAATAACCAGGATGAAAAATATTTTGGAATTAAAATGAAGCATTTTCACTATCGATTAAAATACAAATTTTATCAAAAAAAAAGAAAAATTCAATGAAAATAAATTTTTAGGTACCAATTACATATAATAATTTTATTTTGAAAATTAACAAATAAATGTTTCATATACTATATTTAAAATTCATTCACCATCAAATAGTATTAAAACAAAAATTATTTTTTTTAAAATTCTGTTATCCAAATGATTGAATATGTTTTTATAGCATGTCTAGAAAACATAAATGATGAATTTTGAAGAATAAATTTAAAATATTAATTATATATATCATTAATATAAATCCATAATGATTAATTTTATTATTTTACAAGCTCACTTATTTTCATTTAAATTGTTTTTCAGAGAAATATTTATATTTATATTATAAATAATTTTTACCAAAAGAATTAATTAAATACTTGTGTAAAATATATTTTTTTCATTTATTATTGTTCATCCCTTCCATTGTAACAAATATATTATAAGATATAATACTAATGTTTAGTTATTCACTTATGTTCGATCATGCATATTATATACACTATCACACATAATGATTCTTTTTAAATAAACATTGTATGTTACAATAGTAATGTATTACCTAAGGATGTGAATGAACTACATTTATGTTTAGCTTTTCATGGTTCAATTATGCCACTATAGTCTCAGGTATATCTTCACATTGAGGGACCTAAACCTACAACAGCGATGCAAGTTATAGTTTTTGTAGGACTATTTCTTTGAGAAAATATATACTCACAGGAAGGGAATCAATATAGAATATTCCATTAGTATTAAGTCCCAATCCCAGTTAGTTTATGAATGTTTATTAAAATTAGATTCCTTGCAATAAAACCTGGTGGATTTTTAGAGGACATGTATTCTTTAGTTGTTGGTTTTGACTCCTTCTCTCATTGAGTGTGTGAGAGAGTCCCAGCTGGGAGAAAATTGACTAAGAGGTATTAGGGTACCATATATCCATATCTAATGCACTAGATTTATATTATGAATTAGTTAATCAACCATTTCTATTCTTGGGGTATAATGGTTCTAGACCCGTGGCGAGATGTGGTGATGTGGTAGTACCAAAATGCTATACTAGAATTACATCCATGGGTGGGTAAGATGTAAAAGTAACATTACTGGAAGATTATGTGGATCAGTATGAGATAATGAGTAGCTTAATTTTTTCCTTAGTGCCGCTATTTTCAGAAGGTTAAAGAAGAGCACCATCATCCAGCTAGTATTGTGTAGGCCTTTGTGACCATCAAGTAGAAATGGGACAAAATGTTTATAAAATTTTTAACATGGATTCCGCCCGTAGTGAGGATCTATGATGCTATCTGGATGATAGTTGAATGAAAATTGATGTCAGTGCACTTTCCATTCAATCAGGGAGAAGAGTTCGTTGTATTTGTTTTTGGGAATTTATATGTATGATATATCATTCACCATCAATGGTTACCCTTGATGATTGTCTCTGATCGTGATTCATGCTTTACATCCTAATAATAGAGATGAATATAGGTGGATGTCAGGATGAAATTACATATGAGTATGTCATTTCAACCCCATACTGAAAGGATAATCATGTTCACTATCCCGGTGATAGATTATATATAGAGGGATTTCATGTTTGACTTTTTTTAGAGTATGTAGGATCCCCAATTGTTGATGTAGTTTTAATACAAAAATATTTTTCACTATACCATTAACATGGATCTTTCTAAGTCCCTATATGGGACACTATTCCAGTTACCGTTGTTTGGGATTGAGATTGGAGAGTCATCCCTTGTGTGTCCGGAGTTGGGTATGAAAGACCATAGAATGTCTTGGTCATCCGTGAGCTGATGAGGATGTTCCAGAGCATATATAAATCCAAGATAGATTATGGTTGTAGGATTTTGGAGCTTAAGCTGGGAGACCATGGTATATCACTAGTATCCCCATGATGAGGATTGTAGATGTTTGAATGGAGAGGGAAGTTTTTCAAGATGTTCATCAGGCCATTTGGTATTGTTCTTATGTTGGAAGGGGTTTCTACCTTCATTCCATACCACCAAAGATAATGTTAAGGTTTGATATCTTCCACATGTCTCATTTGATAATTTACATGCATGACCCTACAAACATCATTGATCGTGGGAGATAAACATCCAGGTTGGATCCACATTTTTTGTTAACCTTATGGTGACTAATGATAAGTAGGAAAAGAACATTAAAATATGTAAATCCCAATTTTTCATGAGCAATGGAGTCATGGAAACATAGATGAGAGTTCATGGGAGCAAGAGAGGAATTTGTGGGACTAATATCTAGGTTTTTTCATAGTTTATATTTTCTGGGGAAAAAATAATGATGGAGGAAATGATGTAGAGACCAATTTTCTATATTGTAGGACTATAATATATATATATATATATATATATATATATATCCAGAGCAAGGAGACGAGGTTTCATGTGATTCTAAGGCCAAGTGTGGCCGAAAGTAGTATTATTAAAATATTTTATATATTTTATACTGTGTGCATAAAAACTGTCAAATAAAATGAGATAACTATTTAATAGTGGGTTTTTTCAAAAATCTACTACCACAGATGATTCGAAAACATAGTGTTTACCCTAAGAGTGGCATAATGTGTGTTTTTGGGGGAAGTTTAGACCCATCAATGATTTTAAGAATTTTAGATAAATTTATTTAATTATTTAAATAATTAAATTGATTTAAATAACTTAAATATAAATGATTATACGAATGTAATTATAGAAATTTGTCTAGGGATAGCCTCTTAATCCTATGATTTCTAGTGAATATCTCTCCCTCATCCATTGACAAATCCATTGGGAAACAATGATGATGTGTCCAATCAGAACATATCAATATGGGATGAACACACCAACCTATTCCAATTATTGTAGAATACATTCATCCCAAAAAAATCCAAATTCAATGTAAGAATATTATATTAATGTTTTTACACCTTTTAATAATATTTTTCAGTTGATCATTATTATTTCATAGATCATATCTCGGAACACCCTTCAATTGTATCCAACTTTGGGGTTTTATTTTTTTATAATATGTGCATATAAACTGATTACCCCGTTCTTGATTGTCCGCCTATTAAACAAGGACATTGATATTTAATCAAATTATTTGAAACATTCCACCCATGTAACATCACAATTGTCCTTGGTGGAATTACGACAGTTTTCTATTCAATGAATCTCATGTGGCATAAAGCGGGTTTAAGGACACATATCTGTTATGGGTATTGAAACATGAACAACATGATGAATCATGAATAGATCTAGGAATGTCGTAGTATGAGAATGGTTGATAAACTAGATTCAAGAAAGATATTAAAGGCTTAATGATAGTAGATTTTCTGGAATGATTAACAGAACCCTTTATGGTGAGAACATTATTTTTATATTGTATAATGGTCAGCTAGCCTGAATCTTAGCTAGATCTACACATCATACAATGATATGAGGCAAGATCATTGATGAAATTAATTGAAATAGTCATATCTACCACATGGATCACATATTTTTATTTTTTTGAAAACCCAAACAACATTCCATGTTCTATGATGAACACATGGTGTGTATCCTTCCACTTCTACGGTGATATGATTTGGGAAATTCAAAGGTTGAAAAAGTGTGTATATCTCATTAACATTCAATGTAACCTATCCCAGATGGACAAACCATGTGATGTATCACACAAGAAAAGGTCCATATAGAATTACAAGGAATTGGATTAACCAAATAGGAGACATCCCATGTGAGGTGAAAAGAAGTGTAGGAGAGTACAAGGACATGGGTTCTAGTTCATGGACATTGCCATTGGAAATGTACTTGGTCCCTGTTACATTGTACACATTTTGAAGTCCACCTACACAGTGTGTATTTATACAGGGGATAAAGTCATGTGAAATCCAAGGACATGATTGGGCTATGAAGTGGGACCAACTTCAATGTGGTCCCCCTAACACATTGTGTACCACCTTGAGATCTTTCAAGAAAACATCCATCTTCTATATCTCTTTAATTTTAACTCGTACTTTGGCCCTTGATTAGCCTATCCTATTTTTTGTTTCCAATTATAATGTGACCATTCTTTCAAAGGTATCCTTTGAGATATAATGTGAATTTTTCCATTCATTACACATACAAATATGACACCCAATGATAGAATCGACTATTCCAGATCACCATGAATTGTTTAGGGAGTTATACTACAATCGGGATGTGAATTGGAGTATCCCGAAAACTTCATCAAGGTGTTACCCTCTTTCAAGGATTGGAAGTGGAGTTACCCTATAACGTATTATTGGTGTAACCCACCATTAATAATAGTAAATTTAGTTCCCTAATGACCTCTTCCAAGAATTATCCACATGTAGGGACATGTAGTAAAGTTCCCTTGTGACATTCCCATGCATTACACTCTAGTTGGGGATGGGTAGTGGAGTTCCTCAATGACTAATATAGTGGATCCCTCCTGTTGTATCAGGTATGTGTCCTATATAAATAAATTGTGGTCCCTTGACATTGACACAAAATGAATATATGTGGATTTACATAAATTTGGACTCATGATGAAGAGGCATGCCTTCCCTACAATGACATGTTATTGTGAAGAAACCTAAAATCGTTCATGTGAGTCAGATTCAACAAAGGTGGATAATAACATTTCTTAGTGAGTCGGTACCTTAGACTTGTGTGTTTAGGGAACATATGTGGGATGTTGAGCCCCATTGATGGACTTTTGAACTTTTGAATACACTTATTCTAGGGTAATGTTGTGAGATGGAGGTCACCTTACTGCCTTATTTTGGATTCTTTGAATGGGTATATATATATATATCATTTTTCTATAAAAATCATTTGGTTTGGTTACACTACTTTTGTTAATGGCTAAGACAAGTAGGGTAAGACACATGATTTATGGGTCTAGCTTCTCGTGGTAGGGTGAGTATACTCTCCAACTATAAGAACCAAAGGATAAATGGGTAGCTCATATATTGATCGTGTTTATACCCTTATTCATTGATGAAGGTTAAATTCAAAAAAATGGGTTTAGTTATAATATTTCATTGTAACTTGGGTGTCCAATTCTTTTATCATCCACTTTCATCTCATATTTCTCCCCACCTCATCATTTTTGGTGTTTCAATAGGATTTTTATAATCACCCCTGCTTGGGATTCTTCTATAAGTGTCATGTATTATGTAGAATACGGAATGGATGATCATGAATATAGAGGGGTATACATATACTATGTTCTTGGGCCACGTACAGTGGCCATATCTTGAGATCCATGTTCATGGGATATCTTTTTGCAGTCTTCATTACCATTTTTTAGGTTGGGGCATATTTCTGGTTGGTAGTGTCTTTTCCCCCTTTTTCCATTAGTTTACACCTTAGATTTCTTACACTGCCTGGAGGATTATGAATCCTTTTTATATTTTATTTTAGCATTTCATAATTTTTTATTTCCCACTACACATTTTCATTTAGTTAGTTCTGTTCATGTGTAGATGTTTATAGGAAAATTACACCCTAAGTTAGTAATACCTTCGGTGCATATCACCACCCTCTTGCCAATAGAGAGGATATTGGTGTAGTAGTATATTTATACATGGCGTGGGTCAGTTCATGACAAAAAATTTGATGATTCTATTATGGGTTTTATTTTTTTTCAAAATTTACATATGGTTTTTATTCTTTTCAAGACCATTGCTAAGGATTTCCTACTCATATAATGTTTCCAAATTATTTTATAATGTCATATGAGTGAGTGAAAACAATTAAATGATCTAATATTCTATTATGTTCAGGGAGCTATATTGAATGGAAATCCTTTTTATTGAAAATATTGTTTATATTTAGGTAAGATGTTTTAAAGAAAAATTATATTGAGTACAAATGTGCACTTTGGTTTTTATGGGTTTCAGGTTATGTTTTTTCCCTATTTTTATTAAAAACTATAAAATTAAATTCATCAAAATGTAATGAATTGAAAAATCATGTAATTGATAATTTATATGTGTGTTTTTTCTGGAAGGGGAATTATACACCTTATGTGGACTATCAGTATCATTGATAGGAATGTTGTAAAATATTCTCATAACAAAAATAACATTTCATTTAGTTATAATATTTTGTATTGAACATGTTAATTATAATCATGTTTTCTTACACCCATAACATTTTCTATTAAATGTCATCATTGAATCATAGAAGAATATCTCATTTCGTTCCAACATCCCAACATCATAAATATTTTCTCTACGAATGTACAAAATAATAATTAATAAGGCTTATTGGATTTTAGAAATATTTTTCCTACATTCCCATATGTTCCCTTACAAGAGATGCTCTCCATTATTTATTATATACAATGTTTTTGTTCTCCAGCATGACTATCATTAATTTTTTATTTTATTTCATGAGGATATTATTTTTTCAATTTTTTATATGGGTTTTAAAAAATGTATTTTGAGAAACTAATATGTGTTTTTTATTTGTAATAATATGTTTTATCTACCACTCCATGTTTTATTTAGATAATCTTTACATAAATATTTATGAATAGATAATGAAGATTCACATTAAAATTACATGTTTTCAAAATATTCTACGTATCCTTTAGTTAAAAATTAATTCAAAATGATCAGTAACATCATCTTATTTCAAAAATTATAAATATATGACGTCTTGAAATTTTTTATTTTGTTTTTCTATGTAAATATTTTTTAGTGTTTTGAAAATTTATTTCAATACATCCACCATTATATTTTTTATAATGTTTTCCATAATATCATAATTCATAGTGATATTAAAATATAAATGGTTATTTTCTAATAGTCTCTAAAATATTTTATTCAATAGTTGAATGTATTTATTTACATCTTCTATAAATTTATTTATTCAACATTATGATACGCTGGGGATATATTCATATACAATCATCCAACTTATCCTATAAATTACATATGAAACTATCAATATATGTAACAATGTAACTAGTATCATAGTCATATGTTAATATTGTGATAAATGTTTTCATGTTTTTGTGAACACATATGTGTTTTTATCTTGTGGTGGTTGGATCTAGTATTTTTTTATCCCCCTAATTTATTGGGTACTAATCTTATATGCTGAGAAATGATATATGATCTAATATTATAAAACCATGGAAACTACACTATGTTTTCTTATTAATGAATGATAAATATCAATTATTATTTAATTCCCTAGGTTGTTTAAACATATTTATGATTCCATGAATATATAATATCATTACATATTCAATGCTTCCATAATTATTTGAACCTCTTTCCCAACTGTACAGTTTTACACATTTAATCTATTACCATGATGAAAAAACAGCTCTTATTTTTTCATCTTCACTTTAATTAGACATTTCTTCTATGATAATTTTTTCATATTTTTATGATTTAATCCCAAATGAAATATTAATAAATAATATCTTATTTAGTGTTTGACATCAACTCATTACTATGTCCCCAATAAAAATTCTATTATGATGAGTTTATATTAATAAGATTATGGAAGATGGTCTAGGGTGGTTCTAATATAGAGTAGTGTAAAAAAGTAATGTTAAATATTTTTCAATATATTTAATACCTAATGAATATAACCATTATTTACTTGAAATAGTGATATTATTGTTATATGTAATGTTTATGTTAATAAACTATTGTGAAATATATATATATATATATATATGTTTACATTTGTTCAGCTTATATTAAATCTATTTAATTATTTTGATAATATTTTTTTCTCACCTAACATGAGAAATCAAGGTATTCACAATTATGGGAATTCTTTATTCATTATTCATGTAATGAGTATTCTATTAATTGATATGTCTTCCCTTCTGATGTTCTTAGTCATCATAATGATTTCGTACTCCCAAGATGAGTGTGTCATTTTATAGATATTTGGGGGTCACTATCTATAATCTCAAAGGTGATGTTTTAGAAAATATATTGGTGTCTAGGTACTCCTTGGGTATATAAAAATATATTAATGTATGGTGGAATATATTAAATATTTTTTTATAGAAAACTCCTTGTTTTTGAATATGTTATTCAAACGAAGGTGTATGGTACTTCCTAAATTATATGTTTATACCAAGGTGGTGGAATAGTCACCTCCAGGGAACAAATATTCGGAATATTAGTTTATTTTTCTGATTATATTTACTTAAGGTAATCACTTTTGTGTCATGACATAATTATCAATCAAATTATTCTATACACACCCATATGTTAGGGTACAATACTCAAATGGGTGATTATTACAATGAACTTGATATATTCCATCAACAAGGCATGGTTCCGTAATGTTTTTATTATTAGGTAACGATTGTAATGTATAATTTATTTCATTTAGTTTTATGATTTTAGTTTATAGGACTGAAATTTATTTTTTAATTTTACAAATATATTATATTTGGTATATTAAGATCAGACATTATGTGTTCTGAGCTCCACAAAACATCACTAGTTATACACGAGAATTGAAACCCAGTGGATCTGAGTAATTAAAATAAGGAATTATATTTTATTAGAGATTTAGATTCAACTATATCATGATTTCTTTTCAATATTTCAATAATTATCAGAATTTATTTTTTTATGATTTGGAATGTCGAGTATATATATCCTATATTTTTTATTTAAAACCATGTATTTTTTAATCAATATTACTAGGGTTATTGCCCACACCATTTCAGTATGTATATATAATTTATATTTTAGATGTGGATACTATATATATAGGGATGTTATTTCTGGTACTTGGTTGTTGATATAGTATTTTAGTGGAGTATAATTGTTTTACTTGTTCTCCGTTATTATAGTTGGAGTCATTACAATAAATAGATTTTTAGATTATCATGATTATATAATATTTCTTGATATTTGACTATTTTATTCACGAGTATTATTAGAGATTAACATTTCACTGTTATTCAATATATCATTAATTTTTTTAATGTAATTTTATGTTATAGTTACTTATATATCTTATGTATATGTATGTTATAGTTATTTTGGAGTACTTTTTGTGTATATGATATTATAAGGAAAGGTATCATAGTTCAATTGTTAAATATAGATTCTGGAATCCATCCATTATATTATTTGAGTCATCTATGCAGTGATAAACACTAAATACTATAAACCTAGGTTCCTATATGGATGATTGGTCAATAAATTATTGAATCTTAATTTTTTTCACATAAGGACTTGTTTTGGAGTAAGTGATTATTTAACGAATCGTTTTTAATTTTGGTAAATGTTGTCATGTAATCTTGGGTTAAATTTTAATGCATAAGAACAAATTATTAGGGTGATGAATGAGATATATATTCTCCATGACCATGTTATTATTTAGATCAAAATTAAAATTTTAGGAACTAATTACAGGGAATAAATGTATCTTCACGTTAATAATTTAATATTTATTTTTTGTTTCATATGTGTCTATATAAATTTATATAATTTAAATATTATTTGTTGTTGATGTGTATGAACTAATGTTTATAAAATTATTCAATACAATAATATATCTACGATTTATAGGATAGTGTTTACTTATCCTATGAAAGTGATAAAGAATATGGTTACAAATCTATTGAGATATAAGTAATTAATTGAAAGAATTGTTATAGGGGTATTGATAACCAATTATATAGTGTTCATACTAAAAACATATGGATTATTGGGGAGTCGTAATTAATATAAGACTACAAGTAAGAGGTTTTCACTAATCAAAACTCAAAATAGATTCAATCTAAGAATAGGTTACCATGATCTGCATTCGATAAAATATTATATAGAGTTAGTCACCCACATAACTCATCTAGTATGGACATTCTATGACCATTTTAAAATTCACTAAACATATATAATAAATACAATGACCTTATCCCATAGATATGTTGCTAAATTAATATTATCTACATAATAAATTTGAAAAAAATAAATGAGACCCACTTCTAATAACTAATAAAAGAACCCAAAAAAGAAGATTTGACTAGATTAAAAACCATAATTATTTTTTAGGATTATTTTTTTTATAATAAGGTGAATTATATAGATAAAAATATCGATAAATTCCATTTTCAATTTTTAACTATAACCCACATTTCTTATTCTATAATAAATATTCAATACCTCCTATAAAATAATACGTAAAAGTGATCATTCTAGAAATCACAAAAATAACACCATTCTTCACAGTCCCAAAAAATTGGATTATAATAAATGTCAAATCAAATTTTGTGTAAGCTTAAACATATGAATCAATAATGGAATATTAGTATTCAAAATAAGATAAAAATAATAGTGCCAAAGAAATCAATGTTCATGATATTTTTAAAAAGAGTTTCATTCCCATAGAAAAAATGATCATAAATAAATTTCTTTGTGTAGAGAAATTTTATTATACAAGAGAAATTTTATTTAACAATCATGATCAACAAGAAATAACGTATCTCAAAATAAAATTTTTTGTAAATAAAATGTATGTATAAATCAAGCTGGTATCATTAAAAATCATACATTTAAAATTGAATCACTTAAATAAGATTATTTTTACATTATCTATGGTATCATTTCATAAAATTAACTCAATTATCTATTTCGAGATTTTTATATAAAAAACACTACAATATATTGGGAGTAACATCCATCATTTTAACGCTATAATATTTCCCAAATCATTGAAGTGTTATATTGAGATTCCTCATCATCATTAGTTATATTTTACTTACTCTATATTATGAGATATATCAGGATTAATGGTCATCAAGAGATATATGGGAATCACATTTTTCCTAAAAACATTCAGAACCCAATAATAAGAATAATGTACATCAAGGGTGAATTTAATTATAAAACTCACTAAAATAACTTAAATTTTCATAAAAAATGATTATAACATGAAAACAATACGGGTATCTTAAATCATTTATTTAAAACATCATCAAAATATACCTAATGATATTTTGTAAATAATATCATTAGAATAAATCCGCATTGAACCATTGTAATAATTTATTTGAAGTTGAAATAAAATAAAATACTTTTATAAAATTATTTAGAAATATTTATTTCAGGACATGATTAAAGAATTTTTATATTTTATATCCTTAAAAACTAACTATTTATATATCAATGGGTAATTTATTTACGTTTAAAGAAAATAAAAAACGTAAAAGTGATTATTATTTTGATTAAATTAATTTTTTACTGTAAATATATATCTTTTATTATGAACAAAAAAACATTTATTTATTACTTTTAAAATTTGATCCAAGAATGAATTGTTCTGAAAATGAGAAGAGTAACCAACTAATCTAATTTATATTAATGCAATATATAATGGAAAAAAATTATGTAATATTTCTTATATAAAATTTACAATAATAAATTAAGCTACAAAATGTGGGGAAAAGTGTTTGGGTAATATAATTATTACATTTGAACAACCATGTCAAAATAAATCCCAATTTTGAGGACATTAAATAGAAAAATCATTGAAAAAGAAAACCAATATATAGATTTTAAAACCCCCCATTAATTTCATGAAATCTCTTATATGTTAATATATTTGGAAGTATATATCTAAGAATATGGAATATAATTGGATAAATTTGAACATATCTCAATGATGGGAAAATTTAGTTGAAAAATCATTATGAATTTTGTAATATTCAAATAAAAATCCAATAAAATATTAAACATGAAATGGATCTATAATTATCATATAATAGATAAAATAGTATGAAAAAATAGATTTATATTTTATTAATTACAACATACTTAATAAATCACAGTGCATAATACAAATTATCCATTAGGAAATTGAAATTGATATAAAAAATCCATTTTAAATTTTATACCATTTGAAAAAAATACCTCATGAAAGAATAAATTCAGAAATAGAGTTAAATATATGATATAATATGTTTCCATGATATAATATTTTATTAGTACTTATATAAAATATATAAAAGATAAATAATTTTTTAGTATGAAAAATTTCTAAAAGAACAGAGTTTGATATGAGAAAACTTTCACATAGATCGTTACATTTGATATGAGAATCAATCCAGGAAGTGATTATTTAAAACCAAATTCATGTCCATAAAAAATTAAATTATTTCTTAAAAACTAATATTTCCCTAAATTTATAGTCTTCAAGTCACACATTCAACATATTTTTGATTTAACAACTTTAATGGAAATTGAGTTTAAAACTACTTATGTCAAGTCCAACATTTCAATGATGTTCTTTATTTTATTGGATAATAAATATATATAAACGATTAATATTTTCATATAATTTATGACTATAACCTCTTCATTAGAAAACTTTTAATTCATATATTAGCATGATATAAATAAAAAATACTCAATTATTTTTCCATCATATGTAATGAGGATATTCTTCTCTTAAGCTAAAAATAAATTCAGTTAGTTTGTGGTGGTAAAATTTTGAATGGTTCCATATATAAAATATAATAATAATAAAATAATTCTCGTATTAATTATTTATACTCAATTTTATATCAATCATTTCAATATTGTAATACAAAAATGAAATAAACTTTTCATTGTTAAGGTAGATTATATTTATGCATGAGAATTAATATTATAATGCTAAATATATAATAAATGTATGTAATATTCTTTCACTATTTAATGTATAATTATAATATGAATTAATTAATTATATTCTTATGACTATAAATTGGAGAATTTTATAAAAAATTTAACACACATAAACTTTTTTAAGGTATTAAATAAAAACACACTACTGTGAATTCTATTTTCTAGAATATGGAAAGGTAACAATATATATGAAATTTTATCTTTATAGTTTAATAAATTTATGATGAATTAAATATTTTTTGTTTAAATAAATCAATATTACCACTCATAAATGGAGGTGATTGAAAATGAAAAAAAAATCATTCCATGGATGTGGGAGTCAACATTACACATGAGTGATGATTTCATTTCACATGGGTTGGAGATTAAGATGAATAATTATTTCTAGAATAACATAATATAATTTTGTATATATTTAAGATATTTATTTTATTATCATACTATGGTTATGTAATGATTGGAGGTGAGTGAATAAATAAATTTAATGAAATCTATTATGAGTTATAAAACTTCTATAAAAATACTCTATTAGATCACAACATAAGATTTATAGGATGTTATTATGGTGTGACATAAGATTCTAGTTCCTTGGGAGAGTGGTTGGGATGGGTTTTTAATAGATAATTGTAACTTTTATTTTCTGTAATGTCGTTGTAAATAGAGGACATATTGTCTAATTTTATAATTATGGGGTGTGATAAAAAGGTAAAAATTAAGATAATTACAATATAATAAATAAAATAATCTTTTCAAGTTTTCCTAAATAAACATACTATCAATTTTTTTCCAGATAAGTCAATTATACATTCAAAAATTAATTTTTTACGTTTTTATATGGTTTTTTGAACTGTACCTTTTTTATTTAACCACCTCATTAACACTTTTTAACCATAAGTATATAGGCACATGTTTCACACATTACAGGTTAGAGAGTAATATTAAAGGATTAATACGGTACAAAAATAATGCATAATTGATATTTTAAACCATTTTCCATCCCAATCATCCACATTAAATAATTTCATTTAATTTATAATTAATTTAATTAACAATTCATAAAATTTCAGTAATGTTATATTTTAGAAGATTGATTCGATTTGACCTCAATTATATAAAGTCTAATATAAAATTTTACTATGATCACATTTACATTTAAATTTTCATTATAGTTATCTATTAAATTATATAATATTACAATTTATCAAATGAATTTAAATTCAAATTTGTTATTCATATATCATGATTTTCAACTCCTTTATCACAAATTACACATTTATTTCAAAAGCATTAAAGGTAATGCTATCATCACTAAAAACTAAAATATATTTACAATAATAAAAAAAATTAAACAATTAACAATTGACAACTTATAAAAACTTATTTTTATCCCCATTGAAAATATATTGTAGTTATTTAATGAAATATAGCATTATTTTATATTGATTATATGAATAAGATAAAATAATTGTTATAATGAAATCAATGTTGAATAAAATTACCTTAGGGTTGAAAAAGACATATCCAATAATTTTAATACTTGTTTTAGGATTATTTTTAGGCACTATCAAATTTTTTATCAACGTTTTACAATTATAATGGGGAAAAGTATTTACTACAACTAATATTTAGAAGAACAAAAAAGGAACCATTTTTTCAATTTTAAGCATCCTAATTCTAAATATAGAGTCTGTTTTCTCAGATATAATTTCATGTAATTGCATAAATGAATTAAAACATAAATGTGTATTATAGGAAAAAATATTTTCTTAAAAAATTATGGTTTTTAAGTAAAAAATTGATCATAACTAGAAACAATTGAATTGTTGATTCATATGGAAGTATTTAGAAAATATTTAATCAAAATTATTTTGAGTTATATTCAATAATATCCAAAATAAAATGTGGTGTTTGGTTACATTTTTTAATGAATGGAGAAGATATAATTTAAAAAATATAAATTATTCTCTATTCACCAAAAAAGAACCCATTTTAGAGAAATCCAAAAAATTAACCCATAGAATATTACATTGTTATTATTACACATGAATTTTAATTTCTCAAATTAATCTGATTAATGTTCCATAAATTAATTATAATATCCTTCTAAAAATGAAATTATAATTATTTTGCAACAAAATCTAATTTTAAATTATAAAATAAATATTCTAAATTTTAGAGCTTTTTTCATAATAATAAATAATTTGTATCAATGAAAAATTATATATAAAAATATATTTCTTAATGTTTCACTCATATACATACCATCAAGTAATATTTTATAGTAAATAGCCCAAAATATTGCACGTTTCACTTATTTTTAGTGTTTTCATTCAAGAAGGTTATTGAACACATAAAATTTCAAAAACATAAATATATTTTACAACTAAAGGGGGTTACATTCTTCCCCAAACAAATTTCAACAAAAAATATTACCTCTATCATAGTAATTTTGAGTTTAATATATTAAAATATATATATATAAAACCGACACATTATTATGGAATAATAAAGAAGACATTTGAAAACATGAAATAGATTTTATGAAGGTTTCCATGAAAAAAAAAAATCATGATACCAAATTTTTTAAAGATAAATAGAAACAAAAAAATGACTTGAGGATAAAGATAATTTCCATGGTACAATGGTGTGTTATAGAAAATATGTTACTCAGAATTTTAATCTCCATAAAATTATATATCAGTCAGGGTGAAAAATAAAATCAATGAATGAAAAAAAATCAATGAAAATTTTAATATATTGGATAGATTCTATTAAAATTAGGACAATAAGAATAATAAAATATAATAAATTTATTTATTCAAATCAATAAATCTAATATCATCCTTTCTATGTGTATTAGAAATAGATTTAAAATCTACTAAATAGTTATTGAAAAATTTGAATCATTCAAATGTATACAGAATTCAATTCAACTACGAATGAAGTTTGGTAAAAATAAAAAGGGAAATCATTATTCCACCTGTATTTACCAAAAAAATTGTTTATAATAATATGTAATATAATAAACAAAATTAATAAACCATAATTTATTGAATAATAAATTTATCTCTAAAATTTTAATAGTAATACCAATGGATCCATGTTAATAATTTCAAAAATAACAAACGATGTATCAAAATTGTCATTAAAAACCATGATATGAAAGAATTTATTTTACAAAAAGTTGAACATATGATGTTCAAAATAAATCCCCCAAATGCAATAGAAATCATTCAAAATAAATATTTGGTCAAATCACTTGTTCATCTAATGGGAAACACAAAAAACAAACTAATAAAACCCATTCCCAAAATTTCATTAATCTCTTTGAGAACATTTCACCAAAAACAAAAAGAGTGTATCCATTGAATTTAATATATGATCAATATTACACTTAAAAGACCATGATAGTATCCTAGTATTCAATATTAACCTCAGATGAAAATATTCTATTCTCTGACATTTCTTAAACTCTTTCCCTAATAAAAACGATAACACCTCATACCAATACCCCTATATTTTCTTCCAATAATTATTTTATGTTTATATTTTTTGATAATTATGAAATAATACATTACATAAAAAGTATTTTTTCTCCTATTTATAATTTCCTAATATAAAATTATTTTCATGTATTATATTATGATTTAAACCTCTATAATAACATTCTCTAGGTATTATAACTTCTTGAAATAATATAAAAAATATTATTCTTTATATGTTTGGTAAATTGTAATATTATAAGGGTCGGCTCAAAAACATATTAAGATTAATTACAAGAATCAGAGTTAAATATCATTAGTTTTAATAATATGAGATTAATTGAATGATATCATAGGAGAAATACATGGGAACATCATAAAATAATAAATTATAATAAAAATATTCATTATAGAACCCGATTCATGTTATAAAGTTTTATCATATTACAAGAGACCATATATAAAATAATAACAATCCATGTGTAATAATTATTTTATAAAATCACCCTTAATAAACATTGAAATTATAGAGAAATGATTTTAGTTTCATGGACATTGATACATTCATCATAGTACAACGTAAACATGATAATTGAAAATTTATCTTTAAAGCAACATTGATATAAATAACACATTATACTCATAATTGATTCTTATATCAATTAGTAGTAACTTATAATTAGTTTACTAATTCTCATTACCAAATCTATTTTTTATCTATAATGAGTAAACTCATCATCACGATCTAGCCCGCCCCCTATCATGATATATATCATGCTCATCCACAATCATGATATATTTTAATATCACCCATCCTCATGAAAAACTACCAAGAAAAATATTATGAATTATGTACATAGTGAATTTATTTACTCATAAATCTAACTTAAACAACCATAATTCCCTTCAAAATGTAATTAACCTACTGAACTGAATTGGGTTTCAAGAAAATCACTTTAAAAATTCATCAAAATAAATTAAAAGAAAACATGTTGATGGTATCATTATATTACATCCACAATAATGAAAATAAATCATTTAAAATATTTAAACATAAATAGATATATATTTTCTTTAGGAACTAAGAAATATATATATTTTGATTAAATGGAATACCCATTCATTTTGGTAACATTAAAAACAAAAATTCTTTTGAAAAGTGGGTAAAATATATTCATTGAATAAATATGAAACCAATAAAATGATGTTTCATAATGTAGAATGTAAATATTTGTTTAAAAATGAAATCAATATGTAAATTATAAGAAAATTGTTAATATCATTCCCAATAAAATAGTGTCAAAATATAAATGATAAAAAATATAAAAATGATCAATTTAAAATATTAAAATGATAGTGAATCTAAATGTAAAATAAGAATAGAATATAATTTGTATTTATAAATAATTATTGTGAACCTATATAAAATAAATTTGGGGAAATATTATGTGTGAAATAATTTAATTTTTTTATCAATGAGTTTATAAAACCATTTTCTCAGCGATTAAAATTTTAATGTCCTCCAAAATAGGAAAAATAAATGGATTTTAAAAAATATATTATTTTCATAAATTTATCATAAATTACATAAATAAAAAGTATATTCCCCACACAATGGGGTGTAGGTGTTTCATATAATATATATGTTAATGAGGAGGATATTGAGACCTGAAAACTCCTATGAAATTAAAAACATTCAAATTAAATGAAACTAATAGATACAACATCACTTGGATAAATAAAAAACATAAATTACATGATAAATATTATTGAATGTTACTCATGGGGTAGTCCACATTAAATATAAATTAAATTATAGTGGATGATATGAATAATGTATTTTTAAATTATAATCTTGATGAAGAATATCCATGAAAATATTATAACATTAAAATCAATACCATATGAAAAAGGTCATGTAAAAATATGTATTAAATATGACTATGAAATAGTTATTTTTGATAAAGATCTTTCATGATGAAACATATATTTCTTATAAAATATATTATCATATTATTATAAAACATTCCACAAAGAATTGAGTTTGAGGTGAGAAAACCATTACAAATATCATAAAATTTAACATGATAATAATTAAATGAAGTGATTATGATAAAAATGTAAATAATGATAAATAATAAGTAAATATAAAATAAATATAATATGTTTTTATCATTATTAATGATAATTAAACATTACATGATCTTGATATTTTTTTCGACAATACATTCTCTAAAAATTGAGACTCGTTTCTTGTTTGGTGTTTTATATAATTGGCCATAAATCATTCCTGGATAATAAATAAAATAAAATGTGTAAACATCATATTAGTAACCAATATTTTCAAAATAAAACTTCTAAAATAAAGAATGATTTCCTTTCATGTATAATCTTCACAACATTTGAATTGAGTTATTATTTTCCCTTATCATTCCATTATACAAGTGAAAACAGATTTCACACATGGGATAATCACAATAGGATTAGTAAGGGAAACAAAAGAAATAAAATCTTTAGTAAAGTTAAAATATATCAAATATATAAAAAGTACCTCTACCTTAAATAATATTTTATTATATGGAGGAAAACATTTTCACATGAGAAATATACACTTGTTTTTCCTCATATAATCCTTCCAAACCCATTGAAATAAATCAAAAAACCTATATTAGTGAAATAGAGGATCATATTTATAATATGCTTTAGAAATAATTATTATTTAAATAAAAATATTCCAGAATATCAATATATTTATTACGTACTACCAAGGTGTGCTATAATGGGGCTCGTGCCTTGTTTAAGCTATATTGGGATCACTAGTTTTTCATAATCTATAATGTGGATCAAACTTTCATATATTCTATATCTGGATCACCCATGATCTATAATTTTGAAAAATCCTTCTTATTAATTTTATTAGTCTAAGTTGTTTCATATAATGATGGGATAAAATATCATTAATAAAACATATTCACAAAAACATATATTTTACTTTCCCAAGTACCCAAAAAAAGGGTTTTCATTCAATATAACATTATATATTTAAAAATATTCCTAATTTCAAATAATTTCCATAGTGGTGTAAAATATGTTATCATAGGGATTGTTTAGAATAAAACATTATTTGTGGTTTTTTTCCAAAGAATCATATAAAAAATGTAAAATTATTTATTTTGAAACAAATTTTAATATTGTAAAAATGAAACTATAATGTAATTTATAAATAAATTATGTCTATAAAAATAAATTTAAAATCATATTTTAAAAACATGCGCAAGGAAGATAAAAAGTTAGATGGAAAACATTGAAATATTCTTTTTTAAAAGAAGAGTATTTATCGATTGGGAGACACTTTAATCATAATACCCATGAAATAATAACATTAATGAAAATATTAAATATCATGAAATTATATATCTTCATGATATATAACATAAAATATTATATATATAATCAATTTAAAATAATATTTGTTCATAAAATTAAAATATTATTCAATAAAAGGAAACCAAGATGACATCTATTACCTTTAGATAGATTCATCATGTGTGTCTTAAACATCCTAAATAATAAACATATGTTAATTATTTGATTCAATGAAATTATTTTTCTAGTTTATTAGAACTTTTATTTCACTAGTTACAATTTTTTACACAATTAATTAATAAGTTGTATTCACCTCATAATTATTGACCATATTAAGATTTTGTGTCAAAATTAACTTTGGTAGTGTTTATATGGAGAAATATGTAACTGTTTAGACATATATAGAAAAAAAATGAATAATTACAACATTTATTCATCAATTATAATTTTAAAATAAATAATTAATTATGGTTATCAGAAATGAACTATGTTAAAATCATGGCGATGGTTTTTCATACGCACGTATGAGTAACTTTTCCATTTCGTCTATGATCATTATGGAAATAAGTTATGCAATATTTTACCTTTCTATAATGATCATTATATCATAATTACCATAATATTTATCTAATTATATATTTCATTCAAGGGATGTAGTGAAGAAAAATAGAATCAAATCATATAAAGGTAGAGTTAGTCCACATATCTATGAATGACAACATCATTTTTTCATTGATTGAAAACGAAACATAGAAAATGATATATTATATTTATAGTAAGACAAATATTTTATTAATATAAAAATTATTATTTATAGATCATAGATATTAATTATTTTTACACTTATTACCTTCCATGTATCGTGTTACTGAAGAACAAATACATCAGTTTATGAAGCAGTATATTTCCATACAAACGAGTGACGATGTCATATCCAATACCGAATTGAATTTGAAATGGAAATATTTGATATAATGAAACTATATATAAGATAAATTTATAATGATAATATATATATATTATATCCATCATCATACCTTATTGTGAGAGGTTGTAGTGGAAATATTATCGACATTGGATCTCATGGTGGCAGTCATGTAGCACCCATAGTTTGATGTATGTGAACATTTTTTTTAATTTATTATTATGTACATAAAGTGGTTGGGTAATGTTTAGGAGAGTATAGGCCATTTGTAAAGGTCTTAAAATGATTTGGGGGACTTTTTATGGTATCACAATTTGAGCATGGTTAGGGGAAACCATGCAAGAGTCCCAGGTAAATGTCTGATGTGCCACTATTCGGACAGTAGCATCCGCAAGGATACAACATGGTTTGTCAAACTGTGTGATCTAACCGTGTAACCGATTATAATTAGCTAAAATGGGTATTTTTGGATTTAACCTAAATCAAT
Organism: Viscum album; assembly: GCA_963277665.1. Classification (NCBI taxonomy): domain Eukaryota; kingdom Viridiplantae; phylum Streptophyta; class Magnoliopsida; order Santalales; family Viscaceae; genus Viscum; species Viscum album. The sequence continues at coordinate 648,161,186 of OY728126.1, read as the reverse complement.
CATTTTTTCACCCAAATAAACACTATGTGGGAATCCTTGATCCCGAGGGTTAGAGGGGCTATCCCACCCATTTTGGAATCAAACCGAAGGAGTTTCTTGGTGGTTTTAAGAAGGTTAATTATGATTAAGTCCCCCCTATTTTTGTGTGTGGATTTCTCCAGATATACTATTCCCTCTCTCCCACATTTCTAGATCTACATTTATTTCTAGTAGATCTAGGTTTTTTGGTGCCATATGTGATGATATTAAGGATTGTTAATAATAGGGAAAGACATCTATAATGGTTTTGGGGGATTGTTTTCCTAGATTTTTTGTGTGGTTTTTTGTGGGTCGATTTCTCTAGAATAGTAAAGGTACATGTCTTCTATATTGACTCAACATTGGTTGAACTAGAAGGATATTTCCAATTAATGGTATTTTCTTATACAAATTGGTGATTTAGATGAGAAAAATTAGTTCAAAATCTCATTGGTATTGTTTTGTGGTGTTTTTTTGAAAATGGGTTTTGTGGTGAAATATTCTTGTTGGTGGATTTTAAAATGTTTATTTTAATATCAGAATCATTGATTTTTTATGGAATTTTTTGAGAAAATGGGTTTATATAAAAAATGGAATACTTTATAGAAATGTTTTCCGACATGGATGATTCTTCAAGGGATTTATTGATTATGAAATGGTTATTGGAATGTTGTTGTGGCCTTAGTGTGTTATATGTTTGGTTATTTTATTTTCATGTTATGGTTGTGATTGAAATTATGTTATGTGGGTAAGGAGTATTACGATAATAGAGGATAGAGAGTGTATGGAAGGGCCACCACCAAGGATAAGTTGGTCGGAAGTACCACTTGATTGGGAAAGTAGTATGTGGATTTGGATGGGAAGATCTTCTAGGGATGTTTTCCTTGTTATGTGTGATATATAATATTGAAATATTTTTTACAATTGTGTGGTGGTGATATTGAATATGGTGTAGTTTTAGCTTTCCATTGTTTGACATGTCTTTGTAAATGTATGTTTGTCCGACTGTAATTATTGAACTAGATGTAGTTTTTTACAAAATATTTTATATAAATGATCTTCTGGTTATTTTATAGTGGCGTGTGTATATAATTCATTTGTGGAATTCCAACTGAGTAGTGTTACTCCCCACATCTTTGGCATGTTGTTGAATTTATAATTGATTTATTCTGGGACATAGGTAAGGGTAAATCATCCCTTTTTTATTTCATTTCTTAATGACTCTCTTGTGATTTGGTGGTTCTGAAATCATAGAGAATGTTTTGAAAAAATATAGTGTATCTTGATGAACTATGGGTCTCTTTCCTAGTCTTCGACTTGTTACTCTGATTTTTGTATGTTATGGTTTAGTTGAATTTGTTTTTGGGAATTTAATTTATTATTTTGGTTTTTTCTTGGTATTATATGGTTTTTGATTCTCTGTTAACATGTTTCATATTTTTTTGGTAATGAATTTATTTTATGGATGGATTGAATCAATATAAAATCATTCCAAAATTTATTATTGAGGCTATGGTAATTTATTTTTAACCATTGGTACCTTGGGAATGTCACATAAGGCCAATTAACACCTTACCACCTTCTCACGAAAATGAGGAAGGAGTGTGGCCTTACAAGTGGTATCAGTCTATTTGGTACATGGATTTCAAGTGAAATCTGTCTTTCGGTCCTTTGGCATTCATTGTTGGTCTTGTTGTTGACATTCGTTCTTAGACCATTCATTGATTCGAGATGGTACCAAGGCATAGGATTGTCATAACATAGAATGTATGACATAAAAAGATATATTAAACCCTTTTTTGATGAACATCATGTTACTATAGAGTTGTGTACATGTGTGTTTTATAGACACTTATACACAATGGTTTTATCGTTGACGTGGGGGTAGCCAATGAGATGTGCATGTAATGAATGGTATAAATGACTTCCCACTAGGATGCATATTTTACATCAGAATAATGATTTGTTTTATGAAATGAATATATGGATTTCTTGAAAATAATGGAATTATATCATATGTGTGGATTTGAAATGTGGATGGATGTGGTGTTTTGAAAATGGTTTCATTTTATAAACATTGTAGATTTTTTAGAATTGAGAATCATTGGAAATGTGATTTTGTGGAAATCCTGGATGTGATAGTACTTTTTAATTGAATATTAATTATAATTCATTTCGTAATACTGGTGTTGTAATTATGGTTGTTTTTGTGTTGATAAAAATGTCATCATGTAGGAATCATAAAGACTAATCAGAGCAGGATATAGAAAATGTGGTTGCACCTAAGCCATAGGTGAACCATCATCTTCTTCAAAGAATAGTTCAATAATTCTATGAAGTGGAAAGTGATAACAAAGAGGATGAACCAGAGCATGTGTATCATACGGTTCAATTTCAAAAAAACAATCCACCGATTTTTAGGGGAGATTTAGAGACAGAAAGGGTTAAATTATTGATTAAGAGAGTGAATATAATATTTTAGTTTTTTGGAACTTCGGCAGAGTTGAATGTGAATTTATCCACATACATATTAAATTATCTTTCCCTTTAGTTGTGTGATCTGGGAGTCCATGATGTTAGGGAATATATTGTGACATGGGATGGTTTTGAAAAATTGATTAATAAACAATCCTACCGTCACATGTTTAGAATTTAGAACAAAATAGATGTATTCTGTTTGAAGAATGAGTTGATTTAGATAACTGAATATGAAGCTACATTTATGAACACAGTGTTGTTTGGACATGAGTTGGAAGGTAGTATGTTGTTGATGGAAATAATTATTGAAGATGGGTTGATTCAGAATATTCATTCCAAGACAGTGATGATGTGTATCAATGTTTACATGGAATGGTTAATAAAGTAATAGCAGTTAAACATGATCTTTTGGGTCTACAGGTGGGGGAATTATGTCGGTACCCACTGGAAATGGTGGGAAAAATAACGTTGGGTTTAATATGAAGAGGTACACATATTTTCATTGTGGGTATAAGACTTAAAATCTGATTACAAGATCGGTGAGTCATCCACAAAAGCCTCAGAGTACGCCCGGATGTTTTCAGTGTGGCTCTATAGACACATCAAGTGGGATTTTACTGCACAACCTCTAGTATGTCATAAATTTCAGAAAATGGGACATCTTCTACATTATTTCAATAATGCTCTACGTTCAGGTGTTCTTAAAACTCCTCAGTTGTCGCATACATCCTATGACCCGACCAGATGGGGGAATAAATATAATCCTTATCAGTAGATTTGATTTACTCATGGTGATTCAATAAATACCATGACACCATATTAGGGTAATAAAGATCATAATGTGTTATTCAAGTAGTTTTTTAGAGCAGAATTTTTTGTGATGGATGATTAGTTGTAAACATCAAAAGTGTGAGGCATGTTTTTTTTGAATTCCCTGTTGATTAAATCTTTGATTGATATGGGTTCTTACGAATCTTTTTTTCTTCTTATGTAATTATTTTTCGAGTTCGAACTGTGGGTATGATTTATTAAATTTTCACATACCAAACACTTCTAAGTAAAAGAGTATGTCGAGCCATCCTATGTAGATAATATAGCTTATTTGTGGTCCACATTGAATTGAATGGGGTTTCTCAGTTCTTGAGAATGATGCTTATGATATTATCATGGGGATGGATTGGTTGGAATTGTTTAAGGCCCACATCGATTGTTATGTATTAATGGTTAGTTTTATGATTGAGGATGGAATTTACAATCTCCTTAGAGGAGAGAAGCATGAAATGTTTGGTGCAACATATTTGATAGCACCATCTATGGGAATGATATCATATCATTTGTTTGTGTGGTCATTGGAATCCATGGAAGGTGATGTGAAAAGTGCTCTTCAAGAAATTTTGGATTTTTTATGGATATGATAACAAAATAATTATCTGGGAATCCACTCATGAGAGGATAATAGTTTATGATTTATCTATTTTTGAGGACCATTCATATCCATCTTATGTCAGAAAAGATGGAACCATCAGAATTGAGGCTGATGAATTTTTAGTTAGAGGAGTTGGACAAAAAAGGTTTCATCCAGCCAAGCATGTCTCTTTGGGACATTCTAATTTTGTTTTTTAAAAATTATGAAGGAACCATGTGGTTATGTGTTGATTACCATATGTGGAATCATTTTTTGGTAATGAAAAGATATCCACATTCACAAATTGATGGCATGTTTTACTAGTCGAGGGGATCTCAGTGGTTCTTCAAGATTTGATAATGGTAAGGGTACCATCAGTTGGATGTGTGGAATAATGATACTCCCAAAACAGCATTGGGGTGTATATATGGCCATTATGAGTATGTGGTAATGTCCTTTGGTATACCGAATGAACCAGAAATGATCATGGATTTGATGAATTTAATATTTCAAAGATATATTGGATCTTTTTTGTGGAAATTTTTTTATATTCTGGTGTATTCATGGAAATTGGTGTCGCATGAGTAACACATAGTGATACTTTTGGTTATCATGAGAGATCATCAGTTGTATAATGAACTATCAAAGTGTTCCTTTTTGATACTAGAGGTATGCTTCCATGGCCATGTTATTTCTGAGAAGGGTGTTTTAGTCAATCCATAAAATAAAAAGGATACTATCTAATCGCAACCACTAATGAATATCTTTGAGATATAGATCATCCTAGTTATTGTTGGATATTATTGATGTTTTATTCAAGATTTCTAATGATTTCCCTCTCCAATGAAATATATGATAATGAAAAATGTTCCATTTCATTAGGATGACCAGTGTCAGAAATGTTTTTAATATCAAAAGGGTCTCCTATCATTATAACCAATATTTTTTTCTAGAACCAGTGAAAGTGTACATGGTGTATTGTGTTGTATCAAGATCAGGGCTTGGTTGTGTTATCATGAATTGGAATCGTGTTGTTTCATATGGCTCATGGGAGATAACTATTCATAATAAGATCTACCCAAAAACTAATTTGGAGTTTTTGGTACTGTTTTATCAATTAAAAATGTGGTGTCATTATATGTTTGTTCAGAAATTCATTGTGTTAACTGACCATATGAGTTTAAATCATATTTTCTCAAAAATATATTTGAACTATAGGTAAATTACGTTGATGTAGTATCTCCACATGTTTCATTTTGACATACTGTACACACTGGGTAAGGGAAGTTGGGTTGAAGATGCATTATGTCGGAAATCATATGATCATATTGTTCAATAGTCAAATGTTTAGTGGAAGCTTATATTATTTATAGACATCATGCAGTTGGAACATGTTGACCAGGGTGATTGATGGTTATTTTTTTAGGTTCCATTGGTTCCCCATATGGTTAGTTTTACTAAAGAGGCACATTCATCTGATTCTGAGTGAACGGAATTGAGGTCATAAATCAATGGTGGGAAGACCGTTGATATTTGGGAAATGAACAAAAAATGAATATGGTGTTTTCAGAATTAGATGCTTGTACAATTGTATTTTGCGGATAAAATTCATAGGGAATATCATTATTCCATGTGGGAATACCCTCCAGGAAATTTGAAAATATAAAAGGCATTTAAAACACAGTTTTGGTGGGTTGATATTAGAAGAATCTGGCTAATCTTGTTTTGAGATTCTGGACTTGTTTGAATTTCAAGGAAAATCATCCTCATCGAGCAAGAATTTTTGAATCTGTTCATATTCTAGCATAGTGTCGTAACAAATAGTAGTGGATATTTTTACAAGTCTCCCATGAATGTTTAGGATGCATGATTCAATATAGGTGATAGTGGATCAACTAACAATGTCAGCCTATTTCATCACAATTCGTGAATCTCATAGGGTGGTGAACCTATCCCAAATCTATATTTAGGATTCCATAAATAGGCATGATATTCCAGTGTGTATTTTATCAGATAGAGATATGGGGTTCTAATATCATTTTTTGATATCCTTTCTGCCAACCCTTGGTAGATAGTTGAATATGACCATGGTGTATCATCCTCAAACGGTTTTCTAATCATAGAGGACGATACATAATTTAGAGGATAAGATAAGGTCTAGTGTGATGAATTTTAGTGGTTCATGGGTGTATCAATTTACATTGTTCGATTTCTCCTTCAATAATATTTATCGGGATTCTGTGCATATGGCTCCATTTGAATCACCGTATGGACGATCATGTTGTTCTCTACTATGTTGGGTGGAAATGGGTGAAACATCAACGGTGATACCAATACGTGTCCAAGATACTTGGAAAATATAAAGATGACCAGAAAGAGGATGGAGATGGAACAGAGTTGTCAGAAATTGTATGCGGACCACTTTTGATGATCATTGTCAGTCAATGTAGGTGATCATTTTTTTTAGATCCTGTACAAGGTTGGGGAAACATAGGTTTGGAATGTAGTGTAAGTTATCTTCGCGGTATATTAGGACATTTTAGATACATGAGTATATTGGAGAGGTGTATTATTAGTTGGAATTGACGCAATGGTTTAGTGTGGTGAAAAATGCATTTCATATCTCATAGTTAAAAAAGTATCAGTTAGATTGTGACCATGTTATATGATGTGATCATGTTGAGCTGGAAATGGATGGTTATGTGGTGCATGTTCCAGTGAGGATTGTGGATAGGAAATAGAATGTTTTGTATTGAATGATCATTTGTATAGTTTGGGTTTAGGGATATCATGGTCAAATTAAGGAGGAGATCTGGGATGTTAAAAAGATATGATTGATAAATGTCTTGAGCTCTTTAGGAAATGAAATGGTTCTCCACATTCCAAGGATGGAGATTCAAATGATGGGGATGTTGTTGCACACTCAGATTGACGTATGAGACCTTTTTTATATGTTTTTATGTATATAAAGTTGTTAGGTAATTTTTGGGAGTGTTTAAGAGAGTTTGGAATAGTTTTGGAATGTTTTGGGGGCCTTTTGAAGGTTGCAATGTTTCGGAATGGTTAGGGGAACCCATTATAGAATCCCAACTAACCAGGTGATATGCCAGTGTTCAGACAATAACATCCACACGTATGGAGATTTTTTTTTAAACCATCCAATCTAACTGGGCATCCCGATAAAATTATTTAAGGAAATGGGGTTAGTCAAGATTTACCCTAACTCACTACTTTGTTCTCACATACAATCCCTACATAGTATTCCTTGTTCTCAAGGGATAGAGTGGTTATCCTACCCATTTTGGAAGCAAATCAAAGGGGTTTCTTGGGGTATTAAATTTTGTTTATCATGATTAAGTATCCCCACGTGGAATCATTTGGTTATCTATAGATATAATCAACCCTCTATCTTAAATTTCATGATCTACATCAGATTCCTGTATATCAAGGGTTTTTGTTGCCTTATGTTATGATATTTTGTCTTACTGATAACATGGAAGGGGGTCTAGAATGGTTTTTGTGGATCTTTTTCTTGGATTTTTTTGTGGTTTCATGTGGGTTGATTTCGCTAGAACCGTAAATGTAGCTGGATTTTCTCTTGACACAACATTGTTAGAACTAGAAGGTTTTTTCTTGTTAATTATACTTTATTTAATTAATTGATGATTTTGATTTGATAAATTGGTTATAAATCTATTTGGTAATATTTTCTCCTAATTTTGGGAAAAGTGGGTATTTAGGGTAAATGTTTTTGTTCTTGGATTTTGAAATGTTTATTTTAAAATCATAAACTCAAGTTGTATTATGTAAATGGTTTGAGAAAATGGTTTTCAATAAAATAGGATTAATTATTCAAATGTAATATGGAATGGTTGATGCTTGGAGGTATTTTTTTATTTTGAAAATGTTATTGTAATGTTGTTGTGGACTTGCTGTGTTATATGACTGTTTATTGACTTATACAAGTTATGGTTGTGATTGGAATGATTTGATGTGGGCCATAATAAAAACTATAAAAAGAGTATGATGATTGGATGGAAGAGATAACATCGAGGATAAGTGGGTGGGATGTACAACAATATTATAAAAGTAGTAAATGGGTTTCGACAGGAAGTTCCACCAGGGTTGTATGTCTTGTTATGTTTGATATGTAAGATTAAAATTATTTGTGATAATGTGTGGTGGTTATATTTATTATGGAGTTTTGGTGGAATTCACTTGTTTGACATGGCTTAGTAAGGATTTTTTTGGCTTCTAGAAATATTTGAACTATTTTATTTTTTATATAAACCATTTTATATAAACATGCTTACGATTATTTCTTTGTGGCGTGTGTAGGGATGTTATTTGGGTAAATATTACTAAGTATTTTTAAATACCCCTACTTTGGTACTTTGGTGCTTTTATAGATGTTGTAATCTAAGATACAAGTATGAGTGAAGAGTCTCATTTTTTAAGCAGTCCATCGTGATGCTCGAGTGTTTTGGTGGTGTTTGGAGCATGAATCATGTGACTGAGTTGTGGAGTGTGTCGTAGATTACTTTTGGTCTCTTGTATAGTATTCCTATTATTACTATTCTTATGTTTTGGTATGGTTTTTTTATATTTTTTTGGGGGTTTTTATTAATTTTATTGTTGTTTATTGGTGTTATATAGTTCAGTTTTCAATGTTAACATTCATCCTTTAGTTTTTTTGGAAATCACTTTTTTTATGGTTTTTTATCTTAAAGGAAAATTTTTCTGCAATTCATACTTGAATCCCTAAACATTTATTACCAAAATTTGTCACCTTGGAAACATTTCTTATGTTCATGTAACACCTCACATCCTTCTCATGCCAATAAGGAAGTGGTGGGGCATTACAAGTCATCTATACACTTTAATTATTAAATAAATAAATTTTTATGGAAGATATAAGTGATATATGTTATGATATTTATATGATCCCACATCCTAATGGATTTATAATTGTGAGTGAATTTTAATTTCGGTGTTCTGATGAGTCAAATTGTGAAATAAGACTAAAAATGGGGTTTTTAGAATTCAAATGTATTAAAAGTGTCCTTTGAGATAATGAATGGGGATCTATAGGTAGTTAAAGTGTTCAAATGAAATATATAGGATTATAGTAATGTTTTGTGAGTTTTTGAGTTTTCAATAAAGGTGGTATGGTTTGGTTTGTATAGGTTAGGATAAACAGTACGACACCTAGATAGGCATGAGTTTTTTAGTTAATTTTTTACTTTGAATAGATGAGTTTCACAATTAGAGGATTATTTGGGGAAACCTATGTGAGGTAAAATGAGAAATAATGTGAGGCTATGAAGGTCTTGAGGAAAAAACATAGGTTGTGTATAGTTTCAGGAAAACTGTGTGCCTTACTGGATAAGGGATGATGTTATGACAACACATTTGGCACATAGTTTTTCAAAACATATGGAAAACGCACACGAATATGGGGTATTTGATAGTAGGGGTCAGGATAGCTAACACATAGTAATTCCAATTGTGTATACAAAATGGTAAAGTGGTTTCCTTGGGTAGATCCATCCACAGGACTTCCACATAGATTAAAAAATCATGGGGCCAAATAGTGTGTTTTCCTATATTTCATTAAGAATGAGGAATTTTTCAAAAAATTACCCAACACGGTTTTCATCCACTCAACCACATTTGTCCTCCATTCAATGGGAATGATCGAGGGGTTTCCCACACTACTAAATCCTCTTATTTCACTTTTGTTTTTGTTGTTTTCATGGTTATATATTAGAATTTAAGAAGATTTCTCCCTCTCTTATGGTTTCCTTTAATATTCACGTTCATTTACTCTAATTTTGCAGTACCCCAGTTCTAGTTTTATTGAATATTACACTTGATCATTGTGGAATTATCACATTATTATGGGTATTTTGGGTGGATTGGGTTGATGAAATAACTTTATTGTAATTTTTATGTCATTATTTTGGGTTTTATTAAGTATTCCCACTCTCGTGAATTTCTATAGGGGTTTTCAAATATTTTAAATTAATAAGTTTATGAGTTGAAATCACCTTGTAGGGATATGGAGAAGAATGTTGTTTCGGTTATGTCAAGGGACATTTGTGAGGGGATTTCTTAGGTTTTGGTGTAGGACATTTCCGGAGTGAGTTTTCGTGGTATTATTACATGTTGGGTTTTGGTTAATCAATTAATTATATTTTTTATAATTATTAAATTTATATTGATTGGTGTGTGGATGAGACTTAGGTAATCGTGATGATATCTATTGAGTGATGATGATTTAGAGGTGACATGTACACAATTTGATAGGAACTTAATGATATGGAAATTAATTATAAATAATTATTTATGAGGTATGTGTTCTATGAGATTTTCCCATATTCATTATAATTGATTAATATGGAAATATAATTAAATTACATGGAACCATGTAATTTTTCCCCGTACCAGATTATTGAAATTGGTTGTGTACATAGATTAATATTTTGGACCTTCTACATGTCCCATTGGGTCCATTTTGATGTGTGACCATACCTATGGCCACCATTGGGGTTTGAAAACCATTAGAAATGGATTTTTTTCAATTATGTATTTATGATAATTATTATGAGGATATTGAAATGTTGTTAAATGTGTTCATTGGGTTATTACCCTAATTTGGAAGTAAATAGGGGAAACCTATATTTTGAAATAATTCTTAGTTTGAAGTGAGCATTTGAATTCAAGAAGAATTTAAATATGTATTAAAATAATTTAATATGTTTATTTGATTTTTTTGTATGGATATATATTAAATTTATTTCATGGTATATGAAGGCCTATGAAATTGATTGGATTTAAAATAATATGATCTATTATTAATGGGTTTGTTTTTGAATTTTCAATGAGAATGTTGGATTTTGGTGTTTATGACTTGTGAAAATGGGGTTAGGTTTTGTTTGATACATGTATTGAATTAATGTTCCTTTTGGACCAAGATAAATTTTTTGATTTTGAATGGAAATAGAAATGGTTTAAAGGGAAGTTTTACTGGCTAAATGGTGAGAAGAACATTTTAATGAATGTGTATTTGGGTAAAGATTGAAATAGTTTATTTTCAAATTTAGTTTTACATGATGTATGTAATGGACCCATGGAATGTTGAATTAATTGGTAATATTTGATAATATAATGTTTGGGGATGGTCATACATGCATTTTGATTCCTTATTTGATTCATCAACTAATGATCCATGTTTTATCACTTGTGAATAATGGTTTTGGAATGCGGAGTGATTATCTAATCCTTTGATTTTGGTAGTCCAAAATGATGCTTATGTCACCTCGACATACTGTAATTTTTTCAGTGATGGGATTACACTCTAAAACTCAAGGGTATGAAAAAGATGTCCCAAAACATGTTTTGGGTGGTCATAAATAGAGCTACAAGTCCTAATGGGTTGTTTGAAATAATCCTCTAGGTTTTTTGACATGTGACCTAATGGTTTGGATGGTTACACAAGGATTTCTGAGTCCATGTTGGACTTTTGGATTGATCGTCCATGTTTACCAACATATAAAATGTTGTTGGGATGTCCATACATGGTATACAAAATTTTGATTGGATATATAGATAGAGGATATCAGTTTTCCATCCAGTGACCACTGTGACATATTTCATTATTAATTGACCTTGGATGGGGGTGATTTTGTGGGAATGAGTGACATTGTGGACTAATGATGAACTGAGTGAATGTAAAACACACACACACACACACATCATTATTGAACTATGTTGACGATTTCGTATATATCACAAAAATTCACTAAATTCATCATTAATACAATCTTTGTACTGTTTGAATGAATCATATTGCTCTGAGTGGACGGTACTCCAAACATCATAAAAAATTATCTTATTACCAAAAACTAGAAAGTAATGAGATATGTTCTATAAAAAGGATTAAAAGTTATTAATGACATAAAAATTATAATAAATGACATATATAAATGGTATGTTCATTACCCATTAGTTTAATATTTTAATAAGTATTGGATGAATCCATTCCATAAAATCATAATAGAAAATTTAAGTTACTATTTTTTACAAGCACAGAGTTAAGTGTGTGGAGGGGGAGGAGAAGTAAAATAAGTGAATGGAGCTTCAGAGAAGAAGTTACCTCTTAATCAGGTAACTCTATTTGGGTTGTTAAGAAAGGATTCGAGGATTTTCATTCTTACCAAAGAGAGGATTTGTGGAGTAAGGGAGGTATTCTTAGAATTTTATTAGTCATGTATTTGGAAACTTATAGAGTTTTTAGTGGTGTGATTAAGTGGTAAAGGTTTTAGCCTTATATCGAGAAGGAATAAGACTAACTTGGAATTTTTGCAAACATGTTAGATTTACAGATGTTTTTACCTAAGAAATACATAACAAAACAACCAAAATAAATTACAGTGGTTTATATCTGAAATTTTTCCATATAATGGGTTTTTCACAATTGGATAGTTCATTTGGCCCGTAAGATCTAGATTTAGTCCTTAATTATGATTAAATTGTCCTTAATTTTACAAATTAAATTTAATCTATTTTACTAATTATTATGGTCAAAAATAAACGTTATATAATTAGAATCGAATTATTATAATATCTAATTTTTTTATATTTTTTGAAATTAAATTCATATAAATGGAAAAATTAGTATTAATGTTAATCCCACAGATGAGACATAATTACTTTTTTGAAGGAGAAAAATATTTAATTGTTGGTGAGGTTTTTATATAAAATTTTGAAGTGAAATTATTTATAATAAAATACATGGTATTAATAGATGAATAATTTATATATTGGTACCATAAAAAAATTAAATTATATTTTAGCATTAAAACATATTTAAATGGAAAGGAATTTATTAACTAGAAAACATTAATTTTTACTACTCATCCAAAAATTACATTTCTCAAAAAAATAAAAAAAATCACCCAATGATAATATCTGAATTCAACATTAAAAAATTATTATTATTTTATAATATAAAATCTCTATATGTGTCTAAAAATAGTATTATTATTCTTTCCTAGAAGGTCATGAAATGTTTTTTATTTGAGAAAATATTATTTTTAATCATATATAGTCTTTAGAAAAAATTAAATCATTTATTATCAATATTTTTTTTTCTAAAATACAATGATAAATAATATTTGAAATTTATTAGTTAATGTGAATTTTACTAAGAATAACGTCTAGATTATAATTATCTCATTTATATATTTATAATAGTCAAATTTAGTTCAAAAGAAACATCAGTATTTCATGTGACATATGATAGGTTGGTTTTTTTTGTTCCATACACCTTGTCGGTGTTTCATGTAACGTACGTGAAGTCCTATATGACATTAGTATTCTAGTAGAGCATGATAATGTTTATGTTCTGTGTATTTAATTATTATCATAGTGTTATGTGTAATGAAATCCAACCAAACACTTATAATATAAAAAAATGTTTCATTTGTAACATTAAATTATGTATATCACATGGGGTTAATTAATTTGAAAAATAATAATTCTCAAAAACTCAGTCTATTATATTGAGTTTATTTTTATTTTTTAAAAAATGTTCAGAAAAAATTTATGGGATTGAAATAACATTTTAATATTGATTTAGTGTGATTATATATTTGAAATGAGTTCTTGATAATGGAAAATTGTTGATTACATGTGGGCATTACATTTAGGATAGTAGTTCATGCGAATGAAATGGGTTTTCATGTTTGTTCATGATGCTTGGAATGTGTATGTTATTGTGATGATTTATGATAGATTTAAAATGGAAACTGAGAACAAAAGGATTATCCAGTATCTTGGTGGGGAAGCTAAAATAAGTATGTTTTTTTATTTGGCAAGTTCTAGGCATCATTTTTTATAGAAGGACTGATTCCGAAACACAAACATAACATGTTATACAATTGGAGGCCACTAGACATTTGGATGTGTTCACTTATAGTGGATCATGCAAGACAATTCCAAAGAATTTGAGTTATGTTTAGATACCACTAGAACATGGTATCTACTCCCCTCTAGTTGATCATTCACATTGATAATATGAGATTTTTGTTGTAGGATTTTGTTATTGATGAATGAGATTCCTATGGTACCAGTAGTCATAGTTAACTCTAAGAATTTACCATGGTGCTCAAATATAAAAATTTCTTTTATGATGTGGTTCTCACCATCGGTATGCGGTGGACGTTGTGTTCTTTTCAATTTTAAAATAATATTTATTTTAAATTTTTTAAATGATCTTATGAAAATGTTCACATTTATTTTTATTCTAATGTTGTAGTATCAAAAATTTATTTCAGGGTGGTATACTACTCATATTTGTCCCACAACATATATAAACCCTTGGGTGTATGTAGACATTGTTTTTCATTTCCCAGGTTAAGGCACGATGATCTATTGTGGTGATGATGGATCTAGTTTCAAGGATTCTTCTTATTTGAGGTGTTAGTGGTTGTGGCTTTATAGTGATGAATCGCTTATTGCATGGAGGTTTTTCTGCTATGGATTAGATTTTTCTCATTACATTATGGTATCGTAGATTTGGTTAAATCTGTAAAATTAAAAATTGAAAATTTGTTCTATATTTTTTTTAATGTTATCTTTTATAGGACGATGTTCTATTCTTATTAGTAGTTCATTATTAAATACATGGATTAAATAATTACCAACAATTTATTTCAATACCCATGGACTAGTGTCCCTCCCATAGTGAATCAGAATGCTCTTTAGTACATGTAACTAGTTTGGTTGAGTGTCCTGTTTGATGGATACCATATTAGATCATGAAAATTTGTTATCAGAAAAGGATTAAATATCTTTTTGGATCATGTGATTTGGTAAGAGTCATTATTGACTAGAGATATGAATTTTGGTGCTTGTGGTTCAGTTTGGGAGTTTAGTGCATTCCCAACACACCTCATGATATGACTCAGGTCACCATGGGATGTTTGGAATCTATATTAAATTATATACTAGTTGAGATATACCAGACGCATAGTATGAAAATACATTTCGTGGGGGTGATGTAGTTTTACATGGTTATATGTGATTTTGTTTTTATATATAGAAGTGTTTGGGAAATATTGTTATTGATGAAAATTTTCATAATTATTTTTTTTGTAATAATGGGTTCTGATTTGTACTTGTTGCATTTTTAGTGAGATGCCTCCCTGGTGACCTCTTGTGAATCCATAGTAAGAGGATAGAGAGATTTCTACCTCGTCAATTTATCATAATATAGTGTAAGATATGGTATGGTATATCCATGCTTTTGGTCCTAGAGTGGGGTCTGGTCTTACTAAGGATAGATAAGCCGAACCAGGTCACGAAAAGGACAAAGCTCTTCAGTCCCTCATGAAATGTCTCCTTCTATTTGGGGTGGGATGGATTTCCTGGATTTTGAGGATTGGATTAAAATTATTTTTGGGATGTTTTATTTTCCAAGATCTCTATAGGAGTTTATGATAAAGTGTGATTAATTCATGTTAGATGGCCCTATTACATATGTGGTGGGGCTCAGTGGTGCCTGATGGGAAAATGAGCGGATATTGTAGAATGATTTAAAAGTCATCTTAAAAGAGATATATTTTTATAAGAATAGGTCATTTTCTGAGTCTATAGTGTTTTTGGATCTTCACTAGGGATATCAGACTATGAGGGAATATTCGAACCACATTTCAATGTTGGTTTGATCTATACCAAAGGTAGTTTCAGATGAGAAGCTAAAGGATCATATGTTTTATATTGGGATATAATAAAAATTATGATTCCATGTCTTATTTTATAAGTTTAAGATTCATGGTGAGGTTGTTGATTATGATTTTATGGTAGATATTGAACATAGAGGTGAGTCAAGATTTTGTGGATCAATGATTGAACTTGTCTAGGGTAGTGGAAACTTATCTTTAAAGAAGAGGAAGATGGATGGGAAAGATAAGAAGATAGGTGGTAGTTTATGACATCTTTATATATTTTTTTGTTCTATGGATTTCCAGTTAGTTATATTTTGTGCCATGGGTGTGGGAAGGAAGGTAAAATATGGTTGGTGTGTTCATCTCTACATATACCTTTCCATCATTGTTGAACTATAGTGAACATTCAATGATTTTTTTAAAGTGGAATGCCCATATCAGGGTAGTGTAATATTTTTAGATATATATCGAATATCATCCTTGTGATAACCATCCATCAAATTGGGCTCTTGGTTCGGATGTTTTGGTGCTAATGAAATATTCTCTTTTAGGAATTGTCAATTCAAGAAACATCCATAGATTTGTAGTCATTCATTGGGTCAGGATGAGATGAGGCATAATTATATCATGGATCGAGTGCTAATTGAATCAGATACATGGACTATGATAGTTTTAGGTACTTTTCATATTATATCATTATTAGATATAGTTATGTTTGATATCGATTAATCTAATTCATTTATTTCTTCCCATATCATGAATGTGAAAAATAAATTCAACCAATCATACAAATTATGAGATTG
The DNA here is from genome assembly GCA_963277665.1 of Viscum album. NCBI lineage: Eukaryota > Viridiplantae > Streptophyta > Magnoliopsida > Santalales > Viscaceae > Viscum > Viscum album. The sequence goes on along the minus strand of OY728126.1, from coordinate 648,144,750 downwards.
ATTATATGACGCAACATGTTATGACGTGAGAGAAGTGTTCCAGGGGTCTATCATTCACACTCATCATATCAAGGGTCAATATGTAATGGGATTTACTTGTATTGTATGTGGACCACTTATACATGATCCTCCGTATGGATTGGTTTTTTCTTTTTCATGCACATATTGATTTCAATCGTAAGAGTGAATTTTTTTTGAACCATATGGGAATCAAAAGGGTTTTCAAGGGGAATCCAATCCTATTTTGTGATGTTATGGATTTTCCTTTCTATATATGGGAAATTTCATTGGTTTGGTCTCAGCACTCGTGTTGGTGGATGGTGATAGAAGACATTAGTCATGATTAACTCCTACGATTGATGAGTTTAAAGAGGTATTTATAGATTATTTATCAATTTTAACATTAGACCCTAATGTGGGGATCCTCATTGATTTTGAATTGAGATCACATCTAAAACATCTTCACTCATACTGTATGGACCCCATTTATTGGAGGGAGAAAATGGTATTGATGGATGATTTGTAATGAAAGCATTAATCCACCCAAGCCACTCATCATGGAAGACAAAAGGGTTTCTTGTTGAAAATGATGATTGAACTCTCCTATAGTGTATTTATTATAGGTAGTTATAAAAGTATTCAATCAATAATAAGTACCCTTTCCCTGTATAGATTCCATTTTTAATCAGCTTATGGGGATTGGTGTTTCTCCAATGATAAGATTGTATTTTCGGTATCAACATGTTAGAGTAAGGGTGTACGATGTTATGAAAAAATCCATCCAATATTGGTACAACCATTTTGAGTATTTTTTATGATTTTTTGTTTGATGAATTCTCCAACAATCCCCATGGATCTCGTTAATGGTTTATTACAGTAGTATCTTGATTCCATTATGGTGGTGTTCATAGATGGCATCATGGTCTACTTCGGGACCAATGGGAAGTATGAACAAAATTTAATGATTTTGTTGGGCACCCTTTTGAAACATTGCCTATTAGAAATTATTTTTCAGTTCACCTTCTATATTATAGGGTTGTAGTTTCTTTGTCTTTTGATCTCAAAACACATTTTTTTTACAAAAAATAAGAAGATCATTGGAGATATTTATTGGGATCAGGAAACTAATTTTTTTAAACATGATCATTTTGGGCCTAACAAGTTATTACATGTGGGGTTTTCAGAATTTATCTTAGATTTATTTGTCCGTTACTACACATACCTTGTTATGGGTAATTTTGGAATGCAGCCAAGAGTGTTGTTCTTCCTTTGAGTATCTTAAGCAGTAGTTGACCACATACATACTATTTATCATTTCATAATGTGGAAGGGGATAGATAGTCTGCTCTGATTAATTATGTATATTTCATGAGTGCGTGATGATGAAATATTATAATCTAGTAGAATTTGGTGCATTTCAACTCCATACAAATGAATATAATTACAAAACCCATGACCTAGAGTTAGTAGTGGTGATTCATGACCTAATGATATTATGTAATTAATATTTTGGGGGAGAATTATGAAATTTATTTTGGTCATACAATCATGAGAAAAAATTTCTCCAAGATTGACATAAATTTGAGATAGTTTCATTGTGTTGTGTACTTTCATGGCTTAGATTTCTATATCATCTCTACCACTAGGAGATGAAATGTGTTTGCAGATTCCATGAGAAAAAATGTTATAGTGAATGAATTGATGGAGTCTAAGAATGGGTGGACAATATTTGGTATTTTTTCTTAATGTCATCTCGAGAGTATGACGAAATGTAGAGGCATGTTATTGTCGAGTGTTTAGTTGACACCTTCCATTATAGAGCTGATTTGATAAGGGAAATTAGGTGATTATTTTTTCTTGTATTCAATTGAGTTCATAATTGTTATTAGTTTCTTTGTTAGTTATCATTATCTTTTAAGGGAGTTTTTCATATCAAGGGTCTCATCATGGTTTTGTTGTAACTATGGATGGTGGTGATTTAGGATAGACACCATTTTTAGTGGGACTTTTTTCCTAGTACCACCCTAATATTATGTGATGTGCATTAGCATTTTTTTTCTAGGTAAGAGGTGGGAAGAAATAGACATTGTATTAGGGTGTGATATGTCTTATCGATATAAATTAGTGAACCAAAGGCCCTCCCTTATTATTCTACAACTACAAATTCATACATAGTAGTGGGAAGATATCTATGTGCACATTATTGTTGGATTACCTTTTACACATCAGGGAAAAAATACAATTTTGTTAGTGAGTAACCATCTTACTAGATCATCCCACTTCATCCCAATTAGTGTTTCATCCAAGGCAGATGAGTTGGGATAGTTTTATATTCCGGAGATAGGGAGGCAACATGGTGTTTAATTAAAAAATGTTTCAAATAGAAACCCTCATATTACCTAATGATTTAGGAAGAACATAAGAAAGATATGGGGTCACAAGTTATGTTTATCATGACATACCGCCCTCATATGGATGGTTAGATAGAGAGATAAAAAAATAAATTATAAGTGATTATTTGGGAATTTGTGTAGGATTATAGGGATTCATTGGATAATAATTTGTGTTTGATCAATTTTTCATATAAATATAATTACTATTCATTAACGAATATTTCTCCCTTTGAGGTTCTTTATTATTAGCCACGTCAATCTAATTTTTATTGGACTGAGGTGGCTGAGACATAATTTTTTGGACTATGCCTTGTGTAGGAACCATTTGGTAAATCTATGTTGTTCAGGAGGAATTTTCTAACATAAAAAATTCTTAATAATTCTTATACTGATGAGAGGCTTTTTACTTTTGTAAGATCCCAGTTTTTGGAAGGGTAAGTTTTGTTTTGTTTTGGGTTGAACCCTTTTGCTTTTGTGGCTTTAAAAGGGTTCTTTAAAGAATGAGAGGCCTTTGCGGTGTTCCGGGTGCTCGGGGCATGGAATAAGGGAAGTCTGGGCAAAGAAGACCAAGGCACACGACCTCCGCAAGGTCAGCCAAATCGTGTGGCCTGCCCAGACTAAGTCGTGCGAACCTCCCTCCTCTGGACAGAAGCAAGCACACAGTTTTCACAAGGGTTTCCAAACTGTGAGGCTAAATCATGCGACTCTCCCTCCTCCGGGAAGTGGCGTGCACACGGTTTCTGCACGGTTTTCCATACCTCGCGGCTAAACCGTACGACCAATTAAAGTTGGAAAATTTACAAAATCGCCACTCCAGGATTTATAACCCCAACTCTAGATTTTCCTCTCTTTCTTCTCTCCTCACCATAATAACGAAACAATGCTCCCAAGGACTTCAAGAGATAAAACTCCTTCGATTCTATGGTGTTTTTGGTGTCGTTGGTTGGAGTTCGAAGCTCATGTTATGGATAATCTCCTCCTTGGTTCTTTTCTTGGTTTAGGGTTTGTTTCTTCTCTCCCTCTCATTATGAAACCCTAAAACCCTATCATTTCGGTGAGTTCTAGGTTGAAGCTCCAATGGTTGGTCGAATCGATGTCTAAGGACTCGATTGAGTGTTTGTTCAACCACAGATTCGAGGTAGGTGGTCTACGAGTTATATCCCATGGTTATTTAGGGTATTTTGGAATGTTAAAGTGCGTTCTTTCTTTCTTTTAGTTATGTTTTGAATAACCTAGGCATGTTGGCAATATTGATGTGTAAAATGGTAAATGGGAACCCTCACGATCCTCGTGAGATGTGTTGGGTTAGACTTGACCTAATTTAGGTCCATCCATGGGATGTGTCGGCATTCCCGAGTTTTGGGATTGATATTAAAAAAGTGAATTAGTTGAAATGAAATGTTTAGCCCTTGATAAAAATGTTGGAATGATTGGTTTAACTTGGAATAGAGGATAGGTGAGTCTCCTAGAGTTGGAAATAACCAAACGGTTATTTTGAATGGGTTAAATGGTTGATTCATGGAATGATGAACGGGTTAAATGGGTTAATCTGTAAAATGATTAATGACCATAATGGGATTGATTATGGGTCTACTGTTGAATGCGTAGTGATATAGTAATAACACATGGGAATTGGTTAAATGGATAAATGATGTTAAATATGATATGTTAATGGGTTAAGGTATGATGTTGATTCCCATGTGGGTGGTTGTGAATGGTGTTTTCGAAAGGGAAATGGTTGAATGGTTGATGGTTACATATATATATATATATATAATCATGTGCACATGGCTTGGTAGTGTGGGGTATGACTTGAGGATCTACGCCCACGATTCGAGTGAAGACAGATGCTCTAAACTCCACCCAAAATGCACAGGATAGGGAAGGGGACTGAGGGTCTATTCTCTTAATGGATGCATCGACCCGGACTGAGGCTTTGAGGTGAGTTTATGGTTGCTATGAGGGAGTTATTCCTAGTGATATTGGATAACTATGGGTTACCCTCTTGCATGTGATTGTTGGCCTTGGACCTATGTAACATAATGTATGTGATTAAGCCATTGAAATGTGATGAATTGGTAACTGATGATAATTGGTATAAATGGACGGTAATGGATGTTCCGATGGATTTGGCTAAGAATTGGTTAATGGAATATTAACTAATTAATTTTTAATTATCATTAATTTTCCTTTTGCATACACTACCTATTTATACTGGATATTTTGTAGACATCGTTGGTGGTGTCCTACTGAGTTGTACTCACACCCAGCTCGGGCTGCCGTTGGGTACCCGAGCAGACTTCATGTTTGCTGGTCAGGAGAAGGGAATGGGTCCTTGCTAGTTAGTGAGTGGACATGGGTAGCACTTGGTGGATGATCCGGACTTGGAGTCCGGACCATTTTGGGGGATTTGGTCATTTTCATTATTTTGGCTTTGTTTACATTTTCACATGTAGTATGACATGGCATATTTACTGTTGTAAATGTTGTTATACATGTTCCTTGGTTGTTGGTTATTCTTTCCGCTATTTGGTTTATTCTGTTGTGGCTTACTCTGATAAAAAGGGGGTATAGTCTCCCCATTTGACTACATAGACCCCCCCTTCTAGTCGGCATCCTTTGGCATATGTGGAGGTGAGCTTAAGGTCATGTAACCACCCGGATCAGAGAATCATTTTTGTGGCTTCAGGGTTGGGGAAATTACAAAGTGGTATCAGATGAGGTATTTCATCCCCTTCTCTATGGTCTTGTTATTTGGGTTTGGTAGCCAAGGGTTAAGGTGTGGCTGGCCATGGTAATGAGGTCGTTCTTGGGAGTAGCTAACCCATGTATGAGGGAAAACCCAAGTCACCCTGGGTGGGAAATTGATGTTCTTGGTTGTGTGTTGTTACAGTTGATGATATTTCACCACTGGATGATACACATGTGGTGTGATGTGACTATTTTATGATATTTGGATCATGGCCTTAACGACACGAGGATTTTCATTTATGCATCATTGTAGGCACCTAGGGAGCTAGGTGAAATGCATTGTATTACGCACACGCATGGGATAGGTGTGTGAGGCAGGAAAGTAGGGTGTATTATGCATTTCATGAAACCATGAAATATTGAGAAGAATGAAATGAAACAAGTGGGTAAATGATATTTAATGAAACCGAAGGGTTTGAAATGAAGTGGAAAATGTCGTGAAAAATGATGCGTGAGTTGGTGGTAGTGCATCATTGTTTACCCTATGTGGACCACTGCCCATGGTAGGGATGGTCTAGGTAGTGAGTTTGAGGTTTTAACATTGTTAAAAATGGGTTGTTGTATCTAGTAAAGTTATTTTGATGGAGTCATGAAATTTTAATGGTACACATTCTAAATCTTATCATTGGAATTGTAGAGAAATGCCACCACGACATCGATTGCTAGTTGGGAAATGAGAGGATGTTGCTGAGAATACTCCTCCAGTAGAGGAGCAGGAAAATGTGGTGATCAATGAAGGTGGAGAATACCTTTTCTGAGGGAACATGGATCACCTTATGTAGATTATGGATTGGGACCCAGGGAGGGGTGCACCAAGTATGTTTGAGCTGACCAGGGATTTCTAGCTGCAGCACCCTCCAACATTCACCAGAGAGGGTGGGCCAGAGGAAGGATAGTTCTGGATAGAGTCTTTCCAGATGATATTGGATCATCTAGAGACCACTGTCAATAAGCTGGTAAAGCTAGACTCTTATATTTTTTGTGTTCAGGCTAGGCAATGGTGGGACATTTAGGCTCAAATCGAGCAGGCTGAGGGAATGTCGTGGGGGGTTTTTCAGGAAATGTTTCTAGTGCATTTATACCCCGAGACTTTGAGGTAGGAGTGGGCTGCAGATTTTATGAGCCTGACTCAGGGATTGCTGTCGGTGATGGCCTAAGCTAGTCGCTTCACTAATTTGAGACGCTTCGTTCAAGTGTTAGTAGAGGGTGAGGCAGTGGTGGCAAGGAACTTTCAGGATGGATTGAGACATGAGATCAGGTCTCAAGTAAATATCTTCCGCCTGAATAGATTCACAGTGGTAGTAGATCAGGAACTGATCTCAGAAGGATACCTGAAGGGAGCTTCGGGTAGCAGGCTTGTGGTGCCGGTGGGGAAGACGAGCGGTGTAGCTACTCAGGGTTAGATGAGATTCCATGAGAGCTCACAGTACGGAGGTAGTTTACAAAGTGGCTGGATGAGAGGTTCATCCTCTCAGAGTGGGAATCACATGTTCTACTATTAGTGCGGTAGGTCATGGAATGTGGGTGGTCAGTGTCCTCAACCTCTAGTTGAGTGTCGTTAGTACGGAAGGATGGTACATGTGCAGAGGTTCTACAAGAATCCTCGGCAGGCATGGGAGTATGATGGAAGGAACTGGGTACCAAATACGGGAAGGGGAACAGTTTCCTCGTATCATGCAGGCAGTTGGAGCTCCACAGGCTGTACTGGCAGGGGCGGTGGACGTGGAACTCCTGGGCAAGATCGCTGATGCCAGCAGGGCAGTGTGGTGCACAGTATTCAGGCGGGAGCCCAGGGTAGAGGGGCATGTTAGCTCCAGGGAGTTCAGTTTGCACCTGGTGATGGCGAGGCTGGGCCATCGACTGTTTCGGGTACGATCCTAGTAGCTTCTACGTTTTCTAGTGCGTTGTTTGACACATGTGCCACAGACTCTTTTATCTCTTCTCAACTTGTGGTAGTGCTGGGTTTACATGTAGAGGGTGTGTGTGGAGTGATTTCAATTGAAACCCCTTTGGGAGTGCTAGTTGAGAATATCATGCAGTGCAATGAATGTGCCTTGGAAGTTGGTGGGTGTCATTTTCTTGTGGGACTTGTTCATTCTTGAGATTTCATTTTTTGACCTAATCTTGGGAATGGATTGGTTGGTGTTGTATCGAGCACACATAGACTATTATCCCCAAAGAGTATCGTTCAGGTCACATGAGGATGACGTTTATGTCCACCATGGAGAATGAGATGTTTGAGTAGGTCTTGCAGGACCGTTGGGTCAAAGTATGAGTGAACTCACGGCTCAAGTGGCATGTATCATGCTTGGTTATGATAAAAGTGGGGAACATATTGTTTTTCCTCATGTGGTGGATCAGTTTTCGGATGTGTTTCCTGAGGATTTCTCCTTGATACCACCCAAGAGGGATGTTGAGTTCACGATCGAGTTTCTACCGGGAGCGGAGCCAGATTCTATTCAGCCATACTAAATGGAACTGGTAGAACTCAAGTCACTGAAGGTATAGTTTGAGTAGTTGGAGCGTAAGGGGTTTATTCATCCTAGTACGTCTCCTTGGGGATCTCCTGTGCTTCTTGCGAAAAGGCCAATGGGTCATTAAGGTTGTGTGTTGACTATTTGAAGTTGAATCAGATGACAGAGAAAAATTGGTACACTCTTCCAAGAATAGTAACCTTTTTTACCAGTTGATGGGTGCATCAGTGTTTTCTAAGATTGATCTCAGGTCAAATTATCACCAGTTAAGAGTGAGCTCTTCTGACGTACCACAGACCACTTTCAGGAGTCGGTACGGGTTGTTTGAGTTTGTGGTAATTCCTTTCAAGTTGACCAATGAACCGATAGTGTTTATGCATTTGATGAACCGGCTCTTTCATCCCTATCCAGATCAAATTGTGGTTGTCTGTGTTGATGATATCTTAGTGTACTCGAAAACTCACAATGATCATGCCCTACATCTTGACATCGTCTTGGGTATTCTAAGAGAGCATCAGCTATACGCGAAGATATCAAAGTGTCAATTCTAGATAGGTGAGCTACATTTTCTAGGTCACATCATCTTGGAGGCAGGTGTGATAGTGTATCTAGAGAAAGTACATGCATTTTTTTTCTTGGGAGCACCCCAAGAGTGTTTCTGATGTTCGGTGTTTTATGGGTTTGTCCGGGTATTACCGAAGGGTCATTCAGGATTTCTCTCGCTTGGCATCTCCACTTTCAGGCTTGACCAAGAAGGGAATCAGGTTCGAGTGGTCTGAGGCTTGTGAGAACGCATTTCAAGAGTTGAAGAAGTGGTTGAAGACAACACCTATCCTAATCTTACCTGATCTAGGTAATAAATACGTCGTGTTTTGTGATGCGTCTGGAATTGGAATTTCTACTATGTTGATGCAGGATGAGCGGGTAGTGGCTTATGAGTCAGGAGAGTTGAGGCCCAATGAGGAGAACTATCCCACTCATGATCTTGAGTTGGCTACAGTGGTGTACACCTTGAAGTGTTGGATGCACTATCTATTGGGAGAACGGTTTACAGTGTTTACTGACCATAAGAGTTTGAAGTAAATCTTCTTGCAGTGGGATTTGAATCTTCGGCATTGAAGATGGGTTGAATATATCCAGTCTTTTGACTTCGAGTTGGTGTACACACCAGTAAAGGGAAACAATGTTGCTGATGCTCTGAGCATGAAGGGTCAGAATCAGGCAGTTCAGGAGTCCAGAACCGAGTGGAAGGTGATGAACTTGTTTGTAGAGACGCACCTGGAGGTGCAAGAGGAGAATGGTCAGGTCACTCTAGCATCCTTAATTATGGAGTTGATGCTCTTGATTCAAGTTATGGAAAGGTAGCTTAATGATCTGGAGTGTTTGAGCATGAAGGATTAGCGTAAAGGTGGGGATCTACCTTTGAGTTGGGCCATTGGCATAGACAGTGTTGTTCATGTTCGTGGTCGTGTGGTTGTTCTAAAGTGTGTACGAGAAGAGTTGATGTGTGATTACCATGAATCAAAGTGGGTAGTGCATCTTGGTTTGAACAATATGTTTCATGATCTCCGAAGGCATTTTTGGTGGCCTGGAATAAAGAAGGATGTTGAGGGCTTTGTGGCACGAGGCTTTCCATGTCAGCAGGTGAAAGCCGAGCATCAACTCCCAGGTGGTTTGATGCATCTGTTGCACATTCCATAATGAAAGTGGGATGTTGTAACGATGGATTTTGTCATGGGTCATCTAAGGAAGCCATGGAAGAATAATGTGATCTGGGTAGTTGTGGATCGGTTAACGAAAGTGGATCATTTATTACCGATTCAGGTGAGCTTTACAATCAACCAGTTGGGTGAGTTGTATGTTCGAGAATTAGTGTGGTTGCATGGGGTGTCGTGGAACATAGTTTCGGACCGAGATCTGCATTTCACATTGTGTTTCTGGCAAGGGTTGTCGATGGTGCTCAATACACAGGTGTTTTTGAGTATAACTTTCCACCCGCAGACAGACAGGCAGTCGGAACGTATGATCCAAGTATTGCAAGACATGTTAAGAGCTTCTGTCATGGACTTTTGTGGTTCTTGGGAGAGACACCTATCGTTAGTTGAGTTTTTATAAAACAACAGTTTTTAGGATACGATTCATATGACACTGTTTGAGGCACTTTACGGGAGACCTTGTAGATCTCCATTGTGTTGGCTAGAGGCTGGTGAATCTAAGTTGATGGGGCTAAGTCTCGTGCATGAGACTTAAGAAAGAGTTAAGTAGGTCAGGAAGCGAATGGATACAGCTTAAATGAGGAAGAAGTCATATGAATATCGTAGGCATAGACCTCTTGAGTTTGGGGTGGGTGATAATGTATTCCTTTGGGTGTTGCCATGTTTGGGTCACCGTCGCATTTGAAAGCAGGGTAGGTTGGTTCCCAGGTATGTGGGACCTTTTGAGATTGTGGAGAGGATCAGACCAGTGGCTTACCGATTGCCTCTTCCACAGCACTATGGTGGGATGCATGATGTGTTTCATGTGTCACAGCTTCGATGGTATCACCCTGACCCATGTCACATGGTTTATGTTGAAAATGTAGAGCTTGAGGGTGATGCGTCTTTTGAGGAGCATCTGGTTCGTGTGGTGTACCACAGTGAGAAGGTCATGCGAGGAAATTTTGTGCAATTAGTGCGAGTATTATGGAAGCATGGGGATTTTCATGAAGAAACATGGGATCGATAGTCAGATATGCGGGCTCAGTGGCCCAAATTCTTCACTTCAATAGAGTAGTGAGGCTTGGAAACACGGCTCGAGGACGAGCCATTATAAGGTTTTTTGGAAAGAAATGTTTTTTGTGTTTTTGGTTGAACACATTTGTTATTGAGGCATTAAAAGGATTCTTGAAAACATGAGAGGACATGGGGTTTTTCTGGGGTCTCGGGTCACAGAAGAAGGGAAGTCTAGGAAAAGCAGACCAAGGTGCACGACCTGTGCATATTAAGCCAAACCGTGCAGCCTACCCAGACTAAGATGTGTGAACCTCCCTCCTCTGGATAGAAGTGAGCACACTGTTTGCGGACGGGTTTCCAAACCATGCGGCTAAATCATGCAACTCTACCTCTTCATGTCAGAGGCGTGCGCATGGTTTGTGCACGGTTTTCCAAACCGTGCGGCAACTTAATGTTTGAAAATTTACAAAATTTCCACTCCAGGATTTATAACCCCAACTCGGGATTTTACTCTTTTACTCCTCTCCTCACCATAAGCACAAACCAATGCTCCCAAGGACTTCAAGAGATCAAAATCCTTTGATTTTAAGGAATTTTTGGTGCTGTTGGTTGCGGATCGATGCTCCGGGTATGGCTAATATCCTCCTTGGTTATTTTCCAGGTTTAGGGTTTGTGTCTTCTCTCCCTCTCATTCTGAAACCCTAAAACCCTATCTTTTGGGTGAGTTCTAGGTTGAAGCTCCAAGGATTTCTCAAATAGAGGTCTAAGGACTCGATTGAGGGTGTGTTCAACCATGAATCCGAGGTAGGTGGTCTACAACTTATATCCCATGGTTATTTAGGGTATTTGTGCATGTTAAAGTGTGTTCTTTATTTCCTTTGGTTATTTTTTGAATAACCTAGGCATGTTGGAAATATTGATGTGTAAAATGGTAAATGGGAACCCTCAAAATCCCCGTGGGATGTGTTGTGTTAAACTTGACCTAATTTAGGGCCATCCATGGGATGTGTCGGGTTTCCCGGGTTTGGGGATTGATAATGAAGAAGTGAATTTATTGAAATGAAATGTGTTTCCCTTTGATAAACATTTTGGAATGATTGGTTGAACATGGAATAAAAGTTAGGTGAGGCACCTAGACATGGAAATAAACAAAGGGTTATTTGGAATTGGTTAACTGGTTGATTCACGAAATGATGAATGGGTTAAATGGGTTAATGTGTAAAATGATTAAAGACTATAATGGGATAGATTATGGGTCTAGTGTTGAATTATTAGTGAGATAGGAATAACACATTTGAATTAGTAAAATGGATAAATGATGATAAAAGTGATTTGTTAATGGGTTAAGGCATGATGTGGATTCCCATGTTGGTTGTTGTGAATGGTGTTTTAAAAAGGTAAATGGTTGAATGGTAGATGGTTAAATATATATAAGAATGTGCACATAGCATGGTAGAGTGGGGTATGACTTGAGGATCTACGCCCAAGGGTCGAGCGAAGACTCATGCTCTAAAATCCATCCTAAATGAACTGGTTAGGAAAGGGGACTGAGGGTCTATTCTCCTAACGGTTGCATCCATCCAGACTGAGGCTTCGAGGTGAGTTTATAGTTTCTATGAGAGAGTTAGTTCGTGTGATATAGGATAACGATGGGTTACCCTCTTTCATATGATTGTTGTCCTTAGACCCATGTAACATAATGTATGTGATTAACCCATGGAAATGAGATGAATTGTTAACTGGTGATAATTGGTATAAATGGATTGTAATTGAAGTGGTCATGGATTTGGCTAAGAATTGGTTAATGGAATCTTAACTAATTAATTGTTAATTATCATTCATTTTCCTTTTTCGTACACTACCTTTTTATACTAGATATTTTGTAGACACCGTTGGTGGTGGCCTCCTGTGTTTTACTCACACCCTGCTCGGGCCGCCGATGGGTACCCGAGAAGACTTCATGTTTGTAGGTCAGAAGAAGGGAAAGGGTCCTTACTTATTAGTGAGTGGACATGGGTAGCACTTGGTGGAGGATCCAGACTTAGAGTTGGGACCATTTTGGGGGATTTGGCCATTGTCTTTATTTTGGATTTGTTCAATTTTCCACTTATAGAATGACATTCCATATTTGTTGTTGGAAATGTTTTTATATATGTTACTTGGATGTTGGTTATTGTTTCCTATATTAGTTTTATCCTATTGTGGATTACTCTAATAAAAAGGTGGTATAGTCTCCCCATTTTACTATATAGACCCCCACTGCTAGTCTGCAGCCATTGGGATACAGGGAGGCATGCTTAAGGTCAAGTACCCACCCGGATCGGAGCACCGATTTAGTGGATTACTATTTGGGAACGTTACAACTTTGGAGATATATATGGGTTACACGGTGTCCCTAATATTAGATCCTCATTTTGGCCTCTATCATTATGGGATTCAATGAATGTTAACACATATGTATGTTTGAAAATTTGAGATCTCCGGGAGGGTTGGTATTTTGGTATTACAGGTGGCCTTTCCATCACAGTTAACATCAATTCATGACGTATTCCATGTATAACATATAAAAAAGTCTAATCTTGGTCAATATCATGTGCAGAATATTGATGAGTTAGAGTCAGAGCATAATCTCTCTGTGATCAATCATCTAGTGCCGATTGTGGATTCGTATGAGAAAGTTCCATGTGGTATGTTCATAATGTTGGTCCAAGTTATTTTGGATCCTTTTAATGATTATAATAAGGCGTTGGAGTGAAAATAATTGGTTGATGTGGAGTATCCATTATTTTCCCCGAATTAGACTTTCAAATGACTTTCTAGGAGGTGAATGTTTCATTGAGGGGTGACTTTTCACATATGTTATTTTATTTTAAGTTATTCCCTAATTTAATTTGTTTGTTATAATTATCCATTAGTTTTCTAGAATTTTTTATAAAAAATGAATATTTGGTCTCAGTAGTCAAGTGGCTCAAATTTGAAGCATGGTTAAGGTAAAATATGTGCTAGCCAAGGGAAAACTCTACACCGTGGATAGTGGCACTCCCTATGACACATAAACATCTACCTAGTAATTATACCTCCATATATAAACTATTTGGACTTATTGATCATGGATAGGGAGTGATGCACGGTTAAGACATGGTTTGAAAAACCGTGCGGGGCAACATTGTGACCTGTCCAGGTCATTAAAATTTTGAAATTTACTCTATTTATCTCTTTATATTTAATTGTAAATAAACTAAAATTTGGGAAAAATTGAATTTTTATCCCAAATAGCTTCATAAAATCCCTTAGGGACAACTAGAACACATATATTTTTTTTGTGTTTGGACTTATATCTCCTTGTAATCATCATGTATGTCTCATTTCACAAGATTTATTACTTCATAAAGGGTTTATCAACCACCCTCTTTGGGTTCTTCTTTTCTAGAAGGTTTTATAACAAAAAAATGGTTCAAACATGTGTTTTTGGTTGAAATATTGATGTTTTAGGTTTGATCATTCCTTTATAGGGTTCATTTGATGTGCGGTATTGGGTTTCCATAGGATTTCAAATGTTTCCTTGTATGGGGTAGTGGGTTCCAAGTGTTTACATTTTATTATGAATTTAGTGTGCTTTCATGGTTTCATTAATGTGTTATATGGATTCTGTTCATGGTGTGAAATGTGTTTTAAATGATATTTATAGTGCCTCTTGAATGGAAGATAATTTTATAAATTAATTTTATTTGGTTTCATGTGTGGTTATTTTTATTCCATATAAATGTGTTCCATGGATTGTGTGAAAGATTTAAAACATGTTTTAGAGAGGGCTTTGAGTTACATATCCGAGTAATGAGTTATTTTCTATATGAAACGTGGTTTTTGTATGTATAAATTATCATTATTTTCTTAAATCATCTATAGGGTGTTTTTAATTTATGTAAAACACATTTTAATATGTATTGTGTGTCATAATGTGTTTGAAAGGGTATCTTCATTTGGAAAAATGGTGGATTACATGATATCCTTTATCTTGGTATGGATATTCTTATAAATGAAATTGTTTTTCATGTGTTTTCATCAATCATAGAATGTGTATGTAAAATTGATGATTTATTTAACATGTATCCTAGAAAAATGGAACTACGAGAATCTCGTGTATTTTTGTGGGAGAGATGGAACTAGAATTTTTGTTTTTTCAGTGACTTTGAGGCCCGGTTTCCTATAGTAGAATTGATGGTACAAGCATAACTAATCATGAAATATGAATAGATTCCACTATAAAATTTGATTACAACCCTTGTAGTGGATCATGAATGAGGACTCTGTGGGTTTTGGATTATTTTTGAAGACCACTAGATCATGGGATATACTACCCTCTAGTGGTTAGGCACAAGGACAATATGAGTTTTGGTTGGAATATATTATCACCAAGGATCTAGGATACTAGGGTTCCACTAATGATAGTTATATATAAGGATTTCCCAATGTTCACTCATGTTTCATGGTTCACTATGATGTGGTTCTCACCATTGGTATGTGGATGAAATTGTGTATTTTGTAGTTTTAATGTAATGTTCTTTTGAGATTGGTTTCTCTTAAAAATGATTTTCAGTAAATGTTTTTTTAAATGGGTTCAAATGTTCTTATTGAAATTCGATTATTGATTTCAATTATATTATTATAAAATTGAATTTTTCTTTTGGTGTGGCATCCTGCTGGGAATTTGCTCAAACCCTTCACACACCCTTAGGTGTATTTAGTCATTTTTTTATATGACCCAGTTGACGGACATATATTCTATAGTGGTGTTGGGGGATCTTATTTATATAATTCTTCATATTAAATGTCTTTTTGGTGAGAGCTTGAGTTTGATAGTCCACTCTATGTAGGGAGGTTTTTGTGTTGTCAAATTGTTATTACCCTCTATGTTTTTGTATCTTTGATTTAGATAAAGATGTAAACTGTGGAATCTGGATATTATATTAAAAAATATTTGTTAAGGTTAATTATTATATGATGATATATTAATAATTTTGGTTGTTCATTGTTTAATAGATTTGCGAACTTGTTCCCGCAAGTGTATTATAGATAATGAGGAACTAGTTTGTAGCCATTGGGGATAAAAAATTCCCTACGGGCTATTTCTCGGATTGTTTTGGGTGTCAGGTTGGATGGCACCACATCATGGTTCCTGATAGTTTTTAATTTCTTGCATCCTATCAAACATTAATTTTTAAATAAATTTCATAGTGTTATAGTAATACAAATATTCATTTTATAATATCATTAGAAATGAAATGATATGGACCAAACAAAATGAAATTATGTTAATACCCCACTTACCTCGAGGGATGATCTATCACATACATTCTGTAAAAACCTATAAAAGAAATATATATTTAATAATTATATTTCTCAGAAAATATTTCATTCTGTTTCAAAATTAAACTTTTTATTTACTTCTTCACAAAAATTATTTAATTAATTTAATTTATAATCCCTTGTCAATTGTTTTTTGACAATTATATATTAATCCCCAAATTATATTTTTCGAAAAAATGTAGTAAAATAGGTTATGATTTCATCGTCTCCTTAAATATAATCATGAAATTATTATTATTTTTATTAATTAGATATTGATTGGGAACCCTCTATGAATACTAGTAATAGAATTATGAAATTCATCATTCATGTAGATGGTTAGATCTGGTTATGAATGATAACTCTTCCATATTCTAATAATAAAAGGAAATTACTTATATGTAATTTATTATGATTATTACATTAGGTATATATTTTTTTAATACCATATTATTTATTTAATTTCATCCTTATGAATACCCATGTGAGGCTGTATTAAAAGATGAATGTTCTCAGTACATCACGATTTTTATTCCAGATGTAATGAATGTGAAACATTTTCATCATCCATCATATAGGACTGTATAAATATGGATGATATAATATAAGTATAGAATTAAAAATTTCTCATGAATATAACACACACACACACATATATTAAATATATTATTACAACTATCTATGAATGATGGTGATATAATGTGAAACACATTACTTCATGGTGATGGTAGTACACACGTACATATGAGTGATAATTTAATTTATCATTAGTTGAATATCGATATAAATAATTTATTTTAAAATAATATAATAATAGATAACTAAATATAACCTATGTATTTTTCTATATTTTTTATGTTTGAGTTATATTTAATCAAATTTTAATAATTAATAATATAAAATAACTTAATTAATATTTATAAATTAATGATGTGAATATCCTTTTTAATAGACCTTATGATTTATACATTAGAAATTATGAGAGAGAATAGACTCTATTCCACGTGGAATGTGGTTGTTAAAATATTTATATTGTTTATTGTTCATATATATCTCTCATATTGTTAAGGAAGGGTAGGAGAGATGGTGGGAATCAATTATTAAGGAGTGTTCCATACTACTGTATAAATATATATATATAATTTAATAAATATCATATTCATTTATTGTGGAAAAAATTGAAATTATTTAAAAAGATGGAAATTTAAACTTCTATAATCATATATCCAATAAATTTTAGACTTTTATGTGGTATTAAAGTCCTTATATTTCTATTCAGCCACCTTGTTATCACTTTTTTCAATTTTACATATGTAACACTTTTTTTACTCATTAATGGTAATAAATTAACAAATATAGAGATATGTGAAATAAAAATGGATCATGGATGATATTTAATATAATTTCCTATCCTAGTTGACCTCTATATTTTTTGTAATATTTTAATTATTAAAATAATATAATATATAATAAAATACAATAAAAATAATTTATTATAATATAGATTTAATTTTACATCAATGACATCATGAAATCAATGAAATGGTAATTTCAATAATTTTACCATTAATTTTACATTTTCAATACATATTAAATTATTTTAATACTGAAATTCTTCTAAATCATATTAGTTTAATTTATAAAAAAAATATAATATTATTTCGGTACTATATTCATAAGCAATGTATCATCATTGAATAAGAATTTAATATATATATATATATATATATAATAACTAAAAATTATACCTATATTTGAAAATTTAAATAATTAAATTAACCATAAAAGTGAATATTTATTACTGATAAAAACTTCTTTTTCTCCCATTGAAATTTTATTTGAAATATAAAATGAATCAAAGTGACATTTTTTGTTTATTATTTAAATAAAATAATATATAGGTTATAAATTAAGGTATGTGGCATAAAATTTAGAAAAAAAATAAATTTTAGGGTTATTATTGAAACACACTTATCAAATAAAAAGAATACATGTTTTAAGTTGATTTCATAACTTAACACGATGTTTTAATCTATTTTTCCCCTTTTAAGTGAGAAATATTTACCATGGTTACAACTAATAATGAGTAAAATGAAGAGCAAAATATTTACCCAATGTAAATATATAATTTCCCAATATTGAATAATTTTTTTAATATTTAATTTATTGAAGTATTTGAAATCAATTTTATTATATAGTAATATAACATAAAAAATATTTTAAAAAAATTATATTTTTGTAACTATAAAAATGATATTAAATAGGAATAAAATATATTTTACATTAATGTAGAATTATTTTGGTTATTAATAATAAAATGTATATAAAGTTACTTTATAAATAAATTATTAATGAAAATATTAATTTTAAATTACACAACGTATTGAAAATAAATGACTATTTTTCAAAAAAACATAATATTTCACTCATCCCTCTGTATTCAAGCATTTTAGAAGAATAAAAAAAATTAACATAAAAATAATGATTAAATTATGATAAAATGTTTTTGTTAATTTTATCAAATTCAAAAACAAAATGTGTTAAAAATTAATTATAATATTCCTGCACAAAATGTTTTATGAAAGTAGATTTTGGGAAGATAAAATAACATTACTAAACATTGGGTGATTATTTTCTTATGAATTTATAATTTTTTTCATGGAAATATCACATATGTTTATATATATCAAGATGAATTTTCTCTTATTTATACACATCAATGAAATGGATATGATAAAATATCCATTCTATATTATTGATAATATATGTAAACTATTGTTTTTCAAGAAAGTTATCAAAAAATTAAAATTCAATAAAGATAAATATACTATCAATTCATTGGTTGTTATAAATTTAATAAATAGTGATCCATTATAATATATATATATATATATATAATCATATTTTTTCCACTATATAATTACAATCTTTTATGTTCTATTAAATAAAGGTGTACAAATCTGATTATTTTGAAGTTGGATGGACAACAAGATCCCAAATAATATATTTGTTGTAGCATGCTCATATATTACGAATATCAATGATTAAAAACCACATGATTTGTTCCATTTCCATTAACCATGAAATATATATTTTTACACCATAAATTCAATAATTTTTTCTTAATGAATATCCATTTTGGGGTTTACCCACTATAATACTCCTCCTATAAATGATATTTTAAAGTTGATATAGTGATATAACATTTATATTTTTATGAAGGTGAGATATTAATAAAATTGTTTTACCTCATTCCTAAGGATGATGTCACTAAGATCTTATAACTTGTAGAAAATATAGTAGAAAAAAGTACAATTTATATATTATTATAATTAAATCAACTAGAATAGTTTTAGTTATGATTTGTACCATTTCTATAGGGGAACACATACTCAAACACACTAATGTGAGCCATTTCACTACTATATAATTTTTATGAGTGAGTAGTAATAATGTAAATTACATCATCTAAAACAATTTTCCTCAAGAATAATTCCACCATAATCATATTATTATATTTAACAGTAATTAATTTTAGTTAAAACATTACTAGGATTAATTTTTTTGGATCCCTACATCGAAGAGATAACAACTTATGAAATTACCATTGGTATAGAAAAGTTATTAAAACTCCTTGATCAGGTAGATTTTTATATTTCAAGTGTGATATTTTATCTTGTAAATAGGTACGGTTTTTCTATATTAATGAGTCATACATAAAGTGGATGATGATGGTAAAAAAAAATATAGCTAGTTTTCCATCAGGATAATTAATATATGTTCATATATAGTTTGGGATTCATAAATTGGTCCTCCATTTGTTGATAAGGACATATAGGAATTCCATATAATGAGCATAGGTTTTTATATATTGAAATATTGGTCATTAGTTGAATTATATTCAAATAGTACCACAATATATTTTAGTATATATCAAACGACACGACTAGTTATAAAATAAAATATTGTACTTTTTAGGGATATTTTTGTGAATAATCATATGTTGTTCATGTATTTACTATGAGAAGGATGAGCTATGTTATTAAAAATAAAATGATAAATAATGATTTTTAGTAATGATCATTCATATATAAAAATTTAAAAAAACATCATGATTTTATAGAAGAAAACATAATGATGGATTTTATGTTTCACAATATTTATTATTTAATACTTATAATTCAATTATGAGAGTTTAATTACCTAATTGGTTAATGGTTATATTGAACGAGAAGTCCATAATCTTCAAGATATAGTTAATCATTTATATTTTTTATGACATAAAAATTTTTAATAAAAAAACTATAATAAAAATACGATTTTTATCATATAGTATCTTATAGTTACCCATTTTTATATTCATCAGTTTAAAAATAGATTTTACACATAGAATGTTAATTTCCTGGGTTCGATACCTCAATGAACGGAGTGGATTCTAATTCTATGGATTTTCAGGTTGTGATAGACAATGTTCCACCTATGAGTGTTTGAGGTTTATAATTTTTTTATGATAGTGGAAAGATCATATATTAGTGTCATATTTTGTTTGAGATATATCCTTATTCAACAAATTCAAAAGGTGGTTTATTATATATTTCAGGTTACGTTATACAAATGTCATAATGTATAAAATTAAATGAATAAACACATACTGTGTGACATGGTAACGGATAATATATATATATAATCCACAAATTCAATTAGTTATTTAATAGTATATGATGCATTAATATCATATATTGTGTAATAACAGTTAATAATATCATAATAATACCCTAGGAGATGGAATGTTTTAAAATGATTTTTATTTCCCTTTAAATTTTTCAATTATTAACAAACATTTGATATACTCAATTGATCATGATAATTATATTGGTACAAAAGATAAAGTGAATATAAACTTATTCAATACTAAAATGTTAAATCTCATTTGATTAAATAATAAAAATACACATAGTGCTTCCCAATGCGCTATATAAAGATGGTGTTGGAGTTGAAATGGTCCTTCCATGCTGGTGAAACCCTCATAATATTTCTTATAATACTCCCCTCAACATTGATGCCTTTCCATTGTGATTTACATTTATATAATAGGAATTTTAAAAAATTCCAACAAAGAGTTTAGATTTTTAGATTACAACATTGATAAACTTGAATTGATTTTTTCATTTTTCATTTTAAATTTTTTTAAAAACATTGATTGAAGGTTGTGTTAGAAGAATTATTTGATTCAATGAACATGTTCTTGATTTTAATATATGGTCATATTTTATAATTCATTGAATAGAAAGACTGGGTTTGTTGATTATAATTCCATTCTCTATATATATTATTCCTTATTTATCATTATTAATTTATTATTGGTATTAGATATTTTCCATGCCGTAAAATTACCTACATCATGATTAATATGATGAAACTCAATATTTAATATCATATATCATATTCTATGATATATTTATCTATTTTATTGTTGATATTATCATTAGTCTTTGTAAATATGATATTCATATTCAATATATCTTATTTCAAAATAATAGATATCTTAAATATCTCTATATCTTTTATTATGTTTTCTAAAATAAATATATATGTTCAAATTTAATCATTTTAGTTTTTTACTTTCCTTGACTCTGATATGGGTCATTTAAGATCTAATAGCATCTATTTCATAACCTAAAACAAATCCATGGATCATAGTTGTGATATTATATATATCATAAAATAAAACCTCTATGTTGTATAAGGCTATATCACATAAAATGGATATCAGTCACAAAATATGGTTGATTGTATCCCATAGTCAATCATATACTATGGAACCCTATCCTAATATTTTTTATAATATCATTAATTATGATATTTTTATACAATCTAATTAGATATATTATGAAATTATTAATTTTTTAAAAAATTAACATTAAATAATGATAGAAATGTTTTAAAATTATTATAAATTATAGTAAAATGTGTTTCTAGATATTTATATAAAAAAGGAAGTGTTCATTGTTTATTTAAATAAAAAATTTTGGAAATAAATTTTTTACTAATGAGTTATTTAATATTTATATAATAATAAATCTACTAAAATATTATCTTATACATTCATTCATGTACACCCTCCTATGACACACCAAATATAAGGCCTAGATTTATAAAGTATTACAAAAATTTGATTGCTGTAATAATGTATTAATGTAAACTTAGACTGTGAATATAGTGAAAAAATTAATTTTTTATAGATTTATTAATAGTTTAAATATTTAGGTAAAATATAATTATATTAATATCCTAATTTGGAAAAATATATACCAATTTTTTTGTAATTTAATAAATGTTTATTAATTTATAATAGAGATTTTTAAATCTATTTCATATTTCTAAAATATGAAGGGTTTTATTTTACAAAAATGAAATATGAAAAATATGATGTATTTATTATATTAAATAGAATATTTAATGGGTATATCTTCCAAAAATAAATCATAAGGTGTTGTTAATTTCATCATTTGTTATGTTTCCCTGAATGTGTGACTCATATCTTTATTTAATTATTGTTTATTTCATTATTTTTTTCAGTCAGAATTATTGAATATAAACTATAATATCATGTATTATAAAATATTTTTTTCTTTAATTGATCAAATTCTATATTAAATATTCATATTTTCATTTAAGGAGTTATATTCCATGTTTGATAACTAAATTAGTTTTCATATACCATAACTCGTGTATTTTTCAGTTTTTTAAATGTTATAAATCAATATTATTTATACGTTTTCTCATAAGATAATAATTGTATTCCAAAACAATTATTTATAATTTTATATACATGTAAAGGGAACACATGAGAGTATATTGTTTCTTTTAGTCCCTTATATAAAAAAACTACTTATTAGACTCCTTACAAAGTGAACAATAGTTAGTAACTCAATAATAACATTGACTAGTTTCAAGAAATATATTATTTCTAATTGTATTTGATATATAATAAGAACATGTAATGGGTTAATTTAATAGGATTATGTTCCTTTTTTTAGTTTTTATGGGGTTATACATAGCTAGGAAATCATTAAAATGGGTAATAGTGGGAAAATATTAAGATTATAGTTATGATGTATTGTGGAAAATGTTTTTTTAACATCCATCTAAGAGAAATATAATAGGAATAGCATGATAGACTACATAAATAGACAACTAGAGAGATAAAAAATAAATTTTATATAATTTTTAGTGACATGTAGATCACGGTGGATTCATGAAAATAATTGAATTTTTAAAAGAGGGAATCATTTTAGGGGGGAAATTATGGGAAAATACTATGTGAATTAATTAAAATCTTGATAAAAATATAATAAAATATTTTTCCATGGTATTTTTTTATAATTAACAAAACAGATATTTAGATAAATATTAATTAAAGACGATGCTTAAAATATGAAACATCATTAATTGGTGAAATCCTAAATATGGTTTTTAATAAAGAAGTAAATTTTTCGGTGTTAGTGAAATATCTTCATCAGAAAAATTATATTGATTTCGATCGAAAAATGATTATAGATTCATATAATAATAATAATATAATTTATATATGGTATAATAATCCTTCTATATAGTATGAACTGATGTTATTTAGCCTCTAGTAATATAGTCAATGGTTTTCAATGTGTCAATGAAATGGATAAATTTTATACTTGTTTTATATATTGACTTTTCTATAGAATTTATTCTATAATCATCACTTAAAGTGTTTAATTATTTTGAGTGAGTTCAATAATTTTTTTTTAAAAAAATTACTTTACTAAAGATTGATGATAATGAAAGTATTTGTATATGATCTAGTAAAATAATTAATTAATTATCGGGTAAGCATTTTTGTGTGTAAAGCACTAGATTTATCCATACTATCATCCATGGAAGTTGAATATAAAATGAAGTATCTAGTTGGAAGATAGAAACTTCCATATTATATTATATCATATAATGTACAAAAGATTGATTTTACAAATCCTTGGTTATATCATCTTATGTGTTTCTATTATATGAATCATATATAGGTTGATATATATTATTTCAATTGAAATAAGTATTTATTAAAAAAAATACACATGAAATAAAAATATGATTTTAGTCAAATATTTTGGTCATATATTTTATATATGATAATGTAATTATATAAAATTGAGATAATTATTTATAGATTTATTATCCACCACTATATAATCAAGAATAAGTTTCTTGTATTGGTGAAAAATAGAGGATGATCTAGCTTGGATGGTTTATTGGTATCCAGCTTTAATACAGTGAAAACATGACAATGTCAACACTGATTGATTTATATTAATATATTGTAAGAGAAGGGATCAAATACTTATAATTTTTAATTAATTTTTGATTAATTTAGAATTATCAAGAGATTGATGTCTTTGGTATATTAGAGTGATGATCAATTTATTATATAATAGAAGATATCAGGGTTTGTTTCAACTATTGATTTTTAAATTAAATGTTAAACAATAATTATATTATGGTTTATAGTGGATTAATTAATGATTAATATGAGAAGGACATGAATGATATTAAAATACTCATTTTTGAGTCCATTCACAATGATGATACTATAAGTTGGAAAATATTATTTCATTGATATTTTTGGTATTTTATATTGGTAAAAATTTGTGTTCAAATACAATGATAATAAATGGAAAATGAAATATTGTTGTCTCATAATGAACATTTTTAGATATATTTTATTTCATTTCACTATTTTGTGATATTTTATTTTCTATTAATCATATTAGAAAATAAAAATTCTAATATATGACGTTATAATGGTCTACATCATTTACGTACTGTTTTTTTATTTTTCAAAAGGTATTTAGTTGATTTGATGTTTGTCCAAATTTATTTTAATGATTTACTTGGTTTTTATATAGTATCATTAAAAATGTTAAGTGATGTTATCCTAAGGTGTATGTTAAATGTCCAATTTTTTTTTAATATTAGTTTGTAAAGGAGAAATTGAATGAAACATATGAAATTTGAGTTTGAATGATATCCACTTCCAAGAATAAGAAAAATAGAAATGTAAATTATCTTACATGAATGAGAGATATCCAAAATAGAAAATATTTTTCCTCATATTGGAAAAACCAAAGATGTGAAAGCGATTTGAAAGATGTATAATTAAAATGACCTTCTTGTATTATGTTTCTTCTATATTAAAATAATTTGAAAATATGATTATACAACTAAACTATGTGATCCACCATTATGATTTGTTTTGAATCCTATACAGGATTAGAATTTAGGGATATTTAATGAAGTCCATAATCAAATAAAATATGATTTCAAAACGAGTCTTGGGATATTTATCATACTCACTTGTTCTGATAGATTAGTGAATGTCATTTTGACAATCTATTATCTATTTTATCTGATGTATGGAATTTTCATTTATTGCCTTTTAGAAAGGTCTAAGACTAGAAGTCATCTTATTTTATCAAAAATAAAATTAATCTATGTATAAGATTAATTCAATGCATTAAATTTTTTTATTTTTGTTCATATGATGGTTTTTTATAAAAAATTTATATGAAAAATTGTATTTTGAGAATGTTTAATATCTTACGAATACCATATGATATATAAGTTGATGAAAAATTAATATTGGATTATTGTCATATTGACCAAACATAGGTTAATAGTAAACCTAGAAGAAATATAATTTTAATCATAGAAGGGTATTACGTTTTTAATAATTTTTTGATTTTTATTATGGAAATATATGTGCTTTGTATAGGTCACTCTAAGGGATCTGACCAACATTATGGTATTTTTATAATAATAAATCTATATTCTAATTAATGAAATATAAAACAATACTTTGGAGGGATCATTATGAATTGAAATCATCATAATCAGTAATATAATCATCATATAATATATAATCAAATTAATTATAGTCAATAGATTTTTCAGTTAACTATATTTAGTTACTCAATATAGAAAAAGTTTTATGATCATATATCCATGCATGTGATGATTTGAAATGAAAATTAAATGTTCATGGTTGATTAAAACACATGAATGAGAATTATATGGGGAAAATCCAAGTATATAATGTATAAAAAATAAATTATATGATAATAAAAATTAAGAATCATCTTAATTGATATAAAATCCTTAAATACATAATATTTCATAATTAAAAACATTTATTAATAAATAAACACCATATTTCATCGAATCTTTTTTATTTAATAGATTAGATATATAAATAAATAAACTTCAATATAATAAATAAAAATTATTTAATAAAAAAATAATTCTCTTAATAGATATCTAAAAAATTAAAATTCCATCCTTCGTAAATTACATGAGGAAAATAGTGATCCTGAAATCATATTATGGTAATAAACAAGAAAATAAAGAATAACATCAGACTCAAGAGGCATAATGCGATATCAGAAAAAAAAAATCACAGGTAAAAAAATGTAATAATGAAATGATATCATAATTACATGGAATCATAAAAATGTGAAAATAATATAAATCGTTAAATTGGAAAAATAAGGCAATAGTTACACCCATGAACATCATTATATAGTGGAAAAAGATCACTGTTGTATTTTGGTTTATGCTTATTCCCTTTCATAACATCTCACAAGACATATTGTTTTTAAAATTTATTGTAGAGATATATATTTCTATCTATAGCCAAAACATAAATTAGAATCATATATATGGGTGAATCATGAGTAAAATAAACGACACATAAATAATAATTTTAATGAAAACCAATGATATTGAAGTGGGATTCATATTTTACTATCAAGGAATACATGAAGGATAAATATAAATTATTCCGAAGATATGTAGTATTTAAATGGATTAATTTTTTTAAATTTAAAATTTTACATAGGCCCTTAATATATAGGTACAATGTATGAAATTAAATAGAAGGACCATTTAGATGAAATAGTAAAAATGAACCGCTTGTAGTGGTGTTTTATAAAATAATTATAGTATACATTAAAATAATTCAACAAAAAATTATTTTTTATCAAATAATAATTGAAACAATGTAGTTATCCATATAATAGAATCGGTTTTAGAACATGTTCATTTTTTA
This sequence comes from Viscum album, assembly GCA_963277665.1. Lineage (NCBI taxonomy): Eukaryota > Viridiplantae > Streptophyta > Magnoliopsida > Santalales > Viscaceae > Viscum > Viscum album. Next base: position 648,117,941 of record OY728126.1, on the reverse strand, counting down.
AAATCCTTAATTGGTATGATTCTCATAACTAGTAATGAAATTAGAAAGTACCATTTACATGATTTATTTACTTGTGGTAAATTTTAAGGGGACTTAAAATATTAGGCAAAAAATTAAATTTATATATAACTAGTTCCATATTTAATTTAGATACAAATAAAATAAATGTTTCTAATGTGAATTATATATATTAAAATGGAGAAAAACAAATAGAACATGTAATTGGTATGCGATAATGGATGTATGAAATATCCAATACCATGGTTTCAAGATTCATAATTGTCATGCACTTATCATCTTGAATTACAATTTTATTTTTTTATAACATTTATATAGGATAATTATAAAAACATACTAAAAATTCCATGTTCCTTTAATTAGAATTTTTAACTTATTTTTATTATATTTTTATTTCCTACATTGGTAACATTAAGATTTCTAGTAAAATTTAAATAAAACCTTATGTGTGTGGATGATGAAAGAAATAATTTAAAAATATTTTCACAATATCAATAATAATAATCGCGTTATATATATAATGCTGCAATATTTAATATTTTTTTAATGTTAACCATGATGTGTAGTTTTGATAAATAAAACTCATTGCTCGTTGAGTTGATAATTCACATGTACACCAAATTAATGTCTCAATTTATCATGAAATAAGTTATAAATATAGTGTATTATAATTTATGTTATAAAAATCATATATAAATTATATATATTATTTTTTCATCAATTACATATTATTTATGATCCATGAAATTTTGTTTTAAAAAATGGAAGACATCACATTATGGAGGCCGGTGTCCTTCTAAGATAGTAATGATGCTTTCATAATTCTTATAAGATATATAAGAATAAATGATAGTTACTCCACTAATATAATAACATCCATGTATAATAATTATACATTTTTCTTCTATATTTAGGAATATATTAATTAATTATGATAATTAATGCGGGTAAAAAAATTCAAAATTTCTAATACATACAATGGATAATTGTTCTTCTTTTAAATATTTACATGAAAGTGACTTATTTATGATAACATATAGAGATAATGGTATTCATAATGTTAAAAATAACTCTATGATATTTTTTTATTGTATAAATTTAAATCATAATTTTATGTTAAACAATGGAGGTGTCATAGAGATCTCCTTTTACTATTGTAGAGATGCCGCTGTTGGGAATACCCTTAAAAAATCCATGATGATATTACAATATTCACAAGTTACTGGATAAAAAATTTAAATATAATGTATCCTCATGTGATATTGGGACTAAAATTCCACATATAAGACTATCGACCCTAGTTTCAAATATATGTTTTATTTTATCAACCTTTTTTACATTATTATATTTTTATTTTTACCTTTTTAAATATGTTTTCAACTAAATAATTTTTATTTTATTAATTAAAATATGTTAACTATAAATATATAAGAGGTATTTTTTTCCTAAAATTTAATTCTCAATATATTATAATTATGTTAATAAATATGATAAAATAAAAAGTTATAATAAAATATATAATATATGAACAACTCTTTTTCAACAACATTGACATTTAGATATTTTGTGTTCATGAAACTTATATTGTATTGATTACCAATTGAATTAGTGTTAATATAGATAAATATATTTTTGAAAGTTTTTTTTAGAATTTAAATAATTTAAATTTGGTTTGTTAAATATAAATTCAAGATATTATTAATACAGTTCCTTTTGAAAATATTATTTTACGACTATCATGATAATTTACATTTATATTAAAAATATTATATTTATTAAAAAAATGGAAAATCAACATGTTAGATAATATAGACATACTAAAGATATTCATTATTACTAGTTATATTTTCATTTCTAAAATTAATAGTGTTTTGAATCATTATAAGAATCTAAAAATATATTTTGATGTTCATTCTTACTTTGGTTTTAGAAAATCAAAACATGTTATTTATATGTTTAATGATTTATTTTAATTTTATAATTAAATAATTATTTTCTATAGAATAAGGGTTTTGCAATACTTTAATTCATATTTTAATTTTTAAAGTTAATTTTTTTAAAAATTAGTATTTTGAAAATTCACTAAAAAATGAAATATTTAGGAAAAAAATGAACGGATAATTATACGATGACATTAATACAAAAATTCTAAAATAATTTCCATATTGAAAATTTTAAAATATAAATGGGTTATAAATATATTAATTCAAAAAAAATACAATATATATTCATGATAGATAAACTGTTATGGCGGTTATCTTGAATATTTTATTTATTAGTGTATAAATGTTTTGATTCTAGTTTTGTATTATATGTAACATAAGAAACTATACACAATAGTTTTTAATGATAAAAATTCATTTTTCTCTTAGGCTGTTACATTATTCAATAATGAATTAATTTAAAACATAAACTTGGATATAAAAAAATTATAAAGAAAATGAAGGTACTTATATTACAAATCCTCTTCTAGATCCCATATTTTTATAACATTATAATAGTTTCTAAAAAGTACATTGAAATGGTTAGTTTTCATATTTCATATACCATTATATCTATAGTCAAATATCCACACTTATTACACCTTATAAGTGATATTGATCTCTAGTTTAACAACCTATGATAGATCTATTATATATACTCTTAATATGGATACATTGGATTGTTTTGTGAGAGGGCCAGTAAATACACCACAAAACTATTGTGATCAAGAATCAATGGTGGCCAGTATATCACAAACATAACTTCAACTTCTTCAAAAATATTATGACTCCCAAAACATTCATCATATCAAGGAATTTTTTTATCTAACTTAATTATATATGTAACATAAACAATTATCGTTATAAAAATTCTATCGACTGTATTCTTTGATGATGTGTTTTATTATTATCATAACCTTTCCTACCATATCATCTACAATATGAATTCTTAGTCACTTTTCTCTGTAGAGTTTATCCAAACATGAATTTTTTATACATGTCATCCCATTTAAGGATCTGTGTGATGAAATTAGAACATTATTGGAAACTGTTGTTCTAAAAGAAATCGACCTGAGTAATATTTTGGTCCCATACTCCACTAATATCCATGGATAAAATTCTAAAGAAATTCAATAGTTTACTATTTTACCAACAGTTTGATCATCTATCTGGATATGATAAGAAATAATGAATTTCAATCCCATGTTTAGAGAATTTTGAACACTATTCCATAATATTGAAGTGACTGTTAGATCTTGTGTTGATAAAATTGATAGTGGCGTACAAATCAGCTTCACGACACCTCAAATGCATATCATTTCATTGTGACCAAATGAGAAGTCCTCAAAAATGGAAATGAATTAATAATTGTTTTTAATATGCTATAATACATCCCGGATATGATTTCTTCCATTAGGTATCTTTATATGAACTATAAGAAAATAAAAATATGTATTTTATCTTTTCCATATAGGTATAAATAATGTTTTCATAATACATTTGGAATTTTTCCACATATCCCTCTCATGCTGACATACGAGGTGCATTTATGTCTATTCATTAATAACCATTTTAGTAATGTACCACCAATATTATTCATAGATATCTGAATAAATTTTCCAATATATCATGAGAATGTTTAGAGTTGATTTATAAACAACAATAAATACCTAATTTTCTTTATATTAACCTAGTGGAGCAGGAAAAAAACATCCTAAATCTCATGAATAAATTATCATCAATCATGAAGTCGTAGTGTTTCTCATTCCACTTGCAATCCACAATCTTATGTAACTTAAAATATTATCATTTATCCTTCCAAATATTTTCATAGGGTGTTGGATGCCAAATTATTTGATATTGGTATAAAGATGTTACTTTTGGAATAGTTCCCATGTATTTCCTTAGTTTGTCCAAGAATATATTTTTCATGTCAATTTTCATTATTGTAATGTTTTAGGAAATTTTCGCAATATGACATATTCAACATTATTCCCCTTCCCATCATAATAGTGGATTTAAAAATAATATTCCCTGATTATCTATAACTATCACCCTTGGTTCATTTTAATCTCATACTATATGAATATATATTTCAGTCTCTTTTGGTTTGAATTTATATCACCCTCTACATTGTCAAGATAATGCATGTAAATTTTAAATTAAATTATTAATGTAGAAAAAATATCATGTATCAGATAACTCTATTCAATCACCTTAAAAATTATTGTTGAATATTCTACAACAATTTCATTATATAATACTAAAGATCTTGATCCCTTTTTTATGATTCAATATAGACCATAAATCCTTCCAAAAATTTTCGTATAATGAGTACATGTTTAGTGGATAGTCTCCTCATAATATCTTTGTTGATAACTTTGAACTCATCCATATATATATATGTTTCATACCCTTAAAAGTATTATATATTCATAGATTTTATAATCTTAATAATTTTGAATCAAATCATAAATTTCATCCAGCTAATCAGAGAAACCCATGGATATATGTTACATATGAATGTATTGGAAAATCATTAATCACATTATCATTTTAAGGGTGCTAGGATGTATAATTAAAGGGTATAACATTCCCCCTGAATTCTATATTCTCCACCAAGGACTAGAAATTAGTATAATTTACATATAACATATCCCCCTCAATTTATTCAATATATCATTAAAATGATCATCACTTTCTTCCATTATCTTGAATTATAAATAAATATCCTGAATAAAAACTAACATAAATTAATTGAAGTTGTAAAAAATGAAATATCATGATAAATAATTTTCATATTTTATATAATAATATTTATATTTTTATATAATTTATATGATTATTACTATGTTTCTGAGTAAAAAAGAAAATATATTATCTTCTAGAAAATTGGGATTTCCTAAATTATTTGGTTTTATATAAAAAACATGATTTTAAAAATATATAATTTTTATTTAAGAATATTATTTTCCTTTCAAAATTCAACATCTCAAAATTTTCTTACATTTAATTTTTTAAGAGTTATCGTAAAAGACAAGTTTTTCAATGAATAATAAATAATACTGACTTTTATTAAATGATTTATGTTCGTTGAATATATTTAAAAATTAAAAGTATATTTTTTTCAATATTAAATTCATTTATTTTTGTTTATTCCAATTAGTCTTTTAAATTAATTTTCAACATATAATTGGAATAAAATCAATTTTATTCTAAATTAATTATTTCTCTGAAAAGTGGTTTTTTGATAACAGTTTGTCTGATTAATTTTAAATTATATATCATCACTAAAATGAAATGAAACATGAAAATTTGATTCCATATATTAAAATGGTGTGTATAAATTGTCAAATTATTCCCACAATAATTTTTGGTGGTATAAATTATAACATTAGTAAATTAATTTACCACTATAATGGGTAAATATGGTAATTAATGTCTCAAATAAATTATAAGGACTAAAAAAATCATAATAATTTATTTATATTATTGTTATTATTATTTATAATTATTTTCATAAAAACTATAATATATTTCATTTTGATTCCATTTTTACATGATTATGAAAATTATATTATTTTATATAAATCCAAGTTAAAAATGTATTTCAATTAATTTTATTGTCTGTAATCTTTTTTTAAGTATTGATAAAAAATGTATATGTTTGGTTACAAATATATTTTTTGATACATAAATGATATTTTCTCATAATGTTCATATATATATATGAAATAATTAAGATAAATATATAAGCAATGATTAAATAATAGTTATGTAAGGAGGGAAAATATTTGTAAAATTACTTTTAAACACTAAAAAATATTTTAGTAATTCTTAGTGTAATATGAAATTTTTATGTAATTATAACATATTATAGTAATTATAATGAATTTTTGATTCCCATTAGATTGAGGGTAATATAAGACATTAATTGGACATAATCGACGTACCCAAGACGCCAAAGGTTAGAAATTAATATCAAAGGGTTTAAAAAGATATTTGGGGATTATTTAAGAATAAAGATCTAAAACCATTAACCCAACAAACATTTACAAATAAATGCACTATATGATTCTTGAATAATGTTAATAAAACTAAACTGTTATGTTAATAAATAATGGAAACCAAAAATTGCTATAGTTGAAGGAAAATCAAAACCCAAGTAAACAACCTAAAGACAACTCAAGACTCTAAGATGACCAGAAGTCTCCATGATCAACAAGATCAATGATCCAACATCATCAAATAACTCACATATCATGAGGTGGTGCTGAAAACATGTGAAACATATCCTTTTACAATGACATGTAAGATTACATCTAAAAAATCATAAACTAACAACGAAGGGTCGAGTATTAAACTCAGAAGGCTTTCCCATTTGAATTCCTCATTCATGTCACTAGGAAAACAATTTAGAAAAATTTATTCAAAAATATTTATATAAAACTATTCTGAAAAAATTTTTATTACACAATATAAACATTATCCAAACCCTATTGTATCCAAAGGAAACTAGAGATATTTAATCCAATTTTCCAATAAGACATAATAAAATTTGTTAATATCATTTTGCAATAAACATCCTACGGTTCACAACACACACACCCATGCAAGATTTGTTTGAATGTTCCCTAATCATGAGCGATCTTTTGTCCAATTTCCTTATGCCCCAATGACCCACACCACTAATCCAGTGTAATGTACGTGGTACCCAAATGGAACACTTCCTTTATTCAGGGTCCTTCATGCATTAACTCAAACAAACTTGTGTATTCAAAACCACTTCAAATCACCAAGACAAACTGTTTCAATAAAAATACATTTTAATTAACAACCAATGAATTTTTTTTCAAAGAATACATTTAGTTTCAATAAATAATTCCCTTTTATGAAAAAAATCCAAACCATGTTTTATAATTCTAAAATTCCCAATATAAATATCTATATTTTTAAATCATGAACCCAAGAACATTATTCAGATACCCAATTTTTCTATATTGTCTAATTTTACTGGACAATCACAGAAAAAAGTTTCCAATAATTTATAAATAGATAATTCATGATTTAATAATCACAAGGAACATAATATGGAATCATTAAATTCATTTATACTAAGTGTAATTTTGATAGAAGCAACCTTCCTAAAATGTTTTGATGAAAACTCATAACAGACGAAGATCACTCATGCAACTGGGTTGAAACTCCACAAAAACAACATTATATTTCTTCTACTATAATTAAAAATCCTCAATATCATCATATATGGAATCTACAAACATATATCTACCCATTAAAGGTATATATATGGGACAAAAAGTGTATAGGATAAGTATATCTCTATAGATCTATGAAATGAAACAAGAAGAGGGAGGAACATCACATATCATTAGAATCAGGCCTAAAAACACCATGGGAGGTTTCTGAATTAGTTCCAAAAGTCATCGAAGTGATTAACAAGACATTGAATTTATATAAATATCGAATTAGGATCATTTAAGAGAAACTAAAATCATGTGTGATAAAAAAGTGTAATATCCTAAAAATGTAGGATCTTATTTTTTTTCACTTCACACATTTAGACTGCACAGTTAATCAAAATGTGTGCTAACTATGTGTTAGCTAATATCTTAATGAATTCCCATTCAGGGCCTCCTCACATATTCTCCCAAACCATGCTGAAACCATGATAATGATAATGCATCAAAATTAGAACATTTCACGGTTTCTCTTAATATATCGACTCAATTTACAGTAATAGTGCATAGCTAGTTCAAATTTACTTTAGCCCCAAAAATGTATCGAAATTTTACCAAACTCTCCCAACCATCACTATTACACATTAAAAATATAAAATTAAAAAATAAAGAGTTAAATACAAGAAATATTGGGTACTACAATATCCACACCATTGTTCATTATATCCTCTAAAAGTAGAAACCCATCAAATCCCCAAAAGAGTTTCAACCATTACTCCTTAATTTCCATTATGAATTCCCAAGTGTCTTCCTCAATCTAACAATGATTCCATAAAACCCACAGTAGAACAATTATAATTATATGAAATATGTTATCTTCCCTATCAAAAATCCATACATAGATATTTAACAATGAAGCATCCGGATCTAGGGAAACATGATCCCATTTGATCACATGGTCAGGATCCAATTGGTTCTTCTTAAATTTAGATATAGGGAATACATTAATCATTTAAATGAACTGTGGTGGTAATGCCAACCAATATGAAACCTCTCTAACGCATTCTATTATCTCTAACAGGATAATGTATTGAGGATATAAATTTTCATGTTTCCCAAAATTACGATGTTCAAGCCATGTAGAAATCCTCAAGAACACGTGATCACTCACCGTGTAGGGAGCAATCTTCATCAATGATTCACATAAGATTTTGGAAACTCTAATCCATCTCCATCCTGTTTCTGAATGACTGAATCTTTTCAATTTTTTCATGAAAATTTTTAGGCCTAGCTATTTATGTCTCCCATATTTCCCCCCAGAAATGTGAAGAATGACAATAATGCCCATACAAAGATTCAAACAAAGCCATATGTTTCAAGGCCCTAATAGATGTTATTATACAATAACTCCAATAAGGGGTTGTTCACTTCCCATGATCCACAAAAATATATTAAACAAGCTCTAAATAAGCCTTCCATCATCTGTATCATTCTTTCGGATTTCCCATCCACCTGAGGATGATACGGCGTACTCATAGTCAAAAAAATCTCAAGGGATTTATATAAGGATCCTTAGAAACGATATGTAAACCTAGGATCTCAATCCGAAATTATCGACACAGGTATTCCATCTATCTTTTCTAGTGCTTGGATGTACATTTTCGATTGACCCTCCATAATATGAGATTCATTAATAGGGATGAAATTGGATGACTTTATGAGGTGGTCTACTATCACGCATATTCCATCATGTTTCTGAAACGTTCTTGGTAGACGTGTAACAAAATCCATCTCTATATTCTCCCATTTCCAAACTAAGATACGTAAACAACGAAACATACCAACTAGTTATTGATGGTATTTCATAATGGGTTGACAAGTTAAGGACATTGAAATGAACTCATCCACTTTCTTGTTCATGTCGATCCACGAAAACATCACCATCAAAGCCTTATACATGTTTTGTATTTTAGGATGTATAACCCATCCTGAATAGTGATATGCATGAATAATTCTCTCCTAATAAGCCATAGGAACAACCAGGTGATCATTAAACCACAAAACCAAACTCCCATATGGTTTCCATATCTCTGTCGTCTCCCTACCATTGAGTTTTTAAGTCATTACCAGACATTACGCATCAGATGTTTGTCCAAGTTTGTCCCACTTTACCAAATCCAGAATGATAGAAACTGAAAAAAAAACCGTAATATCACCTTAGTCATCACATTACATATTTTCTTCACCTGTGACTATCATCAAAAACCATACAAATAATTCATCCTTTATTTAACGAGTTTATGAATTTCATCTTAATTCATAGACCTCCAAATTAAATTTTCCTGTTGTATGCAGTTTGTAAAATCCATACATATGGAGTTACTCCATCCATGTCCCTTGCCTCGTACTGAGATATAGTTATGAGAAAATATGTTTTTGTCTTGTATAATATTTTAACACAATATATTTCTAACCAATGATATAGTGACTCCATGTCTTCAAATCATGAACTACAACTGGTAACTCCATATCGGGTGTTGGGTAGATAATCTAATGAACTCTCAAGTGCCTTAAACCATAAACAACCACATGGTCTCCATGCAATTTAACACATACAAATCCTGAACCCAAAGCATCACAGTACACCACATACCCCTATAATTATTATTGAATAATAAATATATGTGCTAATGTAATATCATCATTCAGATCTTGAAAATAATATAGAATTCCATGATCCATTGGAATAGGACGTTTTTCTTTTCTATAATAGACATTGGTGAGGCTAGTCATGAAAAGTCACTCACACAGTGTCGGTAATATCCATCTAGTCCATGAAAACTTATTATCTAAAAGTTTTTATTCATGAGTTTCTAGGACATAATAATTTAAATATTTTCAGGTCCAGTTACACCAATTTTACAAACAATTGCATGGTTGAGAAGGCGTACCTCTTATATCGAAAAGTCAAAAAAAGACAATTAGGAAAACAAACAACTTTCTAGAATGAATACACCAACAAGTAATCTACAAACACCAATAAAAAAGATTAAATATATCCATGAAATATCTGATTCATCAATTCCAAAGAGACTGATGGAGCATGAATAACACAAAAAGACTAGACTACATATTCGTAGAGGACATATCTGTATCTGAATGTTGTCTTCAACATATCATAATTTTGATCATTTATTTGATGATATCCTGAAATAAAGTAAATTTTAGACAATTATTGAACTCCCCTAAATTGATAAAAAATTATCATATATTTTTTGACATGGATACAGATTCCTTATCATAAAATTTTTACGCTTACCATAATCCATACACAGCTGTAGAGTTCCATATTCTTTCTTCATGATCATGGCTGATGCAACCATTGGAGACGTACTTGGTTAAGTGATATCTATTATTTACATATAATCCAATTTGACATTCATTTTCTTAAACTCTATTGGTTCCATCTTATAATATGAAAGGGAAATACTACAGGACCCTGAAAGGAGATTAATTGTAATCTCCACATCCCTTATAGGTGGTAACCCTAAAATGTTCATTGGAAAGACTTATACGAATTGATCCCCAAACACTGTAAATATATTATCTTCATTTGTATCGATTTATGATAAATTTAATACTATAAAATCTTATGAGATCATCCCCACAGATGGTACGAACAAACTCGTTTCACTATTCATTAGAATTGTTTATACTCTGAAGAGATACTCGACGACGTCCTCAGTCATGAAACTCATTATCATTATACAATAGTCTATATGATAATTGAACATTATCTACCAATACTTAGACATTATTACATCATATATATCTAAATCCATCAATGATAAGTCCCATATAATAATATATCCATCAATAGTTTAAGAGAAAGCTCAGTACATCAAGGGTGGACATTCTCTTTCACTGATAGAACATTGATGTTTTATCATTGAAGGCATCATCACAATCTGTAATCATATAAAATAAATAATAGAAGAATAAATGAATTAATGTGATGAAATATTATCAAAAAACACTCACATAAGTTTTTAATTCATTATAAACATACATCTCACTATAGACTGTCCATCCTGATCACCCAGAATCATCTGCTCATCTCCATACAATTGTTTCATCATTGAACTCTCCAAATTTTTACCTTTGTGAGATTTCCATTGTTTTTGGGTTATGGTATTAAAATTATCACCATGGATAGATATGCTCTTTTGTAAATACTTATTATACAACCCTTGTCCGGTTAAATCATATGATTCCTACGACACATGAGAATTGTCACAAGCACCTAACCTCCAATAACTACAATAATTGTACCAAAGATTCAACATCTTCTTGAAATTAAAGAATTTTATAGTTTGTTTCTTACAATCTCAATTTATGTGGCCGTGAAAAATAATTTGGAAACATCATTTTTTTTATTGGGTAGTGGAGGAAGGTTTATTTATGTAGCAGTCTGATTTTGGGTCCCACTCCCACCTTGGAAATATATTTCGCTCGATCACATTCTCCCAGCATTTCAGTTCCCACTATTTCCCATAAGTATTACCATAGGTCCTACTCCTATATAACACGAGATTTCTTTCTTATCCACTATCAGTATGTTCACCATCTTTGTATAATATACAATATAGAGCACTACAATATTCAATCAAATATCCTTCTTAGATCTGATACAAAGTTGTGTTCCATCAATGATGAACTCATTGCACCTTAAGGTGAAAAGCACACTAAATGAATGAATTTAGCTACATAATCAGTGACCGATATATTATTCTACTTTAGATGAAATATTTATGTCATCCAATGGATCCAAAATCTGTGAGGATAGAATTATTTGTTAAAGAATTTATCAAAACCTCCCATGTATGGAATTCATCCCCATTAGCATGTAGCACCAGTTCCCTCCACATGGGTGAATGATCATTGATAATATATGTGGATAGCATGACATTGAGCTCCAATGGTGTGTCGATGAATTTGGAGACACAATTAATTGTATTCAATGACACCTCAACCCTTTCTGTATCCTAATCACCCCTGATGATTAAGGGATTCTACTTCATGAATTAGATGGAATGATCCACATGTGTTGGATCAACCAAATTATTACTCATTTCCCTAGAATTAAAGGCGTCAAATAAACTATGAAGTATATATTAGTTCGCCTATGCCTTAGATGCAACAATGTTCTCTGTACTTTCTTCTCGTTAATTTATATAGTGCCTACTAGATTCAATTTTCTAAACAAACATCATAATTGTTATGTCTTACTCCCTTTCAACTCATGAGATAGGATTTCAAATTATAACACATCAACCATCTCACCATTATTCTCTAAACCTCACCATATCTATGTTTAAATAGTTTTTAATAATATTTATTTAATTTGAAAATAATATATTTTCAAAATACATGAATTATTCCATTTTAAAATTACTTTCATTTGAAAATAATTTCTACATTTTTAATAAATTTACTCATTTTAAAAAATCATCAATCATTACTCCAAATTTCATATACAATCTTTGTAGGATAACATTGCACTGTAATTCATGTCATGCTCATCTCATTTTCTAAACCCAGGATAATGAGACTCCAAAATCCTATAAGATTCTCAAAAACACTTAGGTACCAAACTACCTGGTGACTTGATGTTCATCATAAAAAAGTAGTTATGTATTTTTATTCTCTACGTTTCAATTTCCATCAATCCTACACCTTTATATGAAAACAACCCATCGAGTAAGCCAAGTATAATTCAACTGCAAGTCTATGAAACAAAAAAATACTACTTCTTAGGAAAGGACCAAACAAGCTGATACCATTTCTAATGAACCTATAATTCCTACATGATTGAGTGTATAATATGTAATTACATGGACTTATTCTACATCCCCATGATTAAAATGGATATAAATAAATACGTAAGGGTTTCAAATTAAATTTGGTGAGGATTTACCCTTTAGGAACTAAAACCACTAACCCAACTAAAATAACAAAACTACTCACTATATGATGAATGAATAAAGGTATAAAAACTCAACCATTATCATTATATAATAATACATCAAAAAAGTGAAATAGCAGAAGCCAAATAAAAATCTTAGAAAATAGAAAAAATACAAATGAAGACTCCATGATAATGAAAAGACTTCGTGCTCCACAATATCCAAGCTGCAACATAACCAAATATCCTATGAATCCTGAGGTGCTACAAAAAATGTGTGGATCATTACCTTTTCCCATGACTATGATGATTTCATCTGAAGTATCACAAAAGTGACAAAGAATGAGAGAATATAAATCTCTGAATGATTTCTTCCATTGAATTCCCTACCCACGCCACTATGATCGAAATGATAGAAACATAAATATAAAACCAAATATATAATATGAATATATAAAATAATTTATAACATAATGTAAACAAGGTAAAAACCATTTTTCATAAAATTAAACAAGTTTTATATAAAATAATATTCCAGAAATGAATCATTCCTATAAAACAATAAAATAATGCTTTAAAACCATTTCTCAATTCACATTTTTCATAATCATACCATGTTTCACAATAAACACAGACACACACTTTTCGTTTGATAGTTCCATACTCACTAGCAGTCTCTCATCCAATTCACTTATATCCCAATGACACACAACACTGATATAAGGGCACGTTTCTTTTATGCTAGTGGAATAAGCCCCTTATTCATGGTCATTCATGAATGAACTCACAAAAACCCAATGCATGGAAAACCATTAATAATAAACAATACAAACGTTTAAAATGAAACTTTTTTTATTAAAAACCAATGAAAAAACCTATTTCAAAGTATCCATTTCATTTCATTAGAATATTTCTTTTATTGAAAACAACTAATCCAAACTATGTGCCAAGATTCAATAAAATCCACATTTTAAGATCCATTTTCTAAAATCAATAACCCAAGAACTTTTTCAACAAACCCAATTTTCCAGTTTTTTCTCATTTTACCAAACAATCACAAAATAATGTTTACAATAACTTACAAATATAATATTAAAAAACATAACATAATTAGGAAAATAATTTTAAAGTAGGACAATTAGTTATACAATGTGGATATGAGAGAGAAGTATCCTACCATGAATGTTTTTACAAAAACTGACAACGGACAAACAACGCTCGCCCAACCAGTTTGAAACCACTAAAATTGCCATATATCAATAATCATATCATAAAAAATCCCATATATGATCAAACATGGAATCCCACATCATATATCTACCCATAACATGTGTATATATGAAAAAAAAGATGGTAAAAGAAGTATATCTAAGAAACAAGACATGAACAGTGAAGAACGTTGCATACCATGACAATTAGTCATCAAAACGGCAAGGGAGGGCTCTAGATCAGATCCAAAACTCTAGGGATTAGTTAACCAACCTTTAATGGAGATACATCTCTAATTATGGATGTTCTAGAGAAAAACAAATGAGTAGGTAGAATCCAGAACAAGTAAGATCCTAAAAATAATATCATACTTTTCCCAACGCATGATTTGATCACATTGTTAGACAAACCATGTGCTAACTGTGTGTTTGATACTATTTCATTTAATTCATTCCATGGCCTCATCACACATTATACCTAATGGTGATCAAATTGTTCCAAATCAACTTGTAAAACCCTACGGTTTCATAGTACGTTATATCTTTAATGTAATTAAATATCTTGTGCTACGTGCAACACCGAGTTCATGCGCACAATGAATTACCAAGAAAGCTATTAAAAAACTATTTATTAATAGCATTAACATAATTTTGAATACTATATATAATTTTATCATCCCTATAATGGGGAAAAAATTAATTTTTTTATATAAAACAAGTATTTTTTAAAAAATGCCAATTTATCACCTATTAATAGAGATCTATTTTTTAAATCCAATATTTGAAACGTTTAAAAGATAATTTTGACAAAATAAATTTATTATTTAGAATAATAACATAAAAATTTAGAGTAGGTATTTTTTTTGTGTTTTTCTGATAACTTTCATATTTTCATGAATAGTGGAAGATACTATATTATAATTGAAAAAAAAATTAAGAAAATTTATTTATAGAGGTGAATAATATATTTTAATTGTTTTTAATTATAATTAGATTATATATTTTATTTTATCCAATATTCTCCATTTTAATTAATTTCACATTTAAATTGGACATCAAAACATATCAATCTATTTATAGTTTGTACTTCTCAAAACCTCTTGTTGTGTTTGACAACAAGAAATAATTTAAAATTAATTAATTAAACTTATATGTATTGAATTTTGAAAAATATGCAACTTTTTTGAATTTTGAATATCAAAATTAGCATGGGGTGAATTTTTTGTATTTTTTTGAAACATAAATTTTTTGATGAATAGTGAAAAACATTTCATTGTAGATAAAAACCGACTTTTTCATTTAAATAATTATATTTAATTAAAAATTTATATTAAAGTAAAAAATTGGTACATAATACATATATTATTCCAATTAAATTTATTAGAGTTAATTTATAATAACATTAGACATATATATTTTTATTGAACCTTTTTAACATCTTTTACCCACCTTCGAGACCCATTTCAAAATTTTCATAAAACATAATTTTACTACTTCTGTGAATAGAATTTCAAAAATACCAAAAACACAGTATACATGAGTAATTAAAATGTGGTTTAATAGGATGAAAACAATTTTTATTTAATAGTTTCATTTGAATTTTATTTTTCATGGTTAAAATTAAATAGGGTAATTAAAGGTAAAAATGATATTATTATTACTCTAAAACATGTCATTATTCTATTAGATAAGATTATGTCATCCAAAATAAATCCTAGGAATAAAATATGATTATTTTTTATCCAGTTGGATTAGATTAGATCAGTTATTAAAATTTTATTTAATGAAGAGTTCAAAGTGTTAAATTGATATTTTAATAACCAAACCATTTTTAATATAAGGATATATATAAGATAAATTCGACTATAAATATTCATTAAAAATATAATAATATTTCCTAAATCCTGGTATTTTATTTATCCTTTTTTGAAATTTTATAATTATATTAATGTATGACATAACGATGATGTAATAATTACCTTATTAAGGAAAGAATAAAATAATTGATAATATAAATATCAAAAAAAAAATTAAATTGAGACATTTGATGCATTCCAAAAATTTAATATTTTAATATGTAAATTTATGGTTGATTTAATTTGTTGTTTTCAATGTATTCAATTTTTTTTTTGGACTTTCACAAAAACCAAATACTAAATAGAGTCAAAATAGACGTAAATGTGTTTTTAAACCAAAAACAATATTAATAAATGATATAATATTCTTAAATAAATAAGGATAGGAAAAAGGACTAATAAAATGATATATATGGCATTCTTGAACAAATTGAGGTTTTCTTGAAATTTTATCGTACATTTTTTAACCACGTAATAAAAAATTACAAGAAGACATGGTAAAAGATAAACAATTTTACTAAGAATTTAATCTAATAGATAAGCTTAATATGGTGACCTAAACATGTCTAAAACCCATTGGTTCGAAATATCACGACCCATACCCACCTTATACTCTATATAAATCCATTTTAAGAAATTATAAACCGAAAATTAATTTATAATAAAATAATATTTTATGCTTTTTCTAAAGTGACCATCACCTCTCTTATAAAACGGTACTTCCTCTTCTCTTAATTTCACTCTTCCAAAGAAATTTTTCTTGTCCAACCCCAGCTCTAATGTATTCCCAACTACCATTAATTCAACCTAGATTCCACATGTTAATCAGAAATCAAACCTATAAAGCCCTTTTGATCAATTCTAAAGGAAGTACCCGAAGAAGATTTAGTAATTTCATCACCTCTTTCGATGTCCTTTTCTTCTTCCACTTACTCTTTCTTTGTTGTATACAAACCAAAATTATAAATCCACTACCTTCTATATATTATAATGTTATTATGAATTTGTTAAACCATATTCATTATTCTATCCATCCTATGAATAAGAAATTCACCATACATGTGAACATATTACTTATGGTCTCGATATCGTGGAGTAGTTTGTTATTCAACACTTAATTATTTTATTGGGTATACTAATGAGAATAATTGATGTAAATATTATATATTACATTTTAATGATTCTTTATATATGATATACCATACAATTATATATGATTTTACCATCAATATAATCATATTGTTGCTAATGCATACGTACGTATTACTATCTCCTTGAACACGAAGAGATTCATTCCCGATCATAACAAATAAAGAATAATTTTCATTTTTTTATTTAATCTAATATTTAATAACATAATATCATTCAGGATATAAATCAAATACATCCTATTAATAACAAACATGACTTATGTAACATGTAGCACCCCAAGATTCCACAATCAGTTTCCCTCTGAATATTGTAATACCTTACATTGTTCACTTCTTTGAGATTCTAACACACTATGACCAATCAAATTAGCCATTATGAATAGTAATACCCACTTATTGAAATTGTATAAATTTGATTTTTAAAAAGTGACTTCAATTAATTAATTCATAATATAGAAATTATTTTAGTGTTAATTTTGGGTATTTTTGGGAGAACATTCATTTTTTGATAAATATTGAAAACACTGCGTTATTAGTTAAAACTGAAATTTTATTTAAATAATTATTAATATTATATAAATTAATTTTAGGTAAAAATAGATACATAATAACTCTATATGTTCATTTTAATTCATTGGAATCTTTTTATAATAAGTTTAGATATATAGTTTTTTTTGAACTTTCTACCGTCTTTTACCCACCTTTTAATGGGATTTTCAAATTTGTATAAAAAATTATTTTACTGCTTCTGTGAGTTGAATATTAAAAAACTGAGAGACTCAGTTAATATCGTAGTGTAAAACTTTTGTTCAATAAGATGAAAATAATTTTTGGTGAACAGTAACTTTTGAATTTTATTTACCACCGTTAAAAATAAATAGTGTAATTAAGGGTAAATTGATATTAAAATCACCTTAACACATGTACAAATTCTATTGGATAAATGTAAATCAAATAAAATAAATATTATTAATAAAATCATATCCTCTTTGGTCCACTTGAATTAGATTAGGAATGTTATTTTAATTTTATTTATAGAATAGTTAAAAGCGTTATATTCATCGTTTGTTAACATAACCATTTTTAATATTAGTTTATACATAAGATAAATTCGATTGTAAATATTAATTATAATGATAATAATATTTTATACATAATGGTATTTTATTTATAATTTTTAGACATTAAATAATTTAATTTATATATGATATAATGATGATGCAGTAATTACCTTATTAATGAAAGAATCAAATAAATGGTATTATAAATATTAATGTAAATATAATCTCATATTTTTAGGACATAAATGAATTTTATAGGTGAATATGACATGTTAGGGTTGATTCAATGTATCATGTTTTATTTAATCAAGTTTTTATGACATTCAAAAAAACCAAAAACCAAATAATGTCAAAATTGACATTAATTAATTTTAAAAAAAATACTATATTATTGGTTGATATAATATTCCTAAAAATATAATGTTCACCCAAATGGATTAAATAATGTTATGTATGTTATTAATTAACCACTTTAGGTTCTTTTTGATGTTTATAGTAAATTTATTAAACATATATATTATGAATACAAGAAGACAAGGTAAAAGTTAAAATATTTAACTAAGAGTAAAATATAAAAGATAAGGTTAATATGGTGACCTAAACCTCTCTAAAACCTATTGGATGAGTTGTTTTAGACCCATCCAAAATTTTTCCCTGAAATTATTCAATTTTTATCAATTATTATCCGAAAATTATTTTATTATAAAATAATTTTCAAGCTACTCTTAAAGATACTCACACCTCACTTATAAAAGGATACTTAACCTTCTCTCAAAATCATACCTCCAAGGCCATTTGGCTTGGAAAACCCTTCCCAAATATCCTCCCAACATGTCTCACATCAACCTAGAGTCCTCACTATGATCAAAAATCAATCTTAATGTGCGCTTTTGATCAAACTCAATGGAAACACCTGAAGAGGAGGTAATAATTCCACCAAACTATTTCAAGTTTATTTTCATCTTCTAATTCTTCGTTATTTATTTTTTCCAAACCAAAATAATATCTCTAGTACCCTCTATATACTGTGAAGTAATTATAAATATGGTACAACCATATTCTATATTATATCTATCCTCTAAATGATAAAGTCACCATACGTGCGTACGTATGGCTTACCGTCTCCACATTGTGGTGTAGTTTTCCATTCAAACTCATCATTATTTGGATGGGTATAATAATGAGTGTAACTAATGTAAATAATAAATATAACATGTTAAATATTATTTTTATATGATATAACATACCATTACATACTATTTCACCATCAATATAATGATATTGTCACTTGTGAGTACGTACGGATTACCGTCTCCACGACGCGATGAGATTATTTCCACGTTCACTATTCAATGATGATTATAAAAATATATATTATTAATTATTATGTAATATATGAAATAATAATTCTAATATATATATATATATATATATATGAATGTATGTACTTATATATATCTTATTCACTTGATTCCATTCAGTAGGATAAGAAAATAGAGACAACATTTATACATATGTACGACCTACCATCTCCATAAACAGTGCCTTCCATTTAATATATATATATATATCTTTTATAAATATTTATATTCTAAATATATATGATATATATATAAAGGATTATATTATAGAATTATTCACATCATGATCTATATGATACGATCAAAAATAACAAGTAATAACATGTACGATAAATAAAGTGATTGTTACCCAAATTTAAATTTAACATGTAAATCATTATTAAATGGGTAGTATATAGTAATAAATGAATCATGTATGATATAATAAATATGAATAAGATTCTGGTATATGATAATAACATACTATGGACATTATATAAGAGGTTAAAAGTACCCTTGACCAATGGAAGGTTCGAGGAAAGGGTTAATTTCACAATCTCATTATTATCTGAGGATGTTTTCAAGTAAGTATCTACTCTGACATATTTATTATCCTTGTCCAAATTTCATAAAAGTGAGTTCAAATGGATTATTTTTCATGTTTTTTTTAATAAAACATCATATTAAATGTTGTAATGATTTATTTTTCTAAACCGTTATCATTAATGTCCACGTTTTCAAAATAGTTTTAAGGGATTATCTATATAGACATGAATGTATTAAAATTTTAATTCCATTAAAAAGATTCATAGTGGGTTGGGACACTTTGATTCAAAACTATAATTTAAATTAATTTCTTTATAAGGCTTTTAAATTATTTCATGAAAAGGTATATTTCTCTCAAATATTTATACTGATCAATTTCAACTATGTCAACATCCTTTAGATTATATTATTCATGATTGTGGTTGATTTATTGTGATACAAATATTCTATATTATATTGAAGGTTTTGTGATATGTTTTTCTATGGATGTGTTATTTTTATACCATGCCGTGTTTATAGATAAATTATTGACTTTTTGAATGTTATTTTTAATATGAATGTTTATGTTTTGTTTAAATATTTTCATATGAAGAATGAATTAGACTTAGTATGTGACGGGTGGAGCCTACTATATCTCCACAATGCATCGGTATATCTAATGAGGAAAACTACTGTGTTGGAACAAGGAATTGATAGAATCTTACTTATAGACTTAGGATAAGGCCTTAACTATGTGGTTATGAAGTCTTGCATTATGCATTCCATCATTATGAAATTATCTATTGATATTACATGTGACTATTCGACTAGTAGAATATACATGTGAATATGTAAATGGAATCATTTGGTTTATCTTCTATATATTATGATATTTTTACATTTTAACGGCTTTTTTTAGTTTTAAACATTTCCTTATGCTTTCTTATGAATGTTTTGGCTATACTGTAATCCTTACTATGCATCTGATCTCACCCCTTTCTATGTTTTATTTTTCCCGATATGTAAAGAAGTATATTATAACTGACATGCAAGGATAGTCTAAGGAATGCTAATTTATTCAATATAGAAATTTTTTTTATTTGTCATTCTATAATGTAATGTAGTGTACAAGTATGTAATCTATTTTCCAAGACTGCTAAATTGAGATGTCCTTCGGGACTTGATTACTTATAATCATTACAATGTATTTAAATAATGCCCTAACTCATGGAAACTAGGGTCGGGGAATGATAATGGTATCAGATGAAGTTTAACAACAACCTTTGAAATAGATTGACTCTGATTACAGAACATTACGATAAGATATACTTTGAGGACTAGTATAAAAGAACTTCCTAGAATTTTTGTGGTTTCAAGATTATGTGTATTTTCAATGTAATAAATCCTTGTTTGGATACAAGCAGGTAGAGTCGGGCCTAGAATAGATGTTCTTAGGAGTGAAAACAGTGAAAAAGAGTTTCGTGCTAGACCAGAGGTATCCTAGTAGATGACAATGGGCCTTGCTGCACTCTTGGTTACGACACTCCTGGGGGATATTCTTAGGATAATTCAAATTTTCATTACAATCCATTATGAAGGATTTATGAGTTAATATTTCCTCAAAGAAAACATGTTATTATTATATATCATAGGCATAATCATTTCAATTTATGTTAGGTATTTTACAAGTTTGGAATTATTCGTTGTGATTCATAAAATAACCTAGGGTATGCCATTGATTAGAAATGGCGCCTTGTAGATGAAATGAGAATACAACATACGCATGATCAAAATATTAAGAAGAATCATATCTTTAATTGTATTAAGCAAACATTTATAAGTTAAATAGTATCCCACATATTCTCATAATATGAAGAAATATAATCATGTGTTAATAAGATATGTAATGAATTATCTATGTCATAGGGCTTGATGGGAAGCCAGATAAGAAAAGGATAAAAGAGTGAATGATGGATAAAGTGAAGAGGGAAAAGAATGATTTTCCCATATGAGATAACTATTGAAAGAATAACCTTATTACATGTTTGAAGGGAATCGAAGATCTTTATATGCATGGAGAAAAAGGATATCGATTACGTGATAGAAATGGTAAGAAAAAGGTTTCAAATGTACAATGATTCATCTGCAAAGATTTGGGACGCTACATGATGTATTGTCCAATTCATTAGAGTATACACCAAATGATGCTATTAGATAATAATCAAGGTATGATACAACCAAAGATTAAGGTGAATGATTAGATATATTTTTTATTATTGAATTATTGTTTCATTTGATTATTTTATTAATTATTTACATGTTATAATAATTAGTGAGTATTAAAGGATTCTACTGCAGTAACAATTCATTAAGGACATGAGATTGTGTGGAACCATGAAAAGTGACTCAAATGTAGGTTAATTTTTTAGAAAATATATGGATTAGATAAAGATAAACCATAAAATGGTTATGATACTGAGGAAAGGATTTTGGAATAATATATGATTCATTTGTATAAATAATAATGGATATTATTGACTACATTGAAACTGGTTAATGATTTTTATATTCTACCATTGTGAGAGTTTACATCATTTATGGATAGAAAGTGTATATCTAGTATTAAATAAGGAATAAGGAAGCATGAATGTAATCAATAAGGTTTTATAATAATTCAGGGTGTTACATTGTTTAAAAAAAATACATGATGAAGTTATTCACATGTTATTACATGGAAAAAAAGGATCTTCATTGTGTTTACCTTCCTTCTAAATTTTGGACTGTGTTATTACAGAAGTATTTAGGATAATTCTAATGGATGGAATTGATTATGTATGAAATTGGAAATTATTGTTATGTTTAAATCATTTCTTGATATCATTTTTTGTATTTTCATAAAAAGGACAACCTGGAGGTCGACCAACAACCCGCCACAACTGGAAAGGCCGTGAGAATTGATCTCACTTCCGAAGGGAGATAATGGTGCATCGCCTAACACTAGCCTATGTGATGTCCTAATTTTTATAATGTAGTTTTTTTTTAAAAATAGTCTAAAAATGAATTATATAATAGTTATTTTTGGAACCCTATATGATTAAGATAAATATAATATTTCTGAATTCTATTATCTTTTGGAGGGAAAGTTGAGTGTGTGGTATAAATATTTTGAAAGATGAAACTCTACATGTCATGCCTTTTTTTCTCTAATTGTATTATTAATTAAACTATTAAAATTTAGGTAAGAGATATTTAAACAAAAATATGTTCTTCTAATACCTTATGTTTTTATGAACTGAGGATATTTTAAATCACCATCGATCGATGGTTTTGAGGCCCTTAGTTGTGCACTAGTTTTTGATTGATGGCCTCAATCACTCCCTATAAATATTTAAATTTTTTCGTCGACTATGTGTCTTTAATTACCACTAATTTTTTTCTAATAGAGATGATAATTTGTTATTAACCGTTTCATATCCCTTTCCTTATTATTAAGACTAAATATTATTGAACCAATATCCGATTTAGGTTTTCCACAATGTTATTTTCCTATTTTTAACCTTTTTTTCGAAGAACAATTTAAAATTGTGATGTTACAATTTATTGATGGAGGGGAAAATGTAAAACCCCAATCTTCTATGGTACATTTCCATTTGAATAAATAAATATCTTGCTGTGTTCGTACCATTAATATTCTAACACAACATGCCCAATCAAACACACTATTATGAATATTAATACCCACCTTTTGAAATACTATAATTTTAATTTTTCAAAATGGACTTTGGTTTTGAATTTTTAATATCGAAATTATCTTTGTGTGAGTTTTTTGTATTTTCCTGAAAACATTGAATTTTTGGTGAATAGTTAAAACACTACGTTATTTGTTTAAACCAACATTTTATTTATATAATTATTAATTTTTTTTAAATTCATTTTATGTCATAATAGACACATAATACCTATATATGTTCAATGTAATTCATTTGAGAAATTTTATAATAATTTTAGATATATAAAAATTTTATTGAACTTTTAACAATCTTTTACCCACCTCCAAGGAGCATATGTAAATTTGCATAAAACATATTTTTACTGTTTCAGTGAATAGAATTTAAAAAATAAAATATACAAGGATAATATAAGATGTAAAATGTGTTTCAATAATATGAAAATATTTTTTGTTGAATAGTATCTTTTGACTTTTATTTACCACTGTTAAAAGTAAATAGGGTTAATTAAGGGTAAAAATGATATTATAATTACCCTATGACATGTCATAATTCTATTGTATAGGTTTAATTAGAATAAAAGAATTAATATTTATAAAATATTATCCACTTTGGTCAACATGTATTAGATATGATCATTTGTTATTATTTTATTTAAAGAAGAGTCAAAAGTGATAAATTCAATATTTATTAACTAAACAATTTTTAATATATGATTACACATAAGATAAATTCAACCACAAATATTCATTAGAAAGAGAAAAATATTTCTTAAATAATGGTATTTTATTTATATTTTTTAGCTATTAAATAATTATATTTATTTATGACACTATGATAATGCACTAATTACCTTATTAATGTAAGAATCAAATAAATCGTATTACTAATATTATAATAAATATAATTTCATTGTTTTTAGGACATCCAATAATTTTATAGGTGAATATTAATTGTTAGGTTTGATTCAATGTATCATTTTCGATGTAATAAATTTGGGATGACTTTCACAAAAATCAAATACCAAATAATGTCAAAATTGACATAAATTAATTTATTAAAAAATACTATATTATTGGTTGATATAATATTCCTAAAAATATATGGTTCGAAAAAAGGGATTAATTAATCTTATATAAATCATTGATAAACCACATGAGGTTTTCTTAGAAGTTTAGAGTATTTTTATTAACCATATAGTGTAATAATACAAGAAGACAAAGTAAAAGTTAAAATATTTTGACTAAGAGTTAAATATAAACGATAAGGTTAATATGATGACCAAAACCTATATCAAAAATATTTTTTTAGTTTTTTATAAACCCATACCCACATTTTCCTTAATATAAATCAATTTGGAGCCATTATAAACAAACAATTATTTTAATAAAAAATAATATTTCAAGTTTTTCTTGAAGTGACCCTCACCTCTCTTATAAAAGGGTACTTCCCCTTCTCTCAAAATGACACCTCCAAAGCCATTTGGCTCGGCCAAAACGTACCCAAATATCCTCCCAAATTCCCTCACATCAATCTATAGGCATTACTCTGATCATAAATCCAACTACAGAGCCCTTTTTATCAACTCCAAAGGAAAGACCCGAAGAAGAGGTAATAATTTATCCACCATCTCTCAAGTAATTTTCATGGTCCACTTCCTCTATACTTGTTGATTCCATAGAAAAATAATAATTACAGTACCTCCTATATACTATGTTATTATTATAAATATGGTATAACCCTATTCATTATTCTTTCCATCCTCTAAATGAAAAATTCACCATAAGTGTGTACGTACGGCTTACGGTCTCCATGTCGTGGTGTAGTTTGTTATTCACACTCTTCATTATATGGATGGGTATAATAATGATTATAACTCATTTAAATAATAATTATAACATTTAAATGATTCTTTATATATGATATAAAATCCAATTACCTATGATTTCACTACCAATATAATGATATTTTTGGTCGTGCGTACATACGGATTACCGTCTCCACGACACGATGAGATTCATTCTAAAATTCACTATTCAATTATGATTTTAAATTATATATTTTTAATAAGTATGTAATATATGAAATAATTATACTACTAGATATATATTTATTTATTTACATACCATTATCTTCTTCACGTAATTTCATTCAATATGATTAGAAAACAGAAACAATGTTTATGCATATGTATGGACTAATGTCTTCATAAACCGTGCCTTCTATTTCATATATCAATATTTTATAAATATTTATATTCTAAATATATATGATATATAAATCAAGGTTTATATTTTTCAAGTATTTAAATCAATATCTAAATTATACTATAAAACTTAACTAGTTAAAACACGTGCGATAAAGAACGATATTATTAAACAAAATGCTAAATTAATATGGAAATAATTAACAAATGTGTAGTATAAAGTAATAATTGAATCATTTATGATATAATAAATTTTAATATGTTTATTGAATAACTTAATAACATACAATGGTCATTATACACGTGGTTAAACGTATCCTCAACCAAATGAATGTTCTAGGTAACGGTTTATTTCACAATTTGTTTATTATCCGAGGTTGTTTTTACGTAATTCTCTAATAGGGCATATTTATTATCAATTTCCATGTTTCATAAAAGTGTGTTTAAAGGGATTATTTTTTTGGGACGTTTTACTGAAACATAATTATAAATTATTTCAATATTTATTCTTCTAATCCTTTCTCATTAATGCCCATGTTTTCAAAATGGTTTTAAGGATTTATTTATATCGATATAAATGGTTTAAAATGATAATTACATTCAAAAAATTAAAATTTTATGAGAAAAATTGATTAAAAACTATCTTTTAAATGAATTCCTTTATATGAATTTTAAATTATTTCATGAAAATGGGATATTTTTCTCAATGATTTATACTGATTAATTTCAACTATGTCAACATGCTTTAAGAGATATTATTCTTGATTGAGGTTGATTTATTATAATACAAATCATCCATATTTTATTGATGGTTTTTTGATATGTTTTACAATGGATGTGTTATTTTTATACCACTCGTGGTTTAAGGATAAATTATTGACATTTCATATGCTAGATTTAATATGAATGTTTATGTTATATTTAAACCTTTTCATATGAGAAATGCATTGGACTAAGTATGTGACGGGTGGATCCTGCTTTAGCTCATCGAAGCATTAGTAGGTATCATGAGAAAAAATAGTGTCTTGGAAAAAAGCCTTGAAAATTTAATATTATTAGTCTTGGAAAAAGGCCATAACTATGTTGTTATGATGTCTGGAAATATGCATTCTATCATTATGAAGTTAGATATTGATATTACATGTTATTATTCGACCAGTAGAATATCAATGTGAATAAGAAAATGGAATTTTTGTCTTTATATTTACCATATTATGTTGAAGTTTATATTTAAAAAGCTTTTGATTTTGTTTTTTACATTTCCATAAATAATTACACTTATTTATGAATGTTTTATTTATATTTTTATCATTTCCGAGCATTAGAGCTCAACCATTTATATATTTATTTTTCCCTAGATGTGAAGATGTATATTATAACTAACTTTTAGGGATAGTATAAGGGATATGAATGTGGTCAATGGGGACAATGATGTTGTTGTTTTTTATTTTATAATGTAATGTAACATACATGTATGAAATATATTTTCCAAGACTACTAATTTGATCGGTCCTTCGAGACTTGATTCCTTATAATCATGCCAATGTATTAAAATAATGCACTGAATCTGTGTAACTGGGGTCAAGGCGTTACATAATAAAACATATAATGGAAAAAGAATCACTTAACACCCAACACAATGATACTACTGAAATATTATTAACAATGAAATATTAAGAAGAACATATACAATATCATATTTTTGTATGTGGTTCTTTTATAATTTAATAACAAGGATTTAACTAATATAAAAGATGTTAAAGTATCATTGACTAAGGAAAAGAGCAATGTATGGGTTAATTTTACAATCTCTTTATTATCTGAGCTTTTTTATATGTAAGCATCAATGAGAAATTATTTAAAATCCACATCTGTGTCTCTTAAAAATGTATTTCATACAATTTTTAATATTTCCTAGAATATATGTTAATGTCATTTATACCCATGTTTGGATTTTTATAAAATGTTTTGAATGTAATCCTTCCATCATTTTCCAAATAAGGTACGTTTTGACTGTTTTGAAAAATTAATTTAAGAATGTTATTTGTAAATTATACTACGGGTGTGTAAATTTTCTTCCATTATAAAACCTTCAAAAATCACATAAAATTTTATAGTAATATTTTCAAAATAAATTCTTCCTTTTACAATAATGTGACTTTGAAATTATATCAAAATTAAAAGAGATGTTTCTATCCAATAGTTTTCATTTCATCTATGTCAGCATCCTTTGATAGATTTTACACCTGTTTGAATTTGATTTATTGTGATACCATCATCGATATTGTAATGATAGTTTTTTGATATGTTTGACTATGAATGTGTTTTTTATACCATTCATGGATTATGGATAATGTATTTACGTTTCATATACTCATCTTAATATGAGTGTTTATGTTATTTCTCATCCTTTTCATATGAGGAGTGCATTGGACTTAGTAAGTGACAGGTGGACCCGTTATTGCTTCTCGATGCATCGGTAGGTCAAATGAGACAAACTATTGTCTTGGAACAAGGCCTTGAAAAAATCATTATTTCTTGTCTTGGCATGATAACATTAATATATAGTTATGATGTTAGTCATTATGCATTCAATCATTAGGAAATTAGATGTTGATATTACATGTGATTATTCAACTAGTAAAATATCCATGTGAATAAGTAAATGGAATTATATGATTTATCTTATCCATATTATGCTGAAGTTTAAAATTAAAATACGAGTGTTTTAGTCTTATACATTTACTTAAAATCATATGAGTATTTATGATATCTTCCTCTATATTGTTTATCCTTACTAATCATTTCATCTCACCCATTGTTTATATTTTATTTTCCTATGATTCTGTAATGTGAATTATTATTTTATATGTTCTATTAGCTAGGTGAATAATGAATGTCTCAGATCATTATCGATGTTGATTTTATAATTGAAATTATAATGTGAAGTTCATGTATGTAGTATATTTTCCAAGACCGCTAAACTAATTAGTCCTTCATGATCTAATTCCTTGTAATCATGCCAATGTTATGTAATTATACACTAAATATGGTAACATGGTTCTGTGATTTACAGTTGGTATTAGAGGATGTTTATAAATAACATTGGAAACTAGATTTATATAATCTCTGATTTGGAAAAATTTCCCTATGATAGAATATGAATGTTAGTGTAGAAGAACATCCAATTTTTTTGAAATATTAATATTATATGGGTTTTCCAATATATACATCCCATCTTGTAAACTAAAAGTTGATGTGGTTCTGGCACAAATGTACCTAGAAGTTAAAACAAAGACAAAGAGTTTCAGGCTTGACCCAAGGTATCCTAGTACACGACAACTATCCATACTACGAACCATGTTTGACACTACCAGAGGATATGCTTATGATAATTCAAATTTTCATTGAAAACCATTTTGAAGGATTTATGAGTAATATGTGAGAGAAGAACCCATTTTTATGAGACTATATTTGTGGAAATATTCGATTAATGATGAGATTTTTTTTCTTATTGGATTATACATAATGATATGATATAAACTATTGCGTGTCGTCATTTAAAAATGCACCCAATTAGAGGAATGAGATCTCCATCAATACGACTGATCCAAAGATTTATAATGATCTAATCTTTCATGGTATTAATCCAACAATACGATAGGAAAAAGACTCCAATGTATTCTAATCATTTTATGAACTATTATCATGAGTTAATTAGATACGTAAAGAATCATATGAGTCATGTGGAAATATAGGGAATCTATAGGAGAAGATTATGGAAGAGGGAAATATGAATAAATGGAAGAATGTAAAGAAGGATTTTCCTATCTATGATAACTGTTGAAAGAATCACATTGGGAAGTGATTGAAAGGACTGGGTGTTTTTATAGGTGTAGAGAAAATGGTCGTGAAAAAAAATGAAATGGGTACAAAGAAAATACTAATATTCAGTGTCTTAACAGTGGTGAAATGGTGCAATAAACAGATTAATTTCCTAAGTGTCAAGAAAATAATGATCTTAAAAATCAAAGGGATCAAGGTCACGAATAAGTTTTAGATACGTCTGATGTTTAATAATTAATGTATATGTGTTTCTAGATTGAAGAATTGTTTTTATGAGTGGTGTATCAATGATGTAATGGTTATATAAATTATTTAAATAAATAAGGTTTGTAATTTAGTACAATTTTTTTGAGTATTTGATATTATAGGGTACTATGAAAAGTGAATCAATAAAAACATAAACATTTTAAAAAAATACCTAGTTGTGGGTAAGTTAATACTTAATATAGTACACATACTGAGATGAGTGATTTGGATAAAGTGAATATGGTATTGTTAAAATCCTTGGAATTGGTTAAAGGTTTGATTAAATAAAATTTATACCATCGTTATTGGGAATTTTAAACATTTTTTAATTTAAGGTGTAAATCTAGTATTCTCTGTTTTAAATAAATAATGAGGAATAATGAATGAATTCAATATGGTTTTCTTGTAATTCAGTTTATTACCATGTTTTAAGAGAATACACTATAATGGTATTCACATGTATATTATTTGACCTTCCTTATTGGTTTTGGATTGTGATTTTGGAAAAAACTATTTTGTACACGTATAATGGTTGGAATAGACTATATTTGACATTGGATAATATTATTTAAGATTAAATAACTTCTTAAGATTTTTTTGGATTGTTATCGAAAAGACATCTTGGAGGTTGGGTGACAACCTGTCAATCGTGACAAGGCTGCGAGACTAGAACCGACAACCGAATGGCAACAAGGGTGTATCACCTTCCACTAGCCTATGTGATTTCCAGGTTTGTATAATGTATATTTTTTAAATGGAATGATAGATGAAAGATAAATAAATTTTTTTGAAACCCTATATGATTAGATTTAATAGAATATTTATGTGTTCTATTATCATTTGGAGGGAAAGATGATATTGTGGTAGAAATTATTTTAAGGATGGAACTCTACTTGTCATGTATTATTATTTTTTATTATATGAAGAAATTAATTATTATACGTTAGGGAAAAGTTCTAAAAACAAAAAATTCATTAACTTATTACCTAATTTTTTATTGAACCGGTGATATTTTAAATCATCATAGATTTATGGATTTGTGGTACTCAATTTTCAATTTATTTTTTACTTTTTGGTGATTGATGACCACAATCACTCCCTAAAAATATTTACATTTTTCTTCTAATTGTGTGTATATAATTTCCACAAATGTTCTCTTATTCAAAACCATAACTTGGTGGTGACATTTTCATTTCCCTTTCCCTCATATTATGACTATATTTTATTAACCATTTTTCTTGATGTGGGTTTCCCACAAAGGTATTTTTTATTTTTAACCATTTATTTATGATGAACTATTTCAAATTTCAAGGACACAATTTTTTGAATGAGGGAAGAATAGAACACCACATGATTTCATAGTATGATACTTCCTTAAAATAATTCAATAGCTTGCGATACACAAAACACTGAGTTCGAGCACACCACGAAATATCAAATTAGTTATTCAAAAAGTAGTAATGAATAGTATTAACTTTATTTTTAATACTCTATGTAATTGTAACATATATATTATGTGAACAAATTCAATTTTTTAGATAAATGATGTATTTTTATAAAAATTAAATATCACCTCTTGTTAATGGAGAACCATTTTTAAATCCATCATTTGACAATTTTATTTATTCAATATGAAAAAATAAACTTCTTCATTAGTGAAGGAAAAAAATTATTTTGGGTGTGTTTTTTGTGTTTTTCTAAAAACATCCATATTTTGATGAATATTTAATGATACAAAATTTTAACTGAAAAAACCATTTTTAATCTAAATAATTTATAGAATCAAATTATATATTTGAATGTTTTTAATTATAATTAGATTATATTTTTATCATTTATTCCAATATTGGCCATTGGAGTGATTTCACATTTAAATTGGACATAAATCCATATCAATATTTGGATATTTATTACTTCCCAAATACACGCTTTTGAGTTTTGACAGTGGTAATTATGATTAAATTTATTAACGAATCTTCTATTTTTTGAATTTTGTAAAATAGACATTATATTTCAATTTTAAATATCAAAATTAACATTGGAATAATATTTGGTAATTCTCTAGAAAAATTAAATTTTTTATGAATAGTGAATAACACTATGTTGAAAAATACACTATTTTTTCATTTTATCCATTATTTTTAATTAATAATTTTTCAAAAATTAAAAATAGATAAATAATACATATATTACTCCAATTCATTTCATTATAGTGATTTTATAATAAGATTAGACATATAAAAATTTATTGAACATTTTTAATGTCTTTTCCAATATTCTAGGAACATTTTCATATTTTCATAAAATGTAATTTTACAACATTTGTGAATTGAAATTCATAAATTTGAGAGAAATGTTATGAATTAGTATGTAAAATGAGGTTCAATAGGTTGAAAATAATTTTTTTTGTGAATGGTAAATGTTTTATTTTATTTACCATGGTTAAATTTAAATGTGGTAATTAATGGAAAATATGATATTATAATTCCACTAAAAATGTACATATTCTATTGAATAAGTGTATATAGACCAAAAACAGCCTTAAAACTAATTTTTGATAATTTTTTATCCACCAGGATTATATTAAGACTTTTATTATTATTTTACTTAATTAAGAGTTAAAAGTTTTAAATTCAAATTATACTAAATAAAATGTTTTTAATATAGGGTTATACATAAGAAAAATTTGACTATAATCATTAATTAAGAAGATAAAATATTTTCCTACATCATTTTATTTTATTTATTATTTTTATACATTATATAATTTAATTTATTTATGACATAATGATGATGCAGTTATTAACTTATTAATGAATGATTAAAATAATTGATTTTATAAATATCCATATAAATTTAAATTATATTTTATGCATTCCACTAATTTTCTTGGTTAATATTTCATTTTAGAGTTTATTTAATGTATTTTTTTATAGTAATATTTTCTTTTGAAATTCACAAAAACCAAATACTTTATTGTGTCAAAAATAACAGAAATAAGTTTTTAAAACAAATACCATATTATTAAATAATATAATATTCCTAAAATATAATGTTCACATAAATGACTTATATAATGGTATATATTTCATTAATGAGCAAATTCAGCATCACATGGAATTTTATAGTACTTTTTTAAACAATGTTATGAAGGAAAACCAGAAGACATGGTAAAAGTTAACCAATTTAACTAAGAATTAGATTTATAGGATAAGGTTAATATGGAGACCTAAAATTTATCAATAACCACTTTGTTGAGAATATTTAGACCCTTACACACTTTATCCTCAAAATAAATCCATATTCATCCATTATAAACTTAAAATTATTTTATAATAAAATAATATTTCAAAATTTTCATAAAGTGATCCTCACAACTCTTATAAAAGGGTTCTTCCCTTCTCTTAATTTCACAACACCAAATCTAGTTGGTTCGGACTAACCCAGCTCCAATATCATCCCATATACACTCAATTAACCCTATATTCCATACATTTATCATAAATCCATCTTATAAATCCCTTTTTATCAAATCAAGAGGAAGAACACAAAGACGATGTACTAATGTCTTAACCTCTATCAATGTACTTTTTTTCATCCTCTTTTTATTTCATTATTATTTCCATGAGAAAATAATAAATCCAATACCAAATACAAATTTAGATTATATTACAAATATGGTAAAAAAATATTCATTATTATATACATCATATCAATGAAAATGTCACCATACGTGTGTATGCAGGACTTACCATCTATACATCGTGGTGTAGTTTGTTATTCAACAGTTCGTTATTTGGATGGTTATAATAATAAGTATAATTGATCTAAATAATAAATATAAAATGTTAATGATTCTCTATATATGATATACCATCTAATTTCCAATTATTTCCCCATCAACAGAATGATATTTTTTCACGTTCGTACGTACAAATAACCATCTCCATGACCACGATGGGATTCATTCCACATCGTAACTATTCAAAAAATAATTTTCATTTTTTGAATTAAAATAATGTTTAAGAACTTAATATTATCCTAGATATGAATCAAATACATCTTCTCCATAATAATACAACTAAAGTAAGAAGACATATAATGTAAAATGAATTATTCAACACCCGTAACACTAATATTACTGAAATATTATTAACAAAGCAATATTTCAAGATCATATATGATATCATGTTTGTGTATGTAGTTATTTTATAATTTAAAAAAATTATTTAAATATTATTATAGAGGTTAATGTACACTTGACTATGAAAAATTAATATGTAAGGGTTAATTTTATAAATCTATTTATTATATGAGATTGTTTATACGTAAGAATCTACTATGAATTCATTATAATCCTCATCATTGTTTCATAAAAATTTATTTCATATTTTTTTACTATTTCATGGAATTAGGTTTAATGTCATTTATAACAATTTTTTTACTTTTTATATTTTTTTTGAAAGGAATCTTTTTGTTGTTTTCCAAAAAATCTACTTTGTGAAAATTTTTACAAATTAAGGTTAGAATTGTTTTTAATCATATACAAAGGGTGTGGCTATTTTCTGTCATTATTAAAACAAAGAAGCTTCCCTTACAAGATTATAGTAATATATTCAAGTTAATTGATTTCTTATATAATTATGTGTCTTTAAAAGTATTTCAAAATAGAAAGCAATATTTCTCTCAAATAGTTTTGATTTCATCTATGTAAAAATGCATTGGTGGAATTAACACTTTTTTAATGTTGATTTATTATGATACATTCTTCCATATTGTATTGAAGGTTTTGTGATATATTTGACTATGTATGTGTTGTTTTTATTCCATTTATGGTTTATGGTTAATGTATTATCATTTCATAGTCTCTTTATAATAAGAATGATTATGTTATGTTTCATTATTTTTATATAAGGATTGCATTGGACATAGTATTCGATGGGTACATCCTACTATAGCTCCTATATGTATCGATAGGTCTCAGAAGAAAAACTGGCATCATAAAACAAGGTCTTGACAAAATCTTTATTTGTTTTCATGGCACAACACCTTGGCAATGTTGTTATGATATCCGACATTCTGTATTCCATCATTATAAAATTATTTATTGATATTACATGTGATTATTAGACTAGTATAATATCCTTGTGAATAAATAAGTGGAATTATTTGATTTATCATTTCCATAATATGTTTAATATTATGTTTAAAAGGATTTTTTAGTCTTATAAATTTTCCTTAAAAGATTATGATTATTTATGATATCTTATTCGATGTGTTTTATCTTTACTGAGTATCTGAGCACATCCCTTTCTTGTGTTTTATTTTCCCAGGATGCCAAGAAGTGTATTATGATTTTATATACAGGTTTAAGCGAGGAGAATAATATATGTCACAAAGGATTATCTATGTTTATTTTATGTTTGAAATTATAATTTGATGTTTCTGTATGTAATATATTTTCCAAAACTACAAAACTTATCAGTTTTTCAAGTCTTGATTCCTTTTAATCTTTCCAATGAAATGTAATAATGTATTAACTCTGTGTAACTGGGGTTGGGGTGTTACATTAAACCCTCAAAACTATAACTGTGCAGGGTTTATCCTAGGATATCCACCCAGTTTTGAAAAACTAAGTGAATCTACTTTAAAACAAAAGTATTTTTGAATGTCTAACAAACTCTCCCAACCATCACCCTCACTATTTATAAACACAAATAGAATAAATTATGTGTTACATACCAATAACATGGGGTACTATGGTTTTTTTAAATGTTTATATTTTAATTAAATAATCATATTTATTTTTTTAATGTCAATTTAAATGAATATTATGATGATTCAATTTCTGATATATTATTTTAAATATTGTTTTTAAAAATGAGTTAAAAAAAATTATTTTATTCTTTAAATAGAAAATGATATGTTTTATATCATTTAATATTGTAAATTAATGGTATTTTTTCTCTTTTATTGTAACTATATTAACCCATAAATAGTAAAAAAAAAATTCTAACATGTTATTAATCAAAATTATTATTAGGTTGTTAAAACAAAATGATAATTTTAAACCCATATCATAAAACTGTAAAATTTTTATATTATGGTGCATTTCAATGAATGACTATATTATATTTGAATTATATCATTTTAGATCCATTTGAAGTGGAAAATTAACTTATATTAATCTAATATATTTGAAAATTAAATGAGATCCCCTCCTCTCAATTGTAAAAAGGATCATATTATACTCATTTATTAACACTTCATAGATTTTTGGTCAAACAATTACCTACTATAATTCTTTAATTAAATTTCTCCTCATATATTATAGTTCATTTTACATGAAATAAATACCATAGAGACATTTTTGTGTAATAAATATGTGTTTATTTGAAGAATGTGTAAGGTTAATAAATGAGTTTTTGTGTATTATGTATTCATCCACATCATTAAATTATAAAATAGACATGATGATATAATTAATTAATTATTTACCATAATATAATGTTTTTTATGAAATGGAATATCCTATAGAAATCACCAACCACTATTGAATGGGAAAATAATCCTTCATTCGTCAATATGGCAGGCTACTGCCACCGAAATAGATGTAATTTGGTTCCGATAACAGGCTATAATATATGGTTATAATGATGTATTTATATATATAATGATATTAATCATGTATTTATTACTTTTAAATTTTAACATAACCGTATTTTTTATATTATTAAATTCAATGAAAATTTTAAATATCGTATGTTTGTTCTTGTAAACTACAACCCCCACGAAGCTATGTGATTCATTTTTCACCAAAATATCATAGGGGATATATATATACACATTAATTTAAATAAAATTGTGTCATCCATGATATAATGGATATTTTTTAATGATTATATAATATTTACTTAGTTTCTATAATTATCATTGAAAAATAGAAACGTTACTTATGAATTTGTATAGCCTACTATTCTCGTGATTGTAACATATTTCATTTTTAATAACAATTAATAATAATTGGTTTTAAAAATTTATTCCATATATTAAAATTATAATTAAATAATGAATATTATTCAAGATATTATGGAATAATTATATCTTTGAAAATTTCCAACGTATTGAATTTTTTTGGACAAAATAAACATATATCATAAAACTGTCTAACATGAAGTTAAATGAAATTTTAATTTAATATAAAATATTATTAAATAAAAATAAAATAACAATGAAAATTGAAAATTTTCTTAGTAAATTAACGAAATTTTCATTATTTTATTAATATAAAACAAAAAAATGTATGGGATTAGTCAGAATCTTTGTATGGTACATTCTGTAAAAAAATATTCATTCATTATTTCCCCTATACAATTTTCATTCATTTAAAAATTTAATAAAATAAATTATTATTAGATTTAAATAGAAAAATATATAAATATATTATTTTATGTCACTATTTATAGTTATTCATGTTTTAAAAAAAGAATCCATTATTGTTTTTCATATATAACATTTTGTAAAAATACATAAGGAATGATTTATTTCAATATATATGAAAATGTCACTTTTTCTGCAATCCATTACTATTATTTGAGTTTTGGATTCAATTACAATATATAATGTTTTATTGAATGGAAACCCTATTTTCATTAATAATGGTATTTTAGTTTTTTTAATGGGTTTTCAAAATAAAAGTAATTTAAATATCTAAAAATGTTTCTAAAATAGGTTCAATGGATTATTTAGAAGGCATTATGAAGTAATGGTGAAATAATTTAATATTTAAAACATGATGTTTTATACAATGACCCAATCATTAAAAATATAAATATTACTTTATAATTAATGTCTATTTATTAAAAAAACAAAACCATGATAGGATCATATAGGTATAGTGTCTTTAGAAAAAGGGAAACATAAACCACTGGATCATAAAAAATCTATATTGTCACCTGTTTATTTCATCTTATCCAGACTCCTTTAGGAATAACATACTTAATAACCTTCTTCATGACTTGGGGGAAAAAATATTTAAAGGGTGAGCTAAAATTATAATTAAGGTAATTTAATGAAAATATAAATCATATCATATTCAAAATAACATAACATTTGAAAATATTATCCGACATATAAAAGATCATAATATCATGTCATGTGATAAATCATAGGATTGAAATGTAATCACTATATTAAAACCATAATACATGAATTTGTTTAGTATTCACATATAATAATAGAATATTATTTCATATTACTAAATGCTCTCTCCTAAGACCGTCTTATCGGACAAAGTCCATTACCGAACTGAGTTATCTCCTTGTTTTAGTCATGTACCATTGAACCTAATTAACTTGTCATTCTAGACACATCAATCTCATGATATATAAATCATAACCCAATTAATTGGGGGGATATATAGGTCCAACATATCTCATAATGAATCAATTATTATGTGTGCCACAAAAATATAGAAACATTCACCAGAGAAAAACCAATTAAATAAAATGGGTTTCATAAACATCATACCATATTAATTGATATAAAACTAATGGATTACTTAAATAACAATCAATCATAATAAAATCAAATCACAATAATAATAGTGATATAAAAAATAACCTATGTAATTTTAAATGGATTTTTTTTGTAAAACACATGAGATTCATTTCTGAGTTAAATATCCTTTGTTTTTCGAAAAAAATTTATTTGTATCAAATTTTTATGTGAAAAAATTGAGTTGAAAATAAAATTTTAAACATTTAGAAGATCCATCATGTAAATAAGGGATTATAAAGATGTAAAAACCCATTCATGCTGTATATTTTAATAAAAAATTCTCTTCCTACTTTTTCAATAAATGTCCAAATATTACCTTGTATGGTAAGAAAAGAAAGATTCCTTCCCAACCATATAGTAAAAGTCTATATGGTTAATAATTAATTTAAACATACGTAGAAGAATAATAAAAAATTTATAAGATTATATTGTATAGAAAACATGGATATGAATGATAAATATTACCATAGTGAATACTTACTAATAAACAATCTCATATAAAAACGTGATTGGAAATGTTATCCCATATCATCGGTCTAATGTGCTTATTATGTAACCAAACCTCCTTTATAATGATTTAAATAATGTTAATGATTTATTCCAGAATAAAAGTAATTTTATGAAGAAATTTATGATCCTAGTTTTATCTATTTGTTAGTAACATTTTAGTGTTACTTGTCATTTAGGTATTAACTACATTATGTTCTTATGTATGTTTTGTTTGAAAAGTTATTATTCCTATTTTCTGATTGTAATAATATTATTTACATTATGTTATTTTTATAATATATATATACTATTAATTCATTTAGTTAATTTATATAATCATGGTTTAATGGATATTATGTAGAACGAAACACATCGCACCGTGGAGACAGTAAGCCATACATACACATGAGAAACGATATCGTTCCCACTATTGAGGAATATTATTGAATTGGATAGTGTATATTATCTCAAAATTAGTATCATGTTATTATAATCATATATAGTTTTGACTTACACCATTATACACATCCATTTAATGTACTGGTGAAAAACATATTACACCACGGTGTGGAGACGGTCAGCTGTACATAATCATGTGCGGTGATTTCTTTTTTTTTGTAGAATGGATAGAAGGTGAAATATGGTTTCGTCATAATTATAATAAAATATCATAATATTAGTGATATTTATGTTATTACTTCATAATGAAACATCTATATAAGCGTAATTTAAAAAATAAATAAATTAGAAAGTATCATTAGAAGGGATTACCTCTTCCTCGATGTGCCTCCGTTAAATTTCATCTTAGGGATCTAGAGATGATCTTTTTAGAAGACCATAAACACTAGAATTTTATTATGGATGTGTATAAGAGAAATTTTTAGGGGTTGGCTGAGGTTGAAGGCTCCAAATGGAGTGAATATGAGAGGGGTGATTCCATTTTATAAGGGAGGAGGTGGCACGTTAAGAAACACTCAAAATATTAATTTATTATATATTCAATTTTGACCAAAAATGTCACAACCCTTCCCCCAAGGCTCATTCCGTGACTACCCCAAGCCCACCTTTCATAGGCCAAGGGCTGGCGATTAGCACCAAAGGCGTAATTACCTAAAACTGGGAATGAATTGCCTCTATAACCTGTAAATGCACACAACAGAGCACACAACTGGATACAAAACACTAGGTAAACTGTATAATAGATGTTCTCTGAAATGTAAAAGGGTCCGAAAGTAGAAGACCTACTGTAATGTATAAGTAACATGAAGTACAAGTACAACTGAAGAAAGGAAAAACTACTGTTGGGTTTCCCTCTAGGATTCCTACCTGAAGGGTAGGTACAGATAACCTCATAAGCACTCCACACCCATCATTATCCTCTATTTACCGACTCATCGTACGGTCCACCTCTGGGTACCATCCAGTCCGGATACCCTCAGCCTTAGTCAGCGCTATCTTTTGTCTGCATCTAACACAACAATGTGTGGGAATAGCCTCTGTAGGGGTGAGTATAATGATACTAAGTAGGGACCCTGAGACCATCATGGTCTAAAAAATCCACCAATGATAATCCACATATTAAGGAAATAATAGGTAACCCTACTAATGTATATATCTATACATATACCTATGTTATTAAGTAAACCATCTCAAACATGAGGGGAAACAATTATTGACTCATCTCAACCAATATTTCGATCACATTATTGAATCATCAGTAGATGGAGAACTATTGCTCAATCGAGTACAGTGGGCCTGCCGCATCACACAAAGTTTCTTCCCACTAACCTTGGACTGCTGAGATACTCCTCCTATCGAGTACCATGGGTCTGCTGCGTTACACAAAGGCTCTCCCCACTGTGGATATGCCACCAAACATAGGCACTACACCTCGTAGCTTGTAGAGGTACTCCTCCTATAGAGTATCATGGGTCTACCACGTCACCAAGCCCTGTTTTCCACTGTGGGTCTACTGCCACAACCAAGCACTCCACCCTAGGCCAGTCGAGTAACTCCGAGACAAACTATAACCAGTCGTCAAGTCCCATCCATCTACTAGGTTCCCACACAAAAGATCACTCATCTCCGGAATATCCGCTTCATAGGAAACTAGTCGATGCTCCAACTATCCCGAAGTCCTATTAATAATTATCTCAAAGGTCTACCATGTCATGGGGTCTCAACGCAACAGACGGTGCATCAATTGGATGCCCAGTCTACGAGTTATTAGCCTTTTATTTTAGGGGGCCCTGATGGATTCCGGCACAATTCAACCTAAACATATCTCAACTATACCCCAAACCCTAGTGGGTTATACTAAAAGGGACCATCATGCTCCAAGATTAACAGTGTCACCTATGGTTCATCAAATGGACATTTGGTTCCAAAGATATGGCCAAAAAATGTATTGGGTCGTAGTGGGCCCAGGTCCGGTCTCACCTGGCCCGATAGATTATAGGCCAACTTGGATCGGGTCGACCCGGCCCAACCCGTTGGGCTTTTCCCGGCCCATTGGGCAGGCCATCCCGTTAGGTTTGGCCCGACCCGCATGGCCCCACCCAACCGGCCATGAGGGGATGTGGAGAGCCGATAGGGTGTAGACCGGCCGCGAAGGCCTAGACTGGCCGTGAGGGGCCGCGGAGAGCAAAGAGGGTGTAGACCAGCCGGGAGGGCATGGACTGGATGTGGGTCGGCGTGAGGGCATTTCAGCCCAGGGGGCTCTGTGTGGGTAATTTAGAATGGAGGGCGCCACGAGGGCACGTGCTGGTTCGGCGGGGCATCGTGAGGGGCGCGGGAGGCGGGCTCTGCCGAGGTGCCACGAGGGACGTGGGAGGCCATCTCGGCAGGGGTGCTGTGAGGGGTGCGGGAGGCTGTCGCGATCGGGGTGCCCTAAGGTCACAGGTCCAATTGGGAGCTCAAGGAGCTGGAGGCTGGCGCGGCCGGGGCGGCACAGAGGCTGGGGGCAGGTGCGGCCGGAGCGCATGGGGCCAGTTCGGCACAGAGATCGTCGTGATGTCGGGGAGGTCAAGGCCGGTTCAGCCGGCGGACGGCAAAGATAGAGCAGCGTAACCCTGCCTGGGGCGGCGCTGCCGGAAGGGCGGAGACTGCGGGGGTGGTTTGGCTGTGGTGAGGAGCATCGCGGGGGCCATACAGGCCACTGTGGCCGTGGGTTGTGCAGTCGTTGTCTTTGTCACCTTCATCACCATCGTCACCTTCAACACCGTTGTCACTTTCATCGGTTTCTAAAAACAACACAAATCAACACAAGGGTAACAGATAGGATGATCAATGTAATTTTGGCCCGCACTCTCTCATTTAAATCTACATCATGAGGTTCACCAAGAACATAAACAAGAACAAGCATGAAAGATATTTTCAATTCCTATAATCCCTCGTTAATTTATATTCCTAGCCCTACATGGAAAAATAAGTGAGAACATGGGAAGTGTTAATCAAATAATAAATAAACACCAACCTCTGGTTGATATGTCGACAAAGTCACAAAGAAGGAGAAAAAGTTGTCATCGTTCATTGCATCCTCCACACACCTCCAATTCTGAGCTTGTGCATTGGTTCATTGAGGACTATGAGGAGGGAATGTTGGTCGTCAAAGACGTCCATCATCAGTTGCCTCCACAATATGCTTCCGAGGAAGAAGTCAAAGGAGGCTAGTCTTCATTAGGGGAGTGTTCTTTTTCAGGAGAGAATTCTTCCTTAGGAGATGAAGTTATTCGTTGGAGAACATTATTTCTCCCAAGACATCTTCTCTCCCAAATTCCACCTAAATGAAATAATAGACTCAAAATAATAGATTAATTTGTAGTCATAATATTCAAAATAGTTGAATTTTTTAAGGGAGAGTTAGCACAATCATTTGGTGCATTGGAAGAATTAATATAGAAGATGTTTAATAGGCTCTTCCACAATAATGAGGTAGTTGAGAGGTTTTCCAATCCCCCCATTAATGGGGGGTTGGGTGGTCCCCGCTCCAAAATTCAAATTGGGAGGTTTTATGAACTCGGGTGGTCTCCACCACAATTAAACACGAAGAGGAGGTTTAGGCCTCATGTGGTCCCCACCACTGTATCTTTCCATGGGATGTTATGGTGTGGTGGTCCCCACCACTAACTTCCACATGGGTTGTTATATCAAATAAAATAAAATAAAACTTGTTTTTATTTTAATTTATTATTTCCACAAAAAACCCCAAAACTAACTTTCACCCCCGACGAACTGTCATCGAGGTGATAGAATCTTCATGCGAATACTGGCGCTGTGAGTTAAACAGTTCCCTCAGATTTCAATTCCATGAACTGGT
This sequence comes from Viscum album, assembly GCA_963277665.1. Classification (NCBI taxonomy): domain Eukaryota; kingdom Viridiplantae; phylum Streptophyta; class Magnoliopsida; order Santalales; family Viscaceae; genus Viscum; species Viscum album. The sequence continues at coordinate 648,074,245 of OY728126.1, read as the reverse complement.
TCAAATGTTATAAAAAACCACTTGAACAGTCACTGAATGTACCTGATTAGAAGTTCATAAATTTAATCCGGGCACTCCAGGCCTCGGAATCACACGCCATCAATTTTTACAGACAAGTAAAATTACTATCTATTGAAAAACAATACATGTAAATTCTAGGTCATTTCATTCTCCCCACCTTAGGGATTTACATCCCCATAAGCCACAACTTAAACTAATTAAACAAGTGGGGGTACTAAGCACGCATCTGAGCCTCCCGCTACCATGGGATCTCATGGAGGTTCTCTTGCATCCAGCAAACATACACCAAAGGTATCGACCATCCATGAAGGACCTGCTCTTGTCGATCCTCAATCTCTACTAGAACCTCTGTAAATGCCACCCCATTGTTGACGTCCATCTCCCCATGGTCGATGATGTGAGAAGGGCCATGCACGTATCTCCTCACCTGGGATACATGGAAGATGCCCCACACTCAGTGAAACTAAGGACGAAGAGGTAAGCAGTATTCCACCTTTCCAACCCTGATAAAGGCATAAAATAGTAAGATGAATCTTGGAAAAAACATACCTCCTAGGTTAAATCTCCATTGACCTCGTCGAGGTGAGGCCCGTGGAAAGACGTGGTCTCAATCCATTAACTCCAAAAGTCTCTATCTCGTGTTGGAATACGTATTCTGCCTGCTATGTGTAGTCTTCATCCTCTCCTAGATAATCTGAACCATCGATGTAGTAGCTCGTACCTTCTTTGTTCCCACTAGTACTGTCTCCTCAAGGTCAGTCTAGCACAAAGGTGATCCCAATGGTTACCCATATAACACCTCAAAAGATGTCATCCCAGTGGGGGAGTGATATCTGCTATTGTATGCAAACTCCATCAAAGGTAAGGGATCCTACCAGCTGTGACCTTGGTCGAGGGCACATGCACGGAGCATGTCCTTGAGGGTCTGAATGGTCAGATTAGTCTGGTCATCCGTCTGAGGATGGAAGGCAGTTCTATAACTATGCTGCGTCCCGAAAGCCTCCTAATACCCCTTCCATAGCCGGTATGGAAAATGTGTATCTCTATCAGAGACAATCATCGAATGTACTCCATGTATCTGCATAATCCCTTACACATAGAGGTGTCCCGGGATCTGTACTGATCCCTAACCTCTAATCAGTAGGAAGTGGGTCAACATGGTGAGTCGGTTGACCATCACCCAAATCAATTCAAGTCCCCTAGATGTACGTGGAAGTCCTTTCATGAAGTCCATCGATATCCCATCCCACTTCCAATTTGGGACCTCTAAAGTCCAAACCAAGACTGCTGATACCTAGTTCTCCACCTTCACTTGCTGACAAGTGAGGCATCAATGGAAAAACACCGCAACTACTTTCCTCGTTCTCGCCCTCTAGGACTGTCGTCGGAGGTCCTGGTACATCTTCACCACTCCTGGATGTACTGCAAGAGGGATGTTTGGAACTCCCTCAATAATTATAATGAAGTGACCCTTGTACCATGGTATGTCATCTGAATAGGATGACATGCTATCCACCTTTGGAAAATCCAACAGGTGCCTGCCCAGTGCAAATCTGTGCACGCCGTGTCTCGTAGACAATGTCCACATGTTCCAAATCTCTAACTTTCTAAAGAAGTGGAGGAGTGACTATAAATGTATGAAGGAAGGATTCCCCATCTCTATCCATGATGGATATCTATAAAGTAGACAACTGCTCTATCGCCTCACCAAGCAGCTGTATACCGGATCTCATGGTGAGTGAATATGTGGCAACTTTCACATTTCTAGGAGTATAGAATATCTCAATGTCAAAGTCCTAAAATAACTCAATCCAAGGTCATTGTCTCATGTTCATTTCCATCTAGGATAAGATATACCTAAGAATCTTGTGATCAGGGAGCACAATAAAACACTTGCCCGTATGATAGTATCACCACATCATCAAGGGGAAGACCACTGCTACTAACTCTAGGTCATGGGTAGTATTGTTCTCCTCTTTCTGTCTCAGCTATAGAGAACCATAAGTGATCACTACTCACCCCTGCATCAAGACACATTCGATTCTGGTCCCTTCTGTGTCGTAGTGGACGATGTACCCAATGCCTTTCTCTGAAATCCTTAAGATTGGGGCACTAGTCAGCCTCTACCTCATCTCCTAAAAGATCTAGTGGAATCTATCCAAACACATGAAGGGTTTCCTATTCTTCGTCAAGGCTGATATTGTTGTTGAAAATATGGAGAAATATGGCACAAATCTTCTATAGTATATAGCCAAAACCTGGAAATGCCGTACTTCTATCCCACTCCTGGGTGGATCCCAAGAAAGTACTGCCTCAATCATAGCTGGATCCACTACAACTCCAGCCTCTGTGATGAAATGTCCAAGAAAGGGAACCTCTCAGATCCAAAACAGGCACTTCAAGAGCTTACTATAAAGATGTTTCTATCAGAGTGTGCCCAGTTCTATCTGCAAATGATAAGCATGCTCCTCCTCAGTAGTCGAGTAGATCATAATTTCATCGATGAAGACTATGACAAAGAGATCATGGTATGGCTGAAAGATTATTTTCATGAGTCCCATGAACACTTATGGAGTATTGGTTATTCCAAATGGCATAACCACGAACTCATAGTGGTTGTACCGACATATGATGGTCGTCCTCTACACATCCTTGCCTCAAACTCTGAACTAGTGATATCCTGATATGTGGTCTATCTTAGAGAACCACAATGATCTCTTCAGCTAATCAACTAGTTCGTCAATCATTGGGAGTGGGTACTTTTTCTTCATGGTCACCTGGTTCAGGCACTGATAGTCATCACAATACCCCAATCTCACCTTTGCCTTCTTGGAAAATAGAATCAGGGCTGCCCAGGGAGAAACACTGGGCTAGATGAATACCTTCCCCTGCAAGTCCACTAGCTATACCTACATCTCGTGATGCTCCATCAGGGACATCTGATACAATGATGTAGATATCGTTGTCATCATAGCTTACAAGTCAATATAAGTGTCTACCTCTCTATGAAGGGGTAAACCTGGAACATCATTAGGGAAGGAATCTGTGTACTGGTCCAACACTATAGGATAGCTCGGACTATCTACATAAACTGCTCCAAGGGTGAGGCTAGCCAATTGTTGAGTGATCTGCTGCACTCTCCTACGAATAACACAATCATATGCTGCAAAGGATCCTTTCTCGCTGATAAAGGTAATCCCGGTGCCATCTGTGTGGACACACCACACCTTGCACCAAATATAGTAGATCTAATCATGGACAATAGATAACCATTACACACCCAAGATGACGTCATAAGGCCTCGAGGCTGCTACTATGAGATCCCAGCCAAAGCTCTCACCTCATTGACTAAGTTTGTACAACCGGAACCCATGTGTAATCATCGAATCTGCTCCTGTAGGAGTCTCTAGTCATAAGGATCGAGCCAACGGCTCCATCAGAATTTCTGAGCTCCAATCGAGGGCAGTGTCAATGAAAGAGTGACTGGAACATGTGTCTATAAGTACAACAACTATGGTGTAAAAGACACATGTCATACCTTGTATCATATCCGAAGCACTGTGATCATAGGCCTCAGCTTCCTGTAGGTGAGCTCTACCGTATCCTTCTAATTATTACGGTCTAGGTGGACCTCTTTTTGGTGGTTATAGTAATACCTCAAAACGTCATCCACCACCAGTTTCACGACCATCTCCTCTGCCACATCCACCTACGTCCTTTAGAAAACCTCGATCGAATATTTGTCTCTACCTGGGAGGCCCTTCGACTGTCTGCTCATCTTTCATATGACGAGCAAGACAAACATGGGACATGTGACCCTACCTGCAACATGAGTAACCCTACTCACTCCTGGAATGTCTGCCTCTGCTTCGGGTGCCCCACCCAACTGATCCTAAGTCATGTGATTGTCCACATATTGTTCTGCTCCTCTTGGTCCTCTACAACATCTGTCTGCTGCCAACTACATAAAACTCTACTACGTGTAGAATGGTGTTAAATTTCATGGCTAGAGACTGCTCAGCAAGGAAAATCTCCACTAGGAGGGCTCTCTCTAACACCCCTTCCAACGTCGGGATGCTGAGTGAGATCAATAAGGGCCTGATCTCCCGCCTATGTCCCCGTTCGAAGGTCCAAGGCCAGAAGAATGGATCCAACACCATATTGGTGGAGTAGCGTGAGAGGTATATGATCCTCACTGAGTACTTATCTATAGTCATGATGAACTACTGTAAATAGAGAAGCTTCTGTATGCGCACTACGTGAAGAGTTGTAGGGACAAAACACTGCACGGAACAAGATCTCGAAGTCTTCCCAGAGTAGTGTCATCTCGTCATGAACCTGGAGCATCAATATCCACCATATGATTTCTACTTCTCGTATAAGGAAAGCGGAAAGGATCACCTTGAAATCATCTAGTATCCCTACCTGTCAAAAAACTCTCGCCACAGACTACAACCACTCCTCAGCCGCCTGTGGCTCCATCTCTCCATTGAACCTAGGTGGCCTCGTGCGCTGGAACTCATGAAACGTGCTCACGAAGTTTGCATTGTCTGATGCTAGGACTGGAGGCATCGGTGACCCATAGGGTAATGGTACCACTAGGGAATCCGCTGGTGCCACTACTGGAAGAGGGCCCTGCACCGAGGCCTCATCGTTAGGTGGACTATCGGTGCATACGACTGTCAGAACTCTAGCCGACTTTCTGCCTGGAGGAATCCTGAAATAAAACAGGTGTGCTACGGTTAAAAAGATATTCATGGTGATCTGACCTGGTTGAGCAGACATAATGAAAACTTTGGAAAACACACAAAAAATCAGTGTTTTTCTGCGCTGAGTTGGATATAAAAAGATTGGGTCTTGGTGTATGGATACGACGACCACCGCACCAACACTGGACTCTCGGAATTGAGAACTACAATCATTACCCTTAACACTATTTCTTCATAGAAATTAATGATTAGAGTCCTTAGTTTTTTAGAAGAACCGACTCCTCTGATACCTATTTTTCACGACCCGTCCCCTGGGGCTCGTGTCGTGACTAACCCAAGCCTACCTTCCTTATGCGAGGTGATGGTGACTGGCACCAAAGGCATAATAATCTAAAACTGGGAAGGAACTTCGTTTATAACATGTAAACGTATACAATAGGGCACACGTCTAGATACAAAAATATAGGTAAATCGTATAACCAAAGAGTGATGAAAAGTAAAATGGTCTGAAAATACAGGCCCAACTGTAAAGTACAAGTAACCGGAAGTACAATTACAACTGAAGAATGGAAAAATAGTTGATGGGTCATCCTCTAGGATTCCTACCTAAAGGGTAGGTATAGATAGCCTCCTCATCACTCCACATCCGTTAGTCTCCTCTGTGTAACAACTCGTCATGAGGTCCACCTCCGGGTACCGTCTAGTGATGGTACTCTTAGCCTTAGTCAGCACTGTCCGTCGTCTAGATCTAACACAACAAGGTGTGGGAATAGCCAGTGTAGGGGTGAGTATAATGATACCTAGTAGGGACCCCAAGACCCTCACGGTCCCAAAAATTCACCAAGGATTAACCAAAAAGTAAGGAAACACAGAGAACCCTACTTAGGTATATGCCAATACATATACCTAAGTAATTAAGTAATCCATCTCAAACATAAGGGAACACCAAAGTATTGACTCTACTCAACTAGGATTTTGGTCACATTCTCAAAACCTCGGTTGCTAGAGAACTCATGCACAATTGTGTATAGTGGACTTTCCTCTTCACATAGAGGCTCTTCCCGATATCCTTGTACTACTGAGGTACTCATCGTGTCGAGTACCGAGGGTCTGCTGCATCACACAGAGGCGCTCCCCACTGTGGGTCTGCTGCCACACCCAGGAGCTCCCCCTCATAGCCTGCAGAGGTACTCCTCCTGTCGAGTCCCATGTGTCTACCGTATCACCAAATGCGCTCCACCATCGTGGGTCTGCCACCACAACCTGACAGTCCCCACTGGGCTAGTTGAGTCACTCCGAGTCAAATAGTCATCCTTCATCAAGTCTCTGCCAGATACATAGTTCCCACACAAAAGCCCGCTCATATACAGAATATCCTCTTATTGGTTGATTCTTCTACAATCTCGAAGTCCCATGAATAAGTATCTCAAAGGATCATCATGTTATTGGGTCTCAATGTAATAGATATTTCATCAATCAGACGCTCGGTCTGCGAGTTATTAGCCTTTTAGTCCCAGGAGTCCGGTTGGATTCGTGCACGATCTGACATGGTCGTTTTTCAATTATACCACAAACTCTAGTGGGGTATAATTAAAGGGAATGTCATTCTCCATGATTACCAGTGCTGCTGAAGTTTCGTCAAACAGATGTCTGGTTCCAATGATACGGCCATAAAAGTAAAGGGTTTTAGTGGTCCAAGGCCTGGTCCGAGCTGGTTGGACCGACCAAGCCTGGTCTAGTCTACACTGTCCCGGTTCAGGTCATCCCATACTGGAACATTGGGTCTGTCCCAGCCCGTTGGGTGGCCCAACCTGTTGGCTTCGGTCCGACCTACTGGGCCCAGCCCAGGAGGCCTCGAGGGGCCACATTGAGCCAAGAGGGCGCAGAGTGGCCGCAAGGGCAAGAACCGACCATAGTTCGGCATGAGGACGGTTCATCCCATAGGGTGCCATGTGGGCGATTCGACCTGGAGGTGGCCGCGAGGGAGCAGGCCGATTTGGTTGGGGTGCCACGAGGTACGCGGGAGGCTGGCTCGACCTAGGCTCTTTGAGGGGCGTATTAGGCTAACCTGGATGGGGCGCCCCGAGGGAGCAGGTTCGGCATGGGGCTTGAGAAGACAGCGGATGGAACAAATGGGGAGAATAGAAGTTCGCCGGCTGGCACGGGGCTGGTTCGGCCTGGATAGCACTGCGAGGCGGAGTAGCCGGGGGCGGTTTGACCAGCGCACAGTGCGGGCAGGGCTGCGTGGCCCGGCCTGGGCCAGCTCGGCTGGAAGGGAGGAGACCACGGGGGCAGTTCGGTTGGGCACTAGAACGTCGCGGGGGTGGTGCAGGGAACGGAGGCCCCGGGTGGCATAGTTATTGCCTTCGCCTCCTTCATCACCATTATCATCATTTTCACCTTCCTCCATTTCAATGAACACCTCAAATCACCACAAGGGTTATGGAGAGGAATGGCCATGTTTGTCTGGCCAAAACTCTCCGCATTAGAGAGGTAGCATGAGGTTCACCATGAACATAAAAAATAATGATCATGGAATATATTTTCAATTCCCATAACCCCTTGATAATTTCTATTCCCAATCCCACAAGGAAAATGAGTGGAGAAAATGAGAAGTGTTAACCAAATAATGAATAAACCGCTACTTTGGGTTGATACCTTGAAAGAGTCGCGAAGAAGAAGGCATAGTTGTTTTCATTCGTCGCATCTGCCACAGACCTCCAATTTTAAGCTCGTGCTTTGGTTCATTGAAGACGATGAGGAGGGATGGCTGGTCGTCCAAGACATCCCATGTCGGTTTCCTCTGCAATATGCTTCTGAAGAAGAAGTCGAAGTAGGTCGTTCTTCGTCGGTGGGGTGTTCTTCGTCGGGAGATCGTTCTTCACTGGGAGATGAAGTTCTTCGTTGGAGAACTTTATTTCTCCAAATCTCTCTCCTCTTCCAAATTCCACCATAATGAAATAATAGCATCAAAATAATAGATTATTTTGTTGGAATAATATTTTAAATTGTTGATTTGATTAAGGGAGAGTTCGCACAATCAATTGGTCTGTTGGAAAAATTAATGTGAAGGAAGTTCAAGTAGCTCTTCAACATTAATGAGATAGTTGAGAGGTTTTCCTCTCCCCCCTATTAATGGGTGGTCATATGGTCCCTACTCCTAAATTCAAATTGGGATGTTTTGAGAACTCGAGTGGTCCCCACCATAATTATACATGAAGAGGGTGTTTAGGCCTCGGTTGGTCCCCACCTCTATAACATTTCATGGGAGGATCAGCTGTGGTGGTCCCCACCCTCTACTTCCAAAAGTGTGGTTATAAAAAAAACAAAACATGTGTTTATTTTATTTTATTATTTGCACAAAAACCCCAAAAACTAACTTTTACCCTCAACCACCTGTCATCGAGGTGAGGGTCTTCTTAAAAGAATACTGGTGTTGCGAGTTCAACTGTATCTTCTGATTTCATCTCTATGCATGGGTTCAGATGTTATAAAATCCAGCTCGAACGTTCACTGAAAATACCCTATAAAAAGTTTAAAAATTCATTCTGGGCACTCCGGGCCTCAGAATCACGCGCCATCAATTTTCACGGACTTGTAAAATTTTCATATATTTAAAAAAAATTACATGGAAAATCCAGATCATTATATTGAAATTCTGGGTCATTACAAAAAAATGATTCAAAACTTATTTAATTCGAAGATAATATTATGTTGGTACGAATACCCATCATCCAATAAATTTTATACAAGTTTAAGATTTATTTTTATCTTTATATTTTTTGTATGAACCATATTTTAACATTTTTTATTTTACACTGATATCATGTTATTTACATCATTTGGGTGAGTGTAATTACCATATCATGTCAAATGGTCCAAAAAATTATCTATGTCATATTTCGACATATATTAACGATTTTTTAAAATATAATATTTTTAGGAATTTAAAATCATTTAATAAATCATTTTTTTATGTTATGAATTATATCAATTTTTGACAATATTCATACTTGATTTTTTTAAAAAATTTATAAAATCCTGATTCCAGAAAAAATATGTCATTAATTAAATGATAATATGTCGATATAATTATGAAAAATCATGTATGACATAAAAATAAAAAAAAAATTTCTTTAAATATTTATATATTTATTTATTTGAATCTTTTATTAATGAGGTAATCACTGTATCATAATTATGTCATTAATAAATATACTTTTCTAATGTCTAAAAATTATAAAAAAAATTAATTTTCTAGAAAATATTAATAGCTTCAAAAATATTATTTAAAGACATATATATCATTTATATAATCATATATTAAAATAGATTAATAATATATATATTTTTAGGATATAATTATCATTATTTTAAATTAATTCATATAAGATGAATTTTTTCACATCATTGTGAAACCATGGTGTCCAATAAGAATACCCAAGGATTCCCATGGAAATAAATATTTAATCCAATTGGATTAAGAAATGTTCTAGGGTATTTTTATATTATTAAATTATAATTTTACCCTTATTTAGATGATCCATGCTTTAACCATGGTAAATAAAATAATTACTGAAGTTACTATTGATAATGTGCAAAATTAAAAGGTACACAATCACACAATTTAATGAAACTAATTAAATATATGGAATCCACTTTTCCAAATTCAAAAAATGGAAGATGCAGTTGTTAATTTATAATTACACTGGTTTTTTAAAATAGAAATAAGGGGTTTTAAATTGTTAAAATGGTCAAAAGATTGAAAATTTTTTACCTATGAATTCAAAGTAAAATTAATGAGAATGAAATACATTATATTAAATTGTAAAAATATATTATTTTTATTCTATTAAACCATTAAATATTATACATTAACAATAAATAATATCATGATGACAAAATTAGTTTTTAATTAAAATTTACCGTATTTTTACTATTCATCAAAATATGAAAGTTATCTGAAAAATATCAGAAATTTATCCAAAGTAAATTTATATATTACACTTCAATATAAAATGATCATGTTTTAATATATAAATTATTATTGTGCCAAAATATTAATTTCAAATGGGTTCTCTATTCAAAGGGGTAAAATTATTCTTAAAAATAGGTCTATATACATAAAATAGGGTTTTATTCCTACCCTATGACAAAATATCCATTTGATGAATATAAAAAATATTTTATTATGTATATAACACATATATCTTATTAATTTCATTACCAAAGGCAATTCAATCATAAATAAATATATCTAATTGATTTATATTTTTCCTAAATAATTTATAGCTAATGAATTGATAAGGTATTAAAATAATTTATTTATAATTATTCTCACTAACCTAACCGCCTGGCAATAACAAAAATTTCTTATTAATAGATTTTAAAGGTTCATTTAATCTCATGATTGTGTTCAAAGAAAGCTACTGATGAATAAAAAATTATTTAATGAAAATATTTCCTAAAAACATCCGGGTGTTACATTCTACCCCCCTTATAAAAACTTTCTCACTAAAAATTCGTCATTTGGAAATAAACAGGTCATAATACCTCTCCCTCATCATATCCTCATGTAAATATGTATCTTCTTCTAATTTTTGTTTTATCCATAAAACATAATCTAAGTGAGTCCTTTTTTTCGCAAAACAATTTTTCTATAATCCAGAATCTCTAACAGTTGTTCAACATAAGAATGATCTTGATCTAATGGTTTGACGTCAGTGCATAGCACATGTGATGCATTAGGTATGTAATTTATTAGGAGTGATACTTGGAAGTCATCCTGAACATGAGAGAGATTTGGTGGAAGCACAAATCGGTAGGACACCTTCCAAAAAACGATCCAGTTTTTCAAAAGGACCGATATAACTACGGCTCAGATTTTTCTTCTTTACAAATATCATTAATCTCTTTTAGGGATATATTCGTTAGAACAACTTACCACCCACTTCAAACACATGGTCATTTCTTGGAATTTCATCATAAAATTTTTGTTGAATCTGAGGTCCACTTATTTGTTGTCGAAAAGATCTAGCCATGTCATCCATTCCATCAACAAGATTAGGCCATAAAAACGTTCTTTCACAGACTTCATCTCACCACGTTGGAGTTCTATACTTCAATCCATAGAGGGATTCATATTGATCTATCTGAATACTGGGGTGAAAATTATTATAGTAATAGAATTCCACAAATTTTAGGATTTTATAATAACCACTTTTGAAATCCATAGAGAAACCTCTCAACATGTCTTTTAGATTTTGAATTTTTCTCTCAGACTGATCGTATATCTAAGGATGATAAGTAGTGGTGAAACATAACTCTCTATCTAGAGAACAATGAAGACATCTTTAGATATTTGAGGTAAACCTTGAATCCCAGTCAGATATAACATGAAGTGATACTTCATTCAATATTTCCACAACCTTTACATATATCATGGAAGGCTGATCAAGGGGGAAATCCTCTCTAAATGAAATTAAGTATTCCAGATTTGTAAAAAGATAAACGATAACCCTGATATAATTATAGCTATTTTATGTTTTGAGAAGGCCAATTACAAAGACCATAATAATGTTTTCTGATTTATATTCTGGAATGGGTAATGGTAGTTACATCCCCGTATACTTATTTCTCTCATCCTTAACATGATAAAAACCCAAGAATCAATAGACATATTTGGAGACAACCCATTTTATGCCGTCCAACTAGATGAAAACATTCAGGTCCCTGTATTTCTTTGTGCTTCTAGGGTGAATAAAGAATTAATAACTATAACCCTCATTGAATATCTCATTTTTTAATTCTGGTATGGGAGTAACACAAACCCGGATCTAGAACCTTATTATTTCATCACAATCAAGGTTCAATTCATTAAAATTTATCACTTTCTTTTTTTAACTCTACATATTATTTCTTTTTCTCTTTAATCATAATTTGTAAAGATGGGTGAACATTTATTTGAGAAAGATATTATTTCTCACCTTCAATTAAACTTTCAATATCCATCTTTTGTAAATCCATTAATATTAGATCATTCATAATCCACATCATGGATAAGATAACATGGTATTTTTGACTCAATGCATCTGCCATTTTGTTCGCTTTCCCAGGGTGGAAATGTATTGAGAAGTCATAATCATTAATCAACTCCAACAATATTTTCCGGTTCATATTATGCTCTTTTTTTGTGTAAATATACTTTATACATTTATGATTAGTATAAATATCACAACAATCCCCATGAAGATAATGCCTCTACATTTTTAATTCAAATATTACCACAGATAACATCAAATCATGAGTTGGGTATATTTTCTCATGTATTTTCAACTTTCATGAGGCATAATATATCACCATATCATTTTAAATGAGAACGCATGCCATACCTTTTTTGGATGAATCTTTGTAGATCACAATCCTTTCCCCACTACAAGGTAGTGTTATTACAGCTACACTGGATAACCATTTTTCAGCACTTTGAAATTCACGTCACATTCCTCTATGAAAACGATCTTAACTCCTTTCCTAGTCAAATTGGTGAGTGGATTAGATAATCATGAATAATCATTCACAAAAAATTGATAATATCAAGCCAAAAAAAGAAAAAAATTGAATCTCAGTTACTGTTGTTAGCCTTGACCATATATCAATAACCATTGTTTTTATTTTATCCATAGATATCCCCTATACTATGATTATGGGAATGAAAAAGAACTTTTTCAATCCAAAAATCACACATGGTAAATTTGGAATAAAGCCTCTCTTTTTATAGGGTATTCATTATAATAATCAAGTAATATTCGTTTTATTTCATTATCATTGAATGTAAAAGAATATCATATATAAAGACTACCATAAACGGATTAATATAGTATCTAAAGCCTCTATTAATTAGATCCATGAAGATAATAGTGGCATTAGTAAGACCAAAAGGCATCGTTAAAAATACATAGTGTCCATACCATGTATGGGATGTCTTCTTTGGTATATCATATTTTTTCACCCTTAATTGATGATACACGGAATGAATATCAATCATAGAAAAGAATTGAGCTCCTCGTTTCCTTTCACATAAATTAAAAATGTGTGCGATATGATATTTTTTTTGAGAGTGGTCCTGTTAAGTTCTATATAATCAATGTAGAGTATCAATGATCCAGAATTCTTCTTAACGAACGGAATTGGTGCTCCCCAAGGTGACACACTAGGTCATATGAATTTCTTATCACGATTATCTTGGAGTAGTTTCCTAAATTCCTTCAACTCAATTGGGGTCATCTTATAAGTTGACTTTGAAATTGGTATAGTACCTGATATGGGTTCTATTGAAAACCAAAATTCCAAATTTGGCGAACACCCTATAAATTCTTCTTGAAAGACATCCTCAAAACCTGGTATAATGGGTGTATTATTTATCATGAGTTCACCCCATCCATTTGAGATAAATAACCTTAATTTATTTAAATCAAGACCAACAAGATAGAAGAAATTTATACTAGATGGTTATATTCATACTTTCATTAATATATGATCATAGATTGATCTGGAATATGAAATATGATATTCCATCATTAGCAATTGAAATGAGTTCCATATAAAGAATGCCAATTGTAACACCCCAGGTAAATAAAGGATATGACATTTTCATATTTATCCATATTTGTGAATAAAATATTAATATGACTTTAAAGGGGATGCTATGCTCGATGGCGTACCAAACACGCAACAACGAGTTTCTTGGAAATCTTACGTTGCACTCTAATAATAAAATAATATTATTTTAAATGATAGTTAATATATAGCCGTTGTAATGGTGGGAATGGATAGAAATAACTAAAATGTGATTATATATTTTTTAAAATGTTTTTACATTTATCCAATAAAATATAAAGGCATAAAATATGGAAAGAATTCAATTTTAGGGTATATGCCCTAGTTTTTACTAAAGGTTCACATATCGCCTTTTGATGGAGACCCCGTCATTAAATATAGTTTTGTTCACTCTCATACATTAATTTGGACCAAATAATACTCTTCTTGATATTCGGGACATCAAAATTTACTTTGTGTAAATTTGTGGTATCTTTCCGATAAAGTTCTTTTTTTAATGAATAGTGTAAAATGTTGTATTTTAAATTCAAAACCTCTTTTTAATCTAATTTATTTATATGATTAGATTATCTTTTGAATTGGTATTAATGTTTAATCTGAATATATTTTTTACCATTTAATCCAATGGTGGTCATTGGAATCAATTTCACTTTGGAATTAGACTTAAACTGGTGCCAATCTTTTGATACTTATTGTTTTATAAAAACACGCTATTTACTCTGACAGCGGGAATTAATTATTAAATTAATTAATGTGACTTATATGTTTTGAATTTTGTAAAATAGACTTCATTTTTGTATTCGGAATAGCAAATATAGCTTATGGTGATTTTTTGGGATTTTTCTGAAAAACTTCAATTTTTGATTAATAGTGAAACCACTAAGTGGTACTTATAAAAACTGATTTTTCCGTTTAAATGAAATTTTGCAATCTTTGTGTTTTTAATTTCAAAAATCCTACATAAATGGTTGTCATTAAGAAGTAAAATGTGGTTCAATGGGATATAAATAATTTTTTGGTGAATAGTAAGTTATTAAGTTTTTAATCGCGATTAGAGGTAATTAGTGTAGTTTAAGGTAATAATAATGTTTTAATAATATGAAATGAACATGAAACATGTCCTACCCTAATTTTATGTGTAATGGACGACCAAGACAAGCCATGGGTCAACTTGGGGACCCCATGGAGCCACTTTGGTTGCGAAATGACATAAATAACTTTTTATTTAATGTAAAAGTAAAAATGACAGAAACATGATAGGTTTTACTAAAACAATTTTTTAAGTGGGGTTATACAAGTGAGATGTTTTATTATATATATTCATTGGAAAGATAAAAAGAGTTCCTACATCATAGTAATTTTTTTATAATTTTTAGAAATTAAAGAAATTAAATTATTTATGACATCATAATGATGCAGCGATGACATCATTATCTGACGATTTAAATAAAATGAGAAGATAATGTAAACTCTATGACCTACACATGTCCAAAACATATTGGATGGGTGGATTTAGAACCCTTATCACCTTATCCACGAATTATATCAATTTGGGACCTTTTAAAACCGATACACATTTTTAAATAATGTAATATTTCTTACTTTCCAAAAGTGCCCCTCCCCTCCTCTTATAAAAGGCCCCCACCTCTACCTCATTTCACACACTCCTCAAGTCTTTGGCTCGGCCAAACCCTGCCCATTTACTCTCTCCACATCCCTCTTCTAATCCTAGAGGATACCCTTTCCGCAGAATCCTTTCAAAGGAAGCCTTTAGGCTCAAATCAAAAGGAGTTACACTTTTAAAGGTAATTCATTCTCTCATGCTCATTTGTTTTATTTTGCATCTCCAACCCCCTAAAATCTTTTTATTTACATATTTTGTAACAACACCAGTATCTTCAATATACTTGGATGTTTTTATAAGATATATTCGAGCTAAACTCTCACACAACTACATCAAATGGTTAAAGAACATACGGTTTCCGTGGATGGCGAAATTCTGCCTCCCGAAACGATGATTGTTCAATACTCATTTAACGCCTTCAAAGGTGTCTATTATGATGTCACTATTTTTATATATGATATATAATATGTTTATGTTTTCCTTAGTCTTCTGTTTTTTTCATTTTGGGCATACCATTATGGTTTTCATTATGGGTAAACGCGATATCTTCATTTAAGGAAGTGCGGACTACCGCCCCCTCAAAGTGATTTGATTCGTTAAATACCATATGTGGGACGTATAAAGGATGGAACTATGATATTATATATGATATTATACTGTAATTATAATATACCTTTATATCATTATGATTACATTCTATAAAATATGAAATAGAAATGAAAGTAGCCTTCATGCGTACGTACGACATACCGTCTCCATGAACGGTGCATTTCATTTCATACCTCTAAGTGATTATGTAATGTTATAAATGCATGAATGTACTATATATATATATGACATATATGATATCTACATCATGAATACAATTCTGGATATAAAGAACCTTTGACCACACGAACAACTTGTAATTGTAAGAAGTCCACTTTCGACTTAAGAACCAAATATCGACAAAAAAAACATTATTAACTTAAATGATAACATAATGTTTATAACATGGAAATAAGTGATATAAAAGGAATAATGAACTTGAAAAAGGTTCTTAAGCAAATATAAATTAACTCAGGTTTATTATTCAGGACGTTAAAGAACGATCGAGTCATGTCGGACCCGAGGTAAGGGATCCAACTCCTCTCATTCTTTTTAAGTACACACTTTTATGCCATTCCTTTTAAAGCTAATATTTCTTGTTATTGGGATGATAATTTATATTAAAATTACTTTAATTTTTATGTACATGTGATTAGAGACCCTATTCTCTCTCATCAATCCATTTTTAAAGTTTTGAGTGGCGCCGTTAGGCTGCCGAACATTCGTAAGAGATCTAACCTCTCTCTTTCTTTTAAAGTACTCTCTTTCATGTCACTTCTTTTGAGCTCCTCTTTGTAATGTTGGGGGATGTTATTTTATATTCCTCTTTCTGTACATTTTATTTTAATGTGATGAGATACCCTATTTTATCTCATCAATCCATGTTCGGAAGTTTTATGTGGCGCCGTTAGGCTGTCGAGTTTTCGTAAGGGATTTTTCATCTCACTTTTGTTCCCATGAGATTTGTGCTACATTTTCCACAAATTCCATTGAGTGGTGTATTTAATGCCCATTATTCTACTCTTTGTGTAATATAATTTCGTTTATGAGTATTTACATCAATGTTCTATTGCCCTTCTTTCATGGGGTGTATGTTTTGAAAGCTACCCAAGTCGGTAAGGGAACCTTTCACCCTCCTCTTTTATAAAATACTTCTTTTGTTGGGTCTTTTAATTTACATATTGTTATGTTGGGATGTGTTCTCATATAACATTATTGATGTAAATTTTATGTCTATGTGATGAGATACACTTTTTATCTCTCATCAACTCATTTTGATATGATGTCGTTAGGCTGTCAAGGGAACTTTTTAACCCAATTTCGATTTCTTTGGGTTCAACATGTAGTCATTGAATATGTCATTCATTGAATATGTGTGAATGACCTTTTATTGTTTTACACTTAATATCCACTTATATTGGGTGTACTTATATTTTTCACACATATTTTTGAGATTGATTTGTCCTTAATTTAAGGATACCTTCTCTATAAGGGATTTCATCACATTTGACATATCTATTGAGGGTTCATTGTTGTTATGACCCAATTCACTCTTATATGGTGTATATACTGTCCTTTGGAGTATTATATCATGAATCCATTTATTCTCATGATATTATAAAGTTTTGACTAAATGTTATTCCTCAATTATTGTATTCAAGTGTCTCTAATTTTGGTAAAACCCCTTTAACCAAAATATCATTTTAAATGTTTTAATTATTTGTTCTTATTAATATCCATGTTTTATAAATAATTTTAAGGATTTATTTATATGGATATTAATGGTTTAAAATTTTATGCTTCAAGGTGGTATGGGACTTCGACTCAATCTCCTTTCATTGAGGCATATTTTATTTTATACACATCTTTCTTTTATACGGTGTATAAACCCCTTTGACTTTTCCGTTTATTCGAAAGGAATCTTTTTTATATGAAGTGTTTACTAAACGAAAAAAGGTAATGTTTTTGTCGTACGTATGCGGTGACAACAACTTGTCCGCCATCGTGACCGTTATTTGAGTTTCGGCTTCCTCTACAAGCCATACCTTTTTTTTAAAAGAAAAATAAATACCATGTTTTACTTTTCTTTTATTTTGGTATTGAAAATCATTTTCACAATGTTTTTTGTGTTGTATTGATATCTTGTGATTGAAATGTGGAAATGTCATGTTTTCTTTATGCGTGTTTTATGTGATACGATTATGTTATGGTTCTTGGGCATTATTATGAAGACGGGTGGTTCTGTCATAAACTAAGGGCGGGTGAGCCCGATATAGCTCTCCAATGCATTAGGTAACGCGAAGGAGTGAAACGTTAAGGTTTCTCCGAAGAGATTTAGGGAATATACTGTGATGGGTATTCCAAACGTAACCAAGAGGGTTACTCCCTATGTAATAATGTTATGAATTCCTCAAGTTACCTTTATGTCTTATGTTTTCTATGATTTATTCCTGATTTGATATGCCTATGTTTTATGGGTAAAGTGTGATTTCATTCTAATTTATATATGAACTCGTGTTTCCTTTCCATATTTTTATAACTCTTACTGAGCTTTTTATGCTCATCCCATGTTTTTGAAATGTTTTTCACAGGTCAAGGGAAGGGTACATGATTTGATGATAGTGTCAAGGATGTGTCAAGAAAGAATCCATGTTTTATTTTAAATATGTTTCCGTTTATGGGAAGAATGAATATTGTCTTTTATGTAACCACTTTGTTTAAATGTGGAATGTAATGAAAGTTTCATGATCAAATTCTCTAAAACTCTAAACCTGAAAAGATCCTCAATGTGAATTATTCATTTAATTCAATATTAAGTAAGGTTTAAGGATGGGGCCTTATAGTTGGTATCAAAGGTCGGTTTAGATAACTTTAGAGGTTAGGGTATTCTTTAAGCATAAGTGACATTACCATAGTGGTTAGGATTTCAGAAATAGTCCTAGTTTTAGATAAAGTGAATGAGTAAGTATATCTTAGTGTTTACCTTACTCATTAGTACATGATGGTTTTGTTGATATACTCACACTGACATTTCTGTTTTTAGTGAATGGATGAATCTAGCAGGCACCAAAGAGACAATTGGTTTGAAGGGAACTATGGTGGTTCTTTGATTAAGAGACTTGACGAAATGGGGTATTGAATGAGGAAACTCGTGGTTGTTCTAAACAAACTATCAAGGAGTCATGATAAACCACTTGAACCTTGGTATGTTCTTTAATGCATCATGTACAAGATGACCAATTGGTATGGAAGTTCAGGTAATAATTATAAAGGTAACCATTAGAGTTTATATGATCTTTAATTTTTAGGTAATTGTGGGTTATTATATGATATGATGGAAAATTAAAGGAATGAGATAAACATGAGGTTAAAATATGTTATGATCATCTTTGAAGATTTTATCTCATTATGGGGAATGTTTTAAGAATTATATAGTTTTGGAAAAAGGACAACACGTAGACCGTGTGACTACCCGTCGCGTCGGACAAAGCTGCGGGAATCGAACCCACAACCAAAGTGCGACTGGTATTTATCGCCTACCACTGGACTACGTGAAGTCCATGGTTAGTTTGACTGATTCTTTTTAGTTATATGATTTTATGAATTAAGAGTAAGTTGATTTTGGGTTATTTATGAAAATTATTAACCTATCATGGAGGATATGTGATTAGGTTAATTACTTTTCAATGTGAGACTTTAGGAGTGACTGATGTTGTTTGGGGATAAATGTTACAACTTAACATGGAAGAATATGTGACTAAATCCTTAAATTGTTTGGGTTTCAATCTTAGTTTGGTTTACTTTGAAGGATTTTATGGACAAATTGTTTATCTAATGGTCCTCGTTGACCTTTGTGTTTTGTTGGACAAATTTTGGAGGTTAAGAATAGATTTTATTTTTATAAAGGGTTATCCTTTTTTGGATTATCTGACCTTGTACTAAACTTTCTAGTTTTGGTTTTGGTTAAAGCTTAAAGACATGGGAAGTATAGAGTTCGCTTTTGTGGATTAGGTGATTTTTCTAAAAGATTATTATAGTACTCTTAATGCGAACAAGTCTCCCTAAATACTCGTCTTTTGGAAAAAATATGAGTTTGATTAAGGAATCTAGTAAAAGTTGAAAGTCAACATGATAAGTGATTATGTTTTCTTATGAATAAATTCTTCAATAAAAAGTAACTTAAAACAAAAATGTTGTGTATTAACTTTTCCTACTGGGGAATCGAATACCGTTTAACCCATCACAAGTTTGTGATTTTCTCATTGTTAACTTTCACCTAGACATGTTTACTATCACTCTCCCTCAATAACATGACCCTTTTCTTTTTCTTCCATGTCCATGTTTTCCTACATGGAATCCTAGTATGGGTTAACTCGGGTGACCTCTGTACTTTTCTTCCTTTATTTTAAATTGATTGTTTTACCGACTCTTGTTCCGATGTGGGACGTTCAAGGATATTTCCAAGCTCAATTTTAAAAATTGCGAGGACGCAATTCCCAAAAGGGGGGATGGATGTAACACCCCAGGTAAATAAAGAATATGAAATTTTCATATTTATCCATATTTGTGAATAAAATATTAATATGACTTTAAAGGGGATGCTATACTCGATGGCATACCCAACACGCAACAATGAGTTTCTTTGGAATCTTACGTTGCACTCTAATAATAATTTTTTTTATTTTAAATGGTAGTTAATATATAGCCGTTGTAATGGAGGGAATGGATAGAAATAACTAAAATATGATTATATATGTTTTTAAATGTTTTTACATTTATCCAATAAAAGATAAAGGCATAAAATACGGAAAGAATTCAATTTTAGGCGTATATGCCCTAGTTTTTACTAAAGGTTCACTTATCGCCTTTTGATGGAGAACCATCATTAAATATAGTATTGTTCACTCTTATATATTCATTTGGACCAAATAAAACTCTTCTTGAGAATCGGGACATCAAAATTTACTTTGTGTAAATTTTTGGTATCTTTCTGATAAAGTTCTTTTTTTAATGAATAGTGTAAAATGTTGTATTTTAAATTCAAAACCTTTTTTTAATCTAATTTATTTATATGATTAGATTATCTTTTGAATTGGTGTTAATGTTTAATATGAATATATTTTTACCATTTAATCCAATGGTGGTCATTGGAATCAATTTCACTTTGAAATTAGACTAAAATTGGTGCCAATCTTTTGATACTTATTGTTTTATAAAAACACGCTATTTGCTCTGACAGCGGGAATTAATTAGTAAATTAATTAATTTGAATTATATGTTTTTAATTTTGTAAAATAGACTTCATTTTTGAATTCGGAAAATCAAATATAGCTTATGGTGAATTTTTGGGATTTTTCTGAAAAACTTAAATTTTTTATGAATAGTGAAACCACTAAGTGGTACTTATAAAAACTGATTTTTCTGTTTAAATGAAATTTTTCCATCTTTGTGTTTTGAATTTCCGAAATCCGACATACATGGTTTTCATTAAGAAGTAATATGTGGTTCAATGGGATAAAAATAATTTTTTGGTGAATAATAACTTATTATGTTTTTAATCGCGATTAGAGGTAATTAGTGTAGTTTAAGGTAAAAATAATGATTTAATAATATAAAATGAACTTGACACATGTTATACACTCATTTTGTGTGTAATGTCCGACCAAGTCAATCCATGGGTCAACTTGGGGACCCCATGGAGCCAATTTGGTTGGGAAATGACATAAATAACTTTTTATTTAATGTAAAAGCAAAAATGACACAAACATGATATGTTTTACTAAAACAATTTTTTATGTGGGGTTATACAAGTAAGATGATTTATTATAAATAGTCATTGTAAATATAAAAAGATTTCCTACATCATAGTAATTTTTTTATAATTTTTAGACATTAAATAAATTAAATTATTTATGACATCATAATGATGCAGTGATGACATCATTATCTGACGATTTAAATAAAATGAGAAGATAATGTAAACTCTATGACCTACACATGTCCAAAAATTATAGGATGGGTGGATTTCGAACCCTTATCACCTTATCCACGAATTATATCAATGTGGGACCTTTTAAAACCGATACACATTTTTAAATAAAGTAATATTTCTTACATTCCAAAAGTGCCCCTCCCCTCCTCTTATAAAAGGCCCCCACCTCTACCTCATTTCACACACTCCTCAAGCCTTTGGATAGGAAAAACCCTGCCCATTTACTCTATACACATCCCTCTCCTAATCCTAGAGGATTCCCTTTGGGCAGAATTATTTCAAAGGAAGCCTTTAGGCTCAAATCAATAGGAGTTACACTTTTAAAGGTAATTCATTCTCTCATTATCATTTGTTTTATTTTGCTTCTCCAACCCCCTAAAATCTTTTTATTTACTTATTTTGTAACAACAACAGTATCTTAAATATACTAGGATTTTGTTATAATATTTATTCGTGCTACACTCTCACACAACTACATAAAATGGTTAAAGAACATACGGTTTCCGTGGATGGAGAAATTCTGCCTCCCGAAACGATGATTGTTCAATACTCATTTAACACCTTCATAGGTGGCCATTATGATGTCACTATTTTAATATATGATATATAATATGATTATGTTTTCTATAAACTTCTTTTTTTCATTTTTGGCATACCTTTATGGTTTCCATTATGGGTAAACGCGATATCTTCATTTAAGGAAGTGCGGACTACCGCCCCCTCAAAGTGATTTCATTCGTTAAATACCATATGTGGGACGTATAAAGGATGTAACTATGATATTATATATGATATTATACTGGAATTATAATATACCTTTATATCATTATGATTACATTCTATAAAATACGAAATTGAAATGAAAGTAGCGTTCATGCGTACGTACGGCTTACCGTCTCCATGAACGGTGCATTTCATTTCTTACCTATAAATGATTATGTAATGTTATAAATGCATGGATTTACTAGATATATATGACATATATGATATATACATCATGAATAAAATTCTGGATATAAATAACCTTTGACTACACGAACAACATGTAATTGTAAGAAGTCCACTTTCGACTTAAGAACCAAATATCGACAAAACAAACATTATTAACTTAAATGATAACATAATGTTTATAACATGGAAATAAGTGATATAAAAGGAATAATGAACTTGAAAAAGTTTCTTAAGAAAATAGAAATTAACTCAGGTTTATTATTCACGACGTTAAAGAACGATCGAGTAAAGTTGGACCCGAGGTAAGGGATCCTACTCCTCTCTTTCTTTTTAAGTAAACACTTTTGTGCCATTCCTTTTAAAGCTCATCTTTCTTGTTATTGGGATGATCTTTATTATTAAACATACTGTAATTTTTATGTTCATGTTATGAGAGACCCTATTCTATCTCATCAATCCATTTTGAAAGTTTTGAGTGGCGTCGTTAGGCTGCCGAACTTTCGTAAGAGATCTAACCTCTCTCTTTCTTTTAAAGTACTCTCTTTCATGTCACTAATTTTAAGCTCCTCTTTGTAATGTTGGGGGATGTTCTTTTATATTACTCTTTCTGTACATTTTATTGTAATGTGATGAGATACCCTATTTGATCTCATCAATCCATGTTCGGAAGTTTTATGTGGCGTCGTTAGGCTGCCGAGTTTTCGTAAGGGATTTTTCATCTCACTTTTGTTCCCATGATATTTATGCTACATTTTCCACAAATTCCATTGAGTGGTGTATTTACTGCCCATTATTCTACTCTTTTTGTAATATACATTCATTTATGAGTATTTACATCAATGTTCTATTGTCCTTCTTTCATGGGGTGTATGTTTTGAATGATACCCAAGTAGGTAAGGGAACCTTTCACCCTCCTTTTTTTAAAAGACTTCTTTTGTTGGGTCTTTTAATTTAAATATTGTTATTTTAGGATATGTTCTCATATATCATTATTGATGTAAATTTTATGTCTAAGTGATGAGATACACTTTTTATCTCCCATCAACTCATTTTTATGTGATGCCGTTAGGCTGTCAAGGGAACTTTTTAACCCAATTTCGATTTCTTTGGGTTCAACATGTAGTCATTGAATATGTCATCCATTGAATATGTGTGAATGACCTTTTATTGTTTTACACTTAATATCCACTTATATTGTGTGTACTTATATTTGTCACACATATTTTTGAGATTGATTTTTCCTTAATTTAAGGATACCTTCTCTATAAGGGATTTCATCACATTTGACATTTCTATTGAGGGATCATCGTTGTTATGCCCCAATTAACTCTTATATGGTGTATATAGTGTCCTTTGGAGTATTATATCATGAATCCATTTATTCTCATGATATTATAAAGTTATGACTAAATTTTATTCCTCAATTATTGTATTCAAGTGTCTCTAATTTTGGTAAAACCCCTTTAACCAAAATATCGTTTTAACCGTTTTAATTATTTGTTCTTATTAATATCCATGTTTTAAAAATGGTTTTAAGGATTTATTTATATGGATATTAATGGTATAAAATTTTAAGCTACAAGGTGGTATGGGACTTCGTCTCAATCTCCTTTCATTGAGGCATATTTTATTTTATACAGAACTATCTTTTATACGGTGTATAAACCCCTTTGAATTTTCCATTTATTCAAAAGGAATCTTTTTTATATGAAGTGTTTACTAAACGACACAAGGGAATGTTTTTGTTGTACGTATGCGGCGATAACGACTTGTCTACATTCGTGACCGTTATTTGAGTTTCAGATTCCTCTACAAGCCATACCTTTTTTTTAAAAGAAAAATAAATACCATGTTTTACTTTTCTTTTATTTTGGTATTGAAAATGGTTTTCACAATGTTTTTTGTGTTGTATTGATATCTTGTGATTGAAATGTGGAAATGATATGTTTCCTTTATGCATGTTTTATGTTATCCGATTATGTTATGGTTCTTGGGAATTATTATGAAGACGGGTGGTTCGGTGATAAACTAAGGGCGGGTGAGCCCGATATAGCTATCCAATGCATTGGGTAATGCGAAGGAGTGAAACGTTAAGGTTTCTCCGAAGAGATTTAGGGAATATACTGTGATGGGGATTCCAAACGTAACCAAGAGGGTTACTCCCTATGTAAGAATGTTATGAATGCCTCACGTTACCTTTATGTCTTATGTTTTCTATGATTTATTCCTGATTTGATATGCCTATGTTTTATGGGTAAAGTGTGATTTCATTCTAATGTATATATGAACTCATGTTTCCATTCCTTATTTTTATAACTCTTACTGAGCTTTTTATGCTCATCCCAAGTTTTTGAAATGTTTTTCATAGGTCAAGGGAAGGGTACATGATGTGATGATAGTGTCAAGGATGTGTCAAGAAAGAACCCATGTTTTATTTTAAATATGTTTCCGTTGATGGGAAGAATGAATACTGTCTTTTGTGTAACCACTTTGTTTAAATGTGGAATGTAATGCAAGTTTCATGATCTAATTCTATAAAACTCTAAACCTGAAAAGATCCTCAATGTGAATTATTTATATAATTCAATATTAAGTAAGGTTTAAGTCTGGGGCGTTATACCAATACAGGCCTACAATCACATAAAATTCCACTAACAGAGGATCACAAGATTTATAGGTAGTATTTTCCCACACACATCAATAGGAAAAAATATTATACCATTGATATGACCATTGTGACATTTGGAGTTGTCACAGTTAACTCAAAATAGAATTTTTGAGGTAATACAGTGATAACCATAGATGATTCGTTTGAAATAAATTTTTGTTGGATCTAGAATCAAATAAAAAAATTTCTTCTTTAGAGTGGATGGTATGTGTACCGTTCACCACTTCAATATCACACTACATGTTGCGGATAGAAATTTCATGTTACATTACTTTCCATTTGGCCTTAATATATTTTTCACACCCATAATTCTCAATAAACCTTGTATTAGGGAATTGATTGGAATAACTCCCCATTTCCTTGAATGTGTAACATTGTAGTGTATGAGTTTGATTCTATGTAGTCATGTCATTAATTGCATCATTAGACATATTTTTCCCATCCCATTGGTACTCAATTTCCATATGACCTTATATTATGCACATTATACATTTACTGGCCCCTTTAAGACAATTCCATACATGTTTATTCCCAAACATCGAGCATAACAGAAAACTCATAATCTTTTCAGGGTGGTCTTTATATTTTCCTTCGAATTCCATTTTTTCTATTCTTATCAAACCCATATGACTGATGGTTTACTAAAATATCAAAATCAACTGTAGATCACATTGAAAAATTTACTCATAGAAATTGAAGTCCCTTATGGATATTTCACGTTGGATAATTCTTTTTAATCAGCAAAAAATTGATCAATCTTACTCTAAGTTTAGATAATAATTCAAGAAGTATACCATGAATGTCTTGTAAAATTTAATAGTTGGTAAAAATATATTCATAATACTTTGTTGAAGTTCAATGATATCCTTATCAATATTTTTTTGAAGAATACGATAAAGGTAATTGTTGAAAAATAGGTTCTTAAACTCTTCCCATTTGATGGACTCAAATTCATCTATTTTCCTTGTATTCTTGATAAGAATAATCTATTGATCGGCTTCACCAACCAAACGATCTTCTGATAAGATGACATTATCATGTTCATAGCATCGTTGAAGTGAAAATATCTTTTTAGAGGTACTGATCAATTATTACAATACTAATGGAATAGAAGACTTACTAAATGATGTTGGGCGCTACCTCATGGAGGATTCAATAAAAGTATTCTACCTCCTTTGTTCATTGGGATATATGGAATGATTCATAGCTTGAGAATGTTTTGTGATCATGGATATAATATTTTTCTTTCCAAATCCCATAAAATATTATTTCTTATGGGGACAATCATTGCATTTTCCATCACATTTAGCATTAACACGGTTCCTTCGGGTTCTATCCATTGACAAAAACCATGAAGAAAAGTTTGAGAAACAATAATAATAATAATATAACCACATAATCATGATTGAAATTTCAATTTAGAAAACACTTGGTTTTATAATATGATAATAAAAATCATTTATAAAACAATAGCATTGTATCTTATTCTTAGACATATCATTATAGTTCTTACTATGGCATTCATATATTAGTTTCCAAGGGTTAGCTATAAATTAACTATAATATAGACTATAGTTACCCAAACAATACATATATTGATATTACATCATAATTGAATTATATTTATTAAAATATATAATAGAACCATAACCAAACTATATAGGTATAATGAATTTAGAAATTGGAAAACATAAAAAATTGGTTCATAAAACAGGTACATGATCTCCATTTTTTTCATCATATCTGGACACCTTTTGCAGCACATGAGCCTCATCCCATATGTTGAGGACTCCATACATACATCCTCAAGTCCGAGTTTTGAAACCAAGAAGAGGCATAATTCTAGGGTACTATAGAAGGGATTGTAGCAGTACAATGTGGTTACTGTAGTTGGTACTATAATAGTTACATTAGCAGGTACTGATTGGTACAATAACAACAATAACTATTCAACTTGGGCCACCGATTTGGGATTGGAGTCCTTTATCAAAATTTGGCCACCTGAGCCTTCATGTTATTAATACTTTTGAACCTCATTTAGGGACCTTGGGCCACCTCAAGGCCTTTGGGCCACATGATCAGGGAAGGTTCCCCAGACAGACTCTACAGAAAAAGAAGCAGCGCTAGAGGAGGAATTAAAAATTTTACACTCAGCAGAACAGAACCCAATGGATTTGTCAGAGTGAGAGGGTATAATTATGAAATCAAGACCAGCCTATGCTTGCATGGGAAACCCAGCCAGATGGACATGTGATGGTGGAGCATAACAATCACGATGTAGATACTAAGGAGGGGCAGTTCATTGTAGATAGTCTAGTTGAATTCCCAAAGACCTTCGGGTCATGTTATTTTCTATGTTTATGGGCAGTTTAATCTCTAATCCTATGGGACTTATAAGGGTTCTCCCTCAACCCTTGAAAGGGGGGTTATCAAAAATCAATAAAAATGAAGTCCTTCAAAATATTTAATGGAGACACCTTCTTGCATATCATACAGAATACACTTCTTCATGTGTTGGGAAAAAGAAACATATAAAAGGTGAGATCAAATGACCAGTAAGGGTAAGAAAAGAAAATATCAATAATATCATATTCCTAAAAACATATCATTTTAAAATCTTATCTTATATATAATAATTCATAATATAATGTCATGAGATAAATTATAGTAGTGCAATGTAATCTCAATAGTCATTACATAAGAAATGAAATTTTTTGGTGTACACACATAACCATAGAAAATAATTTCATATTAGTAAATTCTCTTTTCAATGATAATCAAAGTGGACAATGTCCATTACTAAACTATGTTATCTCCTCGTTCAAGCCCAGTATTGCTGAACCAGATTATATTTTCATTCCAGCCAGTTCTATATCATGAGAAATAAATCTTTATCGAATGCATTGTAGAGAGATATTGTTCCCACCAATCTCATAATGTATCCATTCTTACGTGTTCCACAAAAACATATAAAAAATAATCATAGCATTACCCCTAAAATAAAATGGGTTTCATAAACATAGTTTTATAATAATTATTATTAAAAATGGATTTCCTAAATAACATTACATCATAAAAAATCAAATCATAGTAATAACAGGTATCGAAACATAATCCTATGTAATCATAAATGGAAAATAATTTTGATAAAACACTCGAGCTTCATTAGTGAGGAAAATACACCATCATCTTCAAAATAATTTTCTTTTCTCAAAATATTATGCAATTTTAAAAGAAAATAATTGTGTTGGAAATTCACATGTAAACATGTAGAATATTATTCATGGAAAAAATGTTTATGAAGATGTAAAGTCCAATTTATTAGATATAAGTTGGGAAAAAAATATCTGCATACTTTTTTCAGAAAAGTCAAAAAGTACCTCGTTTGGAAAATAAAATAATGATTCTTTTGAAACCAAATAGTAAAAGTGAAAATTCATAAGAATGAAATTAAAAAAATATATTACACATTTTTTAATAATATATTTTTTTAAAACAAGACATGGATGATAAATATAACCCCAGTGAATACTTACAAATAATCAATGTCAGATAAAAATGATATTTTGTAATGTTATCTCTTACCTTTAGGTCTGATATGCTTCGTATGTATCCGAAACTCTTGTATAATGATTTAAATAATGTTACTGATTTATTATATAATCATAATCATTTTATAATAAATATTTATATAATATTTTCATCTATTAGTAACATTTCATTGTTACTCAGTATTTGGGTTTTAACTACTTTATTTTGTAATGTAGTTTTTCTTTGATAAGTTCTAATTCATAATTTTATGTTTTATTTATATAATTAAAATAATGGTATTAGTATAATATATATCATATTTATTCATTCAGTTATTTTATATAATCATGGTTAAATGAATATTATTTAGAACGAATCACATCGCACCGTGGGGACGGTTAGTTATACGTACGCAGGAGTGACAATATCGTTCAAATAATTAATGAATGTTATTGAATTGGATGGTGTATTATATCCTAGAATTAGTATCATGTTATAATAATCTAATATATTTATTAATAACACCATTATACCCATATAAGTATAGGGTTGGTGGAAAACATATTACTCCATGAAGTAAAGAATATAAGTTGTACATACACACAGTTGGTGATTTCATTTTTCGTTGGATGGATAATATGTGAAATACGGTTGTTTTATATTTAAAATAACATATCTGTATATTATTTATATTTTATATTTAATTTAAAATGAAAAAACTAATGAAGTGTAAGTATAAGAATAAAAAAAATTGAATGAAATTTTTGAAGAGATTACCTCTTCCTCGACGTGCCTTATTTAAATTTCTTATTAGGGATCAATTGTTTATAAGACTAGAACCTTTATGATATAACTAGAGAATTGGAGACCAAAAATGGGAAGGGGATGGCTGATATTGATAGCTCATAATATAGAAAAGTGGCGAGGGATGAGGTTTCCTTTTCTAAGGGAGGAGGGGGCATTTTAAGAATCTCTCAAAAAATTAATTTATTAAAAGTTTAATTTTGTCTAAAAAATAGTCCATTTTGTAGAATCATAGAGTTTTATAAATTTAATAACATTTAATAAAATATTTTATGTTTTAAGTATGAATTATGTCAATTTTGAACAGTATTCATACTTGAGTTTTTTTTAAATAGATAAAAACATAATTCCATTAAAAATATAGAATAACCAAGAATATAATTTGTATAGAAAATCTAGTAAATTATTTTATGACATAAAAATACCAAAATTATAATTTTTTTAATATTTATAAATTAATTTACTTGAATCTTTCATTAATAAGGTAATCATTGCATCATAATTGTGCCATTAATAAATATATTTATCTAGTGTATAAAAATTAGAAATAAAATACCATGATGTGGAAGTATTTTTAGCATTATAATGACTATTTATAGATGTAGATATTAGTTATATAACCCTATATTAAAATCTATTTAGTAAAAGGTATATGTTTATGTTAGAATTTTCTTTACATTAAATTAATTCATATAAAATGTTATTTTCACATCTATGTGAATCCACGACATCCCAAAATCAACCCAAGGATGCCATAATCAGAATAATTTTATCCAATAGGATTAGGACACATTTTAAGGTCGTTTTATATTATTATATTATTACTTCTTACCCTTAATTACCAGATTTACCCATTAAGCATGGTATATAAAATAATTAATGAATATACTATTCATAATCTCCAAAAATAAAATATAAATATTCATAAAATTAGGACCTTATGATTCCAAATATAGAATCCATTTTTCAAAATTCAAAATAAAAAATTTGTAGTAATTAATTTTAAATTATTCTTGTTTTTGGAATAAAAAAATTCAGTTTTAGAAAGTTAAAACATTGCAAAATATTGAAATGTTTTTTCCTATGAATTCAATGTAAAATTAATGATAATGACATATACTATATTAAATCGTAATGATATATTATATTTATTATTTCAAGCCATTCAATATTATTATTTTTCCATATAAATTTTCTTGATGAAAAAAAATGTTTTTATTTAAATTTTTGTGTATTTTAACTATTCATCAAATCATAAAATTTATAATAATAATATCATAAATTTTTCCAAAGTAATATTTTATATCTAGATTCAAAAAAACATGTTTATCTTATTATTTATTAATTATTAATGTTACATAATCTTAATTTCTAATGGGTTCTCCAATCTATGGTGTAAAATTATCCTTTAAAATGGGTTCTTATACATAAATTTGGTTTTTATTCTTACCATATGACTAAAATACCCATTGTAAGAATATAAAAATTATTTTATTAAGTATATAACACATATATCATATTAATTTTATTACCAAATGTAATTCACAAAAAAATTATAATATATAATTTATTTGTATTTTTCAAAAATAATTTATAGCCAATGAATTCTTAATGCATTTTCAAATTTTAGTTATAATTATTCCCTCTAACCTAAAATTTAAGATATAGTGGTTATTTAATATTAAGGGAATATTTCTCTTCATTTAAGCTCTGATTGTGTAAAAAGAAATCTATTGATGAAAAAAATTACTTAATGCAAATAAGTCATTAAAATATTCGGGTGTTACACTATACATGATCATTATATATGAAAATCAGTGAAACTGTTATATCTTATACAATTAGTTGAGTATAATTATTACTCTTAAGAAATAGTTGATCCTTATTATGAATATATTATGGATCAACCCATATATCTCTCGATTTTATTGAGTGTTATTTATTAACTTTAATGGAAATAAGGAAGGAGTTAACCGGCATCTTTTATCCTATAGATTATATTAGGATCTCAATATTTGTAACACAACCATAAAACATGTTATGATTATGATTCTCTTTTTCATAATATCAGTTGATATTTTATTACTATAAGTTTAAATGTTTTCTTATGAAAAAACTATATGTTTTTATGGAAATTATTTTCATAATACCTCGAAATAATAATATGAATTTTTTTTGATATTATGAGTCTTCTAGATTTTTCACAACATTATTAAATTTTATTTTTCATTGTATGTAAAATTTCATTCAATGATAATACAATTTTTTGAAAAAAAAATTCTTATGTATTAAGGATAGATATGGGAAAGGAAGAAGTCAAGTTGAATGTCAAGAGTATTTATCATGAAAAGAAAAAATATTTATTTAAAAGATTAATTTTTAATAAAAATTGCTCAATAAATATAATTATAGAGACTATAATATAAGGGAATCTAATATTATAGTTATTTAATATTTCAATATATATTTAAAATAGTACATTATTTCGTAATGCATGATTGTGATCTATTGAATAAAAACTAAATAATATATAATTATCATGGTGGATTCCATTAATTTGGTATTATTATAAGGTTTAGATAAAATCTTATTTTAGGATAATTTTAATGGAATAAAATTAATGAAATCGATTATTTTTATGTTGAAATGATATATCATTTAAATATTTCCTTGGCCCTTCATCAAATCTATGTTTATTAAGAATGGGTTTCCATTATGTATATAAGGGAGCTAGATTATATATGTTTCAAGAGGTATATATCCATCAAAATATTCAGTTTCCAATGGTAGTATTTATAAGTAATAAATTTTATTTAGACGTGGGTTAGTTGACAGATGATATAAATGGTCATTCCATTCATGTATTGTTTGAGATTAACCTAATTTAACATTGAGTATCATAATTATAGTTTATCATTTAATTAAACAAAGCCCTCCATCATTCAGTGGAACATTGAATTTCAGGGTTATCTGAAGGATGGATCAATATTATAGAAAATATATCAGATTTTAGGGGTTTTTTTTAATATCATATTTTAACTAATTATATTAATCAATTTGATGATGAAACTGCACAATGGTTGAGTTTGGATAATATTTAAAAAGAAAATGATGATATATATTCCATGTAATGGGATAAATTAAGGAATATTTTTTTGAGAAATATTTCCATATGATTTATTAACTCATGATATAGAAACATTTCTTATGAATTGAAAAAAAATTATAATGATTCATTTTGCATGTATGATGAAAATTTTACAATATTGACCTAGTATGTACTGGATATTAATTGGGACACTGATGGAAATATTAATCTATTTCTCTCATGACAGAATCCTTTAATTTAATGAAACATAGACACGATATAACTGAAATGTTAAGAATTTTTTTTATTGTGATGAGAAAATTATTATGGAGTTATTCAACACATTTGTTCCTAGATAGAAAATAATTCTGAAACAATTAAGGTGTCAATCAAGGGAGAAAAACCCATCTATGGGTAGTGGATGATAGACTCTAATATGTTCCAAGTTGGGTAAAATAAATTTCATGTAATGTCTAATAGGATATGAGAAGTGTTATTCGTGTCGTATGTTTTGTAATAAGGATTATAACTATAAAAAAAGAGTCCTCGAAAATCTATAAATTGTGTTACATATATCTAATCAATAGTGGTATGGTTTAGTTGTAATTAGTTCAGGTATTATGAAAATGTTTGTTGATAGTTGCTCACTATTACTGTATATCATCAAAATGGGAAATAAAAATGTGTTTCAATGTCATTTTTACTTCTATGGTTTATATTTAGATTTCTAATTACATGGTCAGATATATATTGTTGTTTTAAAAAATTATAAACAAACTGCATTTGACTATGGATCATAACATTGCATCATCTTTTAGAAATATGAAACTAACATTGGAATATCACCTCATTATTAGATGGTAGATATTTTAATTAAAATCTATACAGTAAATATTATATAATACAATGATTATAATATTCCTCGTATAAGTATTATTTTTATTTTTTTCCCTATAAATGTTATATAAAATAACATTGTAGCATATAATATAATTTTGTGGATGGATTAAATTAATTTTTATAATGAAAATAAATATTGAAGAGCCAATAATTATTTATTAAATTACAATATACCACATATATCGTACTAATATGTTAATAAATTGAATTTTTATGGCATGGAATGTAATAACGCTGATTTTATTTGAAATAACAAACAAAATAAATTTGATTCATCTATATAGAAAATGATATTTGGGGATGTATTTATTGATTATTTTATTGTTTTCATTTTTGAAAATGAGGTTGAATTTACTATATAAATAGTTTATTAGGATAATTATATTTATAAACCAAGATATTAAATATCACTTTTTATAATAATAAATTCAAAAATATGTTGTAAGAGTTGAAAGATAATGTTTTCATTCAACTATTAACTTCCTTATACCGTTCCACTATTATTTTTTTCTAATAAAGATGGTTTCATGTGGCCTTTAATTGAATATCATAAAATAAAATATTTTATTTCAAATCACTTTTTCAGAAAATGTGGGAAACAAATAGAATCTAGAGTAAAAAAAATAAAACCTCATAAGAATTAAACATCTCATTCCATAATAATTTAATACTATTAGAATTTTTTTCATTGAATATATTCCATTTAATGTATGAAAAAATATATGTATATATCTTTTAATTATATCCTCAATGTGAAATTACATCTTTGTCCAAGAGTACATATGGTTATCTAGGGGTTTCCACTTGTTAAAGCAACATATCAATATCATATAATGTTTAACAATATAAGTGATATGATATTTATTCGTGTTGACGCACATATATATTTCAAAAATACTATTTGAATAATCTGGTGAAAATATGATTAGGAAATAATATTCTCATGTTTCTTTATTAGAATTCACGAGGAGATCTAGGGTATGGAGTGATTTACCATCATCCTTTTTTGTATTCTCTAAAAAATGGATTTTGATAAACAATTAAAGGAGTCAATTGTATCATCATCTTTTGTCTCCCCATGGATGATGTACCCATTATTATTTCTCTTTAGTACTTCTACAACAAATTAAATTATGTTCTGTGAGAGTTCACCATTAGTAAATGACATTGTAATAGGAAGAATATGAAAATATGAATATACATTCCCTCCCTACAGCTTCGACATATGCTAGATTAACTGATATTTATCAAAAAAGGTATTTTCATATTCTTTGAAGAAGATATTATGAATTATTATAAAAGTCCCTATCTCTTAGAATTAGAGTACCATGTTTCATATACAAAATAATTATCCATTATTTTTGACATCTAACTTAACTCACTATAGGAGATTCTCTTCACACCCTTCATCTGCTTCCTTCACTTCCTTTAGTGGGGTACATTCATCATCTCCCATCACTACAAAATGCTTATAATGATAAATACATAGTTAGGTTTAATATTTCGATGCCTCTCCAAGTACAATATCTTCTTGAACCCTTGTTGGGAAGGACCTATTGATAGCTTTAAACCCACCCTCTGTTCAGAAAATGGATCAAGTGTCTCATTTCCACATATGCCAATTCCAGATGAAAAACCATGTTCTTCATCCTAATCTAATATCCATGAAGAATAGATACATCAATATCACATGGTATCTAAAAATAACGGATAGGTCCTAAAATTTCTCATTGGCACCTCCCACACCAACACATTCTCCCATAAAATTACATGAATCTACACAAAATGAATCTCTCTTAGGTAACCCCTTCGAACCTCCAGATTTTTTAGGTTCCCCTACTGTGGAAAAATAATATCACAAAATATCCCCTTGGTTTCCAATATAACAAAATCATAGTTATCAATAACTCCTCGTGGCTGTATAACCAATATATGGATGGTGGATTTGTCAAATTCACCAAAAACTCCAACAACCCCCTAGATTTGATGCATGCCTCAACTATCTTGTTTGATCAACTTTTGAAAGAAAAATATTCTTCCCAGGACTAATTCATGTAGAAGTACAATTGGTAGAATGTGAAGGAGGAATATATATTAAATACAGTGTTTTAGAATATATGTAGTATTTATGAATTTATATTCATTCCATTTGGGTTTTCTAATCCATGAATATTTTCTATTTATATTTTGAATGTATTTTTAAATATTATTTGGAAATGTTTGTGTTTGTTTTAATTTCATATTTTTTTCAAAATTAAAACATCCATTGTTATCTTGAAAGGCACAGAATCATTGTTTTTGAAATAGAATAATTTAATGATATATTTAAATAATTTTATAACTATGATTTAAATATGTAATAAATTTCATTCCTTAGACATTTTTCTTCATAAGATAGATAAATGGTTGAATATTTTATAAATTTGATTATGGATGGACCAGACCCCTAAATTTCATATAAATTCCTATTTTTCATAGAAAATCTAGTTACAAATGGTCATTTCAAGAAACCGTTTCTCAGTTGTCTTTCCCATTGATTATGTTAACATAAAATCACGTTAAAATAAAATAATGAAATGTGGTTCTCTAGATATAATGTAAATACGGGTGAATGATCCTGTTATTGTCATACCCTCATGAACTGATTACTTTGTTTTCAATATTGATGCTTCATTTTAATTACATTGATGTGTTATGATATAGAATGAACATGTAATTCTTATGCTTCACTTCTCTGATACCACATGGGAGAAATTATCATTTAATAATCCTAAATTATATGATGTGGTTTGTACGTTGAAATATTTAAGGGCATCAAATACATAGTGTAAATTGTAAAATATATTGTAGTTAAAATAATTTTGAGTATATATATTCTCAGAATGAGTTGAAAATGAGGATGAGATTTTTCATAGAACTGATTGAGTATAGTGACTAAGAAATTAAATACATTAAAATAAAATGAAATAATATAACAGAATCATAGTGTCAGAATAAAAATTCTATTAACCATGTCACATTTGGATCATGACCATTTGGTTAATGATTTGATGAATTATTTCTAAAAAATGTTGTCATAATAATATCCTTTGTCTTGTATCAGGTATAAATAAAATTTCATCTATATGAGTGAATTATGAAATATCATAATGAGGAACTTCAGAAAATTTAAAATATATTATTGTTTAACATCGTAAGGTTACCATAATTTTATTTTGAAAAATGTGTTTTGATTTTGTATATATATATTGTGTTCTATGTGATTCTAATTTAACGAGATGATTGTTGAGTGATGTGCATATATACCCATATCGTTTTATCATTGTGGTACTATGATGTGTAGAGACATTTAAGAGTCTTACTAGTGGGATGGAATAAAAAGTTTCATTTATAATGTTACCATGAGAAGTATGAATTTCAAATTGTTTAATTAAAAAATAATTTTTCCTATTTGGATGTTTCATCCATTTTATTGATGGAGTGGAAATTATAAAACATATACTTCAAATTCATGGTGGATTTCCAAAGGCTTCCAAATGAAATAATGTAATTCATATTATTGTTATTCTATTTACTAAAGCTATGGGTTTCCTTTTTTATTAGTGATTATATGTTTTTATATCATCATTATCAAATATATATAATAGATATTTTTAGGATTCATGGATTTCAACTCTTCATTTCATCAAATTTCGATCTAATATTAACATCTAATTTATGGAAATGTCTTCTCATGTCATTGGGTATGGAATTAAATATTAGTACATTTATTTTTTCACAAACTGATATAAATTTGTGTGAAGCATTATGACCATAAATATCATTCTTCATGCATGTTCTATAGATTACCAGGTAATTTGCATCATCATCATTCTTTGGTTGTGTTTTTTAAATAATATTTTTTATTGTGACATAACGATGAGACCTTTTGGGAAACAATACGAAATATGGTGTTAGACTCTTTTTTTGGTATTATGTGTGGGATTGTATGATGATGGGGCCATAGTTGTTATATTATTTTTATTAAGAAAGTTAAGATAAACCAGAATCATAAGAGGAAATATTATTTTTAGAAAACAAATGTGTGGATAACAATATAAAATTTCATCCACTTTAGGTAGTTGATCATGTTTTTTTAATATATCACCTAAAAAAATTTATGTCATTTTCAAAATAGGGAATCCAAATAAGATATGCATTACAATATATGAATTCTTGGAAAATTTTTGTTTAACATATAATGAATATTCCTTAACTTTTTTTTCTCAGGTACATAACATTTTTCATGTTTCTATGTTATGAAAATATATATCAGATTCGAGCCATGTTTTGAGACATAATGTGGTTCCATTGGAATATAACATTTCTTTTGTGAATATAATATATTCTCAACCATATAGAGATTGTATTTCAGGATAATGTAATTAACCATGATTTGGTATTATATAGAAATCATATTATTGAGGATGAATCGTGTAAATCAAAAAATGATAAAATGAAACGATATCCCAACCTAGTTAGTATGGAAATACAACTTAGATGACAAAATTTCCAAATGGGGGATAGAATATAGTTTCCAATGTAATGCAATTATAAATAATTTTCATATTAATATTCAGTAGTTATTTGGGGTAATATTAATTTTATTAATATAATGTAATTTTTTAGTCGAAAGGGAAAAGCAATATTTCGTTCAAATTTTTTTTTCATCTATTTTATTGTTATATATGAAATTTTTTTTATGGAATTATATAATATAAATTTCAAAAAATAAATTTTATTTTTAAAATCAACATGTTAAAAATAACATTGGGTTATATTTTTATGAATTTTCTTATTTATTTATTATAAATAAATAGTGAAAATGTTTTTTTGTAATCATTATATAGTTTTAAAGTATTTAAAAAATAATATTCTATATTTTATTTTTTTTAAATTTTATTACATATTTAAGATTAAGATTAATATAATTATAGTCCTCTTAATTCATTTTATTCAAATATTTTTTATAAAAATAGTTTTTATGAATTAAATCATTTTTATATAAATCAATTTTTATAATATTTTACATGTTATTTTTCTAAAAAAATTATACCAATTCCAAAAATTTAATTTTATAATTTTTATTCCATTTTTTATACTAGTGGGTTATAATTTAGTAAATATGTTCCATTTATTTTTAATTCTTATAAATATTATCATTAGTAAATTTTATTACCATAGTTAATGGAAAAGAATTTAATTAATGCTAAAAAAATGTTATGGAAGAATATGACACTAATAATTTTCATTAATTTATTTTTATGAGTAAATATTTTCCATATTCATTTAGAATTATAATATATGATTTTTTATCTATTTTTATATGAACTTTACCTTTTAATTATTTTATATAATTAAAATAAAAAATTATCATTCTCATTGATATTTTATCTCTAAATTTTTATTATAAGGATAAATAGTGTATTTGTTTTGTTAAAATAATAATATGGAAGTTAATTTTTTAACATTTTTTATTAATATATAATATTTTATGATGAAATAACTTAATTAAATTTATATGCAACATCAAGGGAAATCTTGATATAGTAATAATAAAATTAAAAAAAATAAATTAAAATCTTTATAAAAATTAGTTTTTATTTTTCAAAGTGTCCTATAAATAATTTAGATAATAATAAAATAAATAATATTTTTAAAATTTAATTTTCAACTTATATCTTTTTATTGGTGTTTAAAATTAAAAATTATTTCAATAGTTTCAAAATTTACATTAATGTTATAATATCTTAATTAATGTTTTATTATCTAATGTAAAATTCACAAATAACACAAATCTAGAAATTATAATTTATAAGGTTTAATATCTCGAAAAGGTCCATTTATGGTCATGTTTTCTTTAATAGTATCTATATTTAACCCTAAATTGAAAAAAAATTAATCGAATTGATAATAAAAAATGTTTACATTGGATTTAAAAAAGGATATGAGGTTATCCATCTCCTAGAATTGTTCAAATTTTATTAGATGGTTGTATTTAGACCCAAACAATTCCTGTAATAAAATTAAATATTTTTGGATCGATTTGAATATAATAATAATTTTATATTAATGAAATATTCTAGAATATTCTAAGAGTGTATAACTTCTCTCTTTTAAAATGCAACATCCTATCATATATTCATAAAAAAAGTCTTCTTCATAAATATCTAACCAAATACCTATAATATTAGTATTTC
This sequence comes from Viscum album, assembly GCA_963277665.1. Classification (NCBI taxonomy): domain Eukaryota; kingdom Viridiplantae; phylum Streptophyta; class Magnoliopsida; order Santalales; family Viscaceae; genus Viscum; species Viscum album. Next base: position 648,034,514 of record OY728126.1, on the reverse strand, counting down.
ATGAATGTTATTTATAGATTTTAGTATAAATAATTTTATTTTCAAATGATTATTCTTTCTATGTTTTGTATGTTTAAATCTTTTTTTAGAAAGATACAACTTATAATTGAAAATGTAGAATAAATACACATTATGCATCTCCTAATTTCTTGTGATATGAAACTGGATTTTTTAGGATGATCATTAAAAAATATCATGGAAAATTAATGAATATATTAGAAATATAATGGCATTGGGAATATAAATCTTCCATTACACATCAGGTAATCATTACACGTCGTGAACTAGTTCATGTGACGATGGAGATAATCCTCGAAATGTGGATAAGATATTCATGAATTAAAATTGTGATTTTTCAAGGTGTCACACATATGTGTCACCAAATAATATAATGATTGACAACCTAGAGAGGTACATGTAATATTTTCATTACTTGTGGCACAAGATTAACATGTTGGAAAATCACTACATGATGCATAATGTGTCTGCATGACATAAAAATGAATAATTTGATATATCTCCAAATTTTTTTAAATTTTTGACAACTAAGGCCCACCCATGACAACATATTCACCAATCAATAATGAAATTCAAAAATTCATAAGACCATATATACAATATAAATATAGTTTCATACTGTTATTATGAAGGAGATCCTAGATATAAATGCACTGAGTGAGAAGCTACGCTTTGTAGGTTCCTATCAAGATTCATCCCCATTTTCATTATGGAGTATTTTCAATTACTCTTTCCAGATTATTGTAACATTACTAGGGTGGCAGTGTAAAAATGTCATGTTCAGTGGTTGTATAACACAATGGGGAAGGTTTTTTTGAATTTATTTATTTTTTTCTATCAAATATTTTGTTTTTTCGGGATTCCTTCAATTAGATTATTATCCCTATATTTTAATTTTATGAAGAACATTGGTATTTGAATCTGAATGGATCTATAGAATTGTGAAACAAAAATTACTATATTAGAACATGCCTTTTCTAAATTTTTGAGATTCTGTATTAAATATGGTATCAAAACAAATTTGAATCCTTAAAACCTTAAACAATCAGAACAATGTAAATCTAGTATTTATGCATTGATGAGTGGATACCATGGCCGTTGGATATCCCTTTTCTCAAAATTGAGAAAAATCATGGATCAATAAACTTATTTTCTAATATAAAATCCAATTATGGCCCAATAATTCTAGAACCCTACTAAAATATTCAAATTTGATTTCTAAAAATCAATCTTATTTCACATTGTCTATAAATGTCATAATTTTAATCAAAATCATTTTTTCATTTCAACATTATTCAGTTGAATAAAATTATATCCTTCAAAAAACATAATGAAATGAAATCACTGTCTCTATAGATTCAACCTCAATATTTCCAAATTCATCATTTTAATTAATTGAGTCAAATAGTATAAATCATAATAAATCTTTTATTTTGATTAGACCATTAGGGAATTTGAAATGATAAATGGGGATGAAAAAACTGGCATCATAACTAGGGAATGATATAAGTTAGTTTGTAGGATTTTATTTCTTTTAAAATTTTTATTTATTGAAATTACTATTTTTACTACTATGGGTATTTTTGGTTGTGATCATGTGATGTATGGTATGATGAATATCAAGGATATTTTCTCTCCCTTGATAGAAGATATGGATCATTAATAAAATAAATTAAAAATGATGAATAGTCAATCCAATGAGGATCTACAACAAAACCAAATTTTCGATGGACATCCCTGCATATCCTAAATCCATAATTTATAGAGGTGTCAAATGATAAAATAATACAAGATAATTAAATAGATGTATGTAAAAATTCCAAACATAAATTTGTTCCTAACAATGATTGCATCAACATTTTAGGTTTATAAGATGAAGAATGTTTTATTATATATTTTTGTAGAAAAAATCACACTTTAGCAGGAAGTATCAATAATTAGATGAAGAAAACAATAAAAAAGAATATAAATTGAATGATGACATTCTATAAATCATCTTCAAAAAATTTAGAATTAAAACAAAAGATGAATAAGTATAGGATGTGGAGAAATATATGACTAAAAATTCATCAAAAAAATCAAAATTCTATGTATTATATAAGAAGAAGAAGAAGAAAAAAAACATGATTCATTTTTTACTAACTATAAATTGGAACCAAATAAGCATAAAACAGATAAAATTGATAATTTGGTTTAGAAAATTAATGTATTCATTAATGAAATCCAACCTAAAGAATCAATATTTTTTGAAACATAATATGTTTATAGTATCTGGATAGATACTAAAGTTAGAGTCTTAGTCTCTGTACTATCTATAATCTGGTCTCTACCTTTATGTTCCACACTAATTTCAATGAGGGTATGTTCAGTTGAGATTGTTGGATTTCAGTGTCATTATTGGGTGAACACGATATAGGTAGCATTATACAACATTCCAATATTTTATCATATGTATGGTCGAGATATACAACTGCTGAAAAAACAAATTTTATTGGGTGGTGACTTGAGATTTATTTATCTAATATCTATTTTTATAGGAATGCTAGGAATATCTCCAAATATTTCAAAATTCACTCTTATTTACCAATTATTTTAGATATTTATTTTTAATTTTCATGACCATCAAGACCCAAGCTGTTATAAATAAATAGGATTCATAAGTAGATTTTGTATGACAATTACCCATTGTGAAACAATAATCCTAATGAATCCAACAATGTATGTATCCTCTTATTCATACTCATCATGAATATAGTGTTGGAAGAACCTAAACAGAACTGTTCGAGACACAAATTTATGTGGTTATGTGTTTCAATTAATAATTTATATATAGTATTACCCATATTTGATTAATGTATTTAATTTCCATTTTCATGCCCTACGTTTCATTCATAATTTTTTAATTTGAAATAGGAGATGTAAACGGCTTAGGATAATTTCCATGTAATAAATTAATATTTAAATATTAATATATTTGAATTGATATATTTCTAGAAAAATCTAAAATAGATAATCATCTAGATTAGAATTTTTAAAATCATGATTTAGGGAGCATGTTAATAATTGAATGCGATTTTTTTGAGATTAACACATGTTATTATTTTCAGATATTTTAATTATCTGATTTAATTATTATTACATCTTTCAATGATTGATTTACAAAACGATACATCTAATTCTTGACATTAAAAATGCCAATATTTTTCATTCATTCATTCTCATAATTATTTAGAATCCTAAAAATTGTTTCTTCATGAACATTCTATGCATCATATTATTGTTATAACTGAACAAAGTAACATTTTATATGATTGAGGAAATATTTTTCAAACCTTATCCAAGGACCCAAATTAATTTAGACCATTTTAAAACATATAGTATCCAATAACATACTTGTTACGAAATAATACATTCCACGATCCCATATTATCCTTCCCTTTCTTCCTTGGAATATTTTTCATAATTGGTAATTATTAGAGTGGGGAAAACAATTTCATGTGAAACGGATTAATGTGCTATAATGAATTATTGTAAGAATAAATTTTGATATATTATTGGAATAAAATTTCAATTTATTTATTTCACACCCACATGAAAAAAAGAAAAAAAATGAATATAAAATATGGCTTATATCTAGGGAAAAAATAATCATTTCTTTTTTAGTGATCCTGTTATAAATATCACAAAAAATATTTCTAAATAATTTTTTTTTTGATTAGGTGGTGGATGTAATATTTTTTCCATGAAAAAAAATTAGAAACAAATAAAAAAATTAATATTAAAAGAGGGTGTTTCAATTACATAATTTCTTATACCCGTGAGCCTTCTCCAAGATACATGAGGAGGAGACATTTATTTCTCTATTTTGGATTATCATGTAATGTATAATAGAGAAGAAACACTTGTTTGTTTTCATTTTTATGTAATTTACTGACCTACTATAATCTTAATGTTTTTTTATCCTAAATAGTGATTCCCTCATTATTACTTTTGATTCATTCCCTATAGGATAGAGATGTTAGATTTCTTATAATCCTATGATATATGGAATTTTCTTAATGTATTTACATCATAAAATTCCTTCCTACCATATTTAGTAAATAAAATAGAAATAATAATAATGAAATAATTAATATAATAGTTCAAAAATGTAATATATGAACTAAAAATAAAAATAATGAAATAACAAAAAAAATGAAAAAACACAATTAATAGTTCATAAAAAGAAGCAATAATGAAATCATAATAAAGATTAAAAAATTATGATATAGGGGATCCCCACATCATTGAGGAAAAAACATGACCATTGCATACCCCCCATCTCAATTGTGAAACCATTCATTGATTAATTAACCTATTTTATAAAATTTGATTGCAATTATGCAATAAAAATAAAAACACAAAAAATTTATTTCAAATATGAATTCAAACTAATATATATACATTTATTTCATATTTTGTTTTCATTAAATCTATCAAATAGTTATTTTCATCCTAACATTCTTTAATAGAATAAAATAAATTATATCTACATACTAATCAATCAAATTCACCATCTCAATATGTTTGACATAAACGTTTCCAAACATTATATTTTTATTATTTGAGTATCATAGCTGGAGTCTTTATAAATTTGGAAATTTTATTAGAACTTTATAGAATTAATTTCTACATGGGTCTGTCAATACTTGCACCATTAAAATAGAAATTTATATGATAATTTTTATTTTATTAATGGTTTTTTAATTATCTATTTCTTGATTATTTTATTAGTTTTCAATTCATTTTTACTTTGATTTTTTTTCGTTCATTGGAGTCTTTTTGGGGAATATTTCTTCATATTTTTTCTTATATCATATTAGTATATTTTTCATATCTCATTTTTTTCATTTATGTATTTTCCTTTCTTATTTTCTGTTTCTTTTACTCATTTCTTTTCATTTCTTTATGATATTTTGGTATATTTTTTGGCTTACTTTTTTTCTTTTTCATTCCCTCTTCCCTTTAATCTTTTTTATATTTATCATTTCATTTATATTATTCTTTTTTATTTTATATTTTTGTATTTTTATATATTTTTCATCTAAATTATATTTTTTTCATGTTATCTTTCTATTTGTTCATTTATTTTTTCTATATCTCAATTTTTTATAATTATATTTTCAATATCTTTATTTTAAATTTTCTAATATCTCAAATAATCATCTATTTGGGTTTTTAATGTTTTTATTAATTTTCTATCTCTATTACTTTTCATCTTTCTCTTTTATTTTATTTTTTCATTATTTCCAATATATATATAATTTATGTAATTTTTTCATATATTTGTTATAGTTCATATTTTTTATTGATTTATTTTCTCAATTTTTTTATGTTATATTTTTCTAGTCTCCCTATTTATTATTTTATTTATCTAATTAATTTTTTAAATTTAATAAAAATATTATTATTAATTATATGTTAATATTATTTTCATTTTATTTCATTCTTATTATTCTTCTTCTTCAATATTTTAATTATTTAAAAAGATTTTATTGTCAATATATTTTAAATTTTTTATTACACTCTAAAATTATATCAGTTTTCTCTATATTTATAATAATATTTCCTATCTTTATTAATTATTTCTATTTTCATTTTGATGCTATGAATTTATTTTATACCAAATGTTATTTGTTTCATTATTTATATCTTTTCTGAATAATTAAATTCCCAGTAAATATTTTTTGTGATTTTTTATTCTATTTATTTATTTTCATTATCATCTTTATTTTTTTAATTTTTTTATTTTTTTTATATTTTAAATTCTTTATTTTCTTTCAAAATAAAATTATATCTTTTCAGTATTATTCTTTTGGAATATTTCGGTATTTATTAATTTTTATGTCTCATTAATTTTCTTATTTTTTATTTTCATTTATTAAGCCTCAATAATATTATTCCCCTTTTTTATTTTTATTACACATCATTATTTTATTATTATTATATATAAGTATTTTCATAATTTCTCTATATTTAATTATTCATTATTTATTTATGTTATTCTTATATTTTTACTTTTATATTATAATTATTATTATTCCCGAACACATATTAATTAAAATGTATGGATAAATTTCATAGGTCACTAGCTTCCCTAATATTATTTTTGATAATCATCAAAAATATTTTAATAATTGTAGGAATGAATAACATTGGTTTATAACATGCATATTACCTAATAAATAAGTTCATTGATACTATGGGATTAATCATGGATAAATAAAAATGTTTCCCTATTTCAAAAAGGGAAATTTAATAAATATAGTGTAATTTTATTTTTAAAAAATGAGTCAATGATACTTTTTTACATATGGTGATTGAACATTTAATTTTCCATTTTATCAATTTAGTGTCTTCAAATTGAATATAAACTATTGTATGGAGAGCATCCTTTATAGTGTGATAATGAGTGCTTAAAAAGTAAATAAAGGATAATATTAAAAACTCAGGTAACATCCAAAAATCTATTTAATATCTTAATTGGTTCAACCTTACATCTTTTTTCATCAACTCACATGATGGGTGATTGGATATTTTTTACCAGGTTGGGTTCCATAAATGATATCAATCATATCCTTTCAATGTAGTTTTTCCCTTGTTCTTCCTCTAAGAATAACATAAATTTCGGTGATGATAATACTTGCATGATTCCTATTTCACTAGTCAACCATTACTTCCTCATTCTGCATAAACAAAATGGAATGTCATAATCTATCCAAAACTATGGTCTTTTCTCAAATGTAGTGGGGTTAGTCTCTTCTCTAGTGTCAGTGGTCTTGGTCTCCATATTTTATTTATTTGTTAGTAGAGGGTCACTTTACACAATATCATCTAAATAATGTACCACATCAAATTTAAAAACAACCTCTATTACAGATGTATTGTCTTTTCAAAACCCATTTTCATCTCAAAAATCAATTTTTATTATATACTGTTAGATTTTGAAACATACAAGATCACATATAACACTTAAATAATGTTTTCCATTTTGGACATCGATTATTGTACACCCAATCTCTAAAAATGGTCTCCAATTAATGATTATATTTTTCTCTTCTTCATCATCCAAAACTAAATATTTATTATGAAAAATAAACAATGTCAATAATGATCATGATATCCTAAATCACTCCCCAGGGTTACATCACTGTTGAGTCTGAAAATTAATGTGAAACTCTTATGGTCCTCCAGTCTTCATTTCCAAAATTCATGAATATTTTTCATTAAATTATTTTTACTCTCACAACTAAATAAAAAATTGATTTTTCAAATTTTTATCTTCTAAATATGTAAATCTTAAAGCTAAATGGATCGAGTTTTAACCTAGGTAGGACCTTGTATACCACTGTGGAATATCCTTATATTAGAGGAATGGTTCAAATATCATCCAGCTTCTACATATTGGTTATCATCTCTTTCATTATTTTTCATTATGTGGGCATGTTTATGAGAGCCTCTATAAAAGTTATGTTAATATTAAAATTTATAAAGTGTTTAAAAATATACCTTATTACACATTATTATTTACTCGAACCATTAATTATGGAATGGCCCGTCTTAGATTATAATAAGGTGGTTCTTCATTAGTTTCTTCAGTTACTTGTTGATTTCTGCATTCTTCTTACACTTCTATAATTTCACTGTTTGATGCCTTCTAAATTATATACCACTTATTATTGTTTTATTCCCAATTCATAGTAGTATAACTTTTTAATGTTCATGTGGTGGTACATCAGGGAATATTGTAAGTGTTATTTTATGTATCTCTCTATTGGTGATTAATTTGGCTAAAATAATGGTCGTGAATTTATAATATGAAATTTCGGGTTTTGGATTATTCTTTTACTACCTTCAATACTACCCTTGTTATGGTCATTAATGTAGTAAATGTCTCTTCCAATGTATATACCAGGCATTACAATTTGTTCCCTTGGGGTTCTTGTTGTTGGAACATTTGTAGTTATTGTTGATATTATTGTCCTTTTTGGTTTTTGGTGTTCCATCCATCCTATAAAATGATTATCGTGATGGTAATCAGAAATATTTGTGTCTTTTATATGCATAAAATGGGTGTTGTAATGCTATATGTTCAGGATGTCCATCTTCTTCTTCAATACTTCCATCTCTTCCACCATCCAAATTTTTTTGTGTATTTATTAATTTTCATTTAATTATGTCCATCCGCTATTAAATATGAATCTATTATACTCTATTTCCTTAAAAAATATGAATTTTACTTTAGGATAAATTTTCATCAGTTATCCTGTAGTTTTAGTGTCTAGAATTGACATGCTTTTCAATAATTATTTTAATATAAATTGGTTCAAAACAAATTTCTCAATAACATAAAGGGAGAATTTTGGGGTCATATAATTATAACATTTCTTGGATGAATATATATATATATATATTCATATTTAAATTCAAAAAAATTATAATTTTTACCTGTATGTCAATTGAAATTGAATGTTAATGGAAGAGGGTGAAAAAACATCTCGCCAGCTCACCCCATGTAGTAATATAATGTGGAGGAAATCATTAGATCCATTCATAAACACTATTATTTAATTAAAACATAAAAATATTTAGTCTTATTGAATCACATAAAACATTATGGAATTTGAATGTGCCTCAGAGATGTGTTTCTAAGATGTGTGTTTGTATCATCATGTGGTAGTCTAATAAATTAAATTCTATTTGAGATCATTAACATTGTTATTGGATTGATTTAGAAGTGTTTAATAGTGATGGGGTTGATAGTATAATGAATGTAAATAATATGTTTGATAGAGTACCACAACCTTTAATATTTTTTATCTATTTACATCAATGTAGAAATACTCCAAGAGGGTGGTTGATTTATGTGCCTGTCCTAGTTGAAGCCCTATTCTTTATATGGCTTTTCACAAGATTAAAATTGAAGTAAAAATATATTTTATTTTTTCATGTGTTTTTTTATCCTGAATTAATAATTAATATCCTTATAATATAATTATGAAACACCTAGTGTATAATGATAATTTAGATAATAAATTAAAATTTAATTTAATTATAGAAACCTAAACCTAATATGTAATTATTCCAAAAAAATGATCTAGTTTTTATATGACCATAGGAAGTTGTTAATTACAAAAATTTATAATTTTAATATTAAAACTACATATACATTTTAAAATCCCTATAAAAATATTATAGTCATTTGATTTATCAAAAAATGATCCTATATTATCTTTTGGTGTAAATATTAAAAGATTTTATGTACAAGAGGTATCGTTCTAAACATTGTGTTTTTGTTTCATTTAAACTTAATCATACATAAAATAATAAATAACAATGATATCATAATTACATAATAAAATAAAATTACTAACATGTTAATATGTTGATTACGTAACCTATAACCATCTTTATCCTCCGTCAAATTGGAATGGAAACCATCGTTCGTATGTATGGAGCACTACCACCTTGTGAAGCGATATAATTTTATTTCTATCACCACCGCTCATAGATGGTCATATTGATAATACATATGTATATATATATATTATTCATTACATATTTCTAATTTTGGAAATATAATATAACACACATTATCATACCAATTCATTCATTAGAAAATAATAACACCATTTGTGCATATGTTTGTACTATAACCACCTTAAATTGGTTGGAATAAATTTTTTATCATAAAATGGATTTGATAAAATATATAATTATATTAAATAAAATAATATGATTTTAATTTTATAATTTTAATTTTTTAAATATTAAATAATACTTACAATATTTCTATAATTATTGTTAAACAAAATTAATCATACAAATGTCTGCGCAAGACCTACCATATGCACGATTATAAAAGAGTTAATTTTTAATAATCATATATAGTGATTGGTTTTAAAATTATAATTTTTTTAATAAATTATAATTATCTAAAAAATATATTTCTTAAATGATGGAATAATTACCTCTTTAAATATTTAAAACATACATATGTCATTTTGTACATATGAACTGAATATCATCAAAGAATTTGATATGATGTCAATTGATTTGGTTATTGAATATATTAATGTATTAAATAAAATAAAATATTTAGTAAATATATTTTTTTATTAATAATGTAAATAATTAATTTATGTTTTTTATTTATGACGATAATGTACATATGTAATGAGTTAGAGTCGAGGTTACAAACATTCTAGTAAAAAACTAATCTTATAATGTTTCCCTTAAAAATATTTTTCTTCCAAGTCCAATTTAAAAAAAATAACATATTAGTTAAATTATAGATTTTTATTTTAATAGTAAACTATATTTTATGTATCTTTATAATATTTTTTTGGATATCAAAGAAAATATTTTTATGTGTTTTATACATATTTTCTTTTAGAAAAGGAAGAGGTAATAATATATTTTTACATATACAAAAACAAAGAGTTTTCATGAAACTAAAAATGCTATTGTATTTCTACCTACAATAATAAATTTTTTTTGATTTATTAAATTAAGAAAAACATTACATTGTTTTATTTATTTTATTTTTGATAATTTTTTTAAAAAAGAAATGGAACATCAATATCCAAAAGTGTATTATATATGGGATCATAAAAACGAATCTTTTTATAAATAAATGGTGAATGAAAAATAAATTTGCATGATATTATACTAGATAATTAGATATGGGAGTGGGTGAACATTTTATATATTATACGATGGGTTGACACAAGTATAACTCTATAGAAACAAGTGGTCCCTGTTTAGAATATATGAAGGACGAGCCCCATTTCTGCCCATCTATTAATTGAGTAATGTTTCTGTTATAAAAAAGTAATAATGATGGATTTAACTATGGTGATTTGACCTATATATTTAACTGGGATGGAGTTATTTATGAAACCATTATAAACAAGGTTATGAATATGATTTTTTATTCTTCCTTATATGGATTTACATTTTCTTATTTTGAGTTATAATTTGAAATTTTAATAAATGTTTTTCCCAAGTTGAAATCAATTAATTCACATGATCAATTAATATTCTGATAATGGTGTGAATTTTATAGACTAATTTTTTAATTATATTGATGGATTTTAATCGTTTTATGGGGCCATATAATAATATTGACATCATATAGTGATTTAAAAAATAAAAATGTTAAATATATTTAAAAAAAAATAATATGTAATGTTAAAGGTTATAATTAATTTTTCTGTAAGGAAAAAATTTATTTTTTAAAATAATGTATAATAAGTAGTAGTGTACACATTTAATATATTGGCTATTTATGTATGATTGATGAACTAATTTTAAAAAACTATAAATAATAATGAATCATGAATTCTTGTTACTAAAGTCATGAATATAAAATCAATAATATTAAATTTTTAATTCCATGAAGATACATAGTTAATATTTTATAAACTATTATTTTTGACAATAATGATTAATGGTGGATTTTTTAGTTCAAATAGAATAATGTTGACATCATTGTGCCCTTATCATGTTTGAATGTAAGTTGTTGGAATATCCTAAATCATCCCATTTAATCATTGATATCATAGTTTGGGGACCACATTTTAGAATTTTTGAGATATATATATATATATTTTATAAAACATTTCAACAATATATTGAAGATTATATTTTAATGATGAAAATTTTTACTTCGGGATAATTAGTAAAGATACACATACACATTTCCTTCCTGTTTAATAGGATTATTGATGCAACTAGTTGTGATTTACTTTGTCATAAGAATCCCAAGTATTTATTGTGTTGTAATTTTTATTTAGTTCAAAAAAATTAAGCAGTATATTCAATATGATTATTGAATAATGATAGAGTTCTAGGAATGAGTTTATTTATGAACCTAACCTATCCATCAAGAGGATCTATAGTAAATCCATTAGGAAATACATTAGTATAATACCTTAAATGGATAATTCCTTCATGATATGTCCAATCCTTTATGTGTATCTATTTAACAGGATATTATTTCGCATAGAGGAAAAAATATTCATGATTGTAAATAAGATTCCAAATGGGGCACATCATCTTCCATCTACTTGAATCACATTGGATGTTATTCTAATATATAAAGATGATTAACTACTTATGGAAGTGGATGTTTGTTGTATAAAGGGAGAAACCTGTAATATTCCAAAATACCACCAAATTTTACTCCATGTATTATGGATTGGTTTGTTGTTTGATTCATCATGTGGACATTAATAGGGAAATACCTATGTACATTAGATGAAAAAATATCCCCATTAGTATTTTCATTGAAAAGATAGCCTCCCTAAATTGATGTGTGGTAGGGATACATCTTCCAAACATGAGTGATTTGAAAAATTGAGTTTGACTAGTATTGAATTGTACATATTCTTTTCAATAATGAGTAACTATTATAAAATTAAGAATAAATTTTCATTGATTCTTATCTATTATAGTTACAGTGTAATACCACCATTTATCTCATTTCCATATTGGTTTTTTCATTTATCATCTTTATCAAAACATGGTGTTTTAAAATGGGTTCAATAATGTACATAATCTAAGTAGTAAAATCAATTAATAGTATGATAAGGACAAATCTAGAAATCTTTTCCTTTAGTATCAATAGTAGGATTACATTACCTAACTATTATATGAATTAGTATGATGTTCATCACATCCAAGACTGAAAGTTATCATTTTCCTCTGGAGGTTTTTTTGGAGGTTTTTTTACACATTTCACATCTGGGATGTTAGAATTTATTTCTTCCGTGATATTTTTCTAGTGACCCCCCATATACACATAGTCTATTCTCTAATTCTTATTTCTTATCAAATGTGATGACCATTAGTCACAAAAATCAATCTCAGCTTTTTGGGAACATCAATCATCATATTTATAGATTTTAATTAATACATTTTCAAAAATATTTTGATAATTTACCTTGTCCCCCTAAATGAGGTGATGATTTTATTTCCATTTTTTTTATAAAACCATAGATGTATGGAGAAATAATTGTGATATACACCACAACAGTTCTTACATATGCAATTTTTTCATTAGTACAAGGATAAAAAACACCCTTAAATTTTTTATGTCTATAATGAAATTATTTATTGACAAATAACCTCTTAAATTACTCACAAACCACAGATTATATGTCTTAAGGGATTTATTTTCATTAAATGTTTCCACAACTGATCATTTTTTCCTTTTAGGAGGATAACTACCAGTAATCACTTATTCATATCGTATCACTAAAGAACATAGAATATACTATATTTATTTTACTAAAATGTATCATTATTAAGGGATTATAATATCCAAAATAGTTTCCTAATATATCATATATATAATGAAATATCTCAATCATTCAATAATTCTATATGTTATATGTGATTCAAGTTATTATTGATATCTTGGGTATATTGTTCGTATAATTCCATGATGTTCTTTTCTTCTTGTCCCATCATATTAGGAATTTCATCATGGTCATCATCACATTCCCCCTTTAACTTAATTTTAACACGATCCCACAAATGTTCATATATTTTCTAAAATATAGGAGGGGTAGTTATGGGAATTCTCTGATTAATACATTTATATAAGGTAAACAGTATACATTGTTCAATTTTCTCATGAACTATATACAAAACCAATCTTATGAATTTCAAATATTCAATTGGAATAATCGATAATCATCTTCCATTTTGGTTCCCTAACCTATTCATGTTCCATGAAATCTAATTTTATATAATTTCCAATAGCTTTCAAATAGAATTTTACTTATCTAAATAATTTACCCTACCATTGTCGAACCAAGTGTGTGATAAGGGATATTTAAACATTCACTATAATAGTGGATTAAATTCTAATGAAAATAAATTTATATTTCATTACAATAATATTCATGTATAATTAAACGACATTCATTTTTAATGACCATATATTTATGTATTTCAAAGAAAACCACATAATCACCACCATACCTAACTTGTAGCATGTTCAAATGTACATAGAGTTTACCTATAGTATTATCCCAAGGGTTTTAAATATAGTTTTATCAATATATTATTAAAAATTACTAAACCATCATTTGAAACCAACTATGCTGACCCTAAAAGTAAAAAAAATAATATTTCATAATTCATAAAATTCTATTCAAAAAATTATACATGAATGATAGAGATATTTATTTTTTTTGTAACAATATTAATGAAAATAAATTTGATTAAATATTAAAATAACATTTTTATTTAAAAATATACATATTTTTCTTAACCTCCATTGATATTTTGAAACTATATAGGATAACCTTGGGAAAATAAATATAGAAAACATTGAGATATAAATCACTATAATCTAATAAACATGTCAAATTGAATACAATGAGAGTCATGAGGCACAAAATGAAATCATAAATATGATGATCATAAGAATATAATCCTTGAATAAGGAAATGTTATCATAATATCACATAATAAATATAAATTTTGTACAAAAAAAAATATGATATCTCTGACGTAAGTCATTGGTCACTACCAAAAACATCATCATAATGTGGAGAAATACCCAAGGTAACATTTTGTTAATATCAAAATACATTAACTAACATCTCATCTCATATAATGATTTACAATGTGCATTATAAGAATATAATATTTATGTCCCACCAATAACCTAAATGAAAATTTTATAAATGCATTCCTCATGAGTAGAAAATACAAATCAAATGCCTTATTCTTGATCATAAAAAAGAGAAAGAAGTGGATTTAAGAATTATGATTCAAGGAATATAAAAATGATAAATCATAAGGACTAAAAAGAGAATAAGGAATTAAATAATTTGATAAGTCATAATTCAAATAAAAACACAGGTCCTAAATATTGAGATCTAATGAAAAAAAATTACTAGAAGGGTCTATGAGAAGAATGAATAAAAATGAATCAAATGTGAGGCTAATTGTGAAATATGTAATGGATAATTTAATATATAAAAAGAACGTAATGATTTATATTAAAAAATTAAACCAAAATGGTTCACTATAGTATAACAATGGTTTTTAAAATATATTAATTAGTTAAAATGATTGTATTGGGGTGATTCTCTTCATGAGTTAAGAAAAATAATCATTCCATTAATAAAAATGTAATTAAATGATATAATGTTAAAGAGTCAAGAAAAAATACATAACACAAAAAAATAATGGGATTTTTGAATTTTAATTTATTTATGGAAGACATGTTCAAATATATAACACATAAATGATAATAATATGACACAAGTAGGTAAAAATAAAGGATTAATTCTAAGCAATAATTAACAGAGGAGGTACAAATGATCCTTTCCTGAAGTTATATATTTTTTATACATATGAATATTAAATTCCAAGTAATAATACTATGTTTTTAAAATTTATACTTTATAATTGAATTTTTCTATCTTATATATTCTATGCTCCTCAATTGTCACATGTTATTAATTTATAATATAGTTTACTTGCCAATATCGATTACTTGGGGTTTATAGTAATTATTAAGTAAATAATAATTTTTATTTACAATTGAATACATTATTATAGATTTGTCAAACAATTCATATAATATTAATATTTTGGATAAAAATTTATATATTAAATATATTTGTAAATACAACGTTTTTGGGTTTTATTAAGAATTAAAATCATTTCAAAGAGGAATTAATTCAATCATATTCATGATTAATTATTTCATTCTTAGATGGAATAAACTAAGATAATTTATATGTAATTTTTAATTTTTATATTCTTAGTGATATTATTGATGTAGTGTTTGATAGGATTGACACATCACATTCGGGAGGATGCAGTTTGAGGAACAATCTAAGGATGCTTCATATATTCTCTATAGATTGAAAAAAATAAGTATTATTATTACATTAACATAATAATATATATTTATAATAATTACACTATGATAATTAAATATTTTATGGTACAATAATTTCTTATGAGAATGATTAATGATAAACATTACAAAAGGTGTAGTAATTACACCACAAACCTCCTCTTCTATTAAATATATCCACAGAGCCTATAGTCATAAGCTAAAATCTAGAGACTCAGTACATATGGATGATAAAATTAATTATATTATAGTTAGTTTTTCATATAAATCTATGGAAAAAATAATTTAATGTGTTGCCATGGATTTTTGTATATGATCCCCTTTTATATGTGAGGAAGCGACATTTTTTGGAAATTCTTATTAAACATATATGATAAAATAAAACTATACCATGTTTAATGGATAATAATAATAATAATTGACTGTAATGAGAGAATTGGTGGATAATTATTCATCCATTAAATTCTAAACATGTTTTAAGCATATATTAATTATTTTTAATAGGTTTTTACATTTTAAAAGTTGGATTTTGACGATGGAATATAAATTCATGATTTGCAATTTATATTCTATTAAAATTAAAGTGTAACGAAAATATCCTTATATTTCTTCATTATAATGTTAAATTAATATTGTATCATTTATAAACTATATATATATCAGAAAAGAAATTAGTTAATTAATATAAATAACAAATAAAAATATATTTTGTAGAGATTTTACTTTTAACCAATATTTATTATTTAATAATGATTATCATTATTTATAAATTAAGTTTCTATTATTATATTAGTGTAAAGGCTTAAACGAAAATTATGATTCAAAAATAATTAAATATATTATATTTATTAAATATAAATTTCATGATATTAATTTATAACTTTTTATTAAAATTATGTTATCATTATCTTAGGGAATAACACTAATCGTACTTAAATTTTCTTTATAACTAATCAAATAAAATTGAACATGTTATTTGATATTGATATGTTGGGCTCAAATGAAAAAGTTATTTTTTATATTTATTTTATAACAGTGAAAATGACTAATTTTTTTAGATGATCATTAAAACTATTTTTAAAGTGAAATATTACTTGAGATTAAAAAATGATTGACATTTGATTTAAAAATTAAATGAATTGTTTTTAAAAGATTTATAATTTTGTATTTTTAATAGTATTTTTATTAAACAATTATTTCATTCATGTATTATAAAATTGATTATTTTTTTCGAAAATTTATATTTCCATTATTCAACTAATTATAATATATTTTTAAAAAAAACAAAAACAAATTCTTAATTTGGTATTCATAATTTAAATTCAATAATATTGCTAAATTAAACATATTAATTTTCTAAATGTATTGAATTTTTTTATTCATAGTATACATATTACAATATATTATCACTAATTTAATATATCATTGGTCGTTTTAGATAATTATATTTTTTAAATGATTTACTATTTTAGTCTGATATTTTATATGAAAAATGGTACAAACATTTTTATAAATGAAATATAATGATTATTAAAATGGGACATTAAAGTTTTAATTTTATTTATTTGTATATTAAAAATCATGATGTTGTCTTTGCTCAAAATAGATGTTTATGGGAAATCTATATGATATTTTGAGGGATATAATAATACCATAAAATAAATATGATTTATAATTAATTTGTCTTATAATGCTATAATATATAGATTTTACATTGTTCATAATTTGATATAATTTTCATGTCTCATTGTATATTTACAAAGAAGAAACATATGAAGAAATACATGAGTGAAAAAATATAATAATGGTGAACTGTATAGTAAGATCAAATTTTTTTCGAATGAGAGAACCAGTTATATTAGATGAATGTTCCCTATTTAAGTAATAATAATGAATTATTAAGGGAATGTTATTTTCTATGATTCGTTTTCCTAGTGATGGTGTAAAAGAAAATTGATACTCAAGAATAGAGGATATTGTTATTTGAAACAAAAAAACATGGTCAATGTTTTATAATGAATGCAGAAATCAAAAACATTCTAAAATGACTTACTTCATTAGATCCTCTAGAAATATATTTGTATTATTATTGAGTTTTTTGGAACTCTACATGGTTAATTGATGTTATTAGATATTCATTTTAATTTAATATGCAATTCTGGTGATCAAGAAAGAAAAATAGACATTGGAAATTATCCTATTATGTATGAAAAATAACCTTGTATTAGGTGGTATGTGGTCATGCATGAGAATTTACATTATGTATACGATAATGGAGATTCAAATACACCAGGTAAATAATTAGAAAAAATAGAACATTAATTTACCCTAAATGAATTAGTGTGGGATTTTATTGAGGACATTTGTTCCTTAGGTCAAAGAACTCACATACGAGAAAGTTATTTGGAAATCACATATGTTAATTGAATGGTTGGTATTATATTTTAGGTATCTAAAATTTATTTTTATATTTCATAAGATAATTTACCTATGTGATCCATCATTGTTATATTTTTAAAAGAATATACGAAATTTGATCCAATTGTTTATTTAAAAATATATCAACAATAGAAATGATAATTCTTCATCAAATATCATTTTCACATAACAAACTGCTAGGTAACAAATATAAGATAAAATTTTCTAATGTAATCCCATCAATAAAGAGAACTAAAACATTTAAACATTTCTGCATCCACTTAGTTCTGCATAGCTTCTTCATTGACCAAGAGGATATCCAATAGAATAGGGAATTCACTTAGGTAATGGCCAGGTCCCCTACATTTACCACCACTGACGGTAAAAGAATTCTTGGGACCATTTTAATTTTCTTCCTTAGTAATCTTCATTTTTTATCAGCAATTATTTACTTTATTTCCTTCTTTCCCACACGTAATGCATTTCATTATTCTATTGAGACACTTTCCCATGTGTCTCCTTCCACATTTGATGCATGATGGAAATTTAGGTTTATTTTCTCCATGGTCTCCACTGTTGTAGGTCTTATCATTCATCACTGTTCTCTTCTTTATTTCGTCCGAGAGTTGGATAATATATATACTGGTGATCAGTTTTTTAGAAAACTGATTCATCGTGAACACAATATCTTATACGACTATCAATATTCCATTTTTTGATCATTTACACCACTTTTCCCACTAGTTACATCATTATCAAAGTTACTATGACTTCTTTGAATCCAACAATTGACTAAAACTGGAAAGCATTGTGTGAGTTACAATAGTCATAAAATCAATTAATGAATATCATGAAACCATATTTTAAATTTACAACACCATAAGATTATCCAAGGTCATTATTCTCATATTATATTAAAATATATCGAATCTGTTGGTAAAGAAAATAAAAATTATCCTAATAATATCCCCTGGGAGTGTCGTAACCAAAGGTGCAGCAAGGCCCCTTGTCTTGTACTAGGATACCTCGGGTCAAGCCCAAGACACCTTGTCAGAGTTATCACTCCTAGTTTTATATGTGCCAATACTGCCTCTACCTGCTCGTATCCAGACAAGGATTCATTTTTGGAAAATACAAAAAATATATATATTACTAAAATTATTGAAAGATATTATATACTAGTCCTCAAAGTCAATCTTAGGGTAATGTGCACTAATCAGAGTTTATATAAATCTTGTTTCCAAGTTTTGTACTAAACATCCTGTGATTCCAAATGTAATTCCCCGATCCCAGAATCTAAAAGTCAGTGCAATATTTTAATACATTGACATGATTACAAATAATGAATTCCCGAAGGACTAATCGGTTACGTATTCTTGGAAACTAGATACATACATAAGTTCAACATTACAACTTGAAAGGAAAAACAACACTAATTTAAGCCATTAGAAACATCCAATCTTCCATGATTCGTCCAATAAGTCACTCATAACAAACATCTTCATATACTAGGAAAATAAAACATAAGAAAGGGGAGAGACCAAAAACTCAGTAAGAGTCATAAATATAGTGAAAGATAACACAAAAATTAGGCATGGGAAATAATTGAAAACACATGCCTTTTCAAATAGTATACATGAACACATTATGGAAGGTATATGGGATGAGTAAATAATGCCACAATAAATCATAGTCATGTGTATTGGAATAGACAAATAACCACATGAAATATCACTAGATAATATCATAATGATGGAATGTATAATTCTAGACATCATAACCACATATTCAAGGCCTCCTTCCAGGACTACAAATAATATTTTGTCAAGGCCTTGTGCAAAGAAACTTGTTTGTCCCATGAGACCTATCGATGAATCGAAGAGCTATAGCGGGATCCACCCGTCACATACTAAGTCCAAGGCATTCCTCATATAAAAAGGTTGAAACATAATCTCACCATTCGTATTAAAATATTATACGAAATGTCAATATTTTAACTTCAAAACATGAATGGATTAAAAAAACACACCCACAGTAAGACATAACTCATTCAATACAATATGGAAGATTTTATTATAATAGATTAACTTCAATCAATAATAATTAAGGATATTTACATAGATGAAAATAATCATCAAAACTATTTGAGTGAAATACCCCCCTTTTTCTTGAAAACATTTAGAAGTCACATTATTAATCAAGAATCCATTCAAAATAGATTTTTTAATCAAATTATCCCAGGACACATTGAAACTTTTAAAAGGAATTTTAATTTTAATACATTAATTTCCATATAAATAAATCCTTAAAACTATTTTTAAATCATGTACATTACTGAGAATGATTTACAGTAATAAAACATTAAAACATTTAAAATGATATTTTAGTTAGTGTTAATAACCAAATGAGAGAAACTTGAATAAAAATAATTGAGGTAATCAAAATCTTTTAATATCCTAAGAATAAAGAGATTCATTATATACTATGCTAATGTACATTATATACACCATATAAAATTCAATTGGCATATAAAAACAAAGAAGTCTCATTAGAATTTAAATTTAGATGAAATCCCTTATAAAGATCATCTTTTTAGGTTAAGGATAAGTCAACGACATAATTATGTGTGACAAATAAAAATACACTCTATATGACTGAATATTCAATGAAAATCAATCAGAGTACATTTACACATATTCTTGATAAAACAACACCAATGACATGAATTTTTAACTCAATGAATGGAAATTGTGTTAAGATTACTCTTATCAAGTTCATATCAATGACTAGAGAAATTATCCATGGATTGATTATGTGTATAAAAAGTATATCTAAAAAACTGGGAGAGTAAATTACTACATAAATAATAAATAGTGATTCCACATATAATCTTGGAGTAAAATAATCAATGAAGTATGAGTAAATCCCAATGAGTGGGAATTTAAATTTGAAATTTCTTACAGATTTGGTAACTCCTAAAACATACACCCCATGAAATAAGTATCATAAAATGATGTTGTAAATATCCATAAATTAAATTATCTTACACAAGGAATAAAATCATGGCCAGTACATACACCACACAAAATGAAATAGTGGCAATACAACGTGAATCTCATGGGAATATGTCACGAACCAGCCCAGGTACCCTGGTTACCCGATAACCGCGCCGACCCTGACATAACCTGAAGGGCATTCTTGATCCCCAATGGTCAGAGACTAGCACCTGGAAACACACAACATGCAAGTTCGAATGATTTTTCCACAAGAATGCATAAGCAAAAGGAACAAGACAGTATTCACAACAAATGGAAACTCCACTGGGAGTAATGTACCAGAAAACACATAGGCATAAAATCCCAAAGTACTACAACCCATTTACTAAAAATGGGAAAAAAGCCCTAATGTCCCTAAGGACACAACTCACCTAGACCAAAGATCAACAACTGGATCCACCTCAAAAAGATCTATTAACTTTTCTAGATCCTGGAAGAAGGAGGATTACAAATGCCCGAAGGAAAAAGTAGGGTGTGAGCCTAAGCCCAGAAGTCTACCACTAATGATTTAGTAACAGATGTCAAATATAGATTATCCAAGGAAACACTTTCAATTTTGAAATAAATAGGTTTGGCAATTCAATGCATATTCTAACAAAACATGCTATACATTTTCAAATGATGGAAAAATTAGTTTAAGCAAAGGATTTAAAATGATGGAATATTTCTAAAACAATGGCTTAGGTAATAAATTTATATAAAAATGTTTATATAAATTTGGTAGGAATGAATGGCAGCTCAAAAGCATTAGAATACATTTATATCTCAAATATAAACAAAAAAACGAGCAATTAAATTCAAATATTTAATTGAAAACATTTCCATCCAATCCACTATTTAAATTGAACAATTTAAATCAACCAATTTTCCACAAACACACCCAATTCAATGGAATTGGGGTTTTCCCAAATTTCATTGCCAAAACTATTTCAAATATCTCAATTCAATGGAATCAAGTTTTTGTCAATTTAATTGAATGAAACTTGAACAATTGTATTTATATAAATAATTGAAATAAATTAATCAAATACATTGATAATAAATTTGGCATGTCGGGATGGAACCACCTACCTCAATTTATTCATGGGAGTTAGCCCAACGAGAAACCCCAAAAACCAAGCGGCACAATGAAATCGATCAAAATTTGGATCTAAATCCTTAAAACCAATATTAAGATCAAAGAAATCAATATCTTGAAAAAATTGATATAGATTCAAAATCCTACATCAATACCTCAAATCATAGGTTTAGATTCATGGAAGCAATGGAAATCTCACATGAATAGAACAAGGAAAGATAGAGTAATAAACGATAAACACAACGAGGTGAAATCCACTTACCAGGAGGAGAGAGGATCTTCAATCAGATCTTTAAATTGCGAAGAAAGATGTTCGGATCGCTTAGGAATCTTTCTAGGAGGCTTTGGAAAGACCTGAAATGAGTCAATCCCAAGCCAAGGTTAAAATTATAAAAGCCCCGGGGGTTCGGGTGGTTTTAAAAGAAAAATTCGGAATTAAAAATCGTGTTCACGGTTTACCAGGGCTGAGGCACACCGTTTTTCAAACCATGCACACACCGTGCGGACCTCACTATCTAGAGATACATGGTCTGCACGTTTTGGTCACACAGTTTGTCAAACTGTGTGCCCACCATGTGTACCTCTCTGTCCAGTGCAGCTTGGTTGGCACGGTTTGGTCGCACGGTTTGTCAAACTGTACGCAAACCGTACCCAAGCCATTACCCTTTTGTTTTACGTAAAAGTTCACCCAAATTCACCCCCATGTCACTACTCCAAAATAGAGGTGCTTGGAAACATCAAAAGAACCTGGAAACGTAACATGATATTACAACCTCCCCACCACAAGATCGTTCTATCCCAAGAAGGCCTATGTAAAAACCTCCATTTCAAAAAGATGAGTCCACTACTCTCTCATTAGTGCCTCCCTTTCCCATGTCTCATGAGAATCAGAACCATGCTGCTAGAGTACACGGACCAGAGGTATCGTTCTCCCATGAAGTAACTTGGTCTCAAAATCTACAACCCTAACTAGTTGTTCAGTAACAAATAAATCTGGTTCAATCTCATGATCACTCAAGCTCACAACATGAGATGGATCAGAGAGATACTTTTGCAGCTACGATACATGGAACACGTTAGGTATCGACGTCAGCTATGGTGGTAGAGCTAGATGGTAAGCAACTTTCCCTACTAGGATGTAAACCTCAAAAGGCAATACAAAATGGGGAGCAAGCTTCCCTTTCCTCCCAAGCCGTCGATGACCAAATCGGGGTGAAACATTCATGAACACTTGGTCACCAACTATTAACTCTAATGGTTTACAATGACAATCAGCATATGAATTGTACTGAATATGTGATTTCAACATTATATTATGAATCAACTAGATCTTAGTTGTTGTCTCTTTCACCAAACTCGGTCATACCATAGAACATTCACCAATCTACGACCAACATAATAGAGATTTATAAGGACATCCATACGAAGCCTCAAAAAGAGCCATTTTGATCACAAACTGATAACTTTTGTTATATGAAAACTCAAGTATCCCCAGATGATGATCCCAAATCCCACCAATGTTAAGAACACATTCACGGAGCATATCATCAAGGATATGAATAGCTCTCTCTGTCTGGCCATCTGAATGTTTTTCCCATTTTTAGTAATTGGGTTGTTGTACTTTGGGCTTTTATACCTCTTTGATTTCTGGTACATTACTCCCAATAGAGATTCCTTTTGTTGTACATACTTTCTTGTTCCTTTTCTGTAACCCCCCAAGCTTCCATGATATGTTTCCCTTTGAATAGTGCAATAGCTTGAATTTTATGCAACTTCGAGATTCCAACACACAACGATCAATCAATGTAGCTGTTTTGAATAGTAATACAACTTTTTGAAATTTTATAAATTTTATCTCCCAAAATGGAATTCATTTCTATATTTAGAATATTGAAATTAACCTAGGTTAAAATTTAGGTACTTTTCAGATAACTTTTATATTATGATGAATAGTGGAAATTACTAAATTTTTATTACAAACAACTTTTTTAATCAAAATAATAAATAGTGATAAATTATGAATTTGAGTTGTTTGAAAGTATATTTAGAATATATTTTTACCATTTAATACAATGTTGGTCATTTGACATAATTCCAAATTTAAACCGGACATAAACAACTGTCAATCTTTTGATAGTTATTATCTCTAAAAAACACGAATTTTGTTTTAACAAAGGGAATTAATTTTAAATTAATTTTTGCCACTTATGTGTTTTGAATTTAGAAAAATGGATTCTATATTCATAATCAGGAGGTCCAAATATTTTAAATAGGTAACTTTTAATTTTATACATTTTGAATAATTACTTCGGTACATATTTTATTTAACGTTGTTAAAGTGTAAATTTGGTAAATAAGGGTAAAAAAATAATATTATAATAATACTAAATTACCCTAAAACGTGTCATAACCCTATTGGATGATACATGTCCGACCATGGGAATATTTGGGTCAATTTTGGGACCCCATGGATCCACTTGTAAGTGATAATGACACTTTATATTAATTAAGATAAAATAAATACAAAAATGACATAAGCATATATCTTTTAGAAAAAAACATTTTACATAGGGTTATATATGTTGTATTGTCGACTATAAATATTCATTAGAAATATAAAATAATTTCCCACATTATTTTACTTTATTTATAATTTTTAGACATTTAATAATTAATATTATTTATGACACAATAATGATGAAGTATTTTCTTTATTAATGAAAGAATCAAATAATTGGTATTATAAATGTTAAAATTAATATAATATGAAAGTTTTGATGACATAAATGAATTTTATTAATTAATTTTACATTATAGTATTTCTTAAATGAATTTATTTAGAATTAATAAAGTTGTTAAGACTTTAACAAAATTAAATTATTAAATACTGTCAAAATTGACATAAAAGAGTTTGAAAAACTAATATTATATTATTAATTGATATTAAATTCCTAAAAATCTAATGTTCATCCAAGAGACTTATATAATTATATTTTTATCATTAATGGATCACTTTGGGGTCTCTTGGATGTATATAGTGAGTTTATTATCTATATAATATAAAAATACAAAGTGACATGGTAAATGTTAAACTAATTAACTAAGAGTTAAAATGAAAAGATAATGTTAATATAGTGACCCAACCTGTATAAAACCTATTGGTTGAGTTGTTTTCGAACTATCCTAACCTTAAAATTTAAATAATACACTTTGGAGCCATTACAAACCGAATATGAATTTATTATAAAATAAAAATTTAACTTTTCCAAAGGTACCCCTCACCCCTCTTATTAAAGGGCACTCCCCTTTATCTAAAATTCATATCTTAAAAGCCTTTTTCTTTAGCCAAACTCTTCCCCAATACCCTCTAAACAGTCCTCCCTTAATCTTTGAGGCATTACATTAGTCAGAAAGCCAACTTATGGTGCCCTTTTGATCAAATCAAAAGGAAGAACCCGAAGAAGAGGTAATGTTTTCACCACACTCATTCAAGTTCCTTTCTTCTCCAACTTCTTCATTCATTGTTATTTTCCATTATAAAATAATAATTCCAAAATATTCTATATAATTTTATGTTATTATAAATATATTACAACCTTATTCAGTATTCTATCCATCCTTTGAATGACATATCACCATACGTGCGTACGTACGGCTTACCGTCTCCACGTCGTGGTGTAATTGTTATTAAATAAATTATTATTTGAATGGGTATAATAATGATGTTTAATTCATATAAATAATAAATGTAACATGATAATTAATCCCTATATATGATATATCATCCATTTATATATTATTTTAATATCAAAATGATGATATTGTCGCTCGTGCGTACGTACGGATTACCGTCTCCACGAACGCGATGAGAATCCTTCCCCATCGTATCCATTCAAGACTAAATTTAATTTGATGATTAAAAATAATGTTTAGATACATGATATCATTCTGTATATTAATAATATACTCCCCATCCAAAACAAATATTGCTCAAATAACAAAGAATATAAAGGAAAATGAATCTGGTAACACCCGAAACGATGATAATACTACGATATTATTAACAAATAAATGTAAAAATATCATATATGATATAATATTAATGTATATAATTCTTGTATAATTCAATGGAAATTATTTCACTTTTATACAGGAGGTAACCTACCCTCGACCAAGGAAAAAGTACAAGTAAGGGGTTTCTTATCTCACTTTTAATTCTGTGAGATTTCCATTGTTCACCACTTATTTGTTGCATATGGAGTATGTTCTACCCATTGTGGTATTCATTGTGTAATATACGTTAATTTATTGATATTTACATCATCATTGTATTATCCTTCTATAATGGGTTCATGTTTCGTATGTTACCAAATCGATAAAGAAACTTGAAATTTCAATTTCCGCTCATTCGGCTTTACGCATACATCATTGATTATTTTACTCCAAGATTATGTGTGGAATCACGACTAATTTGCTTATGTAATAATTTCCACTCCCCGTTCTGTGGATATAATTTTGATACACATAATCACTCCATTAATAAATTCTCAAGTCATCAATATGAACTTGATAAGAGTAATTTTAACTCAATCTCTATTTATTGAGTTAAACATCTAATTAATTGGTGTTGTTTTTACAAGAATATGTGTGAATGTAATATGATTGATTTAAATTGAATGTACAATCATATTGAGTGTATTTATATTTATCACACATATTTATGTCATTGATTTATCCTTAGACTAATGATACGGTCTTTATAAGAGACTTAATCTCGATTTACATCCCTTTGAGACTTATTTGTTTTTATACACCAGATCACTTTTATATGGTGTATATAATGTCTTTTGACATATTATATCATGAATCCCTTTATTCTCATGATATTACAACTTTTTTATTACCTCAATTATTTTTATTCAAGTTTCTCTTTTTTGGTTAGTAACTCTAACTAAAATATCATTTTAAAATGTTTTAATGATTTATTATCCTAAATCATTCTCATTACTGTCCATGTTCTAAAAATGGTTTTTTGGATTTATTTATATGGACATTAATGTTTTAAAACTAAAATTCCTTTTCAATGTTTCAATGTGGTACGAGACACATTGATTCAAAAATTGATTTAAAATTGCTTCTTGATAAATAGTGATACTTTCAATTGTTTTCAAGGAAAAGGGTGATATTTCACTCAAATAGTTTTGATGATTATTTTCATCTATGTCAATATCCTTCATTATTCTCGATTGAGGTTAATCTGATACAATACAATCATCCATATTGTATTGAATGAGTTATGTTTGACTGTGGATGTGCTATTTTTATACTATTCATGGTTTTTGGATTAAGTATTGATATTTTGTATGTTAGTTTTAATACAAATGTTTATGTTATGTTTCAAAATTTTAATATGAATAATGCATTAGACTTATTAAGTGACGGGTGGAGCCTGTTATAGTTCCTCGATGCATCAGTAGGTCTCATGAGACAAACTACTATCTTGGCACGAGCCCTTGACAAAATCTTATTTTTGGTCTTGGCACGAGGCCTTGGCTACGTGGTTATGATGGTCTTTCATTATGCATTCCATTATTATGAAAGTGGTTATTGATATTGCATGTGATTATTCGACTAGTAGAAAATCCATGTGAATCAGAAAATGGAATTATTTAATTTTATCTTTTCCATATTATTCTGAAGTTCATGTTTTAAAGGATTTTGTTTTAGTTATACATTGCCTTAAGTGTTTATGCTCATCTATGAAATCTTATGCTAAATTGTTATCCTTACTGAGTATCTAATTTCACCCCATTCAATGTTTTATTTATCCTAGGATGTGAATAAGGAATTTATGAATGACCTGCAGGGATAGTATAATTGGATATGAAGGCAAGATGTTGTTTATTTTACCTTATGATGTAATGTATGACTTATGAATGTATCTAGTTATTCCATGGCTACTACAATAATCAGTCTTTTGAGAACTGATCCTTTGCGATCATTCCAATGTTATGTAATAATGCACAGACTCTGGGTAACTGGGGTCGGGGCGTTACAGTTGGTGTCTGAGGAAGTTTAATACAAACCATGGAAACTAGATTTAAATTAACTATGATTAGAGCATATAGCCCAAAGATAGACTTTGAGGATTAGTATAGAAAACTTCCTTAAATTTTGGTATTGTATTGATTTTGTGAGTTTTTCAAGAAATAAATCCATGTCTGGATACGAGCAGGTAGAGGTGGCTCTAGAACAGATGTACCTAGAGGTAAAACCCGAAAACACAGCTTCGAGCTAGACTCGAATGAGAACTGGTGCACGACAATGGGCTTTGTTGCGCTCTTGGTTATGACACTCCCAGGGGATATGCTTAGGATAATTTTCATTTTCTTTACAAACCAATTTGAAGTATTTTAATATAATATGATACTAAACGACCTTGGTTAATCTTAAGGTGTTTCAAATTTATAATATGGTGTCATGATATTCTCTAAATGATTTTATGACTACTGTTACTCACACAATGCTTTCTCGTTTTAGTCAATGGCTGGATTCCATTGAATTCATAGTAACTTTGAGAATTATATACAAGGTGGGAACGGTGGTGGAAATGAGCCACACAATGGAATGTTGATATGCATATAAGATATCATGTTCGTGCCAAATCAATTTTCCAAAAATATGATCAACAACATATATATTAATCAACTCTCGGACTCAAAATAGAAGAGAAAGGTGATGAATGATAAGAGATCCAGTAGTGGAGACCATAAAGAAAGGAATCCTCAATTTCCATCATGCAAGAATTGTCAATGGAGACACCAAAGAAAGTTTCCCAATGGGACAAAGAAATTCTTTATATGCGGGAAGGAAGGACATAAAGTGAAGAATAACCTAAGAAAAATGAAGAGTACTATAGAAGAAGTTAAAAAAGGTCCAATGAATCCATTTACCGTCATTTTTCAAAAATGTAGGGGACCTGGCCATTACTAGAGTGAATGCCCAATTCTATAATATATTTTATTGGTCAAAGAAGATGCTATGTGGAAATAAATGGTTGGAGAAATGTTTAAAAAGTATTAGCGCTCCTTGTAGATGGGTTTACATTGGAATAATTTTCTCTTGTATTTGTAACCCTGCAGTTTTCCATTTGAGAATGATATTTGAGAAAGAATTTTCTTTTCTCCTATGGATATAGTTATAAATAACCATTTGGTTTTATATGATCATTGGGTTTGAGGAAATTACAAGTTATTATATTTTGGGATGAAAATGCAAGGTATGAGATAACATTTCTAGTTAAAATTATGTTATGGTTATTTTGAGGAATTTATCTAATTTTGGTAATGTGATAAAATATAGTTTTTAAAAAGGGACAACACGCAGACCGTGTGACAACCTGTCACGTCAGACAAAGATGTGGGAATCGAACCCACAAACAAAGTGCGATTTGGATTTATCGCCTACCACTGAACTGCGTGATGTCCTTGGTTAGTGTGACTATTATTTTTAGTTATGTGATTTTATTGATCAATAATAATTTGATTTGGGATCTTATGTATTATCAAATGAATACCTTTAGTACATGAAAATGATTTGGTGATTAAGTGATAATTGTTATTTTGGAAGATGTTCGCTTTGTTGGGAACAATATATGCCCATGGAAAATAGAATACAATAGGATTTCATTTGAGGAGTAATGGTGGATTTTTATCTATGTTTTTATTGTGGATTTATAGTTATTTGGGTTATTTATTGAAATAATTAACCTATAATAGAGAATATGTGATTTGGTTAATTACTTTTAATTATGTGACTTTAAGAGAAGTTGATGTCATTTGGAGATACAATTTAACATGGAAGACTACATAAACAAATTCTTCTATGTTTTGGGTTTTAATATTATTTTGGATTATATTGAAGTATTTTAACGACAATTGATTATTTAATGGTATTATTTAACTTTATGGTATTGTTGGTTTAATTTTAGAAATTAAGATTAGCATTTTTTTTATAATGGAATATCGATTTGGGGGATCATTAGATCTTATAATAACTGTTTTGGTTTTAATTAATCTCTATATAAAAGGTAAATATATAGTTTATTCTTCGTGGATCAGGTGCTTCTATAAGTAGTTTATTGTAGATCTTCTAGTTTGACCAAGTCTTCTGGAATACTCATCATTTAAAAATGATTTAGTAGTAGAAATTTATTAAAGAATGACACATTACCTAAAAATTAAGTATATCACTTTATGTTCTTAGTCAATCTCAGAAATTAATTCCTCATATTTATGAAATTTAACTTAAAAGTAAATGAAATGTTGTCTGGTTACTTTTCCTCCTGGGAAACTAATGACCGATTCTCCCATCATATGTATGTGGTTTTAATGTTGTTAACTTTCTTCTGATCATGTTTTCCATCCCAATCTATCAGAACTTGACACCTATTTTATCATCCATATCCATGCTTATCTACATGGAATCATTGTGTAGGTTATCTCGATTGACCTTTGTACTTCTCTTTTTTTATTCCAATTTGATATTTTTATTGAATCTTTTTCTGATGTGGGACATTCCATTATATTCCCAAGACCAATTTTAAAAATTGTAATGACACAATTTATTGATGGAGAGGAGAATTTAACACCCCATGCTTCCACGGTACATTTCCGTTTGAATAATGCAATAGCATGCAGTGTACGCAACTTCGAGATTCAAACACACCACGACCAATCAATGTAGCCGTTATGAAGAGTAATACCCACTTTTTGAAATTTTATAAATTTTATCTCTCAAAATTTACTTCATTTTTGGATTCGTAATATCGAAATCAGACTAGGGTAAAATTTTGGTACATTTCTGATAACTTTTATATTATGATGAATAGTGAAAATTACTAAATTTTAATTAAAAACAACTTTTTTAATCAAAATAATTAATAGTGATAAATTATGAATTTTAGTTGTTATAAATTATATTTAAAATATATTTTTACCATTTAATACAGTGAATGTCATTGGACATAATTTCAGATTTAAAACGGACATAAACAAGTGTTAATCTTTTGATATTTATTATCTTTTAAAAACACGCTTTTTGTTTTAACAACAGGAATTAATTTTAAATTAATTTCTTCCACTTATGTGTTTTGAATTTAGAAAAATGGATTCAATATTCAGAATAAGTAGGTCCAAATTTTATAAATAGGTAAATTTTATTTTTAGACATTTTGAATAATTACTTCGGTAAATATTTTATTTATCATGGTTAAGGGTAAATCCGGTAAATAAGGGTAAAAAAATAATATTATAATAATAATAAATTACCCTAAAATGCGTTCTAAACCTATTGGTTGATACATTTCCGACCATGGTCATATTTTGGTCTATTTTGGGACCCCATGTATCCACATGTAAGTGATAATGACACTTTATATTAATTAGGTTAAAATAAATACAAAAATTCCATAAGCATATATCTATATGAAAAATAATTTTTTCATTGGTTTATATATAATGGATTTTTTACTATAAATATTCATTAGAAATATAATATTATTTACTACATAATAGTATTTTATTTATAAGTTTTAGACATTTAATAATTAATATTATTTATGACACAATAATGATGACGTATTTTCCTTATTAATGAAAGAATCAAATAATTGGTATTATAAATGTTACAATTAATATAATTTGAAAGTTTTGATGACATAAATGAATTTTATTACATAATATGATATCATAGTATTTCTTAAATGAATTATTTTTCAATTAATAATGTTGTTAAGACTTTAAAAAAATCAATTATTGAATATTTTCAAAATTGACATAAAAGAGTTTTTAGAATAAATATTATATTATTAATTGATATTAAATTCCAAAAAATCTAATGATCAGCCAAGATACTTATATCATTATAGGTGTATCATTAATGGACCACTTGGGGTCGCATCTATGTATATAGTATGATTAATAACTATATAATATAAAAATACAAAGTGACATGGTAAATGTTAAACTAATTAACTAAGAGTTAAAACTAAAATATAAGGTTAATATAGTGACCCAAACCAGTCTAAAACCTATTGGTTGAGTTGTTTCCCATCTATCCCTACATTATCCTTTAAATAATCCACTTTTGAGCCATTAGAAACCGAATATGAATTTATTATAAAATAATATTTCTATCTTTTCCAAAGGTGCCCCTCACCCCTCTTATAAAAGGGCACTCCCCTTTATCTCAAATTCATACCTTCAAAGCCTTTTTGATTGGGAAATTTTTTCCCAAATACCCTATAAACAGTCCTACCTTAATCATAGAGGCATTAATTTTGTATGAAAGACATCTTAAGTATCCGTTTCGATCAAATCAAAAGGAAGAACCTGAAAAAGATGTAATGTTTTCACCACCCTCTTCCAAGTTCCTTTCTTCTTCCACTTCTTCTTTCTTTGTTATTTTCCATTACAAAATAATAAATCCAGTATCTTTTATAAACTATGATTTTATTATAAATATTTTACAACCTTATTCAGTATTCTATCCATCCTTTGAATGACATGTCACCATACGTGTGTACGTACGACTTACTGTCTCCACGTCGTGGTGTAATTGTTATTCAAAAACTTATTATTTGGATGGGTGTAATATTGATGTTTAATTCATTTAAATAATAAATATAACATGATAATTATTCTTTATATATGATATAACATCCAATTATATATTATTTTAATATCAAAATAAATATATTGTCGCTCATGCGTATGTACAGATTACCGTCTCCCCGAACGTGATGAGAATGATTCCCCATCGTATCCATTCAAAACTAAATTTACTTTGCTGATTAAAAATAATTTTTAGAGACATGATATCATTATTTATATGAATAATATGCACCCCATCGAAAAAAATATGGCACACATAACAAAGAATATAAAGGAAAATGAATCCATTAACACCTGAAACGATGATAATACTAAGACATTATTAACAAATCAATGTTAAAAGATCATATATGATATAATATTAATGTACATAATTATTGTAAAATTCAATGAGAATTATTTCAAAATTATACAGGAGGTTAACCTACCCTTGACCAAGGAAAACGTACAAGTAAGGGGTTTCTTATCTCACTTTTAATTCTGTGAGATTTCTATTGTTCACCACTTATTTGTTGCATGTGGTGTATGTACTACCCATTTTTTGTATTCATTGTGTAATATATATTAATTTATGGATATCTACATCATCATTTTATTATCCTTCTTTCATTGTTGTATGTTTCGTAAGTTACCAAATCGATAAGGGAATTTGAAATTTCAATTTCCACACATTCAGCTTTACACATACATCATTGATTATATTACTCCAAGATAATGTGTGGAATCACTACTAATTTTCTTATGTCATAATTACACTCCTCTTTCTGTGGATATAATTTTGATACACCTAATAAATCCATTAATAATTTCTCATGTCATCAATATGAACTCGATAAGAGTAATTTTAACTCAATCTCCATTTATTGAGTTAAACATCTAATTCATTGGTGTTGTTTTTACAAGAATATGTGTGAATGTCCTATTATTTATTTACACTGAATATCCAATCATATTGAGTGTATTTATATTTTCCACACAGAATTATGTTGTTGATTTATCCATAACCTAATGATACAGTCTTTATAAGAGACTAAATCTCAATTTGCATCCCATTGAGACTTCTTTGTTGTTATACACCAAATCAATTCTATATGGTGTATTTAATGTATTTAGACATAGTATATCATGAATAACTTTATTCTCATGATATTAAAATGTTTTTATTACCTCAATTATTTGTATTCAACTGTCTCTCTTTTGGTTAGTAACTCTAACTAAAATATAATTTTAAAATGTTTTAAGGATTTATTGTCCTAAATATTTCTCATTAATTTCCATGTTTTAAACATGGTTTTAAGGATTTATGTATATGGACATTAAGGTTTTAAAATAAAAATTCATTTTCAATGATTCAAAGTGGTATGGGACACTTTTATTCAAAAATATATTTAAATTGGCTTCTTGATAAATAGTGATACTTTCAATTGTTTTCACGAAAAAGGATGATATTTCTTTCAAATAGTTTTGATGATTATTTTCATCCATGTCAATATCCTTCATTATTCTCAATTGAGGTTAATCTGACACAATACAATCTTTCATATTGTATCGAATGAGTTATGTTTGACTATAGATGTGATATTTTTATACCATTCATGGTTTGAGGATAATGTATTGACATTTCGAATGATAGTTTTAATATGAATGTTTATGTTATGTTTCAAACATTTCATATGAGGAATGAATTGGGCTTAGTAAGTGATGGGTGGATCCCTCCATAGCTCCACTATGCATTGGTAGGTCTCATGAGACAAACTAGTGTCTTGGAACGAGGCCTGGACAAAATCTTATTTGGGGTCTTGGCACAAATCCTTTGCTACGTGGTTAGGATAGTCAGGAATTATGCATTACATTATTATTAAAGTGTTTATTGATATTTCATTTGATTATTCAACTAGTAGAATATCCATGTGAATAAGTAAATGGAATTATTTCATTTTATCTTTTCCATATTATGCTGAAGTTCATGTTTAAAAGGATTTTTTTAGTTATACATTGCCTTAAGTGTTTATGCTTATCTATGAATGCTTCTGCTATATTGTTATCCTTACTAAGAATATGAGCACACGCCTTTCAATGTTTTATTTATCCCAGGATGTGAAAAAGTACTTTATGAATAATCTTCAGGGATATTATGAGGGGATATGAAGAGAAGATGTTGTTGTAGTTTTTTACCTTATGATGAAATGTAAGAGTGATGAATGTATCTACTTATTCCATGGATACTAAACTAATTGGTCTATCGAGACATGATCCTTTGTGATCATGAAAATGTTATGTAATAATGCACCGACTCTGGGTAGCATGGTTCAATGCTTTATAGTTGGTATTAGAGGAAGTTTAGTACAATCCTTCGAAACAAGATTTAGACAATCTCTGATTAGAGAACATAGCCCTATGATAGACTTTGATGATTAGTAAAGAGTAATTTCCTAGATTTTTGTTATTTTATAAATATTGTGAATTTTCGAAGAAATACATCCCTGTCTAGATACGAGCAGGTAGAGGTGGATCTGGCATAGATGTACCTAGGGGTAAAACTCAAAAACACTAATTTGATCTAGACTCGAACGGGAACTGCTGCACGACAACGGGTCTTGCTGCACTCTTGGTTACGACACTCTTGGGGGATAGGCTAAAGATAATTTACATTTTCCTTACAAACCAATTTTATGTATTAAAATATAATATGAGAATAAGTGACCTTGGTTAATCCTAAGGTGTTTCAAATTGAGAATATGGTGCATGATATTTTCTAAATGATTTTATGACTACTGTTAATCACAAAATGATTTTTGGTTTTAGTCAATGGCTAGAGTCTAAGGAAGTCTTTGTAACATTGAGAATTATTTACATGGTGGGAACATTGGTGGAAATGAGCAACCAAATGGAATTATGATATGCATAAAAGATATCGTGTTCGTGCCAAATCGGTTTTCTAAAAATATGATCAACAACATATATATTAACCAACTCCCGGACTCCACAATGAACATAAAGGTGATGACTGATAAGAGCTCCAGCAGTGGAGACCATGGAGAAAGGAATCCTCAATTTCCATCATACAAGAAATGTAAAAGGAGACACCCAGGAAAGTGTCTCAATGGGGCAAAGAAATTATTTACCTGCAGAAAGTAAGGAAATACAGTTAAGAATTGCAGAAAAAAATGAAGAGTACTGTGGAAGAAGATAAAAATGGTCTAAAGAATCCATTTACCGTCATTTTCCATAAATATAGGGGACCTGTCCATTACTCAAGTTAATTCCCTATTCTATAGGATATTTTCTTGGTCAAAGAAACAGCTATATGGAAATAAATGGTTGGAGAAATGTTTAAAAAGTATTAGCACTCCTTGTGGATGGGTTTACTTTGGAATAATTTTCTCTTGTATCTGTAACCCTGCAGTTTTCCATGTGAGATTGATATTTGAGGAAGAATTATCTTTTCTCTTGTGGATATAGTTATAAATATCCATTTGGTTTTATATTATCATTGGGTTTGAGGAAATTACATGTTATTATATTTTGGGATGAAAATTCAAGGTATGAGATAACATTTCATGTTTAAATTATGTTATGGTTATTTTGAAGAATTATTCTCATATTGGTAATGTTATAAAATATTGTTTTTAAAAATGGACAACATGCAAACCGTTTGACAACCCGTCGCGTCGGACAAAGCTGTGGGAATCGAACCCACAACTAAAGTGCGATTGGTATTTATCGCCTACCCCTGGACTACGTGAAGTCCCTGGTTAGTGTGAATATTATTTTTATTTAAATGATTTTATTGATCAATAATAAGTTGATTTGGGATCTTATTTCTTATCATATGAATAACCTTATTATAGGAAAATGATTTGGTGATTAAGTGATATTTGTTATTTTAGAAGATGTTCGCTTTATTGGGAACACTATATGCCCAAAGAACATAGAATACTATGGGATTTCATTTGAGGAGTAATGGTGGATATTTATCTATGCTTTTATTGTGGATTTATAGGGATTTGGGTTATTTATAGGAATGATTAACCTATAATAGAGAATATGTGATTTGGTTAATTACTTTTATGTATGTTACTTTAAGAGTAGTTGATGTCATTTGGAGATAAAATTTAACGTGGAAGACTACATAACCAAATTATTCTATGTTTTGGGATTCAATATTAGTTTGGATTATATTGAAGTATTTTAATGACAATTGATTATTGAATGGTATTTATTTCACTTTGGGGTATTGTTGGTTTAATTTTAGAAATTAATATTAGCATTTTTTTTCTAATGGAATATCCATTTGGGGGATCATCAGATCTTATACTAACTTTTTTGGTTTTGATTAATCTTTTTAGACAAGGTAAATATATAGTTTATTCTTCGTGGATCTTGTGATTCTATAATAAGTTTATTGTAGCTCTTGTAGTTTGAGCATGTCTTCTGGAATACTCATCATTTAGAAATGATTTAGTAGTAGAAATTTCGTAAGGAATGAAACATTACTTAAAAATTAAGTATATCTCTTTATGTTCTTAGTCAATCATAGAAATAAATGCCTCGTCTTTATGAAATGTAAACTAAAAGTAAAAAAATGTTCTATGTTTACTTTTCCTACTGGGAAATAAATGACCATTTTTCCCATCACAAGTATGTGGTTTTCTTGTGGTTAACTTTTTCCTAATTATTCATTCCATCCCACTCCATCAGAACATGACACTAATTTTATCATCCGTATCCATGTTTTTCTACATTTAATCCTAGTATAGGTTATCTCGGGTGACCTTTGTAGTTATCTTTCTTTCTTTTAAAGTGATAGTTTTATTCAATCTTTTTCAGATGTGGGACTTTCTATTATATTCCCATGATCTATTATAAAAAGTGTAAGGGATAAATTTATTGAAGGAGGGGGGAATGTAACACCCCAAGATTCCACTGCACATTTCTCTTTGAATAATGCATTATCTTGCATTGTACGCAAATTCGAGATTCTAACACACCACGACCAATCAAAGTATCCCTTATGAATAGTAATACCCATTTTTTTTGAAATTTTATAAATTTTATCTCTCAAAATGGACTTCATTTTTGGATTCAGAATATTGAAATTATCCTAGGGTAAATTTTTTGTTCTTTTCGGATAACTGTTATATTATGATGAATAGTGAAAATTATTAAATTTTAATTAAAAACAACTTTTTTAATCAAAATAATTAATAGTGATAATTTATGAATTTGAATGGGTTTAAAGTATATTTAGAATATATTTTTACCATTTAATACAATTTTGGTCATTAGACATAATTTGAATTTTAAACAGGATATAAAAAACTATCAATCTTTTGATAGTTATTATCTCTTAAAAACACGCTTTTTGTTTTAACAATGGGAATTAATTTTAAATTAATTTCTGACACTGCTGTGTTTTGAATTTAGAAAAATAGATTCCATATTCGTAATCAGGAGGTCCAAATTGTTTAAATAGATAACATTTATTT
The DNA here is from genome assembly GCA_963277665.1 of Viscum album. Classification (NCBI taxonomy): domain Eukaryota; kingdom Viridiplantae; phylum Streptophyta; class Magnoliopsida; order Santalales; family Viscaceae; genus Viscum; species Viscum album. The sequence continues at coordinate 647,995,854 of OY728126.1, read as the reverse complement.
TTAGACATATTGAATAATTACTTCGGTAAATATTTTATTTATCGTGGTTAAAGGGTAAATCCTGTAAATAAGAGTAACAAAATAATATTATAATAATACTAAATTACCCTAAAACATGTCCTATCCCTATTTTTGGATACATGTCCGACCATGGGAATCTATGAGTCGACTTTGGGACTCCATGGATCCACTTGTATTTGATAATGACACTTTATATTAATTAGGTTAAAATAAATTCAAAATATGACATAAGCATATATTGTTATGAAAATCAATTTTCAAATAGGGTTATATATGTTGGATATTCGACTATAAATATTAATTATAAAGATAAAAATATTTCCTACATAATGGTATTTTATTTATAATTTTTATACATTTAATAATTAATATTATTTATGACACAATAAAAATGATTTATTTTCCTTATTAATGAAAGAATCAAATAATTATAATTATAAATGTTAAAATTTATATAATTTGAAAGTTTTGATGAAATCCATGAATTTTATTTCTTAATATGAAATTATAGGATTTCTTAAATGAATTTGTTTCTAATTAATAATGTTTTTAAGACATTACAAAAATCAATTATTGAATAGTGTCAAATTTTATATAAAAGTGTTTTTAAAACAAATATTATATTATTAATTCATATTAAATTGCTAAAAATAAAATGTTCTGCCAAGAGACTTGTATAATGATATATGTATCATTAATGGACCACTTGGGGGTTGCTTGGATGTATATAGTCTGTTTATTAACTCTATAATATAAAAATACAAAGTGACATGGTAAATGCTAAACTAATTAACTAAAACTAAAAACTAAACGATAAGGTTAATATAGTGACCAAAACATGTATAAAACCTACTGGTTGAGTGGTTTTAGACCTATCCCTACCTTAATCATTAAATAATCCACTTTGGATCCATTAGAAAACTAATATTAATTTATTATAAAATAATATTTCTAGCTTTTCCAAAGGTGCCACTCACCCCTCTTATAAAAGAGAACTCCACTTTCTCACAAATTCATACCTTCAAAGCCTTTTGGATTGGCCAAAATCTTCCCAAATACCCTCTAAATTGGCCTCCCATAATCCTAGAGGCATTCCTTTAGTCAAAAATCCATTTTAAGGAGCCCTTTTGATCAAATCAAAAAGAAGAACCAGAAGAAGAGGTAATGTATTCACCACCATCTTTCAAGATCCTTTCTTCTTCCACATCTTCTTTCATTGTTATTTTACATTCTAAAATAATAAAACCAGTATCTTCTATATACTGTGATTTTATTATAAATATAATACAACCTTATTCAGTATTTTATCAATCCTTTGAATGACATGTCACCATACGTGCGTACATACGGCTTACCGTCTCCACGCCGTGGTGTAATTGTTAATCAATAACTTATTATTTGGATGGATATAATAATGATGTTCAATTCATGAAAATAATAAATATAACATGATAATGATTCCATATATATTATATAACATCCAATTATATAATATTTTAATATCAAAATAATGATATTGTCGCTCATGCATACGTACGGATTACCGTCTCCACGAATGTGATGAGAATGATTCCCCATCGTATCCATTCAAGACTAAATTTTATGTGATTATTAAAAATAATTTTTAGGGACATGATATCATTTTTTATATGAATAAGATAAACCCCATCCATAAAAAATATGGCTCACATAACAAAGAATAAAAGAAAAATGAATCTTTAAACACCTGAAACGATGATAATACTATGATATTATTAACAAATCAATGTTAAAAGATCATATATGATATAATATTAATGTATATAATTATTTTATAATTCATTAAAAATAATACACCATTATACAGGAGGTTATCATACCCTCAAACAAGGAAAAATTATAAGTAAGGGGTTTCTAATCTCACTTCTAATTCCGTGAGATTTCCATTGTTCACCACTTATTTGTTGGATGTGGTGTATGTACTACCCATTTTTGTATTCATTGTTTAATATACATTAATTTATAGATATTTACATCATCACTGTATTATCCTTATTTCATTTGTGCATGTTTCATAAGTTACCAAATCGATAAGGTAATTTGAAATTTCAATTTCCACTCATTCAGATTTACGCATACATCATTGTTTATTTTAATCCAAGATTATGTGTGTAATCACTAATAATTTTATTATGTCATAATTTCCACTCCCCATTCTATGGATATAGATTGGATACACATAATCACTCCGTTGATAAATTCTCAAGTCATCAATATGAACATGATAAGAGTAATTTTAACTCAATCCTCATTTATTGAGTTAAACATAAAATTCATTGGTGTTGTTTTTACAAGAATCTGTGTGAATGTACTCTGATTGATTTACAATGAATATCCAATCATATTGACTGTATTTATATTTTTCACAGATAATTATGTCGTTGATTTATCCTTAACATAATGATATGGTCTTTATAAGAGACTTAATCTCATTTTCAATCCTAGTGAGACTTCTTTGTTGTTATACACCAAATCACTTTTATATGGTGTATATGATGTATTTTGACTTAGTATATCATGAATCCATTTTTTATCATGATATTACATAGTTTTTATTACCACGATTATTTGTATTCATGTGTCTTTATTTTGGTTAGTAACTCTAACTAAAATATCATTTTAAAATGTTTTAAAGATTTATTGTCCTAAATATTTATCCTTAATGCCCATGTTTTAAAAATGGTTTTAAGGATTTATTTTTATGGAAATTAATGTTTTAAAATTAAAATTCATTTTCAATGTTTCAAAGTGGTATGGGACACTTTTAGTCAAAAATATATTTAAAATGTCTTCTTGATAAATAGTGATACTTCCAATTGCTTTCAAGAAAAAGGGTGATATTTCTCTGAAATAGTTTTGCTGATTATTTTCATATATGTCAATATCCTTCATTATTCTCGATTGAGGTTATTCTAATACAATACAATCTTCCATATTGTATCGAATGAGTTATTTTTGACTGTGTATGTGCTATTTTTATACCATTCATGGTTTGTGGATAAAGTATTCAAATTTTGTATGCTAGTTTTAATACGAATGTTTATGTTCTGTTTCAAAATTTTCAAATGCAGAATGCATTGGACTTAGTTAGTGACGGGTGGATCCCGCTATAGCTCCTTGATGCATCGATATGTCTCATGAGAAAAACAAGTGTCTTGGCATAAGGCCTTGACAAAATCTTATTTGTGGTCTTGGCATGAGACATTGACTACGTGGTTATGATAGTCTAGCATTATGCAATTCATCATTATGAAAGTGGTTATTGATATTGCATGTGATTATTCGACTAGTAGAATATCCATGTGGATATTTAAAATGCATTATATCATTTTATCTTTTCCATATTATGTTGAAGTTCATGTTTAAAAGGCATTTGTTTTAGTTAAACATTGCCATAAGTGTTAATGATTATCTATGAAAGCTTCTGCTATATTTTTATCCTTACTGAGTATCTGAGCTCACCCCTTTCAATGTTTTATTTATCCCAGGATGTGAAGAAGTAATTTATGAATGACCAGCAGGGATAATATGAAGGATATGAAGACAAGATGTTGTTATAGTTTTTTTACCTTATGATGTAATGTAAGACTTATGAATGTATCTAGTTTTTCCAAGGGTACTAAACTAATAGGTATTTCGAGACTTGATCATTTGTGATCATGCCAATTGGTTGCGCCCAAATTTACCGTACTGGTAAAAGTGGTCATTTAAGTATAAGTAGGGATCGAATCCATAGGGACCGAAGAAGTAACCTTGAGACGCTATGATTTGGTGCGGGATGGGCTTTGAAGTAGCCAAATTTGGATTCGATTTTGGATGGTTTAAATAACACTAAGAAAACTACGTGAATTCAATTTAATGAAAATGGGTTGATCTAGGATTATGCTCGGGGTGGATTGAATTAATTTTACTTCTTTAAACAATTTTGGTTTTATTAATTATTGATGAATCCATTCTTCAAAAATAACACTACCTTCATCATTTTCTGGTTTGGTGCTTACTAAACACAATTACTAATCCCTTATACACATAGAGAACCAAATTCATTATCTCTCCGAGGTATATGGTCATTTAGTAATTGAATTTATTTTTCTCAAACACAGTAAAGATGAAGAGTAGAAATAACTGAAAAATGGATGTCTTAAATTAATTATCCAATTAACAACAATTCGTTCATAAAATTACATTAAATCCAGCCTTTTCATCCTCCTAAGATCAACCCATTAAGGTTTTAGCCCTCCATTGATTGTATACTCTCAATTGTGGGCGGAATATGGCTAACAAGAATTGGATTGAAAAAATTAAAACCGCGGAAATAACGAGCACTCCTCCGTGTGTGTGAATGAAATTCACACCTATGTGTGAACTAATTCACAACAACACAGAGATATCACTGTGCTTTGTGATAATAAAGTTTTAATAAAAGAAATGGAAAATATAGAAGAGAATGAAGTTGATTAAGAACATAAAGATACAAAAAAGAAACTTACATGGAAATAGAAAACATTACAAAGGAAATTTGGAAGCATAACCTTACAATGAAACAAGCAACAAAAGATGATATGAAAAATATCCCCCCCTATTCCTTTCACCAATAGCTCCTTATATAGGCATATTATGAGCCTTAGGTACATCCCCCAACAATTAATTCACCCCCAAAAAATTAATAGAGTCAAATGGAGGGTGAATAATCAAAAGAAAATTGATGTTTTGAATTTGACCCGGAAAACTGTCCAGATTCGTCCTCCATTTTGACGTGTGCATTTGACACTTCATATGGCCGAATCCGAAGGTGTCTTAATTAAAAAATATCTTCGTCCATGTGTCTTCTATAATCTCTCAAAATATTAGGACATTTGCCTTAGCCGTTTGAACTTTATGGTCGAAATGGTGGGACGGATTTCTGTGCATTAATGACGAGTCCTCCATTTAAATATCAACTTAAAATCCCTTTATCATCATGCAAAAATCATACTTAGATCTAGCCACAGTTGAATAAAATGATCCTCATATTTTTATCTTTCTACTGTATAAATTTGAGCTTCATTGGACTTGGTTTCTGGGCCCCACATTTGTTTGATGGGCCTTAGGCCCATTATGCTTTTTCCAGCACGTTTCTGCCTTCAGGCACAAAATTCTCCATCTTCCTTTGGGATTAATCCATCGGTCCTAAAAGATAAAATGTTACAAACAAAGTGATAAACCATATACCAAAATTTCAAATTAAAATTATGAATATTGTAATTTCCAAAACCAAATTATTGAGTGGGCCCAAATTGACATTTTAAGCATGAATTGCACAATGATGGGAAATGAAGTTCAATTTCTGAATTGGAATAAAATTGATGTTTATGAACTTTTAAAAACCTTAATATTAAGATATTAACAATGAATATTAGCCACTTTCAGTGACTAATCACACCCCCCAACTTGTGTTTTTCTAGTCCCGAGCAAAATAAATTACAAAAATGAAATCCAAATCCTCTTTTCCAAAAACATTTAAATACACATTGCTCACTCAAAAGGCCTCATATCAAAAAAAATTTGGAACCCAGAAAAATCATTTAAAACAAGATAGGTCCATAAGCATATCCCATGCCCAAGCCCATTCCTTTGTTCAAATTCATTTCCACATTTCATCCAATTCCAATTAAGAATGATAAAGTGTTGTGCATCATAAAAGATATGGGGCCCATTTTATTGTTCAAGGGGAAAAAATGGAAGTGCTAGGTGAGAATCTCATTAAACCTTAATATGAGTATCCATTTTTTTGATTTTGTTTTATAATTTTTTTATCCACAATAGATATGAAAATACTAACTCTGGGCAAGACAAGTATGGAGTCACGATCCCCAAGTGCCGGACGCCACACATATTGTCAATTTCATGCTCTACAATAGAGATATAAAGCCTAACTCTGGGCAAGACAACTATGGAGTCACAATCCCCAAGTGCCGGACGCCACGCATTTGGACAAAACATTGCTCTATGTGGTCATTTTTTAGTTTTTTTTGTTTTTTTTGTTTTGTTTTTTGTTTTTTGTTTTATTTTTTATTGGATACTCAAATTAAACTAAAAGTGACCCCAGAACCCTATGCTATAATGAAAGGGACCCAAGAACTCAAATTTACACCCACGATCCAGTAGACGTGCATTGTGGCATTTTTATTAAGAGGATGAAAATGTAAACATTTAAAAATCACATCGGACAACCGGACTTTCCAAAAACTATGCTCATGAACTTAAACTTGCATTAAAATCAGAATCAAGGCATGAAAAATTTATTTGATATCCAATTTTAGATTTTGCAATGTGTGTTATCATGTTCAAGGTTAATGGAATTTTCTTTTCATGCATGTTTTTATTCAAAAAAAAATCATTTTTTATCCCCTCCAACTTATAATAACACTGTCCCCAATGTTTAATGAAAGGAAAAGTTAAAAGGGGGTAGGAGTGGAGTTCAATGAAGAAATTTAAAATGAAAATCATGGAATGAAGTCACCTGGTGGTTGATGATGATAGCACATTCCATAGTCTCCCTTAAATCCTGGATTTGAGTCTCAGTAGCTTGGATGGTGGTGAATGGATTTTCCTTATGGATTTCAACATGTCCTTTTATTTTTTTTAACCTATAAAAAAAATAAAACAAAACAAAATAAACTGATGATACATTGTCGTCTTTATATTTTCTGGGTAAGGTATTACTCGTATATCACACCACATGACACGGATGAATATGGCGCTCCCCTTTCATACCCATCCTTACTCATAAAAGAAGAACAGGTCAACAGCTCAGGGTAATTTATTATATGAAAAATAAAATGATTCAAAATGATTGGAAACAAGAAAACCATGGGTTGCCTCCCATGCATCGCTTTTGTTTAACGTCGTTAGCACGACTTGTACCCCCCAACTTATCCAATTCCAACTTTCATCATTTTTAGGACCCCATTTTTGTCCACTTCAACTTTATTCAGATTGATTTTTTTATAATTTGATTCATGTGAAATCCTATTTTCTATAATGATTGGTAAAATCAAAGGAATATCTAAAATGGTTGATCGTGTTTTATCTGGAGTATTTCCTAAGATTTCAAGGTTCATTCCTACATTATTGGTTTCATGAGATGGATGAATGATAACTGAGAGGTCTTTTTTGTACCCTATGATGGGATGCCTGAGTGGGGAAGTAAGGACATTGGTTTTAAGTTCAGGTTGGATAGGACATTCAAAAATAGATAAGGAATTAGAATCAATATCAATTTCATTTTCAAAATTTCCAAACACAATTGGTTCCCTTTGAATTGAAGATTCAACCCCAAAATTTTCTAGATGAGTTTCATAAATGGGTATGGGTTTGATTTTTGTGATTTATCCTAATGGTTCAGTGATTGGTGTATCTGAAAAAATTATCATTGTAGAAATATTCCGAACATTCAATCTCTGAAGAAAAATTTCCCTCTTGTGAATTCATCACATCAATTTCATCCTGATTTAAACACTTGTTAACAATTCCCTCATGTTCATTAGCTTGACTTTAAAAATTACCTGACCAATTTACTTCATTATCCAACTCTATTTTCCAAGATTCTAAAGTGGGTTCATCACTAAATTCAAATAAGTTATGTGGGTAACAAGATTCTTCTATAAGTGATGTGGAAGGGATAACCTGAGTTGGAGTGGGTTCCAAAAATGATTCAATGATTTGTAGTTCTACTATCAGTGATGAAACTTCTGAATTCATTTTATCCATTTTTTCACAAAAATGTTCAATAATTTTTTCAGAATTAGGATTTATAGATGTTTGGACCTCATGAACTTCATTAAGTTTTATCTCTTCAATCATCCTCGAGAGGTATGGAAATTGATCCTTTAAACAATCAGCATCCCATTGATTGGTCAAGTTATCGGGTGTGGGGTAATCATTCAAGTGTTGATCAAAGTAATTTTCTATCTAAGGGGATTCCCATTGTTGATTTTCTATTTGATTCCAGCTTGAGTTTATGAAAGGAAATTGTTGATGATACTCCATTGGAGTTGAATGAAATTTGGATATGGATTTTTTTTGGACACACGAAAACAGAAAGGGGAAAAGAAAAGAGAAATATAGGGTGAGAATATAGAATTTGCGGTGAGAAAAGAAGATGTGGGTCTAAGGTACTTACTTGGGTCCCCGGAAACGGCGCCAAAATTTGGTTGCGCCCAAATTTACCCTACTGGTAAAAGCGTTCGTTGAAGTATAAGTAGGGATCGAATCCATAGGGACCGAAGAAGTAACCTTGAGACGCTATGATTTGGTGCGGGATGGGATTTGAAGTAACCAACTTTGGATTCGATTTTGGATGGTTTAAATTACACTAAGAAACCTACGTGAATTCAATTTAATGAAAATGGGTTGATCTAGGATTATGCTCGGGGTGGATTGAATGAATTTTACTTCTTTAAACAATTTTGGTTTTATTAATTCTTGATGAATCCATTCTTCAAAAATAACACTACCTTCATCATTTTCTGTTTTGGTGCTTACTAAACACAATTACTAATCCCTTATACACTTAGAGAACCAAATTCATTATCTCTCTGAGGTATATGGTCATTTAGTAATTGAATTTATTTTGCTCAAACACTGTAATGATGAAGAGTAGAAATAACTGAAGAATGGATGACTTAAATTAATTATCTAATTAACAACAATTCGTTCATAAAATAACATTCAATCCAGCCTTTTCATCCTCCTAAGATCAACCCATTAAGGGTTTATCCCTCCATTGATGGTATAATCTCTATGGTGGGCGGAAGATGTCTAACAAGAATTGGATTGAAAAAATTAAAACCACGGAAATAACGAGCACTCCTCCGTATGTGTGAATGAAATTCACTCCTATGTGTGAACTAATTCACAACAACACATAGATATCACTGTGCTTTGTGATAATAAAGTATTAATAAAAGAAATGTAAAATATAGAAGAGAATGAATTTTATTATGAACATAAAGATACAAAAAAGAAACTTTCATGGAAATGGAAAACATTACAAAGGAAATTTGGAAGCATAACCTTACAATGAAACAAGCAACAAAAGATGATATGAAAAATATTATCCCTATTCCCTTCACCAATAGATCCTTATATAGGAATATTAGGAGCCTTAGGTACATCCCCCAACAATTAATTCACCCCCCAACAATTAATAGAGTCAAATGGAGGGTGAATAATCAAAAGGAAATTGATGTTTTGAATTTGACACGGAAAACTGTCCAGATTCGTCCTCCATTTGGACGTGTTCGTTTGAAACTTCATATGGCCTAATCCGAAGGTGTATTAAATATAACATATCTTCTCCCATGTGTCCTATATATGCTCTCAAAATTTTAGGACATTTGGCTCAGTCTTTTGAAAGTTATGGTCGAAATGGTGTGACGGATTTCTGTGCATTAATGACGAGTCCTCCATTTAAATCTCAACTTCAGATCCCTTTATCATCATGAAAACATCAGAATTATCTCTGTCCACAGTTGAATAAAACGATACTCATATTTGTATCTTTCTACTGTATAAATTTGATCTTTATGGGACTTGGTTTCTGGGCCCCACATTTGTTTCATGGGCCTTAGGCCCATTATGCTTTTTCCAGCAAGTTTCTGCCTTCAGGTGCAAAATTCTCCATCTTCCTTTGGGATTCATCCATCGGACCTAAAAGATAAAATGTTCCAAAAAACGTGGTCAATAATATCCCAAAATTTAAAATTAAAATGATGAATATTATAATTTACAAAAGCAAATTATTGAGTGGGACCAAATTGACATTTTAAGCATGAATTGCACAATGATGGGAAATGAAGTTCAATTTCTGAATTGGACTAAAATTGATGTTTATGAACTTTTAAAAACCTTAATATTAAGATATTAACAATGAATATTAGCTACTTTCAGTGACTAATCATCAATTTTATGTAATAATGCGCCAACTATGGGTAATAAGTGTCAGGGCGTTACATTTTTCTTCCACATTCTTATGGAAAAATCGTTCCCACTTTCATGTTGTGTGATGCCAGGGGCTTATCGCCGACCCGTGGGGATTGGAAACACCATTCGGGATATGTCAGGGTTGGCTCGATTATCGGGTTACCACGGTACACCGACTGGTTCGTGATAAAGTGCTATCAGAGGGAGGTTTCGACCCTCCTACATGTGGGCCCATTACCCATAGGTCGGAGGATCCAAACCTCCCTTTGATAATAATTTTTCACGAACTAGTCCGGGTGCCCTGGTAACCTTATAACTGATCTAGGCCTGACATAGCCTGAATGGCGTTCCTGATCCCCACGAGTCAGTGCCTGCCACCTGGCATCACACAACATGAAATTGGGAACAATTTTTCCACAGGAATGCGAAAGGAAAAGGAACAAGACAGTATAAACTGTAAAAGGAAACACCACTGGGAGTAATTTACCAGAAAACCAAGTGGAATAAAAGCCCAATGTACTTCAACCGATGTACTAAAAATGGTAAAAACAGTAACAAAGTCCCTAAGGACACAACTCACCAAGACCGAAGATCAATAACTAAATCCACCTCAAAGAGATCCCTTGCCTTTTCTCGATCCAGGAAGAAGAAGGTCTACAAACACCCGAAGGAAAAAAGTAGGTTGTGAGGCTACGCCTAGTAGGATACCACCAATGATTTTGTAACCAATGAAAAATATAGATTATCCAAAGAAAAGCATTCAATTTACAAATAAACTGGTTTGGCAATTCAATGAATATTCTAACAAAACATGTTATACATTTTCAAATGATGAAAAAATTAGTTTAATAAAAGGCTTTACAATTATGGAATATTTCTAAAACAATGTATTTGGTAAAACATTTATATAAAACAGTTTTTATAAATTCAACAGGAATGAAATGCAGTTCAAAAGCATTTCCATAAATTTATATCTCATATATAAATAGGTAACCAAGAAACAGAGTCATCTTCCAAAAGGTATGATAGTATTAACCAGTTATAGGATTCTTCACCCTCTATGTGAACTCAAATAAAATGTGTATACAGACATCCCTATGACACTGGCCAAAGGAGACTCATCACCAACCCGTCGGGGATGTGACCACCGCAAGTATGTTTTAGAAAATTGTCGTAGCGTATAGTGTATCCAAATAACTCACTAACTACCTAAGTCTTGTATGCGCTCTTACATGATGGGCGAAATATTATAATAATCCTTAAAATATGATCAATCCTATTATTCCATTTCATATGTTCTAACTTCATTCCATTTAAAACCATAACATGTTTTATTCAAAAAACATGCATCTTTCACAAGATAAAACCAATGGATTTATATCAAATCATTTTAATCTATTTTCATAAGTTTTAAATCTATTAGAAACCAGTTACATCATTACACATTTCATTACCACAATTAAATTCAACAATTTAATGAAATCATTTCCATCAAATCCACAATTTAAACTAAAAAATTTAAATCGACCAATTTTCCATAAACACAACCAATTCAATGGAAATGGGGTATTCCCAAAAAAAATTACCAAAACCATTTCTAATAACTCAATTAAATGGAATCGAGTTTTTATCAATTTAATTGAACGAAACATGAGAAATTGAATTTAAATCAATAATTGAAATAATTTAAGAAAATAAATTGATAATAAATTTGGCAAGTCGGGACGGAACCACTTACCTCGATTTTTTGATGGGAGTTAGTCTAAAGAGAACCCCCATGAACTGAGCAGCACAACGACATCAACCAAAATATGGATCTAAATCCTTAAAAAAAATTAAGATCAAATGAATCAAGATCTTGGAAAACTAAATCTAGATTCACAATCCTAGATCTATACCTCGACTCATATGTTTACATCCATGGAAGTAAAGGAAATCTCCAATGAAAAGATCGTGGAACGATAGAGGAATAAACAATAAACAAAACAGGATGAAATCCACATACAAGGAGGAGAGAATATCTTCAATCCGATCCGTCAATGTAGAAGAAATATGTTCAAATCGCCTTGGAATCTCTATAGGAGGCTTTGGAATTACCTAAAATGAGTGAAGCTCGAGAAAAGGTCGAAATTATGGATGTCCTGGGGGTTTGGTTGGGTTTAAAAGAAAAATTCGGAATTAAAAACCACACGCATGGTTTACCTAGGAAGAGGAACATAGTTTGTCACACAGTGCGCACACCGTGCAGACCTCAATGTATAGAGATACACGATCCATGCAGTTTAGTCACACGGTTTTTCAAACCGTACCCACACCGTGTGTACCTCTATTTCCAGTGCTTCTTGGTTGGCACGTTTTGTCGCACAGTTTGTCAAACTCTACGAAAACCATGCACAAGCCATTTCCATTTTGTTTTACATAAATGTTCACACAAACTCATCCGCAAGTCACAACTCCAAAACATAGGTTCTTAGAAACATCAAAAGTACCTGGAAACATAACGTGTTATTAAGGAATAAGAAGTGAGATGAATTCCCCTTACCAAGTTGCAATCAATTGAGTCATATGACCAAAAGTTTATAACCAGAAAATAATTCACATTATACCATGAAGATTAATAGAATCACGATAATATATATCAAATGGTAGTACACAATACACCACATTCAATAATTAAGTGGTGAAAATGGAAATCTCACGGAATTAAAAATGTGATAAGAAACCCCTTACCTCAAGTCTGACTTGTCTGGTATGTTCATTGTTCATCCTGAATAATAATCATAAGATAATTTCTACTTGATTAAAACATTTTTCAAGTTTATTATTCCTTATATATCTCATATTAGCTTCCTAAAACAATTAGTTAATTATTTGAGTTCATATTGGATAATTGTTTTTGATGTACAGAACATGTGTAAAAAAAGAACTTGTTATAATATCAATTTTTCCATGTAGTTAAAAGTCCATTATCTATAAATTGAGATAAATTATCTATATATAATATATATATTATATATCCAGTAAATATATTTATTTATAATATCACATAACATTTGAAGATAAGAAATGAAATGCACGGTTCATGGAGACGGTAAGTCGTACGTACGCATGAACGCTACTTTCATTTCTATTTTGTATTTTAATGGAATTAAAACACAATAATCCATAAGTATATTATAATTAATATATAATATCATATATATTATCATTAACTCTATCTATTATACATCCCATGCAAGGAATTAACAAGTCATATCACTTTGAGGGGGTGGTAGTCCACATTTTCTCAAATGAAATTATAGTGTTTTACCCATAATGGACGCCATAATGGAATGATATAAATGGAATATACATAAGCATAAAAAAAATAAACATAATATATATCATATATAAGTAAATTTCCATCTTAATGTCCACCATGATTGGTGGAAGGATATAATTGAACAATCATCATTTCATGAGGCCTTAGGTTTCCATCCACAGTAACAATATGTTCTTTACCCATTAAATAAATGTGTGTCTAAGAGTATTTCAAATCCTTATCATAAAAAAATCCTAGTATTGTGTTTATAATGGTGTCGTTATAAAATAATTTAATAAAAATAGTATAGGGGTTGGAGAAGTAAAATAAAAGAAAATAAGTTAAGAGAAACAATTGCCATTATTTTGGTTAACTCCCTTTGGTTTGAACCAAACTGACTTATTGAAGTTACTTAAACTTAAGGTAAGGCTTTTAAGTGGAAGTGAGGGATCTTGAGAGCTTTTTGGGGAATGTTTTTGATGATCTAGGGGTCTAGAGAGGTGTGAGTAATGGGTTAGAAGTGGTTTCCATTTATAAGGGAGAGGATGAGATCTTTATGAAAGTCTGGAAATGTTTTTTATTATAAACTTATCTTCAGTTTCAAAAGGTCAAAAACTCATTAAAGTTGAATATAAGATGAATCATGTTCGAAATAAAATCATACAATAATAATTTTATAGGTTTTGGATATTTTTTTAATATTAATAATTTTTTTATTAACATCATTTATTAATGAGGTAAATACTGTATCATTATTGTGTCATAAGTAATTTAATTTATTCTATTTCCAAAAATTATTAATAAAATACATTTTGTAGGAAATAGTTTTATCTTTATAATGATTATTTATAGTTTAATGGATGACTTAAATAACCCCAAGATGAAATTGATATATTAAAGGAAATGTTTTAATGTTATTTGGTCTTCACATTATGTTAATTAAAATAAATTGTCAATATCATTCATAAGTGGCTCCCTGGGATCACGAAATTGACCCAAGGAAGACCATGGTCGGCCATGACTAATCCAATAAGGTTTGTACATGTGCTATTGTAATTTTGAATTAATAATATAATTTTTTTACCATGGAATACCCTATTTACCATTAACCGCAGTAAATAAAAGTCAAAAGTTACAATTCATCAAAAATTATTTTCATCATATTTAACCCTATTTTACTTACCAATAAAAACCATGTATGTCATATTTTGGAAATTTATTCACAGAAGCGGTAAAATTTCATTTAAATTAAAAAAGTCAGTTTTTAACTACTAATAAGTGGTTTCACTATTCATAAAAAATAGAAGATTTCAGAAAAATACCATAATTTCAGCCTAAGATATATTTGATATTTTGAATTAAAAAATGATGTATATTTTACCAAATTAAAAACATAGAATTTTTAATAATTAATTTAAAATTAATTCCCGTTGTCAAAACAAATAGCATGTTTTTAATAAAAAATAACTATCAAAAGATTGACACTTATTTATGTATAATTTCATAGTGATAATAATTACGATGACCAAAATTGGATTAAAAGTTAAAAATATAATAAAATTATACTTCCAAACCATTAGAATATATAATTGAACTCTATAAATTATTCTGATTAAAAAATTTGATTACAATTAAAATTTAGTATTTTTCACTATTTATCCAAATATGAAAGTTATCAGAAAAACCCCAAAAATTTATCGAAACTAAATTTTTATGTCCTTATTCTAAATAAGAAGTCTATTTTTTCAAATTTAATATATAACAGTGTCTAATATTGGATTTAAAAGGGTTCACCATTAAAACGCGGTAAAATTTCGTTTTTTGAAAAATACAATTTTTATCTGAAAAATTGAATTTGTTCTTATATTATGTCTAAAAAACACATAATATGGAATCTAAAATTATATGTAGTATAAAAAATTAAAATTCAATTAATACTATTTATAACCACTTTTTTATCAGCTTGTTTGGTAAGTCGGGGTGCCCTCAATCCCAATGGTCTGTGTAGCGCAAGCTATTAAACTGCTTTAAAGAAGATAACTTGCTATGAAATCTTGGGGTGTTACTGGAGGGGAGCGTTAGTCGTAGTGTTGGAATGACCTGAGTGGGTGGTTTTTCTATAAAACATAAAATGGAAGGTCAGTACATGACGTGTACTTCATATCCACATCGTGTACTTCCTTGAAGTTGGGTTGTACAAAAAAACAAGTCACCTCAATGATTTATTTTATTTTTCTGAAACCCGAACAATACACATCGTGTACCCCTTTGACATCTCATGATCACCATGTTTCCAGCCTCTCTCGGCCAAATTCATATTGGATTCCATCAAGCCTTCTTTGAGCATTTCAGTCATCGAAAACACATAATGAGTGAATCAATGTGGATTCGAACCCATACATTAGACACCTCTCAAAAAATTCTCTTCTTCGAGAATACAAAACCATCCCCTAAAGGAAACAATAAACGGGTTTCCCGAACAACCACCCTGTCAGATACCACTCAAGGCTCTCACCACCACAAGATCTCAACCACATCAAAAGAACAACTAAACACCTCATGGTTACCAAAAAATCTCATAAACTCTCTCCCATGGGGAATACGACTCCAAGATAGAAAGCCATAACATGAAACTAAAGAAAACCATCTCATAGGCTACAGTGGTATACAACCAAAAAATTAACATTTTTAAAAGGAGAGAGATAATCATCAAACAACTCATGATAAATTTTGGGTTTTTGTGACTCAACTTCCTAAGTACTCTCCACCACACTATCGTGTCACCACAAGACATGAACCAATGGTCTAAAAACCCCAAAAAAACATTCTCCCTGCAGTCTTGGATCTCCAAAGGCCTCTCCTTGAAGGTCGCATCATCATCATCTGCAATCTCTCCCTAGTCTATGACATGAGAGTTGTCATGAATATAACGACAGAGCTATGACACATGAAAAACTTCATGTATCCAGATCATATATGGCAGAAGTGCTACTCGATACACCTTGGATCCAACATGATCCAACACCTTGAAAGACCCAAAAAACTAGGGAGACAGATTACTAACCTAACCAAACTGTTGCTACCCACAATAGAGTTTCACAATAAAAATACCATGACCCCCAACATCAAACTCCAATGTTCCCTTACATTGATTATCATATGTTTTCTGATGATCCTATGTTTCCTTCACCATTTCATGAATAACCTGAACCATCCATTTTGTATACATTACTAGTTCGGTCCGAGAATTACTGACTCTCTGACCCAATAAAACACAATAAAGAATGGATTGGATTGTCATACAAGGCCTCAAATTTGACCATACTAATAGTGGAGTAAAAACTATTATTGTAAGAAAACTCTACCAAAGGTAATTACCTCATCCACAAACATCCAAATTCCAGGACACAGAAGTGCAACATGTTTTCAAGAGTCTAGATGGTCCGCTCTCTTTGACTATCTGTCTACAGATGAAAAGGAGTCCTAAGGTTTAGCTGAGAACTGATAGCATACTGGAGACCTCTCCACACCCAAAAGGTAAAGTATGGATCTCGACCAGATGTGATCATCCTCGGGACTACGTGGAGTCTCACCACTTCCTCCAGATACAACCTCAAAAAACCTTCAATAAAATCGACTCATTGATATCCAAAAAATGGACCTTATTTAGTTAAAGATTCAACTACCACCCAAATAGCATAATTTCCTCCCTAATATTGAGGTAAAATAGAAAAAAAGTACAAGGAAATGTTCTTCGACTTCTACTGTGAAATATCTAAAGGTTGGGGAAAACCAATAAGGACATGATTCTCGACGTTCACATTCTGACAAAACAAGAATCAAGATAAAGACTCTGCAACTACAAACTTCTTCAATAGCCACCCAATTAGAATCATCAAATCTTGGTACATAATTTTTATTTTAGGGTGAACCGCTATAAGATTACACTCAAACTCTCTTATAACCATCTCAAACATCAACAATGAAATGAAAATACTTCCCTAATAAAACACCTGATGTCATTCATCCTTAGACCAACCACCAGGGGCCTTGTCACAAACAATTTGGTCTCTCCAAACCTCTACATCTAGATCTCCCAACTAGGACTCTTCCACCTGTTACACCAGAGATGATCACATCAACATTCAAAAAAGACAACACTACCACCAACTACTCACATATGGATTTGTAATGTTGTATGTTCTTCCATCACTCTCCAAGAATTACTAGATTCATGCACTGCATCACTTTGTGACTTCCTACATAGCGCATCAGCATAAAAATCCTCCCTTACTGTGGTATAATACAATTTTATGTCTTATTATTGTAAGAAATCCATCCACTGATGTTGCGGAAATTTCAAGTCACGCATGGAGATAGCATAACTCAATCACATAAAATCTATGAAAACCACAATACGCACACCAATGGGGGTAGTGTATCCAAAAAATCTGAGAAAAAATCATTATCGCCAACTCAATATCATGGGTAGAATAGTTACATTCATGGGGAAACAACTACTGATACCCATTAGAAACAATTGATCTCTACTACATCGTAACAATACCTTACCCCAATTGAGAAGCAACGTAGAAAATAACCAACTGAACTCCCTCTATAGGAAGGCAATGAACTGAAGCACTTACCAACTTCTCCAATAGATACTTGAATGCTGCTTAACACCAATTAATCCATACGAAAGACCGATCCTTTATAATCAATGTTGTCAGAGGTGTTTCAACCTGTGAAAAATCATCTACTTACCACCTCTAGTAGCAAGAGATACCAAAGAAAGTTCTCACCACTCCCACTGTCATAGGGGCTTCCCAAGACACAACATCTTATATCGTTGATGGATCCACAGTTTCTCCCTTCTTGGATACCACCTTTCACATGAAACAAAATTATCGACCCCAAAACTCGCCCTTTGACAACATCCCAAATAGTAGATGTTGATGGGGAAATCCCAAAATGGCATGCACATGATCTAAATACTCCTCCTTAGACTTGGAGTACACAATTATTTCATTGATGAAAAGCACAAAAATATTATCCATGTACCCTCTGAACATAGCATTTATCAATCCCATAAACACAACTAGAACATTCATCACACTGAATGGCATTACCACAAACTCATAATGCCCTAGATGGCAATAGAATGTGGTCTTCAGGATGTCCCCATCATTCACATGCATATGATGATATCCAGAATGAACATCAATATTCAAGAACCATCTTTCAACCTTCAGTTGATCAAATAAATCATCAATCTATGGAAGAGTATAGTGATTATTCACTATCACTTTCTTTAATAGACAATAATTGATAAAAAACTGCAAACTGCCATCATCCTTCTCTACGAACAAAACTGGTGAACCCCATGGTGAAACACTCATCCGAACAAAACCACAATATAACAGACTATCAATCTATATACGAAGATCCTGTAACTCAGAAGGGTCCATCTTATATGGATACATATAGATATGTTATTCTACCAATTATTACTTCAACCCAAACTCGATCTCTAATTAATGGGGTCATGCTATATCCTATTCCGGGAAGACATCGTGGTACTCTTTTATGAACCTGGGAAACACCAACTACTGAACCTCTGACGATATTTTCATCATATTAGCCATCATGGAGATAATGTAAGAACATGCCTCTCACCCATCTGAAGGTCTCGCTCGCCAAAAAACACCACTAACTATACATCAACATTTAAGAACACCACCTGACCACCGAAGCAACCAATGTTAGACTACAACTAATTCAAAAATTCCATGCTGATTATGACCTCAAATTTTTTTCTCCATAATCATAGGAAATATACCCAAGAGAAGTGTTGGTCCATCACTAACTGACATTCTCTACATACTTCAAACACATCATCTTGACTTCCAACTAGCATAGCCAACGCCAATGGCACTAGAATCCCCTCTTCCCCAATTCCCAAAGAATGGAAACGAGAAGGTGATATGAAGGGGTGTGTCTCTGTTAAATATAAAAATGCATACACACATGTAGAAAATAGTAAAATGGTACATCAAATGATGTCTCTCTCACCTGAAGCCGACAACGCTAAAGCATGAAGCTGGACACAATCTCCTCCATGTCCTCTCCAAAAATGATGATGACCACCATTATAGACATGATCATATATCTAAGGATTGGGAGAATCACAGGGTTGTCATCTACATGCCCCATATACACTATACTAGTCCATATCTGGTGCAACCTACTACTTCTACCATGGTTGGAACTGCTTCAATAAGGTATCCTAGAGCAGAACAACTGCTGCATGATGACTATTGTGAAAGGACGAGCTATCTTACTACTAATGACCTCATCCTCTACAAGATAAACGAGTGAATGATCCCTTGGAATAGGCTTGA
Source organism: Viscum album (assembly GCA_963277665.1). Lineage (NCBI taxonomy): Eukaryota > Viridiplantae > Streptophyta > Magnoliopsida > Santalales > Viscaceae > Viscum > Viscum album. The sequence goes on along the minus strand of OY728126.1, from coordinate 647,976,126 downwards.
GAGACACTTCCCCCCAGAGAAATGAGAGGTTGATGGCTGGGACCTACCCCTAGCCTAGTAGAATGTCTTCTACACAGAAAACGTGGAAACCCAGACCACATCTCTACTTTGGAAGGAATCATGAAGACTCACCTCTCGTGATGATTTGGTTCTGGACAATGTCCTCTCGATGGCCTCTGACCATGATATCACCTCAAGGTATGTATTCAGCATAAACGGGGTGACCTGGTGTTGGAGCTCTGGATGCAAAGCCTCCTCAAAATGCATCGCACTGACATCCTCGTCTGGAAACAGTTCCGACAAAAATCGTAAGAGGTTTCTAAAATGGATTCCAAAATCGTGCACACTAGTGCTACCCTATAAAAGGGAATAAATCCCATCTAAATAAGATAACTTTATGGTCAATGAAATAAACTAGACTCTAATATTGTCTCAGAACACCTCCCATGAGATTGTAGATTCCTCATGATCCCTAAGGAACAAGAACCACCTTCACCTCACTCCTCTACACTGTATAGTCCCAACAAAAGAAAATCATCGCTTCTTCTGAGCTCATATCGAACTGAAGGCTATCTCAACATCCTCCAACCAGCCTTTTTTGACTTCATCTGAATTAGAGCCTTCATAATTCTATAGATTCGGGTGTTAACATTCACCTTGATTCATCATACAAGTGTCATCGTCATCATCCTCTACCATGTATCGATATGTTGGAATAGACTTCTGAACATATTCTGCATGAACCCAATGAAGACGTCGACCCAGATCTATACCTAAAAAAATATCAAATAGTTAGATATCATAAACATGTAATATAGAAGGCTCAACATTAATTAATATATATCTTTCTTTTAATCAATTTGGTTAACCTATATCAACGTTTACACATTCAAATATAGGCACAAAACATAATTATGCAAGTTTCGTTCTTAGGGCTCTACCTTGCAACTAATATCACATCATTTAGTAGCCACCGTAAAAAAGAAATGACCATGCATCAAATCATAGGGGGGCCTAAATGACTATTTATCAACTAGTATCCATTGTTTTCATCATTTTCAAAATATTACTCACATTGTTCCCATAAAAATCAATGAAACCTCACATGTGACTAACAGAATACTACATCATATCCCTCAACCAGAGCTCTGATACCATTTTTTCATGACCCCCTCCTTACAAGGTATACCCCTCCTCGTCGAGAAATGTGAGAAGGAGATAGCGACCCTAGTGTCCCCCATTTAGTAGGACATGAGTTGGTGACTAGCACATATGGAATATAAACTACACTAATTGAAGGCATTAACCTCTATGGAAAACACATTCCAAAGTGGGACATAATATAGAAACCAAGAAACTCAGTCATAAAAAACAATATAAATGAAATCTCAAGTACACTTACGTAATGTAATTCAAAAACTACTATAACAGAAAGAGAAAACTACAAGCACCAATGGAAAGTAAAAACAGCAGCAACCATGAATCTGGAATACTCCTACAAACCAAAGCTAGTAGTAACCAGCCTAATCTCCAACCTCCCCATAGTAACTGGTAAAAAATTTTTCATATATGTATGGTGAGTATAATAGTACACTTTCTAAGATCTTCCATGTATTCTATCATGTAAATGTAATGAATTCTTTCTTTATGGAACAACAACTGAAACAAACTCAACACTTAAACAAATATACTACGTTCTGAGCCTCACTACAACTACTCTTACTATGCATCACATACATGTGTATACAATATAATAAAGGCTATCAAATGTACCACACTACTACTTCCCCACTATTTTTCCAATTTTCCCCAATGGAACACAACCTAAACCATCTCTCTTAAAAACGGCTTCCATCCAGACACTTGGGTGAACCACAACAACATGCACCTCATGCATCACAACAACCACCTACAAAAAAAATGTAACTACATAGTTTTTTAGAGCCACCACATCTTACATAACAAGTATCATGCATCATTCATTTAACCTCAAGCCATTATTGCACATACATTGAGTAAGGATCCTCATTCCATCACAACATATACACATTACACCTATAGTAGTCAATAGGAAAATATATCTAGAAATATGTGTCTGAATGACCACAAGACATTACAACCCTCTAGACACGTATATTGGGAAAACTAATCACTGTGCCGACCAGAACAAGAAAAACCAAGAGAAGAGAGTGGGGAAAATTGTGGTATTCAATCTTGCATCCTCTCACCAAAATTTTGGGGAAAACACCCCTAGGGCTCAGAATCACTTGGGTGTTAGTCTCCCTAACCGAAATGGCAGCGTAGCATGTAGAGACAGAAAAATTATAGATTATACTATATCTCACAACAGCAAAATGGGAATAACCTAGTCTTATACTCAACTGCATCTAATGACTCTCATAGTAATGTCTTCCACTACTAAGATTAGATATCTTATAAGCACACAAGGATTTAAAGATTTTTATTACATTACTTCATTCCCCTTTTTATAAGTTTCACATTACATTAATTAAATATTCATACAATAATTAACCATTTAAAATTCCACATTATATTTCATTTTCATTACACCCAAGGTCTGTTGTTCCTTTAAATTACATCCTCTACATTGCATCCATGAAAGCTCAGAACCCATGGGTTAACATCATTTATACACTCTTTTATTACAAATATTTTTATTTTCCCATATTCCTAATAATTTTAGAAATATATTCTAGGACACCAAACACAAGGGGCTTAACACAGTTAGTATGTGAACTACCAGTCGAGTCTTTTCCACCTATAACAAGAGCATAGAACCATCATTCCAGGAGCAGATAAACACCGAAAGAACATGTAATACAACTCACGTCGTCTCCCCTTTTGGATGGTGGGTATTAAATACCATCTTCTGTGAGAAGTGTGGAATATATTTAAAATAAACAACAATAAGATTTAGCAAGAATCCAACATTCACATCCAATATGTTTCATCATCTCTGGTGTCCTCCCTAACACCCACATGCATAAAAATGTGATCTCGCCACTCGAGGGATCAACCTTTACCACAACCAATAGGCCTCCTAGTCCCCACATATCACAAAGCCATCCATGATCACATCACATCAAAACAGTAGGAAAAAAACTTCATATCTACTGAGATCTCATCCCATGGACACAGAATCCCACCATTATACAAAATGATCACTCATGGGTCCCAAGCACAATGCACTTGGACTTACAATCTAGAGGGAAACTCATAACCCTACTAGGTATTATCATTTTAAAAAAATACTGGGTTTTTAATCTATCTAGAACTAACTGATTATCATTTTTAGGTTCCAATTAATGACAAACTAAATAGAAGTTATCACAACTATCACAAAACAATTAAACATGCTTACTGTAACCATTTGATTATCATCAAATTAAAACAACAAAAACCAAATTCATTTAATACTCTTTATCTTTATCCAATTAATTTTATAATAATTATTGATTTACGTTATATACCAATTCCATCAAGAACAACATTCAATCAAACAAAGAAAATAAATATATCACACAATCTAGCAATTCAAGAGGTGACCCATTATTATGGTCAAAAACAACACCATGAAATCATAAATATTCTTTTTTATGTTTCATGTATTTAATTAAGTTAATTTTATTGTGATTGAAATGGATAAACCATTAAAACTATGTGATTGTATGTAAACAATTAGAGATGAAACAAATCCCCTACTTGAAGAGTTTTATAATGTTCATCACTCGAGAATGGATCAAAGAGACGTATCAAAATTACCTTCCTCATAAAAACTGCATCCACCTATGGATTTCACTGGACAGCCACATCAAAAAAAACCAAAAGAAATTTCCTTATAACGATGGAGATGAAACAACATAGAAAGGAAAATTGAAACATGAGAAGAAGGATCAAGGAAAACAAAATAACAGAGGTAGATCTTACCTCAAATTGAAGGATGATTTAAGAAGTAAGCCAACGATCATTCATGGTGGAAGAGATCTCTAAAATTATAGGGAGGGTTCTGTTGGGTCATTTGGGACAAGAGTAAGGGGAGCCATGGCTATAGGGTTGGAAAGATAAGAGCATTTGGCATGTCTTTAAAACATACATCGGTAGGTCAATACCCAACTTGTAATTATCATTCATATCATGTACTACCTTTAAGTTGGGTTCTTATAAAAAAATCATCACCATAATGCATTATTTTATTTTTTTAAAACAGGAATAGTATATATCATGTACCCCTTAGTAATGTCGTGTACCACTCTATTTCCTACATCTCACGACCAAATTGAACCAGACATCTATTGGGACTTTTTAGAGAACATAAGTCTTTGAAAACAACCAAATGGTTATTCCATGTAGATACAAACCCATATAATAAATATTAATGAAACTATATTAATGATATCATGGAAATCCATTCGTGTGGTTAATTTCAAAAAAACATCATTCCATTATCTATAACAATTAAAATGTAAACCATATGGAAAATGATTTGAATGATATTTTTATTCCATGGTAATGAAAAAAAAATAATAAATTACATTAAATATTACTATGAAAATATAAATAAAATTATTGACTCTTTTTCATTATAATATATTCTTGATGAAATGATTCCAGGCCAAAGTGAAAAACCTGGCGGTTTTCCTAAAAAACATTTATATCACCTATTCAGTCTATGAATTATGGACAACGAAATGAAATAATTAAATATAAAGAAATTATTATAATACAATAATGGATATAATAATTCATAGTGATTGAGAATAAAATATCATCATCATAACTTACCAGCATTAATAATATAAGTAAAAATTGTATTATAACATAATAACTTTTACTCAAGTATTACTTTCATCACAATCTATTTATATTTATGTATCATTAATTTAAATTTTAGTATATATATATAACAAAATAATAATAAACCATATAATACCATTAACTATTTACTTATTACATCTTATCATCTATTCATTTACAATCAATGTTTTTCAACATTGTTATTTTTAACTACATCATTTTCATGTATATTCAGTTTTGGTTATTATATTCATTTAACATCTATCTTGGGTCTATTATATGTAGATTGTTTATCATTTTATAAATATAATATATATAAATTATGAACAGAAATATAATAACTCATACAATGTGATGATGATAAATAAATTGAATCACGATAAAGATATGATAGACTATATGTATAGATGATAGTCGTTTCCATATTATAATGGATTCAATAAAAGAACAGAAAATATTAATTCAAACTTATAGAATAATTATAAAATATATATATATCAAATATATGTATATATTAAATCAGTAATACCAACCATCTATTAATGTTGGAGATTGAAAATGTTTTTCATTACGGCATGAATGGAGTAGCCCGCACATACTCATGAGAGATACAATCATCTAACATTCGTTTGGGAAGTTAGAGAAAATTATTATTCCATCAATATAATAAAATGATAATATATTAATGATATAATATTCATAATGTTTTCAATGATTCGTGTTTTTTATAATATGTAATAGAACAAATTATATTGAACAAGTATAATTAATATCTATAAATCTTAATTGAGATAACTCCAATTAAAAAACATAAAATCCCTAAAGGTATGTTCTTATGTTATGAAATGAAGGTATAGGATGATGGTAAAAAATTATTGGGTGGATTTTTAGTTTGTATTTTCTACAAAATATGTCTAAAAATATGTGAATAAGTGATAATAAGAAGTACCCATTTAGAAGTGAGGTGAAGGAAACATATATATTTACGTAAAGTATTTAATTAATATAAGGTCATATTGAATGGAATTTATCTCCAAAGAGATATTGATTATATAAAAGAATAATATATTGTTGATATATCTCAAAAAAAAATATTTATCATGTGTGGGTATATATCCATCCCTTATCCAATGGATTACCCCTGGTATACTTGTTATAACCATGGAGGTGGTAAAAAATTATTCTTCTTTTACTATCCTCTTTGAACAATAGTTAATATAACCATATAATATTATTTCAACATTTATTACTGAAAATATAATTTAAATTTTTCAGAATTAATTTTTTTGTGTAATTATTTATTTTTTAATTTACATTAAAAACATAATGAAAATATATTTCTGATAAAATAATATTTTAGCATAAATATAAAATATATTAAATATTTTCATTGTATAATCCATAAAATTAATGTAAAAATATTTTATTTGAAAAATAATCGATAAATTTTATTAAATAAATTAATAAATTGAGATTAATTTAAATTATAAATAAAAGTCCAATTTTTTTCAATGAAATATTCATTAAAAAGTGTATTTATGAGAAAAAAAATTAATATTATATAAAAATGATGTGAGATCATTGTTTATATGTAATTAATTATATTATTCCAAAATAAAATATATAATTTTCTTAATTAATATATATTATAAATCCTAAATAAATACCTAGTTCATAATAAATTATAGATTTTATAAATATCTATATTTTCAATAAATAGTAAAAAAAATATTTAAAATAAAATAATCAAACATAAGAAAACATTTAAATGAATATATTAAAAAATATATATTAATTTATTAATTATAATTCCTCAAAATGGTTGAAATTAAATAAAATTTGCACATGAAATAATTTTGATAGAACCAACTTTCAAGGAAATGATATTTTTGAGGTATTAATTGATTTTACTGAAAAATTATAACTTATTAGTTATGCATTAAGAAATAAATTTTTTATTATTGAAACTCATTATATGTGTTATTCCAAAAATGGTTATTAAAATTTCTACATGTTAATTGAAATACAAGGTAATAAATTATAATTCTATCGTATTTCATATTCACATAGTGTTCTATTTAACCCAATCTGTTGAATACATCATGATTTATTTCATTATAAATACTTATAATATAATATGGCTTTACATTCTACACCTGCAAATGAATTTTCCTCTCAAAATTAAATCAATATATTAAAAAAGAAGTATATAACTAATTTATCACATTCCATGGATCCCACGTCCCTTCAATAAGTTTTTAATTTATCTAAATAACATTAACCAGGTTACTAGTCATGTTCCGTACAATATTATTTATATAAGTGAATATTTAAAACAATTATTCTTCAATTAATATAACAGGATACATTGGTAAAAATAATGTTTTTAGTACATTTGAATGATTAATTAAATACTTAATCAATAGGTATATAACGAACACATCATGAACATTAGATTAGTACAGTGGGAGTTCAAAGTGAGAAGTTACTATCACTACTCAATCATGAATATCCATAGGGACATAATACCAATGGTTATAATTTCTGTTATTTATGAAACATAATTTTTTATTCAATAGAGAAATTTATAGTAATACCTTCTCACCAACACCGAATTCCAATTATCTATGATTATTATCATGAAAACTATTCTTTTCACCTCTGAGATACCATAATGTGCTACTTAATTGATCTAACATCCTTTAATATTTTCATAGCTAGATCAGATACCAATATCTTACATTCATATTGTCTTCCCATATATATTGGAGTTCTACACTTTTGTTAGATGAATGATTCATGGGGATCCGTATAAATTCTTAATCAAAAGTTATTGTTATATGGGAATTCAACTAGAGGACTGGGATAATCCTGAAAACCATTAAAATATAAAAAACAGTATATCAACATATCCTCTCTGATATGAATGGATCTCAAAATATGACTATCTATCTATTGATTATATGAAATATTTAAATATAACTCAATATCGATATCTCATTTGGGACATCTCAAAATCATTGAGGTTTTCCTCATATGATGATCAGATACTGTAAAATGTGGTACACCATGAATCCTTAACACACCGTTGATGTATATTCTAGAAATATGATAAATAGATATGTACATTCTATAATAAATTATTTCTTCATGATTATTTGGATGAATGAATAGAACCCAATTAACATTGCATCATTTTGATGTGTTCTAGAGTGTAAAGAAAGGATGTAAGGTGATGTTTTCCCATTAAAATTCCTATATAAGTAATGATTCTAGCAACCCCTTAGACTTCATCATGTCTTTCATAAATTATTGACATACCAAGACCTGATAATCATATTATTCAATATAAAAATTCATTTTCCACTATTTTTTTTTCAAATATCAATTAATATTCTTACATCCAAGATAAATATGAAGTGATGATCTTTTATATTCATTATATAATTACATATTAATTTCAATATTGATATAGGAACATATTCGGTTCCAAAATATTGTCATTATATCAAAAGAAATGTTTAAATAAGGATAATTTATCACCTTATTCTATTTCCCCACATCCTCAATATACAACTAAATATTATTCACGTTGATAAATGGTTGAACACCCATTTATGAAAGATAATATTTCTCCTATTAGATCAATATTTAAAGTTATATCTATTGAAAAACCATAAATAATATATCAATTTTTATCATTATCATAGGTATGTTGGAATTATTCTTTCATCTTAAAGCATCAATCACCTTGTTCACATTTCCATGGTGGTAATTCATTGAGTAGTCAAACTCATTAATAAACTCTAACCATATTTTATAGTCTATATTATACTATTTCTAGGTGAATGTATACATTAAAATATTATGATAAGTTTATATTTTAACTCATTCTATGTAATGTTAATTCCTCCAAATTAGTAATCGATTTATTTCCACATCTACCACCAAACCATGATTTGGGTAATTTTTCTCCTTAATATTTAATTGGATTGAGGAATAAGCTATCACAATGTCATTATACATGAAAAAAATATCATATCATTCCTTTATGTGTGCCAATAATATAGAATCCAGTAACTAATATTGGGAAATATGAGAATAGGTTCACTAGAAAAAACATCTTCGTAGTCCCATTAAATTATCTTCGCATTCATCATTTTAAAGGAACACAAATTCCTTTTATTTTTTCATCATGTGTGGAATAGCTTTCTAGAAAAAATATATCAAACATAAAAGATAATATCTCTCAAATCATGGAAAATTATGGATCTCATTTAATATAGTTGGTCGAAGAAAAGGTTCATTAACATTGAACATTAATGAATACAATTTTATAGACTATATTTGGATTAAATGTCTCAAAATGAATTATTTTGTTTCCAAAATTCATTGTTGGTAAATGTTTCACATATATTATACATCCTTTGGTTCTGTAGTATAATCATGATGTGGTATCTCTCATATTATTTACCATTTAATATTTATAAATTTTACATATAAAGACTTCCAAAAAATTATCACAATAATATATATCAAACCATTCCATTAAATCAATGAAGATAGTGTGGTCAATAGTAAAGCCAAATGGTGTCACTAAAAATTCATACTTTCCGTGCCATGAAAAAATGTTCTCATTGGTATGTCTTCACTTTTGAACAACAACATATTGAATCTAGATGAAGGTATAATCATGAAAAAATATTGATATTCATATAATTGATTTAAAAACATCAATATGGGTTATATGGTACCTATTAATGATTTTGATCTTAATATGTTCATGATAATAAAAATTGTATTGTATTAAACAATAATTCTTGTTAAAAAGGGAACAATTTTTTCCATGGTGATTCACATGGATTATTTAACCCCTTGTTGATATTATCCTTCTGTTTCTTCTTCAATTACTGCAACCCAATTAAAGACATATGATATGGGGTATTTTAAATAGATCTCACACAGAATATAAGTCATATTGGAAAATTAACTTCATTATTTGATTGATGTCTATGCCACTATTCTGAAAATTCCTCAATAAAATCCAAAAAAATATGAATATATTTAATTTTGTGTTTATTGACAACTAATAGAGAAAAATATCTTGAATATAAAAGAAGACTAATGAAATATTTCAAATATGCATTTTAATTTTATACTTATCGTCACAATGATATAAAATCCTAGTTTGGATCTGAATACCAATCTAACATCCCTTCCTCATAAATTGATATTGTATTTATATAATAAAGTCAATTATATGCCCAAAATGACATAAAATTATACTATGCGGAGAAGAAAATGATTTTCAGGGAGAATATACACAAAATTATTTTTTGTGGATGATTCCTAGGCATGAATTGTGAGAATCATACTAATAAATAAATTTACATATATTTCAACATTTATTCATGGATGTGGTAATTGAGATACCCTTTGAAATTGTTTTTATATATAAAATTGAGGGTAAAAATAGAATCAATTAAGATAATTATAATTATAGACTATATGTTAATTGTACCATTCACTAATCCATTATCACACCCTAAATAGACAATAGTGATCACATGATATTTCTATATCTCTATGGGATTAATATTTTTGGGTCATTAACCATCACCAGTGACCATATAATTCATCCACTAGTGCATATCAAATTCATAAACATATAAATTATTGAATTTGAGTACGGGTGGTTCATTTTGTAGAGATTTATCACCATTTTAGTCCTTACCTATAATATTCCAAACTCAATTGAATTTTATTTTAGCATTTAAATAATTTCATAACATAAACCAATTACATGTCTCATAAAGGAAATTTAATCCATGCTTTATTTAATTAATTTTCTAAAAAGAAAAAATAATGTTCCCCTCTATATGAAATGATTATTAAAATTTCCTTTGGATTACATGGTTATTTTTTTATCAAAACGTTGAGATTTACGGATGAGTCCAATGTATATTAAATCATAGATAGGACATTGATTGATTTACTCTTATCTATATATGACTATTAAAGATAATACATTTTAATTGAATGGTTTCAAAAAACTAAATTTCCAACATATACTTCATTTTATTTCAATAATAATAATATTAGTGTACCTATCATGACATGTAAACTTATTTTGATAAGTACCAAATCATTTATCAAGTTTCATATAAATATAATGTAATTTTATCATTATCATCCTATAGATAATACCTGAAATATAAAAATTTATAAAAGAATTTATTAAACTCATAAAACTACATAGAGTCTATTTCATCATGTTTCCCCATATTCCTGATAATATTCCATAATTTATTTACTTCATCTTCAAAATGATTAAAAAACCTAGATGCATTCCCCTTGTCCCTAGTACCGTATATCATAAAAATTATTTTCAAAGGTACAAATTATTTCCTGAGTAATTATTGAATAAAATTACCCACTAAATTATGTTTGGGGTTTCATAAAAAAGGACCCAGTAATAAAATTTTCAATCCATTTCTCATTTTGGTTATCAATATTATTCATACCATGACAATGATGGATAAAAATATTCATAATATTTTTTATTGTAACTATTGTAAAATTTGGTTTTTTGTTCTGAAAATCATTTAATTATACATAAGATTTCTTATTAACATTTTTCATTTTGATTCAATATATTTTCATAATACTAAAAATCTGTTTAGGTCCAACAATAATCATATGAAAATATCAAATAATATTGAAAATATCAAATAGTATGTATTAATAATGGAACCTCATTTTCAATTCATATCACATCATTATTATCCATAGTAACTCAAGGTAAATATCTATTCAAATCCTTCATAATGGACCTTAATTAAAATTTGAATTATTCTAAACATATACCACATGAGTGTGAAACTAGTTTCGCCATAAGTGCATATTCACTAAGACCAAGTATTTTGGATTTTAAATAAAAAAATATTTATTTTTGGGGTTATCACCAGTTGCTGACTTTATTTATAAACCATATCCACTTATCTTACACTGAAAGGGTAGTTTTTTAGGGAAGGCACACACTATTCCTTAACCTAAAATAGAGAATTTTTATATACATAAGTATATCCAAAAGGTACTTACTAATGTATCCATATACTAGTTTAAAAAACATACTAATCCTTTATATGATACCAATTTAAGTGATCACACATTAAATACATTAATACTACATCATATTATCTAGAATACCATTTAAAAATCAATACAATCCCTGATAGAATATCAAATTATTGGTGTCTTTCGAAATTAAAATAAATAAGTAAATAATTTTTAAATGATATAAATAATTAATAATTAATTTAATTGTAACTAATTCCATTAATATATATAACATAATTACAATAATTATCCAAAACATTGGGATGTGAATCATGGGAAATGGTGGGGTAAGATTCATTTAATGGGTAAATATAAATAATATTAATCATTTCTCACCAGATAAAATAATAGAATAATTATTTTATAATAATATTTGAATAAAATTAGAAAATCATACCGATAAATTCATAGATAATAAGCATAAAACATGGTATACTATTGTATCATTCAGTAATACCTAATATAGACGTCATACGAGTGTATAATCTTTAAAAATAATTCATGAGGGATGGGAAAATATCATAATGATTTGAAACTAAATTGGATAATGGAAAAAATGATTAAAAATCATTTACTTATTCAAGGATCCCTATAAAGACCATCCTAGTGCATTTTCGTTCACCCCCTCCACATTCCATCATTTCCTAAATCATTGGTTACTATGAAGACTATTTTATTGGACAATATACCTTAGTAAACTATGTTCCCTCCCCATTCCAATCCTCATTATCACATGATAAATGAGTAGTAAAACTTTTAATTAGTAGGTTATATAATTCTTGTCCCACCAATAACATGACGAAAGGTATATACATGATCCCATAAAGATCATAAACATATATCATATCATCTAATATAAACCTACGAAAGGATATATCTTTCATAAGACTTTCATCATCATAATCATATAATATATATAAAAATAACAGATATGGGATTAGTGGATATTATTCATGGTAAATAATTATATGTTTCTAAGGTTGTTTTTATATGTAAAATTTTCATTGAAATATCACCCGAAACATTCTTGAAGAAAATACCTTTTATTTTAAATAAATTATTCGTTTAAAATATATATATGAAAAAATTTTCTTTAAAATATTATTTTATACATTAGAAAAAGGTTAACCTGGATTTTAGAGAAAATCGTTCTCTGTGAGAGTGATGAAACAAATATACCTTTACCATTTTTAAAAAAAGTCCATAAATACCACATTTGGAAATGATAATAAGATTAAATTTAAAAATTATTAAGTGAATTCAATTAAAACATGATTTCTTATAATCCATGAATTGTATTAGAATCACTATTGAATACATTTAAATGAATATATGTACATTGATGAAAATATTCTTAATTGAATTAAAAAACAAGGTTGGATTTCCTTAGTTATATTTTCTTGTCACATGACAACAAGAAGACATGAAAATAAAATTAAAACATTAAATCACCTGAAATAAAAAGTGGATAATAATTTACATATTAATTGGGTGATATATATTATAAAATAACACATGTAGAATATTTTATAAAAAATATTCATAGTACTGATTGTATAGTAACAATAAACATTACATCAAGTCCATCATTCTATAAATCTCGAAAAATTAAATTATATTAAATAATTATTATACTTATATAAATATACATAATAATTATAATAATTACTATAATGGTTTATGTGTAATATATTATCACTCATTTATTAACAACATTACATTATCATCATCATTTCCTTTGCTAACTGGTTTATTTTTCATGCCTGTTTGGGTTTTCTGGATATGGTTTTTTCAATTTGACCAATGTTCCATAATTAATATTATTGTTAACAAGGTGAAAATATCAATTTTTTTGTTATACTAATAATTCTATTCATTCATATATATCTATGATGAATGATTAAACATATCACTATATCTAAATGAAATTCTACATGTATGCATGAGTGATGTTTTCTTTTTTTGATGGATGGAATGAAGGAATGATAATTATTAATTCACCATAAATATAATTATTATATAATATATTTCATATTTAAAACTTAAATCCATCATAACAACCAACCATACATAATGGTGATCAAAAATGAATTGTATTTCTACATGTTGGAAGTATTCCACATGTACAGCATTGCAATAAATTCATCTCCCATGTAATTGAGAAGAGGCGGTAAATGGTTGTTTCGAAGACATAAATTCAAATTGGTATATTTATGAAACTTATTTCACCATTGTTTTAGGGATAATTTTTTTTAGATTATATTAAAGAGAAAATAAAATTTAATGATTTTATTAGATATATTCATCTTCATTAATAAACCTCCATGGGATTCTACCCTAATTCATAAAGGATTTTCCATATAAGAAGACCAGATTATCAAGGATGAAGGGATGGTTTGTACGATGGTTTCAGTGATGGAAATTTCTAATTGAGAATAAAAAAACATTGTGTACAAGGAATGATAAAAGGTTACCATTTTATTTAGTGGAGGGACAAAAATATATTTTAACAAAATATTTCAATTATATATGGTCACTTTCATGGGAATGTAGATTCAAATTTCTATGGATTATAATTTATAATATAATAATAATAATAAATTATCCAAAATAGAATTAGTAAAAAAATTTATCTGGAAATCCTATACATTTATTTTATTTTAATTCCCCTAGTAAACAAATTTAAAAAAAACTCTATCTATTTTACCAAATTAAATTTCATGAAGTAGAAAATAAAAAATTTAAATACATGAAACAGTCACCAAAACCCCATTTTAGAGAAATTAATCATTAAAATTAAGACGTAATCTTCATAAATTTATTTTTTTACAAACCATAAAAATAATTTTAATATATATTATTAAATATATAAAATATAAATTTCCTTCAAACCAATTTTTAATGGTGAATAATTTAGTTTATGAATATAGAAAAATATTGAGTGTGAAAAAGCTATATTATAGAAAAAAAATTAAATAAAAAATGAACATATATAAAAATAATGTATAATGATAATTCCTATGTGATTAGTTATATTTTTTAAAATTTAGGATACATATGTTTAGTTAACATCAAATTAAAATGATAAATGTTATTTTATATTATAATAAATGATAATTTTTTTTAAAATATTATTTTTATATTCATTGAAAATAAGTAATTTTATTAAAATTGGGAAGATTATCAATTTAAACTATTTATATAATGATTTTAGAATTGAAATTAATTTAATAATATAAAATTTCAAAAAATTGTTTAAAATAATTATAATTTTCACATGAAGAAATATCAATAAAACACATTTTGATGAAAATATGTTTTTTGAATTATTAAATGATGTTTTAGAAAATTGGGTAATTTTTTACCAAATAATATTGAATACATTTTTATTATTTAGAAAAAATTATACATATTTTCCAGTAATTTTTAATTTTGATTCGTACCTATATATTTAATTGATAGGTTATACAAGTTTATAATATCACGATTCATATAGAATAGTGGTTTAATTTTAAATATGCTATCTAATACATGATTTTTTCATTCAAAGGAAATGCATATATAATAATCCATTGATTCAAAAAGATAAAATTTAGTAATGTAATATTAAACATGCTGATATAAAATATAAATTTATAATAATTATTTAAATAAATTTCACTAGAGTATGTTCTAGGAAACCATGGGGTTTATGGATGAAAATGTGATCTTTTAGCTGAAATAGTGTTTCTCATTATTTTGAATATACAAGTACTAAGTATATTCTATGTAAAATTAATATATAATTTTTAGAATGGTGCTATTATGGGAATCAAAATAATATTTTCCATGGGATATCAACTAAGAAAAAATATTAATTATTGGATGTTATTGAGTTAAATATCAAGAGAAATGTAAAATTAAACTGAAATTTTTATTTTATATGCTATGAATAATGGGGACCACATTAAAATATATGACATAAAAGATTAAAATAAAGTTGAAATTATATTTCATGATAAGACTTCTCCATAATGATAAATTGTTAATGACTAATGTGTGAAACAAATTTTATTTATTAGAGAAATTATTCCTCAGTACATGAATCATTAAAAAAATATTGAATTCTAAGAATGATTGCACTGTGGAATAGTTGACAGTACATATAGAATATATCCTTTTACATGAGAATAATATTTTCTGAGCCTAAAAAGTCTGATTTATGGACTTCATGTTCAATAACACATTCTTCATTATATTAATATACATATCATTTTTTCATGGTGATAATATATCATCCATATAATAATTTTTAAATTTGAAATTATATTTTTTATATATATTAAATTAAAAATGTTTACAACATATTAAATGAGATTAAAAATAAATAATTATAAAATAATGTATGGTCACATCATAGTAAAATGAATTATTTTATGATTACTGAAATTTCATAAATATGATGATGATTCAGTTTGAATTTATAAGGGGATGATATAGTAAAAAAATTATAGATATTAATCCATTATTTAGAATGAATTGATAAAAATTTAATTACATATTGAATATATCATAATCATAGTGCTTTGTAGAATGAATAATGAGAATAAAAATTAGAAAAACCCTTTTTGGTTGATATTTTAATGATTTTTAGTTTTATTTGACAATAAATAATATTGATAATGATCTATAGTGTAGAAGATTTTGAGGTTTTCATTAAGGATAGGATATATATGATATAATGTATGTTCAAGAAGAATTTAAATACATTTATAGAAAAAATGGATCTCAGTCTTGGTAGGGTGAGTCTACGACAAATCTAATAGACTCCTGGAAATAAATTAAAAAGAAATAATAACAATTAAAAATTGGAGGATGTATTTTTCCCATAATCAATTACAGTTTCATGATGCATATTTTGAAAATTTGGTATCCTTGTAAATTGGGAGCAATTCACTTCATAAATTACATAATAAGATTCAAAAGTGATTTATGATATATATTTTTATACAGAAATTAATAAAACAAAATTATTATGAGTTGTATTATAAATGATCAATAGTTTTATATATAATGTACACTAGAAATAAGTTTTTTGTAAATATATTTTTCATGAACATCACATGAGCATTAATTTATTAAAAAAGAAACATTAGAAAAGTTATATAAATTTATATGATAAGGTTTATATTTTTATTTTATGGACGATTATGATCAAGATATACGTATTAGGTCATGCAAAATATTAATTCACTTCATTTTTTGGAATCCTTAGAATTAAAAATGATTATACATAAAATGAGAGAGTGGTGAGTTATCAAATAACTTGTTGTTATAATAATGGGAGGATAGTCGTTACACAAAGAACATTTTAAAAAAGTACTGACTATAGTGTTTCTAATACCATGAGAAAAATTTATTTTCTATTACATATATTAGCTAAGATTTGTTAAATAATTTAATTTTTATTGTAAAAACCATTTAAACATTTATCACTCTATATTAGAATTTATGTAGAATGGTGTTCATATTAATAGGTTTATAAAATAAATCCAAAAGTATTATTGATTTAATAAAAATTCTATAATATTCACACCATACCACTTATAGGTATTATCATATACTATGTTTATTTTAGAGAATCAAAACTACTGGTTCAAATCAATTTAATTATTCACTATGTGGAGGTATTGGTAGTGAAAAAATGGTTATGGATTAAAATATTCAATGTAAATGACATATAGATTTAAAATATTCATATAAATAACTGTTTATAATAATTTAGTATCTATGTTTACATAGATAAAATCTATAGGATATTAATAAGATTAAATGATTGAGACTATTATAAGAGTGATTGTAACGATGTGGAGTTGATGTTAGAGAATGATTACATTTTAGAGGGATTTAATAAACATAATAAAAATAGTGGTGAGATCTTTTAATTTCTCAAAATAGATGTTTTAAATATTTATAAACAAGTATAAAAGTTAATCAATGATTTTAAATTCTATCATTCATGTTTGATAGAACAAATATTATGACATAAAGATAAACAAGAATTGTTTTTTTATTTTATCGATTGAATCATATTTTGATTGAAATTTCTAAACTAGGAGTGTTCATAGAAAAATTCTTGATTATGATGACAATTATTGTATGATTTCTGAATTTATTTATACCGGTTTTTTTAATTCATGATGTCAAATATATATTGGATATTACATTGGACAGTCATCATGATACAAATTTATCATATAAGTCAATGGAAAAAATAAAATGATACTATGGAATAATGGAATCATAACGAAGTGGACTACATGGTGATAAAGAATATAGTTAATTGAGTTTAATTCTAAAGACCTGTAAAATTCAAGGGAAATTTTTTCTTAATTTTCTTTGAAATTTTAAAAGAACGCAGTTTCTGACGGCACCTGATTTCGAGGCCCGGTGTGCCCGGAATCAATTTCCGAAGTTGGGCTCGGGTACGTTCAGTGAACGAACGAGCAGGTTTTTCTAACTTTTTAACCGGTGCCCGGAATCGAATTCCGAGGGCACTGATGAACTCGCAGCACCGATATTCTTTTAATGAGACCTTTTCCGAGGTTGCGTTTTATGCGGAATGAATGTTAGTTTTGGGGAAATTTTGAAGAAGTTAAATATTTTGTGAACACAATTTTTTTTAAACCATGTTGGTTATGTCCTCCCAAATGGAGTTAGGGGTGGGAACCACATCCACTTAACCTCCCTTGATAGGATTAAGTGTGGTGGGGCCCACACAAACCCTAACTCTTCAACTCCCCTTTAAACTCCCAATAAATCCTCTTCTTTTTAATTTTTGACAACATGGGTTATTAATTGAGGAGAGTTATCTTAATTTCAATCTTTTGAAATTCTTGCCAACACTTTGCATTTAATTAATTAAACCAACTTAATTAATTATTTTGAGTGTTTGATTTCTTTTGAAATCATTTTTCCAACATTAAAATGAGAGATTCTATTATTCTCTTTGGGTTGGCATAAACATTGTGGGGAGAACTAATGAGAGGAGAAGAACTTTTGGAAGACCTTCAACCTCTCGAAGAAGAACGTTCCATGTCTCCGAAGAACGTGAAGCCACACCTTCTACCTTCTTCAACCGGAGCAAGGAAGGGAAGCACCGCCGCCCAAAAATTATTCTGAGAGTGTTGACTTGACTCGACTCAACTTCACCGAGAGCTTCTTCATCCAACGTCAACGGAATCGACGTTCGATTCCCGTGACGCCCGACCTCCGCGACGCTTGTCTTCCGCGGCTTGTTGACGTGCTCCACACATGAAACCGAGGTAGGGGTTTAATGTTATTTGATTCCATTCATGATTATGGCATGTCAAATCTTGTGGTTTTTGACTTTTTATTATCGAATAATGCGAGGGGGCCGGACCGCACAAACACCGCCGACCCTCCTCCTTATTTCATAATTGTTTTCATTGTGGTTGGTACGAAGGAGTGTGGTGTCGTTGCACCACGCGGTTCTTGCGGAACATACGCACGGCGCCGTCGCGCCGTGCCGTGGAAAGAGATTCAAGAACACGACACCATCGCGTCGCGTCGAAGAAAGTCGAAGACACCGCGGCAGGAGCGGGGCCGCAGCGGAAGGGCGCGACACCGTCGCGCCGCGCCGAACGACAAGGGCCGCGGCCGGTTCCGGGCCGCGGTGGAGCAAGATGACCGGCGGCCGGCACCGGGCCGCCGGTGTCGGCGAAGGAAGGACCAGCCGTCACCGGTCCTTGCTGGCGGAACCGGCCGGCCAGTGCAGGCCGGCCGGGCAGTGGAGACCGGGGGAAATAATTCCCCTGGACGGGTCTTCAAGCGGCCCCCAATTAAGGGGTCGCGGTTTCACAAAATGGGGGCATGCCCCCCCCCCCCCCCCCCGTTCTCAATCAGCTCGGCCGAAGGCCGAGCTGGCAGGGCGCCCAGTGTGCTGCCTTGCGCCGAACCGGCGCGCCAGGCCGGTCCGCCAGGCCAGGCCGGGCCGGGTCAGGCCGCGCCGCACAGGGTCGGGCCGTGCTGGGCCGGGCCGGGACGTGCCGGGCTGGGTCGACCCTGTTCGGGGCGGGTCGACCCGGTTCGGGCCAACCGGGGGGACTCGGGCCGGGACTACCCGGGCCCGAAACCCCGTTACCGAGCGGTTTGGATTCAAATGCCTATAGCATGGGCTACGTACCTCCAAACGACGCGTCGTCCATGGCGATGTGATCCTTGGATCGAGACGGTCGTTTCGGTATATCGCACTCAAGGTTTCGTAATACTTTGAGTTCAGCCAGGTTGGTTCGTACACGAAACCAACCGGGCCCTCGGAGCGGAAACACTCATATCTTGAGCTACGGACGTCCGAATGACATGCCGTCAGCTTTGTTGAGTTCCTCTTGGTGAGACAGATCTTTTGGCATACTCCGCCCGAGGATTGGACGCTGGTGGAGTACGGTCGGGTTGGTTTTGCCTTAAAAACCAACCGGGCCCCTGGAACGAAAAACCTAATAACACTCAGACAGGGCCTCCGATTGACGCGCCGTCTGTTGCATTGAGTTCCTGTTGACGATACGGAACTTTTGGCATCCTCTGCCCGAGATTTGGATGCAGATGGATAGTGGCCGGGTTGGATCGCACCGGAATCCAACCGAGCCCCTGGAACGGAAAAGTTGTTACCTTTCTGACAGAACGTCCGTTTGTCGAACCGTCAGCAGCGTTGGTGATCTCGTTGAGAAACGGTCCCTATGAGTATACCCTATGAGAGTTCGGGGTATAGTTGAGATATGTCCGGGTTTGGTTCGTTCACGAAACCAACCGGGCCACTAGGACAAAAAGGCTAATAACTCACAGACCGGGCGTCCGATTGACGCACCGTCTATTGCGTTGAGACCCCTATGACGAGGCGGTACTTTGAGATACGTCTTCGTGGGACTTTGATATATTTGGAGTATCGACTTGTAGCTCGTGGAGCGGACCCTCCCGGAGACGAGCGTACGGAGTACGGAAACCGAGTAGCCGGCAGAGACCTGAAGACTGCTTGTCCGATTCGATTCGGAGTGACTTACGTAGCCCAGTGGGGAGCACTACTTTGTGAGGTGGCAGGCCCATAGCGGAGGAGCACTAATATGTGAGGTGGCAGACCCGCGGTACTCGACAGGAGGAATACCTCTGTTGGCTATGAGGGGGGAGCACTACTGTGTTGGGTGGCAGAACTCGGCGGGAAGCACTACTGTGTGAGGTGGAAGGCCCGCGGTACTCAACAGGAGGAGTACCTCAGCAGTCTTAGGTTAGCGAGCAATACCTCGGAGTCATGACTGGACATTGTACACTCCAGAGACGAAGCTCTTTAACAGTTACATTTTCGATAATGAAAATCCTGGTTTGAGCTAAGACTTTTGACCTTTGTGTTTCCTCATGATTGAGATGGGTCACTTGATAACATAGGTATATGTATGGGCATATACCTGGGTAGTGGTTATCCGTTTATTTCACCATCCTTGTGTTTCCTCATGATTGAGAAGGGTTACTTGATAACATAGATATATGTATGGTCATATATCTATGTAGAGGTTATCTGTTGAGAACTTCTTGTTGTTATCCTTGTTGGTTTTAGTGAGACCTTGAGGGTCTCGGGGTCCCTACTAAGTATCGTTATACTCACCCATGCACGGGCTATGCCCACACAACATTGTGCTGATTGCAGATGACAAACAGTGTTAATCATGGTTGAGGCTTGCGGAGCAGGATGGTACCTGGAGGTGGACCACTGGGCGGGATGTGCTCGGAGCGGACGATGAGACCCGAGGAGCAGTGGCGCTATCTGTACCCACCTTTCAGGTGGGATTTCCAGTGGACAGCTCGGTGTAGCGGCTTTTACTTTACAGTTGATGTTACCCCTTTCGAGTTGTACTTTACTTTCAGTTTGGGTTTGTATTCTGGCCCATTTAATTTTCCGCACTTCAGTTGTACTCTGTTTTTACTTAGTGTTTACTTTTCCACTTGCTTACTCTGTGGTGCTTGTTTACTTTACAAAGGCAATGCCTTCCATTTTTTTCGGGAATTTACGCCTTGGTGCTAGTCGCCAGCCCCTGACCTATCGAATGCGGGCTTGGGGTAGTCACGGCACAGGCCCCGAGGATGGGTCATGGCAAATTGGTATAAAAGGAGTTCGGTTCTACCGTAGAACATATAACTCTGATGTTTCTTTCTATGAAGTAATAGTGTTAAGAGTATCGAGTGTGGTTTTCAGTTCAGGGAGTCCAGTCTTGGTGCGGGCGGCCGACGTATCCATACACCAGGACCCTGACAACTGATTTCCGACATCATGCACGAAAACACTGATTGCGTGTGTGTTTTCCAGAAGTATTATTTAATGTCATCTCAAACAAGGTCAGCTCACCAGGTATAATCTTTTGACCGTGCCATGTTGTTTCTTTCAGGATGCCTCCCCATGGACGACCTTCTAGAGGTTCGAGAGTGGTGCGTACTGACAGCCCGCCGAGCGACGAGGCCTCAGTACAGGGCCCTATCCTAGTTGAGGCACCAACGGAGGCACCAGCGGTACTACTACCCGTTGGGCCACTGATGACACCAGCCCCAGCAGCAGAGGATGCATGTCGTTTGAGCGCACTGCATGTGTTCCATCTCCAGAGGCCACCCAGGTTTCAGGGAGGGACGGACCCGCAGGCAGCTGAGGATTGGCTAGAGGCTTTGGTGAGAGTATTCAGGCTAGTGGGGACGCCGACAGATTTCATGATGATCCTTGCTGCCAGCCTTCTTCAGGAAGCAGCAGGCAGATGGTGGAGCCTGATGCTCCAGATGCATGACGAGGCGACACTTCTATAGGCAGACTTCGAGAGCCTGTTCCGGGCAGAGTTTGTACCAGCCACCCTTCGAGCAGTGCGTATACAGGAGCTACTTCAGCTACGGCAGGGCATCATGTCAGTGGCGTAGTACTTAGCGAGATTCACATACCTCTCGCGCTACTCCACAGATATGGTACGGGACCCGTTCTTCAGGGCCCGAACCTTCGAGCAGGGGCTCAGGCGGGATACCAGAGCTTCGGTTGTATCGCACAACATTCCGACGCAGACAGGAGTGTTGGAGCGAGCCCTCTTAGTGGAGAGTTTCCTTGCTGAGCAGTCTCCAGCAGCACGACCCACCACTAGCCGGCATGCGGCGGAGTCTTCTGTAGCGGGCATTAGAAAAATGACGCAGGGGTCCAAGAGGACCAGACCTACAGGTGGTCGACCGCGTGACTCATGGTCGGTAGTGCGGGGCACTAAGGGAAGTGATAGAGCCAGACCTCCCATGAGGTGTTACTCCTGTGACGGAATTGGTCACATAGCACGTGACTGTCCGACCGGCCATGTAGATGACCAGCAGTTAAATGAAGATCCTCCGAGGCAGAGGCATAGGTTCGATCAGGGCGGCC
This sequence comes from Viscum album, assembly GCA_963277665.1. Lineage (NCBI taxonomy): Eukaryota > Viridiplantae > Streptophyta > Magnoliopsida > Santalales > Viscaceae > Viscum > Viscum album. Next base: position 647,952,767 of record OY728126.1, on the reverse strand, counting down.
ATGGCAGAGGAGCTGGCCGGGCAGCTGGAGGTGGACAACGCTTCGAGGTGTTGCCACCACCACCACTAGGAGGTCCGCCCCGACCGCAGGGAGTTGGTGGACATGCGAGAGCTCAGCTTCAGGCAGCTGAGGCCTTTGATCATGGATCTCTTTGAGAAGATGGACAGGAGCGGAACTAGTAGATATGTCCTTATTACTTCTAGTTCTTTGTTGCTATTGTGTAGCATCATTGTATTATGAGCTGCAATAATAAAAGATGCTTACCTTTGTGATGTTTCCAGTTCAGTCCTCTTTTGTGTTGTTACTAAGAGGTTCCAGTTAAGACTGTTGACTTGACCCTCACTTTAGAGTTTTCTATTGATGGAGACCTAGTGACCGCACACTGATGCCGACAGTGTGACTCGACCCTTGGAGGCGAGAGTGATAGTTGTATCACATGGTAGTTATGTCGATGCATTACGACGTCATCCATGGCATGAATGCATCATTCATGTCAGGATTGACTATATTAGGCAACGAATGTGGTTCATCTAGGGGATGAGACCGGATTTCTCTTTTTCAGCAAAGAAGAAATCATAGCAGCTCTTGTGAGACTAGAGAAGGTCCAAGTCATCCAAGAGCGGATGAGGACGGCAAAGGGCTAACAGAAGCCTTTTGCGGACAGTACTTGGAGGCCTCTAGTGTTCGAGGATGACCATCACATCCTTATACGAGTCTCACCTCGACGAGGTTTTCAGAGATGTGGCCAGGGAGGCAAGTTATCTCCGAGGTTCAATGGACCTTTCTAGGTCCTCAACTGGGTAGGCGAGGTGGTTTACCACTTGACCCATCCACTTCAGTTTCAATAGGTGCACGACATTTTCCACGTATCTCAACTGAGGATATACGTGCTCGACCCTCTGCATATCATCGACCATGTGGAGCTGGATGATGGTGATGGGGTGTCTTTCACGAAGGTTCCAGTGGGGATCGAGGATCGAAATGAGTGGATCCTACGAGGACGATCGATTCCTCGGGTGAGCTTTCGTTGACAGTATGGGAACCTCCAGGTAAGCACATGGGAGCAGAAGGCTCAGATGCGTGCTCAGTACCGCCTTTGTTTCCCTATGTTTGGGGAGAAGTTTTACCGGGACGTAATGCCCTGTAGTGGGAGTAATGTAATGACCCATAAAATTCAATGGAAGTTTTTTCTTAATTTTATTTGAAATTTTACAATAACGTGGTTTTTGACGGCACCTGATTCCGAGGCCCGGTGTTCCCGGAATCAATTTCCGAAGTTGGGATTAGGTACGTTCAGTGAATGAATGAGCGAGTTTTTCTAAATTTTGAACCGGTGCCCGGAATCGAATTCTGAGGGAACCGATGAACTCGCAGCGCCGATATTCTCTTAAGGAGACCTTTTCCGACGTTGCGTTTTATGCCAAATGAAAGTTAGTTTTGGGGAAAATTTGAAGAAGTTAAATAAATTGTGAACACAATTTTTTTTTAAACCATGTTGGTTATGTCCTCCCAAAGGGAGTTAGGGGTGGGACCCACATGTACTTAACCTCCCTTGAGAGGATTAAGTGTGGTGGGGCCCACACGAACCCTAACTCTTCAACTCCCCTTTAAACACCCAATAAATCCTCCTCTATTTAATTTTTGACAACATGGGTTATTAATTGACGAGAGTTATCTTAATTTCAAACTTTTGAAATTCTTTCCAACACTTTGCATTTAATTAATTAAACCATCTTTATTAATTATTTTGAGTGTTCGATTTCTTTTGAAATCATTTTGCCAACATTAAAATGAGAGATTCTATTCTTCTCTTTGGGTTGGCATAAACTTTGTGGGGAGAACTAAGGAGAGGAGAAGAACTTTTGGAAGACCTTCAACCTCTCGAAGAAGAACGTTCCACGTCTCCGAAGAACGTGAAGCAACACCTTCTACCTTCTTCAACCAGACCAAGGAAGGGAAGCACCGCTGCCCAAAAAGTATTCTGAGAGTGTCGACTCGACTCGACTCGACTTCACCGAGCGCTTCTTCCACCAACGTCAACGGAATCGACGTTCGATTCCCGCGACGCCCGACCTCCGCGACGCTTGTCTTCCGCGGCTTGTTGACGTGCTCCGCACTTGAAACCGAGGTAGTGGTTTAATGTTATTTGATTCCGTTCTTGATTCTGGCATGTCGAATCTTGTGGTTTTCGACTTTTTATTATCGAATAATGAGAGGGGGCCAGACAGCACAAACACGGCTGACCCTCCTCCTTATTTCATAATTGTTTTCTTTGTGGTTGGTACGAAGGAGCGTGGTGCCGTCGCACCATGCGGTTCATGCGGAACATACATGCGACACCGTCGCACCGCGCCGTGGAAAGAGATTCAAGAACGCGACGCCGTCGCGTCGCGTCGAAGAAAGTCGAAGAAACCGCGGGCAGAGTGCGGCCGCGGCGGAAGGGCGCGACGCCGTCCCGCCGCGCCGAACGACAAGGGTTACGGCCGGTTCCGGTCCGCGGCGGAGCAAGATGACCGGCGCCCGGCACCGGGCCGCCGGTGTCGGCGAAGGAAGGACCAGCCGTCGTCGGTCCTTACTGGCAGAACCGGCCGGCCAGTGCGGGCCGGCCGGGCAGTGGAGACCGGGGGAAATAATTCCCCCGGTCGGGTCTTCAAGCGGCCCCAAATTAAGGGGCTGCAGTTTCAGAAAAGGGGGGAAGGCGCCCCCCCCCCCCCCCCCCCCCCCCCGTTCTCAAGCGGCTCTGCCGAAGGCCGAGCTGGCAGCGCGCCTAGCGTGCTGCCTTGCGCCGAACCGGCGCGCCGGGCTGGTCCGCAAGGCCAGGCCGGGCCGGGACGTGCCGGGCCGGGTCGACCCTGTCCGGGGCGGGTCGACCCGGTTCGGGCCAACCGGGGGGTCTCGGACCGGGACGGCCTGGGCCCGAAACCCCCGTTACCGAGCGGTTTGGATTCAAATGCCCATAGCTCGGGCTACGGACCTCCAAAAGACGCACCGTCAGTGGCGATGCGATCCTTGTATCGAGACGGTCGTTTCAGTATATCGCACTCAAGGTTTCGGAATACTTTGAGTTCATCCACGTCAGTTCGTATACGAAACCAACCAGGCCCTCGGAGCGGAAACACTCATATCTTGAGCTACGAACGTCCAAATGACGTCCCGTCAGTTTTGTTGAGTTCCTCTTGGTGAGACGGATCTTTTGGCATAATCCTCCCGAGGTTTGGACGCAGGTGGAGTACGGTCGGGTTGGTTTTGCCTTAAAAACCAACCGGGCCCCTGGAACGAAAAAGCCAATAACACTCAGACTGGGCGTCCGATTGACGCATCGTCTGTTGCGTTGAGTTCATGTTGACGATACGGAACTTTTGGCATCCTCCGCCCGAGATTTGGATGCAGATGGATAGTGGCCGGGTTGGATCGCACTGAAATCCAACTGGGCCCCTGGAATGGAAAAGTTGATACCTTTCTGACAGAACGTCTGTTTGACGAACCATCAGCGGCATTGGTGATCTCGTTGAGAAATGGTCCCTATGAGTATACCCTATGAGAGTTCGGGGTACAGTTGAGATACGGCCGGGTTTGGTTCGCTCACGAAACCAACCGTGCCCCTGGGACGAAAAGGAAAATAACTCATAGACCGAGCGTCCGATTGACGCGCCGTCTGTTGCGTTGAGACCCCTATGACGAGACAGTCCATTGAGATACTTCTTCGTGGGGCTTTGAGATACTTGGAGTATCGACTTGTAGCTCGTGGAGCAGACCCTCCTGGAGACTAGCGTACAGAGTACGGAAACCGAGTAGCCGGCAGAGACCTGAAGACTGCTTGTCTGATTCGATTCGGAGTGACTTACATAGCCCAGTGGGGAGAACTACATTGTGAGGTGGCAGACCCATAGTGGAGGAGCACTACTATGTGAGGTGGAAGACCCGCGGTACTCGATAGGAGGAGTACCTCTGTTGGCTATGAGGGGGGAGCACTACTGTGTTGGGTGGCAGACCCTAGCGGGAAGCACTACTGTGTGAGGTGGCAGGCCCGTGGTACTAGATAAGAGGAGTACCTCAGCAGTCTTATGTTAGCGAGCAGTACCTCGGAGTTGTGACAGGACACTGTACACTCCAGAGATGAAGCTCTTCAGCAGTTACAGTTTCGATAATGAAAATCCTGGTTTCAGCTGAGTCTTTTGACCTTTGTGTTTCCTCATGATTGAGATGGGTCACTTGATAACTTAGGTATATGAATGGGCATATACCTGGGTAGTGGTTATCCGTTGATTTCACAATCCCTGTGTTTCCTCATGACTGAGAAGGGTTACTTGATAACTTAGGTATATGTATGGGAATATATCTAAGTAGAGGTCATCTGTTGAGAACTTTCTGTGGTTATCGTTGTTGGTTTTAGTGAGACCTTGAGGGTATCGGGGTCCCTATGGAGTATCGTTATACTCACCCCTGCACGGGCTATGCCCGCACAACGTTGTGTTGGTTGCAGACGACAGACAGTGTTGACCATGGTTGAGGCTTGCAGAGCAAGACGGTACCTGGAGGAGGACCACTGGGCGGGACGTGCTCGGAGCGGACGGCGAGACCCGAGGAGCAGTGGAGCTATCTATACCCACCTTTCAGGTGGGATTTCCAGTGGACATCTCAGTGTAGCGTATTTTACGTTATAGTTGCTGTTTTCCCTTTTGAGTTGTGCTTTACTTTCAGTTTGGGTTTGTATTCTGGCCCATTTACTTTTCCGCACTTCAGTTGTACTCTGTTTTTACTTAGTGTTTACATTTCTGCTTGCTTACTCTGTGGTGCTTGTTTACATTACAAAGGCAATGCCTTCCATTTTTTTCGGGAATTTACGCCATCGTGCTAGTCGCCAGCCCCTGGCCTATGGAAGGCGGGCTTGGGGTAGTCACGACACGGGCCCCGAGGACGGGTCGTGACAATAATTTATGATGATGCTAAATAATTTTAAATTAAAATTATAATATTATCACAGTAATAAATTCTATGAACTATAATGGATTACTATATTTTGAGAAGACAAACATAATGAACTAATTTCAAAAATTATCTTAAATATCCCCCAAAATTTTCATATTACATAGTATGCCTCTTATACATTCCATTCAGAAAACCATTATTTATGTCCTATGAAAATGAAGATTAAAAAATTGTTAGCTTGGATTCACAGTAAGGATAAAAAAGGGAGTTATTTATATATATTATAAAAAGTTATTTAAGAAAAAAGGTCAAAGGTAATGATAATAATGTAACAATTTATACACAATATGTCATAGACCATAACATTTAAATCATTTGATAAGTTTTTGTCAAAAAATGAAATTATTCATAAAAGTAGAGAATCGTAAACAACATATTTTGATCCATGATTGAATATCTAAGCCTACGACATTAGTTGTTGGAATACACAATAGAATAGAAATGTATTTCCTTATTCATGGTAAAAAATGTGATTATCATAATATATAGAGTCCCAAATTGGATGAGCCTCACAACCAACTACCTCAAAGGGCATAGATATAGTACCATATCAGATTTCATTCACTCCATATTCTATTCTATAATATCTCATCAGATATTATGATTCTACATATAAATTATAAAAATAACTCATTACTATTCCACATATAATATAATTATAAAAATAAACAATTGTTCCAAATGATCATTAAAACAATCATCATTTCATCATAATGTAATGAACATGGCTTTAAATATTACAAAAAGAACATATTTACCATAATCCACCCCTTAGAATAAATATTATGGTATATATAGGGAACCCCACATATATAATGTAGGATTACTTGAATTATGTTGACATTAATAAAAAATATTTTTATTCTAACATTGGTCGTATATTCTGAAAATATACCAATGTTTTATTTACTAAATTTGAATGTTTTTAAAAAACTCAGATAAATGGGAATATGTATTTGATTATTAAAAAATATATTCATTTAATGTAATATTCTTAAAAAATAATGTTTATGATGGATTGAAACCAAATTTACACTATAAATATAAAAATGATTTTATTCGCACAATTGTAAAAAAATTACTTGTATTAAAAAATTATAAATTTTATTAATCATTAATATGAAAATAATGTCTTATATAGTTTAAGATAAATTAAAAATCATTGTTTTATATTAAATAACATATATAAAAAATTTTAATGATTATTTATATGAAATAAATGGTTTATTGATAAAAATTAAAAAATAAGCTTCGTTTATTGAAATTATAAAATTTGTGTTTATATTAGTTTCAATGAATGTCAAAAATAACACTAGAAAAAACCATGAATAAATAAATAATAATAAAAAATTTGTTTCACTTGAGAAATAAAACCAATTTATTTAATGGGCATTAAAACACAAAAATGGAAATAAAGATGGATATTTTAACATAAACTCCTACCTAATATCTGGATGTCATACGTATCTTCAAAAAACACTTTTTTAATAATAATATAATTATGATACATATATACTAGAAATAATTTCATTATTATATGACAAAAAATAATTATTTTATTAATTATAATAAACATTTATTAGCAATTTTCCATTAAAATGGTTTGTTTGTGGATACATTTTTTCCCATGGATGTTGTGGTTTGGTAATTGTGTCCTTATTTCTATTGTAATGGTTCTAGAATCTCAATCGTTTTATATATATCATAGATATTATTAAAATAATTATTTAAAACTGTCATTTTATTTGGGTCAAAAGAAATTATTTACACCACTTTATAGAGGTGGTAGTCTATACGTAGGCATACATCATTCTACACAATATTTATGAAATGAAATAATGAATAAAAAATAATAATTTATATTTCAAGATACATAATTAGAAAACTAATATCATTTAAATTCACTAAATATATATATATATATATAAATATATACTTGATAATTAGTTATGAATAATGAATTAAATTTCTTCAAAGAGCTGGTTGTCTACACGTACACATAAACGACACCATCATTTTTTCAACTACACATAATGGAGATATAATATTGTTGTACCGTTAAAATAATGATAATTTTGGAAATTTAAAGATACTACTACAGTTATATTAATAATATAATTGAATATTTCTATGAGTTATAAGTTTAATGAATCTTGATAAATGTTAGTAAAAAAAGATTATTTTTATCTGGACAATCCATTTTGAAAAACTCCTCAAGGCGTCATAAGAGTATATTTAGGGACTATTAGAGACTCTAGGTCAAGTATATGTTGTTTTTAATGTTACTGGGTTATATTATTGTAATTATATGGATCTAAAATTGTTTGGATAAGTGATAATATTTGGTTACCTTTTATATGTTAGTGGCGTGGAACCCATATATATAACAGTATAATTAAGAAATTATAAAGTAATTTTCCTGAGAAATTGCAACCAAATGGAAAATAATCTCAACTATAGGATAAATTGATGTCTAAATATAAAAATAAAAATTATTTAATTAATTTTTAGTAATATTCTAGTCATTGTCTTTTTTGACCGCTTCATCGTCTCTTTCAACCATTAACATGGTGATAATATTTTTACAATGGTAATTGTTCATTATGAATAATAATTAAATTCATTCTGTTAAATAATATTTATTATTATTTTTATAAATATTTAATCCAATTCATAACATTAAATTCATTGAGGTGGTGGAATTTAATTCTAACACTGATGCATAAAATGGTTACATCCAATTTTTAGGAAAAAAAGAATATTAAAAATTAAAAATGATTTTACTCCCATTACTATTTATAAAATAAAAATTACATGAATTATAAAATATTTTATATAATATAATATCTAATTATAAAATTAAAATCATTTAATTAAATTTAATTATTTAATTTTTAATGATAAAATACATTTCATGTATATTAATAATTTACTAAAAAGAAAAAAAGATTATTTATTTGTAGATGATTTTATATTTAATTTATAATAATTTATCATAAATTTATGAATTATTAATAACTTTTTATTATGTATAGGTATAATTATTCATTATTATTAACACTCATTATAAGAGAAATTATATTTTTGAAAAATACATATATAAATAATACAATGCATGTAAACCAAATACTTCTCTTTTTCAAGAAATTATTAGAATACCAATTCCGTTAATCCAATAACCATTTCAAACATGAAATTATGAGAACATATTATATATTATATTATTTTCTTCATTATATTTTGTTGATATTTTTTAAAAAAAATGATTAATTTCTATTAAAATTACATAATACAAAAAAAGGTTCAAACAATGTATTTAGAAATAATAGTATTATTTAAGTGAGATTAACCCATTTTATAAGGATATAATATTTAACAATTTAACTTAAATATTTTTATATTTATTCGATTTCATATATTAATATATAATAATTCACATAATTTAGGATTTTCAGTTATCATGATCTTTCAAATGCATTGAATTTATTTTAAAGGAAAATAGATTCTAAATTCCCGAGGTGTTACATTGAGCCCTAAATTAATTCATTTCACCTACAAAAAAACAATACTCTAATAAAAAAAATTGGATATAACAGTATCATTTGAATAATATGATCTACCATGGATTTGTCAATGCTATGTTTTCTCCATAAGATATTGACTAGTTTGGTTGTTTTATATTAAAAAACATTATCTCATAAATCCATAATATCTAATTATTATTCCTTATAAGAATTTCTATCTTTCTATAGTTGATGCTAATAGATTATTATTTGGGAAGGATCATGTATTTACCTCCTCCAAAGGGACTTATGTAATATATATAATACATTACATTGTTTCAAAGAAGGTATTATGTGATAATCTACCAACCTAATATAGTCCAGAATCTCATTTTAACTATTTTATCAATTCCCCCTTCGGTAAAAACCACATAAACTTCTTCCATGTAGATATTAGACTGAATTTATTATCACTATCATTAAACACTATATCCCTCTATTGATTGTCGGTAAAACATTTATATCCACTATGGGGGTTGATTGGATCCAAAAATCTTTATAATTTCCTCTTAATTGTTATAAATTAATAGATTTAATTATTTAACTTCCCAAAGTATGTTTCATTCATTCCATTTTTTCAATTTATGTTTTCATAAGGATCCATCTTAATTTACGAATTTATTTTTTATAGGGGTGTTTAATTATATGACGTTTTTGATCCCAACAACCAATAAAATAACAAAATAACTCCCTCAACATATATTTTTTGTTTTTAACGTTCCTATAAGATTTGTCAAATGTGTTTGGATGAAATACATTGTTAAATTTTATGTATATATTTACCTGTGGGTGAAAACATTTCTAGAACACAAATATAAACATTGTATATTGGTTATATAATATAGATTTGGACTTCATACAACCTTAAAACAAAAAATTTATTTATCAATAGATGTTTCTAAATCCTGAAATTGTCCCAGATCAAAATTAAATCTCATTCATCATAAGGTGGTCACCTACATCATGAAGGGCATTACTAAATATAAACACCTTGGGGAGTCCTGCAAAAAATCACTATAATGTTTTTTTCATTTGAAAAAAATATAAAAATTGTTTCATTATCTACTTATACATAATAATATAAAATTAAAATTACAGACATTCTAATTGTAAAAAAAATTTGTATTATAAATCTAATTTCATTGATAGATTTCATTACTATTACAATTGAAATTAATCAAAGCAATATATAATATTAAAATATTATTATTTTAATTTTTATAATTATCTCCAGGATACTGGATTGGTTTTAATTAATAGGAATATCTGAATTATAAAGATTTACATTTCACGTATGTATAATGATGTTTGTCTATTTTTAATTGGATTTAAATTTAAATAAAATCATTTTATTGAAAAAGGAATCATTTTATAAATACAATTCTATGTGGTTAAATTAATATTGTTTTAGTAAATTAGTTATTATCAATAGAGAAATAATTTTAAATAAATTGGTAAATAATATATAATATTAAATATTATAACTTTCATTTAATTGTTTTCTCAATCCAAGGATTGAAGGAAAAATCACTTTTATGCTCGAAAATGCTTTCTTAAATGGTTTAGTTTCATTATAACTCTCTTTTTAAATTGAAAATTTTCCATTTATATGAATAGATTATATTTAATTATATTATATATTTTTAATAATAATAAATAATATCATTCTATATGGTAAAACTTATTTTTCCCATATTTAATATTGAAATGGCTCAAAAAGTGTTAAAATAGTTATTTTTAAAACGATGTTAATAGGGATGATGAAAGTTAAAAAAATTAATATATCACATAAAATATACTATAATTTAATTTTATGATGTGATTTTATCCATATTATTCCATTACTATACATTTACCATTTTGGAGCCTCTATAATTTATTATGTCATTAACATATTTTAATATTTTGAAACATTAAAATTATATCATCTCAATCCATTAATAATATAATATCCATCCTTTATTCCCAACACACAATGATCCATCTGTATCAGTTAATAGAAACCCCAATCATTTTCTTCATCTATCTGCATTTACTATATGTCCATTTTTATATAAAAAATAGAATTTCAATGTATATGGTTTTAGGGGAAGTTGGTTTCTCAATAATGATGATCAACTCATAACCAGGTACATTAAAATTTATTTCATCATCCACCACAGATAAACATATTTTGTCCATAATTAAATTATTAATATAATATATAATATATTTTTTTATTTTTTTATAATGATGGACTAACCATTTCACTAATTGTTGATCAAATGGGTAATAAACATATCGCTCATGTCTATGTGTGGACTACAACTTGTACATACTGATATGATTCATTTCCCATCAACCTAATTCATAGTATGTTAATTTAATTTCAATAATGATTCTATAGAACATATATGATATTATTAATATTAAATAATTATAATATATTATCTACCTTATTTGGATGGTGATAACACAGCTCGTGTGTAACTGTGGACTACCACATCCAAAGAGAGATGTGATTAGTTTTTCATGTTCCCTTTACCAGTGAATAAAAAATTTATATATTTAAATTATTTACACATATTTAATTATATATAAATTATCATTTATATTTTACTTATAATTTATATTTCATTCATTTAATCTTATGAAAATTTAAAACATCACACATGAATATGTATGAATTGTTATCTCCAAGAAATTATCTGAATCATTGTTCACAAGAAATTTTTATGAAAGATTTAATATAATATATACTGAATAATATTAAACAGACATCTTGATTTAGATTATTTGTGTTATTAAATCATGACCACAGATCACGTATCTGAATCACTAAATAGAAATAGTCATTGAAATTGAACAACTCTTCACCTGAATAATAATTTTAATTATTATATTATTCATTTATAATTTTTAAATATTATTGACCAATAAATTTTAATTTTTATATGAACATGGTTCTTTAATATATTTATAACAATTATATAAATATTCCATAATCAATTTCACATGTATAAAGGAATATAGTTCTTGAAGTAATGGTTTCTCTTACAATCTCATTCATTTTCATGTTTTACCGTGACAAATTTATGTTGAGGGATATTATTTGAATTGTATAATTTAAAACCAACATTTTTTATTATAATAATTTTTTAACTATTATTTTTATATAATATTTCAATATTACTCGGTTTGGTGTATTAAATTATTAAGAAAAGTTTTCTAATGAAAAGGGAACCTTCATTCTACATTAGAATACAAAATGTTCATTCCACACCCATACTCATGGAAATTATTTTATGAAGTTATTAAACAAATATGTAATGTTCTAAATTTCCCATTTTCACTATAGTTTAATTATTTTATTTTTATTAAAATATGAATAATTCTAATGGTTTTTTGAAATTGTCGTTTTGGTCTTTTTAAACAAGTGATAATGTAATGTTTAATTTTAATGTTTATGGAATGAATATATTATAAATCTGTATTTACAATTATTTTTAAATCATATTCACATGGTTCCATATATATTTTCAAGGAAAATGATTTCTCAAAATTAATGTAATTTTTAGTTTATATTTTATCAAAATAAAATGAAATGTTTTGAATGTATTCAAATAATGGTTTAAATGATCATTTAATGGAATTTTTTGTATTTTTCATAGAAAAATAATGATATTTAGGCTTTAATGGGGATAGGTATTTATGACACATTCAAATTTATAACTCTATATGTATTAGGATAAAAATGATTTAATTATGACTCTATAATTCCTTTTTCTTTTTCATTGATAAATTATAGAATGATGAAACATTTATGAATCTTTATTCATTTATATGGGTTATATTACGATTAAATGATGAAATGAATATAGAACATATATGTTTACCATATTATATGATATAATGACATGGTGAGTGTTTTATACTGATTTGTAACACATATTTATGGTTTTAATTATGTCATGGGATGAAGCATAAATATATATATCTCCAAAGAATTGGGTAATAATGATGAAATTTATATTCTACAATGAGAAAATATATTTCATAAAATCATGAGAGATAATTAATTTCACTATATTTATGTTACTGATAAGATAATATTAGAAATTTCCATATATGAATTTTCATCAGTGGAATATCCAGGCATTGATGGACATGATGTTTACCTTTACCAAGAAATTTATTTTTAATGACTCTGTGTTTTCCAAAATCTTGTTTCTTATTTTTTATGATATCATAAAACATGAAATATTATGATTATTACAAAAAATTTTGAATTATGTATTATGTTATGAAAATAAATTATTCTATGATTTATTATTAAATTATAATTGTGTGATTTGTTTTTTTTAATATTAGTATTGATCTTATTCTAATATGCTTATGCTTAAATTATTCTAACTTATGAGCATTGATTGATATCTATTATGTTTTTGAGTACTATGAATCTAAAATCTCTATTTTTTTACTTTTCCAAGGTTATGATTAATGGTTCTACTTATGTTTTTTATATAATGTTTTCTATGTGGGGTGAGAATTGTGGTTGATATTGAATACCATTTATGAAAGAAGATGATTATATATCTATTCATCAAATAATATAAACCATTGCTATGTTGGGAAGTTTATTGTTATGATATGTTTGATATATTCAACAAAAATGATGTTATATAATTTAATAGAATAATTTAGTCACCTAATTTTGAATTAGAGGAAGAAATTTTATTTTTGGAAATTAGAATAAGTTAACCTTGATAAAATCTAAAGGGTTAAATCAAATTATAGAATAACAGAATAAAATATTATTAAATTAATGATTTTTAGAATTTAATTTTTTTTGGCAATACCATTATGGATATGAAGAAAGTTCCTTTGGTTTTATCATAGATGAACTAATGAGTAAAAAATAAAAGGGGGGTTTAATATTAACTATAACTTCCTCTGTTCAAGATGAGATGACCAAAATCAAAACACCTAATTGAACCATCTCGGGTTATATTCTTTGTTTAATTACAATGTTTTATAAACCATTATGATGGTTTTGAATCAAGATGTCCATGTATTACCTATTTTAAACCAATGGTTTCATATATTGAAAAAAAGTGTTAGGATTTAAAAATCATAAGATGGGTTTCTCATGATTACATGATTTATATCTCTACATGTTGTTTCTCAATCCTTAATTTTTTTAGTCATTGTATGTAACCATGAGGGATAATGTAAACTTTAATTGTGAAGGTAAATGGAATGAACTTCCTTATGACCAACAAAATAAAAAAAGGATGTTTTATAAAATATTAATTTTATACTCAACAAACTATCTCAAGATACAAGGGGTAATATGAATCATGTAGTTATTTGAATGGAAAAAAGGAAATAGTAAATAATTATGGAGTCTTCTATTTAGAAATATAATTATTAAATTTGTGCTACATATGTAACACCACTTACTGATAAATGGATCATAACAACATAAATGGTGTTATCTATTTTCTAGTGTTTGAGATACCATAACATTTTCCTATAAGTGTATTCTATGGTAGGAAATGATTATTAATAGTGGAATCTTATAAAGAATAAGATGTAAGAGGAGGAAATTGAATTTATAACATTGGATTATTTTAATATATTATTTGATAGTATGTATTTTACATAGCCTATACACCCAAAATTTTATTGTTAATTATGAAAATTAAAGTAGAAATATGGGGAATATAATGTTACCTGTAATGAAAATTTCATTAAAAATGGGATGTATGCTTCCAATTCTAACAGAAATCATAAAAATATTGTTTATAAATCTCTAACGGGTTGTTAAAAACTATCTAAAAATAATTTAATATAATATAATTTTTTATATATGAATAAATATTTAGATTTTCAATCAATAAATAAATAGTATTTGGAGACTGTCAATGTTTTAATAGTTTAAGGGGAAAAGTGAATGGTGTAATTGTGAGAATAATTTAATAAAAATTTATAGTGAAAAAAAAATTAATGTTCATTACTATTATTTTTGTACAATGAGTAATTGCTTAATCATCCTTAAGTGGTATGATGAAAATTTATAAGAGGAAAATAATTCTATCAAGGAAAAAATATGAATTGATGTGAAGAGGAATTTCAAAAAACATTATAGTGAAAAATAAAAATAGAATGTGTCACCCTAAATAGAATTATATAATTATAATGTGTAAATTCATAATCCAATATAATTCATACATCTAAGCATTAATTATGATAACTATTATCATCGATCTCTTAATAAAATATAGAATAGGAATGATAATAGGATCAGAAATTCTATATTGGGGCATGAGAATGTAGTATTGAATGGTACACTAACATACATCTTTTAAATAAATATGTTTTATTTTATTGTGGATATAACCACTCTTTTATATTTTTTTGTAATCACTTCACAACCTCAAAAATTGGATGACTGTGTTTAAAAATAATAATAATTGTATAATAATGGTGTATCCGTCCTATAGATCATCCATAATAGATTTTCATTTGAATATATATCCTGAAAATATTTTGATTCCCCTTCTGTTTGAATTTACCTTTATTTTTGGAATGGATTGGATATTACTATATAGATCCGATAACAATTTTTGTGGACGGTACATCCGTTTTTATTTTCTAAATCATCCACTAACAATATTTCATTATGAGGATGAATACGAAATTCCAATGGAAGTTATATTCGATTGATTGGTATTAATAAATATTCATATGTAATATTTATCTCAAATTGTTTTGAATAAACATATTATTTATTATATACATATTTTTTAAGGTAATTATTATATATTTCCTAAATATATCCATATTATTACCTTAATATATAATGTAATATTTTAAATTGAAATCATTCTTGTGGTTTTACTTATATCAATGAAAACATGTATAATGTCCCAAAGTGAGTTTCCTTAATTAAAGAAGAATATTTAAGATGTTATTGATGAGGGATTCATGAATGCAATTAAATAAAAATTGCATGAAATTAATTTGTTTTTTTGAAGAATTATTGATCAATGAATAATTTAATTGATTTATAAGAACATAATAATATCAAAATGAGGAAAAACATTCATCCAACCAATACTAATGTCTTATTTGATCAAACATGTGGATATCATTACTCTTCCATGATTGAACAATAATATGGACATCATATATTGAGATTCAAGAAAAATGATAACCCAAAACTACCTTCTGTTTGAGGTATGGTTCTTATGAATTTATAATTATCCCATTTTGGACTTACAAATTTTCATTATACATTCATGTATTTATATAATATGGAATATAATGATTACATAGATAATTTTTTTAATTTTATTTATAGAAAATATTATTATATACATGAAGATTAATTAATAGTAAGAAGAACAATTGAGTAATTAACAAATAATCCAAATGATGGAAAATCTATTGTAGTACCCCTAGTCTCTCGTATGTATCCATTACTTGATTATTTTCATGTTTTCAAAAGTTAATGGTGACGTACGGGAGGGTCAAGAGATCCTGGTTTGAATTTTGATTCAATGGGGATGGTGCACGAAAGTCGTACGGTTTGTCTAATCTGTGTGACCAAACGGTACATGGCTGTCTGGGGAGGCAGTGGCTTCCACACGGTCGGCACACAGATAAGGGAAACCGTGCGATGAGGCCATGCGAGAAGGATGGCCGAGGTAGTACCTAATGCATAGTTAGCACACAGTTTGTCAAACTGTGCGGACTAAACATGTGGGAACATAAATTAGATCCTTAAATTGTGGATCTAACTCGTTTTTGCCTCTAATTACTTCATTAATGCTCTTAAGCGGACATAACTTAGGATTACTCACCTTAAAAGGTTGGAAAACTTCTCCCAAGCATTCCGGAGGTGATCCGAAGGCTTCTCTTGGCGAATCGAAGTTGGATTCTTGAGGTATGTGATCGTTTTTAATCGGTTTCATAGATCTACTTAGATCTACTTCTCCTCTTAAATCAGTTTCATAGATCTAATCTTTTATGGGTAAATCTATGTGTGTGGATGCCAAATATGAAAAGATTTGGTCTTGGTTGTGTTAGGAGAAGATATCTAAGGAGGATTTTTGGAGAATTGCCTCGATTATGTTGGAGTTCGTCGTCCATTGGTTAGTTTCACCTAATTTTTTGATGTAGGTGGTTTTAATCTCGACTCCTATTGTTAGAATTTATTGTCTTAGTTTCAAATTGGTTATTTTAATGGAATTGATTTTGAAAATAATGGAATAAAAAATCTATAGAGATGATATATGGTTTCTATGAAATTGTGAAATCTATGTGAATAATCTGCAAACTGACTTGGCTATTTGAATTTAAAATGTTGATTTTAAATTATGAAATTGCTGAAATTGTAAATGGTTTGATGAGAAATGGGTTTTCAATAAAAAGGGTGTTTAATTGATTATTTTTGATGGATTTCTTTTTCAATAAAAAAGGCAGCTTTATTGAAATGGTTTGAAATGTTTGAACACACTTGTATTGGATCAAAAATTGTTTTCAATAAATGATGTTTTATTGAAAGGATGGTTTGTCATGATTTTTGGGAATGTGTGGTGTGTGTTCATATTTCATGTATGGGGCTTGGTTGAAATAGGACCTTGTGCTCAGTGCCAAACATTTAATGTCACGTGGTAACTATATGTACATGGCAAGGTTAAAATATGACCTTGTGTTCGGTGCCAAAGGTGTAATGGCACAAGGGACCAAATTACCTTCTGATAACATGGTAGATCAATGAGAAACCACTCAGGAGTATGGAACTGTCAAAACGAAACATGCATGGTTCATTTAACGAGTTCTGAAATTGTTCGGTATGCCAAAATAAGATGTTTATAAAATGGTTCAAAATCATGTTTGGTTATTTTTATAGAAAAATAACTTGTTGGAAAATTGATTTCACTTGAACTCTGATGCTTTTGAGTATGAATGGTTTTGGAAACATGTTTATATTTAGTTATAAACTTTTTCTGAGAAACTGTTTTATATAAACTATTTTTATATAAATGTGTCTAACTCTTCTATCTTAGTGTAATTAGTTGGGATGTCATTGGGGAAAACCTACTAGGTTTTATACTCACCTCTGCTTTGGCACATTGGTGCTTTTGCAGATTTGGTATTTTGGAACACAGTTAAAGGTAAAGCATCTTATTTCTAGTGGTTCGTGGCGAAGCTTGGGAGACGTGGTGGTTCTTGGAGCATAGAGCTCGGTGTGGAACCTTGGAGTGTGACTTGGTTTGTTTTGGGTCTTTGATTAGTCTTCCGCTGGGTACTCCGATATTGTTTTGGTTATGTATTGGTTTTGAACAGTGTAGTTCTCTTTTGGTAATGAATGAGTTGGTTGTTTCTTTATCTTGCATTATATTGTGGTTGTTAGGAATGTTTGGTTGGATTAATTATCAGAGGGAAAATCACCCCCACTTGCATTGAAACCCTTTGGCATTTACTGTGAGCCTTTTGTGCCTCGGGGATGTCGCTTAAGGCCTAGTAATGACTCGTTGAACTCTCAAGCCAACAGGAATCGGCGGGTCGTTACAAATGGTATAAGCTTGTTCAGTCCTTGCCAAACAAGTAGTCATCGATGTTCTTGGTATTGGAGTTGAAATTCCTTCTTGTATATTCCTTAGGATAAAATATTAGACAAGAGTAGGATTGTCATAACTTGAAAGGTATAACTTAAAAGGACGTAGTAACCCGCTTATACTAAACTTCAAGTCACTAGGGTGTTGGGTACATAAGTGTATTGCACACATTTCTAGAATGTTGAAAATCTCATTGTCATTGGTTTAGCCAATGAGATTATCATTACATGCATTGTAGAATAATTACATCCCACTATGATTTCATATCTCATTGTGGGGAATGTGTATGAATCTTGAGAAAGGTACCAGTTTTTAAAAATTACAGAAATTTTTTTCAACCGAAAGACATTGAAAACATGGTATCTGGTGTATTTTGGAAAGAAATTGATTTTCAAAAATTATGTTGAATGTTTTCGAAAATAGTTTAACATGGAAGAATGTTTTTTTGAGAAAAATGTTGTGATACTTGATGTGATTGAATTTGAAATTCTAAGACAACAGTTGCTAGAGAGTGAGATTGACGAAATTTGTTATTGGTTTAGAAAATGTCACCTGGTAGGCGTTGTCGAAACCATCCTGAAGAAGCTGCGGAGAACGTGGTAGTACATGAACCACGTGTGAACCAAGACCTAGTTCATATTATTGTCCAAGATTTTCATGCCGTGGAAACGGGTAACCGGAGGAATGATCCATGACATGTGGATCATACCATCCATTTCATGATGTAGAATCCATTGAACTTTCAGGGTGATGCTGAACTCGTGAAGACATAGGTGTGGCTAAGCAGGATGAATCATATATTCAATTTAATTGGCACACCAATAGAGCTTAAAGGAAAGATTCTGATGTATATGCTTGAGGATCTTGCACGTCAGTTGTAGGATTTAGTAGTGCAATCTAAATTTGATGAAGGCCTTACATGGTAGGATTTGAATAATTGTTTAACAAAAAATTATATCCTCACACGTTCATGATCTAGAAAATGACAAAATTCATCAGCTTTAAACATGAGAGCCTCTCTGTCAGAGGGTATGTGGATAAGTTCATGAATTTAGTCTGTTTTTCACCAGAGGATGCAGCAAGTTCTTCATTCAAGGCACACATATTCAAATCAGGGTTATGGAAAGAAATTCCATTGAAGATTGCAGTGCTCTATATAACGTATTATACAGAGATGGTGAACAGAGAGACTATAGTCGAACATGATAACTTAGGATCAATAAAGAAGGCATGATGATACCCACATGAATGGGTGGGAACACTAATTCTTGGAACAAGAGGAAGAGGTACACCTACTTCCATGGTGGGAGTGCGAATTAGAACCAGACGGTAGGATCAGTCAACCTTCCTCCTTGACCCCAGAGCAAAGAAGGTTCATTTCAATGTGGTTCGACTAACCACAAAAAGCGAGAGTGCACGACGCAACCTAGAGCATGTCACAATTGCAACAATATGGTGCATATTCAGCACTATTGCCGCAGTACTCCTAGGTCTGGTGTTCGGGAAACTTACCAGGCGTCGCAAGCAACGTATGATTTGATAGGATGAGGAAAGCAGAATCAATCTCATCATCACAATAGAGGTAGCCATGGTGATTCTCGAAATACCATGACTCCTCAACTAGGGAAATCTTAACATGGAAACAAGGATAATAGTGTAGTGACGAAGCTATTGTATGTAGCTGAACAAATGATGGTTGATGATCATGCTGAACCATCTACGGTGAGAGGTACGATTCATTTGAATTCTACCCTTGTGCAAGTGTTGTTTGATACTGGAGCATCACATTCTTTTATCACTTCTCTTGATGTTTAATTTCTATGTTTAAAACTAGAAATGAAGCCTTATATCTTAAAACTGCAAACTCCCCTTGGTGAAAGAGATTGTCAAGCCTTCGTGTGTAGAGAATGTGCTATAACTGTTGATGGAGCTGAGCTGAAATGGGACTTATCTATATTGGACATGGATGTTTATGATTTAATCCTGGGTATGGATTGGATGATAAGGGTTAATGATCACATCGACTATTATAGGAGAATAATTGTTTTCACAACTGAGGATGACATTGAGCATCTCTTTAGAGGAGAAATGATAGTAATGAAAGGCGCAAAGAGATTGTTGGAACCAATGGTGGGAACTATCTCTTACTAACTAGCAGCGTTGACCTTAGAATCAATGGAATATATTGAGGAAAATAGTTTTCAAGCTGTGGTGGATCAATTTCCAGATGTCTTTCCCAAGAACATCTCAGGGTTACCACTTCTAAGGGAAGTGGAGTTTACGATTGATCTCTTTCTAGGGACCAGTCCTATTTCCCTTCTATCTTATAGGATGGAACCAAAGAGTTATGGGAATTTAAAGTGCTATTAGTGGAGCTGGACTGTATGGGTTTTATTCGTCCAAGCGTGTCTTCGTGGAAAGGAATGATTTTTTCGTGAAGAAGGAAGATGTAACTATTCTGCTCTGGGTTGATTATCATAAGATTAACCAAGTTACGATAAAGAATAGATATCCACTTCAACACATTGATTATCTTTTCGACCAATTAAGGGGAGATTCGTAGTTCTCCAAGATTGACATGCGATCAGGATATCACTAATTGTGAGTTCAGAAGGACGATATTCCAAAGACAGCTTTCAGAAACAGATATGGACACTATTAATATGTAGTCATGCCTTTTGGTTTAACGAATGCTCCAGTGGTCTTCATGGATTTGATGAGTCATATATTTTATCCATATCTGGATTATTTTGTTGTGGTGTTTGTGGATGATATCTTGGTGTATCCAAAGACAAAGGATGATCATGATGAGTGTCTGGAAATGGTGTTACAAATCTTGAGAAATCATCATTTGTATGCCAAATTATCAAAGTGTGATTTTTGGATATAGGAAGTACGATTCTTTGGCCAGGTCATTTCTGAGAAAGGTTTTTCTGTTGATCCTGAAAATATAGAAGCTATTATCTCTTTGTAACCACCAAAGAGTGTGTTCGAGATACACAATTTTCTTGGCCTAACTAGTTACTATTGAAGATTTTTTCGTGATTTCTCATGACTAGCTTCTCCAAGGATAGCTCTGACCAAGAATAATGATCTCTTCTAATGGATGAAAGATTGTCAGAAATATTTTCAAGAGTTGAATGTTTTCCTTACATTAGCACCCATCTTGATTTTTCCAGAATCAGGACAGGGTTACGTGGTGTATTGTGACCCTTCAGGAATAGGGTTGGGATATGTTCTCACCCAAGGAGACCATGTGGTCTCTTATGGCTCAAGGCAGTTGAGGGTGCATTAGAAAAATTACCCAATACATGATTTGGAGTTGGCTACAGTCGTCCATGATTTGAAAACATGGATACATTATCTCATTGGTGAGAAACATACTGTGTTTACGGATCAAAAAACATGAAACACATTTTCTCACAATGAGATATGAATCCAAGGAAGAGGATATGGATGTAGTGTCATAAAATGTTCGAAATTGACTTGATGTATACATCAGGTAAGGGAAATTCAGTTGTAGATGCATTGAGTAGAAATTCATATGCTCAGTTTGAGAATGAAGCTTCAGATAAATGGTACTTGATGTCAGTCTTAGCCGACATGCATGTGAAAGATGATGACTGAGGTGATGTTGCAGTTTTCTTTTCAGCTACGCTTGTTCCTGATTTAGTAAAAATAGTCAAAGTGGTACAAAAATACTTTGAAGAATGTCAGGTAATGATGTCAAAACTCAATGGTGGAGAGACCATTGATGGATTAAAACTAGAGCCATGTTCAGTTTTGATCTTCATAGATCGAATGGTTGTACCTATGGTTTTTCAGAAACAACCCTTTCATGATTACCACCATTCAAGATGGGTTGTACAACCAGGTACGTAGAAGATGTATAAGGTGTTGAAGGCGCAGTTTTGGTGGAGCGGCATGAAAAGGAAGGTGGTCGATTTCGTTTTACGGTGCTTAACTTGTCAGCAGGTTAAAGAAGAACATCAGAGACCAGTTGGTATATTACAATATTTACCTATTCTAGTGTTGAAATGGGATAAGATAGAAATGGATTTTGTTAAAGTTCTTCCAAGAATGGTCCGGAAACACGATGGCAATTTGGAGATAGTGTATCATCTAACCAAGTCGTCCCATTTTATCCCTATTCGTGAATCTCATACGGTGGAAGATCTTTCAAAAATATATATATGAGAAGTGGTAAAGAGGAATGGTGTACTAGGGTTTATAGTCTCAGATAGAGATCTGAGGTTCACATTTCTTTTCTGGAAATCGTTACAGCAATCCCTTGGGACTCAGTTGACGATGAGCATGGCATTTCATACTCATACAGATGGGAAATCTGAGCAGACGATACAAACAAGGGAAGATATGTTATAGGCTTGTGTAATTGATTTTGGTGGCTCATTGGCGGGGAATATACCCCTAGTGGAGTTCACGTACAATAACAGTTATCAGTCCTCATTACACCCGGCTATGTTTGATGTGTTTTATGGGTTTTGTTGTCGTTCTCCACATTTATGGGTGGAAATATGTGAGACATCACAAGTTGGGCCGAGCCTTGACTATGAATCAACGGAGAAGATTCAATTGATAAAAAAGAGGATGAGGATGGCACATAGTCATCAGAAATCCAATGCAGATCATCGCTGAAGACCGTTGTCGTTTGCGGTGAGTGATCTTGTATTTTTGATAATCTTTATAAGGCATGGAAATCGTCATTTTGGGAAGAATGGAAAATTATCTCCACTATATATAGGACCTTTTGAGAAAATATAATGGGTTGGCAAGGTGGCATATCAATTGGAATTACCACCACGGTTCAGTGCAATACATAATGTGTTCCATGTATCTCAGTTGAAGAAGTATCAACCCTATCCTGACCATGTGACTTGATGGGATCACGTTGAACTAGTGCCCGATGCTTCATTGGTACATATCTTGGTGTAGATTGTGGATAGTCAGGATAAAGTGTTTCATGGAAAAAGAATTGGTATAGTTCGTGTTTTGTGGCAACATAGTCAAATTCAGGAAGAGACTTAGGAACGCGAGAAAGAAATGAAAAAGCAGTGTCCAGAACTCTTTCAGCCAAGCGATGGTTTTCTACTTTCCGGGGAAGGAAAGTCCAATGGTGGGGAGAATATATTACCCCTAGTTTCTGGTATGTAACATTTACTTGATGATTTTATTGGTTTTAAATGTTCTGTGTGACGTAAGGGTGAGTCGGGAGATCCTGGTTTGATGTTTGAGGCAATGGGGAAGGCCCACAGGAGGCACATAGTTTTTCTAAACCATGTGTGGTTGACTCGAGAGGCAGTGGCTTCCGCACGGTCGATGCATGGTTATGGGAAACTTTGCGATGAGGCCGTGTGAGAGGGATGGACGAGGCAGTACCTAACGCACAGTTAGCGAACTGTTTGTCAAACTATGCGGACTAACCTTGAGGGCACTTAAATTAGATCCTAAAATTTTGGATCTAACTCCTTTTTTTCCTCTAATTTCTTCATTAAAGCACTTATGAGGCCATAACTCGGGATTACTATCCGTTGAAGGTTGGAAAACTTCTCCCAAGCATTCCGGGGTCGATCCAATGGCTTCTCTTGGTGAATCGAAGCCAGATTCTTAAGGTATGTGATCGTTATTGATCGGTTTCTTAGAACTACATTGATCTACTTCTCCTCTTATATTAGTTTCATATATCTATGTTCTTTATGGGTAGATATAAGTGTGTGGATCCCAACTATGAAAAGATTTGGTCTTAGTTGTGTTAGGAGAAGAGATCTAAAGTGAATTTTTGGAGAATTGACTCATCTTTGTTGGAATTCTTCGTCCATTGGTTGGTTTCGACTTATTTGTTGAGGTAGGTGGCGTCACTCTAGAATCCTCTTATTATAATGGTTTGTCTTAGTTTCAAATTGGTTATTTGAATGAAATTTATTGTGAAAAGCATGTAATAAATCTTCTTTAGTGATGGAATATGGTTTTGATGAAATTGTGAAATCTTGGTGAATTGTGTGCAAAGTGACATGGATATTTGAATTTAAAATGTTAATTTTAAATTATTAAATTTCTGAAATTGTAAATGGTTTGATGAGAAATGGATTTTCAATAAAAGGGTGTTTTATTGAAATGGTTTTGAAGGATTTGGTTTTCAATAAAATTGCAGCTTTATTGAAATGGTTTGAATTGTTTGAACACATATGGTTTGGATAGAAAATGGTTTTCAATAAAAGGTGTTTTATTAAATGGATGGTTTTTCATGATTGTTGGGAATGTGAGGTGTGTGTTCATTTTTCATGTATGGGGATTGGTTGAAATAGGACCTTGTGCTCGATGCCAAACGTTTAATGGCACATGGTAACTATATATATGAGGCATGGTTGAAATATGAACTTGTGCTCAGTGAAAAGGGATTAATGGAACATGGGAAGTAATTACCTTGTGATGACTTGGTAGATCGGCGAGAAAACACTCATGAGTATGGATCTATCATAACGAAGAATGCATGGTGGATTTCACGGGTTCTGAAATTGTTGGGTATGCCAAAATGGGATGTTTGTAAAATGGTTTGAAAGCTTGTTTAGTTATTTTTCTTGAAAAATTACTTGTGGAAGATTGATTTCACTTGAACTTGGATGCTTTTGAGTAATAATGGTTTTGGAAACATGTTTATATTTAGTTATACACTGCTTTTAAGAAAATGTTTTATTTAATCTGTTTTTATATAAATGTGTCTAACTCTTCTATCTTAGTGTTGTGAGTATGGAAGTCAATGGGGAAATCCTACTGAGTTTTATACTCACCCCTGCTTTGGCACATTGATTCTATTGCAGATGTCGCATTTCTGGACACAGGTATATGTAAAGAATATTATTTCTTGAGGTTCGTGGTGAAGCTTGGGAGATGTGGTGGTGCTTGGAGCATTGATCTCGGTGTGGAACTGTGGAGTGTGTCTTGGTTTGTTTTGGGTCTTTGTTTAGTTATTCTCTTGCTACTCGGATATAGTGTTTGCTATTTAATGGTTTTGGAATAGTGTAGTTATCTTTTGGTAATAAATGATTTGGTTGTTTCTTTATCATGAATCATATAGTGGTTGTTAGGAATGATTGGTTGGTTTATTTCTAAAAGGTTTAATCTTCCCCCACATTCATTGAAACACTCTGGCATTTATTGCCAGCCTTTGGCACTGTGGGGATGTCGCTTAAGGCCTAGTAATGACTCATTGAACTCTCAAGCCAATGGGAATCAGCGTTTCATTACATATATTTTCTAAATTTACCAATGGATTATGTTGTCTTTGAAATGTTTCAATCTATGGTCATATAATCATAATTGATGGTATATTGATAAATTCATCAATTTTAGATGTCATTTAATGAAGGCCTGGGATAATCATTCTAACGAAGACCTATTGTTTTCATAAGATTTATGGATACAAACAAGGCATTATAAAGGACACATTGGGGATATTTATCCCAATAAATATGATTACTTCAGATATATATAGGTTCTATTAGATAAAAGAATGTCAGAAAAATTTTATGGAGATATAATAAATGTTTGTCAATTCACCTCTACATATGTAATCCAATTATGGGAAATGGTTTTAGATCTATATTGATAAATTTTATACTGTTTCTGAATTTTTTCTCATTTAGAATAATATAATGAGAACTTCTTCCTCACAGTAATTCATAATTCTTATAAAAATACCCATACTCATGATTTGGAGTTATAAGCATTAATATTTATATTAATATAATGAAGATATTATATTTATGGTGAATAAATTAATATATATATATATACTAATGAACAAATCATGTCTTTTATATTTAATTATAAAGGGTTCAATATACTAAAAAGTAGATAGTTAGATTCTATTATATATTATAACATATTAATACACTATAACCATTGGATGGTGGACAAGGTGGATTATGATCTGAGTCCAGATGACCATGGAAGATTATATGTCATGTGGATTGAAAGAGATCAAATATGTTTGAATTTTCACACGATATATCTTGAACACTTGAAATTTTTTGAAAATCACATATTTCATCAATGGATAGTAATCTAATTTTTGATATTATGATTCATGTGGAACATAATGAGGGTGTGGATGTGATGAATAAAGTGATAAATGTTCATGAGTTAAACCATAAATTTGGCGGATGATAATGTTCATGAGCCAACTATGTGTCCCATAAATACCTGAATATAATGATGAGTAGTTGGATAATGATCTTAAATCAACATCCTCTACTCATCGTTAGTATATGAAAATTTATGGAGATAATAAAGATTATTTATTTTTGGAAAACATGGTGTGATATAATTCACATTATGTACCTCAGTGCTTGGTATGTCTGTAATATATGAGTGAGATATATAATAATAATATCATATTACATTAATTAAACTATAATATTTTAATTGTGAATAACATACCATTTATATCATCATCAGACTCTCCAAATCTTCTAATGGTCATAATTCTAAATAGGGTGTAGTTTATAACCATATAAAATCAATACATTTTATTCCCAGCAGTGAATATTTCTCTCTTGATTAGACAAAGAAAATAATTTTAATGTTGTGTTACATTTACATGATGTAATTTATTCAATTGTATCTCATCAGGATATGATGTTTACATTAAATTTTTAGGGAATTCTTTTATAGGATCTACACATAGTGTTCAGTTACAGTATTTTATTTCATTGAAAAATTGATTGTAAGTCTTATGGGACTTTGTAATCTCTATAATTCATGATAAAAACAATCTATATATATTTAAAAAACAATTGGAATCATCACAAACCTCTAGTAGAATTTTTTAAAACAAATAACATTCACCCATGTATAATGATATCTCTTTTTGAAGCATCTATATGGTATGTATGTCAAAAATAATTTTTTAGTTGATCTTTATGAAATAAATATATTGGTATCTAATATAGCTGTAGATATGGAAAATAATATAAAAGCTATTCATTTTCACTATAGAACATCTTTGGGATGACAATATTTTATTATTAGAATCACCAATGAGATATATATTATGAAAATGATGGAAAAATATTATTATTAATATCTCTTCAGATCAAGGATATGACATTTAGAAGTAATGAAATTTTTTCCCTATATATATCATCCCTTCAATAAATCTTGATAATGTTGGGAACATTTTTCATTTGATGTTTCTTCTACCAATCGATTCATTGTTCGTGATATTCTCTATATATCTCTCTGTAGGATATATAAAATGTATTCATCTGTGATACTAATCATAGTGTTTATATTACAAGATAAATATATCTCTTATTAAGATGAAGGGTGGAGATTTTAGATCATAGATATAATGTGTTCTGATATAATGATACTCACCTAATCTATGTTTTTGGATGAAAGACCTAATTTAAATAAGCTATATGGGAACCCAATGATGTGATAAGGATGACGTATTATAGAGAACCAATTTTTCTGTGTAAAACATTTCAATATTTCTACATATATATTTCTAGATCTAGGTGCACAGACATTATGTCATTCCTATTCCCAATGTGCACAAAATTAATTTTATAAAAATATTAATTGTATTTTATCCTATGAATGTGATGGAAATGGGATAACACTTAAACAGTAGCTCAGATAAAACATTTGATTTCATATTAAACTCTAGATCATTTTCATTACCATATTCAGAACATATCTTTTTTCAGCATGGGGAATCTATAGAATGATTCATTGATGATTTAACCAAAAGTAAAAAATGATATTATTTTATTTTATTTTATTTCAAATGTGTAATCGATAAATTTTTGAATGGTGGTTCAGATTGGAAATTTGATACCACCATTGGCTTAATAATGGGGTGTTTTAACATTGTGTGACTTGAATCTAGAGGGCACATGATGTTAAGATCTCAAACCCATTAGTGGTTATAGTAAAGACGTTCCAAAAAAATTATAAATATGAGTTTATTAGGATTTTGTTAGGGTTGTACCCTAATCCTCCCCACCAACGACAAGCTCTTCTCCTTGGCGATTGATGGATGAATCATCAATAAATATTCAATGGATCACATCAATAGATTGGAAAATGTATTATTGGTGACGAATGAAAAAATATGGTAGGATCCTTTACTTTTTATTTATGAATGACATTTTTTATTGAAAATTTCATTTGTTTATTTCATTCTTTTTTATCATCATCATTAATGGTTGAACTATAATAGCCATAGATCTATGCTTCAATCCATTTATTTTATCAATCATCATTTGTTCTTCATAGAAATCCCTCATAACATTTAGGAACATTGAATCATCATTAGATCAGCAAGATGGGATATGGTTAGTAAAGATCACGATCCATGAATTATATATATTATTTTGTAATATTTTTTGAGAAACTGGAGGAGGCTCTATGGTTTGGCAAAGGGACCACTAGTAAGACGCTATCAGTGGTGGTTGGTCGGCCGCCCGAGGTTACGGGGTGTAACCCGAGGCGGTCAGACCTGTAGAGGAACATAGCAGGTCGTCGACCGTGTTGACTTCAGAAACCAAGTTGATGTCGAGCACCATGTTGGTTGATTTATTGAATGTTGGATCAAGGCATTGGAAGGAGGGCTGGGCCAAAGTGGTTCGGGCCAAGACGAGTGGGCCTGATCCCGGCTGACTGGGCGAATCACAAGAGGATAGGGCCAGACTAATGATGTCCAGGACTAACCCGGGTCAGACACAGGTCGGTGCGAGTGGGCCATGGTTGCAGTAGATCATGGTGGTTGACAAAGAAGTGGTTAAACATGAGATATCTCATGGCCGATGAACATGATGGGTCCTGATTGGTCAACAACGCCGACCAGTTGATACAATTAGTGAAACAACAATAGAAGTAAGTACACATGTGGACACATTATAGATGGTTGACTGTGGTGGTCAACATCTTCTATAGGTGCACCGATGGGGGTGGTCAGTCAACAACGCGCCTTATATGGTCTTCGTTCGACATCTTAAAATGAACATATCATATAAATGGAAGATATTTTTATTCATCCATATGCAGAAACATGATCCTCTCTTTAAGATAGAACATTTAATGTTAGTTTTGAAATTTCATTATTTTTTTTATAATGCATGGACTCATGATGTGCTGTTCAGGTGTGATGCTATGAAAAGAACCCTTTTCAGTAGTTGACCAATTACAGTATGTAAATTTATAATCCTGTATGTTTTTTACAAAGAACATGATAGTGAGATCATATTGTTCATTTGAGCTACAATTCGATGTTTTCTGGTCATGGTGCATCTTCAGTGGTGTTTGTCGATAGTAGTGGTTATGAGATTATATCTGTTGTTTTTGAGTAGAACCTTTATGATGCATTCAGGTGTTGGGATTTGGGAATATCAGAGTGGAATATCCCACTTACATAGGAACATAACTTTTACAGTTACTTATTAATGGAATCCCATTACAGAGTACAAATAGAGTCCTCAATGGCCTAGATTGAAACCCCATTACGATTCCAAGGTGTGGGTCCTCTACAAATAAAATCATAGTGGACCTCCCCATTCAGTATGGAGCATGTCCTGTACAATAAAATTCAGGGATGAATCCCTTGATTCACTTGGGATTTGGTCCTCTACTTTGAGTTTACACAATTTTATTTTATAGATTAGTGGAGAAACATACATTGACATATATTTAGACTCATGGTTAAGAGGGGAACATTATAAACTGATAATTATCCTTGAGATGTGATCTAATACCATGTGTGTGAGACAAGAACACCCAATGGGGATAGTAACAATTTATAGTTATTGATTACCTTTGATTTTTTTTTTCTAGTAACCATGGGGGATGATGGGCATTATTTATAGTTACTCCTGGTACTATTAGAGACTCTAGTTCTTAGGATGAGTTATGAGATGGATACCCCCTTACTCCATCATTTGGTTTTTATTAAATGAGTGTATATAAATATATATACTATTTTCAAATCCAACTGATTGGGTCTTCATTACTCTACTTCGAGTAGAGGGGAAGATGTGTTGGGTACGCCACATGATTTCTATGTCTATATTTCCCTGTATAGATGAGTTTACTATCCTAATATAGGTATCAAATAATGTATGAGACAATCATTTTATAACTATTTAATGATCCTTGTGTTTTGAGGTTTTAACATCACTCTCTTGTTGGGATATACTGCAAACTTTTTAATATACATTGTTTTATTTACTTCTTCCAACTTCAATGTATCATTAACTGCATCCCATTCATCTTTTGGGCATCCTACTATGTATGTTTATACACATTACATCCTAATATTTTCACATACATATCATTCCTTATGTAGATGATGGATAAGTATGATTGTTATTTCAAAAGAGTTTAGGGGTATTGGTGCATAGACCTCATATAGTGGTCAAAGCTTGGGATCTATGAGCGGGGCTTTCTCACCCATTTTACCTTTCCATGTTTCATCTAGGTTGGGACACTTTTCTAATTGGGTGTGTATTTTTCCCATTTTTATTTTTTATACTAATGTTCTTATACAATTTAGTTGTCCATGATTGTTTTATTTATTTACCATGTTGTATAATCTTTTAATTATTTCCTTATGTACTTTTATAATGAGTTGGTCTTGTGTCTGTGTGTACATGTATTTATGAAAAGACCTCCCTGAGATTATTATTCATTCACTATGTGTCCCCAACCATGGCTTATAGAGGTGAGTAGGGGGTAGTTGCGTCTCGAGCACATGCATGGGTTGGGTCCTGAAAAATTTTAATTAGAGAAAGTTAATAGTTGGGTGGTTTTAATGAATTTTCCCCTAAAAATTACTGGCATAGATAATGTAAACATTGTCAATGTGTCTCAAAGAGGCGCTTATGACATTGTGTCCTATTATTGTTTGGGCGACTAACGTATCTATTCCCAAGGACCATGATTACCTGCCTGTTGACTTGATATCGTGAGACACTTGTTGTATGAAGAATTGTATTTGTGTAATATATGATTGAGTATCAGAATATCATTATTAATTCAAATAACCATTTATATATATATATATTCTCATCTTATATTATTTCTCCTTGACAACATTCATAGTACCTATGCAATGACAACCATCCAGGATACCATATTCGGTTCATGATCATGACCATGTTAGTGATGAGGCCCCATTTCATGGTCCATCTTGCAATCCCCTTCATCCAGGTGGTCCAATAGAATAACCACAACCTATTGAGATATCGATTTTCCTAGTGGAGAAGGCCGAGTATGATTGCATGAAAAGTGAACTGTACTTTTTTTTAGTGAAGGATATAGTTGAGGTTTCTCAATGAGCCAGATCCTTCCGCGACATATGATTTACTGGAGTTTGTGGTCGGGCACTTCATTCACCAATATACACTGAGAGGTCAAATTGTGGATTTGGTATCCAGTCTTTTCAATTTTTCAACTAGATGTTGGGGGAGAATATTTACATAAATACACAATGACTTCTCCCTCTCGTTGGATGACTTCAGACAGATTTTCCATGATGATTTCTACTCCTCTAAATTCACCCTTCAGATTTGAGATCATCAAGAGATTCAACAGGGGGGATTTTAATGGAAGATTACATGTATAGGTTGTCATAATTGATAGAGTTATGTAGGTACATGAATTGTGATTTCAACTTACAGGATCATTTTTTTAACAGGGTCTCAACAAAGGAGGCCTCCCCATGATTAGACTCGGGAGCCTGTTTAATCAACACCAGGGAAGCACAGAGCAATAGGTCAGCAGAGAGAGGGTCAGTGTTATACCTGTTACGGGTGAGTTCACATGGAAGAAGACTAACCGACTAGACATTCTTAGTATCCCAGGTAGATAATATGTGGAACACCATGGTAGAGACATTGTCATAATCAGGTATCGTCTAGGTAAATATATAGTGGCCACTAGGGAGGGGGTGCTAAAAGTGGAGCAGGATAAGCTATATGTGAGGTACATCGACATTGTTGTGTGTCAACCACCACCACCAGATATACTATGTATGGATTGTGGAGTTAGGGGTTTGGTCTATGTATAACTGGAGTAAATGGATATCTTTTATCTCTCAATACATGAGATGATTTGAGGTATGATTCGTTTTTATTATACCCATTCTTCAATATTAAAAGACAGAGGTATCAATCACACATTTATATCATAACACGTAGTACAAGATTGGGGCCTCTCAATTGAGGCACTAGCATAACAACATTATTATGAACTTCCTAGGGGATACACTAAATCTATTTCATTCAACTCTCGATAGTCTAATATATTTCTTAGAGTTGAGAGCTTCATGTGGGACCTATAATTTCATGATGATGAGAATCTATGAAACTATCTTTGGCATGGATTGGGTTTAAATGGTATGAGGCCATATTGAATGTCACCATAGGATATCAAGATTCATACATGCTAATAGGATGACGTTGTCCTTTAAAAGTGAAATAGAAATAATATAATGGTATAAGGGTGTTTTGAGTCGGAGGCTATATCCATTCACATATAAGTTAGAATGTGTAACCCTTGGTGCAATAGCCTCTTCAAGAATCTGGGTTAATTAAGTTGTATAAGATTATATTGGTGTCTTATCTGAAGTTATTCGTGGAAATCCTCTAATGAGGGAGATTGAGTTTTGTATTGACATGAAATAACAGATTTCCCTAATATATATTGCAACATATCGAATGTGATCATTGTGGAAGTCACCGATATCATTCCCTAATATCAAATCATCAACAGATCATTCAGCATTGCTTACGTATAGGAAGATCATTGCTAACAGATTATAGTTCTACTTTCATAATGTTTTTTGTGCAATTGGATGAGGTAGGGTGGTCGGTGGATTAGACCACCATTGTGGTGCCATTGTGTAGTGGAGCCATGTGGACCGGAAAAAACTAATCAGTTGCTTTGGTTTGTGGGGCACAACCTGATGTGGCGTCACCCACCATAGAATGTGGGGTGTATTTGACCACATTGACACCGACCACCACATATGTTGACGTAGTGAACGATAGGCCAAAGTTGGATGGGCCCAGCCCAAGGAGGAAGGGCCTCCCAAATGTATTGGGCCAGGCCATGTGGGTTGGACCATAGTGGATTAGGCAGCACCTTGGTGGATCGGGCTGGACCCATATAAACTGGGCTAGACCTGGGTATGCCAAAGCGGACAACAGACATAGTCAACTATGATGTATATGATGTTCGATACATCACGGGGATATTGGACTTACAGTTATGGTCACTGCATATGTTTCCATACTAGGGAAGCTCAAGCACGGAGTTCGACCGCCATTGTAGGTAGACTGAACATGATGGTCATTCCACAGTCACCCAGTCATGGGCCCCAATTGGTCTACATGTGGTGTCCTTGAATGGTCATATTTCCTAAATGGAAGATCATCTGGATGTCACATCAATAGAAAATAGATTAACTGTTCGACACATAACTTATGTGGATTTTGTGTATAATTTTAATGTTTATGGGTTTTTGTTTGGGCCCCAATATGTCTCGTTCAGGCAGGATGTGGTGAAAAGTACAATTTTTACTGGTTGAACATTTCAGGCAAGTAAATATCTAATGATACATGTTTTCTTATGTAGACCATAGTGGTGAACTAAGATGTGGATTATCAGTTTTGATATGATGCTTTCATGGAATGATTTATATACAGAGGTGTTCAACAATAGTAGTGGTCATGTGATTATATCAATGGTTTACCAGTGTAACCCCCCTAACATTTTAAATAATGTTTCCTCGATGATATTAGAGTGGAATCCCCCACCAGTATTGACACATGTTAATTACAATTAATTATGAGTCGAATCCCCCTACCGTTTAGTGTGCACATCCTACGTGACCTAGAGTGGAACCCCCTTGGGAGAAAAACACATGGTTACTTTGTGAATACTATTGGTGTGCCCCCCCTAAATATTAGGTTGTGCATCATCATTGATACCTATCAGGGTGAAACCCCCCAGACGCACTTCGACATGGTTCTACTACATTTATATTACATCATTTTTCATTCATGAATTGTGGTGAAAATACATTGAAATAACATTGGTCTGACATGTAAGAAAGTTATATTCCCTACTGAGTTGCATCCTTTTGATACAATTTAAAATTTTGTAGGTGAGACATGGATTCCCAAAACACATAGTATCAAGGTAATCCGATTGTGTCTTTTTGAATTGCGTGTAATGGAAAATTTGAGAGATATTGGGCATAGTTGATGGTTACACATGGAACTATTGGTAAATCGTCTTCTTGGGATGAGCTGTGAGATATAGATCATTGTACACTGTCTTTTGGGATTTAATGACCGAGAATATATATATATATATATATATATATATATATATATATATATATCGTATTTCATGACCCACTCCATAGGCTTTGGTAACTCACATTACAAGAGAGGAAAATACATGTGGGTAATTACATATTATTTTTCTTTTCTAGTTTATCATGGTTGTATGAGTCTACTCTCCTACTATTTGTAGTGATGAATCGCTGAGAATTTTATATTCTCATAGTCTCTAGATAATTATGTTTGGATGAGTTTTCTTTAATCTATTATTGGATTAGCTAGAATTTATTATATTACATTGTTCTATATATTACATTCATCTTCATTGTATCCCTTAGTACTTCCCTATTCGGGTTTCAGGGAGTCCCACTGGGGTGTGTTTATAGTGAATCTTGTATGGGATTTTCCTGCATGAACCACGCCTTATGCGGATGACAAACAGGTTTTATCTTGACATTGGATGAGCTTATGGATAAGATTGATTAGATCACATATGATGGTCGTAGCTTGGGACCCAAGAGTGAGCCTATCTCATAAATTTTACATTTCTATTTTTATCTTAGATTGATATATTATTTTGTTTGGTTGTGTATTTTTTCCCTTTACCTTTCAGTTTACATTACTGTTATTCTACTGTTTAATGGATTGTAAAGGTATTTTTTATTTAGATTAGTCTAACATATTTTACATCATTCACTCTACACATTTGAATTGATTTGGTAGTGTCAATTTTTACAGGTACTTAGGCCAATTCCTCAAATATTCTTTTTTCCATTGGTGCTTATAACCACCCTCTCGCCAATGGAGGGGGGGCTGTGGTAGTTGCAAATTGATCCTTTACGTGGGTCTGGTCGTGACTTGTATCCTTAGTTTTTTGAATCATTGGGAAATAATTTTGATTGATATATTATAATATTTGGGTTATAATATAACGATATGATGTTTTATGAGATATTTAATTTCATTTATATATTTCATTAAATGAAACTCATATAATAAATTTACTATGGTATGTTTTTAATGAATTATTATTTTATTTGAATAATATTATTTTTAAATTGTATTTATTGTTAATAATAAGAATAAAAATATTATTAGGATTAATATTTGATTATTAA
This sequence comes from Viscum album, assembly GCA_963277665.1. Classification (NCBI taxonomy): domain Eukaryota; kingdom Viridiplantae; phylum Streptophyta; class Magnoliopsida; order Santalales; family Viscaceae; genus Viscum; species Viscum album. Next base: position 647,917,119 of record OY728126.1, on the reverse strand, counting down.
TAGAAATAAGTACTTGATTTTTAATTAAATAAAAATAAATTTAAAAAAATTACGTTAAAAAATAGATGTTTTCCCAAAAATTGTTTATAATGTGAAAATGTTATATAATATTAATAAATTAAATTATTATAAATTAAAAATTTATTTTTATTGTATATTTAGACATTATATTAAATAATGTATTATAATATTTATTATATAGTTTTTCATTAAAAGAAACAATAGTAAACTCAATTTAATGCTCTAAATTTCATTTCCCAAAATTTATTTTCTTGTGTTTTTCACTTTTATTTTATGTAGACTATCATCCACATTTAGAAATATATACATTTCAAAGAGAATAAATATTTATAATAATAATATTTTTTTATTCATACTAATGTTTAATAAAAAAGATTCATAATTATTTGTAAATGTAATAAACCTCTATCAATAATATTTTGGTTAAAAAGAGTTTTCTGGGGGTTTAACAGAGGTGGTATGGTTAAAAATGTCACAAAATATTTTATTTAAATATAATTTTGTTATTAATTAAAATTTAATTTATTAGAATCATATAGTTCAATCCTTGGATATGTTTTACATGAGTAAGATAATAATATATTTTAATTTGAATAAAATTTCCTAGTGTGCCCTCTCACACACTATTATAGTAAGACACCACATATCCTCTCTTACTCACAAATAAATATTCTAATATAATGGACAATACCATCCACATTCCAATCATAATATCTATCCTCGAGTTATATAGGTCATAATATGATCCTAATACCCTCCATCACCTGATTATGGTTCATGCCAAAAGAGGATTCCCTAAATTAGCGATATAACTATTAACTGAGAACCTTCAATATTACCTGTTCATCCAACTTATTATTACATTTTTTATCCATCCTAAAATGATCAATAGAATGACACAAAAAATTTAAGATTTTATTTATATTATTTAAAAACTATTTAACACCTACATTCCCTGACATGGAAAATAAAAGCATTACTTGTGAGATCCATTGGCATTCTACTTCCACATAAAAAAATGATTCATTTTTCATAACCATAATTCATTATTGGTTGTCATGATAGCTTTAATAATTATATATGATATTTAGTAAGTAAATATTCTTCTATAAAATGATAAATGATTCATATTATCCTCTTCCATCTATTGGGAAATGATAACATTTCCCATGTGTACATGTGGAATTCCACCTCCATGAAACAATGTGATTCATTTTTCATATCCATCATACATGTGTGGTTATAAGGATATATTGACCAATATATACAATTAAACACATTATATAATTAATATTGAAACATTACTATACTTATTTTTTATTTTTTTTCAGTCATCAAAACGTGAAAAAAAATTACTCTACGTATGTAAGGAAAATCATCACCACTAAGTGACGTAATGAATTTTTCACCAAACATTATTTTTACTGTTTTTAAAACTATATATAATGAAATAATTTGAAAAAAAAATTCCTTTTTAATATTATTTATATTATGAATCCTTGACCTATTTCATGTACCAAAATCATCAATCCATAACACTCATGGAAAACAATTAAATTTTTAATTGAATGATTATATTAAAAAATTATTAAATAAAATATGATAATTTAAAATAATAAAGAAAATATAAATATTTTCTTATGTTTGAATATGGTTATATATTATATCTATAAAGAATTTATATTTATTATAAATAAGATAAAATGAGTGTAAAGAAAGAAATTTGATGAGTTAACGGTTTATGTTATAATTTCATCTCTTTTTGTGACTGCATATGATACTCTTCCAGTAAGAGAAATTATAAATTTCTATCAATTAAAACTCATCTATATTAATAAAAAATAATTATTTCATTATAATTTTTGAATTAGTATCTTTTTTATCTTTTATTTACTTATAATTATAATGAATATGTTTTTATCAAAATTATAAACAAATTTATTCTTTGGTCAACAAACATTTTTTTCAATGTCCATACTCGAGAAAGTTAATTTATTAATGTTATCATGTATGCATGAAATGATTTTAAAAGGATATTATAATTACCATTAAAATTATTTTAATTGTTTTAAGAAGTATTGGATGTTGAATCTTTCTGAATAAGTAATTTTTACTATTTATAAAAGTTTGAAATGATGTTTTTAATGGAATAGGTTATGAATTGATTTTCTATCCATCAGGAATGTATTTAGTATTGAATATTAAATTATATGATTACATGGATATTATCAATGAAACTAATTTTCGCAAAATTTAATGTTTTTTATGTAATATTCTATCAAAATAAAAGGATATATTTTCATGTTTTAAATGAAATATTAAAACTATCATTTAAATATATTTTTTATTTATGTCAACAAAATTTACGATTTACCTTAATTCAATTTGAATATGACCTTACAATTCATCCAAATTACATTATTAGGATGTCTTATTATGATTATGATTTAAGGATGGATATCCTAAGGACATTACTTTCTCAGTGGTTAATTAAGATATATTGAATCCTTTATGAAACACATTTATTTTCCAATAGTTATTATATGATCGAATTATGAAATGTTTTTGAACATTTTATCTTTTACATGGGTTATGATATGATGACATGCTGAATTTTCAATGATTGTGTGTCTCCAATATGTATTTGTGTCATTATAGGAATTCTGGTCTTGTAATTATATAGGCCAAATATGTGTTGGTTGTCGATGGTGGAATTGAAAATCTTTTAAAAGAATAATGAGTCAGAAAAACATTATAGATATTATAATGGTAATATATTAAATAATATAATAATATTATGGAAATGAATAGGTATGAATTTCCATTGTGGGACATTTTCATCAATGTTAGTCATGGGAGTGAACCATGAATAAGGAAGTTATTTTATATTCTCATAGGCATGAGATAAACATATGTATTGGGATTATTATCTCTTGGATCAAGATTGATTATTTATTATTCTACATACTTAATAATTATGCAAATTGAAATGAAAATTGATTATTGTATGATTATGATTAATTATATTTTACTTTTGGGTATGATTATTTTATTTTACGATCATATTATCATACAAATATATTTATATTATACTAACTTATGATAATTGACTGATATATATTATTTTAACCATTATTTTTCAAATCGGCTCACAATATTTTTTTTTATTTTTCATTCTTATGAATAATGAGTTTATGTAGGGAATAACTTATAAATAAACTATTTGGGAAGAATATTGTTATTTATATTGTTATACTTAAATAAAATTAAATGTTTATGTATCGAGTCCCTAATGAATCTAATCATTTGTTGTTATAATGTGTGAACCATTATCAAATGTATTTACTATTAATCTATTATCATGTAATGTATATAAATGAAATTAATCGGTAACATTAATAAGAATAATGACACATACTCTATAATATTGTTCTTTAGATTTCCCCACTGGAAATTAATGTTGAGATGTCTTTAAATAATTGTTCTTCTATGATATATAGGTAATGAAGAGATATGTTTTTTCCAATATATTCATCTAGAATTCCAGATTTCAAGGGTAACATATCTTATTCCATAATCTTATAATTCAATGATGATCATGTTTTAACTATGTAACAGTAATTAATTCCATTTCTATGTGGAATCATCCTTATTCATCACTTTAATATTTATATGAATTTTTTATTGAATACTTTTTTAAATTTGATAAGATTATTTCTTTTTTACTTATGATTTGAATTTTCATTCTCTATAAATCAATAACTAGTATACATCTTTTAATAATTATTATAAACATGATATCTTGATACTTATGACATATTGAAGTAGAAACCCTAGTTTTAGTTACATGTTTGTAATTTATTGAGTAATAATAATCCTTAATCGACTCCAACAATCTCCTTTTATTACACAGTAAAATGTTTTTTGGATAATATAAACATTATAATTATATAAAACAAATCCACCACAATAAAATGAATCTATATTTTCATGAAAAATGTTACTACATCTAATTCCAAGTCATATGTCCAATTATTTGTTGATGAATCTTCAGTTGTCAAAAATAATATGCTCTAATAATTTAATTTTACTAGAAAATTAATACCATAACTACTGTCAATGGAATCATTAGAGATAATAAACTATTATCCACATCATTTTACTATGTATAGAGTTACACTAACAAACTCTCACATTATTTCATTGAATTTTTTTATTATAGTTATTAGTCCAATGGTTCATCGATCTAATCCATGTAAAAATGGTGAGTGGATTTTAATTTCAGAGGAATTTTATAAAATATATTCAAATGTTTGTAGAAAATACTTGAAAAATAAAAATCATTTATATGAACTATTTTATAGAAAATTACTCAATAACATTTAGGACTAATGGATCCACTAATATACCCTCTTTTAAAATTATAAGACCAATGTGTAGAACCTTTTATATCGAATATCTATATTTGATGAATTTTCCATAAAAATATTATATCAACCAATGTGATTATAGAATAATAAAAATATCATATATTTTTTATTAAAGCAGAATTATTTTATTACATTCATTATAAATATTTTTATTAATTCAGATAAAAGGAGAGTAAATGTTTTAATTAAATTCTTTTCATATAATATTTTATTTTTAATATTATTTTTTCGAATATATTATTTTAATTTATAAAATAATATTTTATTTTTAAAAAAATTATTTTAAAATTATCATATGATGAATTTTTTATAATTTTATAAAAATAATAATATGTTAATTTATAGAAAAAATTAATATATTTTTTAAATATGTATTTTATTATAAATTATTTACAATGTAACATTACGTCGGGGAATAATTTCAAATATTTATTATTTAATTAATACATAAAAATCAAATAATATTTTTTAAATGGATTTCATACATTAATTTAGTACCACAATTGTTTATATTTAAAATTGTCATTTCTCTAAAAAACTATATCTGATGCATTTGTCTAGTTAAATTTCTAAATAAATTATGAATATTATGTTATTTTAATTTTGATAATTGGTTTCCATATTTTTTAAATATGGGACATAATTTAGTATAAAACTTCCTTCTATTTTTTGTTAAAATAATTAGTATATTAACTAATTTTGGTTTCGAATTTAAGGGGTAAATCTAGTCATTTGTTTTTCATATAAAATGATAACAACTTTTAAATGATAGAGACATATTATAAAATTTAATTTTATGAGTTTATATAGAGTATACTCATTAAATGGTCTAATTAATTACCAATTTTGTCTACATGTATGATATTGTGAACAATATAGTTTGTTATTTATGGAAATTTCATATATGTCACACTCTACTTTTTGAAAAGTGTAATTTTCTTATCATAGTTTAATATATATGAAATATTGGACTATAAATGTAAATTTATTTTTAAAATGCTTGCATTATTCAATTTAATTTAAAATTAAATTTTAATATTTAAATAATTACTAAAAATTCATTCACAATTCTACTATGGTAATTAATAAAATATTGGAAAATCAAATTATTGTTATTAAAAATATCAAAATTAATATTATTTGTGATATTTAATGTGATAAATGAATTTTATTGATTACCTTATCATGTTATAGATTCATTATTATTTTTTTATTATAAGTGTTATATTAATAATATTTATTTCATTGTACTGAATAGTTATTAACATTGAGATTATTGATATTTTTTAGTAAATAACAATTCATTAATTGATATTAAATTAATAAAAATATTAAAACAGTTTTTGATAATGAGAATTTTTAAATTATGAACTATTTTCAATTTAGGTGTCATTTTTCTGTTATTATGACTATATTAACTGACAATGAGTTTGGATCCAGTTTGGTGTATAATGAGTTACATGTGTTAAATTGGAGTTAAACCAAAAAGATAATTACTGAAAAATAGAATAAAATCAAATCATAATCATATTAGGTTATTTAGATATATCATCATATTATATTTAAAATAACTTAATTTTGGTACATTTATAATGAAATAATAATTTACATTAATTTACTTTTTTGAGAAATTTAAATAGTGCATGTCACCTATCTTTTATAAGGGAACCCTTTATTATCATTTTCTCACACATAAAAACCTACATGGATATATGTAAACAAGAAAAACCATTATTCAATCCCTATCTACATTATTATGGAAATGGTTTTTGTATAATACATTTAATGATGGTCTAATACTATTAAGAAATGTGTTTTTCAAAGAAGATCTGTTTTTTTCAACTTCATATCTATGTTTTCTATATTCTTTCTCATCCATAAATCCTTATTAATCTATGATTAAATAATAATTATAGTATAATCCATATAAATTTATGTTACTATGTTATTTTAAGGACATATATAATTTTCTACTTCTAAAAAATTTGAAAATAATTCATTTTCTGGGTGTACGGTGGACAACCTCCTCGCAACCCGATGAAATTAATTTTCTCTAAATATTTTAAATATTGTTTATAATATTCTAATTAATATTTATATATGATATATGTATAATATTTATCATTATTAAAATATAATCTATTGATTAATTTCAAAAACGTCTATGAATATAAAAATTATAATGTCGTATGTCTGTATATGTGGACTACAAGTTCCACGAAGCTACGTGATTTTATTTTCATCACAGAATCATATAGATGGTATATATGACAATATCTAAATAAATAATCTATTATTTAATAAAATATTATCCTTTAATAGAATAAAATTATAAATACCTTCTATATATAATTATCATTGAAAAATAGAAACATTACTCAAGCGTATGTATGAACTACCATCTCAACAATCATAAAAATATTCATTAATCAATTCATGCATATATAAGTATATATAAAACATAAAATAAAAAACAGGTCGTCACTTTTATTATGGTGGTTATGTAATAATGATCAATTTGACCAAAGTCCACTGACCGAAGCCATTTTGCAGTTAAGTAAAAAATATCGTTACATAATATTATTTGAACATAAGTTATTATGTAATTGTACAGTTAATTGTAATAAATGATATAAAATAAAAAAATAAATGAACATGTTTCATAAAAAATTATAAAATTAATATATATTTTTTAAATAGACAAGGAATATATTTGATGTTTTTGACTAAAGGTAAGGGACACTCTTTTAAAAATTATCTTTCAATATTCCTAAAAACATATATTTAATCAATATCCATATTATTATTTACTAAAAAGTATTTAATTATATATTTAATATTAATTATATGATTTTTATTATCATATTTACCCATGTTATTCTTTTTATAATATGGTTTAATGGAATATTTTTTCAATTTATTAAACGACATACATTGTTATATTTCCAAAAAAAATCAGAAGGAAATAATTTCTAACTTATACAGAAAGACCATATTTAACTATTTATGGATTGATATTTTATTTGAATATACATTTTCATGTTTACATGGTTAATTTAAAATATAATATTATCCTTTTTGGCTATGTTTTTTTAGTATAAGTAATTTTTTAAGGAATATGTTAATGATACAGGAATTTATTTTTTATGATTATGAAATAGTTTGTAAAAATTTATTATAATTATTGGTGGTTTCATTATAAAAAAACATGTGGTACTAAGATAGATCTCTAATGAAATTGGAAGTGTTATGTTGGATGTTTACCATAATGACTATTCCAAATGTAACACTGATGGTTTATCCAAGTATAACTAAGTGGGTTATGTTATCTATAAATGTGAGGATTATTTCATTTTTATCCATGATGGTTACTCATTATGTTAGTATGATTAAAACATATCCCAAAAGTTACCACGATGATATAATTATTCATTATTTTTATTTACAGAAATATCGTATTTCCACAATTTGTATATTGTGTTTATATTCTATGGAATGTATATGATAATTTTTTTGAGAAAAATATTAATTTGTGAAAACATTTATATTATTTTAAAATATTTTCAATGAAATATTTATTGGATTTATTTTGAATTTTTTTTTCTTATGACATGTTTTATGGATATATTTTATCTGAAAGTGTAATTTCATGGGTAAGAATGCATTTATTTTTATCCCAATGTATATTTATATTTATATTCCTCTACTTACAGTTTATTTAATTATTTATATATCCCTTAATGATATATTAATGCTTATATTGTATTTGAAAATTTTTTCTCATAGGATTTCATGATGGTTAAAAAAATTTTGAACTCATGTTGAAACTGTTGATGTTTTTTCATATAAAGTAGGCATGTTTAATTTGTAAGTAGTTCCTAGCTATGGGGAAAATGTATACAGAGTATAATTTTCCACTAGTAATGTAAAAGAGTTTTTTATGCTTAAAATGGATACTATGTAGAGTTGTCCACTATTAATGTATTTCATTTTTATAAAAGAGTTTTACCTGCAAAACCAAAAATATAATCATAAAATATACTTTGGAAAACAAGTTGAATTATAGATTAAAATTGGTAAAATGTGTATTATTTAAAGTCGGTCCTTAATATTTGTTTCATGATAGGGTTTTGATAACATTAGAAATTGGGATTTTTTTCTTGTGTGGATATTTAATTAGATATAAATACAATTATTTGATCATGATTATAAGGTAGATCATAAGTTAAAAGTATTTGAAACCCATTTTGAGATTTGGAATATTAAATTTAATGGTGACTAATGATATTATTAGAGAATGTTTTTGAGGAAATTATGGGTTATTACATTTTGCGATGAAAAATTTATTTTTTGTGTTAACATGTTGGGTTGAAACATTTCAGTAATGTTCAATATATTAATTTAATTTTGAGTATGTTCTTAAAAATTCATGGAATTTTATATAAAGGATAACTTTGGAAAAATGGACTCTCTCTGGTTTTACAGGAACTATCCACATAAGACATGGCCTTGAGATTTGAACACATCATCGAAGGGAAATAATGGATTATCTCCTACCATTGGACTATGTGATGTTTGTGAGAGTATTTAATTGTTTTATATTATATAAACTATCACTCATATAATGTTTATCTTCATTTTTAGGAAATTTTTTTCAAATAGATAACTATGTAAATATAATTATATTTTTTTACGTACATCATTTTAAAATAAAATAACAGAATTTTGTGGAGAATTATAAGATTAAAGTAAGGAAAAACTATAAGATATTATTTTATAAATGATGGTTATATTATATTTTTGGGAGAATATATGATATTATTATTTATGTTTATATATTTAAATGATCATACTGTCATGAGAATAAATTTTTATACAATGCACATTTTGGTATGAGAATTTAATAGTAATTAATGTTATTTGGAGACAAATGTTAAAATTTATCTTGGAATCCCATGTGATAAAATACATCATATTTTTGGGTTATAAATATAGAATATAATATATTTGAGGAATTTTAACATAATTTATTTATTGATCCATGTTGAACTTTTTATATTAATTTTTTTAGGATATTATAGTAGTTTTTCATCATACAATGGTTTATTCTTTTTAATGAATTTTCATAACTTGTATTAATGACATTGGATTTGATTAATTAATAATTTAATGAGGAATATTTTTATTTATTTTTTTATGAAATTCTTAAGAATTTTATTTTATTCATGGAGTTATGAAAATTTAATCATCAATACACATAATATTTGGAAAAAATGTCAATTTTGGTGGAAATTGATTAAGGAATGAAATTCTATATAACTATTTTTTGTATTTCCATATGTTTATTGTATATATATAAATGGAATTATATATATATATATATATATGAAAAGCATATTTAAACTATAATGTTTTTAATATACTTTTATTATTGGTAAATATGTAATCTTGTAGACCATCATAGATTTACTGTTTTTGATGATTAACTTTGTCAGGACCATGTTCTCTATCACCCTCTCTCAGTCTGTGGGAGATAATATTCCCTTCTATATCCACATTTTTACATCCCACATGTGTTATCCTACATTGAAACATGGTTTTTGTTACATCAAATGACCTTCATTTATTCCATTTTCATTATAACCATGTGGATGTTTTATTAAACATTTTTAATATATGGGATTTCAAAAAAGGAATTTTTAATATTGGAAATGTAGTCATGGAGCCCGAGTTCAATATTTGATGACACAATTCCCAAATAAGGGAATGAAAGATCCTTAGTAACGATTGAATAAATAACTTTAATATTTATAATTATTCTTGAAAAATGTAGTTATATTGATTATAAATATATTATGTAATTCTCTAAATCAATAAAGAAATTGGTTTTTTAAATTTTTTTATAATATTTTCAATAATATATTGATTTCAATGATATAGAATATTAATTATTAAATATAATATAAATTTTAAATTCATCATATTAGAATTATATTATGATTAATTTTCAATAATTTTCTCCAAATAATTATTTCTCAATAAATAGTAAAAAGTACTTATTGTTTCATGAAAAATATATGTTGTTTTAATGTATTTTCAATGTGAATTTAATTTTTTTATTAATTTTATAATATAATTTTATTATTATTATATAAATTATTAAAAAATTCATTTTATTAAATAATTTTTTTAATAATTTTATATCTTTATTTAGTATAAAATGAATTGATATTGAAAAATGTAATTTATCATAAAAAAATGAGTATTTAGTACATTTATTCTATTTGTTTTAAATTATATATTCTTAATTATGTTACATGAAATTTTAAAATTTTATTCCATATTTTGAACATGATAGACCAAATTTTTTAAACATTTATCTGTAATTTTTTTCACTAGGAATAGTTTGATTAATAATTCATGTTATCAATATAAATGGTATATCAGAACAATTTGCGTTATAAATTAAATTATTGGAGCTAATAATTCACCAAAAAACCGTCCCAGAAATAGTTATATGATAATATATTGAAAATAATCTCCCAAGACTACAAGTAATGACTTGTTGGGTCAACTTAAATGAAATTATAACCTTTGTGATATTTTATTTAATGAAATGAAAATCATGTCGCACTCTAGATTTTAATAAATGTAATAATTTTAATATGGTGTTATCCAAAAGATATTATTTAGTATGAAAATTTAATTTTAAATCAATTTGAAATATATAAATGATGGTAATTTTTTTAATTGATAATATAATTACCTTAAATGTTCAAACAACAACAATGGATTAATCATTAAATTATTAGAAATATTTTTACTTAATGATATTATGAATATTATTATATTTATATGAAGAGATTACTAATCTCACACATCATTTTATAGTTGAAATTAAAATTTTTGTGATGTATTAAAATATTTGTTTCTAATTAAAAGTGTTATATAGATATTATTATAATCAAAGTAATGAATTACTTTAAATATTGGTATTATAAATATTATATAGGAAATAATATTTCATTAAATGATATAAAATTTTAAAAAACATAAATTTTTCCAATTGATTAGTATAGTGTTTAAAATATCAACCATGGTCCATTTATGGGTAATTTTTTATTTAATAGTAATTATATTTAACCTTTAATATTAAAAATACATGTTACCATTATTTGTGTTAATTGTGTTCAAACCCAAAAGTAAGTGTATAAATATTTTTGATAATTATAAAAATATTATTAAATGGGTTTATATTTACCATAATAAAATTATATTATAAATACCTCACTATGAGGTAATTTTAATTATATTTTATGTAATATTAATTTATTATTTTCAAAAATATCAAAACTGATTGTCCCCTCTTTTATAAAATGTAACATCTTATTTTCATTTAATAGAACTTACAAGAATTATAAAGGGTAATACATTCTAAAATACCTTCCCATAATCACAAACCACAAAATATAGGTCTTGTTCTTGGGATCACACTATTAACATATTTCTTATGATGTTAAGAAAAAGAATTTTCCAAAAGGGATTTATAATTTTTATATGTGTGTTTTAGATTATTTTTATTTTTACAGATCCCTAAAAACATAATAAACCAAAATAAAATAATATATCAGGTTTATTGAATTTTCATTGATGTTATAATATTAGTTTCATGACATACATACATCTCTATTTGAATCAAATGCAAAAAGAACATGACATTCGTGTGTGCGACAAAATACTACGTAGCACATAAATATAAATACAATTCCATAAAAATCTCTACATACAGATTATAATTATAAAATTTATTTATATATCATATTAATGACACAATTATCATATTTAAATGATAATACATCATTTACATTAATGTATTTCAATACACTGCAATATGATGATTTTATTCGTTCATACATGTAGACTACCACCTTCATGAAGAGATGTAATTATATTTCTATGACCACATCATAAGGATGAAATATAATAGTATATTTAATGAAATAATTTCACATTTTTTATATTATTATCATTTTATGTTGATAAACAAATAATTACATTTTTTTCTTTATGATTATTGAAACATGGAATGCTTATTATGATGTATGTATGGAATATCATCTCCATGATCATAACAATGTTTATTTTTCATAACGAAATTTTATTATTCTATTTAAAATTAATATATTTATAAACATGATAAATATTTTATGACTAAAATTCATGTAGAGGATGTTATAATAACCACTTTTACCATAATCAACTATGAAAATTCATTTTGGACTTAAGCACTAAATATCATCAAAATATCTAGTGTGAATTTCATTGATAATGTAATTGTATATAATAAGGTAATAAGTAGTAAAAAATGAATAATACAGTTTAAAATTGTTCTCAAAAAAATTAAAACATAATCATAACATGATTATTAAAGAAGACAATGAATATATGTGATCTGTCAGTGTCAATGAAACATAATTTCTATTTTAAATTATCATTTAATGATTGAATTTATAAATAAATTTTCTTTTATATGAAATTTGTTTAATAAAAAATTATGTAATTATGGTTTTTATTATTTTTCATAGTTTTTCTAATGTCGTGTCTAAAATTACCTTAAATTGTAATGTAATAACATCGTATTTGATCATGAGTATGACACACAACACCAAGCATGTAAGGTATTATAGTATCCCATGAATTTACAATATATTTACTATTTTATTTAAAATTTATACTTTATATTGATTTCAATTAATTTGAAAATGATTTATCAGGTGTCCCACATAACAATGAATTTCTTCAATGACTTGTGTTATAGGCAAGGCTGAGTTTTATCTAGAAATAATATATTATTAAAATATAATTATTGAATATAATAGGATATAACCTTGACATTAAATTAGTGGTTATGAATAAGATAATAATGATTTTGAAAATATATGGTTCACAAAACTATAAGATTTATTGATTGTTCAACAACTAATTAGAAATAATATAAATATAAAATATATATAAAGAAATGTTTTTATACAAATAAGGGTGTTTTATTCAAGTTAATTAAATTAAATAAAATTATTTGGTGATATTAATATAATATGTACAATAAATATTAATTATTCTACATTCATCCAATATATTTGATAGGCATAAGATAAGAACAAATGCATGTTAATGAATAAAAACATATATTTTTCTAAAGATAGTTTTATTACAATTTATTGGTGAGCCAAATTTAAATAAAATATTCATCAAATTTAAAGAAAATATATTTAAAAAAATCCATTATTTTTATAGAAACATAAAAATCAGGTTATCTTGAATTATTGGTTTTATTCTATGTTGTTTCATTTTTTCATGAATAATGAAAAATTATAAATTCTAATGAAAAACTTCTTTTTTTATATAATTTATTTATAATGATATATTCCATTTTTATCTATTTAAATTTCTAGTTAAATAAATTTTATATCAATTATTTAAATTTAGTTTATCGGTATCAATTTCAATTAAAAATGGAATATATAAACATAACATGCTTTTGAAAATTTTGTTCTAAAACCCCACTATATAATCCCGTCTACATGATAAAATTCTAATTTATTTCTACTAATTATGGGATTGTAATTTGGGGAATTGGATTCAATATTTTTATTATTTATAATTTATAATATCTAATTATTTCATCGATGTTTTATAAGAAAATATTATTTCATTTGATTAATATTAATTACAATAATTAAAAGTTAAATATTCATAATAATATACGAAACATTAGACATAAGGGCCAAAATAACCAAGAAACATGAATAAAAGATATTTCTTGAGATATTTTGACCACAAACTCTATTTTATATAATTTTTTCAATATTTTAGACACTTTTCATAGGTAGAACATGTTGGAAATGCCTTTTTAAAAAATTACAACAATACCACTCCTCATCCACTTCAAAACAAAAGTCGCGCCTCCCACTTGGTCACACATATATATCATTATGAATCCCTAAAAAACATATCAAATAATCTCCCAAAATTCCACCCTTATTTATATAAGCATTGACTTGGTTATAAATCGAACCGAATAATCCATTTGGTGTATACCAAAAAGAGCTACCCAAAAAAGATATAATATTCATTAATAGGCATTAATGTTTTATTTGTTTCCCCACCCATTAATTTATTATTATTAGTTTCATATATAATAACACTAATATTAAAAATGTACATATAATTTTTTATGTTATTTTTTCAACCATCACCTACACACACTTCAATATAATGGGTAACAATCTTTCTGGTCGTGTACGGAAAACTATCACCTCACGAAATGATATTGTTTTTTTACTTAACAACATATCATGGATGGGTGTTATGACAGCTATATTATTTCTATATGAAATATGAAATATTTATTTTTTAATATTGGTATTTTATATTCATATAAAATATAGATTCATGCTTTTCAATTTTTGGGTATTTGAAAACATCACTTGTGGATGTGTGGAATACCGCATGCTAAAAGCATTATGATTCATTCCAATTATGAATGAAATGTATTAAGGAGTGATTTTTTAAAAAAATATGTGAAATATAGTAATTAAATATTAAAAATTTAATTTTAATATACATATATATCATTTACTTTTAATTTTGTCTATATAAAAAGGAAAGTGAAGTAGAATTTATGTGAACGTAGCACCTACAAATTCTCTGATCTATGAATTTTTTATTATCTCCAAATGTTTTGAATATATATATATATATATATATATAATAAAAATATATGATAATTAAATCATGGTGTAAAATTTTGAAATTATTAAATCATGATCTATGTATAAAGAACATAAATAACAAATAAAAAACATGAAAAACTAGACCATTAACAGCTAAAATAGTGAATATTATGACTAATTATTAAAAAACATGAAATAATAATATATATATATATATTATTATATTATAAATATTATTATGGTTATATTATAAATTATTTAATTGATTAAAACCATTATAAATTAATTTAATGGATTTTCCGCTGAAAGGGAACACAAGGTAAGGGATTCTTATCTCATTTTTCTTTTTGTGAGACATACACCATATTCACCACATAGTTCATTAATGTGTTATATGTACTTAAAATTTTTATATATTATTTCATGAATTATTTTATCTTCTTTTGATTTAAATAAATCACTTGATTATTATTACTTTTGGGTCATCCAAGTCAAGAGTAACCATGTAATAAGGGACTTCATCTCAATTTCTATTCTTTGAGAAATATTTTATTATAGTGAACCATATTTTTATATATTCAATAAATACTACACCAATTACATATTATATAATTATTCATACATTAATCAGGATAATTTCTAATAATACTAAATTATTTCATTAATTGTAATTTTCATTAATTTTTTCCATGTTGAAAATATTTTCATAACCAATTTTCATTTATTTGGGTTATATTACCTCCTCGTTATCATAAAATTTTATAAATTTTAGTTAAAAAAATTTTAGTCTATATTGTTTTATTTTAAAGTGTTTTATTTGGATTTAATATTTAAACATATAATATATTTATATCGATTGATTCTTTCATAATGATTATGTTCTTTTCAAGGGGTTCCTTAACCATCTCATTTTATTCGATATTTTTTAGACTTCGTTTTCCATTATCGTATATTACCAAATAACTATTTCATAAACCCATTAATTTTATTCTCCATTGGTTATTAATGAACTTTTTCAAGTAGTAATACCATTTTTTGACTCTTTATTACTCAATATTTTTTAAAAGGTGTTTATAATAAAACAGAACTGCATTTCTCCCTTCTGATTGAGATCTATTTTTTTCTAAAACCATGTTTACTAAAAATGCATTAAATTTTTTTAATAGTTGATAAATGATTTATATAATAAATTTACAACATTTATAGAATAAATTAAAATTAACTAATATTATTAAAGAAATTATTTTTCAAATGGTTTTTTAAAACAATGTATATTTTGCTCAAGAATATTTTTATTGTTATTATTATATTTAATCGATGAGAACAACCACTATTTTTACTAAAATTATGATATGTTGTTTTGATACAATAATTATTCTTCTGAGAGATAATTATTGATTGGTTTGTCCAAATATAGTATTGATATATACTTCCTTGATACCATTGGTTAGCCACATTGAAATATTCAATTTTCACTGATCACTGAACATTGAATTTCTCTTAATTAACTATATAATTATTAATGGATATATTAATTTCATAATTTATATAAATTTTTTAAAATAGTGTTCAAATTAAATATTATTTGATTATTTTGTGAAATAATGATAAATATGTATTCATTATTCAATATTTATATTTGATAATGAGAATTATTTATGAATTAAATTTATTGATTTATTTTTATGTTATTATTTATATATCATTGAAAAGGGTCGTTCCCTCTTATATATATACACATGTTTAATTATTATTCTCATTAGTGAAATCCATTCAGATAAAATCCATTTCTATTTGCTTCCAATTTAGTGTAGTTCTAATATTTCTTCTAAAAGGTCATAACAATAGTATTCTAAAAATATTTTTGATATGTAATTTTAGTAAAGGAACCATGTACATAGAGAAAATGGCATCCAATAATTAAGAATTACAATTCCTTCAATTTTGGTATTATTATCTATGAATTTTTTTCTTTTACATTATCAATGGATGCATTTTATTATTATTACATGAATTAAATAGAATATGTATTCTATTATATTTCTTCTGATATTACTTGATCACTTAATTCTTATTTATTAAATATAAGTAATGTTTTCTTTGTTATTTACCTTTCCATGTAAATTATTTTCATTGATTATTTATTTATTCTATTTTACTATACCATTTCTATTAATTTGTGATCACCCTTAAAATTTTTATATTCCCCATGATTCTATGATGTGTTTTAATAAATTTATGCAAGGATAAACTATATATTATAATGCTATTATACTTGAATGATAAAAATTAATTGATAATTATTTATTATTGTATACATATATTTTCCCAAGACTACTAAACTTGTCTGTCCTTTGGGACAAAATTTACTTTTATGTTATGCTTATGTTACGATAACAAGAAATGACTCTAGCTTTACTGAGGTCAGGTCGCAATAATTTTTATGAGAGAACGTTTAGTTCCATCCATGGGACTAGATTTAGAAAATTAAATATTGAGAACATTGAAAAAATATGAAATTTGGTGATAAGTATAAGAGACCATCCTATTGTATTAGTTAGATATATATATTGTTTCTTTCCTAGAAATACATACATGTAAGGATACAAAAAGTGGATTTCGTTTTATCATAGATATACCTAGTGGTGAAAACTATTAAAAATTATGTTGGCTCTAAATCAAGTGTAACTTATTACACATCAACATGCATTACTTTGCACCATGTTTGACACTCCCAAGGTATACACGTAGAATAATTCATGGTTTCATTACAAGTCAGTAAAATGGTTTTGTATAAGTATGGAAAATGAATTACCAAGGATAAACCTTAGATGATGTAAGGATTTATATTGAAATAAAATAGATGAAGTATTTATGTTTTGGGGTTATGTTGAAAACATTATCTAAAAGTATATTTAATTATAAAAATTCATATTTAAATGTTTATAATTTTACAAATTATATTAATATGGTTTTATAAATGGATAGCCAATATGTCATGTTACAATCCATCATATTCCAAAAAGGATATGTGACTTGATCCCTTGACCAAAAGATGTTATGTGTTTTATGACAACCATATGCCTATGTGATGTAACTATTACTATTTCATTGTTTTTTAATTTAAATTTTGAATGATATATATTAAAGATTAATTATTATTTTTATATTAAAAAATTTTGAACTAATATATTAACAATATTGGTTTTGGAAAATTGTTAGAGGCTAAGTTATGGACATGATTTATAGAATTTACGATCTGAATATTTTAAAGATTCCATCATAGATATTCATTTTTGGATATTCATTTCATAGAGTAGAAGGATGAATTTTAATTTCAGGATTTAATAAGATAAATATTTAATTGTTCATTTGAAATTGGAATTCATCAAGTGAGTACATTTCATAATAATCATGTTAAACAATGGAATTTCTCATCATTAGGAAAATGATTTTAAAATAATGGTGTCCTAATACCTTAATTTTTTAACAGATGGTTTTCATAATTATCAAATATTTATTGATTTTTGGAACTCAATATTGAACTGATCATTCACGTGTTTTTTATTTATGACCTCCAAACTCCAGATAAATATTTTCAGTTTTCCTCCATGTCCACATTTTTACTTACCACAAAAGTTATCCTATGTAGAAACCTAAATATATTTTTTCTCAAGTGGATTTATTTATTTCTCATTCACTCGTTCTATTGTTTTTTGATGAAAAATTCTAATGAAGTAGGATTTAAACAAAAAAATATATCAAAAAATCGATAACCATTTTTTATTTTTAATTGGGATGGCCCAATTTATTTCATATGAGTATTATACAACTAAATGAAATTTTAAGGTAATAATGTTGTATTCAATAGAATCTATAATATACAACACCCTAAAAATTAGTGAATATAATAACCAAACAGTTTAAAATATATTAAATCTTATCAATAAAATAAATTCATGATATATACATATATATGGACCCAGCCTTAAACATTTTATAATTATGAAAAAAGTTAAAAAATTTAGATTGTTTAATGATGAGGTTTTTAGGTTTTTATTTTTAGAGAATTTGGCAATAATTCTCACATACAAAACCCAAAAAAACCAAAAGTTGAATCTAAAAAATGTTACCATTTTATTCATACTCTATAACTTTTAAAATAACATATGATATATTTTTTGAAATCTTTTCATAGATATCCACAATAATTCATCGAATCCCCTACTCATCCTCATTCCCTATAAAAAAATTAAAAACAATAGTGTATGAATTAAAATATTATCATGGGATATATAAAGAAGGAAACCATTAGACCATTTTCAAGCCATAAAACTAATGAAAAACCCCATTCATTATAACATAACAACTTTCCCTAAAAAATATTATTATTAAAAAAATATCAATTTTTTCATATCAAATAATGTCCTTCCAAAATAATTCATTATCACACATAGAAAACTCATGTAGGTACATTGGATCATCCTCACATTGAACCCTTATAGAACCCTCACAAAACACTTACTAGATGGAATAACAATATGGAATCTTCTAATATAATTCACCAAAAAATATAATCATTACCCAATTCATTGGATAGATATCTGGGTGAACTCATTATCTAAGCAATAATGTGATCACCTAGTTCTCTCTAGCAGCATCCAACATCTATAATTACATACAAACACAACATGAAATAAAACTATTTTGTAATGTCCTGGACATCTCAAGTCCATTACATTGTGAAAATATAGTGTTTGAGGTGTTTTGAGAGGTCAAGGTGGCTTATCCACAACACTTTTCCAAATTTTCATTTCTTTGAACAATTCCATCGGTGAATAGTTCTATTGGTAACCTATAACTGTATGTGAACAGTATTCAATCGGTGAGGTTCAGCGAATAATGTTCTATCAGAGAGGTTCAAGGAATAGTTCTATCGGTGAGGCTTTGTGAACAGTTCTATCGATGAGGTTTTGTGAACAGTTCTGTAGGTGTTGTTCAGTGAACAGTTGTATCGGTGAGTTTTTGTGAACAGTTCTATCAGTGAGGTTCTGTGAAATGTTATATCGGTGAGGTTCTATGAACAGTTCAATCGGTGAGGTTATATGAACAGTTTTATCGGCGAGGTTCAGTGAACAGTTCTATCGCTGATGACATGCGAACAGTTCTATCTGTGAGGTTCTGTGAAGAGTTCTATCGGTGAGGTTCTATGAACAGTTCTATCGGTGAGGTTCTGTGAACAGTTGTATCGGTGAAGTTCAGTGAACAATTTTATCGATGAGGTTATGTGAACAGTTCTATCGGGGAGGTTCTCTGAACAGTTCTATCGGTGAGGTTCTATGGATAGTCCTATCAGTGATATTTTTTGAAAAGTTCTATCGGTGAGGTCTATCAGTAACCTCTAATGGTAGGTTTATATTGTCGGTTGACTTACAGTAAAGGTAGGTGTATAGTGTTTCCAGAATGGTGGGGTCTATCGGTAACCTCAATCAGTAACCTCTAACGGTAGGTGTATAGTAACTGTAGGTGTACAGTAACAGTAGGTTTACATTAACAGTATATGTAAATTGTTTCCAGAATGGTGAGGTCTATCAGCAACTCTTATCGGTAACCACTAATGGTAGGTGTACAGTAATGGTAGTTGTACAGTAACTATAGGTGTAAAGTGTTTCCAGAACAGTGAGGTTTATCGGTAACCTCTATTGATAACCTCTAACTATAGGTGTATAGTAACAGTAGGTGTATAGTATGGTAGGTGTACATTGATTCTAGAATGGTGAGGTCTATCAAAAAACTCTAAAGCTAGGTGTATAGTAATGGTAGGTGTAAAGTAACAGTAGGTGTATAGTGTCTCCATCTTCCTACAGTTTCACCCCTTTGATAATTCTTTTCATGAAAAATACATTTAAAGCTTTATTTTTAAGGATTCTTAAGGCTGATTATAAGGCCATAAATCCTATATTAAATATTCCTATGTTTCGGGATGTTTTTACTTGGACAAACAACATGGGTTAATGTGATTTTCTTTTAATGGGGATTTAATTGTGTCTTAATCCATCACACAGTTATATCTTTAAAATAGACAAGATATTGTCCTCCCTTATTCTTCCTCTTTGTTCTCGACAATGTGACACTAGAACCTTTCAATACATCTTGTATGATTTTCACAATCAAACTTTCCTGCTCTGATTTTTCCACTTTGTTTTGATGTAACCAATCAGTATTAATCAATCTTCGATATATTATTTTTTTTATCGTCGTTCCTTTGGGGATTATCATCTCATGTTTCTCCTTTCCATATTATAGAATGTAATATCCAAGCATATAATGGGGTTTGGTTGGTACAATAATACCGTGGCATCTTCATGTGGATGTAGTTGTCACGAGAGGAAGATCATGACTCGTTAGGTGGATAAAGAACGTGAGGAACTATTTGTGGTAGAGGATTCATTGCATATATTTTCATTTACGTGCAACTGTATTCTTATAATGTTTAATCTCATGGGATGAAAATGAAATTGACCTAATATATATTTTAATCAGATAAATAAATTGATATCGATCATATGTTATTTCCCCTTTTTTTCTAGATAGTGTGATATCTCTTCTTGCTTTTCTTAGTTGTTCGTTCTTAATAGAAATTGGTAAAAAACGTAAATTGGGATTAATTGATAATTTTTTGGCTAAAGATAAAGAGGAATGTAAATGATTCTGGTTCTTAATGTAATTTAATGATAATAAAATTGGCACTGTATGCATGTTTAATTAATTGTGATACCATACTGATTAGGTTTCCCGAATTCGGAACCAACAAATAAAAATATGTTAATTCGATATTGATTAAAGAACTGATTGTTTGATAATTCCTTAAAGGGTTCTGAGTTACCCTAATGATTGTTAAAGGGATAAGAGCCCAATTCATTAGATGATTGTTTTCCTGCTTCTTGTGATGTGATGTGATCCTGGATGACCGTTGTGATATGTGGGGGAATGGGGGTTTTTGGTTATGGCAGCATATGATGCCTAGAGTTGTGAGATGCATCAGTTTATGCATGTGGGTGTCGGGGAGGACACTAGAGATGATGGAATGGGATGAATGTGATTATTGGATGCCTGCTGATTCATTTAGTTGCTTATCTACATTACGTTTCCCCACTTTTGAAGGAAGCTGGTCTTACTTATCCTCCTTCCAAAAGAGGAAATGACACGCGGGGTATGCCACGTGAATTCCATGTTTTGCTTCTCAAGGAAGTATGGGTTAATGCTCTTGCTATATGCGGCAATGACTCGACGGGTACTACATCTACTCACAGTGTTGATCCCCCTTGTGTTTAGTAGTAAAAAATATATTTTTAGAATTCTTGGGAATTTGGGAAAGTAATTATATAATGAAAAATTTAATAAATGGTGTTAACCCAAGGGGATGGAGTTTCTAGAGCATAATTATGAGGTTGTAATTCTGAAGGAATAGTTTCCATTGGGTGTGATGATAATGAAATTTAATGTGGAATTTTTCATGGTTAATTATGGTTTAAATAATTAATTAATGTAAAGTGGAACTAATAAGAAGGGAATGAAGTAATATAATAAATCACTTTAAATGGTTTTATGCTTATAGGATACCTAGTCTTATAAGTAGCAGACTGATGTCTGAGAGACGTTAGCTGCAGTTGTATGTAAGACTTTGTTATGCCAATAGTGTGGTTGTGAGTTATAGTATATCCTATAGTTTTTGTGTTTCTATACACTACTACAACAAGTCATTATGGAAAACAGACACCCTGAGGGTTCTTAGCCTTAGTGGGGTGTTTTTTTTCCAACATTCAGGTGGGAGGATGGATGGATTTCTATCCCCTTTTCCCCACCCTCTTCTCTTGATAGTTACATTGCTGGTAGGAACAACAGTTAGTTTTCGGCATATATGTTTTTAGAGGGAAGTAATGTCTTCTTTTTATTTACACACATATATTCTGGATATAGTATCATATGGACTACTATAGACGTAACGTGTATGGGATGTGATGGATTGAGGATCCTTACTCGGTGTATGGGATGTAATGGCTTTAGTTATGAAACATGATTTATGATACACATTATGCGGGATATTGTGGCTCCTAGAAACTACCTGGTTATATTGCATATGTGGACATGGTGGTTTTGTTGCCCGAGGTGAATGTTGTGGTGCTTCACCCAGGTGTCTGTGGGAAAGACTTTTTGGAGAGAGATGCTCAGGACGTGCGATGTTGGGGCAAAGCAGCAAACAAGTGGGGAAGTAGTAGCGGGGTACCGTTGAAATTTTTTATTATATGATATATTCTTGTATGTGTTAATTGGTGAGAGTATATGTGTTGAGGTTGGGAATGTAGTATACCTATTTAGGTGATGAGTTAGTTTCACTAGATGTTCAATGTGCTTTAGTATGTTTTCTTTACATTTTCATGAGAGGATTCGGGGAGGATCTTACTAAGTATACTTTTATACTCACCCTATGTATATATAAACTGTTTTCAGGTCACTTGGATTAGGTTAGAGATCAAGCTGGTTTCTAATAGTTTGGGGTTGTAGGAGCTATTCGGGCTAGTGGTTGTTGTTGTCTTTATGTTCTTTTGGGTACTTTCAGTTTTTCCCTTCTATTTATAGTACTTTTTCATAACATTACATATGTGAACATCAGATTCATTTATATTTCTGTTCTGAGTTAGAGTTGGTTGGTGTCTATCTTGTCTCTCTCTTCCGCATGTGTTCTATTAGAGGGTAATTCCTCCCATTTGTGTTTTTACTATACCCTCTGTGCTTGTCGCCAACATGGGGCCTAGTGGAGGTGGGACTCAGGGGTCATTATCTCCCATATCATATTTCCAACCCTGGAGGGGTACACTTTGTGGGGAGGGGGATGTTACAGAGTGGTATCAGAGGTCTGGTTGAGGGATAGGATGGTGTTTTGAGTTAGGCACCAATGAGGTTTCATGGGTTGGTAGGGAAACAGTGTTATTCATGTTTAAAAAGTGAGGAAAACATTGGTGACCGACTAAGACATAGGTGTTTTGGCCCCCCTATGATCTGATGTATATATGGTTATGTTTACAATGGCTACTAAACATGGTGATACTAGTTGAAGGATAAAGACCTAGGAAAGGATCATGCATTATTCTTCTTTGTGAATGTGTTTGAATGGGTAGACCTTGGGATAGGTCAACCTAAAATGAATAAAGAAAATAATTAATTAATTAATGTTGAGTCTTCTATATTCTAGGTTTTGGAGCTGTAACGGTTTGTTATTTTATAGTTATGGCTCCAGGTCGACACCCTCCTCAGGTTTTCATAGAAACTATCCAGAAGGCTGTGGCAGCAGATCGCCGTAGGGTAGAGGTTGATGACGATGAAACTTGGAGGAAGGCACTCCGAGAGTTTCAGCACCAGAGGCTGCAGAAGTAGAAGGGCTCTATTTCAGATGTATTCACATAAGACTAGTTAGAGGAGGTTGAGATCAGCTCCAATTAGATTCTTTCTCAGAAGGAACACTGGGTATCCTTGGTTGTGACGATGCTATGTGGAGGATCCACGAAGTTGTGGTTTTTGTTCCTCAGGGATTGTGAGGAGTCATCGAACTCATGGGAGGAGTTCCAAGAAATGTTTAGAGTTGAGTTTCTTTCTTTGATTGTGAAGGTGTGGAGTTTCTAGGAATATCATACCCTTCGACTGGGGAGCTCCAGTGTTCGAGATTTCGGAATCTGTTTCAGGAACCTTTTACGATATGCATCAGACCTATTTCCAGATGAGGAGTCCATGGTCAGACATTTTGAGGATGCTTTGCGTCCAGAGATCCAGGGCCATGTCACACCATTTATGATGAAAACATATCATGCGGTGCTGGAGATGGTAGAGGATGTCAGGAAGAGATTGTAGAGGACCAGATCCTCATAATAGGGGAATCGGCGTGATTCCTCGCAAAGTAGAGTTGTGGTCCGGGGTTCCCATTTTTCAAGGCAGAAGGGTTTCCTTTCAGCTGGGGGTATGTTCAGCCCTTCACATATCATTTATATATAGGCAGTAACTATCAGGACTATGCCAAGAGATCAGACACTTGTTTTTCTTCTGGTGGTCCTGGCTATCAGCAGTAGGAGTGCCCGACCGTTCAGAGCGGTCATCGTGCACCAGGCACTATGCTCCAGGTTTCTCCGTTGAGGTAGTTCCAGCTAAGTCCGTAGTAGCCAGTTGCAGTACCTATAGATCATAATTGGGTAGATAGTGAAGGCATAGGATATCTCCATGACGTTAACAATCATCAGAGAGTATAGCACGATCATAGTGGTGGTCTTCATTAAGGGCAGAGAGGCTTTGGAGGAGGTCTTGGTCAGCATCCTGCTCTAGTGATGCCAGCTCTAGGTGAGCTAGACATTATTTGAGGTACCATTTTCTTGATTTCTACCTTGGTGTATGCCTTGTTTGATTCTGGAGTTACATTCTCCTTCATATCACCTACCCTTGTCCATGCTTTGGGACTTGAGGTAGAGAGGTTTAATATTCCCTTGGCATTGACTACGCCAGTTGGAGGTCAAGCTGACATGTTTGAAGTATGTAGAGACTGTGAGAAAGTGTTGGGGCCACACCTCTCTTGGGGAGATTTCCTATGTTTACGAATACAACCATATGATGTCATCATCGGTAGGTATTTATTTGTATTCGGTGCAGGCTATTGTGGATTGATTCAAGAGGTTGGTCGTATTCATTGGTGCAGATGGAGATCCAGTAGTGTTTGTTAGTGAGAGAGATCCTTGGATGGGTCACATGGACATTCCGTACTTATCATCCATGATGGATGAGATGATGTTGAGTTCTTCCGAGGTTCAGCAGTTGGTGTTTCCTATGGTCATAGAGGAGTACCGTGACGTATTTCCAAAAGAGTTTGTAGCATTACCCCCTCGATGAGAGATCGAGTTTGGGATCGAGCTATTGCCAGGAGAATCTCCTATCTCTATGTATCCATATTGGATGTCTCCTTCTGAGCTACGAGAGCTACGTATATAGCTTGATGTTCTGTTACAGTGCGGTATTGTTCGGCCAAGTGTGTCACCGTGGGTGCACAAGTTGTGATCGTGAAGAAGGCTGGCGATAGTTTCTGGTTGTGGGTTGATTATAGCCGTTTAAAAAAAGTGAAAATAATGAATCGCTATCCTCTTCTACATATTGATGATTTATTTGATCAACTGAACGATGCAACTTGGTTCTCAAAGATAGAATTGCGATAAGGATATCATCTGATGCGTGTGAAATATGAGGATATCCCGAAGACTTCTCTCCATTGTCTTCATGGGAATTATGAGTTTTGTTGTAATGCTGTTTGGTTTGATGAATGCTGCAGCTGTTTTCATGGGATTGATGAATGCTATGTTCTGTAAGTTGCTGCACAAGTCCATGGTAGTTTTCATCAACAAAATCCTTGTGCACTTCACATCTGAAGAAGAGCATTCAGAGCATCTACATGCCATTTTGGGAGCTCTAATTCGACATCAGCTATTTGGGAAGTTGTAGAAGTGTGAGTTTTGGGATCGAGATTTCCGATTATTGGGGAATGTTGTGTCCCAAAAAGGAGTAGTTGTGGATCCATCGAAGATAGAAGCAGTTGTGTCATGGGCAAGCCCCAAGACAGTTTCATAGGTGTAAGGTTTACATGGCCTCATAGCCTACTACAGGAGGTTTTTAGACAATTTCTTATGATTTGTGACTCCTCTAACTACTTTGACCATGAAGGATCAGGCATTCATTTGGACTGAACAGTGTCAGGTAGCATTCAAGTATCTAAAATAGATGTTTTAAGTGCTCCATTCCTTTTTCTTCAAGCGGAGGGTGTACACATTGATGTTTTCTGCGATGCTTCACATCTGGGGTTAGGTTGTGTTCTCATGAAGTGGAGGTCTGTTGTTTCTTATGGGTCTCGGTAGTTACATCCCCATGAATGCAAATATTCCACCAAGATCATGAGTTGGTATCCATGGTGTTTCCCCTGCAGTTGTGGTGACATTACCTCATTGGTGAGAATTTTGTGGTTTTCAACGATCATAAGCGTTTGAGGTATGTTTTCTCCCAATATGAAATGACCTTATAATAGAATCGGTGGATGGATTTCATACAGGAATATGACTTTGAAATATCATATACACCTAGAAAAGAGAATTTTGTAGCTGATGAACTGATATGAATGTCACGTAGTGATGCTATGCGTGAATCCGATGATTCCTGGAGAGTAATGGAAGAACTGTCAGAATTACATCTTGATATGGGAGAAGTTGGGGGGTAGATGTTGTCTGTTTCAGATTACAATATAGTCATCCCAGATGCAGATGGTGGAAGATTCCCAAATGGGAGATCTAGAGGTGGGGGTCCGAGTTTTTTGTGGAGAGACCCCTGATGGTTGGTCAAAGGATGAACAACACCGAGTGTTGTATCCTGGAAGGATTTTTGTTCCCTTGATGAAGCGTGAGATGGGTCTCAAATATTTCAATTGTTCGTCTTTATACGTACATCCTGGTGTGACAAGGATGTACTGATCCATGAGGATTCAGTTTTGGTTTACTGGGATGAAGTGTGCGGTTGCAGAGTTTGTGTCTCGAAGTTTAGTCTTCCTGAAGATGAAGGCTGAACACCATGTTCCTTGACGTCTTCTCCCGCCATTCTAGATTCCTCTATGGATGTTGGAGAACATCTCAATGGACTTTATTACTGGTTTGCCTAGACCTCCGGGAGTACATGATGATATTTGGGTGGTTGGGGATCGTTTTAAAAAATCAGCCCACTTCATAGTGATCAAGGAGTCGAGCTTAGTAGATGTTTTGTCGAGGTTGTATCTAGAGGAGGTGGTTAGAATTCATGGAGTCCGTAGGATAATCATTTATGTTCAAGATCCTTGTTTTACTACCAAGGTGTAGAGAGGTCTCCAACATGATTTCATTTCTCATCTATGCCTTAGCACTTCTTTTCATCCTCAAACAGATGGTTAGACAGAGAGAATCATCCAGACTCTTGAAGACATGTTACGCTCTTGTGTTCTTGATTTTGGAGGTTCATGGATGCGGAAATAACACTTGGTGGAGTTCGGTTACAATAATATTTTTCACTCCACCATCGATATGGCGCAGTTTGATGCCTTGTATGGCCGTCCATGCCATTCTCCATTATGCTGGAATAGGGTCAGAGAGTCAGCAATTCTCAGACCGAAACTAGTGCAGAATACAACATAGATGGTCCAGGTGACTTGTGAGTGGATGAAGATAGCACAAGATCGTCATAAATAATATTATGATCAAAGGAGGAGAACCTTAGAGTTTAATATTTGGGATCAAGTGTTTTTGAAGGTGACTCCCTATCGTGGGAAGCAATGGTTTTGTAATGGAAGTAAGATTCCACCCGGGTTTGTTGGGCCTTTTGAGGTGTTAGCTTGTGTTGGAGCTGTGGCATATCTTGTAGCACTTCCCCCACAGATGATTCGGATACATGATGTTTTCCATGTATCACAGATTCATCGTTATTTTCATGATGACTCTCACATCATCGATTGGGGATAGATCAATGTTGATGATGATGATACCATTGAGGAGTGACCTGTGGAGATCCAAGACAACAAGGAGAAGGTTTTGCGCGGGTGTTCTATTCCCTTAGTTCATGTATTTTGGTGACATAGTGGCATGGAGGAGATTACATGGGAACATGATTCATAGATATGTGCTCAATACCCAAAGCTGTTTGATGTTTAACTCTTTTTATGTAACGATGTTCACATTGGGGTTATACATTCATGTTTAATCTTTGAATTTCTTTTATTTATTTTGTGGTTTGCTCCATTTTCAGAGGTATCTCGATGGGGGGTAGTTCGGAACCCATTTTTTCTTTTCTCATTAGGTAGATTTTCAATTCTAGAGGATGAAAATGTTTGGAGATGTATTTGATGTAATGGCTCGGACCACTCCAGTCCATTAATTTGTTAAAATGTGTTGTTTGAGGTGTTCCGAGAGGTCAAGGTTATTTATCCCCAACACTTTTCCAAATTTCCAATTATCTGAACAGCTCCACCAGTGAACAGTTCTATTGGTAACCCATAATGGTTGGTGAATAGAATTCAATCGGTGAGGTTCAGTGAACAATGTTCTATCGGTGAGGTTCAATGAACAGTTCTATCGGTGAGGTATTGTGAGCAGTTCTATTGGTGAGGTTTTGTGAACACTTCCATCGGTGAAGTTCATTGAACAGTTCTATCAGTGAGATTTTGTGAACAGTTCTATCATCGAGGTTCTGTGAAAATTTTTATCAGTGAGGTTCTATAAACAATTATATCGGTGAGGTTCTTTGAACAATTCTACCGGTGAGGTTTTGTGAATCGTTCTATCAGTGAGGTTCTGTGAATAGTTCTATTGGTGAGGTTTTGTGAATAGTTCTTTCAATAAGGTTCTTTGAATAGATCTATCAGTGAGGTTCAGTGATAGTTTTATCGGTGAGGTTTTTTGAATAGTTCTACCAGTGAGGATCTATAAACAGTTCTATTAGGGAGGTTCTGTGAACAGTTCTATCAGGGAGGTTTTGTGAACAATTCTATCGGTGAGGCCTATCGGTAACCTCTAACGATAGGTGTACAATAACAATTTGTGTATAGTAACGGTAGGTGTACAATGATTCTAGAATGTTGAGGTCTATCTATAACCTCTATCGGTAACCTCTAACAATAGGTGTATAGTAATGGTAGGTGTACAGTAACGGTAGGTGTACAGTAACGGTAGGTGTATAGTGTTTACAAAACGGTGTGGTCTTTCGGTAACCGGTATCAGTATCCTTTAATGGTAGGTGTACAATAACTGTAGGTGTATAATAATGGTAGGTGTATATCGTTTCCCGAATGGTGAGGTCTATCAACAATCTCTATTGGTAAACTCTAATGGTAGGTGTACAATGTTTCCAGCTTTCTATAGATTCACCCCTGTGACGTTTCCATTGACGTAAAATAAATTTAAAGCCTTATTTTCAAGGATTCTTAAGGCCAATTCAATACTCATAAATCCTATATTAATTATTCATATGACTCTTGATGTTTTTACATGGTCAAACTGTTTGGATTAATGCGATCTGATTTTAATGGGGAATTAAGTGTATCTTAAACCTTTTCCCCATTAAATCATAAAAAAGGACAAGATATCTTCTTTCCTTGTTCTTCATATGTGTTCTCGACTATGAGATGTTATAACCATTCAATCCTTCCCATTGGAGTTGCATAATCGACGTTTCCTCCGTATATTGGTTTCACTTTGTTTTGATGCAACCAAGTAGTATCGATAAATCTTCGATATAAGGTATGTTTTGTCGTCGTTACTTTGGGGATCATCTTCTCATGTTTCTGCATACCATATTATAACATGTAATCTCTTTGATTCTAATGGGGTTTTTCTTCGATTTTGGATGGTTCGGTCGTACCGTGGCATCCTCGGTTGGATGTAGTTGTCGTGAGAGGCTGATCGTGACCCATTGTGTGGATAATGAACGTGTGGAACTGTTTGAGGTAGGGGATTCATTTCTTCTCATTTATTTTATGTGAAACTGTATTGTTAGAATGTTTAATCCCAATATATTACAATGGAATATACATAATAAATATTTAAACCGGATAAGTAAATTGATATCAATCATATGTTATTACCTCTTGTTTTGCTAAATAGTGTGATATGTATTCTTGTGTTTCTTAAATGTTCGTTCTTGATGGAAATCGGTAAAGAACGTAATTTGGGATTAATTGATAATTGTTTGGATAAAGATAAAGAGGCATGTAAACAAATATAGTTCGTTTTTGAATTAAATGTCAATCAAATTAGGGTCGTAAGATTGTTTAATTAATTGTGATAGCTTACTGATTGGGTTTCCCAAATTTGGAACATATGAATAATAAATCTTTAAATTCATGATCTATTAAAGAACATAATGTTTGATAATTTCTAAAAGGGTTGTCAGTTACCCTCTTGATTGTTAAAGGGCCAACATCCCAATTGATGTGATGTTTTTTATCTACTGAATGTGATGTGATGTCATCCTAGATTGCCGTTGTGGTATGTGGGGGAATGGAGGCTTTTGGTTTTGGTAGCATATGACACCTTGAGTGGTGAGATGCATTAGTTTATGCATGTGGGTGTTGGGGAGGACACTATAGATGATGGAATGGGACAACTGTTATTGATGGATGCTTGCTGAATATATTTTTTGTTTATCTTCTTTAATTTTCACCACTACTCAAGGAAAATTATCTTACATATCCTATTTCTGAAAGAGGCAATGACACGAGGGGTATGCCTCATGCTTTCTGTGTTTAGATTTTCTAGGATGGATGGGTTTATGCTCTTGATATAATTGGAAAAGGCTCGATGAGTAGTACATATACTCATCATGTTGATCCCCCTTGTATTTATTTGCATATAATGTTTTTTCTAGAATGAATGGGAATATGGGAATGTAATTCTATAATGAAAAATTGAATAAATTTTGTTAAACCATTGGGATGGAGTTTCTTGAAAATTATGATGAGGTTGTAATTTTGATGAAAAATTTGACTTTGAGTGTGATGCTAATGAAATTTAATGTGGAATTGTTCATGGTTTATTAAGGGTTAATGAATTAATTAACTTAAAGTGGAACTAATAAAAAGGTAATGAAGTAATCTAATAAATCTCATTAAATGGTTGTATGATTATAGGATACCTAGTCTTAGAAGTAGCATCCCGGACTCTGAGAGACATTATCTGTAGTTGTGTGTAAGACTAGGTTATACCCATCATGTGGTTGTGAGTTATAGTATATTTTGTAATTTTTTGTGATTCTATACGCAACTCCACCAAGTAAGTAAGGGAAACTTACACCCTTCAGATTCTAATCCCTAGGGAGTGTTTTCCCCAACATTTCTGTGGGAGGAGGATGGGTGAATACCCCCTATGGCCCCACTCTCTTCTCTTGGTAGTTACTTGTGCTGGTAGGCACAGTGGTTAGTTTTCGCCAAATATGTGTGTATAGGGATGTAATGGCTTGTGGTTATTCACACACATATATTCTGGATATAGTATCCTATGGAGTACTATATGTGTAACGTGTATGGGCTGTGATGTCTTGAGGATCCTTACTCTATGAATGGGCTGTAATGACTTGAGGTATAATACCTGATGTATGATACACATTATGCGGGCTATGTTGGCTCCAAGAAACTACATGGATACTTTTCATATGTGGATGTGGTGGTTTTTTTTGCATGAGGTGCACATTTTTG
Source organism: Viscum album (assembly GCA_963277665.1). Taxonomy (NCBI): domain Eukaryota; kingdom Viridiplantae; phylum Streptophyta; class Magnoliopsida; order Santalales; family Viscaceae; genus Viscum; species Viscum album. Next base: position 647,884,648 of record OY728126.1, on the reverse strand, counting down.
TGCTTCATCCAGGTGTCTGCGGTAATGCCTTTTTTGAGAGAGATGCTCAGGACGTGCGACAGTGGTGAAAACCAGAAAACCATTGGGGAATTAGTATCAGGTTACCCTTTATATTCTTTATTATATGATATATTCTTGTATTCGTTACACGGTGAGATTATCCATAGTGTGGTTGGGAACTTAGTATGCGTGTTTAGGTGACGAGTTAGTTTCACTTGTATTTCACTATGATTTATCATGCATTATTTACTTTTAAATGAGAGGCTTCAGGGAGGATCCTAATGAGTAAACTATTATACTCACCCTGTGTATATATAAACTGTTTTATAGGTCACTTGGAATATGTTGGAGATCATGTTGGTTTCTACTAGCTTGTGGTTGCAGGAGCTATTCAGGCTGGTGGTTTCTGTTATTTTTACATTATTTTTGGTACTTTTAGTTTTCCCCATCCAGTGGTAGTACATTTGTATGAAATTACATATGTGAACTTGGGTTTATATTATATTTCAGTTCTGAGTTAGAGTTGGTTGGTGTCTATCTTATCTTTCTCTTCCACATGTGTTTTTAAGAGGGTAATAACACTCATTTGTGTGTTTACTATACCCTCGGTGCTAGTCGGCAACCCGAGGCCTACTGGAGGTGAAACTCAGGGGTCATTATCTCCCTTCTCATATTGTCGACCTAGGAGGGGTACACATTTTTGGGGAGGGGGTCATGACAAATTCATCATTAGAAATACCATTTGAAAATCATACAAAATTAAAATTCATATTTTGGAATCCCATTTTTCTTCCAAAAATAAATTTTTTAATTCAAAATACACATCTCCTTTGAAAAACCATTTCCAATACCAAAATAACCAATATAATGATATATTTTATTTCTTTTAAAAAAACATAAAATCTTGCATTGGAACCCAAAAAATAAAATTATGGTCATCATGGTGGGAATTTCATTGTCATTCTGTACAAAAATAATAGAATAAATTTTTTTCATTTTTAAAATAATTTGATACGAAACACATAAAAAGATTACATTTAAGAAAATTAAATTCAACTAAAAATAGTGAAAATTTTGTTTATAACTATTTTATATAATAAATCAATATAACAATATCAATAATATTCAAATGAATGGATTAAATTATTAAACATAAAAAGTGACCCATGGTACTAAGAAATTTATAATAATAATGAATATAGATGTATAAAATTTTACAATACACTAAATAACATGATAATAAATACAATGAGTATATATAATTTCAAAAGTGGTGGTATATACACTTTATAAAAATAATGCTTCGTATCATCATGAAATGTCTCATCGAAAAGATAGTGAGACAAAATTCTTTACATGAAGTCTAACATAAGACATGTTCCTTTATATTGTTAAACAATGAGTTGATATTAATTATTTAGTTAGATTCGAAAGTATTTATACTATATAATTAATTTTATATTAAATATTAATATAATTGAAACAATTACTTAAAAAATTCAGTCTATGTGAGTTGATTTGATCATATTCAGTTTATGTGTCAAAGAAAACATTGTTAGGTTAACTATGATGAAGGGGTTATTATTTAAAAATCTGAAAAATTATAATAAGTAAATAATTATCATATTAATAAATCTAACAAACTTTTAAAACCAATCATATAATTGTTTTATGAAATTGGAACCAATGATAAAGTCATTGAGATTGTTTGATGTACATATGCATGAGTAATGTTCCAATTTATTAATTATCATTAAAGTAAGATGGTACATGAAATTTATATTTTAATAATGATAAATTATATAATATATACAATAATATTTAATATTTAATATTATATATAGAATTATTGTTATGGAGATGTAATTACATCTTGTCAAGGAGGCATTTATCCACATGTCCACAAAAGATGTTATTACTTCTTTAGTGAGTGAAAGGGTAAAAAATGATATATCACATTACAAGATATTTAATTATTTCATGAATTTAATATTGATTTTAATTATTCCACATATTTTTAATTAAACAAATCCTTAATATATTCAATGTAATGTGTGAAAATATCACCTTTCTTTTTGTAGGCGATAGTCCACACATCCACAAACAATGGAATCATATTTACAAAAAATATAAATCCAAAAGGTGTTTTTATATATAAAATATAGAAATATGAATAAATTATAATTATAATATATATATATATGTAACGCCCCGACCCTAGTTACCCAAAGTCGGTGCATTATTACATAACATTGGCATGATCACAAGAAAGATCAAATCTCAAAAGACCGATTGGTTTAGTAGCCTTGGAAACACTATATATATTCATAAGTTTTACATTACATCATAAAATGAAAAACTACTACAACAACATAATGTCTCCATAATCCACACTCATATCCCCACATAATATCCCTGCAGGTCATTCATAACTTACTTCTTCACTTCCTGGGAAAAATAAAACATAGAAAAGGGGTGAGCTCAAATGCCCAGTAAGGATAACAATATAGCGGAAACTTCCATAAATAAGAATAAACATTTAAGGCAATGTATAACTAAAACAAAATCCTTTTAAACTTGAACATTTAACATAGTATGGCATAAATAAAATGAAACAATTCCATTTACTTATTCACATGGATATTCTACTAATCGAATAATCACATGCTAAATCAATAACCACTTTCATAATGATGGAATGCATAATTCTAAACTTTAATTTATTTTCAAGGCCTTGTCCCAAGACCTTGGGGATAACTGTAACCGGAACCCTACCCGGAGTACCTCTAATAACCGGACACCAACCCGGAGTGCCTCTAATAACCGGAGACCAAACCGGAGGGCTTACTTTTACCAGTCCCTAACCTGGAGGTCTTACTTTTACTAGTCCCCAACATGGAGGGCTTACTTTTACCAGTCCCTAACCTGGAGGGCTTACTTTAAACAGTCCCCAACCTGGAACATACTTTTCCAACACATTCATATGAAGTAAAGGTTGAAATATAATATAAACATTCTTATTGGAACTAGCATACGAAATGTAAATACTTTCACCATAAACTATGAATGGTATAAAAATAGCACATCCACAGTCAAACATATCAAAAAACCTTCAATACAATATAGAAGTTTTGTATCATAATAAATCAACTTCAAATAATCATAAAATCCATCAAAGGATGTTGACATAGATGAAATCAAAATTCTTTTTAACGAAATATCTCCTTTTATTTTGAAATCATTTAAGATCCATATAAAATAAAACATTTTCTTTGAAAATAATCTTATAATATTGTAAGGGAAGCTTTGAAGATTTTATAACGGCAGAAAATAGCCCCACCCGCCGTATAATTTAAAGAAAACATTCTTACCTTAATTCTGTCGAAAAGGTTAAAAAGGACCTTGTTTTGAAAATGACGGAATGATTCTTTTATAAACCTCTTATAAAAAGTCAAACAAGGGTATAAATGACTTTAACCCATATTCTTGTAAATAATAAATATGTTTTGAATTACATTTCGAAGAAACATGGATGTGGATGATAACGAGATCCCAGTAGATTATTACGTATAAACAACCTCGGATAATGAAGAGATTGTGAAATAACCATTACCAATTTGGTAACTTATGAAACATACAACCCATGAAAGAGGTATCATACAATGAATATGTAAATACACATAAATTAGAGTGTATTACACAAAGAATATAATTATGGGCAGTACATACACCACACAAAAGGTGATGGTGGAAATATGGCATGAATCTCATGAGAATAAGGAGTGAGATGAAAACCCCTTACCACGTTAATCAATTGAGTCATATGGCCAAAAGTTAATAACCACCAAATTATTTACATAATAACATGAATATAAAGATAATCGTGATAATATATATCAAATGGAAATACACAATGCACCACTTTCAATAATTTAGTGGCGAACAATGGAAATCTCACGAAAGTGAAAGTGAGATGAGAAAATCCCTTACCTTGTACTTTTCCATTGTTGGGGTAGTTTAACCTCCTGTATAATGGTGAAATAATTTTTATTAAATTATAAAATAATCATATACATTAATATGATATCATATATGATCTTTTAATATTGATTTGATAATAATATCTTAGTATTATCGTTGTTTCGGGTGTTAACTTACTTGTTTTCTTTTATATGTTTTGTTACGTAAGACATGTTTGTAAAGGATAGGTTTTATATTATTCATATCCATAATGATATCAAGTCCTTAAACATCATTTTTAAATCATCAAATGATAATTATACTTGAATGGACACGATGGAGAATGAATCTCATCGCGTTCGTGGAGACGGTAGTCCGTACGTACGCACGAGCGACAATATCATTCTTTTTATATTAATATAATATATAAATGGTTGGTATATCATATATACAGAATCCTTAACATGTTATATTTATTATTTACATGAGTTACACATCATTATTATACCCATACAAATAATAATATATTGAATAACAATTACACCACGACGTGGAGACGGTAAGCCGTACGTACGCACGTATGGTGACATGTTATTCAAAGGGTGGATAGAATACTGAATATGGTTGTACCATATTTATAATAAAATCACATTATATATATGATACTGGATTTATTATTTTAGAATGGTAACAACAAAGGAAGAAGAAGTGGAAGAAGAAATGAACTTAGAAAAGGGTGGTGAAATCATTACCTCTTCTTCGGGTTCTTCCTTTTGATTTGATCAAAAGGGATCCTTAGTTTGGCATTCTGCTCAAACTAAGGCCCCTAGGTTATAGTGAGGGATGTTGGGAGAGTATTTGGGCAGATTTTGGACGAACCAAAAGGCTTTGAAGGTGTGAAGAAATGAGAAGGAGGAGTGCCCTTTTATAAGAGGGGTGAGGGGCACCTTTGGAAAAGATAGAAATATTAATTTATAATAAATTCATATTCGGTTTCCAATGGCACCAAAGTTTACTATTCAGAGGTTAAGGTGGGTATGGGTCGAAAACAACTCAACCAATATAATTTAGACAGGTTTGGGTACTTATATTAACCTTATCTTTAAGTATTAACTCTAAGTTAATTAGTTTCACTTTTACAATGTCTCTTTGTATTTTTATATAATATGGTTAATAAACATACTATATACATCCAAGCGGCCCCCAAGTGGTCAATTAATGATGAACCTATCATTATATAAGTCTATTTGCCGAACCTTAGATTTTTAGGAATTTAATATCAATTAATAATATAATATTTGTTTTAAGAACTCTTTTATGTCAATTTTGACACTATTCAATAGTTGATTTTTGTGAATCTCATAACAGATTGATATTTTCTAAGAAAGTCAATTAAATCAATACTAATATATCATATTATCCTAGAAAATTATTTTAATTAATTAAAAGTTTCATATTATATTTATTTGGGTATTTATAATATCAATTATTTTAATTTTTCACTATTATAGTAATTACTGCATCATCAATGTGTCATAAATAAAATAAATTATTTAATGTCTAAAAATTATAAATAAAATATCATTATGTAATAAATATTTTTATCTTTCTAATGAATATTTATAATCTAAAATACAACATAAATAACCTTATGTAAAAATTGTTTTTCTAAAAGTCGTATGCTTGTGTCATTTTTGTATTTATTTTAACTTAATTAAAATAAAGTGTCATTATCACTTACAAGTGGATCCATGGGGTCCCAAAATAGACCCAAAGATGCCCATGGTCGACCATGTATCAACCAATAGGGTTAAGACACGTTTTAGGGTAATTTATTATTATTATAATATTATTTTTTTAACCCTTATTTACCGGATTTATCCTTAACCATGGTAAATAAAATATTTACCGCAGTAATTATTCAAAATGTCTAAAAATAAAAGTTACCTATTTACACAATTTAAACATCCTGATTCCAAATATGGAATCCATTTTCCTAAATTCAAAACACAGAAGTGGCAGAAATTAATTTAAAATTAATTCCCGCTGTCAAAACAAAAAGCGGGGTTTTAAGAGATAATAACTATCAAAAGATTGACACCTGTTTATGTTCGGTTTAATTGTAAAATTATGTCCAATGACCAAAATTATATTGAATGGTAAAAATATATTCTAAATATACTTTAAAACCACTCAAATTCATAATTTATCACTATTAATTATTTTGATTAAAAAAATTGTTTTTAATTAAAATTTAGTAATTTTCACTATTCATCAAAATATGAAAGTTATCCGAAAGGTACCAAAATTTCACCTTAGGCTAAATTCGATATTCCGAATCCAAAAATGAAGTCCATTTTAAAATTTAAAATATATATAATTTCGAAAAGTAGGTATTACTATTCATAACGGCTAGTTTGATTGGTTTGTGGTGTGTGTTAAAACTGAAGGTTGCGTACAACACACGCTACTGTATTATTCAAAGAAAGCGTACCGTGGAAGCTTGGGATGTTTCATTTTAAATATTTGATGTCCCGATTTAGTCAAAAACTTTAAAATATTTTATTTGAAAGGGTTCACTATTAAAAGTTGATAAAAGTGCAATACTGAAAATGAATTTGTTATTGAATTATATCTAAGAAACTCATAATATGGATTCTAAAATTATAAGGATTATATAAAGTTAAAAATTTAGATAATACTATTCGTAACCTCTTTTGAATGGATTTTTTTGTAAGTCATGGTTTGATTGAACTCGGTGTTGCGTGTAGTGCAAGTTATTGAATTATTTTGAAGAAATAACACACTATGAAATCATTGGGTGTTACATTCTCCCCTCCTTCAATAAATTGCGTCCTCGCAATTTGAAATTGTTCTTCAAAAATAAAATGTTGAAAATAGAAAATATATTTGTGGGAAAACCCACATCGGAAATTGGGTTACTAAAATTTAGTCTTAATATGTGGAAAAGAGAAATGAAAGGGTCACCACCAAATTATGATATCGATTAGGAGAACATTGGTGGCAATTAGAGACATATAATTGGAGGAAAAACGTAAATATTTATAGGTAGTGATTGAGGTCATCAATCACAAAAAAGTATAAAATTGATGTCCTTAAACTCATCAATCTATGATGATTTGAAATACCATCCGTTCAACGACACATAGGGTATTGGGATAACACATTTTTGACGTTTCAAAATATCTTAGTTGAAATCCCACATCGAAAAATGAATTAATGAGCCCTCTATTTAAAAACAAAAAGTGTAAAGTATGAAGATTACCGAAAATAACACATACTAGGGTTCCATGTAGGAAAATTTGGATATGGAAGAAAAATCTAACCATAAATTATCTGATGGAGAGTGGTAGAGAACATGGCTATGAAAAGGCCAACAATCCCAAAGCCATAAATTTGTGATGATTTAAGGTACCATCTAGGACAACATTTTTGGTCAATGTTCCTTTTCTTAATGTTGAGGAATTTATTTATGAGATTGGATAAGATCATAAGGAGATATACTTACTTTATAATTAGAGTTTTATCCATTAATAAATTTCTACCACAAACTCATCTTTCACTCTAAAAGATAATAGAACGTAAAAAATTCTATTTACACTATTCCTATAGGGTTCCAAAATAAATGAATTTATAATTCATCTACATGATCTTTTAATAAAAACTACATTATTTAATCCAGGACATCTCGTCGGCCAGTGGTAGGTGATACGCCCTTGTCGCCTTCCGGTTGCGGGTTCAAGTCTCGCAGCCTTGCCGGACGCGACAGGTTGCCGCCCGACCTCCGGGTTGTCCTTTTATGGAAATCCAAAATAATCCAAACTAGAACTATCCAAAATACTTCTGTCCAAAATCACAGTCCAACATTTATAAGGAAGGTTAACATAATATAGATCCTTTTTACCCCGTAATAGCATATGAATACCTTCATCATGTATTACCATATTCCTTATTGATTACATTCATGTTCCCTTATTCCATATAGAAAGCTGGATATACTTCATTAATCCAAAAATGTTTTAAACCCCAACAATTATGGAATATACAAATCATTAATCAGTTCCAAGGTAGTCAAGAATATCCAATATAATTTATCCAAAACAATCACATATTATTTTAAAATCACTACCTCAGTATCAGAACTATATTATGATTTATCATTCTCTCAACCATATATTTTCCAAAAATTTATCCTGCTATTGAGTCACTTTTCTTTGTTCCACACAATATCAAGTCCTTAATGAAATAGTACTGCAGTACAATCCTTATATACTCCATAATTATTATAACAAGTACATTGTTGATACAAAACTCAATTGACATAATCAACATAAGAACTCTAATCATTCCTCTTCATCTGTGGTAGTATCATAACTTGATTATTATCCAATAACATCATTTGCGGCATAGTCTAATGACTGGGACATAGGTTCGCGTAGTGTCCAAACTCCATGCAAATGAAGCATTGTACATTTGAAACCATTTTCTTACCGTTGTAGTCACGTACTTTGTGACCTTTTCCTCCACACTTATAATAAACTCCCATTCCTTTCAGGAAAGTTCCAGGGTGTTTCTTTCCACAGTTACCACATATGGGAAAATTTTTCTTTTCCCTCTTCCCTTTATCCATCTTTCTCTCTTCCATCCTTCTCTTCTCTTGCTTCCCTTCAAAGCCATAGGACTCAGTAAAATCGTTACTTATCTTATCAACACATGATATTATTACTTCATATGATGATAATACATGGGAGACTATTTCTCTTATAAATTCTAGCTTAATACCATTAAAGATATGATCCTTCCTTCTCTTTGAATCACGTGCATTTTTGGAGTTCTCATTCCTTCTACTGGGTGCCATTTCTAAACAATGGAATAAAATAGATCAGTTTATGAATTAAAATACATAATCCCATACTTATAAAACACTTAACATAAATTGAACTATTTATGGATATAATCCATAATCATAAAAATTATTTCTTTGAGGAAGTATAAACTCATAAACCCTTGATAATGATTTGTAAAGAAAATGAGAGTTATCCTAAGAATATCCCTCGGGAGTGTCGTAACCAAGAGTGCCGCAAGGCCCGTTGTCGTGCACCAGTTCCCGTTCAAGTCTAGCTAAAAGCGGTGTTTTCGGGTTTTACCCCTAGGTACATCTGTGCCAGAGCCGCCTCTACCTGCTCGTATCCAGACAGGGATTTATTGCTCGGAAAACTCACAAAATCTCTACAATACCAATATTCTAGGATGTTCTTCTACACTAATCCTCAAAGTTCATCTTAGGTCTACGTTCTCTAATCAGAGTTTATATAAATCTAGCATCCATGGTTTGTACTAAACATCCTCTGATACCAACTGTAACGCCCCGACCCTAGTTACCCAGAGTCGGTGCATTATTACATAACATTGGCATGATCACAAGAAAGATCAAATCTCGAAAGACCGATTGGTTTAGTAGCCTTGGAAACACTAGATATATTCATAAGTTTTACATTGCATCATAAAATGAAAAACTACTACAACAACATAATGTCTCCATAATCCACACTCATATCCCCACATAATATCCCTGCAGGTCATTCATAACTTACTTCTTCACTTCCTAGGAAAAATAAAACATAGAAAAGGGGTGAGCTCAAATGCCCAGTAAGGATAACAATATAGCGGAAACTTCCATAAATAAGAATAAACATTTAAGGCAATGTATAACTAAAACAAAATCCTTTTAAACTTGAACATTTAACATAGTATGGCATAAATAAAATGAAACAATGCCATTTACATATTCACATGGATATTCTACTAATCGAATAATCACATGCTAAATCAATAACCACTTTCATAATGATGGAATGCATAATTCTAAACTTTAATTTATTTTCAAGGCCTTGTCCCAAGACCTTGGGGATAACTGTAACCGGAACCCTACCCGGAGTACCTCTAATAACCGGACACCAACCCGGAGTGCCTCTAATAACCGGAGACCAAACCGGAGGGCTTACTTTTACCAGTCCCTAACCTGGAGGTCTTACTTTTACTAGTCCCCAACATGGAGGGCTTACTTTTACTAGTCCCTAACCTGGAGGGCTTACTTTAAACAGTCCCCAACCTGGAACATACTTGTCCAACACATTCATATGAAGTAAAGGTTGAAATATAACATAAACATTCTTATTGGAACTAGCATACGAAATGTCAATACTTTCACCATAAACTATGAATGGTATAAAAATAGCACATCCACAGTCAAACATATCACAAAACCTTCAATACAATATAGAAGTTTTGTATCATAATAAATCAACATCAAATAATCTTAAAATCCATCAAAGGACGTTGACATAGATGAAATCAAAATTCTTTTTTAAGAAATATCTCCTTTTATTTTGAAATCATTTAAGATCCATATAAAATAAAACCTTTTCTTTGAAAATAATCTAATAAGCTTGTAAGGGAAGATTTGAAGATTTTATAACGGCGGAAAATAGCCGCACCCGCCATATAAGTTAAAAAAAACATTCTTACCTTAATTCTGTCGAAAAGGTTAAAAAGGACCTTGTTTTGAAAACGACGGAAAGATTCCTTTATAAACCTATTATAAAAAGTCAAACAAGGGTATAAATGACTTTAACCCATATTCTTGTAAATAATAAATATGTTTTGAATTACATTTCGAAGAAACATGTATGTGGATGATAACGAGATCCCAGTAGATTATTACGTATAAACAACCTCGGATAAAGAAGAGATTGTGAAATAACCCTAACCAATTTGGTAACTTATGAAAAATACAACCCATTAAAGAGGTATCATACAATGAATATGTAAATACAAATAAATTAGAGTGTATTACACAATGAATATAATTATGGGCAGTACATACACCACATAAAAGGTGATGGTGGAAATATGGCATGAATCTCACGGGAATAAGGAGTGAGATGAAAACCCCTTAACACGTTAATCAATTGAGTCATATGGCCAAAAGTTAATAACCACCAAATTATTTACATAATAACATGAATATAAATAGAATCATGATAATATATATCAAATGGCAATACACAATACACCACTTTCAAAAATTTAGTGGCGAACAATGAAAATATCACGAAAGTGAAAGTGAGATAATAAAATCCCTTACCTTGTACTTTTCCTTGGTTGGGGTAGGTTAACCTCCTGTATAATGGTGAAATAATTTTTATTAAATTATAAAATAATCATATACATTAATATGATATCATATATGATCTTTTAATATTGATTTGATAATAATATCAGTATTATCGTTGTTTCGGGTGTTAACTTACTTGTTTTCTTTTATATGTTTTGTTACGTAAGACATGTTTGTAAAGGATAGATTTTATATTATTCATATCCAGAATGATATCAAGTCCTTAAACATCATTTTTAAATAATCAAATGATAATTATACTTGAATGGACACGATGGAGAATGAATCTCATCGCGTTCGTGGAGACGGTAGTCCGTACGTACGCACGAGCGACAATATCATTCTTTTGATATTAAAATAATATATAAATGGATGGTATATCATATATACAGAATCCTTAACATGTTATATTTATTATTTACATGAGTTACACATCATTATTATACCCATCCAAATAATAATATATTGAATAACAATTACACCACGACGTGGAGACGGTAAGCCGTACGTACGCACGTATGGTGACATGTTATTCAAAGGGTGGATAGAATACTGAATATGGTTGTACCATATTTATAATAACATCACAGTATATATATGATACTGGATTTATTATTTTAGAATGGTAACAACAAAAGAAGAAGAAGTGGAAGAAGAAATGAACTTAGAAAAGGGTGGTGAAATCATTACCTCTTCTTCGGGTTCTTCCTTTTGATTTGATCAAAAGGGCTCCTTAGGTTGGAATTATGATCAAACTAAGGCACTAGGTTGTATTGATGGATGTTGGGAGAGTATTTGGGCAGAGTTTGGCAGAACCAAAAGGCTTTGAAGGTGTGATGAAATGAGAAGGAGGAGTGCCCTTTTATAAGAGGGGTGAGGGGCACCTTTGGAAAAGCTAGAAATATTAATTTATAATAAATTCATATTCGGTTTCCAATGGCTCCAAAGTTGACTATTCAAAGTTTAAGGTGGGGATGGGTAGAAAAAAACTCAACCAATAGAATTTAGACAGGTTTGGGTACTTATATTAACCTTATCTTTAAGTATTAACTCTAAGTTAATTAGTTTCACTTTTACAATGTCTCTTTGTATTTTTATATAATATGGTTAATAAACTTACTATATACATCCAAGCGGCCCCCAAGTGGTCCATTAATGATGAACCTATAATGATATAAGTCTATTGGCCGATCCTTAGATTTTTAGGAATTTAATATCAATTAATAATATAATATTTGTTTTAAGAACTCTTTTATGTCAATTTTGACACTATTCAATAGTTGATTTTTGTGAAACTAATAACAGATTGATTATTTCGAACAAAGTCAATTAAATAAATACTAATATATCATATTATCCTATAAAATTATTTTAATTCATTAAAAGTTTCATATTATATTTATTTGGTTATTTATAATATCAATTATTTTAATTTTTCACTATTATAGTAATTACTGCATCATCATTGTGTCATAAATAAAATAAATTATTTAATGTCTAAAAATTATAAATAAAATATAATTATGTAGGAAATCGTTTTATATTTCTAATTAATATTTATAATCTAAAATCCAACATATATAACCCTATGTAACAATTGTTTTGCTAAAAGTCATATGCTTGTGTAATTTATGTATTCATTTTAACTTAATTAAAATAAAGTGTCATTATCACTTACAAGTGGATCCATGGGGTCCCAAAATAGACCCAAAGATGCCCATGGTCGACCATGTATCAACCAATAGGGTTAAGACACGTTTTAGGGTAATTTAATATTATTATAATATTATTTTTTTAACCCTTATTTACCGGATTTACCTTTAACCATGGTAAATAAAATATTTACCGCAGTAATTATTCAAAATGTCTAAAAATAAAAGTTACCTATTTACACAATTTGAACATCCTGATTCCAAATATGGAATCCATTTTCCTAAATTGAAAACACAGAAGTGGAAGAAATTAATTTAAAATTAAATCCCGCTGTCAAAACAAAAAGCGGGTTTTTAAGAGATAATAACTATCAAAAGATTGACACTTGTTTATGTTCGGTTTAATTGTAAAATTATTTCCAATGACCAACATTATATTTAATGGTAAAAATATATTCTAAATATACTTTAAAACCACTCAAATTAATAATTTATCACTATTAATTATTTTGATTAAAAAAGTTGTTTTTTATTAAAATTTAGTAATTTTCACTATTCATCAAAATATGAAAGTTATCCAAAAGGTACCAAAATTTCACCTTAGGATAAATTCGATATTCCGAATCCAAAAATGAAGTCCATTTTAAAATTTAAAAGATATATAATTTCGAAAAGTAGGTATTACTATTCATAACGGCTAGTTTGATTGGTTTGTGGTGTGTGTTAAAACTGAAGGTTGCGTACAACACACGCTACTGTATTATTCAAAGAAAGCATATCATGGAACCTTGGGATGTTTAATTTTAAATTTTTTATGTCCCCATTTAGTCAAAAACTTTAATATATTTTATTTAAAAAGGGTTCACTATTAAAAGTTGATAAAAGTGAAATACTGAAAATGAATTTGTTCTTGAATTATATCTAAGAAACTCATAATATGGATTCTAAAATTATAAGGATTATATAAAGTTAAAAATTTAGTTAATACTATTCATAACCTCTTTTGAATGGATTTTTTTTGTAAGTCATGGTTTTATTGAACTCGGTGTTGCGTGTAGTGGAAGTTATTGAATTATTTTGAAGAAATAACACACTATGAAATCTTAGGGTGTTACATATATATATACATTCCATATAAAAATATTTTTTCTATCATAATTCCCAACCATGAAAGGTGGTAATGGAAAAAATGAATGATGTTGTTATGTGAGGTTGTAGTTAACCGTACATGAATGATAATTTTGTTACCAATTTGATGGAATTGTGTGTATGTGTTGGTTGAACCATTGACATAAAACATACCATTTTATTTGGGATAATTTTTTAAATAATCATGAAATAATTATAAATTGATGGAGTGGATATGGAATGAATGTAAAAAATGATTGATGATGAAAGTTACCATTTTTTTCAGGAAACTCCATTCAGATTTCCCCAAAGTACTACTTGGTTTTATTTAATCGAAATCTGAGGAGTGTATGATTTGAGGAGATATTTGGGGAGATTATTTCGGTAAGATTTTCCTGGACAAGATTGTATTGATATTTGAAAATTGTAGAGGAAGAGCAGAGGACGTTTGTAAGAAGGGAAAATGAAATATTAGGTTTTGTTGAAAAACATTTTCTGATCCACACATCTTAATTATCACCCAAGGTTCCAAATTTTCAAATTTAAATATTTAAGGGTTTTAATTATCAATATATTTCAACTCAATAATTATTATACACGTGTAGGGTCATTTTTACACCATTTTTTCATGTTTTGACTATATTTAAACTTGTTTTTCCTTGATACGTATAATAAATTACAATTACTATAAATAATAATGTTGGTATATAAATATGTTGACCTTTTAAAACATTGTAATTTATGATGAATCCAAATATTGAATCCATTTTTTCAAATTACAAAAAAATATGTTGTAAATATTAATTTAAAATTATTTCTATAATTGTGATTTGATAACAGGTTTTTGAAGATAAAATATTCAAAAGACTTATATTTATATATATATAAATTCAATGCGAAATTGCATCAAATGACCTAAATTATAATTTATGAAATAATATTAATATAATTATCATAAAAAAATCCATAAAAAATAAACTATATTTATATATTTGATGAAAAGTAGTTTTAATCTAAAATTTTGTATTAGTCATTATTGATCAAAATATGAATTCTCTCATAAAAAATACAAAAATATCTCATAAAGTAAATTTTGATAATTTTATTTCATAAAATAATGTAATTATATAATTTATTTATTATAATAGTTTCAAAATTATATTTTAAATTAGTTCTTCATAAAATCATAGTAAACTTGCATTTCAAAATACTGTGTTTCTTATGATTAAAATTGTATTTATACATAGTTTATGTGAATATAATATAATGATGGAATTTAATGACATTTAATTAATATGTGTAAAAAATATATATTTATAACTATTTGTTTACACTGATATAAAAAACTAATAGATAACTACATCTTATAATAATATTAGCTATATATTATTTATTTGTATAACTAAATCTTTCCTTCAATGGAAGACTTCTGAGTAACCCATTGTTTTGTGTCGGGTGCACTATCAAACGTAGAATAACTATTATGGTTAAGTTATTATCTAGTTTAGTGATATTTATAAACATGGGTATAACTTATTATATCATTACAAAAGATGTAACATTTTTCACCATTTTTGAAATGTTACGCTCAAAATATTTTCACTTATCAAATAAGTGGGGTTATTTTTCCCTCAAAACAATTGAATATTAATATGATGCCTCAAAACCATATGGTTTTTACAGTAAAACCAAACACGATTAATCAAAATATTCTAGAGCACATAATTGATGAGTTTAAGAACATAAAATATTTGTTCTTCATAAGAAAGACTCTCCTACAGCTAAACTATATCAGGGCTCAAAAGATAAGATGAATCTGGTACACACTTCTTTAACAATGAAAAATTAAATATGTTGTGTACTTGGGAAAAACCAACAGTTAATTCCTCTTTGTAGGAAACTGATCCTACATTACATTGGATTTCCTATGGTATAATTAACTTTGGACTCAACTTCCCGTTCTTAACAAAAAGCATCACACTTTTCCAAGGAAAATATTGTAAAAAGTCACAATTACTAACCATGAATGACTGTTCATTACTATTATTATATGATTTATCATCTCTATGCATTGAGATAATCTAATTTATCACTAAATTAACTAAAAGTTTCACATGTTCCCTCTAACAACTCTGGTCCCATTAAATTCCATTCTCTAACATCATCCCCCAAAGCCGCTGTCTAACACCGCTTTCTATATAATGCATCAAATAATTCAATTTTTATACTAGAAGTAAACTATTATTATATGAATACAAAAATAATTAAATATACCAATCCCAAATTCCATAGTAATCCATTGATCATGAATGAATCAAATCCACTACGGTATGAATTTCCTGCTCAGATTTTCCATCTAATTGAAGATGAAATGTTGTGATAAAATTTAATTTAGTACCGAAAAACCTCTTCAATCAATTAAAAAAAGTGGATGTGAACATTTTAATAGAGTTTAATTCAATGAATAAATTATCTCCATGAAAAATTCTAATATCATTTACATAAATTCCATACAACTTATATTAAGACATCATATCTATAATGGGACAAAAATGTTAATATTTAGTTAATAGATCAACAAGAATATAAATAAATTATTACTATTGAATGTTTTTGGAACCCCAACCAAAAAATCCAATGAAAATTTTCATATTTCAACTAAAAAACTAGAAACCATTAAAACATCCCCTTTGGTAACTATTGTTCTTTTTTAAACAGTTGACAAGCCAGAAACATCATGGTAAATTCAATATTATAAATTTTTCTTTTACTCCCAATTTTATTACGTACGATGGTCTGTATAGATCTTATTAAAACATGTATCAATAGGAAAATGAGAACTATGGGATTCAGTCAATCACTATTTCCTCAAAAGTCAATCAAATGTAAAAAATAATCTCTTTCTAAATCATAATATATCTTCTTCATCAATAATAAAAATAGTCAACTTATTATTCATAATTGATTCTACCATTTATTGCAATTTTTGATCATCCTTTTGAGGCATCTTACTATTTTTCGAAAAAGTTGACTAAACATAAACGTGAATTGTAATAGATGATGTATCGAAATCTATAAATTCTAGTAAAAAATTTAACAAATCATTAATCAAATTGTAATTTTCCATTGTAACATGATTAACATAGCATTACTACTCTGAATCAAAGCATTGGCCACCTTGATTTAATTTCTAGAATAATAATTTATCAAGAGATAATAATACATGATTAGTTGCATTCATCACCTATATATAATGATCAATTCATTATGGTTGAATATATACATCAAACATTTGTGATCAATATTTATTTCAAACATAAATCCATACAAACGATGCCTTAAAATTTACAAAAAAAATTAAATAATAACTAATTCCAATTAATGTGTCGGGTTATTTAACTCATAAATATTTAAATTATGTAATGCATATGAAATTATCTGATCTTTTATATTATGACACAACTAAGTATTTTCAATGAAGAATCACTATAAATTTATAATTTTCTTTTTCAGGAAGGAAAGGACAAAATAAGTGGAATCACCCATCCCATTCATGTTTACAAATTTAATGGGATAGATAACCAAGAAAATGTATCAATAAATTTTCTGTAATAACCATTTAATCTATGAAAACCACAATACAATGTAACATTGGTCGGTCTTAGACACCATTGAACAACATTTGTTTTCATAGGGTAACTAGTTATTCATTATTTAGATGTAACATGTCCAATGAATTAAATTAATTGCAACAAAAATTCACTCATACTAAATATTACATACTATTTATTTTCCTCTAATAATATGAAACTTACCAATACATGTTTTTCAATTTCCTTGAGGATTTTAGGGTATACCAAAATATCATCACTAAAGTCAAACAAAAACATATCGAAGATTTTTTTTTCAATCCTATGTCGAACATATTTAGGAAAATATTAGAAGTTCATTCCATTATTGGGCATAATATTTATAATTTCTCTAATATACTATATCGTTGTCCACCAGCAAACATATTCACCTCTAATACTATAAAAATTAATACATACATTTTTTATCCGAATAAACCACTACATTGAATATATTTTCATTTTAATTAATCCATCATTCAACTAGAACATGGCCATATGATCTTTTTAATGATAAGGGATGTTGTCTTAGAAAATGTTCAACTCTCATCATGTTCGTTTGTGGAAGATGTATTTTTTTTTGTCTTCCACGGACACCACCTGAATTTTAGTCTATGTCACCAAATCAATTACTATAAAAATTGAGTTTACAATATAATTGTCTCAAGGTTTTGAACTAGAAGGATGTTTTTATCTCAATGTATTCATAGTAAAATATCGAAATTTTCTCTAAAGAAATCCATTATGAGAGAAGATGTTTTAGATGAGGATACATGGTAATGATTATAAGTTGTCATACTTTATCATGATTATTGGGTAAAATCATTCATGTAAATGTAATTACTATTAACATAACGTTTAAAACTATCCAAAACTACTTATGATACCAACTATATAAGGACATGAATTTAATAATGAAATTATCCATAGTTATTTATGGAATTTTAATTTCATTCAAATTTTGTATCTTTTTAGGATTAGAGTTTGAAATAATTCAGACATTACTCATACATAAGAAATCCATAAAATAGATCAAACATCTAAATTGTTTCCATTTTTCCATATGTAAAAGGTTTATAACAAATAATGACATATTTAATGAGAAATATTAATGAATATAAACATGAATTACTATAATCACCTACACATCCATAAGTACTATGAAAAAAATTTAAAAATCTCAGATTAGCAAAAAAAAATTAGTATAGGATCTAATAAGAAGGAAATTGTTTTTCAATTAGTAATCATAAAAACTCTTGAAAAATAATTCAAAACACATATAATTTTACTCAAAAGGGTAATAACATTATTAATTACATATGATTTATTATACATTTAAAAATAAAATGATTTCATTGAAATTTACATTGAACACATTGAGAATTCATGTATGTACCTTGGGACATCATCACATTGAACACTTATAGAACCCTTGTAGAACCCTTCTAAATTTGAATAACCATATGGTCAATATATAATATAATTATCTAGAGAATTTATCATTTCTCAATGGATTTGAGTGGTGTATAGGCACAACCATCATTTATGTTATAATGGGCTCACCCGACACTATCTTGGAGCACCCATCATCTATAACATCCAATAACCACATCATGAAATAAAAAATTCACATTTGAATAAATCATTAAAAATAATATGATATTACATTCATATTATAAATTATTATTTAATTTCCAAAATTCCTTTTTTTATATAAAACAATTTTTTTGAAAACCCATTTTTAATAACAAAATTCCCCAAAAAATGGAAAATGATTTTTCTTTTATTAAAACTAGAAATCATGCAATTGAAGAAAAAAAATGAAACAATTGTCATGATGGAATAATGGTCAATGTCATCATGTAAGTTATGAATAGAATATTATTTTTTAGGATTTGTAAAAAATTTACATATGAATATCATATAAATATTAAATTTGATGAACTTTTATTGAAATTAAAAATAGACAGAAAATTTCCTTCACAACACTTTTTTACCAATATAAATAAATATGTAAATTAATATCATGGATATTGACAAGAAATTATTAAATAATTAAACATTCAATTTTTACCATACCACATTGAATATTTAAATCATAATCCACATGAATGTATAACATTTAGAACGAAATTAAATAACATGAGAATAGAAGAAATATACTTATTATCATTCCAAAGGGGATGCATGTATATTTTATAAAAATAATGGTATATATAATCAATAAAATGTCTCATTGAAAAGAGATTGAGATGAAATCCCTTTACATTATTATATCTTCTCAGGTTTGAATTTATCTTCATGAATATTAATCTAATGTATATTATTTACATGATTAACAAAATTTATAAATTTTATCATTACATTAAATAAAAATAATACAATTTTATTAATAAATACTAAATCAATTCATTTTACGTTATGTATTTTTTCAATATTTAGTTTATGTGTATAAACTGACAATGGTAGGTCAATTATTGTCAAGTTGTAAATATAATATCTTTCTAAATATTGGCAATCTGAAAATAATTCCCATATTTATACATCAATTATACTTTGAAAGAAATTATATTAGATTGTTTTGAAAATTTAAACAATGTTACAATCATGGAGACGATATGTCATACATACGAATGAGTAATGTTTCCATTTTTAATTAATGATAATTTTATCATATATTCAATATTATTTAATAATATATAGTTACATATATAATTATTTTTATGCAACATTAATCGCATCATGTTGAGTAATTGGTAGTCCACACATCCACAAAAGACGATATAACTTTTTTAGTTTGTGGAATGGAAAAAAAGAAAATGATATATCATATTTAAATAAAGGTAATTAAGTCTTTAATATCATATGGATTAAATTTATGTCACATATGTTTAATTAAACTCATCCTTAATACATTCAATTTAATATTTGATGTTATCACATTCCTGTGAGTAGGTAGTAGTCCACATGACCCCAAAGGTCATTACCATATTTAAAAAAAATCGAAAATAAAAATGTGTGGGTATATAAAAACATTAGAAGTATTAATTCATCATAATACTCATGTATATAACACAGAAAAAATACTCCCTAAATATTCCCAACCATGATAGATAATAAGAGAAAAATGAATGACTTCATTACATGAGGTGGTAGTTCACCCGGCCCGAACAGTAAATTCATTTTCCATGTGATTGATGTCTGTGTTTTTATATGATTAACCATTAACTGTAAATCATATCAATATATTTAGGATATTGATTATTTTATATTATCATCTAATAATAAAAAATTTATTTAGTGGAGAAGAAAAAAAATTAATAAATCATGTTGATTAATGTTACTCATTTTATGGTAACTACTTTTTGTTTTCACCGATGGACTTCTTGGAAGGATTTATACCCATGGTGAGACCACTAATGTAATTGGAGGGATATTTTTTGTGTTATTTTGGAATGTTTTTATATATCAAAATAGTCTTAATATTGGTAATTATAGTAGATGGAGTGGAGGCCATTTATAAGTGGGGAAAAGTCACATTGGGTATCTCAAAAAATAATTTACTACTCTATGTAATTTACATGTAAATCAATGGTTATAAATAATAAGTATAGATAATTATTTGTTTTATTATCTAAATATATCTAGGAATTAATTTTTAGACATGTTGAGGGAAATTTCAAAACCTTAATTATAAATTTCAATCATTAATTATGTTTTCCCCTTTAATAACTATAAATAATTGTAATTTCATTAACTGATAATTATGGACAAAAACAATGTTTAATATACTATACATTATAAATTATTTTTATTAAAAACAAGGAATCAATTTTTCAAAATTCATAACATAGAGGTGGTGGAAATTAATTGAAAATTAATCCCACGAATAGGATTTGACATTGGGGTTTTTAAATAAAAATATTAATTAGTTTTATATGTTTTTATCTATAAATTAAATGTGAAATATATTCCAATAACCCACATAATCAATAAAAAAATTTAATCTATCTAATTAGTCATTAAAACCAATGTAAAAAAATATCTTAACTATATAAATAAATTTGATGAAAAATTATTTTGAAACTAAAATTCGGTATCAATCACTTTTTGTCAAAAATATGAATGTTCATGGATAAATACAAATAATTCACCCAAATTATATTTTGATATTTATCATAAAAAATGATTTTATTTCCTTCATATAAAAATTATAACAGTGTTAACAATATATTTAAAATGGGTCACCATAAAAATGCTGCATGACTACCTTTTAAAAATATAGTTATTTATATGCTTAAAATTGAATTTATTATTATATTAATCCTATCAAATTTGTTGGGTGAATGTAAAAACCTTTCATAATATATTATAAACATTATATAGTTAGTCTTATATATTCTCCCCTATAAAATGACTATCCCATTACTAGAATATATAATAATATTAATAATAAATTATATTTCGGTATAACTCAATCTTTCGTTCAATGAAGGAATTCGGAACATGACAATGTTACATATAATATAATCAATCAAGCATAGAATCCATTTTAAGGTAAAATTAATATATAATTCATTAATACTAATAAATATTAAATATAATTTTCTTATCATTACTTGAGATTTTTTTCATATAGCTTGTAATCCATGTGATTCAGAGTGAGCAAATGTTGCATGAAACAGTGACTTTCAGTAATGAATTTCGTTACAAATTAGATCGAGTTTTAACGAGAAATACAATATTGATAAAAAAATTCATATATAATATAATTAGATTTATTCAGGAATTTATATTAGTGTTTATGAATTTTAATATCTAATGTAAGAAAATATATGGTCAATAGGAATATAATTTTGTTCATTGGTTACCAATTAATTACAATTTAATTTCAAGCCCAATAAAATAAAAAGGAACACTTTTTATAATACCAAGGGTGTTATATTATAGTTAATTAATTATATTAAAAAAATTTAGTGATATTAATTATATATTTATATATATATATATATTAAATGTTAATTTAAATATTTTTGATATCAATCCAATTGATTTCATAGTCAATATATGATAATAAATATAATTTTGTGCATAAAAACCTATATTTTTCAAAAGATAGTTGCTCTGCCTTTTTATAAAGTCTCTATTTTTAATAATAAATATTGAACAATTATAAATTTTATATTTCCACATAAATATCATTTTTCAAATTATAACATCAAATTTAGGTCAGTTTTATTTTTTGGAATTTTCCATGTGAGGTTTGTTTTTTTGATGAATAATAAAATTTACATAATATTAACTCAAAACTACTTTTTCTTATAATTTAGTTATATTGTTAATTTAAATTTTTGAATATTATTAAGGATAATTAATTTAATTTTTAATTTTTTACATCAATTTATGTCATTGAAATCAATTTTACTTTGAAATTGGCCATAAAACATAGAAATATTTTAGACATTTTACATTAAATCCCCACATTCGTATGCCCCGTATAGGATTAAATTTAAATTAATTTCTACAACTTATAAGATATGAATTTTTTTAAAGGATTAAATAGTTTAAATATTCATAATTTCTAATTTCTAATGATTATAATTTATTTTCTAAATGAATGTATTATTAAAGTAACTAAAATATATTATTGATATTAAGAGAAAAATAAGCTTAATAAGTGAGTAAACAGTAAACCTTAAGGCCTAAAAACATATAAAAATTAAAAATATATATATTTTTCTTCATTCTATATTTATACACAATAATAAATTATATCTAATTTGATCATAATTTTAGTGACCATTAATAGGATAAATGTTGGAGTAATTTCCTTTTAAATAATTTATAATAATTCCCCTCCTTCCCCACTATAAAAATGAACTCAGACCACCATATTATTCACACATATCATTCCATTTGGATTGCCAAAATATTGATAAAATAATATCCCAATATACCTTACCTCAACCATGAAGACTCACATTGGGATGAAAACATTCAAAAGAAGCCCTTTTGTGGAAACCAAAAGAGTTACCCGAAAAGTTGTAACATTCTTCAATGTGTATTTTTGTATTATTTGTTTCTCTACACCATAATTTATTATTATCACATGATTATATAATAACACTAGTATCCCAAATATATAGATATGTTTTCTTAGTTTTACCTATACCAAAACACACATTAATCTAATCATTAACGAACATAATGTTCCTATATGAAAAACAATTGGCTCGTAGAATGATGTAGTTAATTATTCATTAAAAAATTCTCATGGTTTATAATGATGATGGAAAAAATAATTATATATTATGTATATGATATCTAAAATTATATTTTTTTCAATAATATCTATTATTCTTTCAATTTTTTTGGATTATGATAACACTATTTGTAGAAGTGTGGAATAACCCCTCTCAATGCGATGCGATTAATTCACAATAAAAATGAAATGTATTTAGAAATAATTTAAAAACAATAACTTAAATTTATTACATAATTATAATTATTTAATTCGGTTATACATATATATATATCTTTTACTTTCAGTTCCTTAAATACAAAAAATAAATGGAAGAAGCATTCATGTGTATGTATGAGTCACCATTTCTACAAATAATCTATTTCATTTCTTATATAAAGATATTATAAATTATTATAAATACATTTAAAATAAATATATATGATAATTACATAATTTTATTAATTAATGATATTATGATATCATATTCTACATAATAAGAAAAAAATTACCAGAAAAAACTCAAAAAACTCAGCTATTAAGAAACGAACTAGAGAAAATAATAATATTATTAAGAAACATATAATAAGACAATATAATATGCATATATATGATATTATAAATATGAATATTTCCTGTTATAATTTATTTACATGTTTGAAACCATTATACATGTGTTTAATAGACACTCACCCTGAAATTAAACATAATGCAAGGGATCCTTGTCTCACATTTCATTCCATGCGACATACAATAGATTCACCACCAAATTATGTTTTATAATGTATCCACTGACTATTTTGATATATATTATGATGAATTATTTTATATTCAATGTATTGAAATGTTTCATTTGATTCTTATTTCTTTTGGGTCTTGCAATTCAAATGTTTCAATGTAATAGTGCACTACTTTTCTGTAGTCATTCTTTGAGATATAATTTAATGTTATTCACCTAATATCATATACATGATGTACACACTGTCAATTGAACATATAATACCATGATTCATTAATTTTTCCAGATATTGTGAGTTTGAAATTAAATTACATAATCATAAGTTATTTGAATGTATCATTACCTATTGGAAAAAATTTCATATTACAATTTTTCTATTAGGTTATAATACTTCTAACTTCTCATTAATATTCTACGAATATGAATGTAATAAATTTAAACTATCAAATTTTTTAGGTAAATTTTTTTCATATTGATTTTAATTTTATTCACTTAATCTATTTATCGATTAATTCATATTTCATCATTTGGGTATATTTATGGTTTAATCACAATCTTGTTTTTTGTGATTATTTAATATTGAATTTCCAATATAGGTATGTGTTGGATCATAGTTTTGTAAAAATTTCCTTATTCATCTCCCCTGGTTATTCATGATTTTTTCATGTAATAGTGATTCTTTTCTACACTTTTATTCTCAAATTTTTTTATAAATTGTTCTCAATAAAAAACTAATTTATATATCTCTTTACTCAATGATATTTTTTGATAAAAATTATATTTTCTATAAAGGTTGTGAATTTTTTTATCCTTTTAATAATTATTTATCAATGAAATTATCACCATTTAAAAATTGATTTATGTTTTTAAAAGTTATTTTCAATGAAATCATGTTTTAAAACAATGGATATATTATTCATGAACGTTTTAAATGTAATTATGATATTTCATCAATCGAAAAACCATTGTTTTTTTACTCCACATGGGATATGATGTGTTGATAAAAGAATTATTCTTCATTGAGATGGTTTATGATTTATTTTTTCCAGGATAGTGTTGACATTATCTTGATTCATCTGATCAGCCCCCCTAAAATATTTCATTTCTTATGATAATGGAACAAATTAATTTACCCAAATTATACATATCATTTATCGTAGAAATATTTATTTCATAAACTATAAACTATTTCGTATATAGTTATTACATTTACAATTATTTTATTTTTAGTGAATATATATATATATTTGTATGGATTATTAGATACATATATTTGATAGGGAATAGTTTTTATGAATTAAATATATAATTTGATATTAATGGAATTATTTTGACATTTTTGACATGGTTGTGATGCAGATATAGATTCCCCCTCGGTGAATTAGATGTAACATGGGACAAAACCTTTTAGGGGAACCCTTTGTGTTTTATACAAATTTTAGTAATTTTAAACTATCTTATGAATTATCTTGTCCATTGTATGCTAATACATCTTATAAAAGGTCTAGAATTTATGGTTTATGTCAAACGGACCTCTGAAACACGTTGTCTAATAACTATTCACTTCAATAATATATTTCCAGTTATTATTATAAATGAGATTTTTTTCACAGACATTATCAATAAGAGGAATTTTATTTTCAATTCATTGATTAAATGACTACTGTTTTTAGTTATTTACATATACATGTTATATAAAAGAATACTTCTTTGATATTTTCTAAATTGGATATGTTCACTATTATTTACCATTCAATTTTTATTATTCTCTATTTTTTTAATAATATTTTCCCATCACATTACACATATTATGAATTTGAACTCACCCTTATTGTGTTTCATTTCCCAATGATTCCATGAAGTGTACAAATAATTAAATGAACAGATAATCTATATAAAATAAATATATTGTTCTTTATTGAAAAAAATCTGAATAACTTTTTGATTTATTTGTATAGATATTTTCAAAAGTATACTAAATTATTCAATCCATTGAGAACCCATTTAATTGTATATTAATCCAATGTAATGATAATGGACACTGTCATTGGTCATTCAGGGTACATTCTCTATAATATTTTCTAATATATATATTTTTTAAAAATGGTTAAATGGAATCATTTTGTAATTTTAAAAATGTGGTACTTTTTTATTATTGTAGCAACAAAACAGAATGAATAATTATTTTAACATATACAGAATCAGGGGAATTTACCTCCATCATTAATAATGTTTTCATTGAATATTCATTTACATGTTTACATTTTTATTTTCATTTAATATTTTTTTCTTTTGTATATGTGTATTTTCCTTATTAAATAAGGGTTTCCCTCAATGAATGATTTTATTATGCTTGATTTAATTTTATATGATTATGGTATGATTCTTGGTAATTTTTTATCACGATGGGTAGTTCTGTTATAAAAAAATTTATGGGTAGTTATGTGATATATCTCTTGTGAATTGGATATGTTTAGATTGTAAGTTGATCGTGATGGTTATTATACATACAACCATGATGGTTATTCAATATATAACTATAAGGTTTATTTTACGTCCTACTATAAGTGTTATTTTATATATTTATTCGATGGGTGATCCATAATAGAATATGCTATAAAAATGGAACCTCATGATACATATATTATTTATTTTTGATTTATATATTTTTATAGACATAAAATCTTTTCACAATATATGATATAATGTTTTTATTGAAAGGAAAGTACCTATTACATTTTAAGGGAAAAAGTATTAATTTTTTAAATTTCATTCATTATATTATCATATTTTCATTAAAACCTTCCTGGTTTTTAGTTTACTTTCAGGTTTTAAAATGTAAATTTTTATCGATTTTTTTTTTGTAGAAATGCTAATTTCAGAATTAATAAAATCTTTGTTTTGAGAAAAATATTTATATTTATATTTATTCATGGAAAATTGTTACATTATACATTTTTTTACATTACATGATTCTTAAAATCAATGCATGTTTTTTATGAAAAGTCATTACTTCTAAGGATGGGTAAGAAAAATAAATAAATAATGATGAAAATATTAATTTTTTATTCATGAATATAAATCCTTTCTAATTTATAACAAGCATTATTTTACAACAAAAATGGATATAGATTATAATTTCCCTCTTGTACTATTTCATAATTCAATTAATGTGTTTGTAAAAAATTTCTAAAACTCCATTCATATAATTTCATTAATAAAATATAGTGAATTTTAATTTTGAATCACTAAAATATAAAATGTTAATGGTCAAGTCCATACATCCTATATTTCTACACAGCCAATAAAATAATACCAAATGATCTTTATTTACTTCCTTTTTTTATATAATATATACTAATATCATCTATAATGGATTCCATGAACTGATAATTGTAATATCTAGAGACACTATTTATTAAATACATTATGATAGTTGGGGAATTTTTAGGTATAGAATATGTGAATAAAAATTCATTGTCTTCATACCTGTCACAAAAGACTACAATAGGTATATCCTTCTATTTATCCCTTAATTGATGATATCAGGTTTTATGGACAATCATTGAAAAATATTTATCTCCAGCCAGTGGATAAAAAATGTATATGTGTAGGATAGCTGGTAATTATTCATTACAGTGATGTCGTTAGTCTCTCATTTATCAATTTAATGGTGCATTGACCCATAATTAATATTAAAAAAGTAATAGGACCACCCCATGGAGTGAAACTAGGGAATATGAATCCATTTCCATGATTGTCATTTTTTTTCTTCTCAAACACCTACATCTCAGTTGGATCAATTCTACGAGGTCTCTTCCAAATAGGTGTAGCACTAGGCATTAATTATATTGAAAACAAAATATGATACTTTTATGGAATAACATGAAACACTTAAAAAATATATTATCATATTATAATATAGGTATACATTCAATGTTTAATATATGGCTATTCATTTGATAGAAACGCCACACATGAATAGGTAGTAAGATTCGTGTAATAGAATTTACTTCCATTGTATGTTTCGTTTTTTACTTCAATGAAATATAAAATCATTGGTTGATATGGAATATAAACTATGACATTCCATCCAATGAAATTATTATGGGATCATTATAAATATATCCCATCCTTTCTTATAATAACATCAAATTCATTGAGATAGAGAACACAATATTTTTTTAGAAACAGAAACCCAAAAAGAATATTTCTAATATTATTTATAATCAGGTTATATAATCATCTTTTCATTGATGATATTATTCTATAAATAAATATATATCATTTTATGTGATTATGTTATAATCATAGAAAATATGTTAGGAATAAAATGATTTTAGAACCCTTGGATCTACATTTAATGTTCATAATGGATTAATAAGTTTATCCTTCTCTTTTGATTCATATTATCATGATTTTTTTATAATAGAATTTATATTTTGACTATAGAGAATTAAAAATTAGATTCGGTACCACTATTATGATGAAAATAATCTTAGATATATTAATAAATATGGAACCTAACAATAAACCCATGAAAATATAGGTTTCTATAAAATTAATAATAATATCCCTAAAAGGGATTATAGAGAGAATATGAATAAATAAATTAATAAACCCAAAAATAATCAACCAAGTTGTATAGTTAAGCCTTATTATCATCCACCATGTTTGAGAATGTTAGTTTTCATATATACTTTTAGGGGTTTTATGCTAGTGTGTCCCACTTCTATAGACTACATCCACATGTTTGTATCAAGAGTGAAAATCAATTTTTTAATAACCACATAATCTATAATTTTACAAAAATTTTTGTTTTTATTATATTTAGAAATATCAAAAGGTTTTTCAATATAACTTTTTAGTAATGATCCTAAAAATAAATGACCCCAACATTCATAATATATATAATAACCCAATCATCAATTTAGTAAACATATTATAATTTTAGATGAATAACAAAATATATCAAAATAATGCATACATGATAATAGTAATGGTTTAGGAAATTTAGAGAATATATAAATAATTTATAAATATTTTGATAATTATTTAATATCCCCATCAAGATTATCCTCAAATACCATGTAGCACCACTAGTTTAAGTAACCCTTCATTTATGTATTTTATGTGTATATTGTTTATAGGTGTTGTTTTGGTGGGATTTGATGAAATTTCAATGGTTTTGTGGATTTTTTATAGGATCACAATTGTATCATGTTTAGTGTAAAATGTGCAACAACTATTGGAAACTATTCACAATGAGACATGTTCTAAGGGGAAGATGCACGAAAAAGCACACTGTTTCCCCAAATCATGTAGAAACCTATGAAAACCTATGAAACATATGATAGTGTGTTTTTTCATGGTTGGGTCATGGTGTTTCTATCCAATTTGGAATGATGGGTGAGATCCTCTTTGAGGTTGAGTCTGGAATATAATTGGTGCATGGTATCCCTAACCTTATGATTAAACATGCATGATTTAAAAACAAGCTCTAAAAAATTCGTTATATGTGGGTTTTGTATTTTAGATATAATTTTTTCCAAAAACTATTCTAACTATATATTTCTCCCTCTTTAAGAATATGGAACCCTTATCTATTTATTTGGTAGGGATCATGATCTATTTATTTGTTTTTTAGATCCTGGATATCATGGTACGTCCTAGGTTTTGGTTGTTTATAAGGAGTTTCCTTAGATATTCCTCCCCCCCCCCTCTATGCTTCTTATATCCAGTTCTTATGTGGATATATCTATATTTTTTGAATCAAAATATGATTATATTTTCCTTTTTGATACTAGGTTATCATATCTATTTCAATTCTTGGGATATTCAACCCAGCTTCATTTGTGTTTTACTATTGTTCTTAATATTCTCCATAAATACCATGGTAGGTGGCTTCACAGATTAATTCTCTTTTTATAACTACAATCAATGACTAAAAATTAGTTTTTTTATGAATTTTTTTTTTGAATTTTATGAAATGATTTCTTGAAACATTAACTTGTGAAGTATTGTGGTATTGTGAAAATTTTGGTGTGATTTATAAGAATGAATTTGGTATCATGAATTTAAAATGATTATTTTAAAATATTTATTTGGTTTTGATGCATTTAAAAAGGATTCAAAAAAAGTTTGGTTTTACGGAAATGGTTATTAAGAAAAAAAAATTAATAAAAAGGTTGGTTTTACTAAAATGGTTTTTTGATGATTTTCAATAAATGTATGGTAATATTGAAATGATTAAATTGGTTGGAAATGTTTCTATTGTATTATGGTTGGCTTAAATGGAAAATAGTTTGTGGAAGGGGATGTATACTGGTCATAAAAGTACCACCGTCAAAGGGATGGTTTGGGACATGAAGGTTACATCATAAATTATCACAGCAAATGTGTGTATGATTTTATGGTTAATGGTGTGTGTGTGTGTGTGTTTACGTGAGATGGAATGGTTTTTGACAATGGAAAATTTGAAAAATGAATAATGTCTTATTTGGGTTCGTTCTTTGGAAATTGGTTTTGATAAGAAAAATAACAATGGTATGGAATTTTTTAGATTTTTGATAAATTATTGAACTATTTTAAATGATTTTAATATATATTGTTTTATATAAATTTGATAACATGTTCTATCTTATTGGAATGAGTATGGATGTAAATAGGGGAATTACTAGTGAGTTACATTACTCACACATTCTTTTGAAGGTAAGGGTTTGTTAAGATATTTTTTATTAATAACGAGGAAAATTTAATGGATCGCACATCCAAAATGGATCAGAGTGATACTTGGGATTTATTGGGGAGTTACATCATGAATCATGGTTGAATCAATGATTTTTTTCTGGAATCCTTTTCTTTTTTTGGTTATGCCTACCACTATTTACATTGATAATTTTATACATCCATTATGGTACTCTTTCGTAGATTGGTTTTGTTATAAATTATGTTATTTTTAGTTCTTTTAAATTCAATATCATCCATCATGTTGTCATTTATTTAGTAATGGCATGTTTCTTATGATCATTTACATTCAAGGAAAAATCATCCCACGATTTTAATGAATATTTTGGAATTTATTACTATCATTTGGTACATTGGTGATGTCACTTAAGGACAAGTAACATACTCCCACCATCTCATACATTGTCGAGGGGTGGGATGTTACATGTCTTATTAGTATCAGTCCTTCCAATTGTTAAATGTGAATATGTTTTATTAGCTTGATCAGTCCTTTCATAACAAGTGGTATTTAGTTATCATAATCATTGAGTTCATATTCATTTTCATCTGTTTCTTGTGTCAGGTATGTAGAAAGTAATAGGATTTTCAATGATTGTAAACATTGAGTATAAAATGAAATATCTATACTTTTTATATTGAACTACACTATACAGAATATTTGGGTACATAAGTGTTTTTGAAACACATATAGGGTTTGTAATTATTATTTCAGGGATTTATCAACTGTTATGAGCATGAATTGCATTGTATAAATTACCTCACACATGGATTTCATATTTAATTTTGAGAAATTGTTAAAATTTGGTTCAAATGTGTTAATTTTTTTTATAATTTTTAATAATTTTTTCATATGTGATATTCTGAAAATGCATGAAATGTATATTTTGAATATCATTGGGTTTTGAAAATCATGGTGAAATTATATTAAATTGTTTAATGTGGAAAATAATGACATTTTGAAATAATTTTTTTGATTATTATGATGTGATATAATTTGAAATTGTTTAACCTTTTTTTCTAAATAATGTGACATATGGAGTTTTTATTGAAAAATGAAACTAGTAGGAATCATAAAAAAAATGAATGAAAATGGTGAGAATGTGGTTTCACCTGAGTCACATATAAACCAAAACCTAGTTCATAGTATTTTCCAAGAATTTTAGGCTATAGACCATGTTGACATTATGAATGAAGAAATGAATGTGGATCATTCGGTATAATTCCAAAAAAATCCACACACCTTTTGGGAGGATTCAAAACTATAAATGGAAGAGGTTGATTAATATGATATATTGTATCATTGATTTCCATGGCACAATAAATGACATGAATGTATATATGGCGATTTATATGATGGTGGATCATGCACACCAATAGTGGAATTTATAATTTTAGGCAAAATCATAATAATTAATTTCATGGGAGAATTTCTATGATTGTTCAATAAACTATTCTATCCTCACACATTTATAATTCCATGAATTGTAGAATTATTCATCATGAAGAATAATATTAATTCTTTCCTAGATTATGTGGATTATTTAATGAATTTAGTTCTCTTTGATACCATGGTTGTTTCCACTATTTCCTTCAAGGAATGTATCATTGAATAAAGGTGCATGTAGGGCATTCACCCAATGATTATAATTATTTGTATAACTAATAATGTTGGGGTGGTTAATATTTTTATGGTTGAAGAATGTGACATATCAGGAGATACAGGAGTAGGGAGCATGTTGATACCTATGGGAATGAGTGTGGACTCTAATGATGAGATAATAAAGAATAGGAACACCGATATTAAATATAGTGGAATTGTTCAAATTTTAGGGTTGGCTCAATAAATCTTCCTTAAAAACAAAATATGAAGTCTGAATGTTTATAATTTGTTTCACATAGTCACATGATGATAGAATGTAAATAACCACATATTGTATCTTATGATTGCAATCAGATTGGGCTTCTTTGATGTAGTTTTCATAGTGCTTTGAGGTCAGGTGTTTGTGACACTTCTCTGGTGTCATTGGAATCATATGCTCTAATGTGGTGAGGGATGAAAAATATATCAGGTTATTAGAAATGATATATCCATGGTGATTCTAAGAATACAATATCTTCTCAGGTATTTCAATCTCTATTGGTAAACAAGGAAAGTAATGTTATGAGAAAACAATTATATGGAACTGACCATATTATTAGGGATAGTCATTCTAGAACATAGAGAGTGAGAGCGAAAACTCATTTGAGTTCTACCCTTTTAATTTTTTTTTATTAAGTGTTCATCACATTCGATTTTTTCATCTCAGGTAATTGATTTACTAGGTATAATGGTAAAAAAGATTCATTATCTATTTAAATTGAAAATAACTTCTAGTAAATATGAATTTTGAGCCGTTATGTGTATATAATGATCTATACTTTTTGATATTAAATAGTGGATATAGAATTTTATTATTATTGATATGGATGTATATGATATACTCATGGGTGTTGATTGGATGGAAACATTCATGTCTCACATAAAATGTTATACTGAATTATTTTTTTACAACTGAATATTCAATTGAGCAACTCTTTCATAGAAAAATAAATTTAAATGTGGGTGAAATAGGATTTTAGAACAACAAACTGAAACGATATGATACTTGATGTTGGACTACACGTTGTTATTGATGGAAGAGTTCAATAATGGTTGTTTTCTAGCATTATTTTATCAGTTTCAAAATGTATTAATAGACCATCTAATAGGGTTTACAATTATAAGGGAACATTATTTTAATATTTTTCTCCGAGAAGGTATTATTCATATTTCCCTTCAATAATATAATATGATACCAAAAGAATTAATGTAATTGATTGTTAATTTGGAGGAGAAACAATGTTGACGGATCATTTATCCTATCAGATCATTTTGAAAATCATCAATCTTTATTATTGAATAGTCAGATGGAACTCTTTGGTGGTGTGTGGATTTTTACATGATTAACCATGACATAAAAAATATTAAGTATCCACATCCATGAATTGGTGATCCTTTAAATCAATTGTGGTGAGATTAGTGTGTTTCAAAGACTAAATTATGATTAGGTAATCACCAATTGCATGTTCAGAGGGAGAATATCCAAAAGAAAATATTCATGAATAGATATGGAATTTATGAATATGGAGTAATTTATTTAGGTATTATTAATTCAATAGTGGAATTTACGGAAATGGGGAATTTAGCTTCTGTGATATTTTGATTATTTGGTGGTGGTTTTGTGGATGGCATATCAATGTATTTGAGGTAGATGTTGGAGCATGAAAAACACTTGGAGACAGTTTTGGGAATTTTTATGAAACTTCATTTGTTTGAAAAATTATCCATGTTTTGTTATTGGACATTAGAGTTACGTTTCCATGACCATGAAATATCTAAAATAGGTGTTTCTGTGGATCTTGAAAAGATATAGATAATTATGATTTTGAATATTCTAAATAATCTTTTAGAGATACACTATTTTATATCTCTAGTGAGTTATTACCGACACCCTGATGTTGATTTTTCATGACTAGCATAAATTTTTACAGAATTTCAAGGAAAAATATTCCATTCCGATGGGATAAGGAATTTAAATTTATTTCAAATATCCTAGTATTTTACATAAATCAATACAAAATTTTATCATTTCATATTTATGATAAGGTTATGGGATGTATTTTTATGCTTTGGGATTTGGGTTGGGATGTGTTCTCACGTGGGGAGACCATGTGGTTCCATATGGCTCAAGGCAGTTGCCATTGAATGTGATGAATTACCCAAAACATTAATTGGAGTTACAAATAATAGTCTATGCTTTTAATACATGGAATTATTTTCAGTTTCGTGAGAAGATTATTATTTTTAGAAATCATAATAGTAGTAAACATATTTTCTCATAATAAGACATAAATCCATGATGAAGAAACTATACAGGTTATCTCTACATGTTTTACATTGACTTAATCTATACACCAGGTAAGGGAAATTTTATAGTGTATGTATTAAGGAGAAACTAATATGCCCAGATGGAATAAGAATCTTCAGATGAGTGGTAGTGGATTTTGGACCTTAACGACTTTCACTTGGAATGTGATGACAAATGTGATGATTTGGGTTTATTTATAGTTTTATTTTATCCTGATTTGGTAATGGTGGTTAAATAGTCATAAAAATACAATTCTATATTTTCTATGATGACGCCATAACTCAATGATAGTGAGTCAATTGAGGTATGAATGATGGATTAGAGTTCAGTGTTGTGGTTCAGAAACTAGAAGGTTTAATATGTGGCTTGTCAAAAAAAACATCATCACAGATATCAGCATTCGAGATAGTCTATTCATCTCAGAATATTGAATATGTATAAGGCATTGTATGAAATTATTTGGTGGTTCTATATGATAAGTAAGTTTAATTAGTTTGTTTATAGAAGATTTTCTTGTCAATAAGATAATACATAACATCCATGAAAAGAATGTATAATTAGTCGTTACCTATTCCTGTCGATAAATGGTAGAAGATAGTGATGGATTTTTTAATTTTTCTCCCAATAATAGTTCTGAAACACTATGTCATATGTGTGTAAATGTATTGGCTCATAATGTTGTCTCATTTAATCCTTATTCATAAATCTCATTTGCTAGAGGATTTTTCAGTAATATATATCTATGAAGTGGCAAAGTCCCATGGAGTACTAGTTTTAATAGTGGCAGACATAGATATGATGTTTATGTCTCATTTTTTGGAAATCCATATAGAAATACCTTGGGACTCTGTTGAAAATTAGTATGATATATCATCATTTGAGTGATGGTAAATTTTAATAGATGATACAATCATTGGAATAAGTGATGTGGGATTTTAAAATGGATTTAGTTGTCTCATGAGAAGAGAATAAACCATTCGTTGACTACTCATATAACAAAAGATATCATGCCTCACCATATCTAGATCATTTTGAAGTATTATATACATAATAAATATCATTCTTCACATGGTTGTATAATAATAGTGATACATCAGTATATGGGATGATCCTTTTCCATGAAATAATGGAGAAAATGCAGCTGAGGATGAAAAAGATACAGATGTCTTAGAGTCCTCATAAATCATATGCGGATCATCTTCAATGGTTATTTTCATTTGAATGGACTGATAATACGTTCATAATAATCTATCCTTAGATTTTAAACCATATTTTTGGAAGGTAGGTAATGAAATCTCCATAAAATAGTGGCCCTTTTTATATAATTTAATTGGTTGGTGAGGTGACATATTGGTTGGATATTCCCCCATGATTTAGTTTATTGAACAATGTGTTTTATGCATCTTTGTTTGAAAAGTATCATCTTAATTGTGACCATG
Source organism: Viscum album (assembly GCA_963277665.1). Taxonomy (NCBI): domain Eukaryota; kingdom Viridiplantae; phylum Streptophyta; class Magnoliopsida; order Santalales; family Viscaceae; genus Viscum; species Viscum album. Next base: position 647,847,968 of record OY728126.1, on the reverse strand, counting down.
TTATTATATGGGAACACATTCAACTAGACCTAGATGATTCAATGGTACACATGCCAATGTGGATTGTGGATTATCAAGAGAAAGTATTTTACAAAAACTCATCAGTACAATTATGGATTTGTGGAAACATGGTTATAATCTAGAAGAGGGGTGGGAACAGGAGAAAAAATGTAGGAGAAATTGATAGAACACTTTTACGTAAATGATGATTTTATAATTTTCTGGTATTTAAAAGGCCAATTTAATAGAGAATTTATCACCCACTCTTTTAATTATATAACCCATAATATATATATTTTAAATATATAACATTTTCAGTTGATGTTCTTCAGGGTTTGGAAGACTTTTTTGATGTTTTTTGATTTTTATATAGGTCTACAATTAGTGCACAATACGGAAAATTTGTGCAATACATACATGATATCGTGTACATTTAACTAAGTACAATGTGTAGGAAACGTGGCTAGGAACATAGTTTTTCATAATTAGGAATCCACCTAGGTGTAACCATACATATTAGGATAGTGGGATTTTGAATGGCTAGTGTACAGTTTGTCAAAAAGTGTGCCAAACCATTTGAGATCCTCACTGGGTAGAGGTTGGGCTATGATTAGTGCATTTTTAACTAACCATGTGACTAACCATGTTTGGAATAAAAACAAGAAAAAAAAAGTGGATGTAGGATGAGATTTTCAATGGATGCCTCATTTTCCCCCAAACCGACCCTTACTCAATATTTATCCTACTAATTCGCTATGTGACACTTCTCCATTAATCTAGAATAGATCAAGAAGTATTTCATGGTTCGTTCAAGCCCGACTATCTTTGAATGTAGTTTTGTACAGTATTTCATAAGTATTCGTCTCAATCATTATCCATTTTATAGATATAGTTCCACTATGGATAGATATATGGTTGTTGATGCCAAATATGAAATGGTTTTTCATTGATCATGTTATGGGAAAAATCTTTGGAATATATTTTGAGATTCAACCTGGTTTTGTTGGCTTATAATGTCGTTCTTGGTTTTCGAAATAAATTCTTAGGGAGGTGGATTCATTATTGACACTTCTACTTAGAACCTGACAGGTTTATTTCATGTTACTTGTTTTTTATGAAAATGATTGTGATATTTCTGAAACATGACTATTGGAAACACTAATTTTTTATTGTTTGTGGTACTATGAAAAATTAGGCATTTTTAACAAGAGTGAATTTATTTATCTGATTTTAAAATGATGATTTTAAATTGGTCATATGTTTTTGATGAAATGAAAAAGGATTTCAATAAAATAATGGTTTTATTAAAATTGCTTGTTGGAAAATTTGTTTTTAAAAAATGGATGATTTTATTGAAATGGAATGTTTTTATGGTTTCAAATGAATGTGTAGTTATATTGCATTTATAGAATTAGATATAAATGGTTGTATTGGATTTTATTGGCCTAAATGGATAATCATGTGTGGAAGGTGATGGATATTGGTTATGAATGTACAAACATCAATGGGATGGGTATGGACATAAAGTTCCACCACCAATGGTAACACCATTCTTGTTTGTGGTTGTATAGTTAAAGTTGTGTGTGTGATTATGTAAAATATAATGGGTTATGAAAAATTATTTTTTGAGGAATAGTAAATATAAATTTTTTATTCTTTCTATAGAAATTATATTATTTTAGAAATACTTTTTAGGTATGCAGTTTTTTTTGTTTTAAATTATTGAACTATTTAGCATGGTTTTCAAAATAATTGGTTAATATAAATTATCTATCTTGTTATATCATATTAGTGTTAGTAGGGAATTTATTCTAAAAAAATACTATTGTGTTTCCTTACTCACTCAAGCTTTTTAAATTTATTGCATTTGTAGAATTATTTACCCATAGATTGGAAAAGGGAAATGATCACACATAACTATCTGTGAATTCTGATACTTGGATTGTTTTGTGGAGTTGGATAATAGATCATAGTTGTTTTTTTGAGTTTTTTCTATAATTTCATATGTTTTTGTGGGTTTTGTTCAGCGATTTACATTAATGTTTGTCATATTTCACTAGTGTGCTCATTTGGTGTATTTTTTTGTTATAAATGGTCTTAATTTGAGTTTTTTTACCTTTTATATCATGCATAATGTATCTAGTTTGTTGGTAATGGCATGTCGGATTTGGTCATTTACATTCTATAAATTTATCCCTCAAAGTATAATGAATCCCATGGTATTTATTGCTAGCCATTGGTTCCATGGCGATATCAATTAAGAACATGTAATGTCCTCCCTCGAACTAATTCCAATGGGGATGGAAATGATGTTACATAAAACCCTTTCTAGACATATCTTACTTAATTCAATTCATTAATATTATGTTAAATGTAATAATGAAAAATAGATCACAAAGATATGTAGTAAGGTTAAATATATGAGATATCAATCATTGATCATACATCTTCATATGTGTAAGGGTTTTAGAAAAAGATAAATAAAGTTATAAACAAAATTTCAAAGATCTAAAATCATGATTCATGAGGAATTGTCATAATTAGCCTGATTTATATGTGTTTTGAATCATTTTTAATCTATAATACTCTATGAGGGGATATTAAAATCATAAGGCTTATGTTTACGTCATACACATAATCTTATAGAAGGAAATTTTTAGTCAATCATCACTACCATGACTACCATTCTGAAATTAGTCATATAATTGATAGAGTTCACTCTTAATTCTTATATACATAGTGGGAATATTCCCAATGTGATTTAAATTATCTCAACATTCTCATAAACATATTTTACAGAGTCCCATATATTATTAGGATCACTATCCATTCATATTCACATAATCTCATGAGATATCAAGCCTTATCCAATGCATTAGAGGGATTTATAATTCCGGGACGATGCACAATATAATTTAAACCACACATAATTATTCTAAAAGATCAAAAAATCATAACTCATTTCATCATAGCATAAATAAATAGTTGTACATAACCTAGAATTAAAAATATCTTTTGAACGTAATCATTACATACTTAATATTCAATTTTAATGGTTCCAGTGGTCAAAATACATCGGGATTTAAAATATTCCATAAATGTTGTCTAAATATATAAAAAATACATTTTATAAAAGCATTATAAATATTATTTCAAATCTAAGAGATATAATTTATATAATTTTATAACATTTAAAAAATGATGAGTAATATAGGGATGGATATTTCATGATAAAACAATAGAAATATATAAAAAACTATTTTAGTAATTATTGTACATGGTTGGGATAATACCAATTTATTATCTAACAGTTAAAATATATTTTGTAACATTTTGATAAACTAAATATATAACTTATACAAATAATTTTAATTATTAATATTTGAACCATTAAAAATAATGTAAAATATAGATAACATTGATTTTAAGGGACCATTAGAGTAAATAAAATAACATTAATGAATCATTTTAATGAACCAAGGAATTGAATAAAAAAATTCCTATAAATTTAAATATATTGTTTTAATTCTAAAATACACTATTTTGGGTCTTTTTATGTACCATATGTGAGGAATATGGAATGAATACTGGAACCACAAAATGTATTAACAATAGAATAATATATATGTGTTTTGGAGAGAAATAACATTATACATATTTTAAATCCTAAATAGAATTAAATTTATACTTATATTATTATATATCATTCCCTTATAATTTTAAATTTGATAATTATTAATAATTCTTCATTAAAATAAATATATTTGTGATAAATGATATATTTTTTAAAAGTGTTTTTATTTGAAAATAAAGGAAAAGTCCATTTATTGATATTTTTAGAATATTAAAATTTTTATATATAAAATATAATTATATTATATGTAAATTTTTTAAAAATCATATACTAATGTGATGAAATTATTTTACACCACTTAGTAGTGGAGGTTATCTCCACCTACACACGAGTGATGCATTTATTTTTTGTAGTGGGTAAAAGTAATGGTAGTAAAAAACATCATTATGGAATCATGATTATGCCATGAATATTATGTATATTCTTTAAATGTGTCTATATAAACTTAATGAGGAGGTGGTGATGTAAAATGTTTTTCATCTAATAATGATGTTGGTAGCTTGTACATACACATTTGAAACACAATCATTCATTTCATTAGATGGAAATGATAATGAAAATATTAGTAACATTAAAAAAACAATCTGTGTTCTTTAATGACACTTTTTAATTATTTCATGATGGTTCTGGATTATTTGGAATATTTTTTTAAATGAAATAAACATTAGAATGATTGTTATGAACATATACCACACACATGGATAATATTATAAGAATCACACATTAAGGATTCATGGATAAGTATTTTTGGAATCTCAGAAAATAGTGTTCATAATTAGATTATGGGAATTTGATTTTAGAAGTCATTGGTCAGGATAACGTTCTCATGTATTATGGATAATTGAGAATAATAGGTTTCCCTTTAGTGTGGGGAGTCAAAAATTTATAAATACCCTTACTTATAAAATAGTATAATATAATTTTCAATATAAACATTAGCCAAATGGAATATAATTTTATGAATGGAATATATTAGAGCTCAATATTCTATATTTAATATAAATATCACATTTTTAGTGATGATTTCATGTTTATCAATTTTTTAAACCCATCAATATCTCCATTAATCATTATCATTGTGAAACAATTTTTCCCATTATAAATATTTATTATGGATAAACATTAAGATGAAATAATTAAATAAAATTAATTATTATAATTAAATAAATGGATTAAATTTTACTTTATTCAATTCCTTGAGCTGGAAGAAATTATTTCCAAAATATGAACTCAAAAACCCATAATACAAATATTTTGATAAAAATATATTTTTTCATAATAATTTTCATATTAACATTCCTTTACATGTAAATACAATCATTTTAATGATAATTTAATTTATTTATTATATTTTAAAAATATTTTATGAAAATATCAAATCCCTAGAGACTTATTTATTTATTTTTTTATAAAACTCATTACGCAGTTACAACAGTTTTATAAAAATATATACATTTTATTATTAAATTATTTTATAGTTATTTTTATTCTATTGATATTGAAAATATAAATTATTATTCATTTTTTCATTTTAGATATATTACTATTGAATTTTATTATTTCTCAATATATGATATTGTTCTCTAATAAAATATATTTATAAATAACGAATTGATTGAAAACATAACAATATGTTTTAACTAATAATCAATATAATAATTCTTATCACAATTAAATATCTACTCTATTGATGTAATTAAGATATAATAAATATTATTACATGAATTTCAACAATAAAATGTGTTGATTTGGTTAATCAAAATTTTAAAATAAAATAAAAAAATATTCTTCAATGTACTTAATTACCATATATTTAGAGTAAATATTATGTCATTAATTAAATATGATATTATTTTTAAAATTAATTTAGTTTATCAAATTTAAATAAATATATAATATCTTATTTCATAATTTATTTTAGTAAATAATATTTCTCTTATGTTGTGCTTTTTATCTGTTAAAATATACCAAACAACTAAAATTAACTTTAACGAAAAATATAATCGATAACATCTGGTTGTTTTAATTAACATATAACATGAATTGGATTTAAAATAATATTATATTTGTGATGTAATTTTATTTAATTACTCAATTACATATAATGGAAAATAAATTTTAGATGTTATGTTTCCATTTGTTTTCATATGGTATTAATCTTCAAACCCCTTATTTTAGTGTGTCCCATAATGTTTAATGTTCAAAATATTTATGTTGAACATCAAATGGGGATTTCATATAATATATTAATGGGGATTTAGAATAATATGAAAATTATTATGGAGAAGTATATTTTAATGTCATGGGAAAAATTAAAGCATTGAATAAGTAAACTCTACAAAAATTTAATATTGAGAATATATCAATGAATGTGTTTTGTAGATATTAAAGAGAAGCAAAAAAATTAACAATAAAATTGATGATACTGAAGTATAGGTATAAAATAGATTTTATCCAAATTATGGGATATAGGGGTCACATAATGAAATAAATTATTGATGATCCAAAATGAATAATGATAATAGTGTTTATTGATAACCAACTATAGATGGATCAAAACAATAAGGGAATTTATTGTTGATGGAGGAAATAAAAAAAATATGGAAATAAAATTATCTATAAGAAATATTATATGTGGAAAACTAAAAATCAATATGGAACTAACATGATTTATTGTTTTATTATCATAGTGTGTTTTTTTGTCAAACATATCAATGAGTATAAATAAGAATTTTTTAGTATGTAATAAAAAATAATTTATAAGGATAGACTCTTTAATACCTATATTACGTAAATAAGTAAAATGGAATAATATATAGAAAATATACATGATAATAATTTAGTAACAGGAAAACAATTTGAAAATTTTCATCATAATAAATTGTTATTTTTGAAAAGAAAATATAGTATGGTGATTTACCAAATTAAGGATACTATGTTTTCTTGCTTCTATTCCATAAGAACCAACTATAAATTTGGAAGGTTATTTAGGCATGACTCCAAATTAACATAGTAAATTAGAAAAGACAACCCCGAATTGTTTAACTAAAACACAAAATAGTACACGTCATATTAGGTGTTAGTTTTGTAAAAAATGGTACATTTTAAAATTATGTCTTCGATATCCATGTTGTATTAAAGGGATAAAATCATAGATGAATTATGAGAATTTTTTATATATTTCTTTTTATTTTAATAAATACCACTTCGAAAGTGGTGGTTATATAAATATGAAATGGAACATATCTTCAACTGTGTAGAGAAATGTATACAAAAATACACTATGTGGTTATAAAATGAAATTTAATGGGCCATTAACTGAGATGAAAATTTTAAAAAAAAATTATTCCCAACTTATTCAGATAATGTTCAACATTTATATTCAGATGAAGTTGAAACATACGAATCATATATTGGATTGAATTGCTAAACAGTAATTGAAAATAAAATATCATCAAATAAAAAAGTTTCAGAGTCTAACTGAAGATTAATTTATCATTTTGGATTTTGGATACAAAAAATGGATGCACGCCCCATATAACAAGAAATATGGATATTATTAAAGTCATAAAATACCAAATTGATGGTTTCATAATTATTTCATTGATAATGGTCTATTTAATTTTTCCTCATTTAAATATATAATTATAGGTAATGAAATTAGATATATGGATTTCTTGGTATATGAAGGTCTTGGTTACAACATTCTATGAGTATGAAGAATATTACATGCAACACATAAAAATAATGTCAACAAGATGATTTATTTAAAAAGTTGGATATAACTAATATTAATTATGGAAGTGAATAATAAAAATTGGAATATCATCCTTAATGGTGAAGAGGAAGATATATTATTATTATAGATAGAATAAGATAAATACTTTTTTATAATGATCTGGGTCACTAGAACCCACTAAAATTTAAAATGTAATGAAAAATAATAGAGATATTGATATCGAAATTAAATAATTATACCATAAAAACATGTATGATTCCTGTAAGAAATATTATTATATTTTAGTTTCATAAATCCTCAATGTTGATAAGTCAATTATGTTCTATGTAGTGTTTCATGTAATTTGTTTGGGTGAAAACTTCCATGAAGAATAAATAGAAAGAGATATTATATGTTATTCATTAATGATTATGGAACGAGGTCATAGTTGATATTTAATACCCACACGAGTTAGGTATTTAAATTTACTACTCAATATCAGTGGAAAGTAGACTATGGTTCTAGGGAAATAATTACAACATTGTAGGAATGTACAAGAATATTTTAAATAGTAGTGTGGTGTGTGATTTTTTCAATAATCATTAAATAATAAATGATGATTCCATATATTTAATACATTACAGAAATTGTGTAGTTGAGAGGAGAAAATAACCTATAAGAAATGTTTCCATAATAATTCCTAATAATAATGAAAATAATCATATTTTTTAATGGAAAAAATTATTCTTCAATTTTATTTCTCAAATATATCATTATTTTGTCTTAGATAAGAAATGATTCAATATGAGATGGTTTATTAGAGGAAACTAACATGTAAATTCTTTTTACTCATGATATGTATGAAATGTATTCTCAATAAGGAGTAAAATATTATATTTTAATCGTAGGGTAATGAAAGGATTATCCATGACTACTCATAGTTGATTAACGCAAGTACGTGTTTAAACCATTTCCATGAAAATATATTTAAAATTCAATATATAAATATCACATAAAATTAGTAAAATATTTATAAAATAAATACACATTTTAAAGAAGAAATTTTTGGAGAGTTTGGGGAATCAAGGGGATAACAAGAGGGTAATTGGGGTTCTAATGATGACACTAATGATTACTAAAATGATGTTAAATTATCTAATTTAAAGATGAAAAATAAAGGAATATGTTTTGAAACAAATATCATTAATTACCCATAAATGATTATTAAATAAAAGGAAATGAATACTCTCTAGATAATGACCCTCTTATCTAGGGTATATTTATTTTTTTGGAGTTGAATCAAACAAAAGGACATTTAGTCGAAGAAATTTATGATTTTTATTTTCCAATTAATAATAATTTTATGGTGGGGGGTCAGGAAAAATGAATATGAATACAATCATGATTAAATAGATTTCTTATAAAAAACCTAATAATTATTTCTAGGATATTTGTAAAATGGTTGGACATGTTCTTCAGATATTCTCCAATATTAGAATTATTAATAACAATGAGATATTTACCCCAATTGATATGTTGATATTAATTTTATTATTCTTATCCATATTAGTGAAATTATGTTTCATGGTTTTTTATATAAAAATAAAAATATAATTCAAGGTTATATATTGTATTAAATATCATTACATCTATATTTAGAATATTTTTCTTATGAATAAAGCTGAGAATATTATTTTATTTTTTAATATTTCACCTTATGGGTCAAACTAGTCACTACGATCTTGGAATTGTAAGCTAAACCCATAATTAAGGTTGCTCATTTTATAAAATGATAAATATCATCATAATCACGTAATCAGTAAGGAGAGTTATCAATGAATTATAATAGATTTATATTATTATGATCTAAAAAAATTTCAATCAAATGAAGAAAAGTTCATTTAATTTTCATAATTTAGGAGGTCCAGGTTTGAAATTTCATTGATTGGAGAGTTAATTTTTCTTCATTCGATTGAATAATATATTTTTAATGGAACATTCATCCTACATAATAATATATATGTTTTAGGTTATAATAATATATGATGTAGATCATTAAATGTTATTAAAACCATCACTAGTAACCTAAATCTATTTTTTATGACATGACTTTGTTAATGAAATTAGTATCCCAGTGGAAAGATATATCATCAGTAGAGTATAATAAATAAAATTTATATTAACTGAAATATTTTTTGATATTTTAAATAAAAATTCAATCATAGTAATATAAAATAATTTCATAAAAAATAGTATATAGAATATTTAATTACATTGATGGAAATGCATAATTTTTATTTCCAAATAATGAAATTTTTTAATTTTAGCTATTTATATACACATATACATATGTGGTCGGGTAAATAGATTGCACAATATAAACACCATTTGGTGCATTTTTTATTATCGAGTTACAAATTTATTAAATTAGAATAAAATTATATTAATTTCAATCAAATACATAGATGATTAATATATTTTAAAAACTCAATCATTCATAGTGTTTAAATGGATGTAGTAAGAACATGGTGCTATTAAATTTAATTTGAGGTATCATACCAGAATATAATGTTTAATTCCAATATCTAACTATAATTGTAAAATTATATTCCATAAACCAATGATGAAACAAATTTAATGTATATTTTTATTCGTAATGGAGAATCTTGTGCAAAAGGAATTGAAACTTGATTTTTTGGTATCCCAACTACAAATCACATATATTTTAAATATGGAAATACCCACTATGGTTATTTAGAACCATTTAATATCCCATGAAGTATAGGTAACTCCAAATACACAAATTAAGGTTGAATATAGATAACTACTTCCCTAGGAATGTTGTGGATTTCACCATGTGATGATTATTATTGTCACTTTTTTAAAAAAAGGTGTAATGACTGGGTTACCTGAAATAGGATGATACAATTTTAGTTCAGGAGTTGGTGATATACTATGATAATTTTTTAACAAATCAATGGTGGTATAACTTAGGAAATATGAATTAAATCGGTGATAGACCCTGAATTTTTAAATGGGTGGAGAAATGATGTAGGGATATAATGAAGGTTGTGTCTAGATTCAATTTCAAGAACCATGTGGTGATAAATTATATAATAAAAGTGAATCATTAATAATCTTTTCATATTACTATTATTATTAATATTCTAAATGAATAATGTGTGACTAGAATAAAGTCAATATTAGTAATTTATCACAATATATGGATGAAAATAGTTCGTGATTTTACAGATATTTTTTAGGAAATATGATTCAATAAGATGGTTATATATTATGAAGTGTTTTTATCAAATCTAATTTGTGAGAACGTTGGATAGAAAATAATTCATGTTTCATTTAATTAATAATTGGGTTTTTTAGACATTTAGTAAAATATTTGGAGTAGGTATTAAACTAATGTATTCATGAATGAATGGATCTTAGAGATTATGAATTCTATTAGGGAATTTCTATCAATGGTAAGGTTAAAAGGAAGTTATTTTAGAAAATATGGGAAGGGTATTGGCTAATGATATAGAAAAAATTAATTGAGGTAGTGTAAAGTTTGTGAAAATCACTAATGTGAGGTTATGAATATTTTATGAATCATGATTTATTGTGTAATTTTTTTTTGGTTGGTATTTTCAATATATGGGGTATAAATTATTACATTAAAAATAAAAGATGATAAAGAAGAGTCATAAGTTGTTGGTATTTTATTATATAAAAACCTGAATATTTATATTTTACATGATTGTTTTTGCATAAAATATTTGTATGTGAAAATTGAAATTATAAAATTAATTTTTTTAATAATTTGTTTTACACAAACATCGTTTTCGTAATGATGGACTTTTATAATCCTAAAGTATATTAATTAAAATTTATGCGTTAAATTGGAATTTATTATTTTGAAGAAAAAAATTTACGAAACAATATTTTTCAAGTGAACACAATTTATTCTGTGAATCTATGGATTCATGTTATGGAGTAGTAATTACATAATAGTTTATATAGGTAAAATATCTTAAATCATTATTAGTTATAAAATAATGTTTATAGTGGGTCCTCAATAAAAAAAATTATAAAATCATTGAGCATAGTGGTAATTTTTAAAATACACATCATCATTGTATTCTCTAATGATTAATATTATTTTAGATATAAATGTTAATTTTATGGTGTCCTATAATACAATGTCAATTTCTCTAAATATTTTGTGAGGGAGATAGATTTTCATACTAATATTGAAACATGATCATCGACATCATCCAATTGAAAAAATTAACATACAGTATTATCCCCCCCCATATTGAAAAATCATTATAGGCGTATAAATTGAATTCGTGACACACTAACCATTAATAGAATTTAAAGGATGTTGGGATAGATTGAAACAACATTACATTGATCAATTGGATCATGTTGGAGTCCCAGATGCCCTAATATCCCCCCCCCCACAATAGAGACAATGAAACATTGTTCTTGTTATACACATTGTATTTGGGATAAACTAACCATTCATAGTATGGAATGGAACTTGGTTTTGATCGAAACATATTTACTCGAACAAATGAGTCCTTGTCGGAGTGCCATATGTCCTAAAATACCCCCCCACCCATGAAAGAAGATAGTAAATAATAGATATGGTCATTGTCTATCAAAGGGGAGGCTACAATCTCTATATCACAACTTAAGGAAAATAAAAAAAATTACCAATTAGAGTAGTCATTACATAACTAAATAATCTAAATAATATGCATGACATACATATAATTAACATGGTTGAAAATTGGAATTCTAAAATAGGGTATAATGGGATACTTATAAGTAAATAAATAATACTATTATTATCCACATATTCTTTCTCTTCCCCACAACGATTCACATGGTCGAAGGCTCAACAATAAGGATCAGTCCCTTTCCCTATCATAGATCCATATACATGAAATAATACCAGGAATCTTGATTCCAATGTAGGGTATGAGTATAAATACATGTAGAGGAAAACAATGTTTTCATTAATAAGAATGAACATTTATAATATTGAATGAAAATATAAAAAATAGATGAACGAATATGTAATAAATCATACCAATCATTTATTAACTAACCATGCCATGAACAAACATCAGTGCACATGGTTTGGATCAATATTAAAAGATATTATATGGGTTGATAATGTGATTCAAATTAAGGATCCATCTTTGATGATTCTGAATTTTTATATTAACCATATCCCTCCATGTTAGACCATAATATTCCATTATACCATATCACTATATCTTATGTCAATTCAAATTGACTATCATTACCCACTACTCCAACACATCTCAAATCACAGTGACAATCATGCACTTAGGTATTCCTATGCGTATGATATTATATGATCATCATGGGACTAGGTTAAGTCAAAAAATTCCATCATGTTTATCCATTTGTCTCATACATATCATAAAATCACATATAGATTCTGAAAATTCTCCCTATCTTGGGATATTGAGGAAAAATTGGACCACCTATCACATTGGTACTATAAAAAGTATGATAAAAAATAGAATAAAAAAATATAATATATGGAATCATGGTATAATATCAGGGAACAAATAGAGTATCATTCATGTGAACAAAAACTATACTTGTAGACATGTGATCAAACTCACCATAGTTTATACACTTTAACACACCTCAACATATCATGAGAACAATTAACAACATTTCCTCAAGCCTATGATGAAATCCACACATCATTTTTTTGTGATGAAATTAAAATTTCATTATTTCAATTTCATCTGAATCATTTCCACACACTCATTTTATCAAAACACCCAGCAATGATTACTTGAAAGGAAGCACATTATTTTATTTCGAAAAGAATTATAATATCACAAGTGATAATAGTTTCTCTCTGGAGGACAAAATTCACATTATAACATAGATCCTTAGAATGTGTTTATTGATTATTTTATATGGAACAACCATAACTCCCCATGTGATGAAAAACTGTCCCCAGAATAATTCGTTATTCAATTATATATTATTATAAAACATTTAAAATCATGGATAATAATAATTTTATTAATTTATGATAGATTACATATTGTTATAATTTATGGATAAATAATGAAATTTTCCCAATGAAATCTTTATTTTGATTTATAGTTTCTCATTAATGAAGAAAAATTAATATTCTTTTCTACATGTGAGTTGTTTATCTCTTTGAAATACCACACATAATATAATGGAGTAAATATATAGGATTTGATAGACATGTAAATTAGAATAGAACAATTATTGATCAAATATAGATCAAATAAATATTGTATATAATAATTTTAAAGATACTTGGATGAAAAAAGAAAAAAAAATTAATTCAGATAGAGTTTGGATATTTTAAAAATAACATAACCAAGTAAATAGATTTATAATTAAATTTATAAATTCATTGAAAATTTAAATTATCGTTGAACTATTTATTAATAGTGGATAATTTTATTTTTTTTATAAAGATTTGACATTATTTAAAATGAATCTAAATAATATAATTAAATGGTATATATCATTTAATATAATTAAAATTCATTGAACAATTGCTCATGGAGAAAGATCATAAAATGCATTTTTAAATGTTTTGCCCTCAAAATGGTTGTTAGGTAACTATGAAATTATTTTACCCTTACAATACACATATTCATCAAATATGGGAAATATTTTACACTAACATAACCCTTGATAAGTAAGGGTTACTCTTACATGGTTCGAAGGTTCCCATTACTTGACCATTAAGAAATTAGGACAACTGTACACAGCTCATAGGTTACCCTTATATTACCTTTACAAAACTTATCGTTCCCTTTACAGAAAACCTTTTTACCCAAATGTGGATCCTATATACCTTAACTAAACTCCTAGTTTAAACATATATAACCATTCTAAATCATGTTTTATCTTTACGTTACATTTACACAGTAAGGTGTGCACTTACATAACCCCTTATAACTCTAATATATATCTTTGGTACCCTTACCCAACTCTAAGTTTATACTTATATAACCATTATATTCGGGAAATTTCCATTACATTATGGGATCCATACCCTAATTTATCATATATATATATAATCTGAGAAAATAATGATTCATTTTGGAAAATAGAAACAACCTAATGTAGTAAAAAAACACCATCATTAACAATATGTTGTTCAAGGAAATTTACACCTACACATGGGTAACAATATGAAAACCTATCATACAACAAAACTAAACTAAGGGTAAAACATCATTAACCATACATCATGTATTTGAAAACAACATTACCATATCATCATCTTTGTAAATCAGCAGATACCTGAACAAAAAATATAGAACGAAAAAAAGTGTAAAATTTAAGATCTGGTTTTGACAAATAATATCTATAAAATTATATCCAAGATGGATTTAAGATAATTTATAATTTGGGATTATTAAAATTCTATAACTCAAAATAATACTCATCCTAAATTTATATATCTTGATTTCATTTTAGATCAAATAACACTAGTAATCTAAAATATCAAATTCTTACTCCTCCACCTACTTCTTGATCCATCCATGAAATAATATGATCAAGAGAAGTGGTACCATTATCCTCAATAATACCTTACAACTATAGTATAAAATTCATAAAAGATGATCCTTATAAGATTCATATAAATTGAATTCAATAGACTCACCGTTTATAAAACATGCATAGAAGCATCCATGTACCTTTGATGATAAGAAACATGGAACAAATTAGGTCGTCCCCAATAACATGGAGAAATATCAAGATGGGAGTCAACTATTTCATCTCACTAATTAATCATGAAGGCTATATAAAATTGTGGTTTCTACATTCTCCTTTGTAACATCATGAAAAAACTCACCACTAATATGATGGTTGGGATGGTGTGTCACATGACATCATGCATGTATCAATATACTATAAAT
Source organism: Viscum album (assembly GCA_963277665.1). Classification (NCBI taxonomy): domain Eukaryota; kingdom Viridiplantae; phylum Streptophyta; class Magnoliopsida; order Santalales; family Viscaceae; genus Viscum; species Viscum album. The sequence continues at coordinate 647,832,649 of OY728126.1, read as the reverse complement.
GAGGGTTGGATGTTATAGTGGAGAGACTATACCCTTTTATCTGAGTAGAATAACAGTTCAATAAATATGAAATAGAAACAAATAGAGGAAACAATAAATAATGAAATACAAATAAGATGATGAATATTATAATATGGATAATATACAATATCTAAAACCATTATAAAATGGATGCATAAATTATTTTATGTTAATACATGAATAAATTGGAACTCGCACAAAATTCACATGATATAGTATTGAACCCAATAAAAAAAAAAGAAACAAAATCCCAAAAAAATCTCTATTATAATCCAATGCTCTATATTGGCCCTCTTCTCCTAACTCCTGGGTATTAGCTAAAAGGGTAATGTAATCAACCACAATATATCAAGCATAAGGTCTATCCATGTACCATAAAAATATAGAGGCCTAAGCAGGGTGTGAGATAATAATCCTAGTAGGATCATACACATTTTTTCTATGACTGAAACCAATATAGAATGTTAATTAAGGTAGTGTGAAGTTAAAAAAATAATAAATAGAACTGAAAAAATTAAATACCATACCGCTCAGTTCCCCAATGGATATGTGGTAGCTCTACCTTCTTTGGATCACTACTGGAATGTGTTTCTAGTCATGTAACTAGGTAAATAAATAGTAATATATATATAGGATATTTATATATAATATCAATCTATATGATCCGAGAATGTGTTGATTTCTAATGGACATATACCTGGAATACTAGTTCTGGATTAGACCGAGGTGTTACTGTAACATCCTTTACCAATCTATCAAGACAAAAATCTCCAGAAATTGGGTACATTCTCTACATGCCAATGGAGTGAGAGACATCAATATACAAAAATATATATGGTTATTGAGACAATATTGAATCACACTAGCCATGGTATGTTTCACCTCACCCCAATGAGCATATAGTACCACTGGTGTGAGACATCATGCTCAAAACCCAATTTAAGGGTGTGTGAATTCTATCCTCCCTCATAACCCCTTTCAATTATACATATCTAGTATATAATTAATTCTCATAGTTATAATAAATATTCTTGAGGAAATACATCTTAGAACAATCATTTATAGTGACCATATAATTCAATCTTCATATTTATAATACAATCCATGAGGAAAAACCTCTCATGATTTAAAATTAAATAAACCATAATAATCAAGTGCACTATGTTTATAACAATTCTGATAGTAATGTAATAATTGGTGTTTCTTTTCAACCTATTACATTTCATTTCATTTACCATATTCAATTCATGCATGGAATGTCATTCAATAAACTCAAGTCATGGCATTTAAAAGAACTAAGGAAAGTAATCCATCATGTCAATCGATTGTTCTTATTCAATCATATCATTAGGAGAAAAAACTATCATAATAATTCTATTCAACTTGATACTTACCACATAGTTAATGAATACATAGAAATTCAAATTACTAGGATTAATGAGGTACATAGACGGTATAATGGTCACGATGTCAATTTTTATCATGGTAAGACCCATTATTTTATCATTCCAAGACCTTATAAGGATCATGGTCCATTAATCATTTTTATTAGAGGTGAAACTCATTTTATAGCTTCAATAGAAGCTATGTATCAAACATTCTATATACCAAATTATGACATCGAATCATAGGGTAATGGAAAAATTAATGAGCTAGGCATGATTTCAAACATAAATAACTACTTTTTAGTTTTATAGATGAAACACCTAATTTGATAAGTATTATTTTTAAAAAGGAATTATTCTAAATAATAATTTATCACATTAAAGCATCAATGAATGTTCCAAAAATCAACTAATATAAATGAGTTATTTGAGATAAACTACCAAACAAGAATTACAATAATAAATAATAAACATGGAATTAAAGGGTTTCCATTATCATTTTGTCTAGAACCTATAAGATAAATTAATTATAAAAATATTTAGAATTAATAGAAGATGATTTAGGGAATTAAAAAATCAATTATAAAGGTAATTACTTTTCAGGATAGCCAGAAGTGTCAAAAAAAGTGGTAATACACCTCCAACACCCTAAACAAAGATTAGTATACAAGTATCATTCACAATGATCATTTTAATATGAAGAAGAAAATTATAAATAATTTCACAGTAATGTCGAAAATTTGTCACACTGATATAATTCATAAAATGACCACGAAATTATGAATAATTTATAGACCACTTACCTCGTACGTAATATGACCTTATTTAAAAATATCATGGTCTTATTCAATATGGTAAAGAATAAATATAATAACCATACATTTTCGCTGAAAATAGGGATAATGTGATCAAACATAAATAATACAGCCAAAACGAGATAAAATGATGATTTATGAAAAAGATTGTATAATGATTACAATTATGAATTCTTAGAGAGTAGAAAATCTTATATCATATGAAGAACATGAGAGATATCATCTTGCCTAGATTAAGAATGGAGGATGAAGAACCACGCATAAAGAGAGACTCACCTGACTTCTAGTGTATAAATAATAAATAAATGATATTTTCTATCTCATTATGAAAAATATGGAAATTTTATCCCCCAAAATGGGGTCACATGGTTTGGCCTCACGGATTGGACAAACCTTGCACCAACTATGAGACAAACCTATTTGAACAACAATATCTCATGGTTACAACTAAATAATTAACCTAGCTATATGCCATCCATGCTATGAATTTGGAAAAGGACTATAGATTTTAGAATTAACCATGTAGGCTAGGAGCATTGTTTTAGTATTCCATGTGCATCCCATGTTGGGTATTTCTTCTCCCTTATCTAAAAACACAAGATCTTCTGCTAGAGGCTACATAGTTTAAGTAAAACTATATTCCTCTATTAAAATAATCCAAAACCTTTATTTCTAGACCCTAGAACTCACAAAACTCAATGAGACACCATGTAATCCTCTTGGCACTTTACCCATTCAAAAAAAAACTCTTATGTGTTCCATATGATGAAATTATATTCTGAATCTAATTTTTAAAAATTAACCATCCAGTATATCCCCAAGTTAAGATTCCATTGGATTTCCACCCATAAAAATAACATGGGTCATTACAACCTTCCTAACTTTTATTTTCTCATCCCTGATAATCTTTCAAGAGAATCATAAACATCACATGTCTAAGGGTTATGAATATTTGTTCAAATGGTGACATTTCAAATCCAAATGTCCAATTCACCTCCAAGTAATTATTTAAGCTCAAAAACATAATCTAGCAAAACTAAAAGAAAAACCTATTTTCTAATTGAATAACTATGAAGGTGGTTATATTATCCCACATAACTAGAGACATGATCACATTTTTTTCTATTAAATATCAGGATCATAGTACTAACCACCATATGCTTTAACATTAAAAGAACCAACTACAATACAAATCAATTCCCACCATCATAATTTCCAAACAAAGAAAACCTCTAAGAATATTAGTAATGCTCTTGGGTTGCATAAAAAAATCTCAAATTTTTTATTCCAAACAATCATATACACAATTTAAAACTAGAAAGCCTCACATGAATTTGAGAATAATTGACCATTTTTCAATGGTCTTCTCATGTTGTTATATTTCTAATTGGAAGGAGCCACTTACTAGATTTCACATGATGATTCCCAAATTAGAAGTGTTCTAGTCATTGTAAAAATCATACAAACTATTCTATTAGAAGACTGATAGAACAAAACCACCATAGAAGTATGTGCGTCACTACTAGGAGTCCTGATCACATATTCCATGACACTTTGATTGAAAAAAAACCCAACTGATGTTTTAAAACACCCGATTCACAATGTAGTAAACCATATAATTAGAATGAACTTCATTACATTAACATCTGAATCACTCTACCATGATGATAACCTGAAACTGCACGCAACAATACAATGGTCAATAACAACACCAAAATCATCTTTTTTGTTACAACATCAATGCAATTTATGATTCTGTGTAGGCAAACGCATACTAACCTTGTGTTTCATTAGGAAACATCACATCCTATATATTGTCTATATTTTATTCCACCTATGAAGACATGTATTTTTTGGCCTATATGGAAAAATATCTCAAGGAACATTAGCTCATATGAATTTATCATAGACTAACAACCACTTGAGTTTCCCACGGATATATAATCTTGGTCACAAGACCTAAAAACAACTAACCCTGACAAATGAATGTCTAACCAACTAACTCAAATCATTACAAGATTATCACACCCATACAATAGGCCAATATTAACCTAACTACACATCAAATCAAGGGTTTCATCTAGAATCTTGGATTTGTACATGGGATATGGATACCCAAACTACACCCAAAAAAAATTCTCATGACATAATAATGTAATTGATTATCGGATGATGTTGCGTACCATGGGATAACCCCTTTTGAGAGTGAGAAAATTAACCCTATATCTATGTCATGCTAATTGAATTCATTGGATGATCAAAATATCATTTAATCCATTTCTAAATGAAAAAATTGAATACATATACGATTTTTTTTACATTCCATTGATTCTCAATGAAAAAGGTAAACTACCATTAAAATAATGTTCAAAAAAAAGGAATCGCATACGGTTCCATTTTATTCCATTATACTACTTCACATTATCCATTTAAAATTTTAATTATTTAAACAAAATAAAAAGTACCATTAATGAATTATAAAACTACCTAATATAATGTTTAGTTGATACACAAATGCATTATAATCATATACCATAATATATCCTATTTAAAAATTAAATATTAATATGACACCTCACATTTATTAAGAAATTTATCATATTAATTTTTTTAACAATTAGGAAACCGAAAAGGCCCAATTAAACTAGCATGGGTTCTTTAAAATGATGTCCAATTTTAATTTTTTAATAATTAAAGTTTTAAACTTGCGTAATTGGGTACGTATCAAAACATTTCCTAACTAACCTACTCAGGTCCAGTTGGGAATTTATAAATTAATCAACTCCCTTGAGATCAAAATTAAACATCTTTTTCATTTATAATCATTTCAAAATATTCCATGATAATATATAATAATTAAATAATATGGATGTATATCTAAAAAAATACAAATCAGCCATATACATAATTTTTTTCCTTTTGTCTCTGTATCACTAATGAATTCCCTTTATCATTTGATCATCAACACCGTATAAATTCAAAAAATTATTTCAAAACAAGTATAAATAATAATATATGGTTTATATATATTGGTTACCATTTTCACAATTATATGATGCCCATAACTATTACAACTGAAAACTGGATACTAATTAATTATAACTAATAAACTATCCTAACAAACAATTTACATATTTAAAAAACATGCACCTTATAGTAAATTGAAAACACATAGGAACGTGATATAAACAAAGAAGAATTAAGTATAAGAAAAAATGACAATTAAATAAAAACCATGTCATATAATCACCTAAACATGGTATGCCAACACGATAATCAAATCATTGATGTGTGTTAGCTCAACATGTATGCTAAAGACAAAAAATAATTGTATACCACTGAAGGAACACAATCAAATTGAAGACCTATGAGTGCAACTACATGGCATGTCATATTCATGACTTGTGAATTTTCATGTGATTAAATTATGCTTTCAATGCATCATAATCGTCTTACTAGGTGAAAGGGAATATCCTATAAATTCATAAATCAATACATAGTGTAAAATACTCGAATAACTCTAGGTGAAATCATATAAAATTTTAAAGAAAATAGCATGAACAACAATTCAAGCCTTTTCCACTTGGAGTTTCCCATATGGGTGGGGTGATCAGTCCAAAAAAAATTTATTTATTTATCATAGACACATTACAACGGTAAGTTTTACTAACCCAAAATCGTATGACCAATGAAAAGTACACAATTAATATCACTTTTTAACTTTCTGATCCATCTTACCTTCAAGACGGTGGCCGAATGTGTGGTTCAAATGTTCGCATGTGAAAATACCCACATTCCAAAGACTATCGACTAGATACGAGGGTCTATGCAGGTAATAACTGGGATATTATACCCTCATATCAGAGTATAACATTGGTAAACTCTATATGAAAAAATTAAAAATTAGAGGAATTAGTAAATAATGAATGAAAAAGAATCTAAATAATAATACAATATAAATAATATACAATGTATAATTCTATTATACAACATATTCATCCATGTCATGATGATAATACCTTACATGAAAATAAGACATAGATTTTGTAAAATATACTGTACTATACTGAATAATAAAATGAAAAAAATTTCCCAAAGGTTAACACAATGAGAATCCTCATATCATGCTTTTTCATGTTTTCATATCTCCCATGTACTAAGTAAAAAACTCAATAAATAAATCATGGTTCTCCAATAATATGATCTTCTTTGGTACCCCCATGCAATGGCAGCCTGAGTAGTGTGTGTGATAATAATCCTTGTAGGTTCCCACCGACTATGTCTATGACTAAAACAAACCATTATTTTAATGTATTACACTGTGCAAGTAATAAAAATAATAAATAACATAAACAAGTACAGCATTGCATGTTAATGTCCTTATAGGACATCAGGAGGCCCTACCAGCATAGGATCAATATTGAAACATGTGTACAATCATGTTACTATATATATAATGTATTAATATGTATATGTATATGTGTGAGTTTTTGTGTTATATATTGTATTCATCCATATTAATAAATTGTGTGAGGATACCTAATAGCCATGTTCCCATAATAATAGTTATTTATTGTATTTGGGATTAACTTAAACATCCATAACTATTCCAACAAAACTAACAGCTCATGCAATAGGGTATATTCTCAACAACCCATTAGATTGAGATACATCATGTAATAACCCATAGGATAGAGAGTGAGCCACCATATAAAACATCCTATCTTGGTATGTGGAAGTACATCCCAACACCCATATAGTATTAATGGAATGAGACATCATTCTCAATGCCTGAAGTAAGAAAGTGTGATTTTACTCCTGGATCACCTCCCCATACCATGTACCAAAACTCTATAATAAGTGAATTCATAGTTATAATGAAAGGAAAAGAGTACATAACTCCCATGACATACATTTATCATGAACATATAAAAGTATCATCATATTTATAATATAGTAAATGATGAAATACCTCTAATGATTGGAAATTGAATAACCCAATATATTCAAGGGTATTATATTTATAAAATTTTTGATAAGAATGTAATAAATTGTGGATCCATTCCAGCCATTGTGTTCCATTTCATTTCTCACATTAAATTCATCCACATCCTAAATTTCAATATACTCAGGACATAAAATTTAAAACAACCAAGGAAAGAAATCCATCAGGTCAATCCATTCCATCTATTTCAATATTCTCATTTGGATAATAAACTATCATGTGTAAGATAATAAAATTTATACTTACCACTTAGGTAAAAGAACACATCATAATTCAATTTTAATGGCTTAAGAGTTACTTATAAGATACCATGGTAGAGAGGGACATTTTTTAAAAGGGAAAACCCATTGTATTGGTAAAACAATCCCTTAGAATGATCTTATTCCATTATTTGTTTGTAAAACAAGTAAAATAAATTACATAGATTTAAAAAAGGCCATATCTCAAACATTCCAAATATCAGAGCCTCACATTAATTAATAGTAGAAGAAAAAAAGAATTGAGTCGATCACGATTAAAAACACAAATCACAACATTGTATTTTTGAGGATAGAACACCACATTTGAGTGGTTTTATTATCATATCATGAAAATTTTCTTAAAAATCATCATTTATCGCATTTTATCATCAAAATAATGTTTCTTAAATCAATTCAAATAAAATACACATTTAAGAGGAACTACCAAACATAGGAATAATTATAAAAGAAAAATAATGAATTCAAGGAGTTCTATTATCATTTTGGATTGACCCTACAAGGGGAACATTCATTATAAAACTATTTTTAATAGATTTAAGTCGATTCTATACATTGAATCATTATATTATAAATATTATTCCATACCAGCACACCTGTGCAGTGACACTAATGTTGTCAACCACAACTAACATGTTAAACAAGGATCAATGAAGATGTATTAATGTACAAGGATATTAGTAATATTAAGTAACTAATTATAAATAAATATGAATAAAAGGATAAAAAGTGTCAAAACATCACTATTCATAATCAATAGAAAAATGATGAAAAGTCATATATCACCTACCTCATACATAAGAAAACCTACTCCTCTAATATTGAGGTCGGATTCAATCTGGTTGTGAATAATTAGACGAAATATTCCATTTCCTTGAAAATGAGTAAAATGATCATGAAACTAAATATAATATTCAAGACAATATTAAATAAACAATTATTAACATTTATTCGAGATCTTACAGTTGTTGATCGATAAAGACCAATAGTGATTGGATCATATGATGGATGAGAGAGATATCACCATGTCTAGGTTAGTCATAGAGGAGGAAGACCCATGGCTCAATACAGACTCTAGAAAATGTTTTAAGAGATGGAAATAATTAAATATATTTATAATTTTTTCTATATTGGTATGGTAATTTTACCCACAAAAACGTGGATGCACGGTTTGGCTGCCTGGCTTGGAAAAAACATGCACCAAATATGTGACATCCCCTTCTTGATAAACTATATTTCATTGATTGACTCACATGTTTACCCAAACTGTGGGTCAACCATTTGATTAATAGTTATTAGGTACTCTCAATTTTGGATCAATCTATCTAAGACTGGAATGTATTTTGTGTAAATTGTTTGGGACAGGTGTGTGGGGTTTCTTATCCCTTCCCAACATTCATATGGTTTGCTGGTGGGGTTTGAATAGTTTTGGAATAACTATTTTACCTTGTTAGTCCCTCCAAAACCTTGATTTCATGAACTTTATACTCCCAAAACATGATGTGATATCCATGATACCTTTTGGGCCTTTACACAACCCCAATAAAAACACTTTATAGTGTTCCAAATCATAGCATTGTGTTCATAATATTGGATTTAAAAATGGATCAACTTGTAAATTCCAATGTTCATATTCATTTGGACTATAATACCTTCTAAAAAATAATTCTTTACATGTAATACAATAAATGATGATTTCACACTAGAGATGAAACATTCAATAAAATATATTCAACAATAGTAAATTAAAATGGTTGTCTCCTACAATTTTAATTTCACCATTCTATTATCTATCATGAACCTGGACACTACATTATCAATTAATCCCTATGTTGGGGTATCATTAAATACACTAGGTCTAATAAATACAATCTTACCAACCTTTTTAAAACAAAATGGAGATAAATAAAGCAATCCATAGTAATCCTAAAATATACACATGTGTTAAAAAATTATAGAATATATTTCATAAATAAAACTCCTCAATGGATTGAAAATGTTAGACCTTTTCCATGGAAACATTTTCATTTACTTCTTTTCATGATGTTTGGACTTTTTGGTTGACCATCGAGATTAGTACCGGTTATAAGTATTTGAATTTTTGATGGTTGAGTGGTCTTTCATCATGTTCATAGGTACCAAATGGTTAGTGGAAACCACACAGCCTATCCTAGGTACATACATGGTATGTCCTAGTGGTGGAAAAGAACTAAAAAATTGTTTAGCATTATAAGTCAAACATTGTGGTCTGGTCCTTTGTTTGATCCCTTATTAGGAAAAACCTATGGCACAATTTTTCTATAGTTTAGTTATTATTGTATCCAAATCATCTGATCATCCTAGATCATTAAAATATTAAAAACCATATTCTACACTCTCCCATTTTACCAAAAATTGTAGTACCAACCCTATGGTAATTTCTTTCACATGAAGGGATCCCCCTAGCCTCTACTTCATGGATCCTCCCCACCATGGCTTGACATCTATGTACCCAATGTATTTTTTTATGTTTTTGTCATATTTTTCAACATTATCTTCTTCACTATTGATCCTATGGTTTCCTATTGGGTTTTCACTCTTGGATTAACCATGAAGGAAACATTTTTTTGTGGACTGTGTTTATTTGGATTCTAGAGTGTCTGGATGACGTGTGTGGCCTATATCTCTATTTTACAACGGTTTCACCATCTTAGTATTCCATTGAGGTTGGTGTCTTCATAAATATAATTTATGATTCATTTAATTGATCCTTGTGTTTATCCACATAATTTTTGTACGTTATTCACAACCTTATAATGCATGTTGTTAGTTTATTGTAGTGTTTTTATCTTGGTTGAAAGTGATATAAATGGGTTTTGAATTGATCTTTTTCTTATATCTATTAGTATATATACCAATTCTATTTGATAAAATTTCAATTGCATTATGAATGAAAAATATGTTTTTAGGTTGGGTTAGCCCATAGTAATATATATAAATATAATTTTTGGGATGTGTATTTAGTATTTTTGTTGTGATTTGGTTATTTTTATAGATTTATAATTGTAGAGAAAATACGTTGGGAGGACAAATGTGGATCATTAAAAAATATTATTTATTCCTATGAAATTATGTAAAATTGCTAGGTTGCTTTTAACTGAAATAGGTGGTTCTAAAAATCATTTAGGTTGTTTTTATAGAAACTTATAGTTTTCAATTGGATGTATGAAAATATATTGGTGCACAGTGTCTAGTCATAGATGGGGATTCAAATAAAAATTTTACTTTAATAAAATTCTCCTTGACCATTTTTTCTCAAATAGTTTCTTGGTTTTGAAATGAAATGTTGGTTTATTTGTATGATTTGTAAAAGTGGTTTTAATTGAAATTTTCAAATTTATAACTATTGGTAAATTGGTATGTGTTTAGGGTGATTTTTTATTATAATTTATGGTTTGGTAAATTTTACATGGTTTCATTATTTACACAATTTTTATGAAATATATTTTTCTAAAATAATATTTAATTTGAAAATATTTAAACTTGTTTGGATTTGAAAACCTAAAAGTGACACATTGTTGTTTTTGAAATGAAATATGTTTTTGAAATCATGTTCTCACGATCGTAATATTTGAATTTTTTTTTTGAAATGTTTTGTAAAACCATATGTGTTGACGTCTCAGTTGGCACCTTTAATGACTTATTGTATGAAAAGAACTCTTACTGAGGGAGATACCTATATGGGTTATCATATAGATCATGTTCATTTTTTGGGTAGGAATATGTAGTGATGGCATGTAATATGAGTTACACATGAGGGGGCCTCCTATATACACAACACACATTGAAAAGGGGTATAAATGTCTTTTTAGAGGGTTGAATGATGGTTGTTGATCAACCCCAATTAGATGGGTTGGTACCCCCTAGATTTTCTAAGATTCCAAGTAATATGTTCCACTAGATTGGTCAGTTTAGAGTAGACAGTTATTTACTGACTCATTATATTCACCACCCACTGATAGGTGGTCCTAATCCAAGTAATTTTAGGGATCTCCCTTTGGATATTTTAGAAATTCCTAAGGTAACAAATTTTGTGTTCTTGTTTTCTAACTATTGCAATTAGTATTTAGTTTTCACTATATATATAATATCAGCACATCCTAGTATGATTTGTCTTTGTATTTAAATCATCAAAACTTTTCACTAGATCATGGTATTTTTTTTGAATTCCATTTTGATTTGGGTTTCCAAAATGATGAACTATTTCAAACATAGTAAAACATGGTGTGATTTGTATTGAAAAAGGGAAATACTTTTTTCTTGCCAAAAATGAAAAAATATATATATTCCTAAATTTATTTTCAAACTACTACTAATGGACTATTTTTTGAGAAATGAAATGAATGGATTTTATTGTGATAGTCTTGTGATATGTGAAGCTCACCCCCTACGTGTACCATTAATTTTTGGTATAGCCAAGCTATTTTGATGGTTTGGGTTTCTAGTTTGAATTTCCAATATACATGGTCAGTTGGGGTGTAACGAACATACTCCAGTTACCCCGAGTTGGTGCATTATTTAAATACATTGGAATGAATACAAGGAATCATGTCCCTAGTGACTGATCGGTTTAGTAGTCCTGGAAAATAGGTTATATAAATCAACTTTACATTACAATTTCAAACATTAAAAAAACATAGATAGTTTTGTGAGAATTCCATTATTCACATTAGCTTAACCCTATATATCAATATTAGTACACTTATTCACATACTAAGAAATGTTAAACATAGTAAGGGGTGATCTCAGATGCTCAGTAAGGATAACAATATAGTAGAATCTTTCATAAATAACCAAAAACATTTATGGAAATATATAAGAAAAAAACACTAGCATTTTAAAATTAAACATCATCATAATATGTCAACGATAAATGAAATAATTACATTTACTTATTCACATGTATATTATACTAGTCAAATAATTAGATGTAATATCATTAGACAATTTTATAATGATGGAAAACATAATTCCAGACTTCATAACAACAATGTCAGGGCCTTGTTCCAAGACTACAAATATGATTTGGTCATAGCCTTGTTCCAAGACACTAGTTTTTCTCATTAGACCTACCGATGCATCAAGGAGATATAGTCCCGTCACATACAATATCAAATGAATTCATCTTATGAAATGGTTTAAACATAACATAATCATTCTTATTAAAAATAGCATACGAAATATGTTTATCTTGGTATATTTTTTCTCAAATTTTTAGATCGCAAACTCTATTATTGTTTTTTATTAAAACAAAATTAAATTATTTATATTGAAAGGGTTTTCAAAAACATCCATGCATTGATTGAATATCATTGGTTCATATGATATTTTATCTAGTCATCCCATATAAACATTCCATTATGTAGTGTGAACTAATCCATTTTAAATTCATTTTAGATATATTTATATGAATAATAATATGATGCTTTTGAATAACATTTGTATAAAAATTATCATGGGAAATGATTTGTGGAAATATATTATTTTTTATTAATATTATAACCAATAAGTTTATGATTAAATATTCATCTCGAACATTTTATGCTAATGTGTGTAGAATAAATTGATTCCATTACCCACACATTTCAATTTTTTGGAGACTATACCTTTATCGTATAATTTCACGGCCTTTTGTAGAGATATACTTATTTTAAATCTCAAGGACGCCATTGATTCTATGTAAACAAAAATCTAAGGATTGTGAATAAATTTTCATAATTCCAAAAATCCTTTCATTTGAACCATTGATTTATTTGTCAACTAATTATTCAATATTCAATAATAAATATCATGATGTAAAATCATTCTACGCTAGGTATCATTTGTAATTCCTCCCATAAATACACGTAGATATTTCATCAGACCTTTTTACATTGTTAGAAGATGAACATTCATTAATTAATAATAATTTTTCTTAAATATTCTTGAGGAACTATCCATATCGTGTTTTTAATGTGTGGTATTAAAAAATATTCACATAGTTAATCATAATTCATGAGATTTTGTTTAGAATACTTAGTTCATTTCTTACTCCACTTCCAAACCAGTTAGGTTTATCATTGGGAAAATATCTTCATTATCCATGGAATCCATTTTTATCTTTGATTCATCAGGATTCATTCATTAAGATAACCAAAACATATTAAAAATATAGATTATTTATTAAAATCGTAACATGGTTATCATAAATGACTTCATTAAATCTCAACATAATGATATTATACAGTTTAAAACCATCACATTTGCATTAGTTCAGGATAAATCACACTCAGTTAAATATAGTGTTATTTAAGTTGGTTTCTCTCATATATAACATCATTAATCCTTAACATGATAAGTCATAAATAATAGATTTTAATGAAATTTTGATTAATTAAATCATATCCCAATTGATTTGTAGACTATATGTACAATTATTCCTCTTATTCATGTACTATATAAGGATAGATTTAAAACCCACACACTCTTTTGGATTATTACCCCAATGTAGATATTCTCAAGTGCATAAATATAATTTTTCTATGAATACATGGATGTTATTTAAACTAATAGAAAACAATATATAAATTATAAAACAATAATATTTTTTTCTAATACATTTACATTTAACTTATAAATTCCCATATGGTATTAAAATAATTTTTTTTATCGAGATAATACTTCTCAAAAGTACCAACATAACATTGGGAACAAAAGGATTAGTTTCTCAGTGATTAGAAACATAGACATATTGTTTTAAAATTATATAATCCATTTAACTATAACCATGCCTATTTAAACCCTTTTCAAAATATCTCACAAGATATAATAATCTCCATAACCAGATAGATGGTACCTTAAAAAAGGATTGATTTTAGATACACCATATGTGAAGAACCTACAAAATTGGATCATATCATAAACAAGATGAATATAATCCATAAATGTATACTAATCCTATTAAAACCTCACAATACCATAGGTGATAAAACATTACATGAAATATAAACTCAACAATACAAAAAGGTCACTAAGGAAGAATATATGTTTAAAAATATCATATAATACATTTTAGTAATAATAAATCATGACAGAATAACAAAAGAGTCTATAATACAGTTAAAATAAGGCATAACATGGAATCATAGAATATCATAAAAATGGAACACATATTTTAAATTTTATATAACAGGATAAAAATTTATTAAATTTTGAACAAACAAAACAATAGGATATAATAAGTGAAGAACCTCATTATTTCCTTTCCGATAAGAAAAACACATTATGTCCACATAAAAAAATTTGAGAAAACTCATTATTCTCATGAATATCAGAAAAAAATCATTATCTTTATGAATAAATATAACAAGATATATAAAACTAAACTCTTCAATTGAAATATTTCATATTACCCAATTGTTAATTATCAATTCATTTATAGGCGACCTAAAATCATATCATAGAGTACCTTAGGGAAGAGAAAAGGATTCATCAAATTTTTTTAAAAAAATTATAAATTGAATTTAAGATACCATAGGATATAATGATCCATAGTTGCAAAAATTAATCATTATAATATATATATATTGATTAGTACATCACTTAACTATAGAATATCTTTTTATGAGAATGATATGGGAAGATATAAATTATTTCCTAAAATGTTTTAAATAAATTTATAAAATAATTACTGAAAATTAAAATATAAAAATAGAAGATAATGTTAAGGATTTTTGAAAAAAAAATAATGTTAATAATTCCTAAAATATACATATCTGAATAGAAAAAATCAGGACAATAAATTTAAGTATCTAAATAATAAAAATGAATTTAATTATAAAAAATTTAAAGTCTTCTTAAAAAAACCCACATAAGATAAAAAAATAATTTCTTTTATTTCACAAGATGACTCCTATACAAAATAAAAAATATAGATGAAAAAACACTTATTTTTAATTATATTAATCATTATTAATTATAATGACATGGAAATTTAATCGATTTTTTTATAGGAATGATAGTTTTTTATATCAAATTTTATAATTCTTTTGAATGAGTTTTATCAATGAACTGGTGATTGATGCTAATATTAATTTTCCCCATTGGAAAATAGGATATAAAATTTTAAATTTATTACTATAATTATCAATATGAAATGAAATTTATATTCATTTAAGAATGCCTATGACCCAAAAAATATGAACTTTATTCAATTATTCCCTTATAATGGTCTTAATTAAGTCTACAAATGTGACTGTTTTCCTAAATTATAAAACTATATTTATTAAATACTTTAGGAAATACATTGTCCATATATACTTAATTAAATAAGGATTATTTATTATCCTACTATTTTTATATAGTCTTTCATTAAAATTTAATCATTATCGAATTTTTTATTGTACTATAATGAATGGATGTAATATTTTAATAATAAGTTAAATATGTATTATAAGATATCTAAATGATAAAAAATCATTATTTTATTATTAATCAATAATTTTGAAATAATTTAATTCAACGTAATCATTAATGATATCTTTTTTAGCATTGTTCAACTATGTGGTTTGAACAATGAAAACATGATCTTACCATAATTCGATGGATGGGAATGGTTATGGAATATAATATTTAAAAAAAATATCACTATATATTAATCATAAGTATTTATTTTATTATTTTTCTCTATATTTAATTATATTTTTTAGTTTTGATAAATATTTAATATAATGATAAAAAATTAAAAATATTACATAGTAGAGTTGGTAGTCCTTATAATGCATTATCTGCAATATATTGATTTTTTAATTACATGGGAAGGAATACAAATAGGTTTTAAAATAAATATATGTATATTCAGATAAATAATTAATTAAAATTAATCATAGATCTATGATTTTAATATTATTGGAAGCAAATTAATAAGAAGAAAACGTTTGTATTATGTTTTGATCTGCATAGGACTATTATTTTATTATTGAATTCCTCCAAACAATGATGGGTGTAACCTAACTTTTTGTGACTATAGTATAATTACCATGATATATATTTTATCTCTACGAAAAACGGTATTTTTAAGGGAATAATTCTAATGAATTGGTGTAGTATAAATGAGTGGAATGTCACTTTTTTTAAGTTATGATTAGGGATATATTTTGAGTATATGTTACATTTATATGATATAATTGCACATTTCTTGGGTAAATGGAACTTGAAATGGGAAGTAATATATTTTATTTTTATGTAGGTTTGATAAATCATCAAATAGTAATTTCTATAAAATTGTTAAACACTTTTTAATTCATTTAATTTTATATATTTACTTTTAACTGCTCTTTGGATTTTATTTGGAGAACTAGTTATTACATAAAAATGAATTATGAAATAATTTAAATATCACCTCCAAGAAAATTATAATTTTCATATTTTTAAAAATAAAATAATTATAATGGAATTTCCAAATATGTTAAAATTGTCTCATAAATTAAAACACAGTATCTATCAAAAAAGAGTTATTATAGAAAATAATGTTTTAACCATTATTCCTTCTTGATTATACATTGAATTGATTATAAATTTTATTTTTATTAATTAATATATATAGTTTATATTATTTTATTATTTTATTTATTTAAATTATGTAAATTTTAATTATTATATAAATGTTAAAAAATAATCATTAAATAATTATTTTTAAAATAACTATTTCACCATAATCATTGTAATTGATATTAATCTTAGTAAAAATATATTTATGCATAAAAAATAGAAAATTATTCATAATTACTCCTACTGATTATAAATAATGATCAATTTTTCTAAATACAACTTTTAGGTATAATAAAATTCAATTATTACATAGTACAAGTAACCTATGAAAACATATTTATTAATAATGTGTAGTTTTAACAATAATATTACTATATACAAAAAAAATTAATTAGGGTTTTTATTTTTTAAATATCAAATAATTTATTATTGAAATAATTGTTAATTTATTGAAATCATTGAATTTAAATTTAAATTTCTTAAAAATAATATTTATTTAATTAAAAGTAAAACTATTTTTTATTGAATAAATTTAAAAATGTATAAAAAAAATTAATCATATGTTTTATAATTTGATTGTATATTATTAAAAATAAATAGTTTTTCTTATGAATTATATCTTGGAACAATCAAATTATTCAATACAATATAGTTAAAATATTAATAAAATTTATTATTATGTAAAATATATATTTCCAATATTTTCATAAAAAATATATTTTTTTTCCTAAAGAAGTTTCTCAAGATAATATATTATTTAAATACTTAAAAATGAATTTAATTTTATCAAATTAAAATTTTATAGTTTTGATGTTATGATTTTAAATTCAATAAAAATGTATGGGGAACAAATTTAATATACGAAATCACCCTTTAGGTATGATAATAATTATTCTAAAGATAGTTCTAATATATATATATATCATACATGAGTAGAATCCATTTTTGAATATGAATTTTATGTATAAAAGGAATTTATTATCTTCTAAGATACACTCATTTAAATAGTATTAAAATGTATTTTTTTTTGTGAAAACATGTTTTTATAAATTGTTTAATAGATTTCTAAAAGTGTTCATCATCTATTTTATTTAAATATAGTGTGGCTGATTATAGCCTAGTTCTGTACGCATATAAGTATTTTTAAATGAACATTTATTTGTTGGAAAATATTTTAAAAAATCTAGGGTTTAAAAACCAATAAATATCTAGTCTAATCCACCCTCCTCATAATAAAATACTTATATTCCATCATCTCATGATCTGTAAAAAATTTTGGTTGAGTGACCTAGCACTAAATTTTTTTATGGAAAACCTCTCAAATTATCATTTCCCTATTGTAGTGATAAGTAATATTACCAACATAATATTGGAGGAGGTTCTAAATTTTAAAATTAAAAACTTACATGATTAAACATCACTACCTGAGGCTTTGAATCTATGTCAGGTAATCCTCTTTCAATGTCGTTGAATATAACTCAAACTAAATACCCATAAATAATATTATACCATGAAATTTTCAACTCCATATGATCAAATATGAAAAAAATTCTAATTAGATGTCCCATGTAGTATTACAATATCCAATAGAACCATGTACTTCCTCCGAACACATATCTCACTGAAGGAAATCTCTACATCCTTTTGAAAATACAAAGTATTCTAATAAGAAATGGATATCATTTTATTCTATATAATCCCATTTTGTGTATAATGTGGCATCATCTTCTAAGTATCATTGACAATAATAAAAAATAAACGGTGATCTATAGACGTGTATTTTTAATCATCGTAAGGAAAATCCTTATAGATATTTTGATCTAGTTCCACACCTGAAAAATAATGAGCTATTAGTGACCAAAAATACTAGAAAATAGAAAATGTGGAATTTATTAACTATGGTTTATAAAAATCCTCGTCATATACTCAATTCAAAGTATATAATAACTTGATGTGCGTTTCCTATATGGGCAACTACTCAGTGATATATATATTTTAATTAAACAAATGATAAACATAAGGCCCTTAAATTGAACATATATAGATACTAAATATCATAGCCTATATAATATCCCATTCTTATATTGTATACTATGATTCCATAAAATAATTACCTACCAATAAATATAGTAAATTCTTGTTTTTATCCCCAGGTAATATCTTATATCTTATCCATAATCTTTGATACCATTCACTAACACCCACATCCATGGGTGACCATTATGTGATATCAGTTAAGTTATGAGTTACCCTCACTTCTATCGATAAATGGTCTATCAGTTGGTAACTAGAGATGAGGGTGTGATGTGTAATTATATGAGGTTCACTACTCACAAAAGGCAACAAAAATAATTGAAAACCCAATTAAATTCTATAAATAACTAAAGAACCAATTGAAGTACTCTAAACTTTATACCCAATAATAATGATGTATATTTCAAGATCAATTCCAAGGATATAGGCAGAAATAGATGATGCTCTAAATCAACATGTATATTCTAATAAATCGGTGGTTGATCACTGACCATCACCTTTGGATGAAATAATAGTTCATATATATATGGGTGTTATAATATATGTTTACCAATATGATCCACATTGAATACTCCCATGTAAATATAAATGAATAATTATATGGATCAGTGATTAAATATGTATATGATCATGTTACATATTTCGGGTGATTTGTATATCTATTTCATTGAAACACTCACACCATGAAACACATAATGATCAATTACATTTTATAAACAACAAATAGAGAAAAAAGGAACACAAAATTTACCTTTTCATTAAAATAGTTACATGAATCCCGAATGATTTATGTCCCCCCACCATCACCACCATATGTATTCTTGCACACCCATGAACATATATCATAACAACATCAATGTAATCAAAACCACATAACATCAAACCCTAAACACTATACAATAAATGATAATAAATTATACCCCATTTCTGAGTAGAAAACTACATTTATACACTATAATATTAAAATTTCACAACACATAAATAATTAATAATCTTAAGTGTCATCCAATATATCATGTATAAGTATATAAACCTATAATACTAATAATAACCAATCTATGTAAATTTTATTATATTGTTTTCACACTGATTAGTGAGTTGTGTTGGGTTTTATTTATCCATATATACCTATGGAAATTTAGATTTTGGGAGCATACCCAAATCAATATAGAATTATCGGAATCAGTGGCTCCTATCGAATCTAGTGGGGGGTCAAATGAACTTTTACAATATAATAATAGTAGAGCACAAAAAAAGACTAATGGTAACTATTCAACCATGAACTAAAATTATATATAAAGCCCCACATGAATCCCCATTTATAATAATTAGGACTAGAATGTTAATCATATTCTTGTGTTATAAAACATATAACTCAAAATTACTAATCATTTAAAAATTAAATGATTACAATTATCATTCTTTAACCTCATAATATATTCACTTATTATAAGTGAAACTAATTTTTAAAAATAAATGGTTCTATTATAAACATGATCATAATTCAATGTTTTATCCATTTTTACTAGGGAATTAAATATAACTCATTAATTATTTACATTTTCTATATTATATTCATCAATAACACCAATCCCTATCGATTCTCCATAATCCCATAACCTCGGGAATTATAATAATTGATAAAAAATATTTTCATAAAATATATATACCCTATGAGAAAAAGTAACAAGTATAAAATAAGAATAGAATGATATAAAATAAAAATATGCAATGTATGGATATCAACTTATTTTAACTAAAACTAAGAGAATCAATAACCACTAATAAGGAAATGAATGAGAACATAACACTTAAAATATTCCAACCACCCAAACAAGACTTAGAAAACCCACAAGTAAAGAAGGAATGTAAAACACAAAAACTCTCAAGGTTATTTAACCATAAAATGTCCCATATAAATTCACTATTGGATATCAATTATTCTAAGAAATATACCTGGAAATTCATATTTTTAGAAATACAATGTGGCTACTATGGCTATATCACCATGATGTACAACATATTTAAATGAAAATTTTGTTTCAAAACAACTTCAAAAAATTTTTCCAATAAAACATCATTTTACTTTCTTTTCATTCTTTAAATTATTTATTATAATATGGTTTTTATCATAATAAAGCAAATAATATGTGGTTAATTTCCTTTATACTCAACAATGAACAATCTCATGTAATCCCTTTCTATGTTATATACATTTATGAAAGTGAAATAGTGTCAATTCATATTTCATTGTTATTTTTAACTTGTATAAAAATATTTATAATTTCATTTGGATTTAATTAATTAATGATTTTCGAAGGAAATAAATTTACAATAATATGATAAAACACATTATCTATAAAATACTTTCAGGAAACCAATCACATGTTACGAAATATCACATTTTTTACCAAACCCATTAAAATATTTTTAAATTATTATGTTCCGGATGGTATTCATAATTAATAATAATTTCATCCATCTAAAGATTAATGATAAATTATGAAATTATAAAAAAAACACAATAAATAAAAAAAATAAAATATATATATCGTCAATATAATGAAAACAACAACTAATGTACTAGAATTGAATTATTTTCATTAAAATCCCAATAAAGACGTTTTATATGAAACTATCATATATAAAGGCATGATTATTCTATGAATATTACATCAATAATCAATAATGGAAAAAAATATTATAAATATTGTTAATATAGTGTTTCATGATGGGACACAAGAGAGGATGAACTAAAAGAGAATAAGAAAATTCACCTCCAATAAACAAATATTATATCTCTAGAAAATGGTGTTAATGATATGAAATATAACTAAATAATTTTTAAAGTATTGTCCCTTATTATCCAGGGTCAAAAGTAAGAGGTATAAAATAATATTAATTATATAGGACACCCAAATTAATACCATCTAGAACTCTAGAACACAACATCATTGTAGGGATGGCCTAGGTGCATCATCTCTATTTCTAGTATCCCTTTAAAAAATTATAATGTGAATCATGTCATATCTCTCCTGTATATATATGGATTGAGACTCTATCTTTAAAACCACATTAAGGGATGTCACATAGCCAAGACTCCAAACTATAATGGTCACTAAAATGTATGATCCATGGAACTCGACCTTAACTATCTATAACAAATTCTAGACATTATATTATAGTGACAATTAAAATGTAAAATATATAAAACAATTCACTTGGGGCTCTAAACTATTACATGGGAATAATGGAAATTGGGTATCAGAAATAGATGTTCCACAAAACCTTCCACCATTAGATCATCACCATTAGGATTGTTCCGTGACATGAAAATCATTTTTTGTATCTAACCACAATTCCTTGATACTAATGATTGTAACAACTAAAAAACCAATTCCACTACACCTCTCTTATATCCCAAAGTCCATCACAAGTATGACATAGAATCATCTAGACTTTAAATTTTAGTTCTAGGAAACCTAAACACAAATGAATAGATTTGGAAAATACTGAGGCCTTGTAACCTATGTTCCAAAGCTTATAGAATGTTGATATCAGGATAATGAAAGGCATTCCTCATAAAATATTTCGAATAATGGAAACATAGATAATAGATATCTATTTATTATTAATCTATACTTGTTATATCTATTATGTATGTGTTTTCACTAAATTTTCAGCACACTAATTACCCATCACACAGATATCATGTTTTTAATGAATAGTGGAATTTTTTATACTATGATTTGAATATTTTAACATTCACACCCATATTTTTCATTATTCATTTAAAATAATTTTTTTTACTATTCTCTATTTACATATAGAATAATTTATTAGATTTATCATCTAATACAAATAATTTAAACAAATATTCATTCCATTTTCAAATTATTTTTCTTTTTTAATTTTTATACAAATGTATAAAAAGATGTTTTTTTAAACTTATATAGAATGATCTAAATTTTTATCCATAAATAAAAATCAATGTTTTGAGGGTAAATTTAATATTTTACAAGGTAATTTTAAATTGAAAACTATTACCTTATTTTTTTTTTTAATTTAGATTTAAAATATATTATATTTATTTTACTCAATAATTTATCTTATTACTTTTAGAAAAATCTTATATATCAACATATATTATTGAATCATAATCATTATTGTTGATGTAATACAAAGATACCTTCAACAATATTTTTTTGGATTCTTTTTGTTCTCTATCTCTGGCGATACTATTGTAATTTTTTCTTGTAGTTCTTTTAATACATACAATTATTCAACATTATGGAATATTTATTATCTTGTAATATTTATTCATCTAGTGAATTAATTTCAATTATTATGTGATGGGTGGGGAAAAAGTTACATATCTTCCTGATATATTGATTTTTCTCAACACAAAAGTGATATTTAATTTATTCCCATAGCAATAACTTTTTATGTAATATGTCATTTCACAAGGACTCGATGATATAATTAATATTTATAGAATTATATATTAAATCAGTTTGAAATTATTTATTTTGTTCCATGTTATTAATTTAATATTTATCATTTTTGTGGATATGTTTCAAGATCAATCAGTATTTTATTAATTTATCATCATTCACTTATTTCATACAACTCTCTATGATCATATTATTGAATAAATAAAGTTTTTTAGAGATTTACCATTACATAGAGATTATAACATTGTTCCACATCATATATCCCATAATAATTTACCCTTAAAAAATTTAATCTCACAAATATTTTTGTTCTATTCCCCAAGATGTGAAGAAGGAAATATTGAATGATTTCAAGGATATGTAATCATTACATTCACTAAGTTGTGTTGTTTTGGTTTCAAATATTTTATGGGATTACAATATGTTTCTATATTTCCAATAATAATAAAATATTTTGTTTTTTGGGATGTGATCTATTTTTTTCTAGTGGATATACTATAAAATTACCACCATCTATTGAACTATATGGTTGATGTATTTATTTTTGGTATCAGAATATATTTAGAAAAATACATGGAAAATAGATTTAGGAAAACATAGATTAAGGATCATGGATATATGATAGGGCTTCAGGATTAGTCTATGAACACGATATAATCCTAAAACTTATAATTGTATGAATTATGTGGATTTCCATGAAATAACATCTATTATGGTGACAATAAGTGGATCTAGTTTTGGAAGTAATTAATATATGGTAAATGACACCAAAAATATTAGGTGGAGTACATCAGGGTTGTCACTCTATTACATGAAGATTGTTCCATTAATGTTAACTTAGTTTAACACGTATAGTGAATACTCATTGATTGATTCACATTTTATCTATGAATAATTATGATGAATTAAATAATAGATCCTATGGAACTAATGACATACCATAATGATATTTGATATACATAAAAATTATTTGAATGATAAGTTTATATTAATAATAAATTTTAATGGAATAGATCCCCCATGAATGTTATTATGTGAAAGGTGTTTGACATGATTATCTATATTTTGGTAGATGCTTATGGGAATATAATCTTTTGGTTTAGTATATGTTTTATTGAGAACATTATTTGGGGAATAATTTTTTTATAATTTTTGGAAATATGGTATTGATATCCTTTAATGTTAAAATGATCATTGATATAAATTTAATAATAGTAAATTAAGATTATTTTAAAATATATATAGAAATCGATAGACCTTGTAATGTAATTTGGTCATAAATGTTATTTAGGAGGTTTTTATCATATTTCTGGGAATTATATAGGAATTATATTAATATTTATATTGAAAAATGACAACCCACATACTGTGTGAAAAACAATTACCTCTAGCATGACCACGAGGGTTAAACCCTAAACTCATGGGTGGTAATGGTATATCGACTACTACTAGATAGTATAATGTATTTGATAATATAATTTTTTTTATTACTCATATTTTTTTATGAATAAATATTATATTGTTTTTTCGAGTCATATTATATGATCAAATATATATATGTTTATATTTTGAGGTGATTAATGATAATTTGGTTGATGTTTTACTCAGTTGAGGCATATATACAACTTTCATTTTTATCATTATGAATCAATTTGGAAAAAAAATATTATGTAATATGATATGTAAGTAGATGGGTATGAGATAACTTGTATGCTATAAAATTTATTAATGATGAAGTTATTGGTGTTATTTCAGAAATGAGGTAATTTATTTAAGGAATGGTATGTTTCAAACATACAACACTATATTTAAAATTATGATATTATTGTATTATTTGTTCAGATGATGGTTTATAAACATCAAATGTTACATTAAATTACTGTATATAATTCATTTTTTCATAATAATTCTTTATAGGATGAATATATGGTTATCCCTTTGTGGATTATGTGATCAATTAGAAGTTGATTTTTGATCTCCTGATATAAAAATCATATAAAATTCCCAACCTTAAAAATGTATTTGATTTTATGGTGGAAATTTAATTGAATATAAAAATCATACAGATCCTGTATGTTTATTTATTTATGTTCATAGTATACATGGTAACGTAATTCCTAATGTCTAAAAAAACATTAACAAAAAACGATATCATATTACAATCATTTATTGATAAATCTATGGCCTTTTGACCTATCATTGACTTATGGGTTTGTGGTTTTTAACATTCCAAATATCATTATATTTATAATGATTAGTGACATCATTCACTATTAATTATTATTTAGTTGTTTATCTTTAACTCGATCTCTATATTTATACCCAAAAATGTTCTCCTATTTTAAAACACAGTATATATTATTCTGAATAAAATTTATACAATCTATTTCTCTCTTTCAAAATTTATGTTTTATTTACAATTTTTTATATGTGGGTTTTCAAAAATCATATATTGAAATATGAAACTAATGATTTGGAAGATAAAGATGAAATTTTTTGGGTGAATTTTTTTATGGTGGGGAATATTGTGACACCCATAGATTTTGAATGAATTAATTTATAATCAATGGTGTAATCTATATTCCACATTGAGCATAAATGATCCATGAACTATTATTATTTATATATAAACGTTGTATACTATTTTATGAATTGGATGGTATGAATAAGATTAATTTCATTATTAGGTATATATAAACATTCTAATAAATACAATTATATTGATTTATTTTTACCTAATAGTCACTCGAATTCTAGAATTCTATTTATTCTTCCACATAATGATTTATTTGTAACAAAACATTTAATACTTTAAATGAGATATATTATAATTAATTTATTCAAAATATATAAATTTTATTTTATAAAAATAATTACAATGTTTAACTTATTATTCAAAAATTATTTTTGGTGGATTTATCTATTTTTCATAAAACGTGTATTTACCAGTGAATTGTGAAAAATAATTCATTTTATTTAAAATTGTATTAGTTTGTGAATATAAAATGTTCCATTACATTTTAAATGTTTTAATTTTATAATCATTTCACATATATTAATATAAAAGCAATTTTTTTCATTTTTTTCAATATTTTTATTGAATATATTGTAAGATTATTTAAATATATAAAAATCAAATTTCTTGAAAACTACTTTTCATTGCATTTTTTGTTTTTATAAAAAAATAATTTCCACTAATTAATGAAATTTAACATCGAAGAAGTATATTGAATATTTAGTAACACGATTTATGAATATGGTGAACATTCCCCTCTTATATTTGGTGATTCTAAATTGTAACCATAGTAAATAATTGTCAATAATGTAATAGTAAATCTAGTAAGCAAGGATTAAAGTTATATCATAAGGATTAAAAATGACACAAACAATTTCCATGAATAGATTTTATGAAATTATTATTCCATTTCCATCCCTGTATCGAAAATAATTCATTTTCCATATTTTATTGAATTTATCATTTATATTATTGTATGTAATGTAAAGTCAAAAAATGTAATTTCTTTTATTATCTATATTTTTTTAAATGATAATGAACCTAATATAGTTTTGGTTAAACAACAATTATTTGTAATATAAATTATTATCTTATAATTGTTATTGATTTTGAATTTTTTGAGATAAAATAATTAGATTATAGGTTTCAGAAATTATGACAATGAACTAGTGTAGTAGTATAGATATCCAGTATTCAATTTTTGAAACAATAAATGGATTATTATTTTGGTGAGTTAAATATTCCAATTAATGTGATAAATAAAATAGAAGTGTAAAATTTTGAATATTTAAATCCATTTATTTATATTTTTTTACATAATCAAATTACATTTATAGTATAAAAACAATATTATTGATATCTTATGTTAAGTACATTTTATTAAATTAAGGACAAATTCAAATAAATTTTAAAGATAAAATTAAGATGCTAAATGACCTAAAATACAATCCATACTTTGTTTATCATCCAATAATCAATATATAATTGAAATTATAACCCCTTTATAGAGAAAAAGAAATAACCACATGTAGTGTTCAAATTTAATGACAAAGGGTTAATAAAAAAGTTAAGGATTCAAATGAAAAAATATTTCTAGAAAAAATTTATTGGATAACTATACTAAGTAAATTTAATAATTTTATAAGATAAAATTCCATTTTATAAATATTTTACATGTGATAGGAAGATGTAATATTTTAAAATATCATGTATTTTCCTAATTTAAATAAATGGAATTTTTTAATATATATTTTCTTTAAATGATTTGAAATTTTAAAAAATTATATATAATTAAATGTAACATGGAAAAGATTCAAAATATCACCAATTTAGTTTTTATGACCCGATTTTCCTTTTACAGAAAACATTGTTACCATGGTAATTATCAAAAGGGTTAATTGTGAGTAAAAACAAAATGATAATAGTGAAAAAATTAACACAAATTGTTAATATTTTATTTTATGTTTTAATTTCTACACATACTCATAATAACATCTAATTTGATCAATTTGGGTCCATTTAGAATCAAATTTAATTAATCACAATTTAATAAATTTATAAATTTTCATTATGCCATTCCTTCAGTTCTAAATGGGAACTCCCTCTCCTCCTTTATCCATGCATCATTAACCATTTGGTCATCCAATTCCATATAAATTCCTTCATAAAATTCTTACACCAATATTGATTTCTTATTTTTCATATCTTTTCAATCATAGAGATGTTATGGTTTTAATAAAAATTAGCTATTTAATGATTTGGTATAAGTTTTAACCACATTTTTATGTTTCACTTATTTATATTCATCTTTAAATTATTGAACAAAAATTCATAAAAGTCAACAAAATAATATTTCATATATTTTTTTGTTTTTATTTTTACCGAATACACTACATTTATCTACCCTTCTATTTAATGAGAATTGAATCTTGCATTCATGTTTAAAGAATGTTTTCCATTCGCAAAAAGATATAATTATTTTTCCATCACCACTTACCCTGGACGGTTATAAGGAAAAATTTATTATTTATATATTAAATTCATGAAATATATATTATTATTAAAAGAGAATATATTATATAGATTCTTACTTATCCGTCCATTAAAAATTGATAACGGTATTCATGCATAATTGTGGAATAACACCTCCATGAAACATTGTGTTTCATTTTCCATCACCACATGCCTCTAATGATATATGTAAATTAATTTAATGAAATAATATTTTATTTATTAATTTATTATTACTTATTGTGTTTAAATAAATAATTATGATATTTCCATTGTTGTTTTAGAATAATGTAAATGTTACTCATGTGTAGATATGAATTGCTGTCTCAATGAGTGTAAATGAGTTCATTTATTATTAATATATTACACAATTATTTTTAAAAAATTAAATTATTTATAAAATGTGAAATTATTTCACAATATTTATTCTATTAATGATGGAATGGTGTTCACATTTTATATAGTCATCCTCTAAAAAATATTTTTAAAATATTATGTCAGTATACTCAAAAGATAAAAAGTGAAAATAAATTATTAACAAAATAAATAAAATATGGTAACATGTAATGTAAAAACAATAAAAATATTTAAAAATCATAATAAATAAAATAATTACCATATTTTTATTTATTAATATAAGAAATTATTATGATTACTTTTATACTATATAAGGAATTTCATCTCAATTTACATCCATTGATATTTTATCTAGTCATCCTATATAATCTTTCCACTATGTAGTATGAACTAATCCATTTTAAATTAATTTTAAATATATTTATATGAATAATATTATTATTTTTATGAATAAATTTTTTATAAAAATTATCATGGAAAATGATTTTTAAAAAAATATTATTTTTTATTAATATTAAAACCAATAGGGTGATGATTAAATATTAATCTAAAAACTTTTATGTAAATGTGTGTGGAATAAATTGATTCCATTACCCACATTTGAACCATTGATTTATTTGTCTACTAATCAATCAATAATCAACAATAAATATCATGATGTAAAATCTTTCTACTCTAGATAACATTTCTAATTCCTCCCATAAATTAACGTGGATATTTCATCAGAACTTTTTACCTTTTCAGAAGATAATCATTCATTACTTAATAATACTTTTTCTTAAATATTCTTGAGGAACTATCCATATCTTGTTTTTATTGTGTGGTATTAAAATATGTTCACATAGTTAATCATAATTAATGAGAGTTTTTTTAGAATAATCATTTGATTTCTTACTCCAGTTCCAAACAAGTTAGGTTTATCATTGGGAAAATATCTTCATTATCCATGGAATCCATTTTTATCTTTGATTCATCAGGATTCATCCTTTAAGATAACCAAACCATGTTAAAAATATAGATTATTTATTAAAATCGTAACATGGTTATCATAAATGACTTCATTAAATCTCAACATAATGATATTATTCACTTTAAAACCATCACATTTGCTTTAGTTCAGGATAAATCACACTCAGTTAAATATAGTGTTATTTAAGTTGGTTTCTCCGATACATAATATCATTAATCATTAACATGATAAATCATAAATAATATATTTTAATGAAATTTTGATTAACTAAATCATATCCCAATTTATTTGTAGACTATATGTACAGTGATTCCTCTTCTTCATGTACTATATGAGGATAGATTTAAAACCCACACACTATTTTGTATTATTACCCCAATGTAGATATTCTCAAGAGAAAAAAAATAATTTTTCTATGAATACATGGCTGTTATCTAAACTAATAGAAAACAATATCTAAATTATAAATCAATAATATTTTTTTTCTTATACATTTACATTTCACTTATACTTTCCCATATGTTATTTACTAATTTTATATAATGAAATCCCAAAATTAAAAATTATAATAACAAAATGTTACTAAACCCTCCTTTGATACAAATTAATTTTTCCCATTCTAAACAAAACATAAATAATAAAATAATTTTTGTTATTGAAATAATACTTCTCAAAAATAACAACATAACCTGCGGAACAAAAGGATCAGTTTCTCAGTGATTAGAAACATAGACATATTTTTTTAAAATAATATAATCCATTTCACTATAACCATGCCTATTTAAACCATTTTCAAAATATGTCACAAGATAGAATAATCTCCATAACCAGAGATATGGAACCTTAAAAAAGGATTGATTTCAGATACCCTATATA
Source organism: Viscum album (assembly GCA_963277665.1). NCBI lineage: Eukaryota > Viridiplantae > Streptophyta > Magnoliopsida > Santalales > Viscaceae > Viscum > Viscum album. The sequence continues at coordinate 647,801,882 of OY728126.1, read as the reverse complement.
TGAAGAACCTACCAAAATGGATCATATCATAAACAAGATGAATATAATCCATAAATGTATACTAATCCTATTAAAACCTCACAATACCATAGGTGGTAAAACATTTCATGAAATATAAACTCAACAATAAAAAAAGGTCACTAAGGAAGAATATATGTTTAAAAATATCATATATTACATTTTAGTAATAATAAATCATGAGAGAATAACAAAAGAGTACATAATACATTAAAAATAATGCATTACATGGAATCATAGAATATCATAAAAATGGAACACATATTATAAATTTTATATAACAGGATAAAAATGTATTAAATTTTGAACAAACTTAACAATAGGATACAATAAGTAAAGAACCTCATTATTTCCTAGCCGATAAGAAAAACACATTATGTACACATATAAAAAATGAGAAAACTAATTATTCTCATGAATATCAGAAAAAAATCATTATCTCTATGAATAAATATAACAAGATATATAAAGCTAAACTCTTCAATAGAAATATTTCATATTACCCAATTTTTACTTATCAATTCATTTATAGGCGACCTAAAATCATATCATAGAGTACCTTTGGGAAGAGAAATGGATTCATCAATTTTTTTTAAAAAATGTATAAATTGAAATTAAGATACCATAGGATATAATGATTCATAGTTTCAAAAACTAATCATTATAAAAAATATATATTGATTAGTACATCACTTAACTAGAGAATATCCTTTGATGAGAATGATATGGGAAGATATAAATTATTTCGTTAAATGTTTTAAATAAAATTATAAAATAATTACTAAAAATTAAAATAAATAACTAGAAGATAATGTTAAGGATTTTAGAAACAAATTTAATGTTAATAATTCCTAAAATATATTTATATGAATGGAAAGAATCAAGACAATAAATTTTAGTAAGTAAATAAAGAAAATTAAGTTAATTATAAAAAATTTATGGTCTTTTTAAAAAACCCACATTGGATAAAAAAATAAGTTCTTTTATTTCAAAAGAATACTCCTATAAAAAAAATAAAAAATATAGATGAAAAAACACTTATTTTTAATTATATTAATCATTATTAATTATAAAGTCATGGAAATTGAGTCTATTATTTGTTTATAGGAATGATAGTTTTTTATATCAAATTTTATAATTTTTTGAATGAGTTTTATCAATGAACTGGTGATTGATGCTAATAATAATTTCCCCCATTTGAAAATAGGATATAAAATTTTAAATTTATTACTCTAATTATAAATATGAAATGAAATTTATATTAATTTAAGAAATCCTATGACCCAAAAAAATATGAAATTTATTCGATTATTCCCTTATAATGGTCTCAATTCATTTTACAAATTTGACGGTCTTCCTAAATTATAAAAATATATATATTAAATACCTTAGGAAATACATTATCCACATATACTTAATTAAATAAGGATTATTTATTATCCAAATATTTTTATATAGTCTTTCATTAAAATTTAATCATTATCGAATTGTTTATTGTACTATAAAGAATGGATGTAATATTTTAATAATAAGTTAAATATGTATTATAAGATATCTAAATGATATAAAATCATTATTTTATTATTAATCAATAATTTTGACATAATTTAATTCAACATAATCATTAATGATATCTTTTTTATCATTGTTCAACTATGTGGTTTGAACAATGAAAACATGAACTTACCATAATTAGATGGATGGAAATGGTTATGGAATATAATATTTTAAAAAAATATCACTATATATTAATCATAAGTATTTATTTTATTATTTTTCCCTTTATTTAATTATATTTTTTAGTTTTGATAAATATTTAATATAATGACAAAAAATAAAATATATTACATAGTAGAGTTGGTAGTCTTTACAATGCACTATGTGCATTATATTGATTTTTTAATTAAATGTTATGGAATACAAATAGGTTTTAAATTAAATATATTTATATTCAGTTAAATAAATAATTAAAATTAATCATAGATCTATGATTTTAATATTATTGGATGCAAATTAATAAGAAGAAAACGTTTGGATTGTGTTTTGATCTCCATAAGACTATTATTTTTTAATTGAATGTCTCCAAACAATGATGGGTGTATCCTAACTTGTTGTTACTATAGTATAATTAACATGATATATATTTTATCTCTAAGAAAAACGGTATTTTTAAGGGAATAATTCTAATGAATTTTTGTATTATAAATGAGTGTAATGTCAGTTTTTTTATGTTATGATTAGGGATATATTTTGAATATATGTTACATTAATATGATATAATTACACTTTTCTTGGATAAATAGATCTCTAAATGGGAAGTAATATATTTTATTTTTATGTAGGGTTGATATATCATCAAATAGTAATTTCTATAAAATTATTAAACATTTTCTAATTCATTTAATTTTATATTTTTACTTTTAACTGCTCTATGGATTTTAGTTGGATAACTAGTTATTACATAAAATACAAATGAATTATGAAATAAATTAAATATCTCCTCCAAGAAAATTATATTTTTTATATTTTTAAAAATAAAATAATTATAATTAAATTTCCAAATATGTGAAAATTTTCACCTAAATTAAAACATGGTATCTATCAAAAAATATTTTTTATATCAAATGATGTTTTAACCATTATGCCTTCTTAATTATACATTGAATTGATTATGAATTTTATTTTTATTAATTAATATATATGGTTTTAATTATTTTATTATTCTATTTATTTACATTATGTAATTTTTAATTATTATATAAATGTTAAAAAATAATCATTAAATAATTCTTTTTAAAATAACTATTTCACCATAATCATTGTAATTGATATTAATCATAGTAAAAATATATTTATTCATAAAAAATAGAATATTATTCATAATTAATCCTACTAATTATAAATAATGATCAATTTTTCTAAATACAACTTTTAGGTATAAGAAAATTCAATTTTTACATAGTACAAGTAACCTATGAAAACATATTTATTAATAATGTGTAGTTTTATGATTATGATTACTATATACAATAAAATTAATTAGGGTTTTTATTTTTTAAATATAAAATAATTTTTTATTGAAATAATTGTTAATTTGTTGAAATCATTGAATTAAAATTTAAATTTCATAAAAATAATATTTATTTAATTAAAAGTACCAAACTATTTTTCATTGAATAAATTTAAATATATTTATAAAAAATTAATCATATTTTTTATAAATTGATTGTAGATTATTAAAAATAAATAGTTTTTCTTATGAAATATATCTTGGAACAATCAAATTATTCAATACAATTTACTTAAAATATTAATAAATTTTATTATTTTGTAAAATATATATTTTCAATATTTTCATCAAAAAATAATTTTGTTCCAAAAAAAGATTCTCAAGATAATATATTATTTAAATACGTCAAAATGAATTTAATTCTATCAAATTAAAATTTTATAGTTTAGATATTATGATTTTAAATTCAATAAAAACGTATGGGGAAAACATTTAATATAAGAAATCACCCTTTAGGTATGATAATAATTATTCTAAAGATAGGTCTAATATATATATATCATACATGAGTAGAATCCATTTTTGAAAATGAATTTTATGTATAAAAGGAATTTATTATCTTCTAAGATACTCTCATTTAAATAGTATTAAAAGGGATGCTTATTTTTTTTAAACATGTTTTTATAAATTGTTTATTAAATTTCTAAAAGTGTTGTTCATCTATTTTATTTATTATAGTGTGGCTGATTATAGCCTAGTTCTGTATGTATATAAGTATTTTTAAATGAATATTTATTTGTTGGAAAATATATTCAAAAATCCAGGGTTTATAAACCAATAAATATATAGTCCAATCCACCCTCCTCATAATAAAATACTTATATTACATCATCTCATGATATGTCAAAAATGTTTGTTGAGTGACCTAGAACTAAATATTTTGATGGAAAACATCTTCAATTATCCTTTCCCTATTGTAGTGATATGTAAGATTACATACATAATAATGGAGTGGGTTCTAAATTTGAATATTAAAAACTTACATGCTTAAACTTCACTACCTGAGGCTTTTAATATATTTCATGTAATCCTATTTCAATGTAAGTGAATATAACTCAATCTAAATACCCATAAATAATCTTATACCCTGAAATTTTCAACTCCATAAGATCAAATATGAAAAAAAAATCTAATTAGAATTCCCATGTAGTATTACAATATCCAATAGAACAGTGTACTTCCTCCGAACACATATCTCACTGAAGGAAATATATACATCCTTTTGAAAATAAAAAGTATTATAATAAGAAATGGATATCATTAAATTCTATATAATCCCGTTTTGTGTATAATGTGGCATCATCTTACAAGTATCATTGACAATAATAAAAAATAAACGGTGATCTATGGACGTGTATTTTTAATCATCGTAAGGGAAATCCTTATAGAGATTTTGATATAGTTCCACACCTAAAAAATAATGAACTATTAGTGACCCAAAATACTAGAAAATAGAAAATGTGGAATTTATTAACTATGGGTTATAAAAATCCTCGTCATATACTCAATTCAAAATAGTATATAATAACTTGATGTGTGTTTCCTACATGGGTAACTACTCTGTGATATATATCACTTTTCATTAAACAAATGGTAAACATAAGGCCCTTACATTGATCATATATAGACACTAAATATCATAGCCTATCTAATATCCAATTATTATATTGTATACTATGATTCCATAAAATATTTACCTACCAATAAATACAGTAAATTCTAGTTTTTATCCCCAGGTAATATCCTATATCTTATCCATAATATTTGATACCATTCACTAACACCCACATCCATGGGTGACCATTATGTGATATCAGTTAAGTTATGAGTGACCCTCACTTCTATGGATAAATGGTGTATCAGTTGGTAACTAGAGTTGAGGGTGTGATGTGTAATTATATGAGGTTCACTACTCTCAACATGTAACAAAAATAATTGAAAACACAATTAAATTCTAGAAATAACTAAAGAACCAATTGAAGTACACTAAAATTCATTCCCAATAATAAGGATGTATATTTCAAGATCAATTCCAAGGATACAGGAAAAAATATATGAGGCTCTAAAGCAACATTTATATTCTAATAAATCCTTGTTTGATCACTGACCATCACATTTTGATGAAATAATCGTTCATATATATATGTTTGTTATAATATATGTTTTCCAGTATGATCCACATTGAATACTCCCATGTAAATATAACTGAATAATTATATGGATCAATGATTAAATATTTATATGAACATGTTACATATTTCATGTGATTTTTATATCGATTTCATTGAAACACTCACACCATGAAACACATAATGACCAATTGCATTTTATAAACAACAAATAGAGAAAAAAGGAACACAAAATTTACCTTTTCATTAAAATAGTTAGATGAATCCCTAATGATTTATGTACCCCCACCATTACCACCATATGTATTCTTGCACACCCCTGAACATATATCATAACAACATCAATGTAATCCAAATCACATAACATCAAACCCTAAACACTATAAAATAAATGATAATAATTTATTCCCCATTTCTGAGTGTAAAAATACATTTATACACTATAATATTAAAATTTCACAACACATAAATAATTAATGATCTTATGTGTCATCCACTATATCATGTATAAGTATATAAACCTAAAATACTAATAATACCCAAACTATGTAAATTTTATTATATTGTTTTCACCCTGATTAGTGAGTTGTGTTGGGTTTTATTTATCCATATGTACCTATGGAAATTAAGATTTTGGGAGCATACCCAAAACAATAGAGCACTATCAGAATCACTGTCTCATATCGAATCCAGTGGGGGGTCAAATGAAATTTTACAATATAGTAATAGTAGAGCACAAAACAAGACTAATGCTAACTATTCAACCATGAACTAAAATTATACATAAAGCCCCACATGAATCCCCATTTATAATAATTAAGACTAGAATGTTAATCATATTCTAGTGGTATAAAACATATAACTCAAAATTACTAATAATTTAAAATTTAAATGATTACAATTCTCATTCATTAACCTAATAATACATTCACTTATTATAAGTGAAACTAATTTTTAAAAATAAATGGTTCTTTTATAGTCATAATCATAATTCAATGTTTTATCAATTTTAACTAGGGAATTAATTCTAACTCATTAATTATTTACAATTTCTATATTATATTCATCAATAACACCAATCCATATTGATTCTCCATAATCCCATAACCTCGGGAATTATAATAATTGATAAAAAATATTTTCATGAAATATATATACCCTATGAAAAAAAGTTACAAGTAGAAAATAAGAATAGAATGATATAAAATGAAAATATGGAATGTATGGATATCAACCAATTTTAACTAAAACCAAAAGAAACAATAACCACTAATTAGGAAATGAATGAGATCACAACACTTAAATTATTCCAACCACCCAAACAAGACATAGAAAACCCACAAGACAAGAAGGAATGTCCAACACAATAACTCTCAAGGTTATTTAAACATATTATGTCCCATATAAATTCAATATAAGATATCAATTATTCTAAGACATATACCCGGAAATTCATATTTTTAGAAAAGAAAGGTGGCTACTATGGCTATATCACCATGTTGTACAACATATTTAAATGAAAAATTTGTTTCAAAACATCTTCCAACATTTTTTCCAATAAAACATCATTTTACTTTCTTTTCATTCTTTAAATTATTTATTATTATATGGTTTTTATCATAATAAACCAAATAATATGTGGTTAATTTCCATTATACTCAACAATGAACAATCTCATGTAAACCCTTTCAATGTTATGTACTTTTATGAAAGTGAAATAGTATCAATTCATATTTTGTTGTTATTATTCACTTGTATAAAAATATTTATAATTTTATTTGGATTTAATTAATTAATGATTTTTGAAGGAAATAAATATACAATAATATGATAAAACACATTATCTATAAAATATTTTCAGGAAACCAATCACATGTTACGAAATATCACATTTTTTACAAAACCCATTAAAATATTTTTAAATTATTTTGTTCAGGATGGTATTCATAGTTAATGATAATTTCATCCATATAAACATTAATGATAAATTATGAAATTATAAAAAAACAAAATTAAAAAAAATTAAAAAATATATATCTTCAATATAAGGAATCCAACAACTAATGTATTGAATTGAATTATTTTCATTAAAATCCCAATAAAGACGTTTTATATAAAACAATCATATATTAAGTCTTAATTATTCTATGAATATTACATCAATAATCCACAATGAATCAAATTATTATAAATATTGTTAATATAGTGTTTCATGATGGGACAAAAGAGAGGATGAACTAAAAAAGAATAAGAAAATTCACCTCCAATACACAAATAGTTTATCTCTAGAAAATGGTGTTAATTCTATGAAAAATAACTAAATAATTTTTAAAGTATTTTCCCTTATTATCCAAGGTCAAAAGTAATAGGTATAAAATAATATTAATTATATAGGACACCCAAATTAATACCATCCTGAACTGTAGAACACAACATCAATGTAGGGATGGCCTAGGGGAATCATCTCTATTTCAAGTATCCCTTCAAAAAATTATGATGTGAATCAAGTCATATCACCCCTATATAAATCTGGATTGGGACTCTATAGTTAAAACCACATTAAGGAATGTCACATAGCCAAGACTCCAAACTATAATAGTCACCAAAATGTATGATCCATGGAATTAGACCTTAAATATCTATAACACATTCTAGACATTATATTATAGTGACAATTAAAACGAAAAATATATAAAACAATTCACTTGGGGCTCTAAACTATTACATGGGAATAATGGAAATTGGGTATCACAAATAGATGTTCCACAAAACCTTCCACCACTAGATCTTCACCATTAGGATAGTTTCGTGACATGAAAATCAATTTTTGAATCTAACCATAATTCCTTGATACTAATTATTGCAACAAATAAAAAACCAATTCCACTACACCTCTCTTCTATCCCAAAGTCCATCACAAGTATGACATCGAATCATTTAGACTTTACATTTTAGTTCTAGGAAACCAAAGCACAAATGAATAGATTTGGAAAAAACTGAGGCCTTATAACCTATGTTCCAAAGCCAATAGAAAATTGATATCAGGATAATGAAAGGCATTCCTCATAAAATATTTCATATAATGGAATCAAAGATAGTAGATATCTATTTATTTTTAATCAATATTTGTTATATCTATTATGTATGTGTTTTCACTAAATTTTCAGCACACTAATTACTCGTCACACAGATATCATGTTTTCAATGAAAAGTGACATTTTTTATACTATGATTTGAAAATTTTAACATTCACAACTATATTTTTCATTATTCATTTAAAATAAATTTTTTACTATTTTCTATTTACATATAGAATAAATTATTTGATTTATCATCTAATAAAAATAATTTAAACAAATATTCATTCCATTTTCAAATTATTTTTCTTTTTAAATTTTCATACAAAGTATGAAAAGAAGATTTATAAACTTAAATAGAATGATCTAAATTTTTACCCATAAATAAAAATAAATGTTTTGAGGGTAAATTTAAAATCTTACAATGTAATTTTAAATAGAAAACTATTACCTTATTTTTTAAATTTTTAATTTTATGATTTAGATTTAAAATATATTATTTTTATTTTACTCAATAATTTATCTTATTACTTTTAAAAAAATCATATATATCAACATAAATTATTGAATCATAATCATTATTATGGATATAATACAAAGATACCGTCAACCATGTTTTTTTTATTCTTTTTCTTCTCTATCTCTGGCGATACTATTGTAATTTTATATTGTAGTTCTTTTAATACATACATTTATTCAACATTATGGAATATTTATTATGTTGTATTATTTATTCATCTAGTGAATTAATTTCAATTATTATGTGATTGGTGAGGAAAAAGTTACATATCTTCGTGATATGTTGATTTTTCTCAACAGAAATGTGATATTTAATTTATTCCCATAGAAATAACTATTTCTGTAATATGTCATTTCACAAGGACATGATGGTGTAATTAATATTTATAGAATTATATATTAAATCAGTGTGAAATCATTTATTTTGTTCCATCTTATTAATTTAATAGTTATTATTTTTGTGGAAACGTTTCAAGATCAATCAGTATTTTATTAATTTATCATCATTCACATATACCATACAACTCTTTGTGATCGTATTATTGAATACATAATGTTTTTTAGATATTTACCATTACATATAGATTATAACTTTTTTAAGCATGATATATCCCATAATAATATACCCTTAAAAAAGATTAATCTCACAAATATTTTTGTTCCATTCCCCAAGATATGAATAAGGAAATATTGAATGATTTCAAGGGTATATAATCATTAAATTCACTATGTTGTGTTGTTTTGGTTTCAAATATTATATGAGATTACAATATGATTCTATATTTCCAATAATAATAAAATATTTTGTTTTTTGGGATGTAATCTTTTTTTTCAAGTGGAAATACTATAAAATTACCACCATCTCTAGAACTCTATTTTTGATGTATTTATTTTTTGTATCAAAATATGTTTAGAAAAATACATGGAAAATAGATTTAGGAAAACATAGACTAAGGATCATGGATATATGATAGGGATCCAGGATAAGTCTATGAACACAATATAATCCTAAAACATCTAAATGTATGAATTATGTGGATTTCCTTGAAATAAAATCTATTATGATGACAATAAGTGGATTTAGTTTTAGAAGTAATGCATATATGGTAAATGACACCAAAAATATTAGGTGGAGTACATGAGGGTCGTCATTCTATTACATGGATATTGTTCCATTAATATTAACATAGTTTAACACGTATAGTGAATACTCATTGATTGATTCACATTTTTTCTATGAATAATTATGATGAATTAAAAAATTGATCCTATGGAACTAATGACATACCATAATGATATTTGATATACATAAAAATTATTTGAATGATATGTTTATATTAAAAATAAACTTTAATGGAATAGATCCCCCTTGAATGTTATTATGTGAAAGGTGTTTAACATGATTATATAGATTTTGGTAGATGCTTATGGGAATATAATCTTTTGGTTTCGTATATGTTTTATTGAGAACATTATTTGGGGAATATTTATTTTATAATTTTTGGAAATATGGTATTGATATCCTTTAAAGTTAAAATTATCGTTGATATAAATTTAATAATATTAAATTAAGAATATTCTAAAATATATATAGAAATCCATAGACCTTGGAATATAATTTTGTCATAAATGTTATTAAGGAGGGTTTTTATCATATTTATGGGAATTATATAGGAATTATATTAATATTTATATTGAAAAATGGAAACCCACATACTGAGTGAAAAACCATTACCTATAGCATGACCACGAGGATTAAACCCTAAACTCATGGGCGATAATGGTATATCGACTACTACTAGATAGTATGATGTATTTGAAAATAAAATATCTTTTATTACTCATATTGTTTGATGAATAGATATTATATTGTTTTTTCGAGTAATATTATAGGATCAAATATATATATATTTATATTTTGAGGTGATTAATGTTAATTTGGTTGATGTTTTACTCGGTTGAGGCATATATACAACATTCAGTTTTAACATTATGAATCAATTTGGAAAAAAATATTATGTAATATGATATGTAAGTTGATGGGTATGAGATAAACATGTATGCTATAAAATTTATAATTGATGAGGTTATTGGTGTTATTTCGGAAATGAGGTAATTTATTTAAGGAATGGTATGTGTCAAACATACAACATTATATTTAAAATTATGATATTATGGTACTATTTATTCAGATGATGGTTTATAAACATCCAATGTTACCATAAATTACAGTATATAATTCATTTTTTCATAATATTTCATTATAGGATTAATATATGGTTATCCATTCCTGGATTATGTGATCAATTAGAAGTTGATTTTTGTTCTCCTGATATAAAAATCATATAAAATTCCCATCCTTAAAAATGTATTTGATATTATGGTGGAAATTTAATAGAATATAAAAATCATACCTATCGTGTATGTTTATTTATTTATGTTCATAGTATACATGGTAACGTAATTCCTAATGTCTAAAAAAATGAACTTTAACAAAAAACGATATCATATTACAATCATTTTATGATGCATCTATGGCCTTTTGACCCATTATTGACTTATGGGTTTGAGGTTTTTAACATTCTAAATATCATTATCTTTATAATGATTAGTGACATCATTCACTATTAATTATTATTTGGTTGTTTATCTTTAACTACATTTCTATATTTATACCCAATAATATTCTACTATTTTAAAACACAGTATGTATTATTCTGAATATAATTTATACATTCCATTTATCTATTTGAAACTTTATGTTTTATTTACAATTTTTTAGATGTGGGTTTTCAAAAATAATATATTGAGATATGAAACCAATGATTTGGGAGATAAAGTTGAAATTATTTGGATGAAACTTTTTAAGGTGGGGAATATTGTGACACCCAAGGATTTTGAATGAATTAATTTATAATAAATGGTGTAAACTATATTCAACAATGATCATAAATGATCCACGAACTATTATTATTTATATATAAACATTTTATACTATTTTATGAATTGGATGGTGTGAATAAGATTAATTTCATTATTAGGTTTATATAAACATTCTAATAAATACAATTATATTGATTTATTTTTACCAAATAGGCACTCGAAATCTAGAATTCTTTTTATTCTTCTACATAATGATTTATTTGAAACAAAACATTTAATACATTTAATGAGATATATTATAATTAATTTATTGAAAATATAAAAATTTAATTTAAAAAAAATACAATGTTTAACTGATCATACAAAAATTATTTTTGGTGGAGTTATATATATTTCATAAAACGTTTATTTACATGTGAATTGTAAAAAATAATTCATTTTATTTAAAATTGTATTACATTGTAGAATATAAAATGTTTCATTAAATTTTATATGTTTTAATTTTATAATCATATCACATATTTTTTTATAAATTCAATTTTGTTCATTTTAATCAATATTTTTATTGAATATATTGTAAAATTATTTAAATATATAAAAATCCAATTTCCCTAAAACTACATTTCATTGCATTTTTGGTTTGAATAAAAAAATAATTTCCACTAATTAATGAAATTTAACATCAAAGAAGTATATTGAAAATTTAGTGACAAGATTTATGAATATGGTGAACATTCCCCTCTTATTTTTGGTGATTCTAAATTGTAACCATAGTAAATAATTGTCAATAATGTAATAGTAAATCTAGTAATGAAGGATTAATGATATATCATAAGGATTAAAAATGACACAAACAATTTCCATGATATGATTTTATGAAATTATATATTCCATTTCGATCCCTGTATCGAAAATATTTCATTTTTTCCATATTTTGTTGAATTTATCATTTATATTATTGTATGTAATGTAAAGTAAAAAAATGGAATTTCTTTTTTTTATATAATTTTTTTTAAATGATAATGAACATAATATAGTTTTGGTTAAACAATAATTATTTGGAATATAAATTATTATCTTATAATGGTTATTGATTTTGAATTTTTAGAGATAAAATAATTACATTGTAGGTTAAAGAAATTATGACAATGAACTGGTGTAGTAGTATAGATATCCAGTATTCGATTTATGAAACACTAAATGGAATATTATTTTGGTGAGTTAAATATTCCAATGAAAGTAAAAAATAAAATAGAAGTGTAAATTTTTGAATATATAAATCCATTTATTTTTATTTTTTTTACATAATCAAATTACATTAATAGTATAAAAAAATATTATTGATATGTTATGTTAATTATATTTTATTAAATTAAAGACAAATTCAAATAAATTTTTAAAGATAAAATTAGGATGCTAAATGACCTAAAATATAATCCATACTCTTTTTATAACCCAATAATCAATATATAAGTGAAATTATAACACCTTTATAGAGAAAAATAAATAACCACATTTAGTGTTCAAATTTACTGACATAGGGTTAATAAAAAAGATAAGGATTCAAATGAAAAGAAATTTGTACAAAAACAATTATTGGATAACTATACTAAGTAAATTTAATAATTTTATAAGATACCAATCCATTTTATAAATATTTTACATGAGATAGAATGATGTAATATTTTAAAATATCTTGTATTTTCCTAATTTAAATAAATGATATTCTATAATAAATATTTTCTTTAAATGATTTGAAATTTTAAAAAATTATATATAATTAAATGCAACATGGAAAAGATTCAAAATATCACCAATGTAGTTTTTATGACCCAATTTGCCTTTTACAGAAAACATTGTTACCATGGTAATTATCAAAAGGGTTAATTACGAGTACAAACAAAATGATAATAGTGAAAAAATTAACACAAATTTTCAATAGTTTATTTTATGATGTAACTTTTACACATACTAATAATAACATCTAATTTGATCAATTTGGGTCCATTTAGAATCAAATTTTTATTAATCACAGTTTAATAAATTAATAAATTTTCATTATGCCATTCCTTCATGTACAAAAGAGAACTCCGTATCCTCCTTTATCCATGCATCATTAACCATTTGGTCATCCAATTCCATATAAATTCCTTCGTAAAATTCATACACCAATATTGATTTCTTGTTTTTCATATCATTTCAATCATATAGATGTTATGGTGTAAATAAAAAGTAGCTATTTAATGATTTGGTATAAGTTTTAACCACATTTTTATGTTTCACTTATTTCTATTCATCTTTCAATTATTGAACACAAATTCATAAATGTCAAAAAAATAATATTTCATATATTTTTTTGTTTTTATTTTTACTGAATACAGTACATTTATCTACCCTTCTATTTAATGAGAATTGAATCTTGCATTCATGTTTAAAGAATGTTTTCCATTCGCGAAAAGATATAATTAGTTTTACATCACCACCTACCATGGACAGTTATAAGGACAAATTTATTATTTATATATTAAATTCGTGAAATATATATTATTACTAAAAGATAATATATTATATAGATTCTTACTTATCCGTCGATTGAAAATTGATAACGTTATTCATGCATAATTGAGGAATAACACCTCAATGAAACATTGTGTTTCCTTTTCCATCACCACATGCCTCTGATGATATATCTCAATTAATTTAATGAAATAATATTTTTTTTATTAATTTATTTTTACTCATTGTGTTCAAATATATAATTATGTTATTTCCATCCTTGTTTTAGAATAATGTAAAGGTATCTCATGTGTATGTATGGATTACCGTCTCTATGAGTGTAAAGGAGTTAATTTATTATAAATATATTACACAATTAGTTTTAAAAAATCAATTTATATATAAAATGTGAAATTATTTCACAATATTTATTCTATTAATGATGGAATGGTGTTCCCATTTTATATAGTCATCCTCTAAAAAATATTTTTAAAATATGAAGTAAATATACTCAAAAGATAAAAAGTGAAAATAAATTATTAACAAAATAAATAAAACATGGTAACATACAATGTAAAAAGAATAAAAATATTTAAAAATCATAATAAATAAAATACTTACCATATTTTTTATTTATTAATGTAAGAAATATATATTATTTATTTTATACTATATAATGGATTTCATCTCAATTTACTTCCATTGATGTACATTTAGTTATTATAAACCTAATTTTATATTTTAATATTGTTTGTATGTTATTATTTTAAATTTTTTATCATGAACCACTCTTAATTCATGATATTTCACATTTCAGCTCAAATATTTATATCTAAGAAGGTTTTTTAATGTTAACAACTAGTAAGTGTTTTCTTAATTCAATTTTGATTGAGTTTGTTGTACACATTCTCCACTGAGTATATTACAAAATTTTTATGTGGAAATATTCCAATTATTTTATTATGATGTATTTGTACGTTAATTGTTGGGTTTTTTATTTTTTACAAATTATTAAAAAATTAATTTATTCTCTTATAAATGATACTAACTTCATTGGGGTTCTTCATTTGAAATATTATTCATTGGTACATATACTATATTATACAACTAAAATAATTTATTAGTTGTATCTAATATATATTTGATACTTTAAATCATGAATTTATATTTATTATTTTTATTTAATGTTTCAATTGAAGTTATTAATTTCACGTTATATATGATTTAAATCTTACCAAAGTGGTAACGACTTATTCCACAATCTCAAAATTATTCATTTCTTTTTATTTTAATGTCTCCTCATGGATAATAATTTCATATTTCAATATTATCCCAATTTAAAATTATTACCCTCTAGTAATTTCATGAAATAAAAATTATTTCTTTCAAATACTACACTTTATGTATTGATGATATAGAAATCATGTTATTAATCAAAACCAACGTTGTTTTCTACTTGATCAATAATCATTTCATAAATGTCTATATATCCCATAAAATATTATAAGTAAATTTTTTAAAATTATAAAATGATTTATCAAATTTATTTTTACCCATTTTTTTCATTAAAAAATTGATATTCAAAAACCCCCTAGTCAATTTCTGAATGAGTATATTTTTGATTTTTTTTAGAAAAATTGTGAATGTAATGTTACTTTTTAGCTTATAGATAATCATTATCATTTAATGTTGTTTTAACCAGTAGATGTATTGAGGAATAATTTTAATATTTATATGGTTGTTTTATATAATATTTTATCTGTTAATATTTTAGAAAATTCTAAATTTTTTATATGTTCATTCAATATAAAAAGTGGTATTTTCCTTTTTATATTCTTCAGTGTTTTATTTAAATTATTTTAATGACTAGAAATATATTTTATTTATAAATAGTATTTAATGAGGATATACACCTTGGATAGCATATACTATATCATTATAGATATTTTGTTTTCATATTTTTGTGGAAGGTGTTGGAATGTTGTGTGCTATCTCTCCAAATACATATTGTTGTTTATATTAAGGTAAAATTGAAAAAAAATTATTTATTATTCATATTTTGAATTAATTTTACTTATTATGTGTTAGGTAGGGACAAAAATTATATATCCCTTTAATTAATTTATTTGACTTTTTTGGTAAATTTTTTTCTTATTTGGTTTTGGCCATACATATTTATGTACGATATCCATGAATAGGTCCTAAATGATATATTTAAATTGTTCAAAATTATATAATCCATCATTATGTGATTACATATTATGTTACATGTAATTATTGGAATTTTTATGATATACATTTATAATTTTAAGGATATTATAATTGTGGAATTTTTTTATCTCCATCCAATCCATTCATATTAAACATCATGCTCGAGTTATTTATTAAATTGAATTTGTTTTTGGCTATTTATATTTATATTTATATTATGAATTATTTACTAATGATATATCCCACTATAAGATACCCCTACTAAGAAACAAAAATCACCCTTATTTTTTTCTTTGGCTATTATATGAATAAGGAATCATTGAATGAGTTTATGGATGTAAAATATTTACATTTACAAAGTTGTGTTTTTTTCTAACAGAAATATAGAAATATAAATATTTATATGGTTTACGAAGACTACTAAACTCTAATGTCATTTTTCTCTTGATTACTTATATTTAGTGTCTATTTAATAATGTAAACATTGGCATTGTCCAACTAGGGTCAGGGTATTTCTAAAATTCATTTTCATTCATTTGTCCTCAGAATATATTATCCAATATTTAGAATATTCGTCTTCAAAAAAATCCATATGTAACAATATTGTTGTGTATTTGACATTTAACAAAAACTTAATACTTCTTTTTTCATGTTTCTACCATTTTTCAATTTATAATATTTGTCTTATAGGATTGGTGAGGAATTTTTTTAGACATACTACAATTATTTAGAATCAATGGAGTCCTTTGAGATTCTATAGTAGAATTTTGTAATGTTTTAAGAGGATTTTATAATCATTGTTGTGCAATGATGAAATTCTATTAATTTTTTTAACTAATTGAATTTTAAAAAAGAAAATTTATTTAAGTTCATAAGGCATTCATAGAGTTCACAAATTTAATTACATTAAAAATATGATAATTACAAATTAATTTTAGAACATCAGACTTTATGGAATGTTTTTAATTTATATCAGTGTCATTGATATAATCTTTAGAGTTTGAATTTTTTTGTGTTTTCTAGAAATTAAAAATTTAATAAAATCATAGGGATACTTTAATACCTTTAATTTCTTATTAACTATCATTTTGGTTTTATAATTTTACAATGTAAATGGGACTCTACGGAATTAACAAAAAATATATTATAAATTTTGAGAGTTTATCAATTTCAGAAATGCATGGGTCTTATGAATGATAGAATATTTTTGATGTACTGATTAAATATTGTTATAATTAATTTATTTAAATTTATAAAAGTTGTAAAATATTATTAATGTATATGATATTACAACTAAATTATGATTATAGAAATTTTTATCAGAACATTAAATTTTATATTATAGAATAATATATTGAAAAATAATAGCAAAAAATAATTCACTAATTTAATATGGATGAAGGAGTTCTATTTTTTAATTAACAAATTAAATAAAAATGTTGTTTAAGTGATGAATGATGAGTTTAATATTTTTTAATTATAAAAGTAGGTAGTTTTCAAAAAATTCAGTAATAAAAGTTCCATCATCAATCAACTATGGTAAATTAAATGAGGGTCAAAAGAGATCTCGTGAGATCATAGGAGGATATCATTTATCGGAATTTTTAAAATTCATAAAAACATTCATTTATATTTTTTTATGTGTTATACTATGAATAAATTTCTCATTAATATTATTTTTTGAAGATGAAAATGTAATAGGTTTTTTGTAGAAATCCTCTAGAGATCATGTTTAAATAAAAAATATAATATTCCTTTATCATGGGAGAAAAATTAGATAAATCGTTCTATATTTAAACTATATAAAGATAATATATGATCATATTTATTAATGAACTCCTCTAGAATATGAAATGGGATCATTTTGTTGAATAAATTTTTTTTCCTAGAATAAATTGAGAATATCAGGATGAAAGGATGTTATCAAGTGACGTTTTTTTATTTTAGAATTTTTGTGAGTATAAAATTTTTGAGAGGAAATATAGACTCGTAAAAGAAATTTTTAATGAAATAAAAAATTATTATCAAGATTATTTAGAAAAATAACATATAAGGGAATTTTTTGATGTTTATTAATAAAATTTATTTCATGTTTTAAGAATGGATGATATAAGTGATAAGTACATATATTTTTTCTATAATTATTAGTTTTTAATGATCATAGAGTGATGAGAATATTATAAACAATATATCTTGGAGGATTAGTAGTAATATATTAATCAAATTCACGAGTATCATAAAATTTTATTTGAAATTTAAAATTTTTGTCTTCTTATTATATAATCATTGAGATGTTTTAAAATTCCAACAAGATGATAGAGAACTAAATTTCAAATGATAATTCCTAGCCTAAAAATTTATTTTTTAATATAAAATTGTAGTGGAAAATCTACGTACAAGGATAGAAACTAGAAAGATCAAGTAGTAGGTACCCAGACCAGGATAAAACCCTATAAAAAATTCAATCATTATTACTTTTTAATTAATAAATATAATTATGAATGAGGTAAAAACATGAAAAAATATAATCTTAATAAATTCCATTGTTTTACATTATGAGGATGAAAATATAAAATAGTCTCACCAATAATTATAACAACCCCCACTCACCCCTTATAGATGTACACTGCTTCTATAAGAATATCATGTGGAATGAGACAAATCATGATTCATTTGTCCAATAATACACTACCCCAATATGTAAAATATCAACTATGTTAATATAATGGTTTTCTAATAATTTCATTTCCCCAAAAGTCATGGTTGTATAAATTGGAAGATTCTACATATAATATATCATTTTCTTGAAGTGGTTGATTCATTATTTTTGGGTTTTAATATTATTGATAGATGTGGAGATTATTCATTTCCCAATAATAATAATTTTGAAATTGAAGTAAAGGATTGGAGTGATATTATAATTTAATTATGAATCAATTTCAACACCATTTGAATAGATTTTAAAACTACTAAATATATATGTGATAGGATAGAAATATTATATGAATTAAACATTTATTTTCGGAAAAAAATATTAATACATATAAGAGAATATTTTAGGATATTTATATAGATTCAATTAAAAATTAAGAATAATAATTAACAGGAGTAAATGAAATTATCATAAATATCAAAAGGTAAATTAAAAATATAAAAGGATCGATAAAATGGAAGAACCTTGGTATTAATTATATGATTTGTTTGATATAAAAAATAGATCACTTGAATATAGGGTTGACCATACATATGAATAACTATAAAAAAACTTCATAGAATATGAAAAAAACACTTATTAATTTAAAAAAAACTTACGAAAAAATAAATATTTGAATCATTGAAGAAGATTAATGTTAATGATGACGATATTTATGCCTCTTGGTATTTTTAAAAAATTTAAAAAATTTAATATTATATATTCATGTCCTTCATTTATATGAATACCAAAAAGGTATAGGAAATGAATACAAAAAACATTTAAATAATTCAACTATGGAAAAAATAGATGCTTTATTATAAACTATATAAAAGGATAATGAATACTAAATATAAGTAATATAGATACGGTGAAACACTAAAAAATATTCGTTTGAGATTTCTCACATGGACTTCCTCATCTGTAAAGATTATCCTCCTCTAAGGTTTCTTCAAAATACCTCCGAATCAGTTTCTCCAACCCTTTCCCTCATTTTTTAAATTCATCAAGGGAGCTTCAGGATTTCTTCACACTTGCTCGATATGAACTCTTCTGCATTGGGATTCTCTTCATTCTCCCCAATCGGCTGTGGCGCATCTCCTCCACTATAGGATCTGCTCATATCAGTTTTTCCTGCGAGATCTGCTGCTTGCGGAGAGACCTGGCCTCCCGGTGCCTTGCGAGACTAAAATGCTTCTGATCTATGATCTAGCTACACAACCCACACCTCTTAGATCTATTTTGGGATATGAGCACTGCTGGAATGAATCTGTTTGGTTTTTTTCTGGTTGGTGGTCGTTCTCTCTTGCGGTGGTGAATCTTCCAACTTATTGGGTGCTTTGAGAGATGGTTTGCGGAGGAATGGCGGGGGTTCTTGATTACTTTATGCTCGTGTTTTGGGGCACTTTTTTTGGACTGATTGGTTTTATGTCCCCCGCGGTGTTTGTGTAATGATTGATGGGAGACCATGAAACATGAGAATGTTGTTGGAGGTTGTGCTTTATTTTGCATCTGGTTTTTTCCCTCCGTCCTGTGGATCTTCACTACGTTCTCTTCAGACCCATATATCTGCTCGAGCACAGCTTCCCTTGGTCGACCAGCTTCTTCTCCTTCGCAACTCGTTCTGCTATGGCTTTCATTTTTTCTGATGATGCGATGGTGGTGGCTCTAGCATCTGGATTTCCTTGCAGTGCTGCTTGTGGTTTCATTCTCAGATGATGTGGAGGCTTAGCATTTGAGTTTACCGTCTAGGTCCAATTACACAGTGATGTGCCTTCGGCTGCTCTGGTGATTCATTCTTTCTGTGATGCACCATTGGCTGGTCCAGTTCAGTCTGTGATGCACTTCGATTTTTTGTCATTGCTCCTCTCTTGTTTGAGTGCCGAGGATTGGGGCTTCATATGGTTCATCTCTTTGAGAATTGTTCTGGCTGACTTTGGGGAGTTTTTGTAGTTTCATGGTATGAATCTGTTTGTGTTGTGGCTTCAGGTGTGATGTTGGATTTGCTTACACTGGACTTTTTTCATGTCCTCTTTAGTTCTGTGAGTTCTTGAGGAGCAGAACTCTTTATGGAATCTGGATATTCTTATTGCATTTGGTGCAACACCCCAGTTTGTTCCGCTGGGTGGGAAGCCTCAAAAGAGGGATGGGTTTATTGACATCCATCATCTAGCCATGTGTCATCACTCTGATGGACATATGGGTGCCTTTCCATGACTTTTTCTTAGTGGTTTCTGTCTATTATCTGCGTTGCATCAGGTTGACATTGTTGGAAGTTACTTTTATGCATTGATGGGTGGGCGGCTCGAAAGAGAGAAGAGTGCACTGGCATCCTTCATCCGGCTCTCCTCCACTTTCATTGTTTGTAGGAGAGGTTCTTTTCCTTATTGTACTGCCATCACAGTGCAACTCTTGGAAGAGGGGGCGACGGATTTTCATGACTGATCTCACATTAGAAATGTCTGGCGTGGGGGGAGATGAGGATTTTCAGTCCCTTTTGGAGATTATTTGCTTTTTTTTCTTGTCGGACTTTTTTTGACTTTTTTAAAGGTATTTTTTCCTTCTTGTAATGGGTTATCCCTTTCCCAATCAGAAAAGAGGCTCTATCTTTTTTAATTCAATTAATAAGGATTTTCCCCGAAAATTTCTTCTAAAAAATGATAGTTCATCTAATGTATCATCATAATTTTATACCCAAGAAAAACTCATAAATTTGATATATCAACTAAGGAAACAAAGGTAAGAATGTGAAATAATATATATGGAACTCGTTTAGATATCTTTATTATGATCACTGATCAAGTATATTAAAATTATCATGTAGGTGATTATGATATCAAATAAGGTTCAATCAAAGGGATTTAAATCATATGAGGTGGATATAAGTATTTAATCATCTTCTATTTTGGAAATAAATAATTTCATGATGAATTTTTTTTATAATGATAAGATTTTGATTGATGTTGAAGATAATATCATGATGAATGATGATGTTATTTTCAAGGATAAATTTATATTTTACAAATATTAATAATAATTGATGAATAAGAGCGGTTTTTATAATAAAGAAGTGCATATTAGGGATGTGATGTCAAAATTATATAAAAAAGTGAACAAAATGGAGCATTTGAAATAATCACATTCTTTGTATCACTGTAATTATTTTATTACTAAAACTATAGGATTTAATTTTAAATAAATTTATTTTTTGTCTATGACCTTTGCTGATAATCCACCTTTTATATCTAATTAAAATATGATCATCATCCCCGTGGAATGGGTAATAATAATACATGGTTTTCTAGTACTAAAAAATTATATACAGAATTTAAATTATTATAGAATACTCGAATTTAATTTATATAATTGGGTTTTTGGAGTTTGAAGAATAAAAACTACTCATTTTGGAATAATATATATATATAGTAAAATGCATGAATAAAGGGGGATAATATCTGAGATGAATTTAGGAGAATCATAAATGAAATATTTTATGATGGAGATTGAATGAAATTAACCCATGTATAAAAAACATGTGTTTTTAATGAAATATGTAGAATATGTGACCAAAATAGTCATTTTAAAAAGTATTATTTGATAAATATTCAATAAAATATAATATAATAGCATATTAAGACGTGGTTTATGTAAAATGTAAGGAATTATTGTTTTTTATTTGATTTATTGTTTATTTTATGGGCCACAATTTAGATTAATAATATAAGATCTTGAAAATTCCATGACGATGTTTCTATATAATGATTAAGGCCCTAGATATTCCACGTTTTCGTAGGTGGACACAATATAATTATGTAATGTGTCATGATTTTTCTAAGTGTCTTCCCATGATACTAGTTTTGGTGTTCTTGGATTGGAAAAAACACGAAACACCCTCATTGTGAGGAGTACTCAACATATTTTATAAAATCAAATAGTAATATACAATGGTTAGAATTCATATTATAGAAAACTATGAGGATCTAAGAGTAAATCATGTGATATTGGTTGGTTATGAGGATCTATACATAGTTAAAGTGATACGATGTGAAATATTATAGATTAAAGTTGTTCTAATTCACAAGATTTGTGCTGGATTTTATACATTATATACCTCAACCATGAAAGAGGGGTGTTCTGGTAATATCATACTACACGGCTAGTAAATGTTTTTTCAAACCATGAATCTCATTAAAAAGGATGAATTAATATTTACCAAAATATATTTATCAATGTTGAACCACTATTTTGTTCTCTTCCTTAATGTTAATGACCTTGGTGACCTCTCTCATTCCCTCTACTTTCTAGCCTTTGAGTTTAGGTGGGTTCCAATCCATTATAATATGATTTGAGGTGATTATTTCCTTTTATTGGCCTTTATTATTCTTATTACACCCTCGTCATTATATTTTGTTTCTTCCCATTAGGGTTTTAACAAATATCTCACTAGATCATGGTTAAATATTCAATTTTTTGGGAATTTTATATATACAAGTGATTGGAAGCCTAAAAATCACATATTTTTGGCATCCCAAATTATATTTATAATGGTAAGAAACCGTGTTTTTTCAAAATTCACATGTCAGCAGAAATTTAAAATTTTTGTTGTTAGATGCTCATGTGGGTAAAATGGACATTTTTACCTACCATAGGATCTAGGATAATTTGTATGACAATATCGTTGGTCTCGGAATAGAGTGTTTACCCTAGGATAAGAGTTTGGGGGAAATTAGATATGTTCGAATCATAGCGAAATATTTAATATTTAATATTATTAAATTAAATATTAAATTAATCATGTAGGATTTTTTGGAAAAAACTTTTAAATGGAGCATCTGATTGATATTTCATCTGCGTTGTTGAGTCCGGCATTGGGAGTTTAGCCTAGTGAAGGCATAAACTCTTGTTGGGTATCGGGGCCGGCCTGGGCCCCCTTTTTCTTCTTTTATTTTTCTCTTCCTTTATTTATTTTCTCTTCCTCCCTCTAACTTGCTCATGTCTTCTATGCCTCCTCCATGTCCATGTCTTTTGGGAGGATTTGGTTATGTATAAAGAGGGAGTATTTGGAGGCATGAGGGGTACCCATTTTAAGCTCTCGATGCGCTGAGTCGGCGTGCGACGACCTGGAGACGTGAAATCTACTCAATCATCAGCGGTTTCCCCCCGATGGTTGGTCCATTTATGTTTTCAACATATATTACATTAAAACACGTTGTTTTATGTTTTTAAAGCCTTATATTTCTTGATTGTATTCCCATGGGGCTTGATCTAGTTTTTCAGGGGCGAAAATGGGAAAATCTTGCATTTTTAGGGATTTCCCATTGGAAACCCTAGTATACACATCGTGTGTTCTAGGGGAAAGCATCGTGTTCTCTTCCCATTCATGGAAGATGGAGATTTCTTAATTATATGAGGCATAATTTGATTACATTCCGTGTAGTTGGTGGTAGTGTGGCTGGTTGTGTGAATTAGAACACAGAATAGTTGTTTTTAATGAGTACACAACTTGTACATTGAGTACACGCCATGTAGTGGTACCTGGGCATGTGTTTTAGTGAAAACACACACGGATTGAATTTTTTGAATATTAAACTCTGTGTACAGTAATGTACACACTGTGTACTATTACACAGGCAGACCCATTGTGTTCTGGCCATGTTCTATGGCCATGTAATACTTCAAATTTGTAATTTGTGATATCTTGGGATCTGGAAGTCATATTCGGGCATGTGAGTTGTCTATTCTTATTGGTTTTCCATGTAGATCGAACTGGTTGAATCCTTTTGACTTTTATAGGTCATATAAAGAGGTTTTTTTGGGGTTTCTATCCTAATGGAGGTGTTCTTCCTCCAGTTATCGAGTTCAGTCATCACCTAAGAGTGAAACTTTGCGTTGATGATAGGTTGGGTGTTCAGACCAACATTTTTGAGACCACTAATAGGATTTGAGATATAAGATATCTCATTTAACCTATTCTTTAGAGGACATACCCCTTGTGAGACGTTCCCATCTGGCCTATGAGGCTTTGAGACTGGGTACTTCTAAGGATCCCCTAAGGGATGCCTTTTCATGTGTACTGACCTTGGGAGTTCCTTGTATGATCTCTATATTGTTATTTCTTTGATAGGAACCACGTTATGGAATGCCTATGATATCTATCCTTTTAGGATCCCATGTGGGATTCCTCCCTTTCTCTTTACTAGGGATCCCACGTAGGATGGCTTCGCTCATGTTACCTGGAGACTCCCGAGTATGATACTTCATCAGTGTTTGACTTGAGGGACCTAGTTGGTTCTCGTTATTTGACTGACCCTGAGTTCTTATGTTGGATTTGGGTAGAGATGGTGATCAGGTTTCACCTATAACCCGTGCCAAACTACTAATCCCTTTGGGCTTTGGATGTATTGTTGGGTTCGGCGTTCGGGCCACAAACACTCGTCTGTTTTTAATTGACTTGGTTTTCTGTTGTTGTAGTGGTTACCAGAGGCACATTCTGGTTTGTGGCTAATGACCCTGATTCGATGCATCCTCTTGTTTTTTGGGATTCCTACTTTTCCTTGTGTGCGTGAGCAGTAGGTGGTCTGACGTTTCATTCAACTTTTGTGATGAAATTATGTATTTTTGTGCTACGCTCCCATGGATGGGGTATCGTATGGCTATGGCCTTTACTGAATGTAACAACCCAATGTTTTTCATTGGAAATTAACTTCTTATAATTTGGACATAAAATAACATAAAAACATATCATAATGAACTGGTATGTGATAAGTGACCTTTAAACATATGTTTGTCACTTCTAAGTTGGGAATTTTGAAAATCTGTCATACACGGTTGTGTTCAAGATATTTTTTGTAGACGAAGAAAACAAAAAAAAAATTAAGTGAATAGTAACATACCCTTATGAACAGTAACTTTCCATTATGAATATTAATATGACCTTTATGAATAGTTAATCATCCAACATAAGTGTATCCTTAACCATGACTAAATAAATAATATTTAGACATCTTAGAAAGTGACAATTTGACCTTAGTAAACTATTTGGTATTTTATAAGTCATAAATAATTATTTATAATTATCTAATTAATTTAAAAAAATAATTTTCTTAAAATGTGTTCATTAATTATCAATTCAATTTCTTTATAGTTTTTAGATAATTTTATATGTCCCTACGTAATTTATGAAAACACTATAAAATCAGTTTTAATTTTAAAAACTATTTTTTAATTAAATTATGATATTAATTAAATATTAAATTATTAATATATAGAAAATTAGTTTCAAACAATTTAATTCATTTTTGGATTCAACACGTTGAAAAATGGTTGGGGTAACATTTTGGGAATTTTTCGAAATACATGGATTTTTTATGAATAGTGAAATACCGTAATTTACAAAACTAAGCTAAATAAGATAATTATAAATTAATGTTTGATTTTATGGTGATGTAGGCCCACTTGGTTCGGGATCACATTAAAAATTACTATTCATGTCCATTCAAGACTCACTATTCCTTATCTTATGGGAAATTAATAAACTAATAAATTTTATATTAAGGAAACCCCTCTACCCTCCACTATAAAAACCACCTTTCACACCCTAATTTCCTCACACCTCTCAAGCTCCACTCCTTCTCTAAAATGTGCCCAAACATCCTACCTAGCCCCTTTACCACGTTCAAGATCTGATGGTCCCATCAATAGACCAAGCCAAGCTTCATTATGGAGGACCTCAATATAAATATTTAAGAGGTAATTTCTCTCCCTCTTCTCCTTTATTTTCCTTACATGTTCAATTTCTTTTCTTGATCTCTTCTCATCTATCTTCATCCATATTGTATTGTAACTCCATTATTATACATATAGTGTAATTTTATGATGAAAAAGGGATATTATATCATCCAACCCCATTTCCCCCTTCCTTTTATTTTATTAAGGAGAACATTGTTCGTGATGTATTAATTTATCACCTTCAAGAATGACAAGTTTTTTCATAAATTTCTACCTTCATATCTGGTCATGAACCCATTTATATGGTTGATCCAGAACATGTTATATGTATTATCTCCTATTTAATGTTTATGAACTAACTTATGATCATATTACTAAGTGATAAGTTAAAACAATTTCGTTATGATCGAAAAACCGCCCAAATTAACCCAAATACTCATCATTTAATTATTATATGATGATTCACTCACATGGATATAATATGATTCATTATAAGAACATTAAATATCCTGTAAAAAAATTAGAAACATGTCATATCGTTTCTCGATGTTTACCAATGTTCTACCCAAACATCAATTTAAGAATACAAATGAAACACTCAAGAAGACAATAAAAACAAACATTCCCGAATAATGTTTTCAAACTCTATAACTCATCCAAAGGCACATAAAATCACTTAATGAAACCATGATAAACCATATTCATGTAAAAAAGGTTTTGTATTTCTAATTAATTAATATAATGTCATTATAAATGACATTAAAGAGAAGGAAGCATTCAAATACAAGGTAAGGGGAAATTCTCAAACTGAACATCCATCCTTCGGGTTCTCCCTTTTTAACTCCATTTTTTATATGGTTAATCCCTAAATATCTCGTTTTCAGAATTGTATTTCCATTCCTCATATATAAATGTTTTTAATGGTTTTTATTTCAAACAAAATGTTTTCCAAAATAACTCTTCTTTTATGAAAATGCCTTTTACTTCTCAATCAAAGTGGATGGTTCTTGTAACAGGAATGTTATTCCCTCTTTCTTTTAGGAACCCAAAGTTTATCAATGTGTTCTAATGAGATGAAACCCATTCCTTTCCATGGGTTAGTTTTGTACATTTTTTTATATGTGTTCTATGTGGAATTCATGATAATGATAATGTTAGGATGTGACGGGTGCACCCGGAATTATATAGCGCAATATGAATGTTTCAATGAGACGGGTGCGCCCAGAATTATACAGCGCTCTAATGCATTAGGTAAAGTGATGAATATTATGATTAAATTTGAAATGATGTGTGAATAAGACTATAGATTGGTTTGCAATTATGTTTGGTAGTTAACCACTAAGACATGATGTTTTATTTTTATTCATTTATACATTTCAAGTCTTATATTTATTCTTCCTCTCAGGTTGATGATATTTTTCTATTGTTGTGATTATGCTCACCACATTCTATATCATTCATAAATATCCTCTTACTGGGATTTTATCTCACCCCTTTTTATGTATATCCTCAGGTGGCTACATGTACTAAGGATAGGACAAATTCCAATAAGAAGCTAGAGAAGAAGAAATTAAATAAATGTTTGTGCATGATGTTGTAATTGATATGAATGGTCCTAGTTTGACCAGGACACAAAACCATTGGATCCTCTATGTTTAATACTATTTTTTTTGTTTATATTTATAATGATGTAATAGTAATGTAAGAGAATGAAGGGTCGCTATAGTTGGTATCAGAAGACATGTTTAGTTAATTTGGGAATTAGGATTAGTGAACCCTAGAGAAAACCAATAGTATGAGACTAAGTACAAATATACACACACGAAAATTTACATAGGGATCCCATATGTTATGATTTTATTATAAATCATGAAAATAAATAAGTTATTAATTAATGAATTGTTGACTTATGTTTTGTTCTGACCTTTTCTATTTTAGAAAATGGTGAGAAACAGGAGAAATCAGGCCAACAAATCTTGTGAGGGACAATGCAACGATTGCCCGAACTACATCCCCAATGATTTGGGAGGTGGTGTTCAAAAAATCATGGTGATGCTTACCCAATTATCTCAGGTTATGAAAAATATCCGAAAAATGGGGAACATCCTCCTTCGCCAAGTAGGGAGAAACTGTCTATGAAATGTTTTATGCGGCAACGACCTCCAATGATTAATGAATCTTCTAATAAACTAGCTAAGGATGATTGGTTCAACTCCATGTAGAATTTATTTTATGTTCTTCATTGTTTTTAGATGGAGAAGGTGACTTTAGTTGCTAATCATCTATATGGAGAAGTCGATCAATGGTGGTATTTGATTAAGAAAACCAAGCTAAGGGATGAAATTGAAGAGATGGAATGGGAAGACTTTAAGATAATGTTTCTTAACAATTTTTTCCCATGAACTCTTCACAAAAGGAAGGAGATATAATTCATATAACTCAATAAAAAATAAGGAGAATCTATGACAACCTATTAAGTTAATTACTCAAGACTTTCAAGGTGTTCTTTGGGTTTTGTTATCAATAATGATAAAATAATTGATAGATTCTTTAGTGGATTAAAGCCACACATTCAAAAGGCTCTTTAAATTTGATACTTTAGGAGTTATGAAGAAGTTGTTCGGTGTGCTCTCAAAGTAGAGATGGAGTTTGCGAAATGGACCAACGAAATTGGTGATGAGAAACGAAAAATGGAGATTGAAGCTGGTTGATCTAATGATAAAGTTGTGAAGAAAACTCAACAACCTACATGTCAAAATTGTGGGATGTTTCTCCATGGGAACTACCTCAAAGTGACGGGGAAATGCTTCATGTGTGAGAAATAAGGACACCATTATAAAGAGTGTCAAAAAAACACAAAAAAGGAATGAGAATGAAGCTAGTGAGAGGATAGAACCACTCATGGTTCAATACTACAACTGTACGGATCTAGGGAACTATACAAACCAGTGCACTAAACCTCGAGTTCTGGAGGGTAATCAGCATTAGAAGCCACTAAGGAAAATGGAACAAGGGAAGGCCTATGCCATCACTACTGCGGATATGGAGCATGATTATGAAGTCCTACATTGTACACTTCTTATTCACTCAAGAATGATAAAATTATTATTTGATTCTAGTTCTATGCATTCCTTTATATCTTGCATGTTTTATAGAACTATAGAATAGATGAATTGAAACCATGAATTAGAGATGTCGGTAAAAACACGAAGTGGTGCAATATTTGAAACCGAAGTGTTTGACTCATATCCTGTTGGCATATGTGGGAAGATTCTTTTAGTGATTCTTGTAATACATTCTTTGGTGGAATTAAACTCTATAATGGGAATGGGTTGTCTCTAGTTATATAGATCACATATCAACTGTCGGGAAAAGGAAATATCTTTTCATATTTTGAACCATTCCATGCTCCTCTATAAATGCAAGGAAGATCAAGAATCTCCATTGAAAATTCCGTCAATGGTGTGGGTGTTGATACACTATGAAGAAGCATAACTCGCCCAAATGGTTGAATTGAAGAGAGGTTCCAACCATGATGAAATTCCCACTGTGAGGGAATATAGTGATGTATTTCTTGAAGAGTTACCCAGAATTCTCCAGGATTGTGAGGATGATTTCACAATTGAACTCACTCACAGATATACTCATATATCAAAGTGTCCCTATATGATGGATCCTATCGAACTGGAGGAGTTAATGAAGTATCTTCAAGAGCATCTAGCTAAAGGGTTCATACACCCTAGTGAATCACCTTGGGGTGAAATAGTTCTCTTTGTAAAGAAGAAGGATGGAACAATGCGGTTGTGTATCGATTATCGGGAACTCAACAAGAACACCATAAAGAAAAAGTATCATCTCCCAAGGATTGATGACATGTTTGACAAGTTAAGAGGACCTCAATACATCTCAACGATGGATATTCATTCTAGATATCATTAGGTAAAGGTGAAGAAGGAAGATATTCAGAATATTTCCTTCTGAACAAGGAATGAGAACTATGAGTTTTTGGTAATGCCCTTCGGACATACTAATTCCCCTGCAATCTTCATGGATTTGATGAATAGATTCTTCAAACATTACATAAAAACATTTGTGGTAGTGTTTAGTGATTATATTATCATCTAATACAAGAGAAAGGAGGAACATGAGGAACATCTAAGACTTGTTCTGGCGACATTGAAAAAGGAGAAGTTTTACACCAAGTCCAGTAAGTGTCACTTTTGGATGAAGCATGTCAAATTCTTCGGACCTGTGATCAAAAGTGAGGGAATGTTTCTAGATCCTTAAAAAAAGGAGATTGGGGAATGGACTAGGCCCTCTAGTGTCATAGAAATCCGTATTTTTCATGGATTAGGAGGGTACTACCAACGTTTTGTGAGAAACATCTCACAATTTTTATGCCCTATAACTACGTTAACAAGGAAATGCGTAAAGTGTGTCTGGACGGAAGAATGTGAGGGAATCATCAAGGAGCTAAAGAGACGGCTCATCACTACACCTGTACTCACAGTACCGAAAAGTGGAGAATTTTTTGGGATATACAGTGATTCTTCAAAGAAGGGCATGGGTTGTGTACTCTTCCAAAATGAAAATGTGATAGCCTACACCTCACAATAGTTGAAGATCCATGAGCTGATCTACCTGACACATGATCTAGAGTTAGAATTCGTTATTTTTTCTTTCAAAATCCAGCGATACAACCTTTATGGAGAAAAATGTGACATATACACTGACCACAAGAGCCTAAAGTATATATTCACACAAAAGGAGCTCAACATGAATCAAAGGATATGGTTATAGCTAATCAAATATTATGATTGCTCTATTCAGTATCATCCTGGAAAGGCGAACAAGGTAGCTGATTCTCTTAGTAGAATAGAACCTGCTACTCTATCCATGTTACAGATTGAGAAAGACCCTCTCATCATGGATATGCAATGAATGGATTTGGAAATCAAAGGGAAGGGGATACATCCTACCATTCCCAATTTTTTGAGAAACCATGCATCCAAGAGAAGATTAAGGAAGCACACAAGGATGATGTGGAGATACAAAATAGGGTAAATGCAGTAAATGAAGGGAAGATTCCAGAGTACCATATTGACAATGATGGTGTGAATCGTTTTGGAAAGCGGCTTTATGGGCCTTCATCGCCTGGGATAAGTAAGGATCTAATGTATAATTCACAGAGCTCAATATTCACTATCCATCCTGGGAGTATCAAAATGTACTATAAAATCTGAGAACACTTCTGGAGGGATAAAATGAAGAAGGATATTTCAGAATATATATCAAGGTGCTTGGTATGTCAGCATGTTAAAGATGAGAGACAAAAGTCCAACGGTATGTTGCAGCCATTGCCTATACCCATGTGGAAATGGGAAAATGTTACCATGGAATTTTTCATGGGTCTCCCAAATACATCATAGGTAAATAATGTAATATGGATTGTGGTTGATCGACTCACCAAATATCCCATTTTATCACTATTTGGGAAGATATCTCTCTTGAACAACTTGCAATGATATATGTGAAGGAGGTGGTGAGACTACATAGTGTTCTACTATCAATTGCCTCTAACCATGATCCATGGTTCACATCTAAATTCTGGAGGAGCCTTCAACATGCTTTGAGTAATGAATTAAATTTCAGCATGGCCTATCATCGCCAAACTGATATCCAGTATGAAAGAACTATTCAGATGTTTGAAGATATGATAAGATCCTGCTCTCTATAATTTAAATATGGATGGGATTAACATCTCACTTTGGTTGAGTTCTCATTCAATAATATCTTCTACTCGAGTATTCTGATGGCTCTATATGAAGCAATGTAGGGAAAGTGATGTATTACTCAATCCTGTTGGGATGAAGTTTGAGAAAGAATGCTCCATGGACCCGATCTTATTCAAGAGATCACAGAGAAGGTTCGTGTCATCCAGAAACCCATAAAAGCTGCTCAATGTCGGCAAAAGATCTATGATTACAACCGTCGAAGGGACTTGGAGTTCGACGTTGGAGATAAAGTCCTCCTTTGAATATCTCCATGGAAGAGATTCATGCGATTCAAGAAGAAAGTGAATTTAAGCCCATGGAATATTGGACCCTTTGAGATCCTTGACCACAAAGGAGCCATGGCCTATTGTCTTTCACTTCCAACAAATATGGCACAAGTTCATGATTTGTTTCATGTATCACTACTGAGGATGTACATACCCGACCCCTCAAATGTACTAAACATAGATGTGGTGCATCTAGAAGATGATCTCTCCTATAAGGAGCAGCCAGTAAAAATTATGTACCAGAGAGATAAGGATCTATGCGACCAAACAACTCATATTGTCAAATTATTGTGGAGGAACCGTAAGTTTGAGGAAGAAACATGGGAACCAGAAGAGGCAATGAAGGAGAAACACGCTCTCCTGTTTGCGTAAAGTAAAATTTCGAGGGCAAAATTTCTTTAGGGGGGAAGGATGCAACGACCCAAATCATTTCAATGGAAATTCCCTTCTTATAATTATGACATAAAATAATATGAGAACACAACATAATGAACTAAAATGTGTTAAGTGACCTTTGAACATAAGTTTGTCACTTATGTGTTGGATATTTTGAAAATCTGACATACACGGATGTGTTCAAGATGTTTATTGGAGTCTAATAAAACAAAAATAAATTTTTGTGAATACAAACCTACCCTTATGAATAGTAATATGAACCTTATGAATATTAAATCATCCATCATAATAGAATCCTTACCGATGATTAATTAAATAAAATTTAGACATATTAAAAAGTGACAATTTGACCTTAGTAAATGTTTTGGTATATTTTAAGTCATAAATAATTAATAAAAATTAATTAATTAATTTAAAAGAAAATATATTTTATTAAAATGTTTTCATTAGTTATCAAATCAATTTCTTATAGTTTTTATATAATTTTATAATACCCTACATTATTTTTGAAAACACTATAATATCAGTTTTAATTATTAAAACTATTTTTTAAAGTAAAATATGATTTTAATTAAATATTAAATTAATCATAATTAGAAAATTAGTTTTAAAAAATGGACATCATTTTATGATTATAATTTTCTAAAAATGGTTGGGGTATATTTTTGGGTTGTTTCTAAAAAACTTGAATTTTTTTGAATAGTGAAATACCGTAATTTACAAAAATAAGGTAAATAAGCTATTTATATAGTCACGTGTGATGTTCTGCTGATGTAATCCCACTTGTTTCAAGACCACATGACAAAATTACTATTTTTGGTGATTCATGACTCACTATTCCTTTTCCTAGGGTAAATTAATAAACTAATAAATTTTATATTAATGAAACCCCTCTCCCCTCCACTATAAAAACCACCTTTCACACCCTCATTTCATCACACCTCTCAAGCTCCAAGCCATCTCTATAGTCTTCAAAAAAAATCCACCCTAGATCCTATATCACTTTCAAGAGCATCTGGTATCATCAAAAGAACAAGCCTAGCTTCCTTAAGGAGGATCTCAATAGTAAGATTTAAGAGATAATTTCTCTCCCTCTTCTACTTAATTTTCATTTCATGTTCAAGTTCATTTCATGATCGCTCCACATGTATCATCATTCAAATAGTATTGTAACTCCATTATTATAAATATAATTAACATTTATGATGAAAATTGTATATTATATCATCCAACCCTCTTTCCCTCTTCCTTTTATTTTATTAAGGAGAACGTTGTTCATGAGGTGTTAATTTATCACCTTCAAGAACAACAAGTTTTCATCTTCCATTTTTACCTTAAGATATGGTCCTGAAACCTTTTTTATGGTTTAAAGAGAACATGTTATATGTATTATATCCTATTTAATGTTCTGTAACTAACTTATGTCCATATTACTAAGTGATAAGTTAAAAAAAGTTTGTTATGATCGGAAAACCGCCCAAATTAACCAAAATAATAATCATTTAAATCTTATCTAATGATTAACCAACATGGATATAATATGATTCATTATTAGATCATTAAATATCCTTTAATATCATTAATAACATTTAATATCCATACTTGATGTTTACCCGTGTTCTACCCAAAAATAAATTTAAGAACACAAGTGAACCACTCAAGAAAACCATAAAAACAAACATTCCTGAATAATGTTTTTAAACTCTATAACTCATCCAAAGGAACATTAAATAACTTAATGAAACCATAATTAACCATATTAATGTACAAGAGGTTCTGGATTTATAATTAATAAATATAATTTCATTATACAGGACATTAAAGAGAAGGAACCATTCAGATACAAGGTAAGGGGAAATTCTCGAACCAAACATTCATCCTTCGGGTTATCCCTCTTTCACTCCATTTTTGATATGGTTACTCCTTAATGATCAATTTTAATCATTGTCTTCACATTTATGGAATATACATGTTTGTCACTGGTTTTTATGTCAAAAAAATGTTTTCCATAAGAACTCTTATTTTTTGAACACGCCTTTTACTTCTCACTCAAAGTGGATAGTTCTTGTAACATGTATCTTATTCAATCATTCTCATGGGAACCCAATGTTTGTGAATGTTTTCTTCTGATATGAAACCCATTAAATTTCATGGGTTAGTTATTTACATTTTTTTATATTTGTTCTATGTGGAAAGCATGATAATGCTAATGTTATGATGTGACGGGTGCACCCAGAATTATATAGTGCAATATGAATGTTTCAATGAGACGGGTGCGCCTGAATTTATACAGTGCTCCAATGAATTTGGTAAAGTGATTAATCTCATGAGTAAAGGTGAAATGATGTGTGAAAATGATTCTATCTTGGTTCAGAAGTATGTGTGGTTTTTAACCACTAAGACATGATGTTTCATTTTTATGCATTGCCCCATTTCAAGTCAAATATTTATGCTTCCTCTCGTGGTCATGATATTTTATCCATGTTATGATTATGCTCAACCCATTCTATATCTTTCATACATATCCTCTTACTAGAATTTTAGCTCACCCCTTGTGATGTATATCCACAGGTGGCTACATCTACTAAAGAGAGGACAAGTGCCAATAAGAAGATAGAAGAACAGAATTAAATAAATTTTTATGTATGATGTTGTAATTGTTATGTATAGTCTCAATTTTCATAATAGACTAAACATTTGGATCCTATAGGTGTAATAATATTATGTTTTTTACATTTAAAATGGTGTAATATAAATGTAAGAAAAAGGAGAGTCACTATATTATATGTTATCTTGAATTTCATAGATAATCTAATGATAAGGTAACAATGTTGTTTGGGATCACTGCTTGGATCCATGACCACCCCGGGGGTGCGTTCCTCTATTTAGCCATTTTGTCGGGATACCCGAGGGTATTCCATGATCATATTGGGCATTGAATTTTCTTGAGTGAAAATTTGTATAATATTTCTTGTTATGTATTGGGCTCGGCCCGGTTACTTGCACCTGAGGGCAGTTTTGTACATTAGCCCGAGGGCATGGTTTTGATTAGCCTGAGAGCATGGTTCTGATTAGCCTAAGGACGTGGTTCTGATTAGCCTAAGGGCATGGTTCTGATTAGGCTGAGGGCGTGGTTCTAATTATCCTGAGGTTATGGTTATATTTATCCTTAGGGAATGGTTATATGCGACTAAGGGCAAGTGTTCGTTTGACTAGAGGGGAACATTATTATACGCCTGATGGCACAATTCATTATGCCTAAGGGAGATATTTTTATACGCTTAAGGTAATTATTCATTATTCCTGAGGGTAAATACTTGAGGGTATCATTTCTGTTCACCTGTGGGTAAGGATTCACTTGTATGAGAATAATGGTTACCTGTTTTTGGTTAACGTGTTCAGAGATATATTTCCGGCGTCATCTGAAGAAGGTATATGTCGATGGGATTATAGACCATGAGATCTACATATTTGATACACGACTTGAGTGGAACGATGTCCAACTCAATTCCCTTGAATAGGATGTATAGGATATTGGGCTTAAGGTCCTAAGGATCGAATACTGATGTTGTTCTTCTTATTTGAACCTCTTAATCATGAATATTCATATTTATGTATATGTGTATAGGTGTGGGACTATACATGAGTATGTATATAGATATGGACGTCCATGGTGGCACATGCCATGTTGACAAGGATTACATATCGTGAGTTCAACTATGGTTTCATGTTTGGTTTACTTCCTTTTGTAGTGTTCCAGCTAGACTGAGCAGACAGTTGTTGCATACACTTTTAGCAGCCCAGTTATAGGTTGCTTGTCGGGGTGCACTACTGAGATTATTTCTCACACCTACATGGGCACCTCAGTGTACATGTAGAACTTATGTCTACTTTTTAGGTTGACCATGATTTGTATGGTGGATAGGGCTGAGTCCCAGGGTTGCATGATCGAGCGGAGCAGCTCGAGTGGTTCTACTGATCGGGTTGTAGTAGTTCGATAGTGTATGGAGAATAGTTACATGGATTTAATAAGAGTTTGTAGCAGAGCCTTGTACTTTACATTCATTTTTGGTACTTGTATCTGTATTATCAGAAAAGTGGGTCATAGGTGTTGTATTGTATTGCATAGTTGTTCAGGCTTTTACAACATTTTACTATTACAACTTGTTCTATTTATTTTGTTTATTTCTTCTACACTCTATTTACATTCCACTGTGTATGATACATATTTATTTATGTTGTTTTCTTACTCAGATATGAGGGAATAGTCTCTCCTCTATCACACCCTTGGACTTCACTACTAGTATGCAGCCTCTGGTGTACGGGGAGGAGCTCTTGAGGCCTTGTGGCGAACCGTCTCGGAGCACCAGTTTAGTGGCTTCTGGGTCGGGACGATACAACGTGGTATTAGAGGAGTATCTTTTCCTGGTCTTTACTATTTGGTATATGATAGATAGAATTAGTAGGAATGTGTCGGAACATGTGATGGATATCAGGCTGGTGCATCTAGAACACTTGTTCTGGTATGAAGTCCACGTTACCAGGGTTTGGGATTTCTATTTTGATTTTGGGATGTAATAGTTGTATTTGATTTTTTCCACGAGCGATGCACATGTTTTTTGGTGTTTTGATAAACTATGAATCTCTGGCTCTTAGCCATTGGTAAGATGTCAAGGTTGGATTTTGACTCTTGGTCGACAAAGACAAGAGGCGTCTCATGCATCATACTAGGCATGTAGGATTCACAACATATAGGCTTTCTAGTGTGTGTTTTTATTGATGAGTGAGACCTTTGGTCTACTGACACATACTTTTTACTCTAGTGGCAGGTTACGTAGATTTATGTTGAGGTGTTTTTGTTGGGGCGGATGACTCAGTCTTTGTGCATAGGTGGTGCAGTGACCCCAGTTGGTCTATATGGAACATGATGCCTTTATATTCAACCCTTATTGGGTGTTGTTTTCAGGTTTGTGGTTATCTAGTCAGATACTTGAGAAAAATTTCAATAGATACCATGTATTTTCATGTGAACTAGTCCTCCTTGGGGTATTCCAATATACGGATACCCGATGGGTGTCAGTTCAATTTCTCTTCTGCTTGAGTTGTGAACTCTAGGGATTCGTTCCTTATGACGATGCTCGAGGAGGATCAGGGACCTTTTAGGCTATGTTAAGGTTTGGAATTTTGTTGGACATTGTGATTTTTACCTTCTTTTGAGAGGTTTTGGATCTGTTGGGATAGGATTCCAAACCTTGGGATCCAGTTGTGAGGCTTTTTCTGTAGGGACAGGTGGATGACCTAAAGACCCTTGGTTTAGACTCGAACCCTTATAGCTTGAGGTCTGTTCTGATATCTGGAACCCTATGTGTGAAAGGTTGGCCAGCGTTTTCAAATGCCTTTATGGCGTTGTTTGTTTTTCATGACTGGTTTTGACGAGAAGGCATGTTCGGGTGCCTGTCCTGGTTGACCATTGTTTCTGATGTTGTTGTTGTGGTGGTGACTTTGTGAAATTTCCGGTTACCGTGGAATGGTTGACCCATTCTTGAATCCTGGTCAGGTTTTGACAGGATGTTAGTGTGGCTCGGAGGGAGCTGGACAGAACTTCGGTGAAATCAATGTGTACTCTTGTTAGAGACGATCATGCACTATCTTGATTCATCTTGAGTATGCTGAGAGAGTTTCGGCCCTACCCTGAGATCCTTTTTCTTTATTAATGTTCTCCCTTTTTGGGGATGGAACCTTTTATATTTGTGCCCTCGGAGCAGTGTTATGAAATCCATATGGTGGGGAGGGTACCATTCTCTCTTTGAGAGTGGATTTCCTTTTTTTAGGTTAAAATGTGGGGTTTTCTAGGAGATTTTGAGCTCAGAGTTTTCTTTTAAAATGACGACAAGTAGTTGGTTGTCATGTGGATGGTCGTGTGAATCAGAACATGGAATAGTGGGTTTTTAGGAGAGGATGACGTGTAATTTGAGTACAGGCTGTGTAGTGGTACCTGGGCATGTGATTTACTGAAATCACAAAAGGGGTGAATTTTTTTTAATAGTACACACCGGGTACAGTATGGTACATTCTGTGTACTATTACACATGTAGGCCCAATGGGTTCTGCCAATGTTCTTTGGCCATGTACTACTTCAAATTAGTAATTTTGGGATATCTTGGGCTCTAGAAGTCATATTTTGGCGTGTGAGTAGTCAATTCGGAGAGTTTTTCCACGTATATCGCAATGTTAGAATCCTTATTACATTTAGAGGTCATCTAAAGGGGTTTTGTTGGGGTTTTTATCTAAATGGAGGGGTTATTCCTCGAGTTATTGACTTCAGTCATTACCTGAGAGTGAGAATTGGTGTAGATGATATGTTGGGTGTTCGAACCAACATAGTTGAGACCATTAATAAGAGATGAGATATGAGATATCTCTCATAACTTATGCTTTAGTGGATGTTTCCCTTGTGATACGTTCCCTTCTGGCCTGTGAGGCTTTGAGACCGGGTAAATCTAAGGATCCCCAAAGGGATGCCTTTACTTGTGTACTGACCTTGGGAGTACCTTGTAGGATATCTATATTGTTCTTCCATTGATATTAACCATGTAATGGAATGACTATGTTGTCCTTCCTTTGTGTATACCATGTAAAATTCTTCCCTTGCTCTTTGCTAAGGATCCGATGTAGGATGGCTTTGCTCGTGTTACCTGGTGACCCCCGAGTATATTGCTTCCTCAATGTTTGACTTGAGGGACATAGTGGGTTAAAATTATTTGACCAACCCTAAGTGGTTATGTTGGGTTTGGGTAGAGATGGTGATCGTGTTTCACCTAGAACCTGTTCCATACTAGTGATCCCATTGGGATTTGGATGTATTTTTGGTTTGGGCATTCGGGCCACCCGCACTCATTTGTTTATATCTGACATGGTTTTCTGATATTGTTGTGGTTACGAGAGGAACATCCTAATTGGTGGCTATTATGCCAGACATGAGGCATCTTCGTGTTTGTTGGGATGCCTACATTGCCATGTGTTCCTGAGTAGTTGGTGGTCTGATGTTTTTTTCAGCTGTTGTGTTGAAATTTTGTACCGTTGTGCTACAAGATCATTGATGGGGTGTCGTATAGATGAGGGATT
This sequence comes from Viscum album, assembly GCA_963277665.1. Classification (NCBI taxonomy): domain Eukaryota; kingdom Viridiplantae; phylum Streptophyta; class Magnoliopsida; order Santalales; family Viscaceae; genus Viscum; species Viscum album. The sequence goes on along the minus strand of OY728126.1, from coordinate 647,761,477 downwards.
TTCTGAATTATATATTGAATTGCACAGATAATCTAATGATAAGATAAAAATTCTATTTGGGATCACTGCTTCGATCTCGGACCACCCCGGGGGTGCATTCCTTTGTTTATCCGTTTGGCGGGGATACCTGATGGTATCCCATTATTATATTGTGTATTTCATTTTCTTGAGAGAAAATTTGTAAAATATTTATTATTATGCATTAGGCTCAGCCTGATTACTTGCACCTGAGGGCAGTGTTTTACTTTAGCCTGAGGGCATGGTTTTGATTAGCCTGAGGGCATAGTTCTGATTAGCCTGAGGGCGTGGTTCTGATTAGCACGAGGGCGCAGTTTTGATTAGACTAAGGTATTGGTTTTGATTATCCTGAGGTCATGGTTTTGATTAGCCTGAGGTCTTGGTTATATTTAGCCTGAGGGGGTTGTTATATGTGGCTGAGGGAAAGTGTTCGTTTATCCTGCGGGCAAGATTCTTATACCCCTATGGGCACTATTATTTATGCTCAAGATTGAGATTTTTATATGCCTGAGGGAACTATTTGTTATTCCTGAGGGTTACTACCTAAGGGAATGATTTCTGTTTTCCTGAGGGTAATGATTCACATGACTATGAACAATTGTTACTTGTTTTGGGTTAACATGTCCAGAGATATTTTTCTGGCGTTGGCTGAAGAAGGCACATGTCGATGGGATTACAGACCTAGATATCGACTTATATGATACATGACGTGAGTGGAACGACATCAAACTCAATTCCCTTGAATAGGTTATCCGGTAGATCGGGCTTAAGGTTCCAAGGATTGACTGCTGATGTTGTTCTTGTTATTTAAATCACATAATAATGAATATTCATATTTATGTAGATGTGTATAGTTATGAAACTATACATGTGTACATATATAGATATGGACATCCATGGTGGCACATTCCCAGTTTATAGGGATTACATACACTAATTTCAACTATGGTTGCACGTTTGGTTTACCTCCATTTGTTGTGTTCTAGATAGGATGAGCACATTGTTGTTACATACACATTTAGAAGTACAATTTTAGGTTTCTTGTCATGGTTCCCCAATGAGATTATTTCTCACCCCTACATGTGCAGCTCAGTGTACGTGTAGACCATATGTATTATTTTCAGGTTGAGCATGAGTTTCATGGTGGATAGGGCTGAGGCCTAGTGTTGCTTGATCGAGCGGAGCTACTCGATTGGTTCTACTGATTGGGATACAGTAGATCGACATTGCCTCGAGATCATGTACGTGGATTGGATTGAAGATAGTAGCAGAGGCCTATACTTTACGTTCAGTTTCATTTGTACTTGTATCAGTATGGTCGGCACGGTGGGGGAACGGTGTTTTATAGTATTGCATAACTGTTTGGGATTTTATAGAATTTTATTATGACATCTTGTTCTATTTCAATTTTTTATTACTTCTACACTCTGTTTACTTTCTGTTGTGTATCATTATTAGTTATTTACTATAATTTCATACTCTGGTATGAGGGAATAGTCTGCCAACTATCACACCATTGGCCCTCGCTGCTAGTTGGTAGCCTCTGGAATACCGGGAGGCGCACTTGAGGCCTTGTGGCGAACCGGCTCAAAGCACCAGTTTTGTGGCTTCCAGTTCGGGATGTTACAAAGTGGTATCATAGGGGTATATTTTCCCAGTCTTTACTATTTTGGATACTGTATATAGGAGTATTAGGAATGTGTCGGAACCTATGATGGATATCAGGTTGGTGTGTCGAGAACATTTGTTCCGATAAGAAGTCCTGGTTACCAGGATTTTGTATTACTATTCAGATTTTGCGATGTTATAGTTGTATATGATTTTCACCTTGAGCGACGCACATGTTATGTGGTGTTTTTATTTACTATGGATCTCTTTCTCTTGTCCATTGGTAAGATTTCAATGTTGGATTTTGACTATTGGTCGGCAAAGGCAAGAGGCCTCTCATGCATCACACTAGGAACATATGACTCACAACATATATTCCTGCCAGTGTGTGTTTTTACTGATGACTGAGACCTTTTGGTCTACATACACAAACTTTTTACTCTGGTGGTAGGTTACGTGGATCAACATTGAGACATTTTTATTGAGGCTGATGATTCAGTAATTGTGCACACATGGTGGAGTGACCCCAGTTGGTCTATGTGGCACGTGATGCCTTTCTGTTCATCCCTTATTGGGTGTTGTTTTTCAGATTTGTGGTTATCTATTCGGACCGTTGAGAGTGATGTCGATAGATACCAAGGCTTTTCATGTGATCTATACCTTCTTGGGGTATTCTCATATACGTTTTCTTGAGGGTGTCAGTTCAATCTCTCTTCTTCTTGGGTTGTGAAATCCAGGGTGTAGTTCCTTATGAGGATGCTCCAAGTGGATCCGGGCCCTTGTAAGCTGTTTTTCGGTTATGAATTTAGTTGGTCATTGTGATTTATACCTTCTTCAAATAGGTTTTGGATCTGTTGGGCTAGGTTTTTAGTCCTTGTGACCCAGTTGTGAGGCTTTTTCTATAGGGAGAGGTGGATGTCCTAGAGACCCCTGGTTTATACTCAAACCCATGTTGGTTGATGTCTATTTTGTTCTAGGGAACCCTATGTGTGAATTGTTGGCTAGCGTTTTACAATTATTTTTTGTGGTGTTTTTTTTTCAGGATTGCTTTTAATGAGCAGGTTTGTTTGGGTGCCCGTCATGGTCGGCCAGTGTTTCAGATGTTTCTGTTGTAGTGGTGACAGTGTAAAATTTCAGGTTACCATGGAATGGTTGACCCATGCTTGAATCCTAGTCAGGTTTGGACAGGATGTTAGTCTTACTCGTTGGGAGATAGACACACCTTCTATGAAATCCATGTGTACTCCTGTTAGAGATGATCATGTACTATCTTGATTCATCTTGAGTATGCTGAGAGAGCTTAGACCATACCCGAAGCTCATTTTTCTTTCTCAATGATCACCCCTGTTAAGGATGGAACATGTTATATTTGTGCACTAGGAGCAGTGTAAGGAAATCCATATGGTGGTGAGTTTACTATTGGACCTTTGGGAGTGGATTTCCTTATTCGGGTTTAACTTCGGTGTTTTCTAGGAGCTTTTGAGCTCAAATGTTTCTTTTAAAATGATGACAAGGGTATTCTTACGGTGGGGAGTACTAGTTGGGTCGTAGTTGAATATATTCTATGTAAAAGGTTGTTGATAATGCTCTAAGGCTGGTCATTGGGAAGTCCAGGTATCTTGGTTGTGTAGATGCTCGGGTTGGGAGCATGGATGGTTGTCCTTTCACTGGGATTCTCGGGGATGAGAAGGTTTGTGGTGGGGAGTTTCTAAGAACCCGTGTTTTTTCGGACTGCATTTGTGAGAAGAAATTTAAATTTTTTGATGTTGGATGCTCATGAAGGGTAAAATTGTCATTTTACCCTACCAGCTGATATTAGATAATTTGTTTTGACAATTTTTTTGGTCCTGAAAGAGGGTGTTTACCCTAGGATTGGGAGTTTGGTGGAAATTTGAGTTGTTTGAATTTTAGCAGAATATTTAATATTTAATATTATTAAATAAAATATTAAATTATTTGCAAAGGTTCGTTTGAAAATAACTTTTAAATGGAGTGTCTGATTGATATTTCTTCTACACCGTTGAGTCTAGAATAGAGAGTTTAGCCTAGGGAAGGCATAATCTTATGTTGGTCGTCAGGGCCTGCCTGGGCACCATTTTTATTCTTTTCCATTTCTCTTCCTTTCTTTATTTTCTCTCACTACCTCTCCTTGCGCATGTCTCCTACGCCTCCTCCGTGGGTTTTTTTGGGAGGATTTGGGTATTTAGAAATAGGGAGAGTTGGGAGGCAAGAGGGTTACCGATTCGAAGCTCTCGACGCGCTGAGTCGGCGTGCAGCAACCATGAGCCATGAAATCAACCGAAGCTTCGGCGATTTCTGTCCAAAGGTAGGGCCATTTATGTTTTCACCATGGATTCCCTTAAAACATGTTGGTTAATGTTTTTAAAGACTTATATTACTTGCTTTCATTCCCATGGGTCTCGATCTGATGTTTCTGGGGCGAAAACAGGCGAATCAGGCATTTTTAGGGATTTCCCATCGGAAAACCTAGTATACATGGCATGTGTGCAAGGGGAACACACTATGTGTTCTTCCTATTTGGGGAATATGATGTTTTTTAAGTACACGCCATGTAGTTGGTGGCCGTGTGGCTGTTCGTGTGATTTAGAACATGGAATAGTGGTTTTTAAGGAGTACACGTCGTGTACTTTGAGTACATGCCGTGTAGTGGTACATGGGCAAGTGTTTTAGTGAAATCACATATAGGGTGACTTTTTTGAATAGTACACTCCATGTACAGTATGTTACACCTCTGTGTACTATTACACAGGTTGGAAAAATATGTTCTGCCCATGTGCTCTGGCCATGTACAACTTCAAATTAGAATTTTTTGGATTTCATGGGCTCTGGAAGTCAGATTCGGGAGTGTTAGTAGTCAGTTCTAAGTGTTTTTCCACATAGATATCAATGGTTGAACCCTTTTTTATTTTATATATCATCTAAAGTGGGGTTTTTCGGAGAATCTATCTAAATTGAGTGGTTCTTCCTCCAGTTATCGAGTTCAGTCATCAACTAACAGTGATACATGGAGTGGATGATACATTGGGTGTTCGTACTAACATTTTTGATACCTTTAATAGGATATGTGCTATTTGATTTCTGTCATAACCTATTCATTAGAGGACGTTCCCCTGTGAGATGTTACCTTCTGGCCTATGATGCTTTGATACCGGGTACTTCTAAGGATCCCTTAAGGGATTCCATTGCTAGTGTACTGACATTGGGAGTTTCTTATAGGATCTCTCTCTTATTCATCCTTTGATAGGAACCATGTTATGGAATACTTTTGTTGTCCTTACATTTAGGATCCCATGTAGGATTCTTCCCTTACTCTTTGCAAAGGATCCTGTGTAGGATGGCTTCGCTCATGTTACCTGGAGAATCTCGAGTATGTTTCTTCCTTAGTGTTTGAAATGAGGGACCTAGTGGGTGCTCGTTATTTTACTAACCAAGTGTTGTTACGTCGGGTTTGGGTAGAGATGGTTATTGAGTGTCACCTAGAACTCGTGCCAAACTGGTGATCCCTTCGGGCTTTGGATGTATTGTTCTGTTGGGAATTCAGGCCACCCTTACTCGTTTGTTTATATCTGACTTGGTTTGCTGATGTTGTAGTTGTTACCCGAGGCACATCGTGGTTGGTTCTATTGATCCTGATGTGATGCGTCTTCTTGTTTGTTGGGTTGCCTACATTGCCTTGTCTACCAGAGTGGTAGGTGGTCTGATGTTTCATTCAACTGTTGTTCTGAAATTGTGTATTGTTGTTCTATGTGCCCATGGTTGGGGTGTCAAATGGATGAGGCCTTTGATGAAATATATCTATAATTGCATATATAATCTAATGATAAGTTAATAATTTTGTTTGGGATCACTGCTTGGATCCAGGACCACCCCGGGTGTGCGATCCTATGTTTAGTCGTTTGGCCGGGATACCCGAGGGTATGAACTGTTTATATTTTGTATGGGATTTTCTAGAGATAAAATTTGTATAAGATTTCGTATCATGCATTGGGCTCAGCCCGATTACTTGCGCCTAATGGCAATGTTTTACTTTAGCCTAAGGGCATGGTTCAGATTATCATGAGGGCGTGGTTCTGATTAGCCTAAGGGCGTGGTTCTTATTATCCTGAGGGTGTGGTTCTGATTAGACTGAGGGTATTGTTTTGATTAGCCTGAGGGTGTGGTTCTGATTATCCTAAGGTCCTGGTTATATTTATCCTAAGGTAATGGTTATATACACCTGATGGAAAGAGTTCGTTTAGCCTGAGGGAAAGAATAGTAATCTCTTGAGGGAACTATTCATTATGCATGAGGGAAAGATTTTTATACATGTGAGGGATCTATTCATTATGCCTGCGGATAAATACCTGAGGGCATCATTTCTGTTCACCAGAGGGTAAGGATTCACATGTCTGAGAACAATGGTTACTTGTTTTGGTTAACTTGTTCAGAGATATATTTCTCTCTTTGGTCGAAGTAGGTACATGTGCATGAGATTACAGACCCATAGATCGATTTATTTGATACACAGCATGAGTGGCATGACATACAACTAAATTCCCTTGAATAGGACGTCCAAGAGATCAGGATTAAGGTCCCAAGGATCGATTGTTGATATAATTCTTGTTATTTGAATCACATAATCATGAATATTCATATTTATTTAAATGTGTATATGTATGGGACTATTAATGTGTTCGTATATAGATTTATAAATCCATGGAGGTACTTTCCTAGTATAAAGGGATTACCTAACTTGAGTTCAACTGTGGTTGCATGTTTGGTTTACTTCTTTTTGTTGCGTTCCAGTTTGTCTGAGCACATTGTTGTTGCATACACTTTTAGCAACACAGTTATAGGTTTCTTGTTGGGGTTCCCTATTGAGATTATTTCTCACCCCTTCACATGCACCTCAGTGTACGTGTAATCCTTATGTCTACTTTTGAGGTTGATCATTAGTTGCATGGAAGATTAGGGCTGAGGCATATTGTTGGTTGATCGAGTGGTGTTGCTCGAGTTGTTCTACTAATCGGGCTACAACAGTTCGACAGTATTTGGAGATTAGGAATGTGGATTGGATCAGAGTTAGTAGCAGAGACCTATACATTACATTCGGTTTCTTTTGTACATGTATCTGTATGGTCGTCCCGGTGGGTGACCGGTGTTGTATTGTATTTCATAGTTGTTTGGGCTTTTACATCATTTTACTATTACCACTTATTTAATTTAAGTTGTTTTGTTGCTTCCACAACCTATTTACTTTCCGATTTGTATGATACATAGTTATTTCCGCTATTTTCTTACTCTAGTAAGTGGGCATAGTCTCCCCACTATCACACCCTTGTAACTCAATGCTAGTCAGCAGCCACTGGCATATAGGGTGGCGCACATGAGGCCTTGTAGCGAACCGGCTCGGAGGACTAGTTTAGTGGCTTTCGGGTCAGAACGTTACAATAACGGTATATCATACTGTTATTTTCATTAGGGGGTTCACAAAATTAAATTGAATTTATAATTTAAATGACATTACATGCAGGGGATTTGGTCGGGGATGATGTTAATAGTGTGACATGGACATAATTTGTGTGTTTGGATACATTTTAGGTGTGGCAAGAATGTTCAGTATGATTTGGAATTTTTTTCAATGAATAATCAAATTATTTATTTATATTGAACACATTATTTTCAATTAATGTATCAAAAAATAAAATTATTATTTTAATCAGATTTAAAATTTTAGAAGTTGTTTTCATATTTAAATAAATTTAATTTTGTTTTCAAAAATGATTTTTATAATTTAATTTTGTATAAAAACGTTTTATACATCAAAAGTATTTTTTTCATTCATAACTATTTTTCATTATGTTTTATAAATTTAATTATAAATTATATTCATACATATTAGTGTTTATGAATTTTAAAAAGTATTCCATATTTTGAATCATTCGGTCCATATTTTGAATATATATCCCTTTTATTTTTTGATAATAGAAATATAATAAATTGAAAATAAATTCCCTGGTAAAGGGTCACTCATGTAATTAATATTGGTAATAAAATAATGATGACTCAAAAATTACCCAAATACATTCCTTATTTTTATTTTATGATCCAGTTTCATCCATTATGATCTAATAATCAGTTATAGAAACTATTTCATTTATATGGGATTATGACATTTACATTACATTTGGAAAATAAAAGTCAAAAATTTCACACTCTCTTTGAGTGACAATAATAATTTAAACATGGTGATATAAAGAATTTATGTTTTTTTCTAAATATTTGTTTTTGAATCTATAATATTTAACATTATTATTATAATTAATTTTTAATTTTTACTAAATAAATAATTTTCTTAAATACATACACAATGTTTGAATGATAATTATTCAATTAATAAAAAAACCAATAAATATTATATAAAGTATTATATGTAATGAATTTTGAGATAATTAATGAGATCCACAAATTTAATTGCTTATATAATATTGTAGAGATATACCAAAATATTTTGTTCAATTTTTATTTCTTGTATTGATGTTATTAAAGTCAATATAACATATAGTTCTAAAAATTAATAATGATAATATTTAATAAAAAATAATATATTATCAAATTATATAAAATATCTAAAAAAATAATGTTCATCCAACTAGTTATTATATTTATTATAATGATTAAAATAATATTTTTTGTAATATTTTTTCAACTTATACTAACTATCATTACCCGCAATGAGTAAATAACATTGATCTCATGATAAGTTTAAATAGGGTTAAGGATGGATTAAAAAATTATATGGGTCAAAACAAATATAAAACATGCTCAATTATTTATATATTATATTATCACAACACATATGAATAATAAATTTTGATTAAAAAAATTGATCCATTTATAATTGATATATAATTTATTTATAAATATATTTTGGGAAAAATTTCAAACATTCTCTTGTAGAATATGATATGTTGTTCGCTTTTATTGATAATAAAAAAATATTTTCCAGACAATAAAAACCCAAATACCATATAAATATTCATCTACATGTTCAATATAACATTATTATATAATAATACTAACCTTAGTGATCTTAAGGTGTTATGAAATAAAGGTTTTCCCATGAACATGTATCTTTCTTAACCGACTTATTCATCTTGATTCATCTTCATCCACCATTTAATATTGTCTAACCATTATAATATAATGAAATAATTATTTTAAATATAATAATTGGGGATTAGTTTTTTTCATAATCAATATATTTCTCCAACCTCTATCAAATGGGAATGGAATCTATCTATCATTTCTGTAGGGTGCTACCGACTCGTCTACCAATATAATTCATTTTTATCAACACAAATTGCATATGGTAATAATGATGGAATAAAATTTTATGTATGATAATTTTGATATATATATACTTATTAATATATTATTTATAATTTAATTTTTTACCCTTCAATTTATTTAAAAATTATAATGGCATTCATGTGTACATGAGGACTATAACCTTCATAAAATTATGTGATTTGTATTTCACCACCACATCACATTGATAAGATATATAAATTTTTTAGGATAAATAATTTGAATATTTTAACAAAATTTTAATTTATGAAATATATAATAATACATAACCACTTTCCCTAATGATCAATGAAAAATGGAAATGTTACTCATTTGTGCGTATGTACGACCTACCCTCCCTGTGATTAATAGGTTGTTTATTTTTCATAATCGTAATTAATGATTAATTGGAAAAAATACATTTTGTTTAAAAAAATAACTATTTTAGTAATATTATTCTGGTGATGGTTGAATAATGTCCCTTTAACCACACATAACACATCAAATTTGTTTTGAAATTACAGACAAATGTACTAAAAATACCGCAGATGGAGTCATCTAACTATGAATCAAAATATATAATTAAAATAAATAAAATATATGATTTATCTATAATTTATGAATACATAAAATATTTATAAATAAATAAAAAAATTCTCAATATGTTATATATTGTTTTTGTAATTTGAATATTTAAAAATTCATGACTCATGGTAAGGGAATTCGTCTATATTTTCCTTCATTGTGCCATATTTTTTTTTAACAAATAGAGCCATGAATTGGTCACCCAATTCATGCCCCAAAAAAAATTCTTAAACAAATCTATGTTACGATACATGTTAAAGGTGTAATGTGTTTACAAAAAAACAAAATTAGAGAAATACCTGAGGATATAACAATTAGCCTCAAACAACAACCCACAACGAAACGATAAAACAAAAACCACATGCCATGAGATAAGAAATCACCTCATTCCAAAGTTCAGAAACTCCGAGAAATATCCAAGGCCTCAAGGTGAAGTCATGGTGCACCATCAAATTCCACTGGTAGGGTTCTTCGGATGTGACCTCATGGACAACAACCTCATCCACCCATAAGTGACTGAACTAATGGTATTCCATGTTTCAAATATAATTATTTCAACAAAGGGGTATTGACATTAATGTTACCATGTGGTATGGGGTTTCTAAAATCAATATCCATTTCTTAGTTTATAAATAATATGAATTAATTTTTTATGCTATTATTACGTGAGAATAGATGTATATGTTTTTTTATTTTGTAGTTTAATTATTTTTTTCTATGAATTGTTTTGAAATAAAATCTTAACAAGTTAATATTAAATACAATTTCAGGAAATATGTATGTGTTATTCATCTAAAATTCCACTCCCTTATCTGATATTTTTATGATATGGGAATAAATACTCTTAGGTAGTTTATATAACACCCTATTGACATGTTATGTGATGAATCACCTTTTTAATGATATTTAATGTTTTATTTGATATCATACATTCACAATTATTTTTATTTAATAGTTACTAAAGTGAAACGAATTTATATTAAAATTTCATTTATTTTCACGATTTTTTCATGTTCATGTGTCCTTTGGAATAAATCATATGCTTTAATTTTCATGATAATGTATCTCTTATTATATTATTTTTAATTAAATTTTCATTTTTAAATTTCATATCATGTTTTATTTGTTGAATAATAATCATGATTTTCTTTGTATGTGATAATGTTCTTGTGGATTCAATTATATGGGGAATCTTTATATCCCATCTTTATGTTTTATTAAATGAATTTAGACATGTTATTTGAATAAAAAATCATCAATACTATTTTAAATAATATTATTACTTATTATAAATGTCTTTGAAAGGTAAGACATTAACATTTCCTGAATGGTTCTCTTATGACTCCATTTACCTAATATTGGAATGGAATATTTTTTTTAAAATTTTACATCCTGAATGGCTTTTTATCCAATCTGAAAAATAGTTTATATGGATATTCCATTATATGATTCTTTGCATATTTTCATAAAAATGGCTTGTGAAAATATTTTATGATTTTTATGTTTTAAAATGTTATTTTAAAATTAGAGATGATATTTTCTTCAATAATATATTACATGATCCTTTAATTCTATTTCCATTAAATAACACTAAAAACATGAGTTGTTACTTATGATCAAGTGGGGATACGTTTTTTTATTATAAAATCCTCATTCATTATCGGATGGATTATTAGTGTTTAAAATAGTTTATCACAAATCACTTTTCTTTTCCTTGGTATAATATATTTATGAAATGAATGCCCTATTTTAATATATTAAAAATCAAATAATTTTTCCATCATCATAAAAAATATTTTATGTTTATATTACCATTTGTCTTTTCATGGTATTTTAATAAAAAATTTCCATCCCTTGTTTTGAGAGATTATGAGTTGATAATGTGTTTTTGACAAAAATAATGATATTTTGATTTCCATAAATTCTTTCTTATAGATAAATAGATTATTTTGGAAACATTAATATTTATTTATAATGTTATGGTTGATGGGAAATTTTATAATGATGATTAATCTGTTATAATCCATGTATTGGTATACCAAATATTTCTCTCTAATTAATTGGGTATGGGGATAGTGATAACTCAATAGGAATATCTAAATATATTATGGTAATATACTATGATGTTCCGTCACATTTTCATAGAGTTGTTTATTTTATGTAGATCTATGGTGGTTTTTAAAATATTCACAATGATGGTAATCTCATTTTTAACGGGGATATAAAAATTTTTCCTAAAAATGTGATATTGTTTATTTAATATTCTTATAGTTTTTATAGAAATATTAGTATTTCAAATTGTAAGATAATGATTTTATATATAATGAAAATTATCTACAACATTATATGAGTGAAATGTTATTGGGTTTTAAGGATTCCATATATCAAAATTGTTATCACATGGATAATGATTATTGATTCCAATGATTATTTCCATTAATAAATCATTTTTCCACGTTTCATGATTTATGAACGTGGAATTTCATGGTATGAATTACCTTATACTGTTCATATATACAATTGTTATATTATCATATCTTTATCCTCATCATACTCTTATAGATGAAATTTATATTTTAAATCATATGTTTACACTTACTTAGCATTTGATATCAACCATCATATGTTTCATTTTCCCCCGCTTATAAGGATGGATGAAAAATAATTTTTTTCTATAAACTATTTATATGTTTATAATTTTGTGGGATATACTGATAACATAATATGGAATATTAAATTATTTGTATAGTGATAGATGATGCTCATATTCATGAACTGACACTTGAGAACCAAAGTTGTATCATTTTTATCCTTATTTTATAAAAGCCTAAACCTAAATGGAACATGGTAATGTTAGTGATTCAATATTACCATTTCATTTTTTAAATTGTGAATGGAAAAAATTTGAATGTCATTTATCAATATCATAAATAAAAATCTAATGTTTATTTTCATAACACCAGATCCAGGAGTGACGATTCATGGCTATTACACAATTACATTGATTTCTGAATCAGTATATTTACTCTTGGTAGTCATTATTTCACCCTTGGTAATGTTAATTATTTTGTTATAAATGAACATATTATCATTATATTAGTTATTTAGAAAAAAATCATACTTCTAATTCGCATGAGAAAAACACCTGATATAATATTATAGTGTTAAAAAACAAAATATATTTTTTATACTAAGGAAATAAAAAAACCATCATCTTTACATATTGTAAAGGTATTTTTTAATCAAACCCATTATAAATTCATGGAAAAATAATGTTTTGTATCAATAAAAACCGATATGATGATACAATTACCAAAAAACATTATTATCAATTAATTTTTAAATTAATGTTGTTTAACAATGAAAATTCAGTCATAGAAAACAAATAAATAAAACATATGAAAATGTAGGATCATTAAAATATTTGGAATTTCAATAATAATAAAATAAAATATATAAAAGAGAATTTTATAGATGAGGTCTTGTACAAATCTTTAATGATGTTTCCTTAATTTTCCAAAAGTATGAGCATGTGTTGTCAATACAACATTCCATCCAAAATTCAATAGATTCAAGTTGGTAGTTTATATTATTTCTGGTTAATGAGATGGTCATTATTGTAATTAATGAAAAATTTTAATGGAATATAAAACAATATTTTCGATATATTTTGAGTGTTTTAATATTATCTATGGTGTTTGAGAAGATCCCAAAATGGGATAATGAAATATTAGTACACGATGTTTGCTTTTTGGGAATTCATAAATAAATATAAAAAAGTGTATAGTTAAAATAAATTATAGAAAATAACATTTTAATTAATTAAAGACATTTTAACATCCTTTATATTATTCCACCCATGCAGTTTGTTAAATATTTTGGGAATGGAAATCATCAAATGCATAAGGCATTGGTCATCCGAAAAATAATTTTTATACATAGTTGATATTATATTCAGAATAGTTTTTTAGAATGATATAAATTGAAAATTAAATTATTATATTTGAATATAATTTAATAATTTTTAGGATAATATTTCCATGAAATCCCCCTATATGTTTTTCTTAAGTTTATATGACATTTCCATATGCATAGATGAGAATTTATTTGATAGTAATACATTAGGAAGCAATTGAGATATATCATATTCACATGTTATTTCATCCATGTTAAAGAAGAGTTCTTTTATTATAAATTTGGTAGTGAGAATATAAATCAATATAAGGGCTATACATTGTCTGATATTTATTTTGTAGTGTTATATATCATTTATTCCGTATGAAACTTTTATTGGTTGTATGACCTGTTTAAATCATTTAACTGGTTTTAATGGCCATATATGATATTTTAGAAGATAAAAGGATATATATTACACTAATCTTATATTTAATCCCATTAATTCAATGTCAGGTCCTAGTAAGATATTTTATATTATTGTAATCTGTGTTTTCCAAGATTAGAGATATTTGAAAGGGATAATTAAATAAAATGATGTAATTTTATATTTTGAGGATATAAAATATCATCATCACTTTTGGCCACCATTCTTTCGAAGATGAACGGAATAATCATTAATGATTCATTTATTACACGAGTCTCTACTATAGAAGTCATATACTACATCATGAAAATTTTGCACAATAAACACCTTAAAAAATTTTATTAATGAAATTATTAGATCTTAAATTTATGAATTTTAACATTACAAAAAAAATTATTTTTTTATTTATAATATTAAATTTATCATGTTATGAATTTTGACTATTTTCTAAAATTATTATTTTGTGACAATATGGTTTCTACGAAGATTATGATTTCTTGGATTTTAATATTATGTAAGAAAGTCCAATAGGGATTAAAATCCATTGTATGTAAAAACATATTATTTATGGAATAAAATTAATATTTATTATTTGAAATTTGAAATTTCGAATCCTCTATCTGATATTTTTTGAACTAAATAAAAATGTTACATTAATACACATACTCTTTTCATTACATTATTTTTATTAAGAATTTATTATAGAGAAATTCACTTTTGAAATGTTTTGAATACTGCTTTATATTAATTTACTATATAGTAAATAGATATTGGGAATGTAAATATATTACATTGATAATTTTACTTAATATATAATTTTTAAACATAAAAACAAATATACTCAAAAAAATGTGTTTTATATTATAATGAAAATTTATTTTATTAAATGAAATTTAAAAAATTATATGTATAATATGATTTAATAATTTTTAATTTTAAAATTTTAATTTTGAAATTATATAATGAGGAAAATATTTATTTTTTTCATTAAATTTATTTACTAATATTAAAAATTATTGACCCTAATAAAATATAAAAATTGTAAATATATATTTTACTAAATGAAAAAGTAGAAATATTTAAAAAAAACGTATTACCAAATGGATGTTTGTGGTGTGATTCAACCAAAAACCTCTACATTATAAATTTTATATTTTTTAATCCATTGAACCATTAATTGTGAAATAAATGTTTTGTAATTGAATGGGTACTTCCAAAACATCCTTTCTCTTTCCTTATAAAAATTTAAAATTTCCACCACATTAAGACTCACATTTACATCAATTTTATTATTTAACTTCAATAATATGTTTCCTTATATATTATAAACCTACATATGTTTGACTTTAGTCACTATTAAAAATTATTTTTCCTTTAATTATATGATGGATTCCTTGGGATATTTAATTCATTAACATGATTGTCCACTCCAATCATGTTTCCTTATTAATTTTTATTATGTCAAACGTGAATATGAATATTAATATAATTATAGTTTTGTCATAAATATATTCAAATAATGTTATATTAATTATATTGAAAATATTAATTCCATTTCTCACATTAGGGAAAACCACAAAAATATTCATAGGTATTTGTAGACAATCACACCAATGAGACATTGTATATTGTTTTTCATCACCAAATCTCTTCGATGGAAACATGAAGGAGTATTATGAATAATTATATTTTATTATATTTGTATAATATTTAATGGATAAGTTTTCATATACTATCTCTTCATCCAATCAATGGGAAATGTGATCGTTAGTCCTTAGTACATGTGGAATACCACATCTATGGGAAATGAAAAAAAAATTATCCTTACAACCCATCATGTATTATTAAAATATTTGATTTCATGGAGTTATATGATATTTATTTCATATTTATGATTATATAAAATTTTTATCATCATCAAATAAATACAATTCGATATATTAAATAATTCTATAATTCTACAGTCGGGATCATTTTTTCCACACACATGATTGATGTTATATTTTTTACATCATTAATGATGGTGGAAGTTTATATAATGGTCATATTATACAGGAAATATGCAACTGGGAATTATCAATGATTTTATATTCCTTATATTAATATTTGTAAAAATTCATAATGACATAACTTAATATTATTAAACATTATTAAACTAAGTAATAAAAATATTTATTTTTCAAGACCCATATTCATGTATTCCAACTATATAAAATAAAAATTATGATGTTATTGAAATTTAATTATAAATTAATTTATTTTTGGATTATGAAATTATAAGCCACTTACTGTGAATCAATTTCGTCACCATGAAGTTTTATATAAAAATGAATATTCTAGAACTTAATGTCATAAAATATAGAAAACAAATCAAATACATAAAAATAGTGACTATATATGAAGATTATAATTAAAAAAATTCTATGTATGGTCTTGAATTATGTTATAAATATATCAATATATTTTATAGATTAGTCTAATTAATGTTTGAGGATTTCAGGAAAATACCAATGTATTTTCCCTTACAAATTCATATCTTTGATAAATGTTTTTACACATCCAATTTACCTTATGTGGTGTATATACTACTTTTTTAATATTTTATTTCTATAAATTAATTAATTTATGGTGTATAAATATCAATTTTTTTCCCTATATCTCTTTTGGTTTTTATTTTATTTACACAAAATCCTTAAGTGGATTTTCTATCTCAAATTTCATTCTATGAAACTCATGTTATATCACAACATATTTAGTTTTTGTGTGGTTCTCGCAATATAAATAAGTACGTTTCTATATATTCCAAATGAAATTTTATTGATTTAATATCTTATTTTATTATCACTATCACATAATTATTTTATTTTTTTATTAAACTAACGCTTTTAATACTCAATATTCTTTTGGTGGAAAACCATACTACAATAAGGTAATGTAACTTTTTTTTTTCTAAAGAAAATGAATCCATATATGGATGTTGGCTGATGGATATAGCTGTAGAATATAATCTCATCATGGAAAAGAACTAAAATAAGTTGTTTCAGAATTAATTCAATCCACACCCTAGTAAATAATGTGTTGACCTCAGTATAAAATCAAGTGTAGAAAATTTTAGGGGATTTGATTTCAAATATTAATAAAATCTTTAGGAACCAAGATGAAGTATTTTTCATAACATTTCCCTAGTTTCCTCTTAATAAAAATTATTGGACCATGTAATAATCTTCTTTGGATAACCGAACACATTTAAGATACCCTTTCTAATCTATTTCATTTATAAGATTAGTTCCATTATCGTTGAGTCTACCCCATGAAATCAATATTGATTAAGAGATATCCTACAAGAAATACATATTATTTTATTACATGGGGATGTTTTCCCCTTTATTTATTATAAAATGTTTAGCCATTATTTTACATAATCATAGGTTCCTGAGATAATGGGGTTAAATTTATAGTCGAATCCTATAATAAATGCATTTGACATAATCATGTGGTAGAAGGATGCATAAATTATATATCCCTCTGAAGAACAAAAATGTAATATAGAAAAAATCGTTTGTTTTGCTGTATATATCTATTAATATCAGCAATGGTTCTGGTCATATGTCTTTAAAATGATATGTGAGATATATCATTTTTCATTCCATCATTATGTGATCAATGATTTTTATTGTCCCTGTTTTAATTTAAAATTATCGAAATATTATTCACTAAATTTTATCTAATTATAAATTAAAGTTGTTTATTTATTATTATCATATCATGGATGCTATGTTTCTATTATGGTATCATCAATTTTATTTTATTAATTAGTAATAATATGATCTCATAACCCCTATATATGTTTCATTCCATATCATTCATTGTGTAGAACTATGTGTTATTTTTAAGGGTGTGATATAAGAGATAACAATATTCAATGAATATGTTCTTGTTGTATCTTATGCTTTCAAATATAAGGTATATATTTTTATATTACTCCAATACTAAAACGTTGTTCAATTCTATAGGAACTCTTGTATTTTGTAACAAATTTGTATTATAAACATCAAAATCTGGCTTCTATTTTCATTGATTATACATTTTGTATTAGTGAAATTTTATTAAAACCCCATAGAGACAAAATTTAAAGGAACCTACAACGATATAAACATTATTGGGTAAACCCATCAATTTTTTTTAAAAACATAGAAATACAAATCCAAATTGAATTTCAAAATATAAAATCATGTTTTAAATAAAAAAAATTATGCTTTTCTGAGATAGATACTAGGGATGTAATATTATCATCTCCAAAAGAGATATAGAATCCCTTATTTTATAGTGAGAGACATCATCTCTGGAGTCTTTTGTAGATTCACCCACTATGTCACACCATAATGAAATTATTATATAATTGGGAGATAATGAATTATCAATTAATCTAAATTTCAACCTAATGATAGATTATATATCCTTAGAAATGTAATATTTATGTATTTTTAGGGGAATTTCTGTATCATTGTTCTAGGGCTGATGAAAAATTCTCTATTGAAATCATTCAAGATTTAAGATAATCATATAAAAACCCCATTAGTATTAAACCAATAATATAGGTTGGGTAGAATAAATTTATGTAGTTTTTTCGATAATTTGTTGACAACATTGTGATACACCATGGAGAGGAACTATTCTATTTGGGAAAAATAGTTGTCGGTCTCTTGGGCTATGATTCTATTATAGGGAGAAAAATTACATTATTTTAATGAATAATTAAACATTACCACACATAAATAATTTATTTGATTAAATTCTTGGATCCTAATACATTTCAAAGATTAATATTTCTTATATTAATGATTCGATAATGGGGAATAAGAATATATACAAAAGATGTAATTTCATATGTTGAATAGAAATTATGATATTATTAGAATGCCTTATGGAATGACTAACTCTCATTATTTTTTTATGAATAGAACTAATATATAATTAACTGACTATATTGATTACCTTGTATTATTATTCCTTGATAAAATCATGATAAACAAAAAAATATATATAATGATCAAAGGGACCATCCATATATAATTTTTAAACCCCTTAAAAAACAATATGAGAAATGTGCTAACATTAATTTTTGGTCTCAATTTTTTTAATCCATATTTCCTAATTGGAGTGAATATCTTTTCACCCTTCAATGAAAATTTCCCTAAATAATGTAATACACCAATGAACATAACTATGGTCCAATGTTTCCATGATTATCAATTCACTACCAAATGTTTATTCAACATTTACCATAACTGGATAAATCAATAACTATGATAACTTCTAAATAGGTTAAATTCAAATTTCCAAGGTAATGTGAGGAAATAATTATAGAGATAGAGAGGTAATTTATTAATGAACATGAATTAAAATTCCTATTTGGAAAGAAATTATTTTTAATGCATAGTGATAAATCAATGATTATAATTGGTTGTGACCATTTGTATAATAGAAGGGTTATTTACCTTACATAAATGAAATTAAATATCAATGAGTAGAATCATAACATCTAGTCCTTAGTGCCACATTCTTGTTCCCATAGTCTATTAGTCAAAATACCTCTTGTGCACCTCCTCATACAATGGAGGATGGTCAATAGTAGTGAGGTTTGGATTATTCAATCATAGGGATATTATACCCTCTTATGTTAGAGGAATACATCAGTGGAAATAAATAATCAATTTTGGAATCATATATAAAAAAATACTATTCTAATATCTCAAGATAAAAAATTTAGCAAAATACAATAACTAATTGGATAATAATGCATTTAATGTTAATGTACATGTCATGTGATTCAATGAAAACTAAAATAAAGAAACAAATGAATCTCAATTGGATTGGAAACCATATATCATTACATCATCAAGGCTCCATCCCAAAATAGTAATATATCTAATAGAATTTTCCCTTACCCTATCAGGAAAATTCCAATTTTATTCTGGTACATATCATGAAGCCCTAGAAGGGTGTGAGTACAAATTGGTAGGACCCCACCAATAGTGTCTAGAGAAAATGTAATAAATAACTAGTCTATGCAGTATTAAATATAAATAACTACAATGAATAAGTAAATAGTTATAACATTATCAATAGATTTTTATTAAACCACATAGACCATTGGGTTTCTAAAGTCACTCGAACCCCTTTACATATTATGTCCCACTTATGGTATGAACCATGATACGTGTTCAATTCACAATTATTTTAAATAAATCAGACAACATTATACATTTCATTTGAATCTCATTATTATGGCAATTTGTAACTGTATACCATGACTATTGTAGTTTTTATAGATCACCACATGAGGCTCTCTATTTTAAAATCCACTAACAATAACATATGAAAATAACATCATATATATCACCAAAATTCTGAATCATTCATATATATTTCATGGTCATAGAACACCGTTTATAGAATCACAATTATCAAATATATTCATATCTCATTGGTGTATATAACATAGGATAACACAATATTTCTCCAACCATACAGATACATATATAATTGGCATAGATCATCATTTTTATCACCCCATTTAACATTTATTCATCTAAATTACTATAGTAGATCAAAATTTCTAACACCCCTCTTATCAACTATATAGGTATATCATTCCTTATCATAATTACCCATGAAAAATTACATTAATTATTTTATAAATTAATTAATCAAGTCCCATAATATATTTTACTACTAGTTAACCACTTCCCCAAATCAACATCCTATAATTAATTCAAAAATTTATAGTTCAAACACAAAATTTCAATGTTACATAATTATTTCTCAAATTAATTATTCATTTCATGGCATCATGATTTCATAAATAATTCATAATTTACTTATCTGAATTAATGATATCAATATCCCATTATTAAATCCCTAATTAATAACTCAATTCAATGATCCCCATTCCGCCACAATTAATTCCCATATTTAATTATCAAAATCACCAATCTAAAATGTAATTCTCAAATTAATTATCTCATTTAGTAATCCCTAAATCTCCCATTATCATGATTAATATCACTAAATTAATATATCATGTCACTTAATTCAATTATGGATTTCATTTTCTACAAAACTCTAGAAATTATACTACTTGAATATATATAATCAAAATAACGAATATGGGATTTATATTTTATACCACTTATCTCTATTTGTAGATGAATTATTATCCAATGTAAATTCAAAAAAATATGAGAGTGAGGATATATAATGGGATCCAGATCCTTAACATAATTTAAAATTAAAGAAATAACGATCTCCTTAATCTGCATCTAGATATACATTCCTAGATCTAAATTTAGTAATTATATAACTGAATCTTGTAAAACATGAGATAACATCTCTCAAATATAATGATCGAAGAATGGAGGATGAATCCAAGATCACCGGGATAAAATCCATATACAAAGAGGGATGAAGATCATTGATCTAGGATATGAATCTAATAGAACAGAGGTTTGGCAGCCCTGTAATCCTATATGAAATCTCAAAAAACCAAAAAGGGAGCCAATTTTCAAATGATGAGAACTGTAGCCCAACCAATAGAAAATTCACCCACACAACCACATTAATAATACTCCTCATGAATCTAAATTTCATGTAATTTAGGTAGGATTTGTTTAATTATTCGTAATGGTTCTCACCAAAATATCCCTGATATTTATCTTATTTAAACCCACTATCACTCGATGTTCAATCCCCATACATAATGTGTTAAAGTTCTACAGTTGATTTCATAGCCCATTTTTATTTCAAAGAATCTAAACCTATCTTATTGTTTCCTATCTCTCTCTCTATGAAAAAAAACACTCAACCCATTTATACACATATTCAATACTCAAAGAGGGACATTTCCCAAAGAAATATGGATTCATGTAATCTCGCTAACATTATAAAATCTTCTCCTAGAAATGCACATCCATGCATCTCTACGATTCCAGGACAAAAATATCAGACCACTATGCCATCATATCTGCTTTCCTTTCACATGTTTCCTCCTACGCAAGTCCATATTTCCATAACAGAAGAACTATTATCATGTTTTTCGCATGCCACACTTTCTCACTGCAATCCAACGCATGTATCAGAAACTCCTCAAATGACACATATATCTCATGCTCATCATAATCCACATAGATCACATGAGATGGGTCTGGGTGATACCTCCATAGGTGTGACAAATGGAAAACATCATTCATAATACTATCATTCTATGGAATACTCAATCAATGTGCCACTAGCCTGATTCTATCCACAACCTTGAATGGTCCAAAAAACTAGGGAAACTACTTGACTTCTCTCTTTATCTTGGAATGACCAAACCATGGTGTTTCCCAAATTAATATGTGATCACCATCTGTATACTCTAGGGCTCATCACCATATTTCATCATAGTACATCTGTCTACTCTTACAAGTATCCATACATTTTAGAATCCTCATTAAATTCTCCAATATCTCCTACATGTGACACGGTCCCAAAAACACAGACTCCCCATCCTCCATAAAACATTACTATGATATCCATGTCCTACCATATATTTCATTGTATGGTACCACCTAAATAGTTGCTTGATAACTATTTTCATTGGTTATCTCCACTAAATCTAATTGGTTATCATAAGTCCCACAAAATTCACCCAACCAACCCCGTAGCATATCCTCAAGAATCTATTTATTGTGCTCTCACGTCCCAACTATCTATGGGTGGAAATACATAATTAATAAAAATAGTTTTCCAAGAACCATATTTAATCCTTGTTATATGCGCAATTTAAATCATGAGTATTGATCTAAAAAAATAGTATGTGGCCCCCCATGCTGACATACTACTTCTTAAACATAAAAAAATGCTTACTATTTCACTGATAGTATTTTTCGAATAGGCAATAATTGTGCTAATATCATCAAATGATCCACTATAACCCACATAAATTCATTCATCCATGTAATATTCGAAGGACCTTCCACCAAATCCATGGTCATGTCATCCATGTTCCCCATTGTAGCATGCCAGTACTATAGCAATCCTTCTTGTCATTGATACTCTACCTTCACATACTGACATGTGTTACATCATGCGATAAACCATTCTATATCCTATATCAATCTACGCCACAAAAAAACTATAATAGTGGGTTATGATACATTTTGGTCACTCTGAGATGTACAGCCCAAAATGGGGTAGAATATTCCCGCATGAGTTCCACTCTTAGGCTCATATGCACTACATCTTGATTCGCCACGTATATGATATCATCCTCATATATCAACTAGTCTAAAGGTGTCTCTCCATATTCATGTATTTTATTCTAGGTCATGCTCTTTTTATCCTTATTTTATATGTCCCTGCTCTATCTAAAAATGGTCACCTACACTAAAACTAAATCTAGAGTCATCTTTTCCTGACTCATAAGAACTAAAATGTTCATTTCATCAAGAAAGGTCATCAACTTCAACTCAGCACTGGACTAATATACAAAATTCTTCCAAGTCATCCTACTCAAATAATTATCCATGCTATTTCACATTCTGGGCCTATATTCCAGCTCAAAATAAAATGATACCATATACTAAATACTTATTTTATACCAAAGATTCAAATCATATTTCTAAAATAAATTCCTTACCTTTTTTTGATTGGGGAACACCACAAACTTCACACCCAATAGGTAATTTCTTCAACCCATTATATATTATGCCACTACTTCTAACTTCAGGATGTTTCTAGGTTAATTAGGGTCACATGGCCTATGATACTAAGACACATAATCCACAACATTACCCCTACCTCAACACAGATCTTAGTATTTTCACTAATACATCAAAATAAACCATGTACTCTTATCCATTCAAGGGTGGATGGATATAGGTTCTCATTTCAACATATTAATCAAATCCTTAAATTCCTTCTCACATGATTTCGACCATTCAAACATTATCCACTTTGGGTCAATCCCATAAGTGGAATTGGAAAATGGAAGAAAAATTATATTTAACCTCTTTTAATATCCAATAACTACAAAAAATATACGAATATCAAACACATTCTTAGGATCCTCCCAAGAAGCCACTACTTAAACCTTTTCTAATTCTACTGACACATCATTATAAAAGATGATGTGACCCATTAATTTGAATTGATTTGTCCCAAACTAGCACATAGTTAGCATGTAATATAACCTATTTTATCTCAATTTACACAGGTTGATAATAAGATATAGGGATTGATCTTCAATAGTATTTATGTAAACCACATTTTCATCCCTAAACACAACCCTGAACTGGTCTAGGTATGGATGGAAGATCATATTCATCACAATTGTGAGTGTTATTTGTGCATTCATCAACCCAAAAAATGTTAAGATGAACTCATACAGCAAATACCTCCTTTTAAAATCAGTAATTTTTATATCATAAATCTGAACTCTCTGGTAATTATACATTTATCTCATGTCAATAATCGAGAACACAGAACCACCATTTAATAAGTAAAATATATCATAGATACAAATAAGTGGATATTAGTTCATAATAGTAATATTATTCAATATCTTGTAATCAACACACAATTTCAAAATCACATTTACCTTCTTTGAGAACAACACAACTGATATTCAAGGTGACATACTCATACAGATAATCCTTTTATCCAAAAAATATATGGTAAGAGTTTTGAAAACATGAAGATATATTAGAGTAATTTTGTTTAGTGAAATAGAGACTCACTCAACCCCCAACATGAGCTCAATAGTAAATTTCATGTCTCTCCCTAGTAGAATCCCACAAAGGACATTACAAAATATTGAAAATATTCCACTCTTACTGGAATTACATTGGGTTTCAAAGCTCTTTCATCCAGAAAAATACAACAAACTGGGGTTGGGATCTCTCGTAGTTGCTAAGTAATTGTCCCTTCTCAGAAAACCTTGATATTCCACTATCCATGGTGATTATAATAGATAACCATTGGAGAAAAAAACATTACTATCATATGATAATAGTAAATTTGTTCTCAATGTTTGACTAACTGATATATAAACAATAATTGGTTGAACCCTATCATGTAAATGATATGAAAATCTCATATAAAATGATACTCCCTGATATTGAGAGAGAATCACTTAAACAAATCGTCATCTCCAGACCACATTCCTTATATTTTCACAACAACAATTATACCGCCCAAAAACTCCACCAATAGGTTCAAAACATAAAATGTTTAGCAAAAACAAAGGACTTAGAGGTATTAGTATCAAATAAGGCACTAACTAATGTATTTTCTAAAAGAACATTACCACTCACCGTCAATCATCTAGACACTCTATTTCTGAGTATAGGATGTACCACATGCATCAATCCTTCTCTAATTCCTTGTGATTCAGTATGACTCACTAGAATAAAACCACATTGATGATGTGAGAACTCATTACCAGAATCACCACATCCTCTATCTCTGCTACCTTGTCCATTATAACTTCAGCATCCAATCTGATATATTATAGAAGATCCCTTTCTTGAACCATAGTCCTCCCTCGTTCCCCCATCGCTAACCATCTTCTACCGGTTCATTCATAACCTTTGTAATTTCCACATCTTTCCACATGACTAGACATCTTATTGTGGTTAGGGATAGTATTTCTTGAATTTTCCCAGCTTACCCAAATAGTGGAAAAGTAAATGGGTAAAATCCTAGGTACCTGGTCCCACTTACGCGGAACTTTACATCCCACTTCTCTAGATAACTTTTCCATAATGATGGTTCCTACTCTCAGAAGACCTATATCCTGATTCTCCAGTAGTAACCACATGTCCTATAATAGAAGCCTTTCTTTGGTTTTTATTATCGATGAGATCCAAATCCACCTCCTCAAAAATCCTTTTTAACCGAAAATGGTAAAATTGGGACTTAATATTGTACATATGCCCATATTGGAAGCATACCACTATAGTATTCCCATATCAGTTATCTACTCGTGAAAATAATTATAGATCTATAAATAATCTTGCATAATCCATTATGGTCATGCTTCCCTAGTAATCTATAGGAACAATGCTACACTTTTTTCCTCGTCATCTCTAGGTAAATGTTCTCTAAGAACCTATCCACGATGTCGTATAAAAACCATCCATTAGTCTTTTAGAACGTGTCTGAATTTTGCACCAGCACTTTACTGATCCTCATAGCATATAAGAATCCAACCAATCACTTTTCAAAATAATAGTCTCTATATGGTTAGTGTCATCTCAATAGACTCAACCCATAACTCAGCTCCCTCATGTCCACTCTTTCTAGTAATAGTCGTAGAGTACTCAGCTAAAACTCCCTTGTATAATCAGACATGCTCTCCTCAACCCTCCATAGGTATCATCTATGGAATTACATGAAATGAGAATTGATCTCCAAGACAGGGTTTCAATCTTCCCCACCAACCACTATTCACGACTCAGGTCCACCACTAAAACATCAACAACCTCAATTTTTTTCGATCATCCTACCAATAACCATTATCAGGGAGCCATAAATCTATAATAAAAAACACACCCATAAAGACATATTTCAAAAAGATAACATGTTTATATTAGAGGGAATAACAACAAGTCAAAACAAATCCTTTTCCAAATCCCCATCACACTGTCAAAACTAGGTCACAACAACTCCCCTTAACAACCATACAAACTTTTATTAGTTAACAAGGATAAACACATTCTCGTATCATGTTTTCCATCACACACCAATTTATTCACATTATTATGTCATCAATTAAAAAACACGACTATCATTTTAATTCACATAATCAAAAAACAATCATGTTCAACAACATACCCATAATCATTTTCTCATTCATGGCTAAAATGATGCTTGTCACAAAATCCCTAATTGCCTTAATAATCCATGAAGACCCAAATCTCATTCCATTCTATGAATATTATTATATTTTCAACATATCTCAAAATATAACAGTCAAATAAAACAACAAGTGCATCACAAAATATAAAATAACATCCACCTATAACAACAAATATAAATAACAACAATCACATCCTAAAGACTCAGATTTTCATCAAATAAATGGGGTTGAACCTCCTATGATTGATCCCATATCCAATCCCTGAGTATTATTATTCTCTATTCCACCATTCCCATGAACTAATAAAAAAGAAGAATAAATGAAAATTGGACATCTAATAACCCTTTGTAACATCCCAACCTAGGGGCCACATAATGATTCCTAGTGCCTATCGGTCACATGACCTCAAGTGAGCCTCCCAAGATGACATAGGGAACCGACTAGAAGAAGGGTTCAAATAAGTCAATCAGGGGGAGTATATAACTTCATATATTAGAGTAATAAACCAATGATACTAAACTAACTATTTTAGAAGAATATAAAACCATAACTAATACAAATATCTCATGATAAACAACGTACAAAAATAAATTTTCTAATTGAAGTACAAAACAATTCCTGATATTGTTATTGTCAACTGTCTAAAATCCAAACTAGAATGAAGACATTGATGACTACAAAGTAGATCATGAACCATGTATAGTTCCCTCATTCTGTCTCCATTACTAATTAGTGTTCTACCCCATTTCATTTTACCTTATCCTATCTTAAAACACAACATCTATTCTGGTAACAATCATGCTGCATGAGTATAGTGTGAGTACATCTCAGTAAGCCACTAAAAATTGTGTCTAATGGAAACCAAGTAAAAAATACATGAATGATGTGGTATAAATAAATAACAATAATGATTAATGAAATTTTTATAAGATTATAAATTAATAATTTTTACACCATATATACCATATGGTTTCTGAGGACCCTCATAACTCATTTACAACTCTGGCCCACCATGACTAGAAAATGGGGAATATTTAACACTTTTAGTGCTATAGTTTAATTAAAGATTGTAGTATAAATTTTTTTTCAATGGGGTTTCTATACACCATGGAAACCATCTGAACACATATTGGTCTACACCACCAGGACCCTCTTATCCCTCTATCAAACCCCTTCTCTCTAAATCTACCTCATTCACATGGGATAAGTCTTGCTTCCCCTTTCCCAGCATCTATTTGGACTGGACACCTTAATCCTGTCCATTTACCAACCTCTTTAGAAATAAAACCCATTCACCTTTCTATGCCTCTCTCAGACAATAGAAACACAAGATTCTCTCAGTATGAACCTGATCAGGTGCCGATTGAACTCTCTTTCATAGCCATTTTACTTCCATGATGAACCCAATAACTCCCTCCTATCATGACAATGTCTCATGAAAATTATGTCTACCTGTTACCTACACACTTGACATCATCTAACGCAAAGGAACCCAATCCTCTCCTGATCTGTAAAATGTTCCCTACGAACTCTTTCTCTCACAAACGAAGCCTATCATCTCCATTCTATCACATTTCAACCATTGTCACAAGTGAACTAGTATGGGTTACACTAATCCTAGGATACTATAAGGTGATATTTTTTTCATTTGATTAGTATCATTTATTTTTATTTAAATGTTAAATTATTACATTTTTTAATATGATGATGATTATTCAATGGAAATGGATATTTTTTTTTGGAAATGATGTTTCATGTGAAAAATTTCATATCATGTCATAAAATTATATCTTTTATTTTTTTATACACCCATACCTATAAAATGTTGATGTTCTTTTTCTATTGCACCTGATGCTGTTGTGTTAGAGTTGAGACGATATTGTTATCAAAATAATTTTTTATGTTTTATTATATCTTAATTAGGATATAATTGTTACATCCAATTATATCTCCTATATTTTACTATATTATATTAGAATAACTATATGAGTTTTTATTATGATTTATTCATTTAGACTGTTTACTAATATCTAGATATAGGGGAACATCATAGAAACCCAAGGTTTATCTATCATGGTGTAATAATTGATAGTAAGATATTTAATTTTGTTTTCTCATAACATGATAGAAATATTAATTCTTGGATATAGGTATAGTTCTTATATGATTATGATTTAGAGATCTAATATTCATTAGCAAATGATAATGTTATAGTTGATGAATTATTCTTAGATAAATTTTATTAATGTTTATAGGGAATTATATAAGGAATAAAAGAATATGAAAGGACATTACTATTAATATTAATATTAATATTTATATAATGTTTTGGGAAGTAATTATGCACTATATTATGGTTCATTTATCATTATTTTAGAAGTTAGATGAGTTTTTCCTAACAGCAAATATGTTAAATGTGTGGATAGTCTTGTGTTTTTGAGTTTTCTAATGAAGGAGATTATAACATCACATTGTTGACTAAAGAGTTAGTGTAATGAAAAATTATTGATATTTTTTATTATTCAATTATGTAATATTACTTATAATGACCCATAAATTTTATAGATATATTAAATACAATAGTTTTATGGTTAATTCATTATAATTAATTTGATGAAATTATCATCTATTTATTTCAGTTAGATATTATATACATGTCATTGGGTTTTGGGTAATTTATTTTATTACGTCTGTATATCTGGAGTTATGTTGGTTTTTATCACATGTAATTTATGTGGTTCAGAGTATTAGTTAATGGGACTTAACTGGGAATATTTTTAACATAAAATATATTTTTAAAATTATATAGTTATTCTCACTATATTAATTTGGTTCCAAATAAATTAATGATTAATAAATAACTAATTTATGAAAATTATAGATTTAATATATATATTATTTAAAATGAATATTTCTAGGACAATATAGAAGACTTGGGGAATTGATAGAGTTTTAACAATGAATTTTGGGATATTAATAATGGAATATAATGATAGTTATTGAATATTATATTTTCCTATGTAAATATGTTTGTGGAATGAAAAATATATTAATATGATGTAATATATTTAGAGGATTTAATTTGATGTTATAATCCTTGAAATTATTTTTTGGGGTTACATCATGGAAGACTTAATGGTAATGGAGATAAATTATGATTGAATTAGAGTAAAAAAAACCATTTCATCTAAAATATATAATTTGTTTTCTTGTTCAGGCCCATTGTATAATGATACAGTTACTTAAATTAGTTATAATAGAGTAATTCATATATCATATGAAAATTTTCCTTCCAATTAAACAATAAACAATCATTCATGACATCGCTACAACACAATGTATAGTTTTTATAAGACTAATAACAACTCTTAAATATCAATAAATGGAAATACATTTATATATTCTTTAAAAATTGTTTAATACTTTTGAATTCATTAGATATTAATATTATAAATTAATAAGTCTAAATAATACATTAATTATAAATGAATGAGTTGTGATGTTGTTATTTACAGTCAAAAAATTTATTAATTGTTTCTTTATTCATATTAGAATGGATAGAAGATGTATATATAATGTAGATTGGATAACTGATGAGTTCTAAAAGAAGATGGAATATTTTTGGGATTCTTCATTCAATAAGGGTTCATATGGAAGATTATTTTGGTGCCCATGTTTTGATTTTATTGGAAACCCATGGTAAACGAGTGAGGAAGTATATTACCACATAAATAAAAAATGTTTTCAAAAACTATATCCTATTTAGTATCAGAGTGGAGAAAAACAACAAATAGAGAATGAATTGGATTATGCTAATAAGATCAAAATAGAATTTTTATTTTGAATCAGTTTTCATTTGTTTCTTATGAGGACACATAATGTAGTGTAGTGAAAGATTGAATGAATACAAGAAAAAAAAATTATATAATAATCAGAATGATGACAATGATTGTGTTAGCATTCTTTTAAAGGATGTGAATACCCAATCATACCAGTCATGTGGAAATATAACCAAGCTGATGTTTTTAATGTGATTGTATAATGGAAAAACAATGAATATATTTTTTAATACTATGATTAAATATATACAGAAAATTATAAGGACTGAATACCTAATGATTCATATATTCCTAATAATTATTATATGGAATCAATGTTGGTTGAAAAAAATATGATTTCCATGTTATAAAATCCATTCATTAACTAAATATTGTAAAATATAATGGATCGGTAATATTAATATAAATGAGTGTAAATAATGTGGTACATTGTAATGGAAGACTAATAAATATGGAACTCAATAATGTGTACTATAGAAAGTAATGTGGCACATTCCCTTGATTCATAGACATCAGAAACTTTTTTATGTTAGAAAAAATGTATAAAATTATGAGATATATTGAAGATGGATGAAATAAAGATAATGATGATATTGTTCATCTATCAAATGGGTTTTCAAGGAATCAAATTATAGTTAAATCCTTATTTTTCATTAAAGACAAAAAATGATATAATGGAATTTTCATGTGATGGTTTCAATCCATTACATCATATGTATATTGTACACAGTACTTGGAAGGTTTTCCTTCATATTTATAATTTTCCTTTGTTAATATGTATGATATAACCAATTAATATAATGAAAAATTGATGATGGACCCAATGATCTAGGATATGATATTGACAAATATTTGAAACAATTAATTGATAAGGTGGATGAGTATTGTATCATCAATGTGAAGACATATGATTCATTTATGAAGATTTCATTTTGCATCATCCATTATTATTTTGTATAGAAAATGATTTCCATAGAAATGGAATGATTTATGAATTGAGTAACTATAAAAGATTATCATACCATATATATCTGAAAAATATTATTTCTAGGAGATTTATATTCCAGTGAACTTTTAGTTTATTTGGGAATGGATGATTTCTACAAATGGATCATCATATGGGAGAATTCATATACAATTTCATAATTCTATAGAGACATATGAAATAACAAAATGAATTTTAAGGGGTGATATCCATAATGAATATTATGGTTTGAATCTTCTTCCAGGAAAATGTTGGTTAATTTAACAGAAGTGGACGAATTTTCCTTTTATTTCCAATAATAATTGGTGATTGAAATTTATACACTTTGAGTTTCCATACTAGTCATCAAATTTGCTACATTGTTTCTGAGACATAATGAATATTGAGAAAAATGTGTGTCGAGTGTTACTCGAAATTATTTTGAATATACCGGGAATGATAAGAAAAGAATAATTTCAAGAACATCATAATTTAATTGATTTAGGGTATAAAAAATATTTCATCCTGCGTTAATTAGTTAGAATCCTTGGAATTTCCCTTTTTCTAGTTTTATATGATAGATGTAGAAAAGTACAATTTATTACAGTCTATAAATGTTTAAAGATTATATAAGATTATTCTAATAACATTTTTAAATGATTTAATACATGATATGTGAAACTAAAATCCCTTAAAACCCATGACTATAATGTATTGTTGCATGAATTTATTATTTTTTCCACTTGACATTTAATGTCACATAATGCCACGGTCACTCTAATTAGATTATATCAATATTATTTATATATTTGTGATAAAATATTGAACAAAAGTGTTGTAAAGAAACAGTAGAATCATCCAATGATCATTATTAGTATGATGGAGAAAAGTTACACCCCATTTTTTAACAAGTATATTACATCATACCATACATCATCAAATGGATGTTCTTTTTGGAAATCGCATTTTCGGTCATTGGATGTATCCAATAGAAATAATCACGTTTAAATGGATATATTTTGTGATAAATAATAATCATTTTTAATGATCTATAGTGAAAGCTTATTTAGCGCTTGAATATAGGGATTTTTGTTCGGTGTATTTGGAAAATGTCACCACAAGATCTAATTAAACCATGAGAACTAAATAATAGCATTATGATCTAATTGAGATACAATTTCATTCACTTACAAACATATGGGGGATATCTTCATCATACAAGTTGTGTACATTGATTTGGGATGAGTGGTAATTAGA
Source organism: Viscum album (assembly GCA_963277665.1). Taxonomy (NCBI): domain Eukaryota; kingdom Viridiplantae; phylum Streptophyta; class Magnoliopsida; order Santalales; family Viscaceae; genus Viscum; species Viscum album. The sequence goes on along the minus strand of OY728126.1, from coordinate 647,728,634 downwards.
TCGTCATAGATTATTAATCATCTATGGCATGGTAGATGATTACATAAAGTATGTAAAATTATAATTTATTTTATGTTATGTATTTTTTTCATTGTTTATGAGATCATTAAATTTTAATATATGAATATAACATAGTGAAATTATAAAAATATAACATCACCCTTTATCCATTAAGCGGCTAGAGATATTACAAAGTTAATAATTTCTTGCTTTGTTGAATTCAATGAAAACATATTATTATTTTTTATATTACCAAATAATTTTTAGTTATTTGAAATTCATTGTTGATATATTTTAGGTCCTATGTTTATGGATGAATGATATATTTTCTAAAATAATAGAATTTTTATTTGGTCTGAATATTGTAGGTTGTTATTGCAATGAAATTGTTTTAAATGGTTTTAATTTCATAATAAATAGTTTTGCAACAAACCTGAAAATTCATCATGTTAGTCTCACGATAATTCCAATAGTAGATATTTAAGAAAGGGAATTAGACAAATAGACTTGAGTATAAAATATTTCATATTATGAGGTTATTGAGATAATATTTTTGTTAGGTTACTCTGCACATGGTCGTGTCACTACAATGAAATTAACTAGGGTTGATTCAATGACATGATAAGGCCTATATAGTTATATATTTTTATATTAATTGATAAGACATGTCAACTGTGGAAAGGCAGGGAGTTTATTATTTCATCCGAAGAAAGACTTTTATTTAATGTAAATCTCTTTTTAAAACCACAATTTGGTTCTATTGTTGATGATATCCCAAGACATATTTTTGAAAAATAATTTTTTGATCATGATGTTTTAGATGATCCATTTTGTATTAACTAAATAGTATCCTTTGATGATATTTATGATTCAATTATTAGAATAGATTGTGAACTAGAAATTATATCACATGATGCATAGAATTAACATTTTTGGAAGTGTTTATCTTATATTATTCTAACATGGTACATGTTTTTAATACTTTTAAAAATTCCATGTAAGTAATTTTGTTAATTATATTACACTAGTTATCAAGAATCATATTGTTTGTATGTTCCATATAATTTTCTGAAATATTTTAATTCCTGAACAGTTTGTTAGAAGAGATTTTTTGTACTGTCACATATATAAAATTCATTCATTAAATGTATATTTAGATTTTTATTTATACATTCGAGAATGGCCCAAAGGTGTTATATTTTCTTTTTTTAATGTAAAATAACCCTTTTTAATGGTTGAGGGAGAACCCCAATATGGTCTATAGGACAAGTTGCACAAGGACCACAATATTTTGAAGATAAATAACATATATTATCTTTTTTTACAATCCAATTAATTTTTTAGAAAAAGTGTAAATATTTGAAAAATGAAATCATAACACTTTTTCCAAAAACAAACACAGCCTTAAAATTTATTGAAATGCTCAGTACACATTGAAGATGATTGAAATGGAGTGAATTTAATAAGAAAATAATTCGGTGTACTTAAATTATTAGTTTCACCAAATAAGAGAACATGGCCTAGTGATCCTGGACTAGTAGACACCACTTAAAACACATGTTTCCCCCCATTTATATCAAGAAAAATTAAAACATTGGAAGATACCTTAAAGCTAACATATAACATATATATATTAGTGCAGACATTTATATGCCAGTCCTTCTTCGGCCTCATCAATCCATTCAAAAGAAAACTGAAAACATAAATTCCTTATTATTCGCATGATTTTCAATAAATATAGAACAAAATGATGAAAATTTAAATAAAAATTAATAGTGTTCATTTTTACCTGAAAATTAATTTTGATGGACCCAAAACGATCTTAAGGGATAAATTAACTTAACTATATGTATAAAACATTAATCATCAGGGGAGAACATTCCTCATGAATATTTTGTTACATATGGTAATAGAAGAATAAAATACTTTTAGAAAACTAATATCAATTATTTTTCATTGTTGTAATTTTAATGAAGCTTATTGTTTTTTTGTAATGATTTCATTTTTCATGTAAACAACATAATGAGAAAACATACTGGAAGATGTAATATTTTGAAATATAAAATTAATTATCATGTAATAATTATTGTTATTTAATTTTTTTATATTTTTATATTTTCCAAATCCCTATTTTCATTTTCATGTTATTATGCATTTTAAAGAGGTTTGTAGATAAAAATGGAGAAAAAGAATAATTGGTTTATAGAAGATGGCCTAACAAATATGATTGTTCAAGTGAGTAAATTATTTTATATTGACTATATATGAACAATAAAAAAATCATATTCAATATGAATAGGAATAATCTCAATGGAATATTGTTTTCAATGAGGATAGTTCAGGCACTACAGAGTATAAGAATGACCCTACATACACCCCCCTACATGTAGAACATCATAGTACATGGCTCTACAGTCATCAGGATTCTTTCCTCACATCTTTTCCACACGTATATTACTTACCCATACATGGGTGGGAATACTTTTTACCCATTTCCTCTATCTAACATCCATTGTAGTCCATCTCCTTCCCTTCATTATCCTTTTTACCATTATCCTCCTTCATCCTATAGATTACACCCTTATTGTTTATGCCCCCAATGTACCTATACCATCCTACCAAATTTAACATCTACTATCTTCTATAGAGGACACTTCTCTAGTTGACACCCCAATATAGTGCACATGACAAGTGACAACAAATATTGCAACTGCTAATAATTTCAAAAGGACTACAATTAATAAATTCTTATAAAATTTTATTTTATATGTGTATAAAATATTCATCTCTTTATTCATGAACATTTTCTAATAAAAGATGTGTTCATAGTAATTTTCATATAGTGATGAATAGTCACACAAAAATCATGGCTCAGCATATAGAGGTCATGTAAATTATTGAAATTTATGTTAAAGTGTTTGGGATTTTCATAGTCATGCTCAGCAGACATAGAAATATTATTCATGTTCATTCAATCTAGTGGAGAAAATTTGGATATGAAATATAAGTCAAATCTTGGGTGAGAATTTATGTATTAAATTATTTTGAATTTAATATTTCAAATATATTATAAAGTATTATTGAAAAAAATAATATTCATCTCTGATATGTCATCTCGGATTGTCTATACACAATGAATTCAATGTTAATGGAACTAGGTGAGATGTGGGGGGCCTACAATCATGAAATTCATGTTTAATGTAAAAGATAAGAGGTATTTATCTTGTAAATATATTGATACTTAAAAAATGCTGATATTTACAATAAAAATAATTAATTACATTATAGATAGGATCCGAATTAAAGTTAATATATTGAATTGAGTGTTAATGTTTTTAATAATTTTTTTTTTCTTTTTTTCCTTTATCTTTGTTTCCATTAGTGGATGATTTTATTAGATGTGATTGTGGTCATTTTTATATTTCATACATGAATATATGAGTTATGTATTGAACCTATTAAATTGTTATGTCGAAATGATGATTTTTTATCCCTTATTACTTATTGAAATGCTAGTTTTTTTTGTTACTAATAGGAATCATTTGAGTGGATTATAATAAATAAAAGAACTGTAATATATAATCATACCATATGGCGAATTGTAATATCTAATCATTAATTGATGTAGGTAATATATGACATAATTTTTAATATATTTTTTTTTCATTGATTTATCCGAAATTTTCATATAGAAATGGGCATTAAATATTCAAGGTTGTTTTCCAAAATATTATTTTTTGGTTCTAGTATGAAAAATAAATATTGAACTCCTGTGAATTTGGAAACCAAGGAAGAAATTAGAAGAATGTTTTTAAATTATTAGTTTTTATTTCATATGGTATATATATTTATTTGGTTGTAATTAATTATATTTTATTCATTTTTAAAACAAGGATCATTTAAGAACAGTCAATTTATTATATAGAAAATCTTGAAAATAAATCCATATTTATAAACCCCTTCCTTCTACAATGTCAAACTCACTTCCCCTTATAAAACCAACCTCCAACTATATGAATTATTTTAAGTAGCATCCCCTATCATCATAGGGCCCAGAATGAGTCCACACACTGCCTAACTCTATAATGGACATCATCCTAAGGATATATCCCATGTTCCAATCACATAGGTTTTGAATTATTTTTAACATGTAGTTTTCAATATGTTTAAAGTATATAACAATATCTCAATTCCATCTAATTTAATAATTGACATGAAGGATAGTTTAATTGGGTCACATTCCATCAACATTGTTTTTATTGATAAAATCATATAATTTAAACACTTTTCATTAACACCCTCACATCCAATAGATGTTAACCTAATATGGATCGCATTTCTAATGGGGCTGCAAAGAAAACATTGTTCATTCATGTTTTCTATTATTGTTAATTTCATTATTACTATTTATATTTAACCTCCATGTAAAAAATGTTATTATGGTGTTAAAAAATTAACATGAAAATTATCAAAAAATTGTATTCTAGATAGAAATGATATTAGATGCTAGTAACACCACTAAACCGGTATTTATGTTATTGAATTTTCAACATTAATGTGAAGTGACTCAATAAAAATTTTCACATGTAAAGAATAATTTTTATTTAGAGATACATTATACAATTCCAAAATCTAACATGTCATTAATTTAAATTTAAAATTCCTAATTTTCAAATTCATCGAAGAGGAAGCCCTTCTTGATAATGAAAAATTATCCTTCAGTAGATCCATTATAAGTTTCTAATTTTTTTTATCATGTTTTTTTTATCATATATAATTTATTTTCTAATGAATTATTGGTGTCCATGGAGTGAGTGAGTGTTTCTTAGTAGTGAATAATTTAGTTTTGGATTCACAATCATCAATATGATCCGGTCTAGTAATAATTATGTCATTGAATACATTGTGTTGGAACTAGTAGGGTCATGTCTAAGATTTCATTGAAAAAAATCCACTGTCTACGAAGCATGGGATGGGTAAAACCATTTTTGTAATGGTTTATTTAGTGTTAATGTTATATTTAATGGATGTGTGTATTTTTAACAATGTGTTTCTTAATGAAAAAAATATTTTTTCTATCAGCACATTTACAGTTCAAAATTCATATTTATTTTTAGTTTTCGTAGTGAATGTGTTTTTATGTAGGTTATTTGATTGTTAATTTCTAGGAATTCAAGTGAATGTCAGTTTCTAGACAAAAAAATTCCTCACATATTTTCTCAATGATAACACACATTGTTTCATCTCTCTTCCACTATATACCTTTGAAATATTATGTAATTACTATGATTTTGTTCTTTTAATTATATCCCAGAAATCAAAACCCCAATAAAATCCCACTAATGCAGATCAGAAATATATTTAATAATATTAAACCATAAATGGTGTCAAAATACGCATATTATGACAAAATGAAATCAGCACGTTTGATGTTAAAGTCTCCCCCATAATAAATAAGTCATCTTCATGTCGTCATGATTCATAATCAAGTCGTTTTTGTGTTAATTTATTCCAAATGAATCTGATATAAAATTTCTTGGTTATCTAATCATCCAAAAGTTGGCTGATTTAATTATCCTAAATATGTTGGAATTTGATGAATCATACTTTGTTGAAAAATTTATAATTGTGTCATGTCATGTTAATTAAAATTAATTATCCACAAAATTTTCATAAAATGTTGTGTTGTGTTATCGTTGGGGAATATTTCTTGTGATCAAGTTTAGGTTTTTTAAAATGATTAATAAATTGATCAAATTAATGATTAATATATTGGTTCATGTCTCAATAAAAATATTTGGCTAAAATTTTATTATCATATCTAGAGATGTTAAACCTAATATACGTTGGTTAATTATTATTTTAAAATATAGTGAAATTTTATAAATATAATTCTATTAGAAATAATGTTTATTCATTTTTATATATTCTATTTTAGGAATGCAATTTTAAAAGTAAATCTATTTATTGTTTTTATGACATTTCTTTCAGAAATCATCAATGTGATGAATTCAATTTTGTAAATAACCTAATTTAATGTCAAACATAAATCAGCTATATAAATTTATCTACATGGTCAATTCACTTTTGTAGATAAAAACACTTTCGTGGAAATCCCAAATATGTATTTGTAAATATAGTACAATGAAATTCTATAGGTTTTATAAAATATAAAAAAATTATCTCATTTATCATATAATTCATATCTTAATTCCCACAATTTTTATTACATATATTTAAATAATTATAGTGACATTATAAATCTAAATAAATTATCATGGACCTGTGTGATGTGTTTTTCATTTTTTAATACATGTTTTTATGATGATAAATGTTTTTCTTATTTTCAAACATGAAACTTACCCAATCAATCTCAAATAAAATTTTATCTATTTTTAGTGGTTATATTATTTAAAAACTAATAAAATATAATATATGACTCATTAAAATTTTCATTTTTATTATAAATTTTATGTTATTACAATATGATATTATATAAATATTTTCTCTATGTTTTCACTGGAATGTGTATCAATTTCATAATACAAATATAAAAAATCTATTTTTCATGTGATGAATAATTAACTTATTTTTACGGGGAATATTTACAATATTTAATGTTTATGTCAAACATTTTTAAATTAATACATATTTTTTGAATATTAGAAATCAGTTGAGTTACTACTATGAAATGATAATATATTTCACAATCACTCTATCAGATAAATCAATATTATTCGTTCTTAACATTAAATTTTTCTAACCATTTTCATGGGTCCTCTATAGTTGTTGTTCCATTATATAATCTATATATGAAACCCAACCATCTTTTATATGGTATATATACTATGAAAATAAAAAAATATATATCACATAATGTGATTATTTTTATTCATACTCTATAAACCATTAAGTGTTCCTCTATATTGTGTCTACAACAACTTTAAAATCTACTAATGTATGAATGAAAAATTCAATGACTACTATTTTCTTGATGGTATATCCTAATAATTTTTCCTATAACTATTTACTTTTATTTATTTATTTTACCTCAACAGATCCCTACCCACTTATTTCTATAACATTTCTTCTCATATTTCATGTATACTCATTTGTCTCATTAATTTTTTTCAATGAAAATTCGTGTTTTTCCCTTTCATCAATTATGACGTATAGATTCTAAAGTTAGGACCATTTGCATTGTGAATATCTTTTCCTGAATTAATTTATTTAATTAGGGTTCTGACTCCATATTTAAAAAATTAATTTTTTTATATACATATACTAAAAAATTTGATTCTCCTTGGATTATAATTCCCCTTAAAAAATTGTATAGTATATGTTGTATCTCCCACTTGGTATACTGATATATGATTAGACTGTTTCTAAAATGGATTGAGACACTATAAATGAAACGTTTTTCTTTTTTCTCTCATTTATTTCTAATTCATATTAACTATTTGGATTAAATTTTATATTTATATTAAATAATTAATATATTACTTTTAAATTTTAATTTATTTTATCTAACCCCACCTCAAAAGGCCATGTATCATATTCCTATATGGTATAAAAAATTTAATCAATGTTTTGATCAATTAAAAACTTATTAGTTTATATGAAATTTTTTCTAACCCATTACTAGACCTAAAATTCGAAATGTAATATATTTATGATGGTATGAATAAATTAAAATGATACATGGAATCCTCAAAAGCCACCTCACATTGATGGAAACAACGTTGGTTTATTGAGATCAAGAATAGACGTATACCTAACTTATTTAGTAACAAAACCATGGCTGATCAATGTATAGTTGTTCACATAATGAAAATCTTCTATATAAAATTGTATAGGAAACATTTATGAAAAATATTTATTAAATTAAACAGTTGTAAATATGATATATTGACCATTTATAAAAAGTCTATTTAGTCATGTTTAAAAATGAAAAATAGATCCTAATATCTTAGACATTACACATGATATTTATCTTTTCTATGAAAAAAATGATATGAGGTAAATTTACAATGCTTCGATCAGAGAACCCAGACATCAGGAATTGTGAACCATAATATATAAACTAAAATCCTCATAGATTAAAAATAATATTTAATGGAATGAATTATATTAGATATATTTTGGATAACCGAGAACATTATTAATGACTAATAAGAGATCTACCATAGAAAGGAATGGCATGAATGTGTCAGTTTGGAAATAAAAAGCATCAAATATCACACTCATGTTGAATTTATTATTTCAATGCATCATTATGAAATGAACTTGAATAACAACATTAATGTGAAAAAAATAATAATGAAGGTTTAATGTTTAAATTTATGAATTTTTTTCTTACTGAATTATCTTATTCTCATAAAAATTATAGTTAAAAAATTATATGGATCAGTTTATGACTAGTTGATATAAATGAATTAAATAGAAAGTATTAAAGATCTGAATGAAAATAAAACATCAAATGGGAAAATTTAAGGGACATTATAAGGGAAGTAGTAATTGTAATACTTTATAAGTTACTTTATTTCAGTGACGGAATAAAGGGAATAATAATCCTTCCTACCAAAAACTAATTAATAAAAATAATTAAAAAATGAAAAAATTAATTGAGAACTAGTTAGAGTTATACCAAAGAATCAAAATCTAGTGAAAATTATAGAAATGAGAAAAAATATGTTAATATGAAATTAAATAATTATTAATCAGATTATTGATTCTGTATTTTACTCTAAATGTTTTGATACTGATTATGATTCTAAAAATATGAATATTTCTGAGTTAAATTAAAAAATTGATAGACTGAAAAAAGATGTTCTCAATCCAACAGATATATATAATATGATTAATGAAAATAATGTGATATATTTTTCATTAAATAATATAATTTTGAAAGAGGAAGAAAAATATAATTCATACTTATTATTCTTTACATTATATATATTATAGTAATTAAAATCTTCTTAATATCATATTGAAATTTTAAAAAACAATGTTTAAATTTTAATGAAAATTTAGCTTCTTTTATTAAAAGTTACAAAAAATATCATAAAATTATTTGTATAAAAAAGAAAAATAAATAAAATTATGGTAATATTTTGAATATGATATTACCTCAAATTAAATGAAATCATTTTATTAAAATTAATAATTATAGTACTATTATTGTTATAATTTTGCAATGTGGCATGAATGGACATAGTATGAATGATTCTACTTCTATATTTTAGTATTATTTTGGATTAAAAAGGACTGATATTATTAAATCATTTTTTCAAGAGTACAATTCAAAAATCCTTCAAAATTTCATGGCTACCTCAAGAATTATTTTACAAATATAATAGGACCCAAAGTAGTATTGCTACTACAATTTGGATAAATATTTTTAGGAATATTAATAAGAATGAATAACTAATATTGTATGGAACATGAACATTTGATGAAATAGAAATATTAAATGGTACACATCAATTTTAATTACCTAAAAATATTTAATGTAGGAACTATTACATTTATATATTATCCCAATGGAAAAGTATAAGGTTTTTATAAAGTGTGTATGACATATTTGATATTTATTTCTAAATATTTTTTTATTTATTTTTTTAAGAATAGTATAATTATTATATCTCAATAATGTTATTAGTGAATGGGTGTAAAATTTGAAAACATTTATTATTTATTTATATGGAGGCTTTTTGATTTTTTTTACACTGATCATTCTAAAAAAATTAATAAAATAGATTTATTTTTACTAACTGTTGAACAGATTCATTATTTTAATGATTCTTGGCATTACATATTTATTTGGAATTAATTAACATTTTATGATCATTTTAGATCAGTATAACAACTCTATAAACATGAATATTTTTTATAGATGCATACCACAATGAAAGAAATACTTCATGTTTTTGAAGAATTCATGAATGGGATATAATAAAAAGATAATTTAAATCAAGGAAATAGGATAAGTACTAATAATTCATAATAGTTTGTAAATATTGATATATTTGGTCCCCCTCAATATTTAACCGTTAGAGGAATAAAATATACTTTAATTAATGTTACTAATTTTAGTAAATTTCTTTTTTTTATAAAAATGATACATTATAAGGATTTATTACTTTCTATAATTTAGGTCAAATTTAAAATGGATGTATGATTTTTTTCGAATCTTAGTGGTAAATTAGGTTAATTTTATAACACATTAATTCAAAAAAAAGTAAAAATAATATTTATTCTCGTAATTTTTCTTCTCTTAAGTCCCCGTAGAAATATTGTGATATAGAACAAAAAAATATAAATCATATTAAAATGTATATTGCAATGTTATTTCAATATATTTTTCCTAGATAATTTTAGGGTAAATATTTGTTTACCTTGCTTTATTTCAAATATAATTCATCTTTGTCTTTTTTAGATCAAAACATCTTTTGAGTAATTTAATAGTCTAATGTCTAATGTTGGTTATTATTAGATATTGGTTGTAATGTTTTTATTTTAAATTCCAAGGATAATTTTCAGAAATATAATGTGAAAAGAAATGATGGAATTTTTTCTGTTCATTATAATAATAATAATTCTTATATTTTTTATAATAAAATAACAATGGTTATTAAAGAATGTTTTCAGGTTGTATTCAATGGAAATAATGTAAAATCAAATGATGATTCTGATGTTTTTGAGGATGAGTTTAGATATTTTATCTTTATTTAATACAATAATTTCGATATTAAATAGTTTAATTAAGGTTAGAATACTCCTCCTCATATTTATCCATGATCAGGGAAGATTCGTAATGATTATAACATACATAAAGTGATAATTAATGTGGTTTCTTTTATAAAACACACAAGCTGAAATCTAATATTATTTTTTATTCAATATTTAATTATCATGTTCATAATAATTATCCTCATGGATTAAATTATCAATATACAATTACTTATATGTATGCCTAGCTTAATCAACATGTAATAAATAGTTTTTTGGGTTTATCCATACTAAAAATAAATATGATGTTTTCTTTACTAATCCATTAAATATTACCCAATTCGATAATATTTAATTTGTTCTTTGAATTTTTGAATTTTAATATATTTTTGTTTTCATGTGTTTTGAGTGAGTTTTAATTTATTTACAAGAAAAATATTTCATATTTACCTAAAATAATTAAAATTTAATATCATATTTTTTCAAATTAATTTCATTTATTTTGTATAAATATATTATTTATATAACTATTTTAAGACCTATCATACATTCTAGATGTCATTATATTTTTTTATAAAACCTCAATGTGAGTAAAATATTAATTTTTAAAATATTTCGTAGTATATTTTAACAAACTACTTTTAAGAATAAAAAGTAATTGATTTAATTTAATAATTTAATAGTGGAGGACATTATAGTTTCTCTTTGATAAATTAATTTTAAAAATAAAATACTAATTTGGGATAACTATAATTCATTTTAAGATATGAATTTCAAAGAACAGTAAATACACTATATACATTATTTTAATGGAAATAATTATAATTATTCAATCATTATATTTTTTATAATATAAAAATGTAGGAGTTGTTTTTGAAATTATATTTGGTTTTGTAATTATATAAATAGGGATAATGTTGAAAGGTACTATGAACCTTATTCTGTTATGATAATTATAGTGATTTATTTTTTTATATACTTTATATTTATTAATAATTATTGTTATCTATTTATTTAATTATTTTTTATGTTGATCTTGTAATAATATTTCATTTCATAAAATCTATTTAGATTTCCTATTTTAATTTTTTAGAACATGTTCTATAATGCTCATGATGTTTATTAAGATAAATAAGACATTTTAGAACTTAAAATATTATTTATTCATGTTTTTTATTATTTCAACATTTCCCATATACAATACTTCATATGTCCAAATCATAAGCCTCATGTACATTTGGGATCCACATAGTTGATTTTCTAGAATTAGTTTTCTTTTATATGAAGACCATGTAATGAGCTAATGAACACCAAATTGGGTCATTTTTTAAAACATATAATCTTTTATATATTTAATTATAAAAATAAATATATAAATTAATTTCATTCAAATTTTAGATGTTTTTCTCAATTTTTTTCTATTTATTGTTTATAGGGAATTATTTAGGTAATTATTCTACATGATAAATTTAACTACGTGAATCACTTATGAGAATCCCTTACATAAATCACATATATGAATAAACTGTGATGATTTTCCTATATCTTCATTTATTATTTTTTAGATAAAATTTGTTATATGAAAACCCCCTTGGTGAATTTTGATAGGCAATTCAATGAAATTTTATAAGCTTTTCTAAAAACTTGAAATTATCAATATTTTACGCAAAATTTATTATCCCAATTTTTTATGTTTATTTAATTTATTTAAACTTAAAAATGAATTTATAAATCAATATATTTTTAAAAAACATGTTTGAAGGGTTTTTAATTGTATTAAAAAAAAATTATGAAGAACAATGTCTGTTTTATTTTCAGCCATCTAACTTACACCCTGAAACTCAAAATATTTATTATTAATTATGTTTTTTAATAGATTATATTTCTCCTAAAATAATATTTGTTGATATTATACTCATTAAAACTTTATTTTATTTTATTATTTAATTTTTATTAATTATAGATATTACCTACATGCCTAATAAATGTTTTATTTGGATTGTGTTATAATTTTTTACGTAAAATTTTAAAAATCTACAGTTATGGGATATTTCATTGAATGATTATTGTGGTGAATATTTAATTTATTTAATTGGTTTTTTAAATTGGTTTCAATTAGTCTTTGTTGATTTTAATATTGTATGTGAGTTAATATTTTATTACGAGACAAATCTATTTTTCTCTCTCTCTTATATTATTGTTTTATTCTATTCAAATTCAAAAAAATTCTAACAATTTATAAGAGACCTAGTTAATTTTTGTATCTTTTATGAATAATTATATAGCACTTACAAGACTATTGAAAAACATAGTTACTGTTATTAAATTATTTTTCAATCATATATAATGTGATAAAAAAAATTTATTCACTGTGATCCTTTAATTGATATTGAATATTGTTATTACTATTAATATATTAACACTAAATTGAATATTGAAAACATATATACCTATTATTTACTTGAAGAGATTCCCTGATAATTTTTTCAATATTAGTTTCTTGTACATTATATATTTATCTTCTACTTTTCCCTTGTTTCTTATGTTTGTGCACTTCTTTCAATACATCATGTACATTAATTTTTCTATTTATGATTTTATTAAAATAAATATTCTTCTGTATCATTGGGTTATTATTCATAGATTCTAAAGTTAGGATAATTTTTTTGTTTATATTATTGTCTAAAATTAATTTTGACATTGGGTTTTTATTCCCTATATAAAATATAGGTGTCTCTATATCGGTAAATACACTTTAAAAAGAAGGTATGGATTGGGTAATGATTCCCCAATTATAATTTATATGTTTAAATGTTTATATCATAGTGAGTATAGAGTTATAAGTGTTTTCTATGTCCACATTAGACTAAACTATAAAAAAATCATCCTTCCTTATTCGTTTTCATTATTTTATTTCTATTTATAATTAACTATGTTAATCCACCAATCCATATATTCAATTTTATAATGACCCTTTGAAGGGTATGTGTGAACCCAAAAAAACATCCAACCAGTTACAAATATAACCATGTAAAAATCTACTCCAACCCAATACAAGAGGCAGACTTTAAATCTAATGATTAAATTACCTCTTATAGTCTTACATTTCAAAAAAAAATTCAAACTTCATCATTCTGTCCTGGCCCATGGGCCACCTAAAGTCGTGTGATCCTTGATTCAGAAAACTTGTCACCTCATAGACCCATCATCGCTTCATACAAATTCACTAATGATCCATTCCAATAGATACCATCATCACCATCATAATATCATCATCATGACTATCATTCTCCATATCCCAAATCTAGTCATCCTAACAACCAAATAATCACATACCGACACAATCCTACCCTCATCTGAAATGGATTACTAGAACCCAAAATGTTGAAAACCATCATCATCACTGAAATTGCACACAACGCAATCACATACCAACATTATAGATGTCCACCATTATAGACCAAAAAAATATAAGATTCCCCTTCGGCCAAACATATAAGACACTAAAACTGGGGCTCATCGTCATCATCATATAATCATAATGCTCACTATTTTAGAATCAAAAATATCAGTCAGTACAGCGTTGGACACAACCTAGGAAAATAATAATACTCTAAAAATATATCCATCAACACCACCAATGCCACCAAAAAATGATACCACCGACGAAAATAAACCTCCACCGAAAATGAAGACGAATAAATGAATTAAGTAACTAAGAAAACCCCATGAAGAAAGTCAAGAAGGAGACCCTAAAAAGGTCAGGAATGAGACACAAAAATAAAACGTGTCAACCACAACTCATATGGACAAAAACCCTGTGACCCAATCACTCCCATATTGACTTGGAGAGTAGCGATGAAATCCCATGTTAGAGGAGGTTTGGGCCACTACAGATGATAGGCTAACTCTAGTATCAGCTAGTAGGGCAATATCAATCGAACCATGATCTCAAATTCTCTTGGTTAACTCCATACCATCCTCGACAGGAAGAGGAATGATTAAACCTAATACTACTGTAGGTTATGGAAATGAAGGGTGTCCAAAACACATACCTTCACATGAAGAAAAGAGTGTTATAAGAAATAGTTAGAAGTAGGGGAGAGGAAAAATCAAGAACTAAGGGGAGAACCAGAGTGCCAAGGGGTGGATCCAAGTGATTAGAGCTGAGAGTTGAAGTAGATGACTGACTCTAAAACCCCATAGGTACGGCGAAGACTAGCACGGAGATCCCTCCCTATAGAGAACGCTCCCCTTACCAAATCATTTCATATTAATTTACATTTTAACTAACATAGATAAATATATTAAATAATTAAAACATATCATTTTAAATTTTTTTGTTTTCATTTCACCCCCTCTAGGTCATATTTCATCTTCATATGTAATGTGACATCATGAAGGATACTATGGTGCATAAATGAGTTCTAGGTCATAGAAACAATATGAATTTCATAATACAAGAAGTCATTTACATTTGGAATGAAATTTAAAATAATATGTCTTAACATATATTTTTGGTAGAAATAGACATTGATATTCAAATATAGAATAATGAAGATATTTTCAGAATTTTTTATTACAACGAAGATACAAGGAAACACCTTGACTGAATTATAAGAAAAAAATAATGGTGTTGACGACTCAACTATGAATTTAAATGAATGATATTTTAGAATCCAATATGTAAAATATCAAGTAAATTCATGGTTATTTATTCATAAGGAAAATAATATGTTGAACATGAAAATAAAAAATAAATAATGTGATAAATTCATGACTTTGTGTACACATTATATATTCAACAAAGTCAATTAAAATACAATTTACCCAGTAGTAGTTGGAACGCTAAAGGATAAAAAGAATATGAGGAAGAGGATTAGAGAAAGAGATTCTAGACTCTTTAGGAACATGATTATTATAAATATTCAATTTTAGAAGAAAGTGTTCCAATGTTGATGATTTTTTAATTTTGAGGTACTAAAGAAGACGAAAAAAAACAATGGGAATAACTACTAATATATGGTATTGCTAATTTTATTTAGGCTGATATAGATGAGTGATAAAGTAAAAAATTAATCAACTACATTGTAAATATAAATAACCATGTGGAAGACAACCTATTTGGTGAATTTTAGTAATGAGATAACATATATTATCTAGGTGGAACCAAAAGATCCATTTTGGATAAGCTTCTAGCAAAACATGACTATTAACCAATTATGTATAGTGTTATAAAAGTAATTAATTTCATTATTTTTACCTAACCAATGATATTAAAACTAGTCTATGGTTTCAAATTTTATTATAATTTCATTTATAACAATATGGATATTTTTCATGTGTCATAATGACTATAGTGCATTAGGGGTGTAGTCATCCATTGGGGGACTTATCAACAAACTATAGTGTTTTATGATGTTGATTTCATATTTTATATCATTATATCAACTAAAATTGTGATATGGACATAAATATACACTCACTGAATAAGGGAATAGGTTTATAAGGAGGAAATAATTGTAGTAAAATTTTGACAACACTGATTCTCTCCCACCACAAATGAGATGAGGACCTTCCAATATGATCATGTCTATAGACAAAATCAATTCGTGATGGTATTCTTATAAAATATTAGAATTAAAAGGTTATGATGATAAAAATGACTAATATAATGTTTAATTTATAATATATGACAAGTTATTTGTAGAACCACTAGTTTATTATTCATTTCCCTTTATTTATATAACATATATATATATATATATATTTGTTTTTTGAGGCAAAGAGGAGTATAAAAATGATAATGAGGCATTTAAAGAGGTGTGTGGTTTAATCATGGTTTTAGAAACCATGAAACACATCCATGAAATTAATAAGGGGAATCTAGTTAGAATTTAGTTGGAGAAATATCGGATCATAGTTTAAAAAAACCATTTAAAAACCTATGAGAAATATTAAACATTGACCTTTAAAAAATATTCATTGATATTTTATGGGGTTTTAAACCATGTGATCCAAGAATATGAGGTGTGGTTTGATATAGTAGCATGTTCATGTATAG
Source organism: Viscum album (assembly GCA_963277665.1). Taxonomy (NCBI): domain Eukaryota; kingdom Viridiplantae; phylum Streptophyta; class Magnoliopsida; order Santalales; family Viscaceae; genus Viscum; species Viscum album. The sequence goes on along the minus strand of OY728126.1, from coordinate 647,711,839 downwards.
AAAATGGTCTGTCTAAACCTTCACCATTAACATACATTGTGAAATTTCCTATCCAAAAATTGTGGATATAATTCTACATTACTCTATAATCAATTTTTACGCTAAAACTCCCAAAACATGAATCTATATCCCTCCAAGGGGATTATTAGAAATCTTATTTTAGTTGGTATCATGTTTTTTAATATTTGAAGTCTATTATTAATATATGTTTTATAATAAGTGGTCATTATTCATCATTTCCATCAGATGTATTCTCCTTGTCTCTCTTGGAACCATAGATATAATCCACTTGATATAGATCATGGTTCTTTTTTGGTTTTTAGGATGATATATTATTTAATTTTATAGTGGAAAAAATATCTACAATCATATTTCTATGATCTATGTTGGGTTATTGAATATACTAGGACAATATTCATTTTTTACATTGATTGAGAATTAGGAGGATTCTCTTCTGGTTCTACCTTTTTAGAACATGAAGGCTTGGTTTTATATTGATATTATTTCATTATATTATTATAAAATTCTTGACTGATTTTATGAAAACTAGTTTAGTTATTTTTATTGAAATTGATTAAATGTTTTGGTTTTATGGATATTTCTTTTTGATTATGATTGTTAAATTGTGATTTTAAAATTATAATTTTGTTTTGATGCCTAGAAAAATATGGTAGATAGATTTTCACTAAAATAAATGGTTTTTTAAATGAATTGTGATTTGTTTTTTTCACTTGTTTTTTGGAACACATTGTTGGTATTAGTTCACTTTCATTGACATAACATTTTAGATGGGGAGTGTTATATTAGAAAAACTTATAATGGATAAATTATGATGAAATAGTAGATCGGTGAGAGATATCCCATAATTGTAAAAGACTTCCCTAAAATGAATGTGTTGATGTGTTTTTTTGATGAATGGGTATTCCAAATGGTATTTTAGAATGTTTTTGAATGATTTATTGATTAATATCCATGGGAAATTGTTTCCATTGGGAAACATTTTACTTTTAATATAAACATATTTTAATTGGTTTAAATTATTTTTTATACATGTTTTAATAAGTTATAACCTTGTGATATGAGTTGTTATATCACTGTGTAAATCCTAGATAGTTTAGAAACGCATATTTCTTGGGAACTATTGTTTCTCTACTGATTTCACTTATTGAGACATAGTTAAGGGAATGGTATAAATATTATTTAGTAATATTAGTTATACCTTGGGATAAGCATTTAGATTTTGAACTTGGATCTGGTCGGGATTTCCTGGTTTATTCCTTTCATGAAATGAAGTTTTCTTGTTTTGGATTTGTCTTATACTATGATATAGTTATTATTTGGATTAAAAGTTCATATAATATTCCTTATACTCATGCTTCATTTTTTTGTTTGTTTGGTAACTATATTGTGTTTGGGTTTGTTTGTTTTCAAACATAAAATACACCCTAAATTGCTAATGAGTCCCTTTGAATTTATTTCCATCATTTTATGTCTTGGTGATACCACCTAAGGCCCAATAATGTTACACTACATCTTCCTAGGAAATGTTTGAGGGAAAGGATGTCAAATTATTAATACATGATGTCATGATATCCACTAATGGTTTTCAACAAAATAACTTCTTCAGAGTCAACCCTACTATTATGAAATAAAAAAATCCATAATAATGTATTATTAAAATAATTTGATTGTGAAACATTAATTATATGTGAAAAAAATTAATTTTATAAAGATAAAAAATAAATTTTAGTAGAATATGTTAATGATATATCAGGATATTAGAAATTAAAAATAGTAATGAATGCTATGATATGAGTACAAGCGAAAATGGTTCTAATATAACGTTTTTATCCTTTAATAATGAATTGATTCAATGTGTTTAAGAATTTAATATGGTTAATAACTTTTGATACCTTTATAGTATAAAATTATGAGAAATGTTTTCATCTAAATTTTTTTTTGGATAGTGGATAGTGTGTTGAATTAGTAGAATGATAATGTGGAAAAATAAAAATATCATAGATAAATCAATAAAAAGGATATATAATTGAGAATGATATAAAATTGTAATCCACAAATAATTTATTATTAAATTTTTTATTAATGTTGATTTTATTGCTTCATTTATCTATTATATTATATATATATATATATAAATTAGAAGATGGGTATCTACATATCAAAGTAGATTTTTTACTTATTTTTTGAAATAACATAAAACTAAAAGAGATATATCCAACATTTATAATTTAATTATAGATAATAATGAATGAATTAGGGGTTTTTAAGAGAAAATAATTCATCAATAAGGAAATTTTAAAATTTATTAATGAATGGTTTCTCACTTTTGACCAATAAGATATAAAGTGAAATCATTTTAGACAATTAAATTTTAAAATGATAACATATTTCAATTTTATATTGAAATTTATTATTTTATATAGTATATAGTGTATTGAAACAATGGATACATAATGGTTTATCTAATTTTTTGTTAATTTATTATTATTTAATATTTTAAAGGTAAGGGTTATTTAGAAGTTTAAAATGTTTCATTTTTTATAATAGATGAATATAATTTTTTAAATTTCTATAATAATTTTATAATGAAATTGTGTTATATAATTGTGAACATATATTCATATATTCTAGAATAAATTTACATTAGAGATATAATGTTTTATTTATATTCAACTAATGATTTCTCATAGCATATATAATTGTTTAAAAAGTCATATAATTTCAGAACATCCCCCCCCCCACCCGTGAATTTTTCCAATGGTACCCTCTCTTAGAATGGTAATGAGGAAAATGTGTCACCCCTAAGCCCAGCCCCAAGAGGCAATGATTTGGAGTCTAACATTGGTGGTATAAAATAGACAATGGAAGGGATTACATTCATAATATTTGTTACTGATAATATATAAGTGAATAAACCCTAATCCGAACTATATTATAAAAATATCTAATTATTCTATATAACATAATAAAATAATGCTTGTATTACCATATTAATAAATATGTAAAATAAAATCCTATAAAACACAAAAAAATATCTCGAATTAAATAACTCTACATTAGGTTATTATGGTCATGAATGGTCAAAAAATTCCACCTATCGACAATAGAAATAGTTTATGATAAATAGGGTGACCATAAAATGAATAATTTATTTGATCCTCCAAATATAAACTATTAAAAATATTAGAATGATATTCTAGTTCCCCAGTGAGAAAATAGAAAATCCAACATGACCCTAACTAGTCAACTACTCATTGTCACCCTCCCTAAGTTTGACCCAAAATGTTTCATAAACATTTATAATAAAATAATTGAACATTACTATAATTATAGGAACACAACACCCAAATACTCGTGTTTTTACACTCACGAGAAAAATCCTAACATCATGTTCCCTAATACCTTATAGTATAGTGTCATTTAAAAATAATCCCTACCAATCCAAAAACCAACACTTTACAACATCTCATGTTGGAATTAGATAGTACCACATATCATATCATAATACTATACCCACATCACATTCCTGTCCATCACATTAATTACGTTGCATTATAGTATCATGAAAATGAAATACCTAAAAATCAATCCATCTTCTTTCATTGTTTGAACAACATCATATAAGCATCATCAAAGCATATCATTGGGGGATGTACATAACACTACTAAAAAACCAATAACCAAACCAACCTCCATCCATCACTTCCAGTATACTATTAATGGGAGAGTTTGGAAGAGGGATAGTCATAAATACACCCTCTATTACATATATGTTGGGGGAAACACATACAACCAAACATTTGTAATTGGTATTAAATATTAAAAGTTGTTGCAGTTAATTAGATGTGACATTAAATTTTTTTTATTAATTGATACAAAAAAACGCATCTTAGGGGACAATAAAATCATCGATATAAAAACATTTACTCAACTAATTCATCACGACTAACCATCAACAACCACTGCATCCTATATGTCACCAACTATCCAACACATAAAAAACTCCCATACAAGCCATCTTCAGTTCAATGTTTTATTTATCTACTCTCTAATTTATTGATTTTAATTTAATAACCAATATAATTTAAATTAAACCATTTATTTCTAATATTATGTTTAATACCATTATTATTCATAAACTAACATTTATCACTATTATTTACCCATTTATTTCATTTATTTATTTCCCATTTATAACATATATTAATTCAATATATTTTTTAAGTTATCCCAATTCAATTGAGATACCAAATGTCCATAGAAGACCATTATATTATAATAATAAAATATATTTGATGGAATATACTTAGTTTTTTAATTATTCATGAAGCTCATTTAATTACAGATATTAAATATTATAATGTTATGATAAGTGGTTACTACCAAGAAACAAAACTATAATCTTTATTTCAATGAAAAAAATTCATATCAAAAAAGGATTCATAAAAAATTCATATCATCTATCAAGTAAACAGTATTTTATAATGTATAAATTCAATATAAATATCATAATTTTGTTTCTACATAACATCCATTATTATTTTAATTACCGTATTAATATATTTTCCAATAAAATATCATTTTATTTATTTTACATAAAATAATAATAGTTTCATCACATTAAATAACAACGATATATATAATAAAAAATTCATGAATTTTTTAACTTTGTTTTAAATCAACATCCTCTGAGATTATTTAGGTCTTTATGATAATTAATTATTGTTACCTTGGGGGATGAAAAAGCATGGTAGTTTTAGAATTTATCAAAAAATAAAGGAGTATGTCTTGAATCCACAACATATAGTGATGATTAACATGATAAACTATGATTGGGAGAGGGAGAACGGAGAATTGAAGTTCTTATAGAAACCTTTATACAAGGCCCATATTGATCCTAAAAGGCTTAAGAGACTCAATAAAAAACTCAAGGAACAAGAATGATAAATAATCTCTCATTAAATATATAATTATTCAATTTTTAGATACATCCCTGAATAAAAATCCATCATTTTCTAATATGTTCAAAATAATTATTTTTTATTTAATACAACGAATGAATTATTTTTAGAGAGAAAAATGTTATAAAGTAAAAAATATGTTAAACCAAGGAATTTTAGATTTTAAAAACATAAATTTAGGTGGTAATATCATCAATAATTGATAAAATATTTTTTTAGCTAGAAAAAAATTAGATTTTTGAGAAAAACAAGATACACATATGCAAAAGGGGTTAACTATGGAAAGTTAAGAAACATTAACATTTCGTAAAGTATAATTATAGAGGTAATAATGTTATAATATTTATAATAATAAAATTATACATGTGAAATAGAGGAACCACTAGCTAATCCTTATGAATGGTTGAAGGAAACATCAGTCACCTCGTGGAAAATTATACTTAACAATGCAAAGAATATATGATTCTTATACCTATCCTTCAGTGGCCCATAGAAAAATTCATTAACCATGTCATATATAAACTCACATATATCCGTAAAATAGCATAAAACCTCCAAAACATGATCTATCTTCCTTCATTAAAAACCATTATATAGCACTTCAATCAGAGCCCCACACAAATAGTGAAAATTGGATATTGTTCTTATTCATATCTATATTTCCCTTAAAAGGTCTAGAATCTACACTCTTCTACTATCACGTCATACACAATAGAAAAATATAATAATAAAATCCACTTCATCATTATATTCAAAATACCATGATAAAGAGACCCATTGATCATAAGTTTCCACCTTCGCATACACCCTATGTCTCACAAAACCATGGTATGTTAACAAGAAAATGGAATGGATTTTTCCATTACCCAAATTACACAAGATTCATCCCTATAGAAAAGGCCTTCAAAAAACATCCAATCCCATTTTACACATATTGGTTCACAATTAAAACTCATAATAACTTCAAAACAATCACTTTATTTTAAATAGAGTCTACATACCTAGAAAAGACAAAGGTATGAGTTTCTAAATCTAATCCCTTATTGGAGATACCTCTCAGACCATTTTATTCCTTTAAAATTATAATAAAATCTATAAAAGAAGATAAATGGGTTCTAATGGCCACCCATCTTGATATATCTTAGAAATATCACAATAAATAATATACAACCAACATCATGGAATGGTGGGGTCATTCAAAAACCCAATAACCACCTCAATGACCACACTCATTGTGAATATACCTCTCAAATTGGAATGAATATACACATGTAACATAAGGGAAAATAGAAGGTCCACAGAAAAGGATTTCATACATCCAAACCAATTTATATTAACATTAAAAAATATAAAACATGGTATCTTGGGAAATCATAGAAGGAAAAAATCTAAAATTGATATCAATTATTTTTTAGGATTGCCATATTTTTATCAACCCAATTCATTTTAATTGGATTTTTTTCATTACATTCTATAAATAATTTTTATTTATATATATCATTATCCATGGGACATTAAATAACAACAATACATAATAAAAACAATATTGACCTTCCTTGAATGATATAACATTACAATAATCCCAACAAATGACATTACATCATGGAGCACTCTTATATTCATCCAATAAATTATAAAATTCATTATGCTTAATACCTAAATAATTTTTTTGGGAATGATCTAATATAAAAATCTCCTTATAATTTATCAACATTTATAATTATTAACATATATAAATTCTATATTCATTAATCATTTTTAGATACAAGAAATATCCAATTTGGGTGCACAAGGGATAACATTATTTTACATTGTCCCTAAATTAACACAAGTTTCCCAATTCATGCTTCAACCATAGTCAAAACATAGCATGGTGAATCAAACATATATAATATAGAATATTCTATTCAATTTATATTATAAACTAGAAAAAATTTCCTATTTATTTGTATAAAAATAAAAAATGTGATGTTCCAAACATAAATTTACCATTTAAAAAATCTCATCACATTAATTCTTAATTACGAATTTTCTTGAAATTTTTTTCATATAATTTATGATTAACAAATTTATTAATGAAACAAATATAAATTCCACATACTAAATTAGATAAATAATAACTCGAATTTCTCATATGATTAAACATTCTTATCAATTAAAATCCATTAACATTCATAAAAAACATACATGGAGTATTTTTAAAGAAAACTATGTATCAAATTATCTCGTGATTTATAAGAAATAAAATTTTAAGTATTATCAATAAATTTAAATGAATTCATTCATATTACAAAGACCACAATATATTCAGAAATCAAATATTAAATAAAACTATTCAAATGATACATCATACCTTAAATAGAGAAGGTAAATGATCTAGAATTATGAATACCAAAAACCTATTTAGAAATACAAGAAGAAAAACAAAAAAAAATTAATCCGAAAACATCTAATGTTAAACTCTTGGATTGAATCATTTTCAAAAACAAATAAAATTTTAACATCTAAATTTTAAAACATCCTTCCATTAATATTTGGAATAATTTCAAAAAAATAATTTTGCATAAAAATTGTTACAAAATGTTTCTTTAATATTATTTTAAATTATTACAAAATAATATTCATTTTATTTTCATTTGAAGACTATTATTCATTGAAATCATAATGATTATTTGGAAAAAACTCATATAATATTTAATGTAAGTCTTGTAAATAATTTTTAACATAATTTGACATACCAACACACCAGAAGTATTATATTATTTTAATAAATATGAATACGGATCTTAAAAGTATATAAAATCTTTAATTGTTAAACTACATCATGATATTTTCCACTATTAGAATTATAATTATAACTCATCATTATTTTAAAATTGGAAAATCATATCTATTATTATATATGTCCCACAACACCATGATTTTATGAGAATGTGACACACCATGAAATTATGATATATTTACATTTTTTCAATTTCTATCCCTTTGATATCATACAATGAATGCAATGATTAGTTATAATGAAATGTGATTTCCATATAAAATGTTATTATTTAAACATTATAATTCTATAATAACCACTATGATTAGGAGTATTAATATTAATAACTAAATTATTAAAATTATATGGTTTTCACATGTATAAAATAAATTCAATGCTTATATATCGATTAAAATATCATAATATCATTTTAAGAGAAAAATAAATGTTATCTTAACAATTGTGTATAATAATTCTGATCTTAATATTAATTCATAATTTCTAAATCACATATACAATAACAAATTATATTATGTGGCAGGATACGAAGACATTTCTCAGGAATACAATGGACTACCACCTCAAAAAGTGATCAGATTGATTTTTCTCTTATTCTTAACATGAATGTTACTATGGATAATTTGAATGAAATATATGTAATATTTATTAATGAAGTAAACATCTTTAAATATATTATCATATTTTACTTATTAATTTCAAATCTATATGAAAACAATAATATCTATCTTCGAGTTATTGGGACCACCACCAATTAGTAGTGTGAAATTTTTTTCATTTATTACCTGGATAGTAATAAAGGTTTATTTTATTAACAAAATATATATATCTATATATATATAATTATGATGATCCTAGAAATTTGAATTAAAATTTAATATCCATTGATTCTATTCTTCATGAAAAATGGAATCACTGTTCATGTGTACGTTCTGTCTACCTTCGCAATGAACATTGTAATCAATTTTTTATGTATATATTTTATATATTAGTATAAATAAGTATAAGGCCCCAGCCTTAAACCTTACTTAATCTTGAGTTATTACAAGATACACATTGAGGATCTTTTCGGGTTTAGAGTTTTAGAGAATTAGATCATAAAACTTGCATTACTTTCCACATATAAACAAAGTGGTTACATAAAGATAGTACTCTTCATTCCCATCAATGGAAACACATTTAAAATAAAACATGGATTATTTCTTGACACATCCTTGACTCTATCATCTTATCATGTACCTTTCCCTTGACCTGTGAAAAACATTTCAAAAACTTGGGATGAGCATAAAAACTCAGTATGGGTTATAAAAAAACATGGAAAGGAAACATGAGTTCATATATACATAAGAATGAAATCATACATTACCCATAAAACATAGGCACTTTAACATACCTCATAAAATCATGAATAATTCATAGAAATCATAAGACATAAAGGTAACTTGAGGCATTCATAACATTCTTACGTAGGGAGTAACCCTCTTGGTTACATTTGGAATACCCATCACAGTATATTCCCTAAAATCTCTTCGGAGAAACCTTAACGTTTCACTCCTTCGCGTTACCCAATGCATTGGAGAGCTATAACGGGCTCACCCGCCCTTAGTTTATCACGGAACCACCCGTCTTCATAATAATGCCCAAGAACCATAACATAATCATATCACATAAAACATGTATAAAGGAAACATAAAATTTTCACATTTCAATCACGAGATATCAATACAACACATTGATATAAAAACATTATGAAAACCATTTTCAATACTAAAATAAAAGAAAAGTAAAACATGGTATTTATTTTTTTTAAAAAAGAAGGTATGGCTTGTAGAGGAAGCCGAAACTCAAATAACGATTACGACGACAGAGAAGTCGTTGTCGCCGCATACGTACGACAAAAACATTCCCTTTTTTTCATTTAGTAAACGCTTCGTATAAAAAAGATTCCTTTTGAATAAACGTAAAAGTCAAAGGGGTTTATACACCGTATAAAAGAAAGTTGTGTATAAAATAAAATATGCCTCAACGAAAGGAGATTGAGACGAAGTCCCATACCTCGTATCCGACTTGACCTGATCGTTCTTTAATCTCCTGAATAATAGACTTGAGTTAATATCTACTTTCTTATGAATCTTTTTCAAGTTCATTATTCCTTTTATACCATGTTATGAACATCATGTAATCAGTTAAGTTAATAATGTTCATTTTGTCGGTATTTGGTTCTTAAGTCAAAAATAGACTTCTTACACTTACATGTTGTTAATTTGGTCAAAGGTTCATTATATCCAGAATGGTATTCATGATTTAGATATCATATATGTCATATATATCCAGTACATACTTGCATTTATAATATTACATAATCATTTAGAGGTACGAAATGAAATGCACCGTTCATGGAGACGGTAAGCCGTACGTACGCATGAACGCTACTTTCATTTCTATTTTGTATTTTATAGAATGGAATCATAATGATATAAAGGTATATTATAATTCCAGTATAATATCATATATAATATCATAGTTCCATCCTTTATATGTCCCACATGTGGTATTTAACGAATCAAATCACTTTGAGGGGGCGGTAGTCCGCACTTCCTAAAATGAAGATATCGTGTTCACCCATAATGGAAACCATAAAGGTATGCCCAAAATGAAAAAAACATAAGCTTAAGGAAAACATAAACATATTATATATCATATATAAAAATAGTGACATCATAATGTCCAACTTTGAAGGTGTTAAATGAGTATTGAACAATCATCGTTTCGGGAGGCAGAATTTCGCCATCCACGGAAACCGTATGTTCTTTAACCATTTTATGTAGTTGTGTGAGTGTGTTGCTCAAATATATCTTATAACAACATCCTAGTATATTTAAGATACTGGTGTTGTTACAAAAGAAGTAAATAAAAAGAGTTTAGGGGGTTGGAGAAGCAAAATAAAACAAATGAACATGAGAGAATGAATTGCCTTTAAAAGTGTAACTCTTTTCGATTTGAGACTAAAGGCTTACATTGAAAGGATTATTCCCAAAGTTAATCCTCTAGGATTAGGAGAGGGATGTGGAGAGAGTAAACGGGCAGGTTTTGGCCGAGCCAAAGGCTTGAGGAGTGTGTGAAATGAAGTAGAGGTGGGGGCCTTTTATAAGAGGAGAGGAGGGGCACTTTTGGAATGTAATGAAATATTACATTATTTGAAAATGTGTTTCAGTTTCAAAAGGTCCCACATTGATATAATTCGTGGATAAGGTGATAAGTGTTCGAAATCCACTCATAAAATAAGTTTTGGACATGTGTAGTTCATAGATTTTACATTATCTTTCCATTTTATTTAAATCGTCAAATAATGATGTCATCACTGCATCATTATTATGTCATAAATAATTTAATTTATTTAATGTCTAAAAATCATAAAAAAATACTATGATGTAGGAAATCTTTTTAGTTTTCCAATGACTATTTATAATCAAATATCGGATCTTTATAACCCCATGTAAAAATTGTTTTCGTAAAACATTTCTTGTTTGTGTCATTTTTACTTTAACATTTAATAAAAAGTTATTTATGTCATTTCCAAACCAAAGTGTCTCCATGGGGTCCCCAAGTTGACCCATGGCTTTGCTTGGTCGTCCATGACACAACCATTAAGGTTGGGACATGTGTCTAGGTCATTTCCTATTATTAAAGCATTATTTATACCTTAAACTACCCTAATTACCACTAATCGCGATTAAGAACTTAATAAGTTACTATTCACCAAAAAATTATTTTAATCTCATTGAACCATATTTTACTTCTTAATGAAAACCATGTATGTTGGATTTTCAAAATTCAATACACATTAGTGGTAAACTTTCATTTAACTGAAAAATCAGTTTGCTTGATTACCACTTAGTGGTTTCACTATTCATCAAAAATTGAAGTTTTTCAGAAAATTACCAAAAATTCACCCTAAGCTATATTTGATATTCCGAATTCAAAAATGAAGTCTATTTTACAAAATTAAAATCATATAAGTCACATTAATTAATTTAATAATTAATTCCCGCTGCCAGAGCAAATAGCGTGTTTTTACAAAACAATAAGTATCAAAAGATTGACACCAGTTTAAGTCTACTTTCAAAGTGAAATTGATTCCAATGACCACCATTGGATAAAATGGTAAATATATATTCATATTACACATTATGACCAATTAAAAAGATAATATAATCATATAAATAAATTAGATTAAAAAGCAGTTTTGATGTAAAATGCAGTATTTTTCACTATTCATTAAAAAATGAACATTGTCAGAAAAATACCAAAAATGAACACAAGGTAAATTTTGATGTCCCAATCATAAAGAATAAGTTTATTTTGACAAACATAGTTTATTAAATTGTCAAAATATAGATTCAAAAATGGTTTTCCATCAAAAGGCAGTAAAACAATCTTTTAAGAATATTAGTGTATTCCATGCATAAGTTTGTATTTATTTTCATTTTAAGACTCTATAACACTATCTTAATCATTAATAGAAATAGATAAAAATATCTATTATTCATTACTTACATGGGATGTTACATCCTTCCCCCCTTTAGAAAATTGCATCCCCGCAATTTATTTACTTATCGAATAAATGGGGGTACTTATCCCTCATTGCATTTTCAGATTCCCATGTTGCCTCTTCAATCATGAGGTTTTTCCACAAAACATTTACCTGATGAATCACCTTATTCTGTAACACTTGTTCCCTGTTGTCAAGAATCTGGACCAGTTGTTCCTCATAAGATAGGTTCTCTTCCAGCTGAACTACCTCTGGACTCAAAACATGAGATGGATCTGGCATATACTTTCTCAACATCGAAACGTGAAAAACATTGTGTACTTGAGATAAACTCGGAGGTAAAGCCACCCGGTATGCAACTGATCCAACTCTATCCAGAATTTCATATGGTCCAATAAACCTTGGACTCAGCTTTCCTTTCTTACCAAATCTCATCACACTTTTCCAAGGAGAAACCTTGAGAAAAACATGATCACCTACCTCGAAATATAGATCCTTCCTCCGGTTATCCGCATAACTCTTCTGCCTGCTCTGAGCTGTTCTCATGTGTTTCTGAATCAGCTGAACTTTTTCTGCCATATCTTCTTCCAATTCTGGTCCCATCAACTTCCATTCACCCACTTCATCCCAGAAAGCTGGAGTTCGACACCGCTTCCTATATAATGCCTGAAATGGTGCCATCTGTATACTAGAATGAAAACTGTTATTATATGAAAACTCAACCAATGAAAGATGTTGGTCCCAAATTCCCTGATAATCCATAGAACAAGCTCGTAGCATATCCTCCAATGTCTAAATTGTTCGTTCAGACTGCCCATCTGATTGAGGATGAAAAGCTGTACTAAAATTTAATTCAGTACCCAACGACTTCTGAAGGCCTTTCCAAAAGTTAGAAGTAAACCTGGGATCACGATCTGATACAATGGAGAGAGGAACTCCATGTAACCTGACTATATCTTTAAGATACAAACGGGAAAGTTGATCAAGATAGAAAGTATCTCATATAGCAAGGAAATGAGCAGATTTGGTCAAGCGATCAACAATAACCCAAATTGCATTATTACCTCAAGATGTCTTCGGTAATCCAACAACAAAGTCCATGGATATATTCTCCCATTTCCACTCTGGCACTGGTAAAGGCTGAAGCATCCCTTTCGGTAACTGCCGCTCTTCTTTAACCTGCTGACAATTCAAACACTTCAAAGTAAAATCAGCAATATCTCTTTTCATTCCATCCCACCAGTAATACTCCCGCATATCTCTATACATCTTAGTACTACCCGGATAAAGTGAAAACGGAGAACTATGAGCTTCACATAACAGCTCTCTCTTCAACTGTGAATCACAAGGCACACACAATCTCTTCCCAAATCTCAAAACAAAATCACTATCAATGTTGAATTCAGGCAACTTACCTTTCTGAACCAGCTCTACCTTTTTCTGTAACTCATTGTCTTGCTTTTGTAGTTGCTTGATTCTATCTGATAGAGATGATCTCACTGATACCTAAAACAAAACAGAAGGACTTCCTGCACCAACAACTTCTATTCCAAAGTTCATCAAATCCTTAACCAAAGGATCACGTTCCAAACACAACATTGTTAATGAAGAATTACTTTTTCGACTCAAAGCATCAGCCACATTATTTTCTTTTCCCGGATGGTAATGAATTGTACAATCATAATCCTTGATTAATTATAGCTATCTCCTCTGTCTCATGTTTAACTCTTTCTGAGTGAATATATAATTTAAACTTTTGTGATCGGTATATATTTCACACTTTACTCCATACAAATGATGCCTCCAAATTTTTAAAGCAAAATCAACAGCAGCTAATTCCAAATCATGTGTATGGTAATTTACCTCATGAGTTTTCAACAGTCGTGAAGCATAAGAAATTACCTGATCATTCTGCATTAGGACGCAACCAAGTACTTTCAATGAAGCATCACTGTATATAACAAACTCACCATTCCTGGAAGGTAGTGCCAAAACTGGAGCATTCACCAATCTACTTTTCAATTCTTGAAAACAATCATCACATTCTTTTGTCCAGATAAACTTAACACCCTTCCGAGTAAGCTTAGTCATTGGACTAGATAACCGTGAAAAATTTCTAACAAACCTTCGGTAATAGCCCGCCAAACCATGGAAGCTACGAATCTCGGTTACATTTGTGGGTCTTGTCCATTCTTCCACAAATTTTGTTTTTGCAGGATCAAAAGTTATTCCATCTTTAGAAACAATGTGACCAAGGAAAGAAATTTTTTGCAACCAAAACTCACACTTGCTGAATTTCCCATACAGTTTATTTTCTTTTAAGGTTTGCAAGATAACCCTTAAATGTTTTTCATGCTCCTCTTTACTTTTAGAAAACACCAAAATATCATCAATTAAAACCACCACAAACTTATCCAAGAACTCATGAAAAATTCTATTCATTATGTCCATGAATACAGCAGGTGCATTGGTTAGCCCAAAAGGCATTACTACAAATTCATAATGGCCATATCTCGTACGGAACGCGGTCTTCGGAATATCTGCCTCCTTTACCTTCAGCTGATGGTACCCCGATCTCAAGTCAATCTTTGAAAAAAACTGAGCTCCCTGGAGCTGATCAAACAAATCATCGATATGAGGCAAAGGATATTTGTTCTTAACAGTGATATTATTCAAGGCTCTATAATCAATGCAAAGTCTCATAGAACCATCTTTCTTTTTAACAAATAAAACAGGAGCACCCCATGGTGATGTGCTAGGTCTAATGAAACCTTTCTCTAGTAAATCTTGCAATTGCTCCTTCAACTCTAAAAGTTCGATTTGTGCCATTCGATAAGGGGGTTTTGAAATTGGCTTAGCATCAGGAACTAAGTCAACAGTAAACTCAACTTCCCGATCTGGTATTATTCCAGGCAACTCATCAGGAAAAACATAAGGATACTCATTTACCACTGGCACATCATTAATCTGAACAGTTCCTTTATTTTCAACGATGTGTGCAAGGTAACATTCATTTCCATCTTTTACAAGTTTCTCGGCCTCTTGATATGTTATCAAAAGTAAGGGTTCATTCTTGTAAACAAACTGAAAGTCTTTCTGAAAAGAAACTTCTTTAGCTCTACAGTCAATCTTAGCATGGTAAATAGAGAGCCAATCTATACTCAGGATAACATCAAACTCTACTAGAGGTAGAACAATAAGGTTTGCAAGTAGGTTCTTTCCATAGATAAGGATAGGAAGATTCTTATAAATTCTTTTTGCCTCGACATTTCCCCCAGGTGTTTTTACCAAAAGTTCAGGAGTCATTTCTTGAGATGGTATTCACATTTTACTAGAAAAGGTTTCAGAGATGAAAGAATGTGTAGACCCCTCATAATCTGAAAAAACAAACAAAGTACCTGATACAACATCATTTGATGGCCCGACATCTGCTGATGTAGTTGCAAAGGATTTCACCACCCCTTTCTGCTTGTAGTCTAACTGCTTCCCATCACTCAAGCTCCTTGTCGGACACTCGTTTACATAGTGACCCATCTCATTGAACTTATAACATTTAACTAACTGTAAATCAAATTTGTTCTTACCTTCACCTTGATCCTTTTCAGTGCAATCACGAGCCTTATGTCCCATCTTACAACATCGGTAGCACTTCCCAGAATTCAGAAGACATTCCCCAGCATGCCTTTTGCCACATTTATCACAAACTGGAAACTTAGTTCTCTTACCATCAGACTTTTTTGAAGAATTCTTACCTTTCTCCTGCCACCTCGGTCTCTTCTTCTGCTGGTTGTTATAGAAAACTTGGTCATCATCAAACTCCATTTCCACCTTCTCAGCACATCGAACAAGCTTTTCATAACTTTTAAACTCTCGAGAAGCTAATGCCCATCGATATTTTGGATTTAATCCTGAGTAAAAACGATTGATTTTACTATCAAGGTCTCGAATAAAATTTGGAGCATACCTTGCCAATCGAGTGAACCTTTCTTCATAGGAAGCTACTGAGTCTTCCTCTTGCCTCAATTCCAAGAATTGATTTTCCATCCTATGTCAAACAGCCTTAGGAAAATACTTCTCAAGAAACATACCTTTGAATTCATCCCAGTCAAGAGCATCAATATCATCGGCGTCCATGATATTTTTAACCATAGACCACCACTGATCTGCTTCACCCTCCAAACGGTAAATAGAAAGACTAACCTTTTGATTGTCTGAACACCCCATGACATCAAAATTCTTCTCCAGTGCTTTAATCCACCCTTCAGCTAGCACATGGTCAGATGATCCTCTGAATGATGGTGGATGTTGCCTCATGAAATGTTCCACCACTGACATGTTCCTCTGCGGTTGTTCTGGCTGATCTCATGCATGGATACCACCGCCATTTATCGCTTGAGTCAACTGCGCCATTACTGCAACAAACTGTTCAGTTCCAATTCCGACCATCTCAGGATGCTGATTCGGAAGGTTATTTCCATCTGTATGCCTTCCTAGCACTGCTTCCCTATTTCCTCTATGGAAAACCATTATGAACAAACATGTCTTAGATGAAGAAACATGGTAATCTTTAAATGCTATATCATTTCGAAATGAAAAAAATATTTTTGGATAATCATTTAATAGAATTCTAACTCCTAAAGTTATCTAAACCGACCTCTGATACCAACTATAAGGCCCCAGCCTTAACCCTTTCTTAATCTTGAGTTATTACAAGATACACATTGTGGATATTTTCGGGTTTAGAGTTTCAGAGAATTAGATCATAAAACTTGCATTACATTCCTCATATAAACAAAGTGGTTACATAAAGATAGTACTCTTCATTCCCATCAATGGAAACACATTTAAAATAAAACATGGATTATTTCTTGACACATCCTTGACTCTATCATCTTATCATGTACCTTTCCCTTGACCTGTGAAAATCATTTCAAAAACTTGGGATTAGCATAAAAACTCAGTATGGGTTATAAAAAAAACATGGAAAGGAAACATGAGTTCATATATACATAAGAATGAAATCATACTTTACCCATAAAACATAGGCACTTTAACATACCTCATAAAATCATGAATAATTCATATAAATCATAAGACATAAAGGTAACTTGAGGCATTCGTAACATTCTTACGTAGGGAGTAACCCTCTTGGTTACGTTTGGAATACCCATCAAAGTATATTCCCTAAAATCTCTTCGGAGAAACCTTAACGTTTCACTCCTTCGCGTTACCCAATTCATTGGAGAGCTATAACGGGCTCACCCGCCCTTAGTTTATCACGGAACCACCCGTCTTCATAATAATGCCCAAGAACCATAACATAATCATATCACATAAAACATGTATAAAGGAAACATAAAATTTCCACATTTCAATCACAAGATATCAATACAACACATTGATATAAAAACATTATGAAAACCATTTTCAATACTAAAATAAAAGAAAAGTAAAACATGGTATTTATTTTTCTTTTAAAAAGAAGGTATGGCTTGTAGAGGAAGCCGAAACTCAAATAACGGTTACGACGGCGGAGAAGTCGTTGTCGCCGCATACGTACGACAAAAACATTCCCTTTTTTTCGTTTAGTAAATGCTTCGTATAAAAAAGATTCCTTTTGAATAAACGTAAAAGTCAAAGGGGTTTATACACATTATAAAAGAAAGTTGTGTATAAAATAAAATATGCCTCAACGAAAGGAGATTGACACGAAGTCCCATACCTCGTATCCGACTTGACCCGACCGTTCTTTAATCTCCTGAATAATAAACTTGAGTTAATCTCTACTTGCTTATGAATCTTTTTCAATTTCATTATTCCTTTTATACCATGTTATGAACAACATGTAATCAGTTAAGTTAATAATGTTCATTTTTTCGGTATTTGGCTCTTAAGTCAAAAATAGACTTCTTACACTTACATGTTGTTAATTTGGTCAAAGGTTCATTATATCCAGAATGGTATTCATGATTTAGATATCATATATGTCATATATATCCATTACATACTTGCATTTATAATATTACATAATCATTTAGAGGTAAGAAAATTAAATGCACCGTTCATGGAGACGGTAAGCCGTACGTACGCATGAACGCTACTTTCATTTCAATTTCGTATTTTATAGAATGGAATCATAATGATATAAAGGTATATTATAATTCCAGTATAATATCATATATAATATCATAGTTCCATCCTTTATATGTCCCACATATGTTATTTAACGAATCAAATCACTTTGAGGGGGCGGTAGTCCGCACTTCCTAAAATAAAGATATCGTGTTCACCCATAATGGAAACCATACAGGTATGCCCAAAATGAAAAAAACAGAAGCTTAAGGAAAACATAAACATATTATATATCATATATAAAAATAGTGACATCATAATGGCCACCTTTGAAGGTGTTAAATGAGTATTGAACAATCATCGTTTCGGGAGGCAGAATTTCGCCATCCACGGAAACCGTAGGTTCTTTAACCATTTGATGTAGTTGTGTGAGTGTGTAGCTCAAATATATCTTATAACAACATCCTATAATATTGAAGATACTGGTGTTTTTACAAAAGAAGTAAATAAAAAGAGTTTAGGGGGTTGGAGAAGCAAAAAAAAACAAATAGCGTGAGAGAATGAATTACCTTTAAAAGTGTAACTCCTTTTGATTTGAGCCTAAAGGCTTCCTTTGAAAGGATTCTGCCCAAAGGGAATCCTCTAGGATGAGGAGAGGGATGTGGAGAGAGTAAATGGGCAGGTTTTGGCCGAGCCAAAGGCTTGATGAGTGTGTGAAATGAGGTAGAGGTGGGGGCCTTTTATAAGAGGAGAGGAGGGGCACTTTTGGAATGTAAAGAAATATTACTTTATTTGAAAATGTGTTTCGGTTTCAAAAGGTCCCACATTGATATAATTCGTGGATAAGGTGATAAGGGTTCGAAATCCACTCATCCAATAAGTTTTGGACATGTGTAGTTCATAGATTTTACATTATCTTTCCATTTTATTTAAATCGTCAAATAATGATGTCATCGCTGCATCATTATTATGTCATAAATAATTTAATTTATATAATGTCTAAAAATCAAAAAAAATACTATGATGTAGGAAATCTTTTTATATTTCCAATGACTATTTATAATCAAATATCTTATCTTTATAACCCCATGTAAAAAGTGTTTTCGTAAAACATTTCTTGTTTGTGTCATTTTTACTTTAACATTTAATAAAAAGTTATTTATGTCATTTCCAAACCAAAGTGTCTCCATGGGGTCCCCAAGTTGACCCATGGCTTGTCTTGGTCTTCCATGACACAACCATTAAGGTTGGGACATGTGTCTAGGTTATTTCCTATTATTAAAGCATTATTTATACCTTAAACTACCCTAATTACCACTAATCGCGATTACGAACTTAATAAGTTACTATTCGCCAAAAAATTCTTTTAATCTCATTGAACCAAATTTTACTTCTTAATGACAACCATGTATGTCAGATTTTCAAAATTCAATACACATTAGTGGTAAACTTTCATTTAACTTAAAAATCAGTTTGCTTGATTACCACTTAGTGGTTTCACTATTCATCAAAAATTGAAGTTTTTCAGAAAATTACCAAAAATTCACCCTAAGCTATATTTGATATTCCGAATTCAAAAATGTAGTCTATTTTACAAAATTAAAATCATATATGTCACATTAATTAATTTAATAAATAATTCCCGCTGCCAGAGCAAATAGCGTGTTTTTACAAAACAATAAGTATCAAAAGATTGACACCAGTTTAAGTCTAATTTCAAAGTGAAATTGATTCCAATGACCACCATTGGATAAAATTGTAAATATATATTCATATTACACATTAAGACCAATTAAAAAGATAATATAATCATATAAATAAATTAGATTAAAAAGCAGTTTTGATGCAAAATGCAGTATTTTTGACTATTCATTAAAAAATGAACATTGTCAGAAAAATACCAAAAATGCACACAAGGTAAATTTTGATGTCCCAATAATAAAGATTAAGTTTATTTTGACAAACATAGTCTATAAAATTTTCAAAATATAGATTCAAAAATGGTTTGCCATCAAAAGGCAGTAAAACAATCTTTTAAGAATATTAGTGTATTCCATGCATAAGATTGTATTTATTTTCATTTTAAGACTCTATAACACTATCGTAATCATTAATAGACATAGATAAAAATATCTATTATTCATTACTTACTTAGGATGTTACAATAAGTACATAATTAACATATATTTTATTTATATAAAGAATTAAATTTTTAATTATATGTATCTGATATCTCCATAGAACGAAATAAATTTCTATTAAAATAAGTATAAGAGAAAATGTTGTAGATATCACCTGAAACAATGATTTTAACAGTAAATTATTATTAAACAGTCTTTAAAGAATATTAGTAAAAAAAAATAAATTATATATATTATTATGGTTATATAAAATATTTATAGTAAATAAATATATATTATTTATGAGCTTTGGGTACATACAAGGTAAGTGATACCTAGGGTAAGGATTCAACATTTCACTTTTAGTTTTATGAAACAAATTCCACATTAATCAATAATTACATTATGCGGCTTATATACTAGACCATTGATATGTTATATCATGAATTTTTTTTATTACATTTATATTAGTATTCATTTTAAGATTTATTATTTTTGGGTATTTAAATTTCGAAGTTACAAATGTGGTAAGGCTTTATTTTAAAATTTAAACATAATTCACATTTTTTTTCAGTATACCTGAGGTGAAATATATGATAATTATATTATAAACCAAATATATCTTATTATCCACATTATATTTTTACGATTTATCAATTAATAATATATATTTTAAACTATTTCGTACATAAAGTTTTTAATAAAATGTTTTTATGAAAATATGACTTCTTTTCTATCTTTGGTCGAATGGTTATTTTCATTAAAATCATTATATTCTAATAATGTTTTAAAAAATGTTTTTATCATTTTTGAAATGATTTATTAGATAATTTTTTACCAATTTTTATTTTTGTCATAGTTATTTTAATGGTATATTTATGTCATTTCAAAACATGACATGTTTGGATATTATGAAATATGTGAAAATAATCATTGTTTAAACATAAAAAAATTAAATAAATTTCCATCCATGATGATGACTAAATATTATAAAAAGTATTTCAAAAGATAAAAAATATTATTTCCAATGGAATTTATTTTAAATATATTTTGTGGATTTTTTTCAATATTTACAATGTTTAAATGTTATTTTGTAGAAAAAAAAATTGTATAAATTTTTTGTGGTGTTTATATTAATTGATAACATCCTATGTGTATTGTACTCATGATTCTATATGGATATATGATTTTGACTACATTATAGTTGTTTCTTTGTATTGTTTATAGTCATTTTTAATAACCATTTAGAATTTTATTATCGTCCACCATATTACTCCAGATTGTATATGATTAGGTTTATTTGATTGGGGTATGTATTAACATTTCATATGTTAGTTTTTCAGTAATTTTTTTTGTGGATTATGTTTCTTTGTATTCATATATGAAATGAATTATAAATGGTATGTTAAGGATGGGGATTTTTAGTTGAAAGCCTCTAAAATTCATTAAATGTTCTCATGAGTGAATTTTTTTTTCAAATTGGACAGTTTCTTACACATAGATTGAAATTGTCTTGTTGAAGGCCTTGAAAAAAAATCAGATGTATTGTATTATTCTTAGCCATAATATTAGATATTTTATTTATTTTCATTTTAATATCTTATTTGTTATAACATCATTGGATGAGTTTCAAAATCAAGTTTTTATTTAGGCCACATTATTTCATCATTCTTATCTGTTTCCTTATTAGTTTATTCATTCAATGTCATTTTTTTCTGTTATTAGCCTTTTCATATTATGAATGCTTATTTTTTCATGATATCTTCCACAGTACGCATACCCTTATTAACCATTTTATACCACACATTTCTTATATTTTATTTTCATTATTATATTAGGAACTGATTTTATATATATTAAGGGATATGATAAGAGGAAATATATCAATGTAAAAGAAAACAGTATGTTTATTTTATGTTTTAAATTGGTATCAAATGATGTTTAGTTGAATCCTTGGGAACTATATTTATTAAATCTTATTTTAAAAAATACAACCCTATGCAAAATTTTGAAGATATGTCTATGTAAACGATACCATACTAATATTTTTGTTAAGAAATTATTATATGTTTTCCTATAAATACATCTGTTTAGGGATAATACAAGTAGATGGTGTTTTTACTAGATGTAACTAGGCGTATTAACCCTGATAGAGGAACACCAGGATTGCATCGAGTATTACCATGTATATAGAAATGGGCCATTGGGCATACCAGTTTTGACACTATAGTGGGATATGGTTGGATTAATTAAAATTTTATTCCCAACCATGTATGAATGATTTTGAAACATTATCATTTGATAATATTCCCAATATGAACATTTTTATTATTATTATATTATACATGAATATGTTTTTTAATTTTTAATAAGTGATTCATTTTTTTCTTATATTACACTATATTTCATAATATTAAGATTTAATATATTTTATTGAATTTTTTATAAATTCAACCTACTATATGGAATTGGAAATGTCTCTATAGATATATTGTATTCATGTATTTCCATATTGGTTAAGACAATGAAGCTGGTGGTGGAGATTGTAAGAACTCGGATCTTTCTTTAAGGAATGTTTTTCATTTTCTGGTCGTTTTTTACAAACAGGGAAAATTCTGGAAATTTTCTAAGTACACGCCGTGTACTTTATGGGTACACATAGTGTACATCTTTTCCATAAGAGGCGGTGTGCAGGTCGTGTATTATCCACACACATGGTCATGTGGGATTGAGTTGGAGGCTGCTTAAAGCAGAGTACAGAAACGTCAAGTACACTCTATATACTTCAATATTACATTTCATTTACCTACATTTTTCATTAAATTCACTGAGGTCACGTCTAATAGCCAGAACTCTATTTTTTTAGGTCTTGTTCAACCAAGATCTTTGTACGGTTGTGGATCATTGAAGAACCCCCCAGTGTGAATCTGTTCCCCATATTGAACATCGTAGGTTGCATTAGAATCACATCGGTGATTTCCCTATTCTCATTGATCCTCATTTCATGATTCCTGTTCTTTTTCAAGTTATTCTTGGTTGAAAATTTTGTTCTTTTTTGTAGATATTTGGCCTTATAGTGTGAATCATGTCTCCAGGTTCACATATACCAATCTCGTAATTCCATGGTATGTGGTTTGTGCCTTTCTGTTCAACGTCTTTGAGTATTATGTGCATATTCCACTAATACCCTTGAATGGGGTATTGAGTATTTGATGTTTTACCCCTGTTGTTTTCCTACCATGTTTGTATGCCTATGTAGATGTTATTTGGATATGTGTAGTGTGTTTTTCCATGATTTGAATATATTTTTCCCATGAATGTTCTGTTTACGACCGTTTGGTCCTACCTAGCCTTATGCTGCCATTCCTGTTTTCCATGCCTATTTTTGTCAGATAGAGTGTTTTTATTTTGACATGCTTGATATTTTGTTGACTATTTAGCCATGTATTTTTGTAGGTATACATTGTAAATATTTCATTTCTATGCTATGTGACTTGCAATGGACTGTGAGAACCTGTTTTAGTATTCTATAAGAAGAATTGACCGAGTGAGATTCCTCAGAGAGTCTCTAAGCACTTTAGACTATAAAGGGAATACACCATGTGAGCAACCTAATAGAGTATTTGTTTTACTCTAAATTTCCTTGAGCATTTTATAATGTAAGGTGAATTGATGATGATTGGCTTTTAATAGATTCTATGAACGACCTGGGCTATAAGGGGAATTGACTGAGTGAGTTTCCTCAAAGATACTTTGACCTTGGGGCTATAAGGGGAATTGATTTTGAGTGATTTCTCAGAGAGTTCCGGACTACCTTAGAAAATAAGGGGAATTGACTGTGAGTGTTTCCTTAGAGAGCCTTTATATATTGAACCGCATGGGTTAGGCCGAGTGTACTGCATTGAGGGTGGCTTGTACTTGTTATGTAGGACCAGAGGGGATGGATGGGAGTACATCCCAGAGGGTTACCTATTTGTGATTAGCTATTTGATTAGCTGTTCCCTAATGTTGAAACTGTGGATTGTTTACTGCTCAATATTTTCCAGCTAACTGCTTTCTGTACTTTACATACCATATATTCAATGACAATTTGGAACAGATCTTTGGGTGGTTTCCTACTGGTATTTAGACTCACACCGTGTTTGGATCATGATTTTGGGCCCAAACAGATTATATTATTGCAGGTATAGATAAGGTCAATCACCCTTATACTTCAGGTACCTAACTTGTTATGGAGATGGAGAGCATTGGACCAAGCTTAGTCTTGTGATGATGAGGAGATGTTTATCTTTTTCTTTTGTACTTTGGCTTAGTATTGTTTGTATTTTCAACATTGTGATTTTTTTGGATAATTTCCTACACATATGTATCATGCATCATTTTATTTATATGTGTGTTCTACAGTTGTTTATTATTATAGTCTTCCACTATTTACTATTTCTGGATATTTACTACTTCTTCTATTTTATGTATTCGTTTACATCCGATGTGTACTCTTCCAGTGAGGGCATAGTTGCCCCTAAATCACATCTAAGGCCCTCGCTGCAAGACGACAGCCTCTGGTGTTCGGGGAAATGCGCTTGAGGCCATTTGACCAATAGGGTATGGGGAACCTCTGGGTGGATTCCAGAATAGGGACATTACCAAGGGGAATCAGAGGAATTCATTTGTCATTATTTACTGTTTGGAGCCTTTATCTAGGGATATGAAGTAAGATGTACTTGGTAATAAGCTGTGCCCGGGAGTAGCTAACCCATATACAGGGAAAATCCAGTCTACCTCATTTAATTGTAATTTTTCAGGTTTTTCAACTATTACATTTGATTTGGTTTCACCATGAGTGATTCACGTGATTTGTTCTATTATTTTTTATGTTATTGAGGTTCAATTTTTTTCGCAACCTGATGAGATGAGGGTATTCCATATCATTCATCATAAAGGCACTTTTAAGAAATCACAAGTCATTCATTAATGCCATGCCATTTAGGGTGAATTAGTGATTGTATGTTGTGGAGATAGATATTTTGCTAGATATGCATGTTGTTGTGATATATTCCTTGATTAAAAAATACATGTTGTATGATAGGGTATAGTTTGGGTATATTTTGTCTGTGTGAATGCCAAAATATGATTTTTGAGGTGTTACGGGCCCTCATGGACCAGAATTTGGTGGGTCATTTAATTTTTTATCTTGTTGTAACATGTTTAAGATGTTAAGATTTAATTCGCGGGGTTTACAAGCCCTCACGGATCGTAATTTGGGACTTTCAATGTTTTTTTCTGTTTTTTTCTGGGTTCCAGAGTAGTTTTTGAGGCTTACTATCTGGAAAAACCCAGAATACATGTCGTGTAGTTTTGACAACATGCCATGTGTTATTCTGTTCGGGAAGAAACAATTTTTCTTAAGTACAGTCCGTGTACTATATATACATGTTTTGTTGTCTCTAACCATTTCACTAGTCGTGTGGGTAGAGACAAGGTATAGAGATTTTCTTGTAGGAGCACACCGTGTACCAATTGAACATGTCGTGTCGTCCGACCTAGGTACACGGCAGTGTCACGAACAACACGGGTCAGTGTTATCCCTTCTCGTACACGATGTGTCTGCCTATATCACGTCGTGTAGTGTTAGCCGTGTACCAACCATGTCACCAACAACATGGGTTAGTGTTATCCTTCCACATACATGATGTGTCCACCTTGAACACACCTTGTTGTGTGAGTCACGTGTCAGACCATGTCACTAACAACATGGCCCAAGTGAATCTTTTCTACTACACGCCGTGTAGTCTTCACATAGGAGATTCATATAAGGCACCAACCTTAAACATTACTTAATCTTGAGTTATTTCAAGAATACACGTTGAAGATCTTTTCAGGTTTAGAGTTTTAGAGAATTAGATCATAAATCATGCATTACATTCCACATTTAAACAAAGTAGTTACATAAAATATAGTATACATTTTTCCCATCAAGGGAAACATATTTAAAACAAAACATGGATTCTTTCATGACCATTCCTTCACACTATCATCACATCATGTACCTTTCCCTTTACTTGTGAAAAACATTTCAAAAACATGGGATGAGCATAAAAAGCTCAGTAAGGGATATAAAAATACGGGAAGGAGACATTAGAACATGTATACATAACAATCCATGATATCATACTTTACTCATAAAACATGATCATGTTAACATACCTCATGAAATCATATGATTTATTAATAACTCGTAGAAATCATTATACATAAAGGTAACTTGAGGCATTCATAACATTCTTACATAGGGAGTAACCCTCATGGTTACGTTTGGAATACCCATCACATTATATTCCTTAAATCTCATCACAGAAACCTTAATGGTTAACCCATTAATGTTAACCAATGCATTTGAGAGCTATTTCGGGCTCACCCGCTGTTAGTTTATCACGGAACCACCCGTCTTCATTACAATGCCCAAAAACCATAACATAATCGTATCACATAAAACATGCATAAAGGAAACATAACATTTCCACATTTCAGTCACAAGATATCAATAACACATTGATATAATAAAAACAGTATCAAAACCATTTCAATACCAAAATAAAATAAAAGTAAAACATGGTATTTATATTTCATTTAAAAAAAGTTATGTCTTGTAGAGGAAGCCAAAACTCAAATAATGGTCATGGCGGTTGACAAGTCATTATCACCGCATACGTATGAAAAAAACATTCCCTTTTTTCATTTAGTAAAACGCTTCGTATAGAAAATATTTCTTTTGAATAAACGTAAAATTCAAAGGGTTTTATACACCGTATAAAAGAAAGTTGTGTATAAAACAAAATATGCCTCAATGAAAGGAGATTGAGACGAAGTCCCTTACCTCGGGTCTGACATGACTCGATCGTTCATTATCCTCCGGAATAATAAACTTGAGTTAATTTCTAATTTCTTAAGATCCTTTTTCAAGGTCATTATTCTTTTTTATATCACTTATTACCGTGTTATGAACACTATGTAATTATTTAAGTTAATAATGGTCATTTTGTTTATCATTGGTACTTAAGTCAAAAATAAACTCTTTATAATTACAAGTTGTTCATGTATCCATTATATAAAGAATTATATTCATGATGTATATATCATATATATCATATATATCCAGTATAGACATGCATTTATAATATTACATAACATTTAGAGGTATGAAATGAAATGCACCGTTCATGGAGACGGTAAGTTGTACGTACACATGAACGCTACTTTCATTTCTATTTCCTATTTAATGTAATGAAATAATAATTATATAAAGATATATTATAATTCTAGTATAATATCATATATAATATCATTAACTCCATCCTTTATATGTCCCACATATGGCATTAACGAATCAAATAACTTTGAGGGGGCGATAGTCTGCACTTCCAAAAATGAAGATATCGTGTTTGACCATAATGGAAACCATAACGGAATGCCATAAATGAAAAATACAGAATCATACGGAAGAAATAAACATATTATATATCATATATAAATATAGTTACATATTAATGGAAACCTTTGAAGGTGCTAGAAGAATATTGAACAATCATCGTTTTGTGAGGCAGATTTTCTCCATCCACAGAAACAGTATGCTCTTTAATTATTAAATGTAGGTGTCTTTAATTATAGCTCGAATACTTCTTATAAAAACATCCTAGTATATTTAAGATACTCTTATGGTTACAAAATAAATGAAAAAAAGAGTTTATGGGGTTGGATAAGCAAAATAAAACAAATGAACATTAGAGAAGTCTTTACCTTTAAATCGGGTAACTCCTCCTGGTTTGAACTAAAAGGGATTCGTGAAGAGATTTATGCCTAAGGTAAGGCTTCTTGGATGAATAGAGGGATGTGGAGAGATATAATTAGCAGATCTTGGCCGAGCCAATGGATTGAGAAGTGTGGGTAATGAGGTAGAGGTGGGGGCCTTTTATAAAAGGAGAGGAAGGGCACTCATGCATAGTTTTAAAATGTTACTTTATATTAAAATTTGTTTTGGATTTTAAAGGTACCACATTGATATATTTCGAGGATATGGTGATAAGGGTATGAAATATACTCATCCAATAGGTTTTTGACAAGTTTATATCTTATATTTTACATTATCTTTTCATTTTATGTAAATCGTTCATTAATGAGGCAATCATCGCATCATCATGTTGTCATAAATAATTTAATTTATTAATTTCTAAAAATTATAAAAAAAAATATGATGTGGGAAATATTTTTATCTTTCCAATGAATATTTATAGTCCAAGATATCAATTCTTTAGACAAAATTAAAAATGTTTTACTCGGGTGATACATTCTTTAGTGATATTCTCCTTTCATTAAAAATAAAATGATAGTGTCACTTTCACACAAAAGTGATTCCATGGGGTCCCTAAGTTTGGCACAAGGAATCCCATGGTCGTCCATGACACAACCAGAATTATTAGGGCACATGTTGTTGTCATTTTTTATTATTAGGATATTATTTTATAATCCTTAACTACGCGATTATTAATTAATCAAAATAATTAAAGATAATTACTATCGTTACTATTCATAATTAATAAAAAGAAAAAACTATTAATTACATAATTTGGAACATCTGATTCAAAATATGGAATCCATTTTACAAAATTCCAAACCTAGAAATTGCAATAATTAATTTAAAAATAATTCCCGTTGTCAAAACAAATATCGGGTTTTTTTGAAACAATATCGATGAAAAGTTTGGCACTTGTTTATTCCCAATTCCCAAGTGAAATTAATTACAATGAAAAAAATTCGATTAATTGGTATAAATATATTCTAATTACACTTTAAAACTAATTAAAAATTTAATCTAACAATATAATTAAATTAGATGAAAAAGCATTTTTGATGTAAAATGTAGTATTTTTCACTATTCATTAAAAAAGGAACATTGTCAGAAAAATACCAACAAATTATCCAAAGTAAATTTCAATGTCCCGATAATAAAAAATAAGTTTATTTTAACAAATATAGCTTATAAAATTGTCAAAATAGATTTTTAAAAATGGTTATCCATCAAAAAGAGGTAATGCAATCTTTTAAAAATATTATAGAATTCTATGCTTATGATTGGATTTATTCTCATTTTAATCCTCTAAAACACTATCCAAGTCATAAATAGACATAGATAAGAATATATATTATCAATTACTTACTGAGGATGTTAATACTTCCACCTTTATTAAATTTCATCCCCACAATTTATTTAAATGTTGAATATGTGGGGGTATTTGTCCCTCATTGCATTTTTAGATTCCCATGTTGCCTATTCAATAATGTGGTATTTTACCAAAAAACCTTTACATGATGAATCACCTTATTAAATAACACATTCTCCCTATGGTCAAGAATCTAGATAGATTGTTCCTCATAAGATAGGTTCTCTTCCAACTGAACTACCTCTAGACTCAAAACATGAGATGGATCTGGCATTTACTTCCTTAACATTGAAACATGAAAAACATTGTGTACCTAAGACAAACTCGGTGGTAAAGTGTAACGACCCAAAGTTTCATTAATGGAAAATCCCTCTTGATCCAGTTAAATGTCTCTTTATGAAAAAAAATTTATAAGATGTCAAATTCTTTGGTTTTATGTTAAGAATTGTGACCGTTGTTAATATAGTCGTTGAACAGTGATAACTTTATTAGTAAAAATATAAAGCTTTAACGGACCTAATTTTACTCAGACAATGGAAGGAATGGCCTCATCCAGTAGAATTTCCCCATACGAAGCCCATTTGTCGGAGCTCGGAAAAGAGGTGGCATCATTGGGCTTCGCCCTTGACCAAGACCAAGCTGAGCTTCACCGTGTCAAGCTCGAACGGGACCGTCTACGGGAAAAGTGGAAGTTGATTGAAATTACCACACGAGCGATGCTATCCGAGCCACCCCAAGAGTCTGTCACCATCGCACACCTTACCCTTAGGTCTTATGCGGCTATTTTAAGGAGTTATGTAACAAATAAGTAGTACTATGTTCATGTACATTATTTTTTTTAAATAATAATGAATATAATTTCTAGTCATTTTTGATACATTATAAATAGTTTTTAAAGTACAAATGGTTTTTTTAGTTATTATTTAATTAAGAAATCCAATTTATTAAATTAAGGTATTTTTGAATTAAATAATATTTTAATAAAATATTAATATTATTATTAAATTATATTTATTAAATATAATTTATATTATAATTTTATGAATGCAATTAAATTTTTTATTAAGGTTTGAAAGCCATTTTTTGTCAAAACCCGTGAATTTTTTATAAATGTTAGTTTTTATTTTCAAAGTGAAAATTAACATATTTAGAAATTTTTTTAGATAAAATAAATGTCATTTCTGGAATCAGGATGTCGAAATTATCCAACGGTGAATTTTTCATAATTTTCTGAGACAGTCAAATTTTTGGGTAAAAATTAAATACCGTTTAAATATATAATGTGTTTTATGACTTCATAATGACCCAATGGTGATTTAATAAAATACCATAATCCTTATATTCTGCCAATGTATGTTTTATAAGTAAAATAATGTGATTTTGGGTTTGTTTGACTTACTTTTCAAAGCATTAATGGACCCCACAAGACATATTCAACACTTTGCCTTTTTAAATTAATTTCCATGGGAGTGTGACTCACCTCCAAATAATCTACCTTATTATATTAATAATTTCGGAATTGGGCCTTATAAAATACTATTTTCCTCTTCCCTTTTCCAAAATCCAGGGGAAAAAACCATGGGATGGTTTTTGGTTTGGATTAATTTAATGTAAGGGGACCAAAACATAATTAATAAAGAATTCCCTCTCCTTTCCTATATAAACCCACCCAAGCTCCCACTTCCGCCTCACTAAAATCCCTTGGAATCTGTCCAACCTCTGACCTAATCTCTCTAAAATCTTCTCAAGGTGACCCAAGCTCCCAAGAAGCCTCCCACAAGCCTCTCTCTAGCCTTTGGAAGCACACTTCCAAGTAAGGGTTTTTTCTTCCTTTCTCATTTTTGACAATTTTTGTTAGGTTGTATTGCCTTTTTAATTTCAATTATGAATGTTTGGGTATGGGTTCTAACCTCCCCCATAATTCCCTCTTATTGTTTTAATGATGGGAGACCCCTTTCTCTTTCATTAAATTCCTCCCATGTACACCCGTTACTATGCCGAAATTCCAAATGGAACTTCTCTCTCTTCTTTTACATTCAATCAATACTTTTGTACCATTAATATAAATTCCATTTCAATTGTTGGGACATGTATCTATATGACCTAGTTACTTCCCATTACATGTAAATATTATTAGGAACCCCTTTCTCTCTCATCAACTATTTATATGAATTCTTATGTCACGCTGTTACGCTGCCAAAATCGCACCGATTTTCTAAGCCAATGTCATTGTGTAGTGAATACCATGCCCATTTTTCCATCAAGGGTATTCACCTTTATGGACATTTACTAATTTATTGTATAGTTTCATGTATTAATTCCACATTCCTTTATTGTGGAAAAAATTATTATGTTTTATGAATCCATGTTTTATGATCCATGTGGCACACTTATGCATGAAATGAAATGTTTAAGAAGGTTGCGCCTTTATAGCGCTCCAATGCATTGGGTAAAGTATAGTATCATGATACATCATGTGCAATGAGTGTTTAGTCATGCTAATTCAAGTGCAATGAGGGTTTACTAGTGATTTATGTGCAATGAGGGTTTACTAATTCTCCATGTGCAATGATCCTTGGCTCATGCTAATTCCATGATAAGTATTGTTGCCACATCTCCATGTTTGGATTATCATGCTTTATCATGCCATTATGTACATATTTATTTAATGCTATATTGATTATGCATATTGTCTAACATGTATTGTACTCCTCATGTTATTCCATGTGCACTCCCTTACTGGGTTTTATAGCTCACTCTTTTCTTATGCATGTCCTCAGGTTATCCCATGCATTTCTAAGTACGAAGGAATGTAGTGGTCATGAAAATGAATTTTTCAATAAAGATGTTGTATTTATTATTTTAAGTTTTTATGTAATGATCCTAATCCCCAAAGACACTAAACCACTCAATCTTCTTTGTTGTATCAAGTGAAGTTTTATGTAATAAATCATGTTTAATTTGTAATAAACATCAGGGTTGTCATAGTGGGTATCATAGGATATATTTAGTTATTTTTGGGATTAGGAAACCCTAGTAAAGCCTTAGATACAAGAATAAATATAATAAAAACATACCTAAGTTTTGGTAAATACTAAGTAAGTGGTTTGTTAAACAAATACATCCATGTCTGGATATGACCAGGTAGAGGCAGCTCTGGCACAGATGTATCCTAGGGGTAAAACCCGAAAACACCGCTTTGAGCTAGACTCGAACGGGAACTGGTGCACAACAATGGTCCTTGCTGCACTCTTGGTTACGACACTCCTTGCGGATATGTTTTGATAAAATCACAATCATAGTATGAACCCTTCTTAAGGGGAAAATGCCCCTAATAATATATGTTAGAAAGTAGATCATGAAAAGCCTAGATTAATTCCTATAGACTCATGAGTTATGGAAATAAAAGTATATTTATAATTCATCAACTTTTGTCTTTGGATTAGCCTTTATGTGTTACCCCTATCTTTCCTTTTATTCCAGCCAATGGCCGATAATAGGAGGACTCGGGCTAACAACCGTTGTGCAGATCAGTGCGATGACTGTACTAATGAGATTCCCAATCCAATGGGAGCAGGAATCGAAAACTTTTTCACACTTCTCTCTTAGCTAACTCAAGTTTTGAATAGAAAAATGGGTCAAGAGAAACGTCCAAACCCCCGTTGAATGATCAAGTCTCTATCGAGAGCTTCATGAGACAAAGGCCTCCTACTTTTAGTGGATCATCTGATCCCACGATCGCTGAACAATGGATCAACTCCATTGAAAAGATCTTCTCCATCCTTAAATGTTCTGAACAAGAGAAGGTTCTCCTAGCTGCTTATCATGTGGAAGGTGAAGATGATCAATGGTGAACTTTGATAAAAAAATAAGAAGCCTGAGGTGGAGATTGAGGCTTCGGAATAGAAGGAATTCTGGAAGATGTTTTTCGATAAATATTTTCCATGCACCCTACGGCTTAAGAAGGAAATGGAATTCCATTCCCTAAATAAGAAAGATGAAGAATATATTAGTGTGTACGAGGCAATCTTCACAAGGCTTGCAGTATACGCTTCTGGATTTGTCATTACCCCGAATGCAAGGTTGACTTCTTCTTTGGTGGGCTGAAGCCTAGCTTGCGGAAAGCATTAGCGATCTGTGACTTCGACAGCTATGAGGAAATTGTCTGATGTGCCCTCAAGGTTGAAATGGAGATTGGGGAATCATAGGGGTATCATGGTGACAAGAAGAATATGGTTGAATTCAATGCTGGTGGTCCGATGGATAAATCTTACGGCGCTAAGAAGTTACAGCACCCCACTTTCCAAAATTGTGGAAAGAAGCACCCTGGATATTTCCTTAAGGGGACGAGAAAATGCTTCAGGTGTGGAAGAGAAGGGCACCTTGCTATTAACTGTCGGAAAGAAGGACCCGCAACAACGATAGAGGAGAGGAATGCTACGTTCGAACCTCAACGCATTGTTCAATGCTATAAATGCAAAGAACTGGGTCATTTTTCAAATCAGTTCCATAATCCAAGGGTTTTCGGAGGTGAACAACAACCTCCAAGACAGAAAGGAAGAGATTTTTCCATCACTTCTACCGAAGTGAACCCCGAAAAAGAAGTGGTGACAGGTACGCTAGTTATAAATTCAATAATAGCGAATGTACTTTTTCATTCATGTTCTACGCATTCTTTTAAATGACTAATGTTTAGTAGAACAATCCCAGCACCACCACTAATCAAGGAAGTAAAGATGTCGGTGAGTAGGGAAAATGGGGAAATCTTTGCATCCCATGAATTTAAGTCCTCCCCTATTATAATATGTGGAATGAATTTTTCGGCGAACCTAATCATACTCCCTTTGGTGGAATTTGATTCAATTCTTGGAATGGATTGCATTTCCTTATATAGAGCCAACATAAATTGTCGGGAGAGGGAAATCACACTCCATAAGGAGAATCGACCCTCGATTATTTACAAGTTTTAGGAAGAAGAAGAATCTCCTTTATCTCCATCATCTCAAGCATGGATATTACTTACCTATGAGAACGCGTATCTGGTTCAGATGATTGAGTCCAAAGAAGAAACCATCCTTGAAGAAATACCTATTGTGAGGGAATTCACGGAAGTGTTTCCTGAGGAACTTCCTGGTCTTCCTCCTAGAAGAGATGTTGAGTTCTCAATTGAACATATACCTGGGGCATTACCAATATCCAAGACTCCATATAGAATTGTTGTTGTTGAGCTTGGAGTGATGAAGAAAAAACTACAGGAGAATCTGGATAAAGAGTTTATACTCCCAAGTGCTTCACCATGGGGTGCACCAGTCCTCTTCGTCAAGAAGAAGGATGGGTCAATGCGGCTCTGCATCGATTATCGTGAACATAAAAAAATCAAATTAAAGAACAAGTATCCTCTCCCAAGAATCGATGACTTGTTTGATCAGCTACATGGAGTACAATACTTCTCCAAGTTGGACTTGTAGTCGGGATATTATCAAGTAAGGGTGAAGAAGGAAGATGTCACCAAGACTACTTTTCATACAAGTTACGGGCACTATGAATTCATAGTAATGCCTTTCGGACTCCCCAATGCTCCAGTAATATTCATGGAATTGATGAATAGTGTATTTAGAGATTACCTTGACAAATGTTTGGTAGTCTTTATAGATGAAATTCTAATATACTCCAAAACCAAGGAGGATCATGGGAAGCATTTAAAAACTGTACTAGAGACTTTGTGCAAGGAGAAGCTCTATGCAAAGTACAGCAAGTGTGAGTTCTGGTTGAAGGAGGTCTCATTCTTGGGACATATCATCACAATCAATGGCATTTCTGTGGACCCCTCCAAAACATATGCAATTGAGGGATGGCCGAGGCCAACATCAGTAACAGATATCTGTAGCTTCTTGGGGTTAGCCGGATATTATCGACGATTTGTGAGAAATTTCTCACGATTTTCCAACCCTCTTACCAAGATAACTCGAATGGGAGTAAAGTTTTCATGGAGTGATGAATGTGAAGAAAGCTTCAAGCAGTTGAAAAGGAGGCTTATCACTGCACTCGTGATCACATTACCCACAAGTGGGGAGCTTTTTGTGGTATTCAGTGATGCTTCGAAGATGGGCTTAGGATGTGTGCTGATGCAGAATGATAAAATGATATCATATGCCTCAAGGCAGTTGAAAATACATGAGAGATACTATCCAACAAAAGATCTGGAGTTGGCGGCTGTGATCATTTCCTTGAAAATCTGGCGGCATTATCTCTATGGAGAGAAATGTGAGATATATACTGACCACAAGAGTCTTAAATATATATTCACACAGAAAGATATTCATATGCGCTAGAGAAGATTGAAAGACCTCATCAAGGATTATGACTGTTCAATATATTAACATCCTGGGAAAATGAATAAGGTGGAAGATGCCCTATGTAGAAAGGATCCAGCGATTCTATTAATGATGATAATTGAGAAGGATCCAATCTTCTTAGACTTGATAAAAATTGACGTGGGAATCATAAAGAAGGGAAAATCATCAATACTTTCACAAATTATTGCTGAACGATCTCTTTTGGAAAGGTTAAAGGATTCTCAAAAGGATGATGTGGGAATTCAAGAAAAAGTGGAAGCTATCAAAAAGGGGAAATCCTCGGAGTTTAATGTTAATGAAGAAGGAATTATGCGGTTTGGGAAAAGGATATGTGTTACATCATGTCCAGATCTGAAGAAGGAACTTTTGGATGATTCACATAGTTCAAATTTCTCTATTCACCCAGGGAGCACAAAGATGTCCTGAGATCTCTGGGAAAACTTTTGGTCGGATAATATGAAGAAGGAGATTGCTGAATATACATCAGAGTGCCTGGTAAGTCAGCAAGTGAAGGCAGAGAGGCAGATTTCTAAGGGGATGATGCAACTATTGCCCATAACAGAATGGAAATGGGATAACATCACCATGGACTTTGTCACCGGACTTCCAAGGGCATCCAAAGGCAACAATGCTATCTGGGTTGTTGTGGATCGGCATACGAAGACTACACACTTCATTGCTATTTGGGAGGATTTGTCATTGGATCAACTGGCGTGGGTATATATCAAGGAAGTTGTAAGGTTACATGGTGTACCACAATCTATTATGCCTGACTGAGATCCAAGATTCACCTATATGTTTTGGAAGAGTCTTCAACATTCTCTGAATACTGAACTGAACTTCAGTACGGCCTATCATCCTCAAACTGATGGCCAATACGAGTGGACTATCCAAACAATTGAGGATATATAGAGAGTGTACTCAATGGACTTTAATGGAGGATGGGATCAACATCTTCCTCTGGTTGAGTTCTCTTATAATAACAGTTTCCACTCAAGCATCCAAATGGAACCCTATGAACCCCTTTATGGGAAAAGGTGCATAACACCAGCATGTTGGGATGAGGTCGGTGAACGTAAGCTGCATGGACCAGAAATGGTCGAAGAAATGATGCAGAAGGTGAAAACCATTCAGCAGCATATCAAGGTAGCCCAGAGTCGACAGAAGAGTTATTTAGATAATCGTCGATGAGACCTTGAGTTTAATGTTGGAGACATGGTTTTTTTATGCATATCTCCATGGAAGAAGGTCATGAGGTTTGGAAACAAAGGGAAGTTAAGTCCAAGGTACATCGGGACCTTCGAGATTCTTGATCGTGTTGGGGCTGTAGCCTATTGATTATCACTTCCACCTTTCATGGCCAACATACATGTTGTCTTTCATTTATCCCTCTTAAGGAAGTACATACCGGACCCTTCACATGTACTCTCTTCTGAGGTGGTACAATTGGAAGTCGATCTTTCTTATAAGGAACAACCGGTGAAGATCATAGATCGTAGGGAAAAAACACTACGAAATAAGACAATTCCCCTCATCCAGGTGTTGTGGAGAAACCACGAGTTTGAAAAAGCGACTTGGGAGTCGGAGGATATGATGAAGCTGAGTTACCCATATTTGTTTTAGTATGGGAAAAGGAAAATTTCGAGGGTGAAATTTCTTAAGGGGGTAATATTGTAACGACCCGACGTTTCTTTAATGGAAAATCCCTCTTGATCCAGTAAAATGTCTCTTTATGAAAAATGTTTTTATAACATGTCAACTTCTTTGGTTTTATGATAAGAATTGAGACTGTTGTTAATATAGCCGATGAACATTTATCACTTGATTAGTATAAATATAAGGCTTTAACGAAACCAATTTTACTCAGACAAAGGAAGCGATGGCCTCATCTAGTTGAATTTCCCCATACGAAGCCCATTTGTCGGAGCTCGGAAAAGAGGTGGCATCCTTGGGCTTCATCCTTGACCAAGCCCAAGCTGAGCTTCACCATGTCAAGCTCGAACGGGACCGTCTATGGGAAAAGTGGAAGTTGATTGAAATTACCACTCGAGCGATGTTATCCGAGTCACCCCAAAGGTCTGTCACCATCGCACACCTTACCCTTAGGTCTTATGCGGCTGTTTTAAGGGGTTATGTAACAAATATGTAGTACTATGTTCATGTACATTATTTTTTTTATATGATAATGAATATAATTTCTAGTCATTTTTGATACATTATAAATAGTTTTTAAAGTACAAATGGTATTTTAGTTATTATTTAATTAAGAAATCGATTTTATTAAATTAAAGGATTTTTGAATTAAATAATTTTTTAATAAAATTATAATATTATTATTAAATTAATTTTTATTAAATATAAATGATCTTATAATTTTATGAATACAATTAATTTTTTTATTATGGTTTGAGAGCCATTTTTGTCAAAACCCGTGAATTTTCGATAAATGTTGTTTTTTATTTTAAAAGTGAAAATTAACATATTTAGAAATTTTTTAGATAAAATAAATTTCATTTCTGGAATCAGGACGTCGAAATTATCCAACTGTGAATTTTTCATAATTTTCTGAGACAGTCAAATTTTTGGGTACAAATTAAATACCGTTTAAATATATAATGTGTTTTGTGACATCATAATGACCAAATGGTGATGTAATAAAATACCATAATACTTATGTTCGGCCAATATATGTTTTATCATTAGAATAATGTTATTTTTGGTTTGTTTGACTTACTTTTCAAAGCATTAATGGACCCCTCAAGATATATTCAACACTTTGCCTTTTTAAATTAATTTCCATGGGAGTGTGACTCACCTCCACATAAGAAACATTATTATTTTAATAAGTTCAGACTTGGGCCTTATAAAATATTGTTTTAATCTTCCCTTTTCCAAAAAACATGGGCAAAAACCATGGGATGGTTTGTGGTTTGGATTAATTTAATGTAAGGGGACCCAAACAAAAATAATAAAGAATTCCCTCACCTTTCCTATATAAACCCACACAAGCTCACAATTCCTCCTCACTAAAATCCTTTGTAATTCGTCCAACCTCAGCCCTACTCTCTATAGAATCTCCCCAAGGTGCCCCAAGCTCCCAAGAATCCTCTCACAAGTCTCTCTCTTTCCTTTGGAAGCACACTTCCAAGTAATGGTTTTTTCTTCCTTTCTCATTTTTGTCAATTTTCTTTAAGTTGTATTGCCCTTTTAATTTCAATTATGAATGCTAGGGTATGGTTTTGAACCTCCCCCATACTTCCCTATTATTTTTTGAATGATGGGAGACCCCTTTATCTCTATTTAAATGCCTCCCATGTACACCCATTACTATGCCGAAATTCCGAATGGAACTTCTCTATCTTCTTTTACATTCAAGCCATACTTTTTTATCATGAACCTAAATTCCATTTCAATTGTTGGGACACGTATCTATATTACCTCCTTACTTTCCAATACATGTAAATATGATGAGGAACCCCTTTCTCTCTCATCAACCATTTTTATGAATTCTTATGTCACGCCATTATGCTGCCGAAATCGCACCGATTTTCTAAACCAATGTCATTGTGTAGTGAATACCATGCCCATTTCTCCATCAAGGGTATTCACCATTATGCACATTTACTTATTGATTGTATAGTTTCATGTATGAATTCCACATTACTTTATCGTGGAATAAATAATTATGTTTTATGAATCCATGTTTTATGATCCATGTGGAACACTTATACATGAAATGAAATGTTTAAGAAGGGTGCGCCCTTATAGCGCTCCAATGCATTGGGTAATGTATATTGTCATGATATATCATGTGCAATGAGTGTTGAATCATGATAATTCAAGTACAACTAGGGTTTACTCGTTCTTTATGTTCAATGATGGTTTAATCATGCTCCATGTGCAATGAGCCTTGGCTCATTCTAATTCCATGATAAGTGTTGTTGCCACATCTCCATGTTATGATTATCGTGATTTATCATGACTTTATGTTCATGTTTCTTTTATGCTCTATATATTATTCCTATTGTCCAATATGTATTATAATCCTCATTTTATTCCATGTTTACTCCCTTACTGGGCTTTATAGCTCACCCTTTTCTTATGCATGTCCTTAGGTTATCCCATGCAATGCTAAGTACAAAGGAATGTTGTGGTCATGAAAAGGATGTTTTCAATAAAGATGTTGTATTTCAGGTTTTAAGTTTTTATGTAATGATCCTAAGACCCAAAGACACTAAAACTGTCTATCTTATTTGTTGTATCAAGTGAATTTTTATGTAATAAATCATGTTTAAGTTGTAATAAAAAGTAGAGTTGTCATAGAAAGCCATTCGGTATGAAACTGATCCAAGTCTCTCAATAATTTCATATGGTCCAATAATCATTGGAATCAACATTCCTTTCTTGCCAAATCGCATCACACTTTTCCATGGTGATAATTTGATAAAAACATGATCACCTACCCCAAAATAGAGATCCTTCTTCCTATTGTCTGCATAACTCTTCTTCTTGCTCTGAGCTGTTCTCATGTGTCTCTGTATCAGCTGAACATTTTCTGCCATCTCTTCTACCAATTCTGGTCCCATCAACTTCCTTTCACCCACTTCATCCCAGAAAGCTGGAGTTCGACACCGCTTCCCATATAATGCCTCAAATTGTCCCATCTGTATACTAGAATGAAAAATGTTATTATAAAAAAACTCAACCAAAGAAAGATGTTGGTCCCAAATTCCCTGATAATCCATCAAACGTGAACGTAGAATATCCTCCAATGTCTGAACCATTCATTCTGACTGCCCATCTAATTGGGGATGAAAAGCGTTACTAAAATTTAATTCAGTACCCAATGACTTCTGAAGGCCTTTCCAAAAGTTAGAATTAATCTTGGGATCACGATCAGATATAATGGAGAGAGGAACTCCATGTAACCTAACTATCTCTTTAAGATACAAACGGGAAAGTAGATCTAGGGAAAAAGTATCTCGTGTAGTAAGGAAATGAGTATATTTAGTCAAGAGGTCAACAATAACCCAGATTTCATTATTACCTCAAGGTGTCTTCGACAATAGCACAATGAAGTCCATGGATATATTCTCCCATTTCCACTCTGGCACTGGTAAAGGCTGAAGCATCCCTTTTGGTAACTACCGCTCTGCATTAACATGTTGACAAGTCAAACACTTCACAGTAAAATCAGCAATATCTCATTTCATTCCGTCCCCCCAATAATACTCCTGAAGATCTCTATACATTTTAGTACTGCCTAGATGAACTGAAAACAGAGAACTATGAGTTTCACATAACAACTCTCTCTTCAACTGTGAATCACAAGGCACACACAATCACTTTCCAAATCTCAAAACATAGTCATTATCAATGTTGAACTCAGACAACATACCCTTTTAAACCAGATCTTCCTTTTTCTACAACTCACTGTATTTCTTCTATGCTTGCTTAATTCTGTCTGATATAGAAGATTTCACTGATATCTGAAACAAAATAGAAGGACATCCTGCACCAACAACATTTATTCCAAATTTCATCAAATACATAACAAAATGATCATGTTTCAAATGCATCATTATTAATAAAGCATTACATTTTTTACTCAAAGCATCAGCCACATTATATGCTTTTCCCGGATGGTAATGAATTGTACAATCATTATCCTTGATTAATTCTGGACATCTCATCTGTCTCATGTTCAATTATTTCTGAGTGAATATATACTTTAAATTTTTTTGATCAGTATATATTTAACACTTTAAACCATAAAAATGATGCCTCTAAATTTTTAAAGTGAAAACAATAGCAGCTAATTCCAAATCATGTGTAGGGTAATTTACCTCATGAGTTTTCAACTGACGTGAAGAATATGCAATTACTTGATCATTGTGCATTAGGACGCACCATGTCCTTTCAATGAAGAATCAATGTAGATAACAAACTCCCCATTTCTGAAAGGTAGTGCCAAAACTAAAGCATTCACCAATCTTCTTTTCAGTTCCTGAAAACAATCATTACATATTTTGTCCAGATAAACATAACACCCTTCCATGTTAGCTTAGTTATTGGACTAGATAACCGGGGAAAATTTCTAAAAAACCTTTGGTAATAGCCTTCCAAACCAAGGATGCTACAAATCTCAGTTACATTTGTTGGTCTTGGACGTTCTTCAACAACCTTTGTTTTTGCAGGATCAACGGTTATCCCATCTTTAAAATCAATGTGACCAAGGAAATAAATTTGTTGCAACCAGAAATCACACTTGATGAATTTCCCATACCATTTGTTTTCTTTTATGGTTTTCCAAATGACACTTAAATGAATTTCATGCTCCTCTTTACTTTTAGAAAACACCAAAATATCATCAATGAAAACAACCAAAAACATATCGATGAAACCATGGAAAATTCTATTCATAAGGTCCATGAATACAGCAGGTGCATTGGTTATCCCAAAAGCCTTTACTACAAAATCATAATGGACATATCTTATATGAAACGCAGTCCTCAGAATATCTTCTACCTTTACATTCAGCTGATGGTACCCCGATCTCAGGTCAATCTTTGAAAAAACCGAGCTCCCTAGAGCTGATCAAACAAATCATCGATATGAGGCAAAGGATATTTGTTCTTAATAGTAATGTTATTCAAGGATCTATAATCAATGAAAAGTCCCATTGAACCATCTTTCTTTTTCACAAATAATACTGGAGCACCCCATGGTGATGTGATAGGTCG
This sequence comes from Viscum album, assembly GCA_963277665.1. Classification (NCBI taxonomy): domain Eukaryota; kingdom Viridiplantae; phylum Streptophyta; class Magnoliopsida; order Santalales; family Viscaceae; genus Viscum; species Viscum album. Next base: position 647,669,020 of record OY728126.1, on the reverse strand, counting down.
AATGAAACCTTTCTCTAATAAATCTTGCAATTTCTACTTCATCACTAAATGTTCAATTTGAGACATTCGATATGGGGGTTGTGAAATTGGCTTAGCATTGGGAACTATGTCAATAGTATATTCAACTTCCCAATCTGGTATTATTCCAGGAAACTCATCATGAAAACCATCAGGATACTCACTTACCACTGGCACATCATTAATCTAAACAGTTCCTTTGTTTCCAACAATATGGGTAAGGTAACATTCATTTCCATCTTTTACAGGTTTCTCAGCCTCTTGATATGTTATCAACAGTAAGGGTTCATTCTTGTACACAAACTGAATGTCTTTCTGAAAAGAAACTTCTTTAGGCCTAAAGTCTATCTTAGCATGGTAACCAGAGTGCCAATCCATTCCTAGGATAACATCAAACTCTAGTAGAGGTAAAACAATAAGGATTTCAAGTAGGTTCTTTCCACGGATAAGGATAGGAAGATTCTAATAAATTCATTTTTCCTCAACATTTCACCCAGGTGATTTTACCACAAGATCAGGAGTCGTTTCTTGATATGGTATTCCCATTTTTCTAGAAAAGTTTTCATAGATGAAAGAATGTGTAGAACCAGAACCAAACAACACATTGGCATAATCTTAAAAGACAAAAAAGTACATGATACCACATCATTTGATGGCCCAACATCTGCTGAAGTAGTTGCAAAGGATTTCACCACCCCTTTCTTCATGTAGTCTAAGTGATTCTCATGACTCAATCTATTTTTCGGACACTTGTTTGCATAGTGACCCATCTCATTTCACTTAAAACATTTCACTAACTGTAAATCAAATTTGGTCTTACCATCACCTTGATCTTTTTTAGTGCAATCACGAGCCTTGTGTCCCATCTTACCACATCGGTAGCACTGTCCATAATTTAAAAGACATTCCCCAGTATGCCTTATACCAAATTTATCAGAAACTGGAAACTTAGTTTTCTTACCATCAGACCTTTTTGAATAATTCTTCCCTTTACCCTGCCACCTCGGTCTCTTCTTCTGTTGGTTGTTATAGAACACTTGATCATCGGCAAACTCCATTTCCGCCTTCTCAGCACATAGAAAAAGCTTTTCATAACATCTGAACTCATGAGAAGCTAATGCCCTTCGATATATTGGACTTAATCTTGAGTAAAAACGATTGATTTAACTATCAAGGTCTCAGATAAAATTTGGAGCATAACATTCTAATCGAGTGAACCTCTCTTCATAAACAACCACTAAGTCGTCCTCTTTCCTCAATTCCAAGAATTTTTTTTCCATCCTAATTCAAACAGCCTGAGGAATGTACTTCTCATGAAACATACCTTTGAATTCATCCCAGTTGAGAGCATCAATCTCATCAGCATCCCTGATATTTTTAAAAATCGACCACCACTGATCTGCTTCACCCACCTATCGGTAAATAGAAAGACTAACATTTTGATTGTCTGAACACCCCATGACATCGAAAATATTATCCAGTTCTTCAATCCACCCTGTAGCTAGCACATGGTAATATGATCCTCTAAATGATTGGGGATGTTTCCTCATGAAATGTTCCACCACTGACATGATCCTCTACGGTTGATCTGGATATTCTCGTGCATGGATACCACCACCATTTATCACTTGAGTCAACTGCGCCATTACTACAACAAATTGTTCAGTTCCAATTCCAACCATCTCAAGATGCTGATTTGGAATGTCATTTCCTTCTGTATGCCTTTCTAGAAATGCTTTCCTGTTTCCTCTGTGGAAAACCATTCTGAACAAACATGTCTTAGATGCAGCAACATGGTAATCGTCAAATGATATATCATTTCAAAAAAAAATATTTTTAGATAATCATTTAATAGAATTATAACTCCTAATGTTATCTAAACCAACCTCTGATACCAACTATAAGGCCCCAGCCTTAAACATTACTTAATCTTGAGTTATTTCAAGATACACATTGAGGATCTTTTCTGATTTAGGGTTTTAGATAATTATATCATAAATCATGCATTACATTCCACATTTAAACAAAGTGGTTACATAAAAGATAGAATTAATTTTCCCATCAACCAGAACATATTTAAAACAAAACATGGATTCTTTCATGAACCTTCCTTGACACTATCATCACATCATGTACCTTTCCCTTGAACTGTGAAAAATATTTCAAAAACATGGGATGAGCATAAAATTCTTAGCAAGGGATATAAAAATATGGAGAAGAAACATTATTACATGTATACATAAGAATCAATGAAATAATACTTTACTCATAAATCATGACCACGTTAACATACCTCATGAAATCATATGATTTATGAATAATTCATAGAAATCATAAGACATAAAGGTAACTTGAGGCATTCCTAACATTCTTATGTAGGGAGTAACCCTCATGATTACATTTGGAATACCCATCACAGTATATTTCGCAATTATCATTTGAGAAACCTTAACGTTTAACCCCTTCTCTTTACCCAATGCATTGGAGAGATATATCGGGCACACCCACCCATAGTTTATCACGTGACCACCCATCTTCATAATAATTCCCAAGAACCATAACATAATTGTATCACATAAAACATGCATAAAGGAAACATAACATTTCCACATTTCAATCACAAGATATCAATAACACATTGATATAATAAAAACATTATCAAAACCATTTCAATACAAAAATAATAGAAAAGTTAAACATGGTATTTATTTTTCATTTAAAAAAAGTTATGTCATGTAGTGTAAGCTGAAACTCAAATAATGGTCACGAAGATGGAGAAGTCATTGTCGCTACATACGTACGACAAAAAAATTACCTTTTTTCATTTAGTAAAACACTTAATATAAAAAAATATTCCTTTTGAATAAACGTAAAATTCAAAGGGGTTTATACGCCGTATAAAATAATGTTGTGTATAATACAAAATATGCCTCAATTAAAGGAGATTGAGACGAACTCTCCTACCTCGGGTCCGACTTGACTCGATCGTTCTTTAACCTCCTGAATAATAAACTTGAGTTAATTTATACTTTCTTAAGAACCTTTTTAATGTTAATTATTCCTTTTTATATCACTTATTACCATTTTATGAACACTATGTAATTATTTAACTTAATAATTGTCATTTTGTCGATCGTTGGTACTTGAGTCAAAAATAAACACTTTATAATTACAAGTCGTTCATGTATCCATTATATCCAGAATTATATTCATGATTTAGCTATCATATATATCATATATATCCATTATATATATTCAATTATAATATTACATAACATTTAGAGGTAAGAAATGAAATGCACCGTTCATGGAGACGGTAAGCCGTACGTACGCATGAACGCTACTTTTATTACTATTTCCTATTCAATGGAATGGAATCATAATGATATAAAGGTATATTATAATTCCAGTATAATATCATATATAATATCATTAACTCCATCCTTGATATGTCCCACATATGGCATTAACAAATCAAAACACTTTGAGGAGGCGGTAGTTCACACTTCCAAAAATGAAGATATCTCCTTTACCCATAATGGAAACCATAAAGGTATGCCATAAATGGAAAATACAGAATCTTAAGAAAAACATAGACATATTATATATCATATAAAAATATAGTGACATCTTAATGGACACCTATTAAGGTGTTAGAAGAGTATTGAACAATCATCGTTTCGTTAGGTAGACATTCACCATCCATGGAAACAATATGCTCTTTATCCATTAGATTAATGTGTGTGTAAGTGTAGCTCGAATACATATTATAAAAACATTCAAGTATATTTAATATACTGGTGTTGTTACAAAATAAATGAATAAAAAGTGTTTAGGGGGTTGGAGAAGCAAAATAAAACAAAAGAACATTAGTGAAGTCTTTACCTTAAAATCAGGTAACTCCTCTTGGATTGAAACAAAATTGTTTCATGAAGAGCATTCTGCCTAATGTAAGGATTATAGGATGAATAGAGGGATGTGGAGAGATAAAATGAGCAGATTGTTTCTGAGACAATGTCTTGAGATGTGTGGGTAAGGAGGTAGTGGTGGGGGCCTTTTATAAGAGGAGAGGAGGGGCACTCTTGGAATGTTATAAAATGTTACATTATATTAAAATTATTTTCAGATATTAAAGTTCCCACATTGATATATTTATAGGATAAGGTGATAAGGGTTCTAAATATACTCATCCAAAGGGTCTTTTAAAAGTTTATTTCCAAGATGATACATTATGTTTTCATTTTATTTAAATCGTTCATTAATGAGGTAATCACTGAATCATCATGATGTTATAAATAATTTAATTTATTTAATGTATAATAATTACAAACAAATACTATGATGTAGGAAATATCATTATCTTTCTAATGACTATTTATATTATAATATATCATTTATGTAGACAAAATAAAAAATGTGTTACTCGGTGATTCATTCTTTAGTGACATTATCCTTTCTTTAAAAATAAAATGATAAAGTGTCACTTTCACCCAAAAGTGATTCCATGGGGTCCCTAAGATTGGAACAAGGAATACCATGGTCGGCCATGACATAAATAGTAGCATTAGGACACATGTTGCGGTCATTTTTTATTATTATGATATTATTTTTTTATCCTTAACTACCTGATTACTACTTAATCAAGATAATTAAAGATAATTACCGTTGTTACTATTCATAATGTCCAACAACAAAAGAGTCTTAATTAAATAATTTTTACCTTATAATTCCAAATATTGAGTCCATTTTACCAAATTCCAAACATATAAATTTCAATAATGAATTTAAATATAATTCCCATTGTCAAAACAAATAGCAGGTTTTTTTTGATACAATATTTATGAAATGTTTGGCACTTGTTTATGCCCAATTTCAAAGTGAAATTAATTATAGTGAACACCATTGGATTAAATGGGAAAACTATAATCTAATTACTATTTAAAACCAATTAAAAATATAATATACCCATATAATTAAATTAGATGAAAAAGCAGTTTTGATGTAAAATGCAGTAGTTTTCACTATTCATTAAAAAATGAACATTGTTAGAAAAATACCAAATATTTATCCAAAGTAAATTTAAATGTCCCAATAATAAAGAATATGTTTATTTTTACAAATATAGGTTATAAATTTGTCAAAAGATAGATTTAAAAATGGTTCGCCATCAAAAGGAAGTAAGATAATCTTTTAAAAATATTAGAGAATTCTATGCTTAAGATTGGATTTATTCTCATTTTAAGCCTCTAAAGAAATATCTAATTCATAAATATAAAAAGATAAGAATATCTATTATTCATTAAATACCTGGTATGTTACAAGTTGTCTGGCATAACCATGTATAAGGACTCTTGAAAGGGAAGATCATTCAGGTACACACCGTGTGTTAGGAGAACATGTCGTGTAGTAGTGGTGTTACACGAACAGTTTAGAAAAGAGTACACACCCATGTAAATGACTTGAGGGAACACGACGTATATTAATTGTACACGACATGTTGTAATGTTTTTATAAACATGAATTTTTTCTTTCTATCTTTCCCTTCATACACTCCTATATTTCAGTGTCTGATCACCACTTGGATGGCTAAACCAGAGTTTCAGGATCTCAATAAATAGTAGGTAGAGTAGCAGGAAAAGGGTTTCATCCTACCCAATACTTCTCCATGGGTTGTGATTGTCCTTTTTTTGAATAAGGCAGATGGTATCCTTAGGCTTTGTTTGGATTATCAGAATTTAAACCAGTTGACGGTCAATAAGCGATTTCCCTTGCCGAGGATTGATGATCACTTTGATCAGCTTTGAGGATCCCAACTGTCCTCGAAGATGGATTTAAGTTCATTTTATCATTAGTCGCGTGTTTGACCATATTATATACCTCTCACAGCCTTCCAATGCAGGTATGGTCTATATTAATATATGGTTATTCCATTCGGTCTCACAAACGCACATGCTGTTTTCATGGCTCTGACGAACTGAGTGTTCCGTCCATACTTGGATTCCATTGTGGTTGTTTTTGTGGACGATTTCATGGTGTACTATTATACACTAAATTATCATGCTACACATCTTGAGATAATTTTGAGTACACTGAGATAGCATCAGTTATATTCTATGCTCTCAAAATGCCACTTTTTGATACATCATATTCACTTTTGGGTCACGTTATCTCATAGATAGGAGTATCAGTAGACCCAGAAAAATTCAGATCAGTAGTTTCCTGGGAGAAGTCGAAGAACATCATTGAGTTCAGAATCATTCTGGGATGCAAGGATATTACAGACGCTTTATAAAATATCTTTCATGCTTACTTGCACCACTAAAGAGTCTGACAATGAAGAGTGTGATGTTTTTCTGGCCATATTTTTTAGAGTCATCCTTTTTGAAGTGGAAGGGGAGGTTGACATCAGCACCGATACTAGTCTTTCTAGACTCGGGAAAGAGCTATATTATTTACTGTGATGCATCAGGTATCGGGCTGGGAGTTGTTCTTATTCAAGGAGATGGAGTAGTTGCGTACGAGTCTCGATAGTTGAGGCCACATGAGATGAATTACCTTACACACAATCTAGAGTTGGCTTCCATTGTTCATGCCTTACCCGATTTGAGACATTATCTGTTGGCAGAAAATTTTGTAGTTTTCACTAACCATAAGTGTCTCAAGTGCGTTTTCACTCAGCGTGATATGAATTTGAGGCAGTGAAGGTGGGTTGAGTACCTTCAGTAATTCAATTTTGAGCATGCAAATATGATTGAGGAATGCGACGTAGTGGCTAACGCACTGTGTAGGAGAATTCATATTTAAGTAGTTCAGGAGGAAAATAGTGAGTGGTAGCTTATGGATCTATTATCTAATATGAATTTGGATGTGCCCGAAAGATAGGGGTATACTTTTCTATCCTCATTATCTTTTACCTCTACTCATCTGGTTCGAGTTCCAATGAGGCAACTTTCAAATTCTGAATACCTAGTCCTAAGGGAGAGTGTGTTAGGAGAGGACCATATTCATGGATGGACTGTAGGTGAGGATGATATCTTATGATTCCAGGGGATTGTATGGGTGCCCGCAGACACACATTAGGAGTTGATGCGGGACAATCTTTCCTTAGTTTGGGAAGTCTATCCTGGCATCACCAAGATGTATCGTGATCTATATCGTCAGTATTGGTGGCCAGGTATGAAGAGGGACATTTCTGGTTTTTTCATGAGGGGTTACACCTATCAGCAGGTGAAGGCAGAGCATTAGTGACCAGCAGGGGTCTTACAGTAGTTACCCATTCTAATGTGGAAGTAGAATGATGTCATGATAGATTTGATGACTGGGTTGCTGAGGACGCCTTGAGGGAGTGATGCAGTTTGGGTTTTCATTGACAAACTCATGAAGGTTTCTCACTTATTCCTGATCAAGGAGACCATCTGTGATGATGAGCTAATACGGTTGTACTTCTATGAGATCTTACATCTACATGAATTTACACACACCATTGTTTCAGATAGGGTGCTCGTTTTACTTTTCGGGTCTGGCAGGGGATTGAGAAGGCGTTGGGTACACATGTACTTTTGAGTACATCTTACCATCCCCCAAAAGTTGGCCAGTCTGAGCGTATGATTCAGGTGCTTGAGGACATTCTTTGAGAGAAATCCTGGATTTTGAAGGATCTTGGGAGATGCATATACCACTTGTGATGTTTTCCAACAACAACAATTTTCATGCAACTATTTAGATGGAAACATTTGAGGCTTTGTACTGGAGGCCATTCCATTAACCCTTATTTTGTTTAGAGGCAAGGGAGGAAACTATGTTGGGACCACTTCTAGTCCAGGAGACCTTAGAATAGATAGATATGATTTGGAAGAGGATGGCTACAACACAGTCTCGATAGAAGCCTTATGATGATCAGCGGAGACGACCTATAGAGTTCGAGGTCGGGGATCAGGTTTTCCTACGTGTCACACCATGGATGGGACGAAAGAGGATTAGGAGACAATGTAAGAATTCGATGAGGTACGCCAGGCTGTTTGAGTTGCTGGAGAGAGTTGGGCCGGTTTCCAATCGGTTGCAGTTACTTCAGAGGTACCAGGCTATGCACAATGTTTTTTAGGATTCTCAACTTCGTTATTACTTTTCTGACATGGCTTATGTCTTTCAACCTGAGGAGGTTGAGCTCGAATTGGATGCGTCATTCGAGGATCATCCATTCCGGATTTGTTATCGTAGTACAAATGTTCACTGTGGTTAGTCTGTTCCTCTGGTATGAGTGTTATGGCAGCACGAGTGAGTACATTACGAGACTTGGGAGAGGGAGGATGATGTACGAGCATAGTGGCCAAAACATTTCGGGGTTTCTTCTTCTATGTCATGCTAAAAAAATTCAGGGAAGAATTTATTTATGGGGGGATGTTTGGAAGAACCCGAAACTTCCTTTTAGGTATTTTTATCCTTTTCAGGTTGTTTTTGAGAAAAATAGTAAATTCTGGAAATTTTCTAAGTACATGTCCTGCACTTTATGAGTACACGTCATGTACTTTTTTTTCATAGGAGGAGGTGTGCTGGCCATGTATTAGCCACACAAATGGTCGTGTGGGAGGGACGTGAAGGAAACGTAAAGTGGAGTATGGAAACAAAGATTACACATAGTGTACTTCAAACGTAGACGTTGCGTACTTTCTTTTTTTCGTTTAACTCACCAGGGTCATGTCTAATATCCAGAACTCTCTTATTTTAGGTGACGTTCGACCAAGAGCTCCGTACAACCGACGAACATTGACTAACCCCTTAGCGTGCGTCCATCTTTTGAATCAAACACGGTTAGTTGCATTGGAATCGCATAGGTGAGTTCTCTCTTCGCCTTGAGCCTCATTTCATGATTCCTTTTATTTCGCATGTTATCGTAGGTTGAATGTTTTGGATGTTTTTGTAGAAATTTTGCGTTCTAGGGTGAATCAAGCTTCAAGGTTCACATATATCGGTCACCTAAAACCATGGTAGGTGGTTTGTGACTTTCTGATCAATGTCTTTTAGTGTTATGTTCAAATTCCTCTAATATCCTTGAATAGGGTACTGCGTGTTTGTTGTTTTACCCATGTTTTTTTCCTACCATGCTTATATGCATTTGTAGATGATATTTGGATATGAGTAGGGTGTTTTTACAAGATTTGGATTTATTTTTCCCACACAAGCTTGTTTACAATCATTTGGACCTGCTTATCCTTAGGCTTCCTTGCCTGTTATCCATGCTTGTTGATGTTGGATGGAGAGTTTGTATTCTGACATGCTTGATATGTTGTAGACTATTTAGCCAAGTAGTTTTGTAGGATTACATTGGCCATATTTCATTGCTATTCTCGTTGATGTAAACATGACTGCGAGATCCTGGTGTAGTGGGCTATTAGGGTAATTGACCGAGTAAGATTCCTCAGAGAGTCCATGTGCACTTTAGACTAGAAAGGGAATTGATCGAGTGTGCTTCCTCAAAGATTCATAGAGCACATTAGACTATAAGGGGAATTAACCATGCTAGATTACTAAGAGAGTCATTGTTTTACTCTGAATTAACTTGATCACTTTAGACAATAAGGGGAATTGACTATGAGTGCTTCAATAGGGATTCTAGGAATGACATGGGCTACAAGGGGAATTGAGCGTGTGAGCTTTCTCGAAGTGTCCTCGACTTTGGGATTATAAGGGTAACTGACTGTGAGTGCTTACTTAGAAAGTTCCAGACTACCTTAGACTATATGGGAAGTTGACTGTGAGTGCCTCTTCGGAGAGTCTTTATATACTGAACCTCAGGTGTTAGACCGAGTGTACTTCCCAAAGGGGGGCTTGTACTTTTTAGGTTGGACTAGAGGGGATGGATGAGAGTACATCCAAGATGGTTACTTGTTTGTGCTTAGCTGTTTGATTAGTTTTTTCTTGATGTTGAAACTATGGATTTTTTACTGGTGAGTACTTTCATACTTACTAATTTCTGTACTTTACCTTCCATATATTCACTGACTGTAAGGCATAGATATTCAGGTGGTTTCATACTGGGATTTAGTCTCACTCTCTATTTGGGTCATGATTTTGGGCCAAAATAGATTATATTGATGCAAGTATAGATAAGAGAAAGTGCCCTTCTACTTTAGGTGCATGACTTGCTATGTTGCTCGAGAGCATAAGACCAAGCTTGGGCTTATGATGCGGATGATTTTTTTATCTTTTTCCATTGTAATTTGGCTTAGTATTGTTTGTATTTCTAGCATTGTGACTTTTTTGGATGATTTCATACACATATGTATCATGCATCATTTTATATATGTATGTGTTCTCTTGTTGTTTATTATTCCATTCTTCCATTGTTTAATGTTGTTGGATATTTACTGCTTCCACTATTGTATGTATTTTTTTATTTCAGAGGTTAACTCTACCAATGAAGGCATAGTTCCCCCACTATCTCACCCATGGTCCTTGCTTCTAGTTGGAAGCCTCTAGCATTTGGGGTAATACATTTGAGGACATACATCCATCCGGGTACAGGGTGCCTCTGCATGGCTTCCAGAACTGAGACTTTAAAGAGATACATCAAGAACTGTATATATTATAACCATACTGGGGTGGTAGAATCGTGTTCTAAGCCACAACCCTTCACGTATGGAGCTTCCTTTTGACCCGACACGTAGTGATACACTCTTATATCTCTTTATGAATCAAGAACCTCCATAAATAAGTGGAAAAAATATATTTGAAGTTTAATATTGTCTATGTTGATTGGATAAGATATTTATCCCATCGTGAAGTAATGCAATGGAGAAGGTTTTCATCAAAGTTTATTAACTCTCAGAATATGAAAATCAATAGTGGTCATTGAATCAATCACTAAGGGTGAATAAGGAATAAAATATATGTAATGTATTTATTATAAGGTTCGCTTGAATGGATTTTTTTACTGTTTAGAAAAAAGTCAATATAGAGAGACACTTATTAAATGTACGAAAAATGTAAGATGAGAATGTAGCAAGTATGAAATTTTCTTTAAAAAGTTATCAGTTCACTATATTTACTGCATGCATAATCTAAATTGAATGGTGGATTGTTTCTTTTACAGGATTATACCAAATCATTGAAGGGGTATTTTCTCTAAAGCGTTTACATTATATGTAGATATATTGTCTTGTGGAAAAAAGATAGAGAAAGAAGTCACCATTTCTTATGGATTTGAAGGGAATCAATAGAATATAAGGATGGAAGAGAAATAAACTAATAATGTGAATATGATAAATAAGGATATACCCCATGTGATAATTTTGGAAATAAAACCGCTTTTCTCTCTATGGGATAATAGTTTTATTCAAGTGTCGAGGTAATAAAAACCATGTTCACGATATCAACTGAAAAAATTTCTATTTTCCATGATTCAATAATAAAGGGAAAAATAAATATAAAAATTAATTCCCTCGTCTTCAAGGAAATATTACTAAAAATAATCTAAGGAAACAATTGAACCAGAAAATTGATTTTGTGGAAAGTGGAACTTCTTTGAAAACACATGATCAATGGATTGTTAGCATTAATATGTTCACTAAATTTATATAATAAAAATAAAAAGATTTTTATAGGATAATATTTGTGACCATATATTTATTTATTTATTTAATTGTTTATTTTTGAAAAAATTGAGTTTGATACATGTATGAATATATATAAAATATTTCATAACATGATATTTTATTTTTAGAAACCTACTTGTTTTCATTGAGTTTTTATATTGGTTATGTTATTCACATAATTGGAATGTGACATTAAGATAAACATAATATTTTCTATGGAATATAATGTTCATTAATTGACCTTCAATATTAATTATTAGACATTGAATTTAATCAGACATATATCAGGTGTGTCTTATGGTTAAACAATATAGAAATGATTATGTTTATCATTGGCTAATATTAGAAGACTAGGGATAACCATTATCTTTTTGGAAAATATATAGAAATGGGAGGAATGGATTTTTATTCATATAATTATTTAATGTTTTGTGCAATCATTTATTTAGTGCACTCGGAAAAAAATTATATTTTATAAACATTTATTCATATATGAATTTTGAATATTTCAATGAATAACAAATGTATTAATTTTAAATATATTTTTTTGGCCTTTATCATAATGGTAAATGAATACCACATTATTTGAAGATGAAATTGAGAATAAAATTTTGTACAGATACATTCATTTCAATTTATTCAATGGTCACTTCACTCATCATATATTTATTGGTTTTTAGAGGATTAATTTCTCATAACTATTTTATTAATCTCTCACTACTAATCCTAGGGTATTAGTATTCTCTTAATTTTCTATATTTTCATTTACCACCTATATTGCCCCGCCAATAAAACCATTAATATTTTATTCAGGATGAACATCTAATGATTCCTATAGTATTATCAAGATTATGTTTTATATACGTAATTTATGATGTGGGATTCCCAAAGATTTAATAAAATTACATTTATTATTGGGATCAATATTGAACTATATGGATGTAATTTATTTATGGTGATGAATGTGACACTTCATGATTTGAAAATGGGAACATAATATTTGACACCTTATATGAAATAAAGCTCTAATCCTATAATATAATTTATGATCCCCAAAATTTATGATATTTTTTTGTTTTAAATAATCTCAATCTCTTTTATAGCTTTCAATGAACACAATAATTGGTTTGAATGAAACAAACTAGTCTATTAAAATATTATTATTTAAACTTGATGATTATAACATAGATGTTATGTTTGCAGGTAAAAAAATTAAAAACTAAAATATGAAAATTTTATATATAGGACAGTTATAAAGTAAATTTAATGATATCTATTAATTACGAAAAAATAATAATTGTTAAAATAAAAAAAATGTATTCTGAAAAAAAGAGTTTTATTCATTAATTACACATATAATATAAAATAACTTATAAAAAATTTATAAATTCATTTTTAAAAATATCCTTCATTTTTATAATATACATGTCAAATTATCTTTTGGTTAATTGTTCTGATTTTATTGGAAGGATAAATTTTTTGATGACTAGTGTAAAACACTATTTATTATTTAATGATACATTATCATTTAAATTATTCAAAAAGATATATTATATTGTAAATTAATTTTAATATAAAATTAGTTAAATTATATTACAATTTTCCAAATGTATTTCACAGAAATCAATTTATTATTTAATTTTGATATTAAAATTTCCAATACAATGGAAATTTTTCTATTTAGAAACCCAAAAATTCATTTATGTTGAATTATAAATTTTAAATGAATTCTAAAAATTATATACATTGAAAATTTAAATATAATTTAAACATTTTTAATTCGCATAATTCATATTATTTAATTATTTAATCTTGATATTCTACCATTATGAATTGTGAATATAAGAAAAATCTATTACTGTGGTACACGGAAAGTTAGTTTTAAGGGGGTTTAAATTAAGAAGATAAGGTTTCAAAATGAACTAAAAAATTTCAAAAAATCATTATATATAAATATATAGATATTATTGCTCATTATGCTTGATAATGGAAAATTATTTAGTCATGTGACTTGAGAAAAGCATGGTTATCAATTTTTTTCCAAAATCCAACATGTGTCCTCTACCCCACTTATAAATGGCCACCCACCCACCTCTCCCATTAACAATTAAAAATACATTGAATCATTCAATACCTACCACAATACCATTATTAATACTCTCTCAAAAATATAGAATCAGTGTAATTATCTGAAATCAATTCTTGGAATTCCATATATTTAAACATGAAGGACTTCTTCAAAGGAGAGAAAAAGTTATGAATCTTTATTTTTTTTATTTCAACTTCCACCACATTAAAATAATATCAAATAATGGTAATATAATAACAAAACTATTTAAAATATATTGAGATGTTATATTTTTATTTCAATTTCCTATATACATCTCCACTACCATCAAATGGAAAAAGAGACCGTCAGCCATTTTAATGGTGTACAAAAACCTTGTGGACAGTTGTAATCAAATTGCACTCACAAATATTAAATACTTTTTTTAATTATAGACTTAGAAATATTTATAAATAATAATTAAATATTTATAATTCTGGAATTATGATATCACCTTTACCTTCTTAAATTCCATTCCACAGTGGGATATGATAACATATATCTTGTGTATGGTTGATTATCACCTTGCAAAGCAATGTGATTCATTTTTATTATTATTCATTACATGGAAATTAGTAACATAAAAATTATTGAATTATATTTCATATTATTTACCAAATCATAATTTTTTAGATATAATATCACATATAACTTATTACCTTCAAATAAATTTGAAAAAGATAATGTCTCCTCTACATACATGTGGACTACCACCTCCACATATAAATGTTAATTTTTTTCCATTTTATTTTTACATGGATGATATTAAGGATAAATTTTAATAATATTAATTATATATATAACATAATAATGATTATACTATGTTTAATTAATATTTATTTTTATTTTATTCTTTCATTTTTTCAAAACTGGAATTATGTTCATGCGTACATATGACCTACAATCTCCATGAATAGTGTAGTCCATTTTCTAAAAATATATTTTATATATTAAACTTAAAAAATATAAAATTATTATATAATATAATTATATAATGTTTATATTTTTGGATATTAATTAACAATGATTAATGTAAAAGGACAAATATTACCAACCCAAATAATCAAGAAAAATGAAAAAATTATAACATGAAATAATTATTTTAACAAAGGATTGCAATTAAACATGTGATATAATTCTATAATTAAATAATATATTTAATTAGATATATTTCTACAGTTTCGTAATAGATTTATAATATAACTATATTAAATATTCAAGAGGATCATCAACATATGAATGAAGTTGGACCCATGGATAGGGTTTCTCATATCACTTATATATCCATGATACATAAGCCATATTCACCACATAATACCTCGTGAAGTGATCATGATTCCCCATTTATATGTTATATACATAATATTCTCACGAAAAAAATAATTACTGTTTCATTTTATGAATATTTAATTTATTAGTATTATGATTATCAGGAACCAGTTCGGGTAACTGTGTAACCCAATAAC
This sequence comes from Viscum album, assembly GCA_963277665.1. Classification (NCBI taxonomy): domain Eukaryota; kingdom Viridiplantae; phylum Streptophyta; class Magnoliopsida; order Santalales; family Viscaceae; genus Viscum; species Viscum album. Next base: position 647,653,838 of record OY728126.1, on the reverse strand, counting down.
TGAGTTAGTCCTGACATAGTATGTAGGGATTTCTCTATCCTTGTAGGTTGGTGACTAGCACTTGGAATCATACAAAAAGAAGTAGGGAACAATTTTTTTTAAATAAATATAAGAACTAAAGGGAACAAGATTGTATCAATATAGTGGAATCACCACTATGAGTATATACAAGAAGTCAGATAGATATAACAACCAAAAGTACTACAAATAATTAAAAGAATAAAAAATATCTCATTACCCTATTAAAACGTATCTCATGATGTCCAAAGATAATTAAATATAAAAACATAAAATAGGTGTTTTTTCAGTACTAGAACCTTGAAGGATTCAGTGTAATGTATATCGAAGTCACAAATATGGTATGAGCTAAAAGGCCTAGTAGTGTATCACCATGAATTTTATAACAAATTCCTTTCTAAAATTGATGGAATCAATAATTCAATTTAAAAATAATAGAATTGGAATTTGAAAAACATAATTAAAATAATTCATCATTTACATTTCTATTGATAGAAACAGTTTTAAACAAAATGCACATTTTGATTGAGGAATTACTTATAAAACTATGGATCCTTTTAAAAATGTGTTTACTTAAAAAACATATATCAAACTATTTATATTATTCAAAAGTCTTGTGAAACAGATTATAACAATTGAATATATTTCATTAGGAATTGAAAATGTTAGAAACATGGTCATATTCATTATAACATACAAAAGTTCTAGGATATGTTTCATCACACAGTCAATGTCACATGAAAATATATACATATATTACGTAAATCATAAGTCAAATTACACTCATCACCATCTCCAAAAATATGTGATGCGATGTTTTTATGTTTTAGTGCTCTGTATTCCATAATGTGTTTCTTAATAACTCAGTAAATACCTAAGGATTTTATGATATGTAATATCAAATAAATGAATGGAAATTTATTTTAATAATTATTAAAATTAAATTAATAAAATTTTTCATTTTAGATATTAAAATTCAACATTTAAAACCCAACATAGGGTTTTAATAAAAAACATGAATTATTTGTGATAAAACCATATGGTTTCTATCAAAACAATTTTAATACTTTTTTAAAATATAAGAATTTGACTTCAATTAAAAATTCAATTTCATAATTAAATACACAAATTTAATTTCACAAAACTCAATAATTTTTTCAACAAACACCAAATTAAATGGTATTGGGGGTTTCCATAATTTTCCATCAAATATCTTTCAAAAATTAAATTTGATAGTTTAATATAAACAATTTCCATGAACACAACCCAATTCAATAGAATTTGGAGTTTCCCCAATTTTATGCAAAACCCATATTTGAAAAACCCTAATTTATTGGAATTGGATTTTAATCCAAAAATTTGAAAGAAAATTCATTTAAATAAAGAAACATGATTTAATTAAAATAATTTTAATTAAATCAAATAAATTTTGGGTCAACTAAATTTTTTCATCATAATTGAACCACCTTACATTGGATAAATGGATCCCGAAAAACAAAACCTTGGATTATATTTTTCCAATTAGAAAGATGATCATGGAATATAAGTAATAAGGATCGAACATAGTTTTATTTTCTAAAACATAGTGTATTATTTCCACAATTCGATGTGACGATCCATGGAACAATAGTGAGGAAGAGAGAAATATCAACAGAACAAGAACGAGATAAGAAAATTTACATGGTGAAGATTGAATATCATTCTTCATCATTCGATTCACTTTTTAGAGCGTTTTGAAGGTCCGAAATATCTTCCTGGGAACAATGTGTAATGTTAAATCTAATTTTTGTAATTTGGGTCTATGAGGGACCTAGAAGTGGGGTTATTTAATTTTTAATCAGATTTTGGATTAATTAATAACTTTTATGCACTATCTCCTGGGAAAGCACAATTAGGCCATAAAATGATGTTGGTTGTGTGCATGTTTCAAATAGGGAATAATATTTCTACTAAGAGTTCACACCTTTTTAAAATCCATATGCCAACCAATGAAAATCATCTACATTGGATTTTATGGTTTGGCTTGAGAGGGCACACGACTTGGGAAAACTATGCCCCAAATGTGTTGTCACCAATAATTTTAAAAACATTATAAATTTCAATATAAACACTCTGAAAGAAAACCAAACCAATGTATTATAAAAAATATGTTTTTATGAATACTTTTATATAATAATAAAATTTTATATCTTCCCCAACGTAGGATCTTCCGGTTATAAGAAATGCAACGAAGAAGATTCCCTAACAAAATGTTGAGACAATTAATCTCCCATCATCACCTCCATCTCCATAATTTCATGTGAATCAGTATCATGGTACCATAGAAATAAATCCAAAGGTATCATCCTCTCATGAAGTACTATGGTAACATAATCCAATTTCATGAATGGACATTCAGTCGTTCACAATGAATGTTCAACCACATGATCACTCTAGTTCAGAAAATGAGATGGATCAAAAACAAACATAAAAATATTTTACACATGAAATAAATTATGAATCAACATCATCATTGGTAGGTGTTTTATATAGTAAAAAACATTACCCACCTGATCAACTACATAAAAAGGTCCCAAAATATTAGGATCAAGATTCACTTACCTCTCATGATGTCGATGACCCATCCAAGGTGAAACATTCAAGAACACTTGCTTAGAAACTAAACATCCAATGTTCTTCAGTGACGAAAAATATAATATTTATGATGGATAAATAAAATAAACATTATCTAATGAATCAATTAAATATTTTTGTTTATCTCTTGGACCAGTCATGGGCCAACCAAAGAGCGTTTTCCAATCTATGACCAATATTGAATTGATTATCATGGCCATCTATATAAGGCCTCAAAGGGAACAATTTCTGATCATGTACAGGTAACATTCATTATAAGAACACACAATCATCTCCAAGTGATCATCTAAATCCCTAAAAAAATATGACAATACAATAGTGGATCATTTCTACATGAAATATTATAACTCTTTATATATGGACATTCAACTACAGATGGTATTTCATGCTCAAATGGATTAAAGATACTCAATACTAACTGAAGGAATCTACAAATGAGAGAAGTAATCTTAAGATCACTATTAGTGACTATATATGAATTAAATCTATTAAAATGAAAAATATATTTTACATATATATTCCCATATTCCTCAACTTTTATAATAATGAATAGGTAATTAGTGAGTTGATTTATTCCTATAATCGATCACAACCCATATCCCATTCTTCTTTTGCTAGGAACGAGGCAGCCCAACCCCAATGTCTATAGATATATCATCCATCATCCATGTTTTGACTGGAAGGGAAAAAATACAACATGAATATTTATGGCTCGTGTCCATGACCTTCTAGAATGTATAATAATGAGTAAAAGACCCATCGATTCCTTATCTCATACCCAGCCCCATGAATTGACATCGAATGTCATAGAACATATTTATGGTTTCTGGTTGCACTACCCACTCGGATCTTCAGAAATCCACAATCACATATTTCCATACATAATATCGTACCAAAATACTTTCTTGATATCACAGAATTCCATTAGTAGAGAATGAATACTGAGAAATTGCCTCTCCACCATGAAGAGAGTCTCCAATGGTATGGAAATAATCATCACATTTTTTTCTGATCAATATATTTGATACAAGAATATGCCAACTAAAAACTAGCCTAGGAAACCATGGACTGTAATTCCTAAATATTAATATTCAATTGTGTGTGGAGAGAAATCTATTTATACTCTTTTTATGATTCCTTTTTTCTCTAGATCAGTACATTCCTACTCATGGAATCTAGAACAACAATACCTTTCCGAGGGTATAGGCGATGATGAAATCAAATTAAAATATATATTTCATATAGAACCTATAGAAGACATTCATATGTATTTGAGTTAAGATATAACTCATGCTCTTGTGGTCAGAAAACAAGGTATACCTTTCTCTACAAAGGTAGTCCTTCTAACTCTTAAAAACAAGCATCACATCTAATACTTCATGTTCCTGGTTATATAGATCATGCCATGTGGCCTAAAATGACATGATACAGATGATACAACATGATTTTCCCCATAGTAATGCAACCTAAGAATAAAATTGATGCATCAAAAAATACCACATATCCCTACTTGTCCTCTCGAAGAGTCAGTAGTGGAACAATAGTCAAAATAATTTTCACCACAAAAAATTATTACATTTCCCCTCCCAAAAAAAACATTACATCATTCCATGTTAGTGAATTTATCATATATTCCAACATTGAGAAGTCCTAAATTTACATGGTATAATATCTTACCAAACCCAAGATGTTTCTTATTTTGAAGACATTTTTTGGTTGTTCTAATGTCATTACTACATTCTCTTTATCATGATCAATCATGATACAATTTTTCAACACACATTTCCCAATAATTTCATTTCTCATATATATAAATTACATTATAAAATCATGTAATACTATCAAATGGTTTCTAAAAAACTCATATTTGTTTATATATGTTTCCCATGGTCCTCCTCGGTCATAATGTATACATGGATGTAATCAACCAAGACTACTAAAAAAGTATCATATTACACATGAAAAATCAATTTCATTAATTGAATGCAAACTATAAGAGAATTAGCTAGAACCAATGGAATACAAAGGTATTCATAATGGTTTTTCCTACTCGGAAAGGCGATTTTCTAGATGTAATATTCTTTAATTCTAAAATTACTGTAACGAGATCGAAAGTTCATAATTGAGAACCACTTTTCTTGTTTTAGTTAATCAAACCGATCATCAACCCATTTCAATATATATATTTTCTTGACAATCAAACCATTGTTTATCCGATAATCAACACATTATCAATGTGAACCATCATCTTTCTTGAAAAATATAACCTGCACCACCAATGGTGACACACTCAGGTGTATAATGCCTTTCTCAAGAATGTCTAACTAATTGGGAATTCTTCTCCTTTATTTCATATGATTCAATATGGTATTATGGAATAGGAATAGTTTGAGTACTAGGTAATAATATAATGTAAAACTCTACCTCCCTTACCAGTGGACGACCAGAGAAGTTAGTAGGAAACCCATTGGGAAACATGATGAAATCTAATGTGAGATTACCACTCATATATTATCACCCCAAATAAATGGAAAAAAGGTATCCCTTTTCTTAAATCCAAATAATATTGTCTGGTTCTTCTCTATAATGGGTTCAATTATCTTTTCATGATTCAGAAAACCCCTACGAGAGATGCAAAGGCGACATATAAATGGTAATACTGAATATGGTAATCATTAGAAATGATATTATCCATCTTTAAAATTATGTCATGTGGAATCTTGTTGAGAACTAAAAAATTCCATGTAATCTACACATTGGATATAGAGAAAACAAAAACATGGCTATTGATAACCTTATCTCTCTTTGTACCAAGTGGTGATGTAATATCCATTGCATGTGATAAAAGCTCCATATGAAGAATATGTTGATTAACAAAATGAGTGGAAATAAATGAATGATATTCACCATTATTATATAAATTAATCAATAATTAGGAGAACATAATGATGGTACCTCTCATGGTATCTATACCCATATCATATTACTCTATGGAATCATAAACTGTGTCAAAATTAATTATTCCAGTTACCTATGGATGTAACCCTTTTACACTTGATGCATATGATTTATCTAATGTCATAGAAGGTATAGATCATTCATTTTCACTATGAAAAATGGAATGATCAATGAATAACATCTATAGGTGACCTGATTGCCCACAAGAACCATAAAACCTTGGGCTCCTTAGTGAAAACAAATTTTTATTTCCCTAGAATGACACAAATTAAAAAAATCAATTTGCCTCTTCCAGGCACACTAGTTGGTCTAGAGTGACCGTGATATCAAGAACCACCATGAGAATCAGCATGTTGATTATTTCCCTTATAGTAATTCTCACTACCATTGGGTGTGATTAAACAACTTATAACGCTGAATTTTCTATCCAAGTCTTTTTCGACCATTAGAGATCAATCGATTAGATAAGTATAAGATAGCTCCTTCAGTAAAAAAACATGATATTTAATATCCTATTTAATTCCCAACTCAAACCATCAAACCATCATCTTCGCATTTAATACTAACTTGGGGTAAATTGCAGAAGCTATAAAATATGGTATGCATAATCTTCCATGGACCTATTCATCTTCTCATGTTTGAGAATGTATATATACCTTTCCAACATCATCCAAATTGGATAGAACTCCTCAATGAAAATAACATTGATTTAATTCCACTATAATACATCATGTTTCATTATTGTCACCATCTTGTACCACCATCTCTTGTTTGGTCATTCCCTCGTGAATGTGGCACACATTACCTTGATTTCATCGGGTGGTTCAAATATCCCAAACAAATTTTCTATTCTGAGTATTCATTCGTCATCGTCATGTGGATAATTTTTATTGATGAACGGTGATGTATTCCAATGATGTAACACTTGATAAAAATTACATAATGTCCCTCTAAGGTTCCACTATAGGATCCTAAATATGAAATAGAGGTGGTTGTTATCTTATAGCGTGGATGGTGTACACAATCATCTAACCTAGAATTGGGTCTATGATACGATTTTTTCCATAGTAGTTCATCAGCATATTCTTCTTGGATTGAATTTACAAGTCATCTTTGAGGAATTTTTCTAATAAATATAAGTAAACAATCAATTAGACATCATATTACACTCAAAAAATGTGATGAGGGAAATTAATTGTAGAATATAAAAATGATATCTGGATTTAAATATATCTAATTAAAAATTATGGAAAGTATATGAAATAATCTAAATGTTTTCTTCCCCTAAAACCCCTGGTGACCTAATGTTTATTATGATTATAGTTTTCCTGGAAATCAATCACTACTACCACCTATTTTATTAAAAGATTACCCAATTCATATTGACATCAAGACAAAAATCTCAACCTCCATTCACACCACTTTGTTGTGAACCTCCATGGTTACCTTAGTATCGTGAAAACCATACCAGTCCTGACATAGCCTTATGTGTGTTCTAGATCCCCATGGTTTAGCGACTACTACCTGGAATCATAAAAATGTTGGTAGGAACGATTCTTCCAAAATCATAGTATAAGTATATGACACAAGATAGTATTCATATATAAATAGCTTCACTATGGTGGGTGTACTAAAATTCAGACAGGCATAACCACTAATAGTACACCAGCAATGTACCATAATGATAGGGAAACCATCCAATGTCCTAATTCAGATGCAACTCACCAATTCCACAGCACAACAAGTATAACAACAAACATGTGGTGATTTACCCATTATTGGGATTGGAAAGAGATAATCAATAAACAACCAAAGGAGAATGTATAGTGGAATAAAAAAATCCCAGTAGGGTCTCACCATGGATTCTATAATTGATAACAAAATTAAATTAACCAAATAAATAATTTAATTAAAAAATAACATGTTTTCAATTTCAAAAAAAATAAATAAATAACTCATTGTTTAAATTTAAAATGATAGAAAAACTTTTAAAAAAAAGATTCAAATATAAATTGAAGGATTATTTCTAAAACAATGGGTTTTTTCCCAATTTACTAATTACACCCTTTTATATAATTTGGAATATATAAATCAAGAATTAATTTAAACCATATGGAAACAATAAAATATATTCATTTCAAATACAATCAAGTGAGAAATGTGATCATATGCCTAATATGGTATGATAGTTTCAGGCTAAGGTAATCCATAAACATAAGGTGACACCACAATGAGTACATTTGTCCATTTGATCTCTGGTCAAAGAGGCATCCTCACCGTCTCATAAAAGATATGAGGTTCTTATATTATGTCTTGGAACATTGTAAATCATAGATCGATTCCCAATAACTCAGTAACTATCTATTTCCTTCATTTTCTCTAACAAAAATTTATTTATGAGGAATTTATTTTAAGAATTCTTAAAACCCAATAAACCCCATTCCCCATTTTGAGTATTCCAATATGCCTTTTAAAACCCAAGGGGTTTTTAATAAGAAAACATTTCTTTTTCCAGATAAACCCATATAGTTTTTATCAATACTATTTTTAAGTCTTTTTTATAATATAATAATTTTAAATCAATTCACTATTCAATTTTACAACTAAAATCCACAATTAATGTCAAAATTTAAATTTTGATAAAATTAAAATAAATCACAATAAACCCCCATTTCAATGGAATAGGGGGTTGTCACAATTTTTTACCCAATCCATTTCCACCATTTAATTCAAAATTATAACAGAATCAATTTCCATAAACACACACCAATACAGTGGAATTGGGGGTTTTCCCAATTTCATCCCAAAACCGTTTTTTAAAACACCCAATTCAATAGAATTTAATTTTTAGTTAAACAATTTAATGAAATATAAATTAAATAGATACATTTTATTTATTTCAATGAAATTAAATTTTAAAAAATAGGGCTCACATAAATTGGTCATTGTAACAGAACAACATTCCTCGTGATCAATGGACATGAAATCACAAAACCTACCTAGGATATATTAATGAAGAAAACTGATCACAAAATCCCTGTAACAAGGATTTATCATAGGTTTATTATCCAAAATTGTGTATATTATATCGACAATTAGGCTTGAGGACCCATGAAACCCTTAGGGGGAAGAGATAGATAGTGTGAGAACGACAATGGTAAGTGGAATCCAACCTAGTAATGATCGAACAATGTTATCCAATATTAAATATATTATTTGAGGGGTATGAGGGGCCATTAACTATTATTATGAGATTCATGGAAGGTATTAATCTATAATGGGTTGTTCTGTTCAATATAGGGACTTATCTGTGGGTTATATAATTTTTAATAATAATTAAGATTTATTAATAACCTATAGGAATTGTTAATTTGGAAGACGCACATGGTTAGATCAAACTATGCAGGTTGGCTATGTTTTTATTTTAAATTGGGATCATAGAATTTATTAGGATTTTGAATGGTCTAACAAGATATCCACCGTCCATTCCAAAACCCAATGCCTTGATTTTCACAGTTTGGTTTCATAGGGGGCATGGTTAGGGAAAACCATGCACCAACTATATACTAGCCCATAATTTTCAAAGCATTTAAAATATCATCCACAAAACATCCAAAAAAATCCCTACAAAATCATGAATACAAATAGTTGGTTTGGAATTCCTAAAAACATTGATAAGATGTATCAATGATTCACAACATACCAATGTGGTAATGGTTTATTTATAAACCTCTTTATTATTCAGGACTATTTTTATTTAAGTCTCCCTTGGAAGATTTAATTGACACATATATATTAAAGACAACAAAAATTTCTATTTATTATTAACAATTTTCATATATTTGCACTATTTTATAATTCTTTAGATCATTAAATTATTGAGATAATGTTTTTAATTTTATCAAGATTAATGTTCTCCCCATTCAAATAACATTTTTCATCAAAATCCTTGTTTTCTAAACAAATATCTAAAATGTAATAAAATTTTTGAAAATTAATTATTATGAAATATTAATCATTTTTTAAAATAAATAAATAAAATAATCTCCTAGTAAATTCCAAAATAATGCCTTCTGGGATTTGACTGTCAATGTGAATGGAATATTTTTATATCATGTATAACAAGAATTTAATTTTATCACCATTTACCATATTTATCTGTATGATCTATGATTATTTTAATTTTATTGTGTTAAGTATCCTATTTTTTATTTTAGGTTTTAAATAGTATTATTTATATTGATTATGTTTCACCCATTTTGTATGCATAATGATTTAGAGTCGGTAAGGGTTTGGTGGGGACCAATTACAAATATCCCCTTGATGGATCAAAAAGTCTCATGAGACAAATTAGTAGGACAAATTATATGGAATTTAACCAATGTTTTAAAATGTATTTGGAATGTTCTTAATAGTATGTTTCATATGTATTCCATCATTAATTCATTCTTTTTGAGATAAATTATTTATCTCAATTTGATTATCCTGTTGGTTAGAATAACATTGTTTATGTTTTCAGATCATGGGATTTTTTAAATGGATTGATTTGATCAAAATTTATTTCTCACATATTTTCATAAATTTATTGAATAAATTGAATGGGATTCATATAATTACCTTTTCATATTTATTAATATTATTAATTCTTGGTATCTTCCCTTGTTCACTTACCCATACTAAGAATCAGAACTCACCCCTTTCTTCTCTTTTATTTTCCCAATGATATCAAGATTTGTTTTTTGATTGATATTAAGGGGTTACCGGATGGAAAATAATATGTTCTCAATGAAAACACATTTTCAATGTATTTTTTTCAATTTTAATGTGAATTCGATGTATATATATAGCTTACCAAGACTGGAAATCTATTCATTCCTTAAATATGAAATTAATTTTATCTTATACAAATATAATAATTAAACAACCACTTTTTCTTACTAAGGTTAGTATATTTACAAGGAATCACCCACAGTGGATTAAAACATGTCATGAAACAATGTTTCATGATAGATTATGTGTCCCTAAACCACATATACATGATTCAAAAATGTAAATATTTTTCAGAAAATTAATAGTCCCAGTAACAAGGAATTCACTTAATTTAATTTATTTTGTTTTATTGAATTCCCTTTATAATCCTATTCAAATAGATTAGAAAATATTTCTTTGTTACATTATCTTTTACTTGGTTTTACCCAATTTATATTACCACTTAACATGATAATTTGGTTGACCCATGTTCCTCATGTTATACCATGGGGGCTCTAAAAACTCATATCCCAAATATTCTCCCAATCCTATGTCACATATTAAACATTAATTGTTATTATTTCCCTACCATTATATTCAATCATTACTGGTCCTAATTCTAATTTTTTACATTATTTCAACAATCACCATGGATACAACTCTGTAATGATACCCCATATACATTTACCCCTCTTGGTCTATAAATGAAGAGAATGTGTTTTACTTGATGATTTCCTTTAATAATAATTTTGCTGCTGTCCAACACTAATTATATAAGACACACATTGGGAGGAATTAAAAATAATATATAATTGATGAATAAGAGATAAAAGGAAAAACATTATAGAAAAATATATCCTATAAATTAACCATGATCCCATTAAATATAGTACTATAATTCATGTCATGTAATTTATTTAAAACCATAAAATAAAATAAAAAAACTACTAATTAGCTGATCCAATGGTATCACTACACTCTAGAATAGTAATTTATTGCATGTTGAACCAATTCATTTTGAATTGATGAAAATATTTTATATTTTTAATTCTCTGAGAATAAATTTTATATTCAGTAGGATACTATACCAGACATTTGAAGAAAATAGAAAAAAATTAAAATGAGTAATTTAAAGAACCATCATAAACCTAATAGGTTAACTACCCCATTAAAACCTCTATAAGTATCACATAAAATTATAATAAAATAATATTAGAAGAATCAATTCATGAGTTCTTCACAATCCATTTTCCACTAATTTTTCAATTTAGCACCCCATTCCATAGGCCTTTTTCTCACATCCATTTCTTCTTGTTATGGTTTGAGACACATCCCTACATACCTTAAATCTCAGAAGGTCAAAAATATATTTTAATCATCATATAAAACAAAATATCATATCATTATATTATAAAACTGTGACATTCACATCGACCAATTCAAAACCATTGTTGATGGGAGTATGATTCTATAAATTTTCAGGTATTCTTTCCTATTAGCCATTTCATTTTGTCTATTATAAATAATTTATGTGAAAAAATTAATATTTTATTGGTGAAACATATTAATAAATGTTTAAAGGAATTTCCTAAGAATTAATTCTCAGTTAACACTTTTTAATATTGAAGGGAATGTTTTTTAAGTTACACAGTGAGTCATGTTATATTTTGAGGACAATAAAGCCTCATCCTATGTGACATATAAATATTATTTTCATTATTTTTAATTGTAGAATATTTATTCAAAATAATTGAATTAATATTAAATTGTACACTATGTGAGAATCTAAGATCATTACTATATTTGAAACATATTGTTTACCCTAACCAAGTTATACCATGTGTAGAAGTCAGAAATTTATATGCCTTGATCAAAACAAAAACTTATTTAATAATTTATCATACATACTTTTTAATAAAAATAATTAAATATCTCGAAACAGTGCATCATATTGCAAATATAAAACCACAAATGGGTTCAAAATGAGGGTTTTACCCTATACAAGGTATCTCATTTGAATCTGTTGAGAATTTAGATTCCACATTCTCAAAAAATAACACTTTTATTTTAATTATCTATTTATTCAATTTTTTAAAGAATAAATTATTAATAAGTCAAAATTCATGTGTCATTCGAGAAATATGAGACCACTGATATGTTTGGTATAGAGGTTTTCCCTATAAAGAGTATAAATTATATATTCATTGTACATTTGATATTATTTAATATTAATGTTAAATAACTAATTTTTTATATTAATTGGAATAATTTGATTTTATTTTTTAACCATAAAGACATATTGTCCATTGGGATAGATCTATTTTTGACACATGGAGTATTCCAAAAGTTTAATTTCACAATAGTTTTTTGATTATTTCCAACACCAAGGAATTGATGTGGTAAATTAAAACCCTACATCAGAATTTTGTTGTTGAAATGGTAGGTTAAAAATGGGGTTTAATTATATATTGGATGAACCATAGGGGGTTTGTAGTTTTATATAAACTAACCATTCGATGTTGATTGGGTAAGATCAGGTCGGTTTCATCCACCATCAGTAGTCACTTGGGTAGGGTAAGACACCCACTCCTTCTTTCGGAGAAACCGGCTGCGACACCCCCTTATAGTACAATTTTGGTGTTCTCATCAAACTAGTGTGCCAAACAGGTTACTTCTTTATCTAAATTTTTATAATAACTTTTTTAAACACTATTTTTTAATCCTTTATATTAATTATTTTCGAAAAAGTGGATTGAAAAATAAATGAAAATGGGATATTTTTCTATAAATGATAATAAATTTTATATAATAATGAATTTGTCATCATTTAAATCTAATAAAATTATAAACATGATAATTATATACGATATTATAAAAAGATATTTATTTGTAGATAATGAGTGTTTTTAGGGTATTAATCCATTCTTCAATTGCGCTAGATCCAAATCGAACCATACCTCAATTTTTGATGTGTGAATCATATTTAACATAAGGTCGGTGGTCTGAAATACAATCCTTTAGTCTCGATTTGTTTATTTGTATAAAATTATAGAAATATCATATCATAAATATCAATTGATTTTTTAATAATTAGTTAATTAATTGAGAACATTATGTAATATAAGAAATATTAGAATTTGTAATAAAGTCATTTGGCATGAATAATTATTTAATAAAATTAATTAATAGTATTTTTGTGATGAAGGATTTGGTTAACCAATTTTGGAATTAATTAACGGTGGTAATGTGATTAATTATTTTTTTAATTTTAAATAATTAATTGGAGGTTTGGTTTAGAAGATTTTGTGATAGTGAATTTAGTTAAACAATATTTGAATTAATTAATCAATTTTAGTGTTTAATGGTTGAATTAATTAAAAAATATTTTTAATGGGAATTGTAATGGAAGGAAATGTTTGATTAACAATTGAATAATGTGGTATACATGAAATAATTGTCTGATTGTGAATGGGTTGTGGGACATGGGTTGACACTCCAAATACCCATAGGTGTTCTAGACATGGCACTCTAGACCAAATTACATGGATGAAATTATTATTTTATGGACAATGGACTGATTCTCCCAATACCCATGGTGTTGTGAGAGAGTATCTAAAGCTCTAAATACTCACAATGGTGTTATAAATGAAGTTCTACACTCATTCATTTTTTTGGTAGTCTGGTTTCTTAAGGTTTTTTATACATTGAATATTGTGACACAATAATTATGAATTGAATGTGGAAAATAGTTTATACTCTGTCATGGGCCAAATCAGGTATTGTGGATTGGGTGTCCTCTAGATCCCAATGAGTTATATTATTATATAAAAGTTAATTTGATAAATATAAACTATTTTTTCTATTGTATATTTTATAAAACTCCCAATACTTCATTTGAATAAATTATTTTCAGTCACTGTTAGTGTTGGTATACTGAGGTGTCAGCCATCCTACTTGGGATCCCTGGTCAGTACTTGAATGTATTTTGTTGTTGCAGGACAACAAAAGGGCAAGAGACATGATTTAGATTGTTGATTGGGGTGGAGCATGGATCATGGAACTATAAATGGTTTTGGAACCTCTTGGGAGTCTCTATCCTTTTATACTCAGTTTCATTTTTCTACACACACGATACATATATATAGATATTTAATGATTACCGTTCATTTTAGTATTATATTTCATGTCTTGGTTTTTTTTGTTACATTTGTATTATCATGATTATATATTCTTCCGCTATTTCTTTTTTACATCCACTGTTATATAACTCTAATCAAAGAATATATAGTCTCCCTAGGATCAAATTACCAAACCGTCATTGCTAGTCAGCAACCTCTGACTTATGGGGAGACTTGCTAGAGATCATGTAGAAAACAGGCTCAGTGCACTGTTCCATATCACCCGGGTTGGGACGTTGTAAATTGGTATCAAAGAAGGTTCATTCTTCTTCCTTTTAATTAATGTTTGGGGAAATGTAGAAAAGATACTATAAACAGTCTTGGATTGGTAATGATCTCATGCAAGGGAGTTTAAAACCCATGTACAAGGGAAAAACCCATGTATTCCAAGTGGGATACTTTTTATTCGTTTTTTTCATTACAGTTGAATATTATTTCACCTTAGGTGATGCACTTTTTGTGTGATGTGGTTATTATATCTGGAATTTCTTGAGTATTGATTCATGTCCTAGAATCGAAGGAGTGTTGAGTATAAATGCATTGTTCTAGGCAATCTGTATAATTATGACAAGCATCATTTTAGCGAGTCATGCGAAAAAAAATTTTGGGTAAGTTTTTGAACATAGAACTGTTTTCTTTCCTGTGAAATTGTAATGATAGTGGGGACTAAAGTGAAATTGATGAAAACATCAATAAAATGACGAAATAATGTAAATAATTTAGTTTTGATTAGTTTTGTTAACATTTTGAACATTTACCTTATGTTCATGTTTGGATTTGTAGAAATATACCCCCATAATGCTTGTGGATTCGACGACCGAGGGGAATGATATGGAACAGACCTCTAGTAGTTGAACCTAAGGAACCGATCAATCTGTTTGAGGAAGTAGGGGAAACTTTTTGATAGAACATCACCAGTTTCATGAAATGTATGGAAATAGATCCACATTATGTTGTGAAAACCTTGTCAGATGTGATGATGTAGTTTCAGTTGTAGAGTCCTCTAACATATACAATAAAGGGTTGATAAGGGAATGTTGAGTTATGGATTGAATCTATCCATACTATACATGAAAAACTTGATACAACTGTTAAAATAGAGTCAGATTGGCCGCTTAGATGTTTCTTGGTCATGTGAAATTATTGTGGGACATCCATAGTTGGTATGGATAGCTAGAAGCTATGGATTGGAAGTACATTCAAGATATGTGGTTTGAGCATATTTATAAAGATGACCTCAAATAATAGAAATCATTTGAGTTCATGAGGTCATATCAAGATAATATTTATGTGAAGAAATATGTTGGTATCTTTACATAATACAATGATTCACTCAATAATTGGCAACAGAATATTCTACATTAGCATGATAATTTTTGTATGGACTTAAATGTGAAATTATGTCTCATGTGAATATTTTCAGGCTGATCAAGTTTTTGGATGTGATAAATCAGGATATCATATCTTAGAGAAACCATATGGAGGATTTCAGTGGATGATAGTTTGTTTATTCTAGATGGTTATGTGGTATGCCGTTCGAGAGAAAGAAGCAAAGTTATGATAATGTCATCTAGGGAAGTGCAAACAATAGTAAACAAATAGATGGTTCAGTTACATTGGACCTTACCTGAGTGTTTTTCACCAGTGTGGTAGGTCAGGACACTATGGTAATCATTGTCCTTGACTCCCTTTGAAATGATGTTCTTAGGGTAGGATGGGACATCAATAAACGATAAGTAAGAAACCAGGGAAATTAGTTAGTAATAAAATAGAAAACGAAAGTTATAGTGTGGGAAGTGGATATTCTAGACCTTATTAGTCACATAGTTGGAGTTCTACTAGTATTGGTGGTATAAGTAACATATGTGGTGAATATAGAAAAAAACACCCATATCAACCAAGTGGTACATGTTAGGGGACATAGAGGGAATTACATGATAAAAGAGCAGCATAATTTTATGCGGCACAACCTACTCATGTGAATAGCGAGGTTGGACCATCGATAGTGAGTGGTGATATTCTTGTGGATTTACCTTAACAATTTCCTTATATTATTCTAGAGCCTCTCGTTCAATTAAATCTAAAAATATTGTTAATGGTCTGGTTCTGGCAGTTGACTTTTAGAGCGTGGTTATAAAAATAAATACACCTTTGCGAGTATAGCCTTAAAACATATGTATTGGAAAGGGGTGATCTTTTGATATTGAGGAGTACCAATTTTAGTTGTATCACTATACACAAGACATGAAAGGATTCTACCTAATACTTGGTATTGCCTAGATAGTCACTTACCGATCCCAAATTGATTCATACCACCATAGGGTTATATTTATGTCTCCTTCATGTGACTGTTTCACTCACCGTGGGGTGTAGGGATATCCAAGTACGCTGAGCCACACCAATTACTCAGCAACTGTGAACGCTCACAGCATATGTTTCTTGTCATTTACTAGATGAGAAAGCTGTTAGTGAAGATTTTATTCCACAAGTGGATGAACTACTTCAAGATTAATTTCTAGAAGACATATTTTGTCTTCCACCTGAGGGAGATGTGGAATTTACAATTGAGCACATGTAGGGAGCTGATCCAGTGTCTATTAAACCATTAGGAAAGGCACCGACGTAGCCTCAAGAACATAATGCATTGTAGTAATACATGAAAGATACATGATTTATTCTTCCAAGTAAGTCACCTTGATGATCTCCTACTATGTTTTAAAATAACGTTTATGGTATTTTAGGTTTCTGTGTTGATTACTAGAGGTTGAACAAGATGACTATGATGAAACGATAACATCATCCGCATATTGATGATCTATTTTGACGAGTTGAGGGGATCTTGTGTTTTCTCAAAGATAGACTAAACATTATGGTATCATCAATTTACTTTTTAGACTTCTGAAATATCATATACATCATTAAAGAGTAGGTATGTGCTTTATGTGTTTGTCGTAACACATTTTTGGTTAACAATCACACTAAAATTGTTTTTGGCCATGATGAATATGATATTCCATCCATACGTGGATCAGTTTGTGGTGGTTTTATTGGAAGAAATCATGGTGTACTCCATGAGACATAATGATCATTCCGATCACCTTGACATAGTACTGAGTAGAGTGAGAGTTCATCTACCATTCACCAATAAATCTTAGTGTCATTTCAAGATTTATTAGGTACACATCGTAGGAAAAATTATCTCAAAGTATGGTCTGTCAGTGATCACAGAGAAGGTGCAGGCGGTGGTTTTTTTGGGTATCTGAAGAATGTTTTTGATATCCAAATCATTCTAGGGTTATCTGGATATTACATGATATTTATCCAAGGTTTTCCCTATTTTGAAGATCCACATTCGGGCTTGACCACAAAAACAGAGTAAATTTTCAGTGGTTGGAGGCTTGCAAGAATTCTTTTCAAGAGTAAAAGAAGAATTTGATGTTAGTATCTATTATGGTTGTACATGACTCCGGTGAACAGTACACAGTGTATTTTGACTTATCTGGGAAATGACTCAGAGTTGTGATGATGAAAAGGGATATATACAAGTTGTATGGTTCTCATCTACTGAGGACACATAAATGGAATTACCCTATGCCCAACCTTGAATTTTGAGCTTTGGTATAATATTTGAGGTGTTGGTGGCACTATCTCTTGGGTGAAATTTTTTACATCTTTAACTGACCACAATAGATTGAGGTAAATCATTTCTCAGAGAAATTTTAATCTTCTATAGCTGATATGGGTTGAGTATAAGATGTCTTTTTATTTTGATCTTGAATATACACCCAAGAAAATAAAAAAAAGTGGCTGAAACATTGAGTTAGAAAATGAAGAATTAGATTGTTCAAGAATATATTACTGAAAATTGTGTGAGTAGCAGTGGAGTCTACACTTTTGAGATGGATTACAGAAAATAAATGTAAGGACACATAGTTCATGGCCATGAGGAAAAACTTTTAAGGTTGAGATACAACCTTGGACTTGACTGTAGATGAGGATAAGATCATTTATGTGATGTATCGAGTTGTTGTTCCTATGAGCATGGGAGAAGATATCATATGAGAGTTTTATGCCCAAAATTGGTGGTTCGTCCTAGTGTGACCATAGTTTACAATGAAATACAATGACAATTTTAGTCTCCAGACATGAAGAAAGAGATAGTAGGGTTCATAACATGATACCTCAGTTTTCATCTTGTGGAGGTAGAGCATCAACGACTTGGAGGTTTACTAAAACCTCAACCCATTCCAAAATTGAATTGATATTACATGTCTATTGACCTTCTGGTAGGACTTTTGAATACACTTAGGACGTATTGCACTATTATTTCATTGAATATTAACTCATAAAGTTTACACATTTCTTGCCTAAAGCGGAAACCTTTATAGAATTGAAATAGGGAGCACTATATGGAGGGTAGATAGTGTGTTTTCATGAGATTCTGTGAACTATAGTTTCATATCATGATTCATGCTTTACATCACACATCTGTTAGGGCATGAAAAGGGTACATGATACACATGTTTTATTTAGTATGTTATTCCACCCACAAGCTTATAATAAATTATAGTATATTGTACAAGTGATTATGGATATGCTGAGAGTATGTGTGATTTAATTCGTTTGGTCATGGGAAAATAAATTTTCTTTAGTGGATTTTTTATATAACAATAGTTACAGGTGATCTATTCATATGACCCCATATGCGGCTCTTTATGGTAGGCCATGAAGTTCACCGATATGGTTGATTGAAGTAGGAGAGTCAGAGTTGTTCGAACATGGTCTCATACATGAGAAAATGGATAAGGTTAAAAAAATTAAGAAACATATAGTTATATCTCAATGTATGCATAAGTCATATGCTAATAGTTGGGTATGACCCCTAGAGTTTACATAGGGTGATCATGTATTTATTCAGGTGTCGCCTGGGTTGGGTTAGCACAGGATATAGAGACAGTGAATGTTTTCACCAAGGATTGTAAGACCTTTTGTGATAATTTATTGATTCAGGGTGGTAGCATATCGATTGGATATTCCATAAAAATACAATTCTAAACATGGTTTTTAGCAAGTATCACAACTACGGTAGTATCACCCCGACCTGTCTCATGTGATCAATGATGGTGATATCGATCTTGAGATAGATGTGTCCTTTAATGAGCATATGATACATGTGTTTGATTATAGTGAGAAAGTGTTTAGGGGAATTATTATATAGATAGTTCATGTATTATGGAAACATGGGTGTTTTTTAGAAGAAACATGGGAAATAGAGGAAGGTATTTTGACTTAATGTCCTTCATCTTTTTAACTCAGAATCATAGCGAGACATGGGAATAAAACTCAAGAATAAAATATTATATGTTGGGGATATTATAATATTATGTTCTTTTTATAGGTATTCTTCCATTGATTTAATTATTTTTGTAGATTATAAATACAATATGTGAAATAAATTTTGGCGAAACAACGTAATAAATTTTTAGAGGCCTTGCATATGAAGTAATGCCGAGATAACACTTGGTAATATTTAATGGAATGTTTATAAATTTAAAAAATGAGTAGTTCGAGATTCTACGGCCTTTAAAACCTCAATGTTAGAAACATAAAAATATTGTTTATATTTTTTTATGCATGGATCATTTATTCAAAATAATTTAATAAATCCAAAATGGTGCACCGTATAAGCATTTTGAGATCCCCGTTATATTTGAAAGAGGGATTTTAGCCTTGGAAGGGTGTGACATGTTTACCTGTTTGTAGAGACCCGAAGATTGACATACATGGACATTACATTAATTTTTCGGAATACTTAATACATAACAAAAATAGACATACAGGGATCGTAATAGTTTAGTGTCTTTGGAAACTGGGAATATAATCTTCTAATCGTGGTGAAAGATCTTCAACATCTCTATTAATAATCATCCCCATTTGTTTTCATACCTAAAACCTTTCTTTAAATACAAGGGAAAATAAAAAATATAAAGGGTGAGATCAAATGATCAGTAATGATAAGGATTGAGAACATAAAACAATCCTTAGACAGTTGAATGTAAAAAAACATGAGCATAAAATCTAAACATAAAAATCTTGAGCAATGACATAAATCATGTCAGTATGTTAGGCATAAGTCAAAATAGAACATAAATAATGATAAAATAGTTTGTAAATAAAACTTGTAATTTTGTAAAATCATTAAGCACATTATGTGATTTCCATAGTAGCCAAGGCATTTCTTCAAAGACCATCTTAGTGGACAAAGTCCTTTTCTGGATCGAGTTCACTCCCCGTTCCAGTCATGTATTACTGAACCGGATTAACATACTGTTCCAGCCATGTATATCTCATTAGATATAAATCTTTACCCAATGAATTGGAGGGATATATAGGTCCCACCCATCTCATAATGATATCATTTTTACTTGTGCCACAAAATCATAAATCATACATCATAGAATAACCCATGTAATAAATTGGGATTCTTAAACATCATGCCATCATAACATAATCCATATAAAACAAATGGATATCATTTCATCATAAGAAGAATAATATCATTTAAATAATAGAGAAAATATAATTGAAACATACACATATTAAATAATGTCATCATAGATGGAGAATAGTTTTAATAAAACACTTGAAATGAATTCTTGAGGAAAATATCCTTCCGTAAAATAATTTTCTTTTCTGAAATTGTCATTAAATTTTAAAAGAAATTGATTTTTTTGAAAATAATAATTAAATCTTGTCGAGGAAGCTTCATGAAAATAAGGTGTTATGAAATCATTAAAATCTGATTATTCCATATAAGTTAAAAAAACATTCTCCTCGTACTTTTGTCGGAGAAGTCAAAACGTACCACGTATGGTAAACAAAAGAATGATTCCTTTCATAACACAAAGTAAAAGTCAAAGAGTGGTAAAAATTACATTAAAAATACATGGAAGAATATTAGACACTTTATGTAAAATATTTTATGATCATGGATGATAAATATAACCCTAGTAAATACTTACGCATAAGCGATCTCAGATAAAAATGAGATTTCAAAATTATCCCTAACCTTAGGTATGATATGCTTCGTATGGATCTGAACCTCCTGTATATTGATTTAAATAATTTCATTGAATTATTCCATAATCATATTCATTGTTATGATATTATATATGTTTCACTTATTACTTTATATTAACCGTTATTTTGTAAATTCCATGTTAAAGCAGCGTTTTGGGTAAAATCATTTCATTTATCGTATGTGTTTCGACTTTTCATTCTTGATATTGTTATTATATCCTGATTTACATAATTCCATAATTTAAAACATGATTTATATATAATATATATTTATCATATAAATATATATTATAGATCGATGAAAGGAATTAAATACACCGTTCATGGAGACGGTAGGCCGTACATACGCATGAACGCTGTTTTCGCTTCCTTAATGAATTCAATGAAACAAAATAGATGACATACATATATATATATATATAAAGTAGCATTATTATTTAAAATATTTCATTATTATTCATTCTATAAACTTTATAATCATTCATTTATGGTTAACATGGAGAATGAATCTCATCGCGTCGTGGAGACTGTAATCCGTACGTACGCACAAGTGATGATATCGTTCCCATAATTATTGAATAGAATTGGAGTGGATCTTATAATATACCATAATCAGTATGATGTTATAATAACTATATATAGTTATTATTTATACCACTGTACCCATCCATGTAAGGTGTTTGTGGAAAAACAGATTACACCACGGTGTGGAGACGGTGTTCCGTACGTACACACACACGGTGATTTTATTTTCCATAGGATGGATAGAAGGTGAAATACGGTTGGTTAATATTTATAATAACATATCAGTATATGCGAGATACTTATGTTATTACTTCATACTGAAAAAACTAAATAAGAGGGAGTAGAAGAAGAATGGAACTTGAAGAAAACGGTAGAAGGTATTACCACTTTCTCGAAGTGCCTCCTTTAAACGTTCTCTTAGGGCCCTAAAATTGGTCTTTGAAGAAGACTAGGACCTATAGTATTTTTATAGGGAAGTGGAGAAGAGAATTTGGTAGGGTTTGGGCGACCTTGAAGGCTCAAAGTGGTGTGAGGAAGAGAGGTAGGAGGTGCTCTTTTATAATGGAGGAGAGGGGCACCTTTGGAAATATAAAAAATTTTAGTTTATATTAAATCCCAACCCCACATAAAAACATCCAAAATGACTCATATACAAATATTTGATGATATAGTGTTGTAATATCATCAGCCAATAAAATTTAGACATGTTATGAATTTATTTTAAACATTATCAACTTGATTTATTCTTATTTATCAATTTAATTTTATTTGTGGTAATAAAATTCTGAATATGAAATTATTATAAAAAATTACATATGTGTTGTGAATTTTTCATAATTTGATGCTTTATGATATTTTCGAACATATAAATTTTAATTTATAAATTATAAAAAAATTCGTGATTTTTAAACAATTTTATAATATGTTATTTTTATAAAATAACAATAATGTCAATTTTGACATTATTCATTTATTTGAATTTAAATTAACAATACAGAAGATATGTTCAAAATAAAAGATTTAATAGATTCATAAAATGTCATATTTATCAATAAAAGTAGTGGAGCACATTAAATAGTTCATATAATATTTATTTTAATATTTTTAAAACAATTTTTTTGATATTTCTCTTAATAAAATTATTTCAACATCACTATTATGTCACTTTTAATGATAATTATTTAATCCCAAAAAATTATAAATAAATTCATATGATGTAGATAATTTTATTAGACATCTGGAGACTATTTATATCTGATGTTTCATGAATTTTATCTCTAAACTAAAATTATTATACTTATATGATTTAAGAAAGTGACATGTTGTCACTTTCTTTGGTTTTAATAAAAATTAAATTATTTTTATTGAAAAAAGTCTATTAAATGAATATAACCAGAGCCTTAGGTGATATGGGTTGACTTTTAGTCATCCAATAGGATTTTTTAAGGTGGTAGGGTAATTTTATAATCTTATATTTACCCTAAATTACCCGATTTACCTTTAACTATGGTGAATAAAATTTGCCGCAGTTACTATTCATAATGCCCAAAAAAAAGTAGCCTTTTAACATAATTTGAACCCACTGATTCCAAATATGGAATCCATTTTTCAAAATTTAAAACACATAAGTTTCATTAATTAATTTAAAATTAATCCCGTTGTTAAGAATACGGGTTTTAGAAGTTAAAACATTCCCAAAGATTGAAATGTTATTACTTATGAATTCAATGTGAAATTAATGTGAATGACAGAAATTATATTAAATGTAAAAAATATATTCTATTTATACTTTAAAACCATAAAATATTATAATTTAACTATATAAATTAATACGATGAATTTTTTTAATTAAAATATACCGTGTTTTTACTATTCATTAAAATATGAAAGTTATCAGAAAAATATAAAAACATCATCCATTGTAAATTATTATATCCTGATTCAAAATTACAATTTATTTGGTAAAATTGAACTTATAATAATTTCAGAAACTAGATTTAATCTGGGTGAACTATCAAAAGGCGGAAAAACTTCATTTTTTTAAAAATACTTATTTTACCCGAAAAAATTATTTTTTTCTCTTACCATGTTATAGAAAATGTGTAACATGAATAATAATGTTATAAAATAAAAAATGTAGTTAATATTATTACTAAATGATAGTTCGTGATAATATTATAACCATGTATCATTGTTTAGTGAAAACTGGTATTGCGTACAACACATGCTATCGAGGAAGGTCGTGATTGCGTGTAATGCAAGCCTAGTCAGGGTTGCGTGTAGTGCAAGACTTCATTGTTGTTGTGTATAACAGAATCCAACCATATTTCATTTATACATTGAATATATATATATATATATATATATTTACACTCAATATTGCGTAGAATAACTATTATCAAACAAACGTGAAATTGTGTTTAACACGATCCAAGATTAGTGTTCTGTATACTACAAGCTAATACGGTGTTACGTATAGCACAAGATAATCTTGGTGTTGCATAAAAAACATGAAATCAAATAAATTAAAAAGAATACATATCATAAAATATTGGGTTGTTACATTCTACCCCCCTTAAAATGAATTTCTCCCTCAAAATTCATCGGGGTTATACATGGTTTTCTACATGAAATTTTCTTTAATTGAAACCCACATCATAAAATGAAATACCAAACTTAACATTAAAAACTAATGTTTGAAATGTAATAATTACCCAAATTAACTAATCAATGGGTTTCCACATAGGAGAACATTTGTGAAAATATGGATATGGAAGAGAAATCTAACAATCATGTTCTAATGGAGAGTGGTAGAGAACATGGCAATGAAAAAGACATCAATGACAAAGCCATAAATTTGTGAGGTTCTAAGGTACTATATGATCCATCTGATATAAGAGCACTAGGACATCATTTTTGGTTTTCAATGTCATTTCCCTAAAGATGAAAATTTTGAATTAGAACAAATACATTCTTGATTTTGGTACAATCTCACCATTGTTCGTGCTTTGAACAATTTCCACATCATCTGTTAAAGAAATGAAGTTGAATTTGTTATTCATGAAGTGTTAGCAGATCATCTGATAAAATGATGGTTCATTCCATCTGTTTCAATCAAAAGGTTATCAAAAGTTATCAAATATACATTAGTCCATCTATGTTGAGGTTAATCATATATGATTCAAAAAATGAACTTATACTTCATATATCATACTGCATAATAAAATAAAACTAGTTTCTACAAACTAGGGACTTCCTGTAGGCCATTGGTATGCGATAAAGTCCATTCGCACTTCAGTTGTGGGTTCGATTCCCACATCCTTGTACGACGTGATGGGTTGTCGCCCGTCATACAGGTTGTCCTTTTTCTAAAACTACATTACTATAACATCCCATCAATAATAACGAAAAATGTTATATCCTTAAACAATACTAACTTTTGTCCAATATAATCCATTCCAATCTTTAGGCTTATCTAAAATAATTCGGTCCAAGCTCATAGTATAAAGAAAACAATTACTAGAAAGGTTATCTGCCAAGAATGTGAATGAAAGCATTTATCCAACATATATCATAATATTTATCTTGTTGGTTTCATTCAAAACACATAAATTCCTTAGTCATATATTCTCTTGAAACATAAATTACCACAGAACCTTAGTGAAAACATGAATTCTGTCAAAAGGTAACTCTTTCCACATACCAAAATCTCAAAATTTCTATATACTCAAACCATGATATCACTTTATACTTATATAATTCATGAGATCATTAATACTATCAAAAATTTCATTATTTCCTTAGCACTTCACTATGCACATATTAGGTGCTTTCCAAAAATATCTGAATAACCTTTCATGTTTACCAGTACCATTCATCATACACTTTCAAAACATAAGGAAAGACAACAGTGTAACATTCCTTAGATGTCTCTTTATTCCATAGTACCATGAGATTACTTATACAACATTACTCTTTATAAACATGTAATCATTCCAATACCATCTTAAACCATTGATCGAGCTTCAACAATTCTCTCATCTCACATATCATTTGTAGTCTCTTCATCTTTAACAACATAAATACTTCCCATACATCCATACTGATCCTCTTCATGAGACTTTCCCTTAGGGAATTGGTTTTAATAATTCCCATACATTCCACATTTAAAACATTTAACCATTGTTGATGTCATAGAAATACCATTATCCTTATCCATGGTGTTAAACGAACCTTTTCCTTGGCACTTACTAGCTTTGTGTCCTTCTTTTTCACACCCAAATCATCTTCCAGTTCCATTGAAACATTCACCTTGATGCCTCTTCCCACGTGATTTACATAGGGAAAATTGAACATTCTTTCCTCTATGATCATCATGAAACTCCATCTTTCTTTTATTAGCCAAGTCAAGAAAAATACCAAATTTGAGTTTATTGATCATATTATGAGATTTCTGATTCGGCATAATAATTATGTTTGGACATCCAAATCCCGTTTCATTTGGTTTCTCATGAATAATATCATTCCATTTTCCGTCATATCCTCCATTATCAGGAATCTTCCTATTTCTAGCCATTTTCTAAAACCCAAAAAGAATAGTTTGAGAGGCACACACCATGCTAGGGAAAACAACATAGTAAAGGGGGAGTACCCTAAATATCTAACATCTTTGGTTATATTCTATGATCGTTATCGTAGTTCTAGGACTATATCCTATATGTATACATATCCTTACATCCCTAGACATACGTTAGAAATATCTCTAGGGATCTCACTAATGTTTTCGGATCCTAGATTCCAATGGTTGACTAAACCTTTCCTCTGATACCAACTGTAGAGACCTAGAGATTGACGTACATGGACATTACATTACTTTTTCCGAATAATTAATACATAACAAAAATAGACAAGCATGGATCGTAATAGTTTATTGTCTTTGGAAACTCGGAATATAATCTTCTAATCGTGGTGAAAGATCTTCAACATCTACATTAATGATCTTTCCCTTTTGTTTTCTTACCTAAAACCATTCATTTAAATCCTGGGGAAAAGTAAACATATAAATAGTGAGCTCAAATGCTCATTAAGCATAATAATAGAGAACATAAAACAGTCCTTAGATATTTTAATGTAAAAAAACATGAGCATAAAATCTAAACATCAAAATCTTGAGCAATGACATAAAACATGGAAGTACGTAAGGAATAGATCAAAATAGAACATAAATCATGATATAATAGCTTGTAAATAAAACTTTTAATTGGGGAAAACATTAAGCACATGATATGATTTACATAGTAGCCAAGGAATTTCTGCCAAGACCTTCTTAGTAGACAAAGTACCTTTCTAAATCGAGTTCACTCCTCGTTCCAGTCCTGTATTACTGAACCGGATTAACATACCATTCCAGCCATGTCTATCTTATGATATATAAATCTTTACCCAATTCATTTGAGGGAGATATAGGTCCCACCCATCTCATAATGAAATCATTTTTACTTGTGCCACAAAATCATAAATCATACATCATAGCATAGCCCATGTAATGAATTGGGATTCTTAAATATCAGTCCATCATAACATAATCCATATAAAAAAATGGATATCATTTCATCATATGAAAAATTATACCATGTAAATAATAGAGACATTATACTTGAAACATACACATATGAAATAATTTCAACTTAGATGGAAAATAGTTTTGAAAAAACACATGAAATGAATTCTTGAGGAAAATATCCTTTCTTCCTCAAAATAAGTTTCCTTTCTGAAATTGTCATTCAATTTTAACAGAAAATGATTTTTTTGAAAATAATCCTGAAATATTGTAGATTGTGCTTCATGAAAATAAGGTGTTATTAAATCGTCAAAATCCATTCATGCCGTATAAGTTAAAAAAACATTCTCCTCGTATTTTTTTCAGAAAAGTCAAAAAGTATCACGTATGGTAGACAAAAGAACGATTCCTTTCATAACACAAAGTAAAAGGCCAATAGTGGTAAAAATTACATTAAAAATACATTAAAGAATATTAGACACTTTATTTAAAACATTTTATGATCATGGATGACAAATATAACCCTAGTAAATACTTACATATAAGTGATCTCAGATAAAAATGAGATTGCAAAATTATCCCTTACCTTAGGTCAGATATGCTTCATATGGATCCGAAGCTCCTGTATAATGATTTAAATTATTACATTGACTTATTACATAATCATATTCATTGTTATAATATTATATATGTTTCACTTATGACATCATATTACCCTTTCTTTTGTAAATTCCATGTTAAAGCAGTGTTTTGGATAAAATCATTTCATTTATCGTATGTGTTTCGACTTGTCGTTCTTGATATTATTACTTATATCCTGATTTAAATAATTAAAAAATGTAAAACATGATTTATATATAATATATATTCATCAAATAAATATATATTATAGATCGATAAAAGGAATTAAATACACCGTTAATGGAGATGGTAGGTCGTACGTACGCATGAACGTTGTTTTCGTTTCCTTATTGAATTGAATGAATCTAAATAGATGACATACATATATATATAAACAAATCCAGTAGAATTATTATTTCATATATTTCATTATTATTCATTATATAAACATTATAATCATTCATGTATGGTTAACATGGAGAATGAATCTCATCGCGTCGTGGAGACGGTAATCTGTATGTACGCACGAGCGATGATATTGTTCCCATAATTATTGAATATAATTGGAGTGGATGGTATAATATATCAGAATCCTTATGATGTTATAATAACCGTATTTATTTATTCTTTACATCATTATACCCATCCATGTAAGGTGTTGGTGGAAAAACAGATTACACCACCGTGTGGAGACGGTATTCCGTACGTACGCACACACGGTGATTTTGTTTTCCATAGGATGGATAGAAGGTGAAATAGGGTGGATTAATATTTATAATAACATATCAGTATATGAGGGATACTGATGTTATAACTTCATAATGAAACAACTAAACAATAGGGAGTAGAAGAAGAATGGAACTTGAAGAAAATGGTAGAAGGTATTACCTCTTTCTCGAAGTGCCTCCTTTAAACGTTCTCTTAGGGTACTAAAATAGGTCTTTGAAGAATCACAGGACCTCTAGGATGTTTCTAGGAAAGTGGAGAAGATAATTTTTTAGGGGTTGGAAGATCTTTAAGGATCAATGTGGTGTGAGAAATAGAGGGAGGAGGTGCCCTTTTATAAGTGAGGAGAGGGGCACCTTTGGAAATATAAAAAATATTAGTTTATATTAAATCCCAACCCCACTTATAAAAATCCAAAATGACTCATATAGGATTATTAGATGAGATAGGGTTGTAATATAATCAACCAATAAAATTTATACATGTTATGAATTTATTTTAAACATTATCAACATGATTTATCCTTATTTATCAATTTAACTTTATTTGTGGTAATAATATTCTAAATTTTAAATTATTATAAATATTTACATATGTGTTGTAAATATTCCATAATTAGAAAATTTAAGATTTGTTTGACCATATAAATTTTAATTTATAATTTTTAAATATTTTTGTGATTTTTAAACAATTTTATAATAAGTTATTTTTATAAAATAACAGTACTGTCAATTTTGAAATTATTCATTTATTTGAATTTAAATAAACAATAAACAGAAGATATGCTAAAACTAAAAGATTTAATAGATTCGTGACATGTCATATTTCTCTATAAAAGTAGTGGAGCACATTAAATAGTTCATATAATAGTTATTTTAATATTTTTAAAATCATTTATTTGATATTTCTCTTAATAAAATAATTGCAACATCACTATTGTGACACCTTTAATGATAAGTATTTAATCCCTAAAAATTATAAATAAATTCATATGATGTAGATAATTTTATTAGACTTTTTGAAACTATTTATATCCGAAGTTTCATGATGTTTATCACTAAACTAAAATTATTATTCTTATAAGATTTAAGAAAGTGACATGTTGTCACTTTCTTTGGTTTTAATAATAATTAAATTATTTTCATGGACAAAAGTCCATTAAATGAATCTAATCTGACCCTTAGGTGCTATGGGTCGACTTATATTCATCCCATAGGATCTTGGAAGGTGGTATGGTAATTTTATAATCTTATATTTACCCTTAATTACCTGATTTACCTTTAACTATGGAAAATAATATTTACAGTAGTTACTATTCATAATGCCCAAAAAATAAAAAGTATCCTATTAAAATAATTTGGAACCACTAATTCCAAATATGGAATAAATTTTTCAAAATTCAAAACACATAAGTTGCATAAATTAATTTAAAATTAATCTCATTGTTAAGAAAACCGGTTTTAGAAGTTAAAACATTGTGAAAGATTGAAATGTTTTTACCTATGAATTCAATGTGAAATTAATGCTAATGACATACATTATATTAAATGTTAAAAATATATTCTATTTATACTTTAAAACCATTAATTATTATAATTTTACTATATAAATTATTACGATGAAAAAAATTGTTTTTAATTAAACTATAGCACGTTTTTACAATTCATTAAAATATGAAAGTTATCAGAAAAATATCAAAACGTTATCCAATGTAAATTTTTATATCCTGATTCAAAATTATAATTTTATTTTGTAAAATTTAACTTATAAACACTTCAAAAACGAGATTTAATGTGGGTGCACCATCAAAAGGTGGGAAAACTGCATTTTTTTAAAAATACTTATTTTACGTGAAAAATTTATTTTGTTCTCTTACCATGAAATAGAAAATGTGTAAGATTAATAATAATATTATAAAATTAAAAATGTAGTTAATAGTATTCATAATAGCTAGTTTGTGATAGTATTATAACCATGTATCTTTGTTTAGTGAAAACCGGAATTGCGTACAACACACGCTATCAAGGAAGGTCGTGATTGCATGTAATGCAAGCCAAGTCAGGGTTGCGTGTAGTGAAAGACTCCTTTGTTGTTGCTTATAATATAATTCAACCATATTTCATTTATACATGGAATATATATATATATTTACACTCAATGTTGCGTAGAATAACTATTATCAAACAAACATGAAATTGTGTTTAACATGATCCATGATTAGTGTTCCGTATACTGCAAGCTAATACACTGTTGCGTATAGCACAAGATAATCCTGGTGTAGCATAAAACACTTGACATCAAATAAATTAAAAATAATACTTAACCTAAAATATCGGGTTGTTACATTCTACCCCCTTAAAATGAATTTCTCCCTCGAAATTTGTCGGGGTTATACATGGTTTTCTATTTGAATGTTTCTTTAATTGAAACCCACATCGTAAAATGAAATGCCAAAACTTAACTTTAAAAACTATAGTATGAAACGTAACAGTTACCCATATTAACTAATCAATGGGTTTCCACATAGGAGAACATAGGTGAAAATATGGATATGGAAGAGAAATCTAACCATCATGTTCTGATGGAGAGTGGTAGAGAACATGGCTATGAAAAATCCATCAATCACAAGCCATAAATTTGTGATGATCTAAAGTACCATATTATTCAACGGATATAAGAGAACTAGGACAACATTTTTGGTTTTCAATATCATTTCCCTAAAGTTAAAAATTTTTAATTGGAAGAAATACTTGATTTATTTTGGTACAATCTCAATGTTATTCATGCTTTGAACAATTTCCACATCATATCATAACGAAATGAAGTTGAATTTGTTATTCGTGAAGTGTTAACAGATCACGTGATAAAATGATGGGTTATTCCATCTGTTTCAAACAAAAGGGTAGAAAAAGTTATCAAATATACATAAGTCCATCTATTTTGAGGTTAATCATATACGATTCCAAAAAATGAACTTATACTTCATATATCATACCTCTTAATAAAATAAAACTAGTTTCAACAAACCAAAGACTTCCTGTAGGCCATTGGTATGCGATAAAGGTCAGTTGCACTTCAGGTGTGGGTTCGATTCCCACAGCCTTGTCCGACGCGATGGGATGTCGTCTGTCCTGCAGGTTTTCCTTTTTCTAAAACTACCTTACTAAAACATTCCATCAATAATATCGAAAAATGTTCTATCCTTAATCAATACTAACTTCTGTCAAACAGAATCCATTCCAATCTGTAGGCATATCTAAAATACTTCGGTCCATTCTCATAGTATAAAGAAAACAATTACTAGAAAGGTTATCTACCAAGAATATGAATACAAGAATTTATCCCACATATATCATAAGATATATCATGTTGGTTTCATTCCAAACACATGAATACCTTAGTCATATATTCTCTTGAAACATAAATTACTGTAGAACCTTAATGAAAACAAGAATGTTGTCAAAAGGTAACTCTTTCCACATACCAAAATCCCAAAATTTCTATATACTCAAACCATGATATCACTTTGTCCTTATATAATTCATGAGCTCATTAATGCTATCAAATATTTCAATATTTCTTTAGCACTACTTTATTCACATATTAGGTGCTTTCCAAAAATATCTGAAAAACCTTTCATGGATACCGGTACCATTCATCATACACTTTCAAAACATAAGGAAAGAGAACAGTGTTATAATCCTTAGATGTCTCTTTATTCCATAGTACAATGATATTACTTATACAACATTACTCTTGATAAACATGTAATCATTCCACTAACTTCTTAATCCATTGACCGAGCTTCAACAATTATTTCATCTCACATATCATTTGTAGTCTCTTCATCATTAACAACATAAATACTACCCATACGACCATACTGATTCTCTTCATGAGACTTTCACTTAGGTCATTGGTTTTCATAGTGCCCGTACATTCCAAATTTAAAACATTTAACCATTGTTGATGTTGTAGCAATACCATTATCCTCATCCATGGTGTTAACTGAAACTTTTACATTGCACTTACTGGATTTGTGTCCTTCTTTTTTACACCGAAAGCATCTTACAGTTCTTTTGAAACATTCTCCTTGATGCCTCTTCCCACATGATTTAAATAGGGTAAATTGTACTTTATTTCCTCTATGATCATCATGAAACTCAATATTTCTCTTATTATCCGAGTCAGGAAACTTAACAAATTTGAGTTTATTGATCATATTATGAGATTGCTGATTCATTATAATAATGATGTTTGGACTTCAAAATCCTATTTCATTTGGTTTCTCATGAATAATATCATTCCATTGTCCATCATATCCTCCATTATCATGAATCTTCTTGTTTCCAGCCATTTTCTAAAACCCAAAAAGAATAGTTTGAGAGGAAAAAATCATGCTAGGGAAAACAACATAGTAAAGGGGGAGTACCCTAAATATCTAACATCTTAGGTTAAATTCTATGATTTTTACCATAGTTCTAGGACTATATCCTACACGTATACTTATCCTTACATCCCTAGACATACTTTAGAAATATCTCTAGGGATCTCACTAACGTTTTTGCATCTTAGTTTCCAAAGGTTTTCATAACCTTTCCCTTGATACCAACTGTAGAGACCTGAAGCTTAATGTACATGGACATTATATTACATTTGCAGAATACATAATACATAACAAAAACAGACACAGAAGGATTGTAATAGTTTAGTGTCTTTGGAAACTCGGAATATAATCTTCTAATCATGGTGAAAGATCTTCAAAATATACATTAATGATCTTCCACTTTTGTTTTCTTACCTAAATCCTTTCTTTAAATCACAGGGAAAAGAAAACATATACAGGGTGAGGTAAAATGCTTAGTAAGGGTAAGCATAGAGATCATAAAACAATCCTTAGTCATTTGAATGTAAAAAACATGAGCATAAAATCTAAACATCAAAATATTGATCAATGACATAAAACATGGCAGTACGTAAGGCGTAGATCAATATAGAACATCAATAATGATAAAATAGCATGTAAATAAAACTTTTAATTGTGGAAAAACATTAGGTACATGATATGATTTCCACATTATCTAAGTCATTTCTGCTAAGACCATCTTAGTGGAAAAAGTCCTTTTTTGAATCGAGTTCACTTCTCGTTCTATTCCTGTATTACTGAACTGGATTAACTTACCCTTCCAGCCATGTCTATCTCATGAGATATAAATATTTACCCAATGAATTGGAGGGAGATATAGGTCCCACCCATCTCATAATTAAATAATTTTTACTTGTTTTACAAAATCATAAATCATACATTATAGCATAACCCATGTAATAAATTGGGATTCTTAAACATCATCCCATCATAACATAATCCATATAAAACAAATGAATATCATTTCATCATAAGAAGAATCATAACATGTAAATAATAGAGGCATTATAATTGAAACATACACATATGAAATAATGTAATCTTATATGGAAACAAGTTTTGATAAAACACTTGAAAAGAATTCTTGAGGAAAATATCCTTTCTTCCGCAAAATAATTTTATTTTCTGAAATTGTCATTAAATTTTAAAAGAAAATTATTTTGTTGAACATAATCATGAAATATTGTAGAGGAATATTTGGGAAAATAAGGCTTTATGAAATCTTCAAAATTCTTTCATGCCATATAAGTTAAAAAACATTCTCCTCGTACTTTTTTTGGAAATTTCAAAAAGTACCACGTATGGTAAAGAAAAGAAAAATTCCATCCATAACACAATGTAAAAGTAAAAGAGGGGTAAACATGCCATTAAACATACATGGAACACTATTAGACACTTTATGAAAAACATTTTATGATCATGGATGACAAATATAACCATATTAAATACTTACGTATAAGAAATCTCAGATAAAAAAGAGATTGCAAAATTATCCCTTACCTTAGGTTCGATATGCTTCGTATGGATAAAAACCTCTTTTATATTTATCTAAATAATGAAATTGACTTATTACATAATAATATTCATTTTTATGATATTATATATCTTTCACTTATGAATTTATATTAGCCATTCTTTTGTAAATTCCATGTTATAGCAACGTTTTGGGTAAAATCATTTCATTTATCGTATGTGTTTCGACTTGTCATTCATGATATTATTACTTATATCCTGATTTACATAATTAAAAAATGTAAAACATGATTTATATATAATATATATTTATCATATACATATATATTATCGACCGATAACATGAATTAAATACACAGTTCATTGAGACGGTAGGTCGTACGTACGCATGAACGATGTTTTCGTTTACTTATTGAATAGAATGAAACTAAATAGATGACATATATATATATATATACATAAATAAAGTAGAATTATTATTTAATATATTTCATTATTATTTATTATATAAACATTATAATCATTCATGTATGGTTAATATTATGAATTAATCTCATCGCGTCGTGCACACGGTAATCCGTACGTACGCACGAGGGATGATATCATTCCCATAATTATTGAATAGAATTGTAGTGGATGATATAATATATCAGAATCAGTATGATGTTATAATAACCATATATATTTATTCCTTACACCATTATACCTATCCATGGAAGGTGTTGGTGGAAAAACAGATTACACCACGGCGTGGAGACGGTATTCCATTCGTACGCACGCGCGGTGATTTTGTTTTCCATAGAATGGATATAAGGTAAAATAAGGTTGTTTCATATTTATAATAACATATAAGTATATCAGGGATACTTATTTTATTACTTCATAATGAAACAACTAACGAAGATGTAGTAGAAGAAGAATAGAACTTGACGCAAATTGTAGAAGGTATTACCTCTTTCTCCAAGTGCCTCCATTAAACATTCTCTTAGTGCACTAAAATTGGTATTTGAAGAAGACCAGGACCACTAGGATGTTTCTATGGAAGTGGTGAAGAGAATTTGGAAGGTTTTGGCTGAGCGTGAAGGCTCAAAGTGGTGTGAGGAAGAGAGGGAGGTGGTTCCCTTTTATAAGGGAGGAGAGGGGCACCTTTAGAAATATAAAAAATATTTGTTTATATTAAATCCCAACCCCACTTAAAAACTTTAAAATGACTCATATCTGAATATTAGATGACATAGGGTTCTAATCTCATCAACCAATAAAATTTAGACATGTTATGAATTTATTTTAAACATTATCAACCTGATTTATCCTTATTTATCAGTTTAATTTTATTTGTGGTAGTAATATTCTAAATTTTAAATTATTATAAATAATTACATATGTGTTGTGAATATCCCATAATTTGACACTTTATGACATTTTCGACCATATAAATTTTAATTTATAATTTTTAAATATTTTTGTGATTTTTAAACAATTTTATAATATGTTATTTTTATAAAATAACAATAGTATCAATTTTGACATTATTCATTTATTTGAATTTAAATAAACAATATTCAGAATATATGTTCTAACTAAAAGATTTAATAGATTAATAACATGTCATATATATCTAGAAAATTAGTGGATCACATTAAAAGGTTCATATAGTATAAATTTTAGTATTTTTAAAAATATTTATTTGATATTTCTCTTAATAAAATAATTTCAACATCACTATTATGCCACCTTTAATGATAATTATTTAATCCCTAAAAATTCTAAATAAATTCATATGACATATATAATTTTGTTATATTTATAGAGACTGTTTATATCGGAAGTTTCAGGATGTTTATCTCTAAACTAAAATTATTATACTTATAAGATTTAAGAAATTGACTTGTTGTCACTTTCTTTGGTTTTAATAATAATTAAACTATTTTAATGGAAAAATGTCCATTAAATGAATCTAATCAGAAGCTTAGGTGGTATGGGTCGACGTTTAGTCATCCAATAAGATTTTGGAAGGTTTTGGGGTAATTTAATAATATTATATTTACACTCAATGTTGTTGTGTATAACAGAATCAACCCATATTTCATTTATACATTGAATATATATATATATATATATATTTACACACAATGTTTCATAGAATAACTATTATAAAAAAAACATGAAATTGTGTTTAACAAAATCCAAGATTAGTGTTGCGTATACTGCAAGCTAATACGGTGTTGCGTATAGCACAAGATAATCATGGTGTAGCATAAAACACATGACATCAAATAAATTAAAAAGAATACTTATCATAAAATATCAGGTTGTTACAGTATTAGACTAATGGATGCCTCACTCATGAGAAAATGATATTTAATAATTTATAATATATTTTTACTAATAAATATAATTTAATATCTCCCAAATTGTTCAACATATGGGAAATCGAAGACCACTAATGGGTCCAAAATGAGGTGTTTACACGAGACAAGGTATATCATTCGTATTCATCGAGCGTTTGGATGAATCTATCAAAAACAACAACCCTTTCATTTAAATTAATTTTTTATTTTATTTTTTAAATAAAAAACCATTAATAACTGAGAAACTATGCATCATATGAAAATTCTAAGACCATAGCTGAGTCTACAATCGATGGAATATGAAAAATAGAGTATAAAGTATTTGTGAAACATATATTTGTTATTATATTCTATTTATGTAAAATAATGAATTTGTTATATCAATTTAATTAATTTTTTTTCCTTTTTTAAAACTATGTTCATCTACTTCAATGGGATATATCCATTCTGGACGCAATGAGTTTTTCAAATGCATCATTTCTCAATATGTTTTTGACCTTTTCAAACACCAATGCATTAATGTCATAAATTAAAAACATACATATTTTTTAGGTGAAATGGTTGATTAAAATATGGTTTTAATTCCTGAGTAGATGAACCATATGATTCTTATTGTTATATATAAAAGAAGTATTTTTTGTTGATCAGGATAAATCAGATAGTTTGTAAACACCATTAGTTTTGAACTCGGTAGGCTAGGGCGCCCTCTTCTTCCTCCATAGAAACTGATTGCACCACCCCCATGTAGAACCATTCGGTTGTGCACCACATCCTGGTGTGCCTACAAGTTTACTTTTAATTTTCATATTTTTTAAATCACATTTATTATATCTATTTTTTCTTTCAAAATAATTATTTTATAAACAATGTGGATAGACAAATAAATAAAAATTTTGGATTATTTTATAAATGAAAATTATTTTTCTATAATTATAAATGTATCATCTTCTAAATTAAATATAATTATAAACATGATAATTATATAATATATTATCAAAAGATATTTAACAGCAGTTAACGTGTTTTTAGTATATTTTTATGTTCATCAATTCTGCAAGAACCAAAACAAACCATTCCTTGATTTATGATTTGTGAATCATCTTTGACATAAGGTAGGTGGCCTAAAATCTAAACTCTTAGTCATGATATGTTTATGTGTATACAATTGTCAAAATATCATGGCGTAAATAATAATAGTGTTTTTCCTATAATTAATTTATTATTTGGAAAAATTAATTAATTTGTGAAAGTTTGAAATTAGTAATAGACTCAGTTTTCATTAATAATTAATTGACAGAATTAATTAAGAGTTGTTCTATGATGACTGATTTGGTTAACCAATTTTTGAATGAATTAATGGTCATAATTTGATTTATTAATTTTTTTTTTAAATAATTAATTTTTTGATTATTTATGTGGATTTTTTTATTGTGCATTTAGTTAAATAATAATTGAATTAATGAAATAATTTTTTTGATTAATGGTTTAATTATTTGACCAATATTTTGAATGATAATTTTTATGGAATGTTATGGTTGATTAATAATTAAATAATGTGGTATATGTGATATAAATGTTTGAGTGGGAATGGGTCCTAGGACACAGACGGATGCTCCAAATACCAAAACATGTTCTAGACAAGGCTCAGTAGACCCAATTATATGCATAAAATTATTATTTTATGGGATAAGGATTGATGCTCCAAAAAACTGTGGGGTAGTGAGATAGGGATTAAAGCTCCAAAAACTCACATGGGTGATGGACATGATTTCATACACTCATTCAATTATATGGTTCTATGAATTCTTTTTCATATTTATATATTGAATATTGTGATATATAATTTATGAATCGACCACAGGAAATGATTTATACTCCATCATAGGCTGAAGCGGGTATTGTGGTATGGGTGTCCTTGAGAACCCGGAAGATTATGTTATTAAATAATCGTTAATTAGATAAATATGAACTATTTTATATATTTTGTTATTTTTATTATTTATAAGTCTTCACAAAATATATATTACTAGATTTTATTTAGAAATTTTTTGTGGTGTTCTACATGGTTTTACTGACACCATACTCAGGCTACATGATCAGTACTTGAATAGTCATTGTTGATCGAGGACAAGATATGGGCATGATCCTTGGTTTCAATTGATGATTGTGGATGGATCTTGGTTCAGAGAACCAAACATGGTTCAGGACCTCCTTGGGAGTCTCTACCCTTTTACATCTACTTTTATTTTTCGAAACATGATAAATATATATAGAAATTTTGATGTTTACTTATTAGTTTAATTTTTAGTTTTCTATCGTGGTTATTCTTGTTAAATTTGTACTGTTATGATTATAAATGCTTCCACTATTGAATGATTACATATGCTGGTATTTTACTAAGTTAGAAGATGGTATAGTCTCCCCCAGACTGACATACAAGACCCTCTCTACTAGTTAGATCCCTCTAGTATATGGGGAGATGTACCTGAGGTCATGTGGAGATCTAGCTCGGGGAACCATCACGTGGCACCCGGGCTAGGATGTTTCATTAGGTATCATGAAGACAATGGAAATCAACCTAATTGTGTCCTCCTTTTATGAAATAACCCTACCACGTATCCATAATATCACAACATCATTGGGTACAATTCAATCCACTTCAAAACCATTTTTGATTATAGTAACCAATATTCATGAAAACCATAGTACTAGAAAAGGGGTTGTATAGAAGAGGGGGTAGTAAGCTACCCACCCTCCCAATAATATATGTTTGGGAAAAATCTAGAACCAAGTCCATTGGAATTATTATTAAATTATTGATCTGGGGAAGTAATAAAAGATAATACTAAAATAAATCATATAATAGATACATATTAAAACTATTACAGGGTTTCAAACAAATTTTCCTATAAAAATTATACTCCAACACTTCATCACCATCTCCCAATCATAAACACCTTTTCCTCCAAAACACCAACTGAATAGACCAAAAAATACACCCTAACAACGCTTCATATTGACAATTTTTTTTTTTTCATTAGGAAATTTCTATGACCCCATTCAATATAAAATATTAGGACTAGTAAGATGTTTATTTTACATATTTAATATCATCCCATCCTCAGTCATCAATTCAGATTTTTCC
The DNA here is from genome assembly GCA_963277665.1 of Viscum album. Lineage (NCBI taxonomy): Eukaryota > Viridiplantae > Streptophyta > Magnoliopsida > Santalales > Viscaceae > Viscum > Viscum album. The sequence continues at coordinate 647,613,394 of OY728126.1, read as the reverse complement.
CCTTATTTTACACATTTTTTCATGATTTTTTCAATTACAACCTATATCTATTCATTTTTCTCCATACCATTTATCCAAAATTAATTAACACCCCACACTACTATAGGAATAGATTATATTATTTTATAAAATATACAAATTCCAATTACATTCAATGATTTATTATTTAAATACCTAATGTATCTACAACATTTAATAATTAATAAACTATGTGATGTCATTACAAATAAAAAGTAAAATAATATAACCATTTTATTGATGTAAAATAGTTGAACAAAGATAAATGTTTCAGTAAAATAGCATAGAATATTTTATATAAGATATAAGGAATAAATATATATTAAATATTATAATAAAAATTATACAATATTTTCAAGGATAATTTCAATTAAAATGCTAAAATATGTATTCATATAAAATATGGATATTTATTTTTCACAAAATATTTATAGTAGTAGCATATAAAATAATTTGCATATATTTATGTAAATGTTTTGGCATTCTACAAATACTTTATTAATCACCATCATCACAGTTTATTTACTAGATTGTGTTAATTCATGCTATTTTCCCCTAAGAAATAAAATAAAAGGGAGTATCAAATTATGATTATAAATAAAAGGTGTATGAAATAGATCCCATTCCAAGAGAGATACTTCACACAGTGTATAATAATAATTTGAGATGACATAATGGATGCTCTAAAAACACATAGGAATAGATAAATCCTTTCATAAAGGCCTCAAAATACTAAAATATTAACTCAATGAAATCAAATAAGAATTACACTATGATGGATGATATAATAGATATAATTTTCAGATATTTAATAGAATAATTTAAATAGTCCATATTTTATACCATATTAATAATTTTCCAGATAATTATTCAAATCGCTAATTTTATGTATCCTAAATTTGTGATAGTAAAATATAAATTTGAACAAAATATTTTGGATTTCAAAATACTAACATTAGGTGTAAATTTATTCATTTATCAATATAATCATATTACATAGAATAATTAGATGAAAAATTGAATTATATGAAAAAAAATTTACCAACGTTCGTAAGTGGTAAAATATTAACATGTTAAATCTGTTTATAATTATGAAACGAAGTGTTAGTGAATTCATCATTACATTAAAATCATAAGAAATTATATAAAAATAATTAATATAATAATATCATGTTAACCCTTCTTCGAGGTCAAAGAAACCATTACACATCCAATAAAAAAATTATATGATATTTACATATAGTATTTGATTACTAGCCTAACCCTTATTCAACCCATATGAATATGTATTTACCTTTATGTTAAAAAATAATCACCCAGATAGAATTATATTACAATTAAACTAACCATATGTGATCTATCTACATTCATTTAAAATGTTTACATATCACTAAAACTGGACCCTCATACAGATAATGAAAACAATTTATTACCCTTACGAAACTACACATTAACAATATGTGACATAAAAACTCTACATAACAAAAACCATTTATAACATGATAGAATATTATAATAATTATAATCATTTTAAAATATTATATAGAAGAATTTGGTGTGGAGTGTGACATGCCATGATTTTTCACTCTCTTGATCAGACAAAATGGGTTGGTTAAGATACCTCAAGCACACATCCATGTAGGCTAGAGGTAGTCGACTCGTAGAGGTGGTGTAAAATGTATAGTGTGGAAACTATACCCCCTAGTATGAATATCCGTATATGAATAAATAATCCACTCAAAGGAATAATATCAGTTTATATACATAAGATAAACAATACATGAAAATTGTATAATCCAATAAAAATAATATTATTAATGTAACTCTTTGATAGAATGTTACTATGTGTCATTCTAAATGTAAAATATGAAAAATTCTAGAAAAAAAAATAAATAATAATTTTTTTTGTCCCAAACCCCATGACAGTCCTGCCACCAAACTCTAGCTCATCCGGAAAGACATAATCAATAGCAATGTCCTTTTACCATGTCCAAACATGTATCCACATAATCGTCATGGGTATCAAATGGAGACACATACAGGGTGTTAGTATTACTCTTTTTTTCAACACAACCTTTTTTAAATAGACCAGTATGATAAGAAGTGTGTCAAATAAATCAATAAATAGGTGTATTAATTAGTTTAGAAATTAATAATACATAACAACAAGTGTCATCATCTTTGTGCAAGAATATATCTATGTGTGTCTTTAATCCATTCCAACCACAACTATATAACCATTGTAATATAAAAATCATCAGCAACATTTAAAAATATCTCTAAGCTTGTCTCATGATCAGGAAAACCACAACCATATTTACATTTTAAAATAACATGCTTAGACATCAGTTTAGAATGACTCTAATGTTGTCTCTGTACCATTCCATTCACAACCATATAATCATGGGAATATAACAAAAATTGTGGATAAATCTCTATAAGCATTAAAAAATACGAGTCAATGTCCAATATGCATTACAACATGGGACTAGGTGAATCTTGTTCAATATAATTGTTATATCATGGTACTTTGTCGATCCCTCTCAATATCAACATCAAACCATAATTGTGTTCATGATCTAGTTCCATGAAAAATATATAAGAATTTCATAACTGAAATAAAAATATGTATCTAATAGTATGTATATCACAATATCGCATCATAATCCCCAGTGTTTAATTGTTAAAATTAATATTTATCTTTCAATTAAATTTTCATTTATAAAAAATTTGAAAAACAGTAAAAAACAATTACAAGTAATCCATAACAAAGGGATTCTATATCATGAAATTTAATATGGTCTCATTTCATTCTAAACAAACCATAACCAGTTTTCTAGATCAATTATATTCATGGTTCTCTCATCCAATAGTATCAATAATACAAGTCAGACCCTAATTGGAATAAATTTAGTATAAGGAATAATTACATTCATTGTTTAATTAGTTAGGCTCAAATTTTGTTGGAGAAACAACATTATTTCAAATAAATGGGAATTATCAAACCCAAAGGTTATGATATAGTCCCCCTATTCTAACTAATAATAAATCATTATTAAAATGGAAATTCTATTGAGGAAGAAGTTGTGGATTTACATAAGAATGATTCATGGATTGATCAGACAATTGGTACATCTGGAAGTGATGTCTGAGAAAAAAATTTCTAGATGGATTTCCGAGTTCAAGAGGAGATGAATTACATTCTCGTGAAAGGAAAATCAAGCACATAAGTTACATTAAAATATTAATTCAGTGAAGTATAAAGTGTGTAAATCAGTTAAACATCATGTAATTCTTTATTAGAATATTTCATAAAACCTTCATCCTTCGATTATATATTTAAAAATAGATGAACTTTTCAAAAAATGAAATCCCTTTACACCGCATGAAAATGTTCTGAATATAAACTTTCATTACATTTTCCTTATAAAAAACATAAAACACCATTAAATGATCTCATATTACCAATAACAAGTGATAATTCTTTAATTAATTATACTCGTACTCCATTAATTCAAACATTAATACATTTCTTTACATTTAGTCATTTTCCTCAATTAAGTCTGTCCATGAGGATCCTCTCCAATTTTCAGATTTTTTCTCATAAATTGAGACTAAGTTTATTTATACTACTAGTCATCCATGAAGAAAAAAACCAAAAAAATCATACAAATGAGGAAAAATTTAACTGGGATACCTTTAACAAAAATCAACATAAGAGACATACCAGAAAAAATATCGGATATTAAAACTGCTGCACAATTTAACAGCTCCCTTATTGCTCCAATTATCAATGTACGGTCTCGGCGAACAAATCTGTCCACTTTGTTTTTGTAACAAACTACATATCCCATGTATCCTCATAAACACACTCATGCTTCCAATTCACTCTAACCAATGGCATTTTCCTACCCCCAATAATATTTCTCCCTATAATCAAAAACTATATTCAGATTATCTTTAAGAGATACATTAGCAATAATCTCAATGTCTTGAACATATATCACATGTTAAATGTGATTTTGTTATATATGAAGCTATTAAACATGAAAGAAATTATTCATGGATGTTGATAATAGTGGAAGGGATAAATTGTATTCCACCAAATAGTCAATTCCCATTATCCAAAATAGATTGAAATGATTAGGTTTATTACCCTTATATCCCAACATAGGGTTTCCCAAACCTATGAGACAAGCTAATGAAAAACATGATGCCCAAATTCAAATTTCACGGGTTATATACAATAGTAATCATATAATTTCATCCCAATCTATGTGGACACCAGCCACTATATAATCAACAGAACCCTCTATGATTTATCCTATACGAGGATGTCCCCAACCAGTTCTAACTCACCTGCCTCTAGTCAAAAAAGTGTATAATGAAATTAACTTCTTTAAAAATAATAGAAAGGGTGAATTTAGAGCAAAGAATAAAACCTATTAATATATGAGAACTATAAAAGGGCTATATATTTCTCCCATGAACCAAAAAAAACAAAATATTGGCTTCAAACATATTCTCCAGAATATGAATACTCTAAGGAGATTTACCATTAGTCTGATGGTATTAGGTTGTGATTAATATAACTTTAGATCTCAGAGCCTTCACAATACTGTTCATGAAATGATATGTTAAATGGATATCTCTACTTGAAATGATACTCCTCAAATCACTGTGTAACAAAACCAGTTCGTACTTTTAATGATTTCCCAAATCATCAACTATGGAGTTCGACCTAAAAGGATTGACGTGGGATATCTTGATTAGTGAATCCACAATTATCTATACAATATCATTCTTATGGGTTTTCCAGGGTAATTCTATCACCAAATAGATCATGACATCATCCCATTTTCACTCATGATTTGGAAATGAATGAAAATCCTAGCTAGCTTCTGATTCTCATCTTTTCCAAACTAAAATGTGAAGCATCTTTTCAAAAATACTAATACATCCTTCTTTATTTTTAACCACATTTACTATCTATAGAGTTCACAATACATATTATTGAATCCAAGATTCACTGCCCATCCAAAATCATGAAACTCCCTCGTTATATCCTCAAGTATGTTCATATGAACCCATACATGGCCACAAAAAATGATAATTTTCACAAACATTATATCATCCTAATAGAATCTCCCCGTATTAAAATATATCTTTCAATTATTGGGCCCTTCAGATTAGACAACTTCTCGGAGTTAATTTGGTCCAAGATAATGGGTGTAACATATTTTGATTTCGGATATGATTTCCCCAATGTCTTTTAAACATCAAAATGCATGTTTTGAAAGAGTTCCACTATCTGCCACTCATCATAAGAATACACAATACATGGTTCTATATCTTTTGTCATAATTAATCAGCATTGAGATTTCCTTTCATGGATTATATGATCACACGACGTTGATAGACTACTGATATTGGACCCAACTTCTCTAACAATGGTTCAGGTATCACTAAGGGAAGATTCATGTAAGTCTATTTCGGTGTGTGTATATGAAAATAATATTACCAATGAGATATTGTCTCCAACATCTCAAATAATATATCACCGCTAAAAAAATATATTTTCATTAGGGTAATTATTCACATGCGTTTATTACTTCCTGGGGCAATAAACAACAACTCAATCCTCCTACATCAAATCTTTTCTGATTCACACTCTGGATGAGTCCCAGTACAGGAAATATTCATTACCCAACATAAGTAAAATTGGGATAGGTTTAGTACCCCATGTTTCAACACTTGCGTAGAAGTAAAATCTAGATCCTATTTTCATGGTGCATAATTGTTTTTTCTCTATATATTTCGGTTTGGTGTAAAAAATGCCATATTTCCAGATTACTCACCCTAAAAGGATGGATAAACCTCCCCAAATGAGTTTGATAAAATCCAGTGCCTTCCCATGGTGATTTCGAGTCTGATTCTTGAGATATGTCTCCATTCTTTTCGAATTTTTAATGTTTTCATAAATCTTCTTATATCTACTTCCCCTATCTCCATTATTTCTCATATATGAATCTATAGTGGGTATATCTACATTTTTTGATGCCATATAATTCAACGTTGAGTTGTTATCTAAATAATATAATAGAAATAAGGTCATTCCTTGAGAATTGACCAGATTTCTTGTATGTGTTTCGTCTATTGTCAAAGTTTCATTGAAACCATCGAGGTAGGTGTCTTCACACTCATCTCCTCTTTCTAGAATTAAATTTAATAAATTTAAATTGTAATATTTATTGTGAAATTCATGGTAAAATATTCATTTGTGATGATTTATGGTTTTTGTAAAATTGTGCAATCTTAGTGAATAGTTGTGCAAAAGAGGGTTTAGTTTCATTAATTTAAAATGATGATTTAAAATTATGGATTTTCTGGAATTGCTAAAAGGATGATGAAAAAGATACTTTCAACAAAAATGGTTTTCAATAAAAAGTGGTTTTATTAGAATGTATTGGAATTAAAATGTTTTGTGATTGAAATGGTTTTGATGGAAACGGTTTTCAAAAAAATGTTTTATTTATTGAAGGGGTTGTTTTGGAATTATCATTCAAAATATATGTGGTCTGTTTTCCTGTGTCATAATGAGGCTTGGTATATATTTGCTTCTACATGGTGCCAAATGGTTAATGGCACATAGGAATTTCATACCCAGGACTTCGTTGATAAATGACCATGTGATCGGTGCCACGGGGTCAATGGAACACGATAAACAGTTACCCAGTGACAACTTGGTAGATCGATGAGATACCACTCATGAGTATGGTACAGTCATAACGTCGCAAGAATGGTTGGTTGCATGGGTTTGAGGAATATTTGTGTATGTCGTTAAAGGCATATTTTGGAATGGATGTAAATATTGTTTTGTTATTTTTATGGAAAATATTTTGATGGGAAAGTTGGTTTCAATTGCACATTGTTGTAATGGTAATGAATGGTTTTGGAAACTTTTTTATATTTAGTTATAATTTTTTTTTTGAGAAATTGTTTTGTATAAACTGTTTTTTATATTTTTTTCTAACTCTTCTATCCTAGTGTCATGAGTAGGAAAGTAAATGGGAAAAACCTATTGAGTTTTATACTCAACCATGCTTTGGAACATTGTTTCTTTTCCATATGTTATCCTATGTGTCAAGGGAAAAATTAATTTTTCACACTTGTTTTGCACGACCTCGTGATTTTTGGGCTGTTTGGATATTTTGGAGCTTAGAGCATGTGGAGCATGGAGAATTATGAGAGTCTTGTGTAGTTTTTCTGTGTGAATGTTGATACATGGATATTCTTCCATTGTATCATAAATTGATGTGGTTTTGAGATACATAAAGTTTTTGAGTAGTCTTTGTTCGGTTCATGCATCATATGGTGAATGCTAGTAATGGTTGGAAGGTTTATTAGTATATTTATTTAAGGTTAAGTCATCCCCAACTTGTTTTTGAAACCGTTCAACATTTATTGCCAGCCTTTGGTGTCTTAGGGATGTCGCTTAAGGCCTAGTAATGACTCATTGTACTCTCAATCCAATGATAATTAGTGGGTCATTATAAATGGTATCAACTTATTCAGTCATGGATTAACATGATGTCATCGATGTTCCTAGTTTTGAAGATGAAATCTCTTCTTGTCTATTCCTTGGGTGGGAATTTTAGAAAGGATTAGGATTATTGGAACATTAAATGTATAGAGTAAAAGTATATAACTAACTCCTTTCTTATTAATGTAATGTTTCTATGGAGTTGGGTAAATAAGGGTTTGGTGAGACTTCTAGAATTTTTAAATCTCACTGTCATGGGTTTAGCCAATGAGACGAGAATGAAATTCATTGTATAGGAATTCCATCCCACAATGAGTTCATAAATCATTTCATGGAATTATTCATGTTGTAAAAAAGTGTTAAATTATGAAAAATAATGGACTTGGTTTTCAAATGATTGGTTTTGAAAAAGAAAATGCTTATCATTTTTTGAAAATGGTTTACTTTTCAAAAGCGTATTTTGTGTTTTCAAAAATGTTGGAACATGGGGAAATGGTTGTGTTGGAAACCAATGTTGTGATATTTGATGTGATATAATTTGAAATGCTAAGACAACAGTTACTAGAGAGTGAGATTAATGGAGTTAGTTTTTAGGTTTAGAAAATGGCACCTGGTAGGCGTCATCGAAACCAACCCAAAGAAACTGCGGAGAATGTGGTTGCACCTGAACCACATGTGAACCAAGAGCTAACTTAGTGTATTGTCCATGATTTTCAAGATGTCGACACAATGAACCAGAGGAATGAGAAATGACATGTGGATCATACTATCCAGTTCATGAAGAATAATCCACCTAATTTCTGGGGTGATTCTGAACCTGAGAAGGTGGAAGTGTGGATAGGTTGGATGAATCATATCTTCACCTTCATTGACAAACCGGTAGAGCTAATGGTCAAACGAGCGATGTATATGCTAGAGGATCTTTCACGTTAGTGGTGGGATTTATTGGTGCATGCATAATTATATGAAGTAATTACATGGGATTATTTTGAGGAATTAATCAACAAACAAATATATATTCACATATTGAGGGTCCAGAAAACGACATACTTCTTCAGCCTGAAACAAGAGATCTCTCTTCCACAGAGTATGTGGCTATATACGTGAACATAGTATGCTTTTCACATGAAGTTGTAGAAAGTGCCTCTTTCAAGGCACACATCATCGAATCAGGGATACAACAGTTGATTCGATCAATTATTTCAGTAATTTTTTTTATAGATTATACAGAGATGGTGAAAAGAGAGACTATGGCTAAAAGTGATATCTGAGGATCTATGGGAGGAGGCATGATGATACCTACTAGAAATGGTGGGAATTAAACCACTAGGAACAAGTTGAAAATGGACACCGGTTTCCAAGGTACAAATGGAAATCATAACCAGATGGCTGGATCAGTAGACCTTCCTCCATGAACCCAGGGCAAAGAAGGATGTTTTCAAAGTGGTCACATGACCACATAAAGGGAGATTGTATGGATCAACCTAGATCATGTCATAATTACAACAATATGGGACATCATCAAGGCTATTGTCATAGTTCTCTTATGTTAGGAGCTCGAGACACTTCTTAGGTGTTTCAAGCATCGTATGCTTCAACTGGATGGGGACAGTTCAATCTCTCTCCATAGCATATCAGAGTTATCCATGGTGATTATATAAATACCATGACTCTTCAACCAGGGCAACCTATGCAAGGAAACAAGGAAAAAGTGTAGTGAATAAACAATTTTATGGAGTTTTACAAATGATCATAGATGATCAGGAAGGACCATCAATAGTGAAAGGTACTATTATTTTGAATTATATGTTTGTGCAAGTGTTGTTTGATATTGGTGCATCACATTCCTTAATTTCGTATCGTGATATTGACTTGCTATGTTTAAAATTGGAAATGGTGCTAGTTGTTTTGAAAATGATAAATCCTCTTGGTGAAAGTGAATTCCAAGCCATTGTGTGTAGAGAATGTACAATAACTATTTGTGGAGCTAAGATAAAAGGGGACATATCGATGTTAGATATGGATGTATATGATGTAATGCTTGGATTGAATTGGCTTAAAACGTTCAAGGCTCAAATCGACTATTATATAAGAACAATTAGTTTCATAATTGAGGTCGGAATCAAGCAACTCTTCAGAAGAGAGAGGATTGTAAAGATGGGTGGAAAGAGCTTGTTGGAACCAATGGTGGGAACAATCTATTACCAACTGGCAGTGTTGAATTTTTCATCAATGGAAGAGATGGAGGAAAATAGTTTTATGCCTGTTGTGGATAAATTTCTTGATGTCTTTCCTAAGAAATTCTTTGGGTTACCACCTCTAAGGAATGTGGAGTTTACTATTGATCTCCTTCCAGGGACCAGTCGTATTTCCCTTCCATATTATAGGATTGCACCAACCGAATTATGGGAATTGAAAGTGCAGTAAGAGGATCTGGAATGTAATGGTTTTATTTGACAATGTACGTCTCCTCGGGCATCCCTGGTTTTGTTTGTGAATAAGGTAGATGGAACTCTTCGGCAGTGTAGATTATCATAATATTAACCAAGATATGATAATGAAAATATATCCACTTCCACCCATTGATCACATGTTCGGTAAATTAAGGGATTCTCAGTGGTTCTCCAAGATTGACTTGCGATTAGTATATCACCAATTGAGTGTTTAGAAAGATTATATTCCAAAGGCAGATTTCAGATGTAGATATGGCCACTATGAATATATAGTAATTCCTTTCTGTCTAATGAATTCACCAGAGGTCTTCATGGCATTGATGAATCAGATAATTTAACAATATCTAGATTTTTTTGTGGTGTTTGTAGCTGACATTTTGGTCTATTTAAAGACAAGGTATGATCATGAGGTGCAACTAGGAACAATGTTACAAATCTTGAGAGATCATTGTTTGTATGAAAAATTATCAAAGTGTTATTTTTGGTTACAAGAAGTACATTTTCATGGCCTTGTCATTTCATAGAAAGGTGTTTCTATTGATCATGAAGAGATAGAATATGTTATCTCCTGGCAACCACCAAAGGCTGTTTTCAAGATATGATGTTTTCTTGGTCTATCTTGTTACTACCGACGATTTGTGTGTGATTTCTCATGACAATTTCACCAATGACAGCCCTGAAAAATAAGAATTTTCCATTCAAATAGATGAAGGAATGTCAGGAGTCTTTCTAGGAACTGAATTTTTTGCTTACATCAGCAACTATCACGATGTTTCCAGAATCAAGATAGGGGTATGTGGTGTATTGTGATGCTTTAGGGTTAGGGTTTGGTTGTGTTCTCATGAAAAGTGACCATGTGGTTTCTTATTCTTCAAGGCAGTTGAGGGTGCATGAGAATAATTACCCAACACATTATTTGGAGTTAGCTAGATGCGTCCATGATATGAAAACATTGAGAAATTATCTATTTGGTGAAAAAATTTCTGTGTTTACATATCACAAAATCTTGAAATAGATTTTCTCGCAACAAGATTTAAATCTGTGGAAAAAGATATGGATATAGTATCATTAAATAGTTGACATTGCCTTAATGTACACACCGGGGAAACACTACCACAAGACTGGGCAAGGCCAGCGCCACTCCTTTATGAGCGCTAACAAAAAAGCGCTGATAAAGGGGGGGGGGCTTTATCAGCGCTCAAAAAACCGCTGATAAAGGATGCCTTTTTCAGTGCTAAAAAGCGCTGATAAAAGAACCCCTTTATCAACACATTTTTGTAAGGCTGATAAACGCCCCCCTTTATCAGCTCTTTTTTTGCACTGATAAAGGGACACCCTTTATCAGTGCTTTTTTTAGGGCTGATAAAGGTACCCCTTTATCAGCGCTTGTTTAGTAGCGCTGATAAAGGGGGGGGGGGGCTTTATCATCGCTTTTTTTAAAAGCGCTGATAAAGGGTCGAATTCAAAAAAATTTAACAAAAATATAGTAATATATAAATATAGTTATATAGTTATATTGATATAAATATAATATATAATTTTAAAATACATTTTAGATAAGTATAAATGGACATTTACAATTATTATACTTAATATATAAGATATTTAGTGAAAATGGCATTTAAAAAATTTAAAAAATATTTTTAATTAATAATTTGCTAATTATTTTGGAGTAATAGTCATTTAATAACAATTTGAAGACTAAAAAAATTAAAAAATTAAAAAAAGATCCAAAATATGTTGAAAACACAACTAAAACATCAAACGGCCATAACTTTTGATCCGTGATTCCGTTTGAGCTCTACCACATATCAAATCGAAGCATGCGACGAGCTCTACGTCAATTTGACCAGGGGAAGCCCTGATCAAGCGTTTTTCAAGGCCAAAAGATGCCTAGAAGGCCTCCAAAACTGAGTTTTTTGTCGGGGTACCCAGAGTTTTTAACATTTTGTGGGTTTTCAGCCTCGTTTAAGGGGGTGTTATTGGATTTAATTGTGGGGAATGAATTTATTCCAAGTTATTACATTCATATAGATATTATGTGTTTGAAATTTCATCTTTTTTTATAATGCACTTCTATTTATAATCAAATATATAACTATATGTACAATTTTTTTATATATTCACACCTAAAAATTAAATTTTTTAAATAATTAATTAAACATATTTACATATAAAATATATTAGATTTATCTAAATAATAACTAATATCCATTTTATTTAAAATACCAATATATTAATATTTATATAACTACTATATATTAATATAACTACATATATATATATATTAATATAACTATATCTATATATTAATATAACTATATATATTTATATAAATATATATTACTATATGAATAAATATAAATAAATATATATATAAATAAATAGATATATCATGAATAAGAGAACAAATCAATATAGGGTACTGGTAAAGGCTTTAGGTGCGCAGGGGGGAGGTCTCGAGATCAAATCCGGGTGGAGGCACGGGTGCGCGCGCAAGGTAGATTTAATGTTATAGCAATAATAAAGGGTGTAGGTGGTGTGGGAGGGCGCTGGAGGTGCATGAAAGTGCTGATAAACGGGGGATCAAGCGCTATAAAAAGCCCCCCCCCCCCCCCGAGATTGGCAGTATTTTTTTATTTAATTCATTTAATTTTTTTTAATTTTTTTAATTTTTTTTATTTTTATCAGCGCTAAAAAAATCACTGATAAAAGGGGACTTTTATCGGCGCTAAAAATAAAGCGCTGATAAAAGAAAGTGCTTCATTTTAGCGCTTATCAAAGAACCCTTTTATCAGTGTTTTTTTAGCACTGATAAAAGGGGTCTTTATCAGCACTTTTTGGAGCGCTGATAAAGCCCCCCCCCCCTTTATCTTCGCCGGCATTATCAGCACTTTTCTAGCGCTGATAAAGGCCATTTTTAGAGTTGATAAAAGCTGTATTTGTATTAGTGAAAGGAAATTTAGTGGCGGATGCATTGAGTAGAAATTCATATGCTAAGTTGGAGAAACAAGATTCATATGAATGGGATTTCATGTCGGTCTTAGCCGACATGTATTTGTAATGTGAAGACAGAGGTGATGTGGCAGTTTTCTTTTCAGCTATGCTTGTTCCTGATTTAATAAAAATGATCAAAGAGGCACAAACATCTGATGAAGAATGTCTGGATATAAGGTCAAAACTCAATGGAGGGTAGATCATTAAGGGTTGGAAACTGGATGGGGGTTCTCATTTGTGTTTTTGAGATCGGATGGTTTCACATATGGTATTTCAAGAACAAATCCTTCATTCATACCACTATTCAAGATGGGTTGTACATCCAGGTACACAGATGATGTATAAGGATTTGAAGGTGCATTTTTGGTGGATCAACATGTGAAGGAAGGTGGCCGAGTTCATATTGCAGTTTTTAATGTGCTAGTAGATTAAAGCTGAGAATTAGAGACCACCTGGTATCTTTAAATATTTTCCCATCCCTATGTGGATATGGGATCAAATATCATGGGATTTTGTTACAGGTCATACAATAATACTTTAGAAACATGATTCTATTTGTGTGATAGTGAATCGTCTAACCTTTTCTGCATGTTTCATCCCCATTCATGAAACTCATTCAATGGAGGATCTTTCTAAAATCTATATCTGAGAAGTAGATAGAGGCATAATGTACCAATGTCAATAGTCTCATATACAGATCTGAAGTGCATGTATAATTTATAGAAATCCTTATATCGATCCCTAGGGAATCAGTTGACTATGATCACAACGTATCATCATCAGATGGATGGGAAATCCAAGAAGACAATAAAAATCGTGGATGACATGTTGTGGTCTTGCCTAATGGATTTCAGTGGCTCATTTCAGGAGCATATATCCTTAGTGGAGTACTCATACAATCACAGCTATCAATCCTTGATACACATCACTCTGTTTGAAGAATTGTATGGTCATCCTTGTCTTTCTCTACTATGCTAGCTGGAAATGGCCGAAACATCACTAGTCGGGACAAGCCTTGTGCAAGAAAAAATAGAGAAGATCTCATTAATTAGAAATAGGATGGAGACGACTAAAAGTCATCAGAATTCTTATGCAGATCACCATCGAAGACCATAGTCATTTACTATCGGTGATCATGACCATATGATTAGATTGTATCACATAGAGCTAGAACCATATGCATCACTGATACATATCCTAGTGAAGATCATGGATATACATGATAACGTCTTTCATGGGAAAAGCGTATGCCTAGAGTGGGTTTTTTGGCAACATGGCCAGATTTAGGAAGAGACATAGGAACGTGAGAAGGAAATGAAAGAGCAGTGGAAGGAACTCATTTTGGATAGTGAGGGTGTTCTAATTTCTGAGGATGGAATGACCTATTGTGGGGTGAATGTAGTACCCCCAGATTCGGGTACATAACCCCTTTCCTCACATTTATTTTAAATTTTTGTGTATAAAATATGGGTTTTCCATAAAATATAATGTTTCCATAAAATATATATTTTCCCAAAAATAGAGAGTTTCTATTAAATAGAGAGTTTCCATAAAATAGAGTGTTCCCATAATATATAGAGTTTCCATTTAGTTTGGTGTTTCTTTAAAGTGGGTTGTTTATATAAAGTGGGGTGTTTCCATAAAGTGGGATATTTCCATAAAAATGTGCTTCCATAAAAATGCTAATGGTGAGTGAAGGGAGGGTTTGGGGAATTTATAAGGAGTTTTGGGACCAAAAAGAAAGGTCACATGATCCATACATGGTTGGCTCAAACCATTTGGACAAACTTTTCATAGAGGTCAAACCTAGATCCTATTTTCTAGGAGCATACTCGTATTTTCTCTATATATATCGGTTTTTCATCAAAATTCCCCAATTTCGATATTACTCTCCCTAGAATGCCGGAGAACCCTCTCCACACTTTTTGGAGCCAATCTAGAGCCTTCCCTTTGTGATTTCAAGTATGATTCTTGTGGTATATCACCAATATTTCTGGATTTGTCATGTTTTCATAGATCTGCTTAGAGTTACTTCTCTGATCTCCATTATTTCTCAAATATAAACCTATAGTGGGTATATCTATGTTTTTTGATGCCAAATATTTCAATTTCAAGTTGCGATCTATCTAGGATAAGAGAACTAAGTCTATTCTTAGAGAATCGACCCGCTTTCTTGTGTGTTTTTCCTTTGTTGCTAATGTTTTGTCAAAACCTTCAAGGTAGGTGGCTTCACTTTCATCCCCTCTTTCTATAATTGATTTTCATAGATTCAAATTTGTTTATTGATTTTGAAATTCATGGAAAAAAATCATTTGTGATGATTTCTTGTTTTTGTGAAATTGTGTGATCTTGGTGAATAGTTTTGAAAAAGGGGGTTTAGTTTAATGAATTTAAAAATATGATTTTAAATAATGTATTTTTTTATAATTTCTTAATGGTTAATGAAAAAGATATTTTCAACAAAAAAAATTTCAATAAAAATTGAGTTTTATTGAAATGGTTTAGAATTGGAATGGATTTTCAATGTAATGTTTTTGACATAAATGGTATTCAATTTAAAGGTTTTTTTATTGAAAGGGTTGTTTTGGCATGATCGTTGGGAATAAGTGGTGTTTGTTCATGTTTCACATATGGGGCTTGGTTGAAATATGATCTTGTCCTTAGTGTAAAAGGGTTAATGAAACATGGGAATTATATATACGGGGCCTAGTTGAAATATAACTTGGTTCTCAATGCCAAATGGTTAATGTCACATGGGAAAAAATTACCTTGTGACGCCTTGGTAGATCGATGTGAAACCGCTCATGAGTATGAAACTGTCAAAATGCAGTATGCCTGGATGTTTGCATGGGTTGAGGAATGGTTGGGTATACCGATAAAACGATATTTTTGCATGGTTGTAATGATTGTTTAGTTATTTTTCAGGAAAAATATCTTCCTAGGAAAAATTGGTTTCAATTTCACTTGTATGCATTGGTATTGAATGGTTTTGGAAACATAATTATTTTTAGTTATAAATCGTTTTTGAGAATTTTATTTATATAAACTATTTTTTATAATTTTTTCTAACTCTTCTATCCTAGTGGAGTGAGTAGGGATGTCATTATCTAAAACCTAATAAGTTCTATACTCACCCCTGCATTGGAACTTGGATGATTTTGCAGATTCTATCTTCTGAGACAAGGGAATGGTAATATTTCACCCATTTTTAGCACTACCTCATGATGTTTACTCTATTTGGAGTTCTGGGAGCCTGGAGCTTGTGAATCATGGAGTCTTAAGAGATTCTTGTGTAGTTTTTCTATAGTTTAATTTGATACATGGTTATTAATCCACTATTACTTACTTTGATGATGTTTTGAGATACATGAAGTTTTTTATTTTTCATTAATTTTCTCAAGTAACATATATTGAATATTTGTTTTTGTTGTAAGCTTTATTGGTTTATTTCATAAAGTGTAAATCGTCCCCCACATTTATTTGAAACCCTTCGGCATTTATTGCAAACCTTTGGCATCTTGGGGATGTCCCTTAAGGCCTAGTAATGAGTTGTTGTACTCTCAATCCAATAAGAATTGGCAGGTCATTAAAATAGGTGTTTGGGAACACCTTCTTTTCATCTTATTAAAATATATCTTGTAGGAACTAGAATAAGAAATCCTACATTTTTTATTTATCAAAATTTTAGTGTTTCCAAATCAGAGATATCCCAGATGGACTGATCCTAATTTCCATCTAATCCTAGAAGTCTCAGAATAAATAAGACATTATTGGGATATTCCAATGATACCATGACTGAAAACTTTATAGGGTCCACTAACAGTCTCAATAGTGAGATGAAATGGCCTAATAATTTCAAAATAATAATCATGAAACTAAATGTTTCTAGTTTTTCATGATGTTTGTGACCACTCAATGTAAATAAAAAATTTCAATATTTTTGGAGTGATCATCTACTAACATGTAGTACACTATGATATCACTGAATAAATCACCACGATTTGATTTTGAATATGATGAAAGACCATATTCATAAATTCTAGGACTAGCACTGGTGAATTATGTTACCCAAAATTCAGAACTACGAACTCATAAAATCCATACCTACTTATAAAATTAGAATGAGGTATGATTGTTTTCCACACTATTAACTGGGGGTATCCTAAACTCAAATAAATATTGGAGATGATATTATTAGCTCTCAACTAATAAAAATATCCTCAATTAATGGAAAATTTATATCGGTTCATGACCCTCATCTGGTTAAACATTTGATAATAAAAAAATAAATGAAATGTCCTTTAAGAATTCTTGGAGAAGAGGAATGTAGAACCCTAAGGAGATGTACTATAACATATCAATCCCATACATTCATGATCTTCCATCTAATCTTTGTACACTATATGATCACTTAGTTCTACTTTATAAGTCATGAGAGAAACTGGTTCCACTCCCTCACCAACAGGAATTGTGTCCAGGGTGGTTATACATATAACATGATAGGAAAAACATCCTAAATATGGTCTACAACTAGATTCAAATAATCTTACAACATTCCGCCATCATTAAGGGAATGAATTGGTATATAATACATGAGACAATATGATCTAAACTGAATTGGTCTTGCCAGAGCATCCTTATGACCCCACTCATAATGGTAATAAATTCTACCTCCTTTTATAGATAAAATGATAACTCACCTATAAAAATACTCAATATGATTCTAGGTTAGAACTAACCAATACATTAAAATAATCAAGTCTAATAAAATCATTTACAACAATAATGGTTCCTAAAAAAAGTATTAACCATCAATATCTATAAGAAATGCTATGCAATGTTTGATCTTCTCTCATCGCACTCTCAATGGTATACTACTGGTAA
Organism: Viscum album; assembly: GCA_963277665.1. Taxonomy (NCBI): domain Eukaryota; kingdom Viridiplantae; phylum Streptophyta; class Magnoliopsida; order Santalales; family Viscaceae; genus Viscum; species Viscum album. The sequence continues at coordinate 647,595,499 of OY728126.1, read as the reverse complement.
ATGAACCATCCATGCTATCCACATCTATGCCCAAAAAAATTCCAAATTTAGAATATTTAAGAGAATATGATACTCTTGAAGAAAAAAAATGCTAATATAGATGATAAAATAATAGCACCACTGATGGTAGAGGGTCCAATATCCATGATAGTTGTTTTAGGGTGCATAATGTGATAATGTGTTATCCCTCTAACATAGGATCTAATATGACTACAACATTATATTTCATTTTTTCTAGTACTGAAGATCATGTATTGTGGTGCAATGTTGCATACTTTTCCTGGACGACTAGGGGAACACGAGGTACTAGACTGCAGAGGGGATGCTAAGCCCCATCTTGACTCTGGTTCCCATTCAGATCCTCTGACAATGGTCTGATGTGTAAATTCCACAAAAAACCTCTAGAGATGAAGAAATATTTCATAGAAACAAAATTTTACTATGTGCTATGAAAATTACTGGTGCTTGTTGAAAAATCATCAACACTGATAGAACTATAACCTAACATTGTCCGGAGATGGGTGTACACTCTCATCATACTCTGCCAACCACTACCATGGTGGAAACATTAATAACAGTTCATGTTTGAACTCAAATATTTCATCCAAGTTCATCCTAAAAAAATATCCATATCGATTCTCATGGCCTCTCTCAGATTCCCTTCTGTGATGAGTGAAAGGATCATAATATCCTCTAAATTGTTTAAAATAAAAAACATCACCAATGACCTAATCCCAGAATGATGAATATCATATAAACATTATTCCTTAGAGACCACATTAGCTTCTTGTTATGCTGAAGTGCATTTTATATCTGTGAAACGCCTATCACAGTATAGTAAAGAAATTCATTCCCATGTCAGATGCAAGAACACTCAATATTTTTTATCCAAAAACATATTAGAATAGAAATTTATTACTAACTTAATCTCTATGTCACTTGAAGATAGTTCATATTGGTACCCATATTCCTCTAGAATATCACTCCAATGCTTGGAAGGTCCCCGAGCCATATATACAGCAAGATCCACCCTCCTATCTTGTAAACTCATTCCTCGGAGACATGTTACGAATAGTCTCCATTTTAGGGTTCACGTGACCCATTAAAATATATCACAAATCTAAATAACCACCTTATCCTTATAATGAACATGAATATCTAGTCAAACTATGTTAGGATCAATTTGATTTTAACTTTCCTAACTCTCAAAACAATAATATGAGGATTAATTTTGTCTAGAAGAATGTCTCACACCTTACATCACAATGTATCAGGAAAGTAAACCTCAAAAGGTGACTATAATAGAAAAACAATGATTCATAGTCCCTCGAAACATGTATTACACGTGTTTTATCCTAAAAAGTCAATTTATTTCATTTATTAGGTAAAACATAAATCTCATATATCATTTTAGTGGGAAAATATATATCACATGTGAATAACTATGTCCCAATGAAGAACAATACATGAATATATATATATATATATATATATATATTTCTATGTGCATATTATTATTCATACATACCCTTCTCACACAGTACTAGCCCATGAGTATAGATCTCAAGAATCAATAACATTTCATAAAATGTGGATAACCAAAGGTGAAATATTATCCAACAGTAACAAGTAAACATCATGAACAAGAATCCCCACCCTGGGAAATTGGCTTTCCCACATACATGGGTCAGCTTCTCACTTTCAGCAGCTCATTAATATTTATAGGTACACCCTAGAATACTTTATACCATTCCAAAATTGTGTATTAAATGAAAGGAAAATGCATTCATTTGATACCACATTGTAATGTCCCCTAATCCTGATCTCTCTCAAGAAAAAAATGGATGGTTATGAGACTTCAAGTGCATCTCCCCATACCTGAAAGACTGAGGACTAGTAGTGGGGGTCTCCAATGTATTGTGGGGAGACTATACCCCTGATAATAAGTGTTATAGTAGTATATATAATGCATATAACAAAAATTAATCACAGCATAATCATTGTGGAACCAAATAATAAAAGACAACTGAATAATCTAATAAAAAATAATATGAATAATGTAATGATATGCTAGAATGTGACCAAAATTCCTTTTATAATTTAAATAATAAAATTACTAGAATAATCAAATAAAGACAAATATTTATTCATTCTCAATCCCTATATAAATCACAAATAAAAATTGTATCACATACACTAATAAACAATAAACCAAAAACACATTTTCCCTTGTCTAATGCTACATCCAAAAAATATGCTCGGGTACCCAATGTTGGCCCGAAAAGGGTGTGAGTATAACTTTGCCTATCTAAAAAACAATGTATAATCATAATTGTATGATAATATGTGTATTTAATGAACTGAATAACATGTGTGTTAATTACTTCATCAATTAATAAAATAAAAAAACAACTTATGGAATCCCGATGAAGAAATACCAATGTTCATATATCACTGCCACGAAAAAAACAATTGTATAACCTACATTGGATCCATTAACTATACAATTTCCATTGAACGTTTTATGCATGGTGGGTCTCCTAAAAAATATTATCTAAATAGACTACCTAGCCCCTTCCCTAAATGTGGTGAAAACATTATCTCACAAGAATTAAAAATTTCTCACACACTTTCCAAATTCATCCAAACACTATTACAAAATAATAGAAGTGTCTATAAGTATAATCTCATACATGTAAGGGTTATCTAAAAATTCTATAATAGTGATTTGTGTAATATAAATATTGTTTATTTGTTATATATTTCAAATTGGTTTAATATTCAAATAAAATCATCAATGAAAAATTATTGTTCTAATTATTCATCAATAAATTAGGGCTTGAACTTAACCTAAAAGGTAAAGTAAATATATAAAAACATCATTGAATGATCAATAACTCATTTAATATCATATAAAATAATGAATGGAGTTTCAAATTTTCACACATATCCCACAATTAAATCTTTTTATTATTTATATGTATAATATTATAATTGAAAAATAATCAACATTTTCATTTCATGGTTCTATTCATTCATACATATTCTAAAACAATCCTTCGAATTTATATCAAATATATAATTATCCACCACATAAAAATTTTCAATCTGACCATTTTATAACTTCAAAATAATTATTTTATACACATAAAATTTTTTATTCCCTCTTAAACATTAGATTATATGAAAGGGGGGTAATTTGAAATGACACATTATTTTATTTATAACCATTAGGAGTTTATCTTTGGGACCACACAAAAAACAACATTGTAAGAGTGCCTCAAAAAATAATCTAAATATTTTTGTATAAATACCACCACTAATTATAGGTTGTTAATTCATTAAATTAAATTTCATTCCAACACCATTCATTCCATGTTTTATAAAATATTATAATTTTTATGGCTCGATTTACTTGTTTCATTTTAATTACTATAATCAATTAATTTTAATATTTTATTTCAATGATAAAAGTGTATACACATTATAAATTGACATAATACTCATAAAAATATATTCCTTCTCTAATAGTAGATATCTTAAATTACAAAAAAAATAATGTTTTCAGTTATATAATAGTTTAAAATATTGTTAACATTAATGATGTTATAACTAATATATAACCATATTTTAAAATATGCCTCATCACCGCACATTATAAAAAAATATCATATAGAAGCCTCTTTTAAATACTATATTAATCAATAATGAGTTATATCTTGTAAATTAACAATATGATGTTTGATTCAACCTATATAACTCTTCAATCATGACATGAACCATGTTGTCAACATGATTTAATGAAAACCCATCAGGTTATTTTACATAATCCACCCACTTTGGAAATCCATTCTAGAATCTTGTTAATTTGTTATATTTTATATCTTCATTTGATATCTATATCTATGAAATTATCATATTGATTTAATGAATAAGAAAATTAGAATATTAAATATCAAATCATTAACTATGTATATATACCTCTGTTGGTAAAATAAGGGGATATTTTTATAAAATTCTTTTATTTATTATATTATTTTTAAATTAAAAATTATTCTTCATAGAATTATTTATATATAGTAATTTTGTGACTTCTGATGCCTCATTCCTATATATTTTATATTCCCATAGATTTATTTCCTTAATTGATGAATACTTTCAGGACATGTATTCAAATAATATACATTCCTTATATGATAATAAGTCATTCTTATCAATAGTCATAATTCCTTGATTATGAGTAGATATTTTGTTTTCACATAACACATTAGATTAATCAAAATCATCTTTAATCCATTTTGTTTATATTTCGATTGATTATTGATTCTGTTAATCTCTGTCACCTAATTAATTTTCAAAAATCATCCCCTTGTGATGTTTATTAGTGTTCATCAAACTCGACCTCATGAAAACACTCAATATCATTATTTTTTAATATTATTAAATTTTATTTGTGTTAATATTTTTATTTAATCTCCTTCATATAATGTTAGTATATCTTCTTGGTGAGCCTCTTACTATAAAATTTATATTATCTAGTTCTTGTATACTATATATGAAGTATTTTAAATCATTCGAATCAAAAAAATTATGTTTTCTATCATTTTTTAATATTTTATATTCACCTAAAATGATAAAATAATTATAAAATTAGTTTTCATTGACTACATGTCTCTTAATTTGTAGCACATTATATTACAATGAATAATAATTTATTATAAATGTAAATTACCACTTATGTAAATTATTTTAAATACTTCTTTAATGTAACCATTCGATTAAAATATTTGTGAACAAAATAAATCTTACTTAATTTAATTCATATATAAATACTTTTTTAAATAGTTATCTATATTTAAAAATCTTATTTGTTATCACGTATTTAATGAATTGTTTCAACATCTGTTGATGTTAACATGGTATAATTATCTTTTCATAGTACATTAATATTTTTTACACACTGATTTACTTAACTACGTTGAAATATATTTATACATTGGATTAGATCCATCTTATTCATCTATTCATAATGGATATACCAGTTCATCACATTCTTGAATGGATCATAGTTATTTTTATAATAAATCTTCAATATCATAATTTTATTAACCACATTATGTTTGGATAGTTTGTCTATATTTAATTCATAAATATATCCTAATCAATGATACCATAACATATTTTCATTAACCTTTTATTAAAAAAATATTTTCTTTATTATCAACATTGTATAATTTATAAATATTTCACACTCTATGAATAATATACCATTTATTGTTATAAGTAGTGATTAAATCCTACTTGTTAAACAGAATAAAGAATCCTAAGTCATAGTACTATAATATTATTTCATAAATCCTCATTAAATACCATTATAATATCCCTTGATCTGGAACTCTCTCACACAGTTGAAATGGGTGGGAAACGAGACCTAAATCACACCTCCCTATATGAAAGATGATGAAAGACTAGTAACGGGGGTGTGATCTGTACAGTGGGGAGATAATACCTGCTGATTACATGGTTACAAAATTGAGAAATTATAATATTACAATAATAAATACATATCCAAGTGATGAAAATAATGGGAAAATTATAAAACCTCTGAATTTCGATAATAAAATCAAACTTGATTAGCAAATAATATAACAATTGAATGATATAATTCCATTCAAGAATGTTAAAAAAATTAATCATACAGTTAATTAAAATAATATGCTATTATTCCTAAAATGACAAGGTCCAGAATCCTATGTATGTCTCATCTCCGAACTCTATCTCATTCACAAAGTAACAATAAATAGAAAAGGTCTTTTCCCTTGACTGAACCATCATTCATATAATCTTCAAATGTAACTAATGTGTCCCCAATAGGGTGTGAGTATAAATTATTAGGTCGATAATACTACTTATGAACAAAATAAGTCTGATGATATGTGTATGAAATAGTACAATAAATATGTTTATTAATTAATTAAGCTAATATAATTTCAACATTATTTAGAATCGTGTAAGAATGTCTTGGATCATGCCTCAAAACTATTTTGACCCTAAACCAAATAACCAATGTAAAAAATAACCTACCTCATTTCCATTTTGGATTGTCTCTGTGTGTGTCTGATAACCATCCCAACCCTAGCCTTATAACCCAGTTATAAATCACAAAAATATTTCCCAAACCTTTCTACAATATTTTCATCAGTTAATCCAGGTTTCACATAATATATAATCATTTTATCATGTTTTAGGGCCAAGCACAGTGTATAATTATTCCATCATGTCTCAAGTCCATGCTTGGTATATAATCATTTTAGGATGAGTCACTGTCCATATCCCAATATATAAGAATTTCAACATGTCTTAGAGAATATCCAAATATATAAATATTTCAACATATTAATTGGTAAAAATTCACTTATTATCGGTATAATAATAAAACTCATCCAACACCCCATATGACCATTGTAGTATAAGAATCACAAAAAAATGTCATAAAACAAGGATATCCCATTATCACATCATAAGGCTTAGTGAATAATTATTAAAATTTCTATTTATATTTTTATTACACAATTTATTTATATTTTTTTTCCATAACCAACAACTAGACAATTAACAAAATAATTCCGAAAATACAGTGTGCATATAAATGAAAAAAATTTCTGAATACCATGTCTTGATAAAAAAATAATTACTACTATAAACATTTCATTTTTTATCAATGATCCCCTCAAAAAACCTATATCCTCAATCTTGGATAAAAACCAATTGGATCCAAAGGGATTATACCAAATAATCTAATTCATCATTTAATTTATTCGGCATAAGATAAGTTGGCGGAATTTCAACTTTCCAAATACATGAAAAAATAAAACTATTGTGTTGTTGTTCATTCCACATACCATTAAATGAGGATCAACTGACACAGACAACAATATTATCCACATAAATAAGTAAGAAATTCTCTCATGAAGTTTCTTAGATCCTAACCAATCAATATAAAAACCAAAAATTATCACCATCATCAAATTACACAGAGACAATAATATATCAAAAGGGGTAGAAGGTAAAACCTAACCAAGACCACATATAAGGGATCATGTTCTTGATCAGGGTGTTTGGACACATGATATAAGCTATAAAAACACCATGAATCCCCCCTAAGGCCGAGAGGAAAATGATTTAGTGGGATGAAATGAATAATCATACACTCAGCACATTCAAAACCAAAACTCATGATAAATAAATGGCATGTATTCAATTTAAATGGTGCGTAATTATTTTTAATGGGATACAAGGAAAAAATTATCCCCTAGGATTATTATTTAACCATTAATGACTACTACAAGGTGTGTACTATTTACATGGTATCTATAATTTACATGGTGTTCAACCATTTCACATCCTATATTGGTTCATGAAATTTGCAATATTAGTTACACATCATATAATATATACATGGTGTGTAATCCCCAAGATATGATTTTTGGGATTTAATTCCATATAAGGACCTGGAACCCCTCAAAATCGTTCATGAGGATGAAAATCCCTCATTAAATAATTTTTCAAATAAATATATAAACTCATTTTATTCAAACAATCTACATACCAATAATTAAAGTTATTTTATAGAACTAAGGATCTTTATATTAGAACATGACTTCACCACCATGATTTAAATGAAAAACACAAAGGAGGAAATTCTTGGAAAAATATTGGATCTTAAAACCACCGAACCAAATAACATATCATCCTTGAAATGCTCAAGCATAATTATGGGGTATCAGTGATCAATTATGGCCAGTTTTCTCACATATCAATCTCCCACTATAATTTGTCTTCCTACACATTACCTTTTTACCACTATACTCGAACAAATAAACATTCCCTAGCCTAAAGATACTTATTAATATGGCCCATAATATATATTGGAAGATTCTAAAAGGATTCATCCGCACTAAGCTCTTCATTTTCTACATCCATGACATAATAAAAGTTTGAATATTATTTTCAATTTTATTACAAGACAAACACATCATGCATGGAACTATTGCGTTGTGGAAGGGATCATCGTTAATCCACTAGACCAACCCACCCCACTATCTCAAATGGCATGCCAAACTAGGGCACTAGATTTCCCTGTTAATTAATATGAAATTTCCCCATACTAGGATACACCTTATGTAAAAAAACTCAAACCTAAAACCACAGATGTCATATTAGATGGTCCATGAATGATTTGTTCCTACATTACATGGTAATTAACCACTGACTGATCAAATGAACCTTATGATACTTCTTTTACACATTACTTGGGATCACAAGTGATGACTCTCCTAATGTTGACCATTGATTTGGAAAATGTTAGGGCCTTCCATATATGGCCTCGAAAGTGGACATATACATATATGTAGGGATTCTATTATTATATTAAAACTAAAAAATTTCAATTCTAAATTCCGATGAACTACTGAAATCTAGAACATAGTATGCAAATATATCCTCCATACCCTGAATAGTGCTATCAGATTGAGAATGAATTAGAGGATGATAGTTTGTACACAAAAGATCTTGTGACCCCAGATTCATTTGGAAACCCTTCGAAAACCATGATTTGAAAAGTGGATAATTGTATAAAACAATACTTCTCAAAATAAATTTGCAACGTAACTACCCCTATCACATAAAAACTTCTCAAATCATCAATTATTCAGGTCTCCCTAATAGGAAAAAACTGTATAACCTTCGTTAATTGATCAAAAATACATAATAAATTATTATTCACAAGGGTGGCCTTGGGTAATAATATAAAAAAATGAATATTGAAAACATCCCATTTCACCTCATGAAGGGGTAAAGATTAAAAAATAACAACTGGACATTTATGCACTCAATTCACATGGTGAAAAATGAAACATTTAGCCACAAATCCATTTAGTACTATATTAATTACTTTAAACAAGTTTGGTCTATATATATAATGATACATTATTTCTATGCAATGATGTATCTCATAGTTAGATCCATAAACTCTCTCAAAATACCCCATTGCATTTCTTTGGAAACCAATATATATACATAGAAAAGAATATAATTTCTACATCTAAGAGACCATAACAATGTTGTATCCCAAGCATATTTGATTGGTCTGGAAACGAAACCCTCTTGATGAGTTAACTGCTTAGGCTTGATTCATTCCAATATTTCATGTATAATAAGTGTCACAGTCATAGTTAGACTCTATGATAATCCTGAACACATAGACAAAAATACATATATAATCTCCCTCTCATCATAAGTCTCTCCCACTAACTCCTTCAGTTTCATCGGATTCAATTTATTGGAAAAACAGTTTCCCCAGTCTGATTTATAAAAGCCTAATGTTGAAATATTGTAGATACTCGACCAAGAAACTTAGCTAATGTTTCATGTCCCACTAAGACTAGATGAACCTAATTATATTATGGTCTATATATACTACCAATATATAACTTATTAGATAATTTATCAAGTTCATGTGAAACTTCACATGAGCCTCAGCCTAGTTGGTGAGGTCTCTCTAAGAGCATCCACAAGACCCTGGTTTAAAACCAGGATGATGCATAATTCTGGAAATGTATTAGTAATTTAGAAGGCAGAATGGTGGTACTGTATCAGGTACTGTAGTAGTACTTTGTGGGAAATACAAAACATAATGGTGTAGTTATTGTAGCATGTACTGTTATGTATAGTAGTAGTTGGAACTATTCACCTTTGGCTATAGTTTTTGGTTTGGTGTCCTTATGGAATATGGGAAACCTAGGCCTTTGCATCATTAAGGAATTTGGGGAACCTTTATTTCCCTTTGGCCACCTCATGGCCTTCGGGCCACATGATCAGTGCATTTTCCCAGGAAAAACTCTATAAAAATGATGTAGCGCCAAAGGAGGATTCAGAGCAGGTGCACTCACCATATTAGAACCAAAGGATTTTCATGAATGAGAGGGTATGGATATGCCATCGGGACCAGCCTGTTCTTGCCTGAAAATTTTATCCACAATTCGATGAAAAGGTGGACAGCTACGATCAGGATGCAGATGCTGGGGAGGGGATGTCATGACCCGCCCTCGGGGTCCGTGCCGTGACTACCCCAAGCCCGCCTTCCATAGGCCAGGGGCTGGCGACTAGCACCAAGGCGTAAATCCCGGTAAAAAGGGAAGGCATTGCCTTTGAAAAGTAAACAAACACCACATAGTAAGCAAGCGGAAAATAAACACTAAACAAAAGCAGAGTACAACTGAAAGTGCGGAAAAGTAAATGGGCCAGTATACAAACCCAAACTGAAAGTAAAGTACAACTCGAAAGGGAAAACAGCAACTGAAAAGTAAAAGCCGCTACACCGAGCTGTCCACTGGAAATCCCACCTGAAGGGTGGGTACAGATAGCTCCTCTGCTCCACGGGTCCCGCCGTCCGCTCCGTGCACGTCCCGCCCAGTGGTCCACCTCCGGGTACCGTCCCGCTCTACAAGCCTCAGCTAAGGTCAACGCTGTCCGTCGTCTGCAACCAACACAACGTAGTGCGGGCAAAGCCCGTGCATGGGTGAGTATAAGCTACTCAGTAGGGACCCTGAGACCCCTGAAGGTCTCTCAAATCCACAAAGGATAAACCACGAAGAAAGGTACAATCACGAAGTAACAACTGACACTGCTTAGATATATGCCCATACATATACCTAAGTCATCAATTTCAAATATGCTCCAACCTCCGAGCCCAAGTACAACTCAGTCCACACAGGAATGTAACGTATTCAACACAGGAAAGTAAAACGTAATCCACACAGGATTGCACAACACAATCCACACAGGAAAGCAACAGGATTCAGCTCACACAGGTATACATCTTCAAAGGAAGAAAAAGATGATCTCTGATCCATCTAAGTCGTCGGACCCACGAAGGATCGATAGGTAACTAACCCCCGCAAAAGACCCACACAGGATCAGGCCCACACAGGACCTGTAGGCACTGGTTCACACAGGACCGCTGAGCGCAATGACCCACACAGGATCGGACCCACACAGGATCGGGCTCACACAGGACCTGTAGCAATGACCCACGTAGGATCGCTGAGTGCTGTAGTCGTCTTCGTCGAATCCACATAGGATCTCTGTACTGTCGTCGTCGCAGTCACAGTAGCAGTAGTAGCAGTCACAGTCGCAGTAACTGTCGCAGCCAGCACTAGGGTTCCCGCACACAGCAAGCTTGTACGGAGGATCCGCTCCACGAGCCGAGAGGCTGATACATCAACTGTCACAAATTCCAGAGTTGATGTATCCAAAAGTTCCGTTTCGACAATAGGAACTCAACGCAACAGACGGCGCGTCGATCAGACGCCCGGTCTGAGAATTATTGGCATTTTCGTCCTCGGGGCCCGGTTGGTTTTTATGGCAAAACCAACCCGACCGTACTCCACCTGCGCCCAAACCTCGGGCGGAGTATGCCAAAAGATCCGTCTCACTAAGAGGAACACAATGCAGCTGACGGCACGTCAATCGGACGTCCGTAGCTCAGGATATGAGTGTTTCCGCTCCGAAGGCCCGGTTGGTTTCGTGAACGAACCAACCCGGCCGAACTCAAAGTAATCCGAAACCTTGACTGCGATATACCGAAACGACCGTCTCGATCCAAGGATCGCGTTTCTGTAGACGGTTCGTCGATCAGAGGTTCGTGGCTCAAGTTATGGCCAAAAGACCGAAACTGATTCAAAACGGAGGGTACGGGTCCGGGCCACCCCGGCCCGACCCCCCCTGGGTCTGCCCGAACCGGGTCGACCCGACCCGGGTCCGACACGGCCCGGCCGGCCGGCCGGCCGGCGGCGCGGCGGCCTGGCGCCGCACGGAGGCAGCGCGGGGGGCAAAGCCCTCCCGCTTGATTGGTGGGGCGGTGCGGCTATATGCCGCGCCCTTGTTTTAAAAACTCCCCCCCCCCCACGTGGGGGGCCTGCTTGTGCGGAAACCGGGGGGCCTCCTGCCCCCCCCCCCCCTCAAGGAAACCGCCCCCCTCATAAAGAGGGGGGTTTTGTGAGCTGGCCGGGGGATTAATTTCCCCCGATTTAGGCCATCCGGCCGGCCAGGTTTTCTCCAACGGGACCGGAAAAATCTGGTCCCCTTTTTGGCTTCCGACGCCGGCAGCCCGGCCGCCGGTCTCCTCGTTCCGCCGCGGCCTGGAACCGGCCGCGGTGTTCGTCGTCCGGCACGGTGCAACGGCACCGCGCCCCTCCGCCGCACCTTGATTTCCTTCAACACGGCGCGACGGCGTCGCGTTCTTGATGATCCTTCCATGGCACGGTGCGACGGCGTCACGTAATATAATTGTACATTTTAAACGCGTGGTGCGACGGAACCACGCCACCTTGTTCCCACCCGCAAGGTAATTCAACAAGAACGATGGAGGGGTTCGGCCGTGTTCATGCGGTCCGGCCCCCTCACGTTAAACAATAACACAACATAAAAATCCTTACGTTAATCATGCATGAACCAAGAACAATGATAATTAAATAACCAAAAATACTACAACCCCTAACTCGGGTATAGGTTCGAAGATTTGACAACGTCCCGCGGAAGACAACGTCCCGGAGGTCGGGCGTCGCGGTCGTCGTTCGTCAAATCCGATGACGATGAGATACGCCCGAAGAGATACGTCGTTGGCGGAACTTCTTATGTCGACGAAGGGAGTCCGAGGAGGAAGCGGTGTTCCCTCTCGTTGACACGGAAGACGAAGAAGAGCGGAGCGGCGTTCTTCGTCAGAACTTGAGCGTTCTTCATCAAGTTGAGCATTTTTCGTCAAGTTGAAGAAGAAGGAGGAGGAGCTCTCAAAAACTCTCAAGTTGGTTAAAGAGTTCTAACCCAAAAAAAAGAGAGAAGAGCTTAATTTAATCACAAACTTAACAAAGAATTTCAAAGGTTTGAAATTCAAAATGGATAACTCCAAAAATTAAACTCACTTATTTAATATACTTGAGTTGTTTAATTAAATAGAAGTTAAGTTGAAAAGCCTTTAAGAGGGAGAGAGGGGAGTTATGGAACTTGAAAAGTTTAGGGTTTGTGTGGGCCCCACCACACTTAATCCTCTCAAAGGAGGTTAAGTGGGTGTGGGTCCCACCCCTAACTTCCTTTGGGAGAAGTTAACCCACAAGTTTAAATAAATTTTGTATTTCACAAATTTTATTTAACTTAATCTAAAAACCCAGAAACTAACTTTCAACCCGCAACAAACGCAACTTCCGAAAAGGTCTCTTTAAGCGAATATCGGTGCTGCGAGTTCATCGGTGCCCTCAGATTTCAATTCCGAGCACCGGATCAAAAGTTAGGAATTCCTGCTCGTTCGTTCACTGAACGTACCCGAGCCAAACTTCGTATATTAATTCGGGGCACTTCGGGCCTCGGAATCAGGTGCCGTCTGAAACCGCGCTCTTGTAAAATTCTAAAGAAAATTAAGAAAAAATTTCCCTTGAATTTTACGGGTCTTTACATTACTCCCACCTCAGGGCTTTACGTCCCCATAAAGATACATCAAAAACTAGGGAAACAAATGAGGGTACTGAGCACGCATCTGAGCCTCCCGCTCCCATGTGCTCTCCTGGAGATTCCCGTGCTGCCATCTGATGCGCATAAGAGGAATCGATCGCCCACGCAGGACCTGCTCCTGTCGATCCTCTATCTCCACCGGGACCTCCGTAAAAGTCGCCCCATCGTCAACGTCAAGCTCCCCATGATCAATGATGTGTGTCAGGTCGTGCACGTATCTACTCAGCTGAGACACGTGGAAGACGTCGTGCACCCGGTGCAACTGAGGTGGTAGAGCCAGGCGATAAGCCACCTCACCAATCCTGCTGAGAAACTGGAAGGGTCGGATGAAGCGCGGAGATAACTTGCCGCCTCGGCCAAATCTCCGAATACCACGTCGAGGTGAGACCCGCAAGAAGACGTGGTCACCATCCTCGAACTCCAGTGGCCTCCGCCTCCTGTCAGCGTATGACTTCTTCCGTCTCTGAGCTGTCCTCATCCGCTCCTGGATGACCTGGACCTTCTCTGTCGTGGCCTGGACCATCTCCGGTCCCACTAGTGCTGACTCCCCAGGGTCTGTCCAGCACAAAGGAGATCTACAAGGTCGGACGTACAACGCCTCGTACGGTGCCATCCCGATAGTGGAGTGGTAGCTGTTGTTGTACGCAAACTCCACTAAGGGTAGGTGGTCCTCCCAGCCACGACCAAAGTCGAGGACACATGCGTGGAGCATGTCCTCGAGAGTCTGAATGGTCCTCTCCGTTTGACCATCCGCCTGAGGGTGAAAGGCTCTGCTCAAACGTAGCTGCGTCCCGAACGCCTCCTGTAACCCCTTCCAAAGCCGGGAAGTAAAGCGAGCATCTCGATCGGAGACGATAGATGATGGCACACCGTGGAGCCGCACAATCTCCTCAACGTAGAGACGTCCCAAGCTCTCCACTGAGCCCTGCTCTCTGATGGGTAAGAAGTGTGCCGACTTGGTGAGTCGGTCAACAATCACCCAGATGGAGTCGTGACCTCTGGAAGTGCGTGGAAGTCCAGTCACGAAGTCCATAGATATGCCTTCCCACTTCCACTCCGGAACCTCTAAGGGCTGTACCAAGCCTGCTGGTACCTGATGCTCTGCCTTCACCTGCTGGCAGGTGAGGCATCGAGAAACGAACTCTGCTACAACCTTCTTCATGCCCGACCACCAGTGCTGTCGTCTGAGGTCCTGGTACATCTTCACCACTCCAGGATGTACCGCCAAAGGAGAAGTGTGAAAATATCTTAGCACTTCCTCTCGCAAAGCGACTGGTACCATGGTACGTCCTCTGAAAAGAATTTCGTGCTCTGCTCCAAGGGAGAAACCATCAGGTGCCTGTCCCGAGGATATCTGTGCACGCCGTGTCTCACAGTCAGCGTCCCCACGCTGTGCCTCCCTGACTCGCTGCAGTAGTGGAGGAGTGACTGTGAGAGACTGAATGAAGGCTGCTCCATCTCTATCCATGAAGGATATCTGCAAAGAGGCTAGCTGCTCCGTCGCCTCATCAAGTAGCTGAATGCCCGTCCTCCTGCTAAGGGCATCGACTACTACGTTCCCCTTCCCAGGAGTATAGACTATCTCAACGTCATAGTCCTCGAGGAACTCGAGCCATCGCCGCTGTCTCAGGTTCAGGTCCTTCTGCGATAAGATATACCTGAGACTCTGATGATCAGAAAAGACTGTAAAGCGCTCGCCCATCAGATAGTGTCGCCATGTTTTCAGAGCGAAGACCACTGCTGCTAGCTCCAGGTCATGGGTAGCGTAGTTCTGCTCATGCGGCCTCAACTGACGTGATCCATAGGCGATCACTTCCCACTCCTGCATCAGAACACATCCGAGTCTGGTCCCTCATGCATCGCAGTAAACTACGTACCCTACTCCCTCCTCAGGCAACCTCAAGATAGGTGCGCAGGTCAATCTCTGTCTCAGCTCCTGGAAGCTCTTCTGACATCTGTCTGACCATACGAAGGGTTTCCCCTTCTTCGTCAAAGCTGTGAGTGATGTCGCAACTCTAGAGAAGTCTGGCACGAATCTCCGATAGTATCCAGCTAGTCCCAAGAAACTCCGAACCTCAGCCACGCTCCTGGGTGGCTCCCAAGCTAACACAGCCTCAATCTTCGCGGGATCCACAGCAACTCCCGCCTCAGAGATAACCTTTCCCAAGAAGTGGACCTCACGTATCCAGAACTGGCACTTCGAGAGCTTACCATAAAGATGGTGCTCTCGGAGTGTGTCTAGAATAACTCGCAAGTGATAGGCGTGCTCCTCCTCTGTCGTAGAGTAAATCAGAATGTCGTCGATGAAGACCACGACAAACCGATCGAGGTATGGCTGAAAGATCCTGTTCATGAGAGCCATGAACACTGCTGGAGCATTGGTTACACTGAAAGGCATAACCAAGAACTCATAGTGGCCATACCGACATCTGAAGGCCGTCTTCTGCACATCCTCGTCTCTGACTCTGAGCTGATGATAGCCTCACCTGAGGTCTATCTTCGAGAACCACCGTGCTCCCTTGAGCTGATCGAAGAGGTCGTCAATCCTTGGTAGCGGATACTTGTTCCTCACTGTCACCTAGTTCAGGCGACGATAGTCAACACAAAGTCGCAAGCTCCCGTCCGCCTTCTTGGCGAACAATATCGGGGAAGCCCAGGGTGAAACACTGGGTCGGATGAACCCCTTGCCCTGCAAGTCCTCCAACTGTACTCATAGCTCTCGAAGCTCGGCAGGGGCCATCCGATATGCTGGAGTGGATATCGGGGCTGTCCCGGGGTACAAGTCAATATAAAAGTCTACCTCTCTGCGAGGAGGTAGCCCTGGAACGTCGTCGGGAAAAACGTCCGCAAACTGATCCACCACTGCAGGAAAACCAGGACTCCGCACGTCAACTGCTCCAAGGATAAGGCTAGCCAACTGATGAGTAATGGGATGTCCTCTCCTCCGCGGAAGTCCATCCTGTGCTGCTAAGGCTCCCTTCTCGCCAGTGAAGGTGAACCATCTCCCGTCGGTGCGTACACATCGCACCTTGCGCCTAAAACAGTCAATCTGTGCATGGACCGTAGATAGCCAATCCATGCCCAAGATGACGTCGTAAGGCCTCGACGCTGCTACAAGAAGATCCCAGCCGAAGCTCTCGCCTCCTAGAGTAAGCTCACACTGCCGGAACCAGTGCGTAATCGTCGAGTCTGCTCCCGTAGGAGTCTCTAGTCGTAAGGATCGAGCCAACGGCTCTGTCGGAATCTCTGAGCTCCGAACAAGGGCATCGACTATGAAAGAATGACTGCTCCTGTGTCTATAAGAACTGAAGCAAGTGTGGAATAGACACAGATAGTACCTCAAATCATCTCGGGTGCGCCGTGGTCGTAGGCCTCTGCTGCCTGGAGTTGTGCCTGTCTCTGCCCGCCAGCTCCCTGTGGTCGTGGTGGACCTCCTGGTGGTGGTGGTGGCAGAGCCTCAAAGCGTCTCCCACCACCGGCTGCTCGTCCAGCTTTTCTTCCTCGTCCTCCTCCTCTCTGCGGACCGCCACGGTCGACCCTCTACCTCTGCCTCGGTGGTCCCTCAACCGTCTGCTGCTCCTCGGCACGACGGGTCGGGCAGTCACGAGCCATGTGGCCCTGCCCGCCGCACGAGTAGCACTGTCTGCCTCTCGAAAGACTGGCTCCACGCTGTGTGCCCCGCACTACTGAGCCAGTGTCCTGAGGTCGTCTTCCCGAAGGTCTGGTCTGTCTGGACCCCTGAGTCATCCGTCGACTGCCTGCTGCAGATGACTCTGCCACGTGCCGCCCTACGGTGGGTCGCTTTGCTGGTGTAGACTCAGCAAGGAAGCTCTCGATCAGAAGGGCCCGCTCCAGTACTCCTGTCTGAGTCGGTATGCTGAGGGAGATCAGCGATGCCCTGATCTCGTGTCTCAAACCCTGCTCGAAGTTCCGGGCCCGGAAGAATGGGTCCCGTACCATGTCGGTCGAGTAGCGCGAGAGATCAGTAAATCTCGCCGACTGCTGAGCGACCGTCATGCTGCCCTGCCGCAGCTGAAGAAGCTCCTGGATACGCACCGCACGAAGGGTGGCTGGGACGAACTCTGAGCGGAAGAGGCCCTCAAAGTCCGTCCAAAGAAAAGATGCCTCATCGTGCACCTGGAGCATCAAGCTCCACCATCGTCCTGCTGCTGCGTGTAGTAGGCTCGCAGCGAGGATCACCATGAGGTCTGCTGGTGTCCTCACTAGCCTAAACACTCGTACCACTGCCTCCAGCCAGTCCTCTACTGCCTGGGGATCCGTCTCCCCGCGAAACCTGGGCGGTCGCTGGCGCTGAAACTCATGCAGTGCGCTGAGGCGACGTGCATCGTCAGCGGCTGCTGCTGGAAGCATCGGGGGCTCGGCGGGTAGAGCTACCGTCAGTGCCACTACTGGCAAAGGGCCCTGCACCGAGGCCTCGTCGCTGGGCGGGCTGTCGTCACGCTCTACTCTCGGAACCCTAGCTGGCTGCCGTCGTGGGGCCATCCTGAAAAGGAAACAGGTGCACCACGGTCAGAACAGTATACCTGGTGAGCTGATATAAGTAATCACAAAGAAAACATTGAAACACACACGCAATCAATGTTTTCGTGCATTAAGTCGGAAATCAGAAGTCAGGGTCCTGGTGCACGGATACGTCGGCCGCCGCACCAACACTGGACTCCCTGGACTGATAACCACACTCAATACGCTAAACATTATTGCTTCTCATAGAAAATATCAGAGTTCGCGGTAGAACCGAACTCCTCTGATACCAATTTGTCACGACCCGCCCTCGGGGTCCGTGTCGTGACTACCCCAAGCCCGCCTTCCATAGGCCAGGGGCTGGCGACTAGCACCAAGGCGTAAATCCCGGTAAAAAGGGAAGGCATTGCCTTTGAAAATTAAAAAAACATCACAGAGTAAGCAAGCGGAAAGTAAACACTAAACAAAAGCAGAGTACAACTGAAAGGGAGGAAAAGTAAATGGGCCAGTATACAAACCCAAACTGAAAG
Organism: Viscum album; assembly: GCA_963277665.1. Classification (NCBI taxonomy): domain Eukaryota; kingdom Viridiplantae; phylum Streptophyta; class Magnoliopsida; order Santalales; family Viscaceae; genus Viscum; species Viscum album. The sequence goes on along the minus strand of OY728126.1, from coordinate 647,576,924 downwards.
TAAAGTACAACTCGAAAGGGAAAACAACAACTGAAAAGTAAAAGCCGCTACACCGAGCTGTCCACTGGAAATCCCACCTGAAGGGTGGGTACAGATAGCTCCTCTGCTCCACGGGTCCCGCCGTCCGCTCCGTGCACGTCCCGCCCAGTGGTCCACCTCCGGGTATCGTCCCACTCTGCACGCCTCAGCTAAGGTCAACGATGTCTGTCGTCTGCAACCAACACAACGTAGTGCGGGCAAAGCCCGTGCAGGGGTGAGTATAAGCTACTCAGTAGGGACCCTGAGACCCCTGAAGGACTCTCAAATCCACAAAGGATAAACCACGAAGAAAGGTACAATCACGAAGTAACAACCGACACTGCTTAGGTATATGTCCATACATATACCTAAGTCATCAATTTCAAATACGCTCCAACCTTCGAGCCCAAGTACAACTCAGTCCACACAGGAAAGTAACGTATTCCACACAGGAAAGTAAAACGTAATCCACACAGGATTGCACAACCCAATCCACACAGGAAAGCAACAGGATTCAGCTCACACAGGTATACATCTTCAAAGGATGAAAAAGATGATCTCTGATCCATCTAAGTCGTCGGACCCACGAAGGATCGATAGGTAACTAACCCCCGCAAAAGACCCACACAGGATCGGGCCCACACAGGACCTATAGGCGCTGGTTCACACAGGACCGCTGAGCGCAAGGACCCACACAGGATCAGACCCACACAGGATCGGGCCCACACATGACCTGTAGCACTGACCCACGTAGGATCGCTGAGTGCTATAGTCGTCTTCGTCGAATCCACACAGGATCTCTGTACTGTCGTCGTCGCAGTCACAGTAGCAGTAGTAGCAGTCACAGTCGCAGTAACCGTCGCAGCCAGCACTAGGGTTCCCGCACACAGCAAGCTCGTACGGAGGATCCGCTCCACGAGCCGAGAGGCTGATACATCAATTGTCACAAAGTCCAGAGTTGATGTATCCAAAAGTTCCGTATCGACAACAGGAACTCAACGCAACAGACGGCGCGTCGATCGGACGCCCGGTCTGAGAGTTATTGGCATTTTCGTCCCCGGGGCCCGGTTGGTTTTTAAGGCAAAACCAACCCGACCATACTCCACCTGCACCCAAACCTTGGGCGGAGTATTCCAAAAGATCCGTCTCACTAAGAGGAACACAACGCAGCTGACGGCACGTCAATCGGACGTCCGTAGCTCAAGATATGAGCATTTCCACTCCGAAGGCCCGGTTGGTTTCGTGAACGAACCAACCCGGCCGAACTCAAAGTAATCTGAAACCTTGAGTGCGATATACCGAAACGACCGTCTCAATCCAAAGATCTCGTTTCCGCAGACGGTTCATCGATCGGAGGTCCGTGGCTCATGTTATGGCCAAAAGACCGAAACTGATTCGAAACGGGGGGTACGGGTCCGGGCCGACCCGGCCCGGCCGGCCGGCCGGCGCGGCGGCGCGGCGGCGCGGTGGCCGTGGCGGCCTGGCGCCGCACGGAGGCAGCGCGGGGGGCAAAGCCCTCCCGCTTGATTGGTGGGGTGGCGCGGCTATATGCCGCGCCCTTGTTTTAAAAAAGCCCCCCCCCCCCCCACGTGGGGGGCCTGTTTGTGCGTAAACCGGGGGGCCTCCTGCCCCCCCCCCCTCAAGGAAACCGCCCCCCTCATAAAGAGGGGGGTTTTGTGAGCTGGCCGGGGGATTAATTTCCCCCGGTTTAGGCCATCCGGCCGGCCAGCTGGCCGACCGGTTTTCTCCAACGGGACTGGAAAAATCCGGTCCCCTTTTCGGCTTCCGACGCCGGCGGCCCGGCCGCCGGTCTCCTCGTTCCGCCGCGGCCCGGAACCGGCCGCGGTGTTCGTCGTCCGGAGCGGTGCGACGACACCGCGCCCCTCCGCCGCACCTTGATTTCCTTCAACGCGGCGCGACGGCGTCGCGTTCTTGATGATCCTTCCATGGCGCGGCGCGACGGCGTCGCGTAATATAATTGTACGTTTTAAACGCGTGGTGCGACGGCACCACGCCACCTTGTTCCCACGCACAAGGTAATTCAACAAGAACGATGGAGGGGTTCGGCCGTGTTCATGCGGTCTGGCCCCCTCACGTTAAACAATAACACAACTTAAAAATCCTTACGTTAATCATGCATAAACCACGAACAAGGATAATTAAATAACCAAAAATACAACAACCCCTACCTCGGGTATAGGTTCGAAGATTTGACAACGTCCCGCGGAAGACAACGTCCCGGAGGTCGGGCGTCGCGGTCGTCGTTCGTCAAATCCGATGACGAAGAGATACGCCCGAAGAGATACGTCATTGGCGAAACTTCTTATGTCGACGAAGGGAGTCCGAGGAGGAAGCGGCGTTCCCTCTCGTTGACACGGAAGACTAAGAAGAGCGGAGCAGCGTTCTTCGTCGGAACTTGAGCGTTCTTCGTCAAGTTGAAGAAGAAGGAGGAGGAGCTCTCAAAAACTCTCAAGTTGGTTAAAGAGTTATAACCCAACAAAAAGAGAGAAGAGCTTAATTTAATCACAAACATAACAAAGAATTTCAATGGTTTGAAATTCAAAATGGATAACTCCAAAAATTAAACTCACTTATTTAATATACATGAGTTGTATAATTAAATAGAAGTTAAGTTGACAAGCCATTAAGAGGGAGAGAGGGGAGTTAGGGAACTTGAAAAGTTTAGGGTTCGTGTGGGCCCCACCACACTTAATCCTCTCAAAGGAGGTTAAGTGGGTGTGGGTCCCACCCCTAACTTCCTTTGGGAGAAGTTAACCCACAAGTTTAAATAATTTTTGTATTTCACAAATTTTATTTTACTTAATCTAAAAACCCAAAAACTAACTTTCAACCCGCAAAAAACGCAACTTCCGAAAAGGTCTCTTTAAGCGAATATCGGCGCTGCGAGTTCATCGGTGCCCTCGGATTTCAATTCTGAGCACCGGATCAAAAGTTAGGAATTCCCGCTCGTTCGTTCACTGAACGTACCCGAGCCAAACTTCGGAAATTAATTCCGGGCACTCCGGGCCTCGGAATCAGGTGCCGTCTGAAACTGCCCTCTTGTAAAATTCTAATGAAAATTAAGAAAAAATTTCCCTTGAATTTTACGGGTCTTTACAGGGGAATTTATTTGTAGTTATAGTCTGGTTGAATTCACAAGGACCTTTGGGACATGTAATGTCTTTTAAGCATTTGGTCCATGTAATATCTAAGCCTATACGCCTAGTAATCATTCCCTCTCATCCCTTGAAATGGGGTCATCAAAAATCCATAAAAATAAAGGCCTAATTTCAAGTTCAAATGCTGCTAATTTCAAATCATGAGTTGTATAATTCCAATCATGATGTCCTATTTGTATGGATCCATAAGAAACTACTCAATCCTCTAGGATCAGAATATTTCAATGTCCAACTATGGATGCATCACAATACATGGTATATGAATTTTCCATCACACATAATTTGAGGATAGGTGTTAGGTTCAGCATGTCATTCAGATCCTTATAATATCTCTCACATTTATCATACTACAAAAACATCACTCCCATTTTGGTCAACCAAAACACAGATTCTTCTAGATGGGATTAGATCATAATAAAGAAATAATAATAATATTATCATCCTATAAAACAATATATTATGAATACATTCTTGTTGTTAAACCAATATACAAAATAAATAAATGCATCCACTAACATTCCTTCCTTAGTGATGCCATGGAACAAAAAGTTAACTCTATCAAACTATAAACTGCATTCGGTTAGAATGGAATAAATCTAATTCTCTATCAATATACCTAGGATAATTTCATGGTGTTTTGAATGATATTCTGTAGAACAAGAGTACACTATAATATTTTCAACAAAAAACTCTAAAAACCATTTCTAGAAATTATTAATGATCCGATTCATCAAGTCTATTAATACAACTATTGTATTCCTCAGAACAAACATCATCACTACAAACCCATACATTCCATAACTTATCTTAAAATATTCTAGAGGAATGCATGGTGATTTCACACTAAAATGGTGGTATCATTATAAAAAATCGATCTTAGAGAATATTTTATCACCTCAAAATTAATCAAATAGATCTGTGATATACAGAATATGAATTCGGTTCGTAACCATCATCTGGTTAAATAACAGATAATACACACATAAGCTCAATGTCCCATCATCCTTTCTAGTGAAGAGATATATTGAACCCTTTGGAAATGTACTAGGCTATATCTAACATTATCTTCCAAATAATCCAATAAAATTTTCAATTCTACATTTTCTATTGGTTCTATTTTAGAATCCATGATATAAAATAGTTCTACTGGTAGAACTAACAAGATTGTAAAGGAGACCACTAACTCAGGATATAAGCTATATAATTCATCAAAAAGGATATCTAAAAATTTTTCTACATCTGAAGTAAATGAATCGCACTACATTCCACCATCATCAAGATAAATTCTGGTAATCTATGTTTTATGAAAATCAAATATACATTGAATTGGGGTCATATGACCACCCTAAAGTTCAAACTCACCATTATGAGAATTGTTTCATCCTCCATGATATAAAATGGAAAATCTACACTACTAATAGTTTATATGGGTCTAGTTAATAACTAACTAATCCATACCAATAATAAAATCCAAACTTATCATTTCTAATAGGATATGTTACCAAAAAATGTAAACCAAAAATATCTAGAGAAAATACCATGTAACGTTTTAGATTTTCTATCCTCAGACCGAATAGTGTGTTCAGGTTCAAAACATCATTCAAAACTCCCATATCATAGACCAAAATCATAATAAAAAAGACGATTAAAAGGAATGTAATTTTCATATTTAAATTAAAACACGTGTGGGGTTATAATATACACTAATTTTACCTCTAATAGTATATTATCCTACAAGAACACTGACTTGAGTAGTCATCATAATGTGCAGAAAACCTCCCCAATACCTAGGGATCTAGACTAACTCACCACAGATATACTCTTTGACTAGAATTTTCATTCATTTATTATGGTACCACACCCCCTTCCCCAACGAAATATACTATGGATGTCTATCTTCCTTCCTATTGGGGAGAATCTGAGTCCCTCTCAAATTTTTGATCCTATCCATACCCCATTGAAATAGTTTTTGCTGTATGTCCTGACAAAACATTGATAGAGTGACTAATATTACACAATAATGACACTCCAAAGAGTATTATGGACACTGATGTCTTCTTTGGTCCTTATTAAAATATTGATAGTAATATAATGAAATGTGATCCCATGATTGATTCATGCCTCCAAGAATACTCTATCCGTAGATACATTGAAAAAATTTGCCATAGAATTGCTTATTTTAACTATAATAAGAGTCCATAGTTTTCCTTTTTGAAACATCTTGAACGCTTCAATAGGAATCTCTCAGAATTTATTTTGTGATGATTATCTGATTATTCACACCTTAAGAACTGATCCAATTAAACATGTTCACCTATGATCAAACCTCACACTGATGTCCATAATGAGAATGTATTTCCCTTGATATCACAGATGTTTCCAAATATGGAACTAAGCCTTACATGTTAGTGAAACTCTCAACAAAGTCTATCACTGACATGAATATCCAGGCGAGGTGCACGATATAATGATCTGTATCATCCCTTAATGTATCAACCTATAAAATTCCTATGAACAACATCTAGAAGTTCTTTCATTTTTAACTTCTCATGCTACCCTATCTAATCTAGGAATATCCACAAATGCATGTTTGGTCAATTAATGATAGATGAAGTAAGAATCACCCACATAGTTGTGGGTTTCTCAAGATTTCTAAATATCATCTTGGATAAGTCTATCCTAAACAAGATTACATGGGGGGATCCCTCTCTAGTGAACATAGTAAGACAATGAATCTATAACTCTATTGTCATGTCATAAATCATATTCATGATTTGAATAATATCTACATCCATGGATATCATGACCCTAGTGAATCTCTCATGATGTTGAACATCCATATGATCCTCATGACCTAACTAATGCTCCATCTCTACTACATTAGTATTTGGATGATTTATACTCCCATATCACTCCACATGAATATTATGAGGTTGAATTTTCTCAATAACACAAACACACACCATTGAAAACTGCCTATAAAAAATTAAACATAAAAAAAGTGGAAACTATAGAGAACCACATACTCATGGTCTCTCTAAACATGTATTAAATGTGTTTTATCATGAAATTATAGTTCATATATTTTATTTTTTATATATACATGGTATATTAAACCATATTTCAAACCTGAATGTATATATCAATTGTAATAGATTTATCCCTCTTTCGAAAAATTCTTGTTAGTATGCTTCCCTATGTGCAAATCATGATTATTAAATAGTCATTATATCCCATACTAGGCCAAAAATGTAAATATCAAGAATAAATTACATCATGAAATAAATATATCACATAAAATGTGAATTCATCAGGTTGATATAACCACAATTTTGATAAGAAACAAATATAAATATAAATCCACAACTATGCACTAGAATATTCCCTCACACATGTGTTAGATACCTCTATTCACAGAATCATTACCATCTACTAACACATCCTAGTCTCTATTATACCACTCCCAAATAATAAATGAACAAAAAATAATCCTCATTTGAAAACACATTGTTATATCCCCTGACCCGGAACACTCTCAGGGTGAAAATGATTTTTTTATTACACCTCAAGCGCATCTCACCATATTCCAGAGATTTTTACTAGTAGTGGGGGTGTGATATTTATTTTTGGGAAATTATCCCCCCTTGGTACAATGTTAAGACATAGAGGAATAATAATATATAAATAATATACAAATATCAGTGTGTGAAAAATAATGAAAACTATATAATATAGGTGGAATACAATAATAAAATGAAAATGGATAATCCAACAAAATAATAAGGGAATATCATAATTTTATATTGGAATGTAACTAAAATTCATGATACATATAATTAAAATATAATCCTAGAGAACTTAAATGTCCCTAATCTCAAACCACATGTTTGTATCATCTCCAAGCACCATCCCAACTAGAAAACATCAATCAAAATTAAAGAAATTTTCATTATCCAAACCTTTATCCATGTAATTATCTCATTTACAAAATGGTGGCCTAAATAGGGTGTGATAATAACTGAGTTGGTCGACACCACCATTTTCAAACATAACCTATATGATAATAGGTACATGGAAAAATTAAATAAAATTTGAATTAATTAAATGAGGAATAAAACTAATACAACAAAAAACATCATCGGCACAATGTAACAACATATCAGAGAATGCGTCACAACCATTCCAACCAAAACCATATAACCACCGTAAAAGATATCCTACCTTGGTGCCATACCGTAATGTCTCCTGGCATGTCTCATAACCATGATAATAATATACTAATAACCTAGCCATGAATCACATAAATCTATGTCAAATCTTATAATATAATCATTTTTTCATTTAATCATGGCTAATCTAGGTAAATAATCATTTCATACTTTGTAACATGAAAGTATTATGTATATTAATTTCAGTATTTCTAGGCTCCAACCCTGATATATAATTATATTAGAATGTGTCGATGGGAATATCATTCTTAAAAAGAATTTTAAAATTTCTATTGCATATCCCATTATATAATCATTTTGGCATGTAAACTAGGCCAAAACCATATATAATTATTACCTCAATAAAACTTGTCTAACTCCACATATAATAATTGCAGTATTGGAATCACAACATCAATGATAAGAAAAAGGATAACATAGTATAACATCATTAATATCAATGTTTAATTATGATAATTTCAATTTATCTTTCAATGTACCATTCCATATATCATTTGTTCATAACCAATAAAATTACAATCATCTCAACTATCTTTACAAACAAGGTTGAATCTATATCCATAAAACCCTACTCTCATGCCATTCTAAATCCACATTATGAAATTAAACAATTCATTTATAATTGAGGGTTTTCTAACCCCAATGGTAGCAACAAGTCAGGTTAAAAACCAATTGGTTCCAATGTGATTCCAAGGAATAATACAATTCTATATTTAATTTATTTTGTTCATGATATTTCAGAATAATTATAATATTTTTCAAACATGTAAAAAAATAAAACCATAGGGTTATAGTATAGACACCTTCACTTAAATATAGATAAAAAATGATTCCAATGGGATATTCTAAATAAATGTTGGTGATGTTGATCACAAATAGATTTCAACATCCTAAATGATGCTGGTCAAAACCAAAAAATACTCATTGTTAATAGAGTACACAACATTGATTGTAGATAAAATGGTAGAGAAGGGAAAACATAACAAAATCCACTTACCAAGGATCATATGTGTGATCAGTATATTCATAATCCAATGAGGAACTCCAAAATTTCCTTGTTGCTACTATAGAGTTGATAGGATGAATAATGCAATTGGTTGAAATGAAAAATCATCCACACTATGCACATAAATTCAATTCTAATGATAAGTAGTAATCATGAAATCAATTTAAATTATAAATTTTTATTTGTAATAGGATATAAAAAACTCATTGACTAATGTTATTATTGTACCCCACTTTACACTTACATGACATGTATAGATTACTATAAGTGTAACCATTTCACACCCTACATTAGTTCATGACATTTACAGAAATAGTTGCATGCCATGTATCATCTACACGGTGTTTAATATCCTAGATGTTATTTTTGAACCCAAAATCTACATAATGTGTTAGAACAACTCAAAATCTATCTGAAGAATTGAAACCCTTCATAAACCCACATAAAAATTTCTATCCACGCTAAATTAAACCATATAAATAGACAACCCAAAAATTTAAGTCATTTCCCCCCAACAAAGGATCTTTTATGGTAAATAGTATTCATCCACCAACGCTTCAATGAAAAACTCAATGTGATACTTATTTAGAATAAAATCAGATATTACAATTGAATTCATGATAATGGTGATTTTTATTCCATTAATGACTTCAAATTGGAAGAATCATGGAGATGTCTTTAGAAATCACAACAAGGATCAAATTCATGATAATTAGCCAGTGAATCAGTTTTCTGTAATTCATTTTTATTCATAGTTGACATACATCTTCATATGTCTACATTTATATCTTCCATAATAGAATTGGGTATCCAGCTCATTGATGAGCCATGATAATGCCTTTCTAAAACCAATAATATAAGGAACCATCCTTAAAAAATTCTATAACCTTCACTTAAATGAATAATTCACATTGAGGATCTTTTTAGGTTTAGAGTTTTAGAGTGTTAGGCCATAACTATTACAATACATCTCAAAAATTACAATTTACAGACATCTACATATTTTCAATTTTTTTATAATTTTTTTTGAATAAAAACTGTTATGTCATGTTCAATGTTTTAGATAACATGACTTTTCTTGGATCACATCATTTATCTTATTAATCATTATGTCCTGTGAAAAACATGTAAAATTTGTGGATGAGCATAAAATTATTATTAAGGGTTCTAAAACAAATAAGTAAAACAATATCTCATCAATACATACATAACATGATCTCCTTAACATAACGCATGAAATCATAAGAATTATGAATATCACATTGAAATCGTAAATCATTTAGGTAACTTATGGGATCCATATCATACGTACATTGTATCTATCACTGCTACATAGGGAGTTACGTTGGAATACCCACCATAGTATATTCCCTGAATCTCTTAGGAGAAATATTCACATGTGCCTCTGTCAAGTTACCCAATGCATTGGAGAGCAATCTTGCAGTGGTAGAAAGGTCGTCGTCACCACTTACGTTAAAAAGAAACAATATTTTTTTCATTTAGTTAAACTACTAATAGAAAAACATTATTTTTGAGTGAAATAAAAATTCAAAGGGTTTATATAGCGTATAAATTAATTTCATCTATTAAGACAAAATATGTCTCAATGAAAGAAGATTGATACGATGTCCCTTACCACGTATCTGACTTGTCCCGTTCATTCTTTATTTTCCTGAGTTATAAACTAAAATAAATTTCTGCTTTCATGAGATTATTTTTCAAGTGTATTATTCCTTTTATATTACTTATTACCATTTTATAAACATTATTTAATCATTTTAGATAATAATGGTCATTTTGTCGAAATTTGGTAACTGAGTAAAAAATGAACTTCTTATAATTACAAGTTGTTCATGTATTCAAAATATCATTATATCTCTAATGATATTAATTTTTTATATATCATATATATCTTATAAATCCATTATATACTTGTATTTATAATATTACATAACATTTTGAGATAAGAAATGAAATGTACCGCTCATAGTGATGGTAGGCCGTACGTATGCATGAACGCTACTTTCATTTATATTTTATATTTAATGGAATGAAAACATAATGATACAAAGGTATATTATAAATCCATTATAATATCATATGTTATTTCATTAAATTATTACTTTATACATTCCATGTAAGGCATGAACGAGTCAAATCACTTTGAGGGGGTGGTAGTCTGCTCTTCCTCAAATTAGATTATCGTATTTACCCACTATAGAAACCAAAAATGTATTATATAAATGAAAAATTAGTAAGCATATAAACAATATTAATATAATATATATAACATATAAATATAGTTCCATATAAATGGAAACTATAAGAGGTGGTAGGAGATAATTGTATAATCTTCGTTTTGCGAGGCGTTTGTTCACCATCCATAGAAATATTATGTCCTTTACACATTAGATAGAGGTGTGTGTAATTGTAGTTCTAATACTTCTTATAAAAACAACCTAGTAAATTAAATATACATGTTTTGCAATGAAATAAACAAATAAGAGGAGTTTATGGGTTTTTAGGAGGAAAATACAACAAATGAACTTAGGATAAAACATTACCTTTAAATCAGGTATCTTCTATCGATTTGAACCAAAAGGATTAATTTAATTGCCTTAAGCCTAAGAGAAGGCTTCTAGAAGAAATAGAGGTATGTAGGGAGATTAATTCAGTAGTTTTTGGACATTCCAAGGGGCTTGAGAGGTGTGAGTAATGGGTAATAGGTGAGGGGTTTTTAGAAGGGGAAGAGGAGATCTTTAGGAAAGTATGAAATTATTATTTTATTATATAATTAATTTCTATTTCTAAATATCCAACAAATATTAAATTCTATGATAAGATGACTCATGGTCGGAATAAAATCATCTAATTTGAATTGGACTTGTTTTGGATATTATTTTAATCTTTATAAACTTATTTATTTAAGTCATTCATTGATGAGGTAAACACTACATCATTATTGTGTCATAAATAATTTAGTTTATTTGATGTATAAAAATTATAAGAAAAATACCATGATGTATGAAATATTTTAATCTTTCCAAATAATATTTATTGTTCAATATATAATTTATATAACCCCATTTAAAAATTATTTTAATAAATGATATTTGTTTATGTCATTTTTTCATTTACATTATGTAAATTGAAATGATGTTTCATTATCACACCCACATGGCCCCTTGGGGTCCCAAAATCGACCCAAGGATGAACATCATCGTATATGTATCAAAAAATATGATTATCACACATATTAGGGTAATTTAAAAATATTATAATTTAATTTGTTTACCCATAATTACAAGATTTACCTTTTAATAATGGTATATAAAATATTTATAGAAGTAAATATTGATAATGACTAAAAAGGTTAACTATTTACAAAAATTGGAAATCCTGATTCCAAATATGGAATCCATTTTTCCACATTCAAAATACTGAAGCGGCATAAATTAATTTAAAATTAATTCCCATGGTCGAAACAAAAAGCGTGTTTCTATGAAATAACTATAAAAAATATTGACACTTGTTTATTTTCAATTCTGATGTGAAATTACTTCTATTGACCAAAATTAGATTAAATAGTAAAAATATATTTTAATTAAACTTTAAAACCAATTAAAAAGACAATCTAAACATATAAATAAATTAGATTAATAGGCAGTTTTGAATTTAAATAATATATTTTCCACTATTCATTAAAAAGGAACTTTATCTAGAAAAATAACAAAATTTCATCCAAAGTAAATTTCGATGTTCTGATTCTAAAAAAGAATATTATTTTGTTAAATAGAACATATAAAAGTGACCAAAACTAGATTTAAAAAGGGTTCTCCATAAAAGACAGTAAAATGACCTTTTAATGAATATTAGATTATTTATGCTTTAAATCGGACTCATTCACATTTTAAGCCTATAACTTTTGTTAGATAGATGTAAAAACATTTAGAGAAATTGTATTATCATATTGTTGTTAGATCTATTCATTCATACCAATACAATATCTAGGTGTTAACTACCATTTAAAATATTAATATTATAATATTAGTGTGCAACGTAAGATTTCAATGAAACCTGTTATTGCGTATCGGGCCCACCAACGAACATGGAATCCCCTTTAAAGTAAAATTAATATATAATTCACAAATATTAATAAATATGAAAATTTACTATATCATTATTTAACTGTGTTGTTACATCCTTCCCCCTTTTGGAAATTGTGTCCTTGCAGTTTTATAAACTTATTAAATAAATGGGGGTAATTATCCCTAATAGAATTTTCAGATTCCCACATTGCCTCTTCTACGATATGGTTTTCCACAAAACCATTACCAGATAAATTACCTTGTTCTGCAACACTTGCTCTCTCAGGTCAAGAATCTGGACTGGTTGTTCCATATAAAAGAGATTTTCTTCAAACTGAACAACCTCTGTGCTCAAAACATGATATGGATCTATCATATACTTTCTCAACGTTGAAACATGAAAAACATTATGTACCTACGATATACATGGAGGAAAAGCCACTATGTTCGCAACTGATCCAACTTTATTAGGATTTTATAAAGAAAAATGATCCTTGGAGTCAACATTTCATTCTTAACCAAATCCATCACACTTTTCCATAGAGAATCTTTGTGAAAGACCATATCACCAACCTCAAAATAAATATCCTTCTTCCAATTATCTGTATAACTATTCTGACTTCTCTGAGCAATTCTCATGTGCTCCTGAATCAAATGAACTTTCTCTACAATCTCTTCTACCAATTCTGGTCCCATTAGGTTTTGTTCCCCTACTTCATCACAAAAATCTGGTGTTCTACACCGCTTCCCATATAATACCTCAACTGGAGAAATCTGTATATAGGAATGAAAACTGTTATTATATGAAAATTCACCCAATAAAAGATATAGGTCCCAAAATCCCTGGTAATCCAGTGAACAAGAACATAACATATCCTCCATGGTTTATATTGTTCATTCTGACTACCCATATGACTGAGGATGAAAATATGTACTAAAATTTAATTTTGTGAGTAAAGACTTATGAAGGCCTTTTCAAAAGATGGATGTAAACCTTGGATCACGATATGATACAAAGGAGAATCTAACATCATGAAACCTGATAATATCTTTAACATACATCCAAGAAATTTGATCTAGAGACAACGTCTTTAAAATTGGAAGTAAATGAGTATATTTTGTCAATAGATCAAAAATAACCTAGGTTGCATTTTTACCTCGATATGACTTCTGTAATCCTACAATAAAGTACATGGATATATTTTCCCATTTCCACTAATGAACCGGTAAATGCAGAAGCATCCCTTTTTGTAATTCACTCTCTGCTTTAAGGTGATGACATGTCAAACACATCACAGTAAAATAAGAAATATCTCATTTCATTTCATCCCACCAGCAATACTCTTGAAGATCTCTCGACATCTTATTACTGATAGGATAAACCAAAAATGGGGAAATATTATCTTCACATAACAACACATTCCTCAACTATGAATCACAAGGCACACATAATCTCTTTCCAAATATCAAAACACAATCATTAAAATCATTAAAATTACGCATCTTAACCTTTTGAACCAAACCTACCTTTTTCTACAACTCATTGTCTTCTTTCAGGGCTATCTTTATTCTGTCTGATAGAGATTATTTCACTAACACCTGAAAGAAAATAGCGGATTTTCTTTCACCAACAACTAATTTTCCAATGTTCATAAAATATTTAGTCAAAGTATCTTTTTCCAAATGTAACAAGGTTAATCAAGCATTAAATTTTCTACTTAAATCATCAGCCACATTATTTACTTTTCTCGGATGTTAAAGGATCATGCAATTATAATTATTGATTAATTTCAACCGTCTTCTCTATCTCATGTTCAATTCTTTCTGAGTTAATATATACTTCAAACATTTATGGTCAGTATATATTTCACATTTTACTCCATACAAATGATGACTCAAAATTTTTAATTCAAAAACCACAACAGATAATTCTAAATCATGTGTAGGGTAATTTAACTCATGAAGTTTCATCTGATGTGAAGCATTTGTAATTTCCTGATCATTCTACATAAGGACACAACCATGTCCTATCAATAAAGCATCACTGTAGAAAACAAACACACCATTTCAAGAAGGTAGTTCCAAAACTGAATAATTTTCCAATATTTATTTGATTTACTGAAAACCATCATCATATTCTTTTGTCCAAATGAACATATCACCATTTTGAGTTAACATATTCAATGGGATAGATAATCGTGAAAAATTCACAACAAACCTCTAGTAATAACCTTCTAAACTAGGAAACCTACGGATCTCAGTTATATTTTTGGGTCATAGACATTCTTAATCAACTTTTATTTTAGTAGGATCAACTGTTATGCTATTTTTTTAAACAGTGTGACTAAGGAATGAAAATTTCTATAACCAAAACACACACATGATATATTTTTCTAATAGTTTATTTTCTGTTATGGTCTGTAAGACAGTCCTTAAATGACTTCCATGATCTTATTTACATTTAGAACAAACCATAATATCATCAATAAACACAACCAAAATCTTATCCAAAAACTCAGAGAATATTCTATTAATAAGATCAATCAATAATACATGTGAATTGGATAAACTAATAGGAATAAATACAAATTCATAATGGCCATATCTAGTATGAAACACAGTCTTTAGAGTGTCTGCTTCCTTTTCATTCAGCTGATGGTACCCTGACCACATTCCAATCTTTGAAAAATACCAAACTCCATGTTGCTGATCAAATAAATCATTGATAGGAGGAAAAGGATAATATTTCCCAATAGTGATGTTATTCAATTCTCAAAAATCAATGAAAATTTTCATTGAACCATCTTTCATATTAACAAACAAGACAGAAGCACCACATGGTGATGTGCTAGGTCAAAAGAAACCTTTATCAAATAAATCCTACAATTGATTATTTAACTCTAAAAGATAAATTTCAGTTATTCAATAAGGGTGTTTGATATTGGATTAGCATCAGGAACTAAGTCAATAGTAAATTCAACTTCCCGATCAGGTATAATACCAGATAACTCATCAAAAAAACATCAAGGTACTCATTTACCACTGTCACATCATTAATCTGAACAGTAACTTTTTTTTCAATGATATGTGCAAGGTAACATTCTATTCCATCTTTTACTAGTTTCTCAGCTTCCTGATATGTTATCAAAAGTAAAGGATCATTCTTGTACAAAAATTGACAATAGTATTAATAAGAAACCTCATTAGCTATACAGTCAATCTTATCATGATAAATATAATGTCAATCCATACCCAAAATAACATCAAACTCTACTAGAGGAAAAACAATAAGATTTTCATGTAGATTCTTTCTACACACAAGGTTAAGATAGTTATTATAATTTCTTTTTGTCTCAAAATTTCTTCCAGGTGTTTTTTCCATATGTTTAGGATTCATATCATGATATGGAAATCCAAATTTACTAGAAAACTTATCAAAAATGAAAAAATTTATAGTGAACAAATCAAACAACATATTGGCATTATCTGAACAAACAAACAGTGTACTAAGTACTACTTCATTTGATGGCCCAACATCAGCTGAAGTAGTTGAAATGGATTAGATGAACCCTTTTTTCTTATAGTCTGGCTGCTTTCCCTCAGGTGAGTTCTTTTTTGCACACTCATTTATATAATAACCCATTTCATTACACATAAAACATTATACTGACTGTAAATCCTATTTTTTTCTTACCATTACCCAACTCTTTTTCAGTGCAATAACACGCATTATTTCCCATTTTACTGCCTCAGTAGCACTTAACTGAATTCAAAAGTCATTCCCCATCATGTATTTACCACAATTTTCACAAACTGTAAACTTACGAGAAGCTAAATCCCTTCGATACAATGGCTTTAATCCTGATTATAAACGGCTAATTTTAATATCAATATCTCGTATGAAATTTGGAGCATATATAGGCATTCAAAAGAATTTTGCATTATAAGAATCCACTAAGTCGTCCTCCTACCACAATTCAAGGAATATATTTTCCATCCTAAGGCAGACCACCTTAGTAAAATATTTCTTTAGAAACATACATTTGATTTTATGCTAATCAAGAGCATCAATCTCCTCACTATCCCGGATATTTTTCACCATTGACCACCACTGATCAGCTTCACCTTCAAAATGGTGAACAAGAAAACTAAACTATTTATGTTCTTAACATCCCATGACATCAAAAATATTTTTCATTTCTTTTATCCACACTTCTACTAGGATAGGGCAAGATGATCCTCTGAATGATGGGGGTATGTTGACTCATGAAATGATCCACTACTGACATGTTCCTCTTTGGTTGATCTTTCTGATCTCATGTATGGATTCCACCACCTTTTATATCTTGATTCATTTGTTCCATCACTGTAACAAACTCTTCAGTTCCGATTCTGACCATATCAGGTTTCTGATTTGCAACGTTGTCTTCCACTTGATGTCATCCAAACCAAGATGCCCTATTTCCTCTCCAAAAAACCATTCTGAACACAAAAATATCTTAGGTGAAGTAACATGGTAATCTGTAAATGCTATATAATCTAAATATTACCATAAAACAGTATATGGACACTAATTAAATAATATTCAATCATCTAAAGTTATCTAAACAACCCTATGATACCAACTAGAAGGACCCATCCTTAAAACATTACATGATCCTGAATTAAATGAATAATTCAATTTGAGGATATTTTTATGTTTAGAGTATTGTAGATTTAGGCAATAACTATTACATTACATCTAAAAAATTACAAAGTAGACACTTCTACAAAGTTTCCATTTTTTCATAAATTAAAAACTATTGAAAAAAAAGATTCATGTCTAGTTCCATGTTTTAGACAGCATGTCTTTCCCTTGATCCCATCCTCGACCCTATAAATCTTTAAGTCATGTGAAAAACATTTTGAAACATGGGATGATCTTCAAAATATTATTAATGGTTATAAAAAAAATAATGAAAACATTAGTTCATTAGTACATACATAACATAAGCACATTAACATACCTCATGAAATCATAAGAATAATAAAAAACACCTTGAAATAATGTATCATAAACGTATCTTGGGTCATGTATATCATACTAACATTGATGCTATCATAGCTACATAGGGAGTTACATTGGAATACCCATAATAGTATATTCCTGAAATATCTTAGGAGAAACATTAAATTTTACCTCCATCACGTTACCCAATGCATCAGAGAGCTATCTCGGGTTCACCCACCCAAGGATTATCATGGAACCACCTGTATATGTAATCAATTCCCAAGAACCAGAACATATTAATAACACATAAAATAAGAATAATGGAAAGATTACATTTCCACATTTCAATAAAAATATTTCATTTATATAAATTAAAATAGAAAATTCATTATCAAAAACAATTTTCGATTCAAAAATATGTAAAAGATTATATCATACTTATTTTCATTTTAAAAACATTAGGGCTTGTTATGGTAGCTAAACATAAAATAATACTCATGATAGTGGAAAGGTCATTGGGACCACATACGTTAAAAAGAAACTTTCTTTTTTTTGTCGTTTACTAAAATGTCTCATAGAAGAAGATTCCATTTGAATGAAATAAAAATTCAAAGGAGTTTATACATCGTATAAAAAAGTTATGTATTAAAAAAAATATTCCTCAATGAAAATATAATAAAACAAAGTCCCTTACCATGTACCTGACTTGAATCGTTCGTTCTTTAATCTCCTGATTAATAAACTAAAGTAAATTTATACTTGATTAAGAAACTTTTTCAATTTTATTACTAATTTTTTGTTACTTATTACCATTTTATGAACATTATATAAACATTTATGTTAATAATGGTTATTTTTTTGATTTTTGATACTTGAGTCAAAAATAAAACTCCTTATAATTACAAGTTGTTCATGTGGTCAAAAGTTAGTTATGTCCAAAATGATATTAATGATTTAGATATCATATATTTCTTATATATTTAGTATATACAAGTACTTATAATTGGACATAAAATTTTGTGGAATGAAATGAAATGCCCCATTCATGGAGACGGTTAGCCGTACATATGAATGAACGCTACATTCATTTATATTTCATATTTAATGGAATGAAAATATAATGAAACAAAAGTATATTAAAATTAAAATATCATATCATATATTAATTCATTATCTCTATACTCTATACATTCCACCAAATTCATGAACGAGTCATATCACATTGAGGGGGCGGTAGTCTGCACAACCTCAAATGATATTTTCATGTTTACCCACTATGGAAACCAGAAAGGTGTTCTATAATTAAAAAATGCAGAAAAATAGATACAATATAAATATAATATATATCACATATAAATATAGTTCCATATTAATGGCCACTATATGAGTTTTTTAGTGATAATTGAATAATTATTGTTTAATGATGTGTCAGTTCACCGTCCATAGTAATAGTATGTCCTTTACCCATTAGACGGAGGTGTGTGTAAGTGTTGATCAAATACTTCCCAAAAAACAACCATGTATATTGACTATACTGGTGTTGTTATAAAAAAATGAATAAAAAGAGTTTTGGGGGAAGGATAAGGAAAATAAAACAAAAGAACTTAGGAGAAGACATTACCTTTAAATCAGGTATCTATTTTTAGTTTGAAACAAATGGTTTACTTGAATTGCCTTCATCCTATGGAAAGTCTTCTAGGATAAATAGAAGGATGTAGGGAGATAAATTGGGTAGAGGATGGATGAGCCATGGGGCTTGATAGGTGTGAGTAAAGGGTTATAGGTGGGGGATATTTATAAGGGGGAGGACGGGTTCTTTAAGAAAGTGTGAAAATATTTTTTTTTATATAATGATATTTGGTTTCTAAAATTCCAAAACATATTAAATTATAAAATTTGATGAATAATGATCTAAATAAAATCATCCAATTATAATTGGATAGGTTCTCGATATTATTTGAATCTTTATAATCTTCATTATTGAAATTAGTTATTAATGAGGTAAACATTTAATCATTATTGTGTCATAAATAATATCAATTTTTTATGTCTATGATTTATAAGAAAAATATAATGAGTTATGAAATATTTTTATATTTAAAACGAATATTTATTGTCTAAATTATAACTTATATTACCCCATGTAAAAATTTATTTACTGAAAGATATTTTTTTATGTCATTTTTTACATTACTTTATGTTAATTAAAATAAAGTGTCATTATCATTCCCAAGGGGCCCCATAGGGTCCCAAAATCAACCCTAGGATTCCCATGGTCGGATATGTATCAAAAAATAGGATTAAGACATATTTTTGGGCAATTTAATATTATTATAATATTCTTTATTAACACTTAATTATCATATTTAACTTTTAACCATGGTAAATAAAATATTTACTAAAGTAAATATTCATAATTTTTACAAATAAATGTTACATATTTACACAATGTTGACATGGTGATTCAAAATATAGAATCAATTTTTCCAATTCAAAACAATGATGTTGAAAAAAATGAATTTTATATTAATTCCTGCTATCAAAACAAAAAGCATGTTCTTAAAAAATAACTATCAAAATATTGATAGTTGTTTATTTCCAATTTCAAAGTTAAATTACATCTAATGACCAAAATTGGACTAAATGGTTAAAATTTATTCTAGTTACACTATAATACCTATTACAAAATTAATATTACTATATAAATAAATTATAATAAAATTTGGTTTTGAAATAATATAAAATATTTTTAACTATTCATGAAAAAATGACCTTGATCAGAAAAATACCAAAATTCCATCGAATGTAAATTTTGATGTCCCAATTATAATGAAGAATTTTATTTGGTTAAATAGAACATTTAAAAGCGAACAAAAATATATTTAAAAAGTTTTCTCTATCCAAAGTTATTAAATCGGCCTATTAATGAATATTAGAGTATTTATGCTTTAAATATGATTCATTCAAATTATAACCCTCTAAAATTTATTTCATAAATGTTAAAACATTTAACAAACATGTATAATCATAGTTTAAATAGTTTTATTCATTATTTCTGATACAATAGCTATGCGTTATTTAGCTTTTAAAATAATAATATTATATTATTAGTGTGCAACGTAAGATTTCAAAGAAACCATTTGTTCTGTATCAGGCACTCCATCGAACATAGAATCCACTTTAAAGTAAAATTAATATTTAATTCACAAATTCTAATAAATATTAAAACATCATATTTCTTTATTTACCTAGGATTTTACAAATAATGTCACATTACATTGTTGGATTGATGTTGTCGGCTGACCTACTGATGTCTCGAGCAAACTATTGACAATCTAATAGGATTAAAATTTGATCTGGTTCCCACTTGTTAGTCGGTCACCTCCATCTTCTAGCTAGTCATCTTGATTGATCTTTAAGAGAAACATCAAACACTACCTGTTTTGTGGTTCCATACTAAATCCCAACTAGTGATGTTGCTGATTGAGAACCATATATATATTTTTCCATATTTCCTTAGATCCATCCACATTATTTGTTTGACCAATATTATAATTTATGAAAATTATAAATAAGAGTAACTAAAAAACTAAAATTTTATAAGAACCATAGTTGTCGTGATAAAAAAAACATTAGTTGTTATGCATATAAATGTTGAATAGTTTATATAATAAATATTAAGAAGATGTTAAACACATTATGCCTATAAATATATTATTTTAAATGAATCTATATGATGTATATTGATACTTTTCTATTTTAAATACATTCATGTTTGTAGTACTCAATTAAAATTTTATTGATCATTAATATTGACATTATAATTATGAGTAATATTTTTAGTGCATGGATCCGTGTCGTCTATCCCTTTGCATGATTTTTGATGTTTGTGGTGTTGGGAGGAGGCCTCAAGTTAGTCTTGAGGTGTTTAACAACTAAATATGGGAAAGACATGGATTTCATTCCATGTAATTGTTACACTATGTGTAAGTATGTTTCATGTATTTTGGGAGTATTTTTCATGATATGAATTAATTTGAGGTTAAATTCCTTAAGGGAACATGTTTTACACCTACACATGAAAACAATACATTTACATAATGATACTTCATTAATCATTATATAAATTTCTTGTTTCGTGAAATTATATAAGGTATAGTGGATCCAATGTTCTCAAATAATTTTCACATTGACCGAATTCTAGGTGATCTAGTGGCCCTCTATTCCAGCATTTTGGAAACCCTTCTATGGGGATTGGTCTATAGCTTCCTTCTTCAATCTAGGTGATCCATGGTGGATTTTTTCATCATTTTTAGATGGTTATCCCTTATAGAACACATTTACACTCATTTATTCTTGAAATTATATGGTTCATGATCTCCACTTGTATAATGGGGGTTTCTATTTATGGGATATTTGAGGTACGATGCCTTTTTGAGATCACAGTTTCTTCACAGAAGAGGTGATTGATTATTTATTACATTAGTCTGATCAAATTTGAATAATGTGGAAAAATTTGATGTAATGGGTTATTTTTTTCCCCTTTTGTATTTATGTAAAATTTTATATTTATCAGGTTTTATAACTTTTTAATTTATTATAATTAAACTAATAAATTTTTCAACCAGATTAATAAATAAATTGTTATCTATCAAATATTGTTTCCTTCTACAATGATATGTGTTTTTTTAATTCATCTTATAGATAGTGCAATATCTATTATATTCTTATTATCATATATTTTGTTACTAATGATTATCATTTTTTTATTTACCTTAATTTATATATAAAATAAATCCATATTTAATTAAATAATTGCCATCAGCAAAATTATTGTGGCATGTTATAATCATTTGTTTCTTTTAATTTGATTTTAATCAAATAGAACTGATGAATGAACATAAGTAAATTTTAAATTCCTTAATTTATTTGAAATGATATATAATATAAATATAGATATAACTTGTTGATGATAATAAAAAATTAATTGATAAATGAGAATTTAACTTCTCAAAATTTGGTGGAATATGTGTAATGTGAAAGAGGATGTTTGATCTTATGATAACTTGTAATATAATGATTAATTAGGCATAACATAGTTGAAAAATATGATTAATAATTCAATTAGTTCATGATGGGATAAAAAAATAGATATTTGATAAAAATAATTTCTAGTTCTTGAGTTAATTGTCTTCCTCAGATGTCCGGGTGCCATGAGTATAAACTTTTGTGGGATCATTTATGTGTAAAGGACACATTCCTTATTTTAAGGAATAAATTTACTTATTTGATATATTTCTATATATATATTATTATGATGTTCCCCATATTTGATATTTTCTATGTATGATGATATATTTGGAGGGGTGGGTTGGATGTGATGCGATACAGAGACTGTTGAGCCAAGGAGGGCTGATGTGTTGTGGGTGGGGAGGCTCAGATAATGTCGAAAACATTGATGCATGTGGTGGAGAGATCCATCAGATTTCATGGATGGTATATGAGATAATGATATGGGTTGAAGATAGGTTTTCCCATATATGTAATACAGAAATATGATATTCTCAATTATGAACCCATTTAATATTTGATCATCAGGTTTCTTGTTTTATCAACACTCTTTTCTGCACTGGTGGAGGAATCTAGGTGTCCTTGGATTCATGTTTCATATTTTTGGTAGCATAGGATTCTATTACTAGATAACACGGATAATGGAATGATTTTAATAAGGAATAAATATTTATTCACACATGGGGTTGGTAATAATGGGCTGAAAATGTTGAAAAGATGTTAACACTTGGAATCTGTGGACTTGGTCTATATTTTAACTTGAGAGAATGGAAATTACAATGATGATTAAGGTCATATGATGTGGAATAATTTTATTGGGTAATAAAATTATAATTAATTAAATAACATTATAAAATGAAAAAATGGAATATTCAAATTAATGTAGATATTTTTAATGAATGACAACTTATAGGATGTATTGTCTTAATTGTGGCAGCCAGGTGTCTGAGCCTCATTAGATGCATTTGAGTTTAAGACTAGTCTATTCCCATAGTTTGGTTGTGATATATAGTATATCCAATAATTTTTTATTTTTATACACTTCCCTAACCATTTTGTTTTGGGAGAGTAACAACCAGTGAAATATGGGAGGGTGTTTTTACCAAAATTTGTGAGAAAAGATGGATGACTGACTTCCCCCTCTTTCCCCACTCTCATATCTTGTTAGTTACATGTATTAGTCTATTTTTTTCTTAAATTAACTATCTATATGTGTATAGGTTTGTGATGTATTTTGGATATTCAACCACATGTATCTCTGGATATACTATCCAAATTATTATTATTGGTCTGGCATTTTTAGGTTCCAATGGATTTGGGTATTAACTTAGAGTATGTGATGTGATGTCTTGAGGTATAATACGTGAAGCATGATACACATCATACTAGATATGGTGGCTTCCAAAATCTTCTTGGTTACTATATTTGTATGTGATATGTGTTTATGTGATTATTTTATTCATTATGTGAATGTTGTAATTCCATTGCATGGTACCTTCCGGAAAGCCTAATTTGAAGAGATGTGGATATGGATGTGTGAAATTTGGGTAGTGTAGAATACCAAAGTGGATGCAAGGGGTGGGTGACCTTGATGTTTCCATTCTATTTTATCTGAATTCTTGAATGTGATACAAGGTGGGAGTTATCCGTGGTGATGTTGGGAACATAATATACCTTTTTATGTGGTGATTTTGCATCACTATTGTTTCCCATATATTTGGATGCTTTATTTATCATTTCGTGGATTGTCATTAAGGAGGACCATAAAACTAAACTACTATTTTTAACCAATATATTAATAATCATTTTTCATCTCAATTACTGTAGGTTGGAGATCCGGCTAGATATTATTATCTCATTGTTTTTAAAGTGTTTTTTACATTTTTTTTCACCATATCCCTTATTTAACCTTACATAGAATCTGATCTAACCATTTCCTATGATTTATTTGAATAGGTTTTAAAGAATTTAATTTAAGTTTGAGTACTCAAGGGGGTCACATTTTGGGAGAATTAAATATCATTAAATAATTACAAATATTGTATTCCGTGTTTCCAATGAAATTAATCTATTATGATCCATCAAAAAATATTTTGAGGAGTGTAATGGATATTCATCTAAGTAGATGTAATATCCATGTATGAAGATCTTGGGTTTCTATATTTTGAATTAGAGGATTGTCTTAGTTAATATTTAAAATATACATTGTGAAAAAATAAATGAAATCCCTATATATATTTCAAAGGATATATATAGAGATATGTCTACGTATGAGTCTAAGTATAGCAGAATTTCAGATAATTGTGGAAAAAGATAGATAAAGTTGTTCTGAGGTAATTACATCCATATACGGATAATATTAGTTTATGTATATCTACTATATATATTACTAGGGGTAATGACTCCAATAAGGTATTATTGAGATGGACTTGATTGTCATCATGTTTATGAGAACTGGCATTGTTGCACACACAAGTCAAATCATATAGGGATATTCTTTGGAAATTATAAAACTATATATAAAACATCATGGTTTATTTAAATATATAATAACCTTTAATGAAATATATTAATCTTATGGTTTCATAGATTTATAAGATGGTGTCATCATTTAGACACCATATATGTTATTTTTCCTGATTATATGGTTCCCCACTATGATTAAGGATTCTCATACAATGTTTTTAGTATTAGATAATGTATGGTATCTAGTAGAACAATGTTAATGTAGAATGAAAGGGAAAATTATTTGATTTTAGTCCTAATATACTGATTGTTATCGAACATGAAATGAAAAACATCATTGGTCTACTCAAAACAAATTCTAATGAAATGAATCATGGTGAACATCCAAATGATTATAGGAGGGAACAACATTCTATTGATAAATTCATGAAAAAACCCGTACCTTATTTCAGTGGTTCATCTTATCTGTTAGTTTCTAAATAAATGGTTCTGTATCACTGAAAATACTAAACATTCTATTTTTATTTGATTTTCGAAATCATCTTTAAAGACGAGCAATAACATAGACCGATCCATACATGACATAATTGATTCAAATTTCAAAAATGAAAAATCCCAAAACCAGATTCACGACCACCTCTTTCACGAACTATTTTCCCAATGCCATAATCCAAAGTCACAAGCCATCATTATTCACCATCAGGTCATATATAGAGATGTGAGCTGCCTTGAAATTACATCTACAATGACTGCTAGTGGGAAAACATTGGGACTTGTATCAATACCGATTAAAATCACCATAACAAATTTAACCAAGCCAAACCACTGCATCTCTTCACCAAAAGCACATTGTCGTCGTCACTGTAGTAATTCCATAAATATAATTATAAAAAAATCTGAATCATGAACCAGATAAACCATAAGAGACCACAATCACCATCATAACCCTACTATGTTGACTGGACACCGTTGTCGGAGACCATCCTCATCGAAACACAAACAATATTGACGGAGAGCCATTTCAAATAGCCTATTCCCACCGCAATAAAAAAACTAGAACAAAAATCATAGCGTAGACATAGATGAACTCATCATCGTACAACCCTCAAACAGATCCAGAACATGTCGCGCAATAAGCATCTTCGGCTGCCAAATCAATCCTCCTAAAACCTTTGGAAACACTGGTCCATATCTGACTCAGAGAGGGGAAGTGTGTCTTAGGATCATAGTATGGAAAAGAGTAGTTGATTCCACCTTACTCGACAGGACACAAACTTAAAAACAAATCCAAGAAGTGGACGACATGGGAGTGCTTGAGATACACTCATCCAGAAAACTGCATATCCCAAAACCATAGAGTATCCATCACTCCAGATCTGACCTGGAGAGGTGTAATGGAACCCGAGGTTAGAGAGGGGATGATGCGTCCAAGGGATTAAGTACCCTTCATCATCCCTAAGATAAGAAACACTAAAATCTTTCACCACCAGAAAGAGGAGATCGACACCACGAAGGGAGGAAAGGAAGAGGTTAAGGGGAGGAGAGGGACCACTAGATTGACGTGCCACTGGTTCTGAAGAGTAGGGTTTCACGAGGAAACCCTAGGCCAAGAGCAAGGGAGTGGTAGAGCTGGGGGAGTATGGCATCATGCATCTCCTAATCACTAAAAATATATTTTCTGTTCTGTAGTGTTTTGGGCATGAAAAAGTCACCTTGGTTGTCTATCGTATAAAAGGTGAGGCATACAAACACTGGAATATTATTATGAATATAATGAAATGAGATGAAAATGACTCCATGACGTGGGATGAGTTAAAAAAATTAAATATGTAGTTTCCATGTATTCTTAATCTAAAAAATGAGAAAAAAAATTCATCCAAAAAAAATATGAGAATGAATCAGTTGGTGCCTATGAAGAAAATGTTTCTAGACATCTAAGGTAATATTTTGGTATTTCCATTCAACCTGAATATATGGTGAATTGATTATTCAGTTTCATAAGAAGAATTCCTTGACATGAGTAATCGATTATTTTCATCGGATTCTATGAATAAATCATTCAATGTGCACAAAATGTTGTCATAAAAATAGGAAACCCTCTTGGTCCTAGTGATAAGAAAAGGAACACGGGGTTTTAGGGAAATTCCATCGATATTTCACAAGGTGGGAACACAATGTTTCAAAATCATTATTTCCAAAAAATATAAACATAAAACATTATGTGAGTTTCTAAATGTAACATGATAGTGTTTCAAATTTTGGATTCCTAAAATTGATAAAATTAACGTATAATTGAATTGAAATGACAGTCAATGAAATGAATACAATGATATCCTAATAAAATACTCCAAAAACTCTATAGTGTTTCATTTGAATAGTTTTTAGGAATTATGAGAATAAATACCCCAATACGATGGCTATTGTGGATGATAATATAAACATTGTCTAAATACAAAGGACAAGGGGAATGGATATGTAATATCAATTGTTGAAGTAAATCATGTTAATTAGGGTACACTTATCCTCCACTACATATATTTGAATTTTATTGTTTATTATGTATAAATGAGCCCTATGAAAATATTTATGTTCAAACTTTAATAATATTTCATGTGATTATATCCCTCTATACGGACAATATAATAATAATAAAACATATTATATTCTCTTGGTACAAGGAATAATATAAGATTATATTGAAATTGTTTTTATAATATTAGAGCTTGTATATAGAATAAAGGGTGAATTAAATTTCAGAAGAATATATGTACGATTTAATTAAAACTTATGTATTCCATCATTTGTTAATTATTTTAAAGATAATTGTTTTTTAAATGTCATTAACTACCATTTTTTGGTTTATGTCATGAGTGTTTATCCGGATTATTTATATTCTACGTGAAATTTATGTTATTATAAACTTTTGGTTTTGTATATATTTTTAGTGACAATGATATTCACTTTATATACATATGATTAATTGTACTTGTAATGTTTAGGAATTTCCTAATAATTGATGTTCTGATATTTATTGGTTTTTATTGATCACATTATGAAGTCACCATATTTTATTGTAAATTGGGAATATTTCTCTCGGGACCTAATATCCATAACATACATTAAAAAAAGAGTTATGGTGTAATAGAGATCAAAATTAAATTGTTTTTTATCATGGTTAGATATTTACCTCAGGGTATTGGTGAATTATTCATCTATCTCTAGATTTGGAGTTATGTTTCACTACTTTGTATCATCCACAGATATATGGACAGTCTACCAGAATAATTAAAAATATAGGGTATATACTAATATCATAGTGTTGTTTGGTTTCAAGACCTTTCTCTACATTATTGTCCGAGACATAATTTTATTTTGAGGTATTTTTTTTGTACAATTTTTCCTTTGTATTATGTTCTTAGGAAAAAATAAGAGTTTTTGGGTTAACAGAAGGTGGTTTATGGTCGGCGCATGGTTTGTATAATAGTGTTACCTTGTCCAAGAAACCCTACAACCTATTGTCAATTTTGGATAGAAGTATACCATAAGGATGGTGCTTGGTTTATATTTGGTGTTTGAAAATCATGAATAATGTCCCTCTTAGATATTTATGGGAACACATTTTACGTATGTTTTTGAAAGACACGTGGGATAACAGTGTGACATGTCCATGTCAATAAAAATTTGTTTTTTTATATTTTTTTCTCTGAATGATTTTCTCACCAAAATTAATAATTCTGCTCTACATTGATTTATCCTTCCTTGGAACCTCTCCTGCATCCCCTATCACCTATGTACATCCATTTTTATGGTATATTGTACTTGGATTCCCCACAATTATTCATATATGTCCTTCATATTTTGGAATCTTCTTCTATTCAATGGTTTCTCTTCTTTTTCATCAGGGATTCATAATTACATCAGATAGAGTGGTCTAGTAATGAATGGATCTTTTTTCCAGGGTTAAATAATGTTTTTTATAATTCTATCATTCCTTAATAGGGTCACTTGGTGGTACAGTTGTGGTTTTGAACTGATTTCTAGAAGTTTATTCACATGAGGCAGGTGGTTCCACATTTTATCCTTATTTGAATATTTTAATATTCTTTCTTGGGTAATTAAATGTAATATATATTTTATTTTAAGGATGTGAAAGATAATTTTGAAGGATTTTGATGTGTGTTTGTCTTGGAAGTGGTTTTTCTGAAGGATTTTTTTTTCATGTGTGCCACATTTTTATGCTTCTTGAAAGTGGTTTAAAAATGTGAATGTGGTTTAGTAAAATGAAAAAGTTGTGTGAAAACAATTTCTATGTGTATTTGGTGTGTATTTGAAATTGAAATATGTTTTGGACTATGATAAATTGTGGTTTTTTATATATATTCATCTTTATTGTGTGTGCGTGTGAAATTGGTTACATTTGTGACATTGGAAATTGACAATAGGCATGAAGGTAATTCTAGGTATCTAGGTGGCTAATGTAGGACTAGTTTGCTAGTTTTCTAAAAAGATCATTGGACAAGATTCATCTAGAATGGATAAGGATTATAAAACTGAATAAATATTGGTGAATATTGGAGACTATTATAATTTTGGACGCTCCTCCTATATAGTGTCTCCTGTATGGGAAAACTATTGGTGTGGCTGATATTCCATGTTTCCCTGAGATACAATTTTCCTACTGTCCTATTTTAGCAAGTGACTACATGGATATCTTATGAAAAACTGATATTTTTTTATTTTTTCCCATTTATCCGCATACTATGGACCTTGAGTACACATCCTTCTTAAATGAAATCATATTTGAGAAAAAAATTCTTTATATATTATTTAATTTAAACAAAACCATATATAAAATTTATTTTATGAAAATGGTTTTATCCCATATTTATAAAACATTCATATAAATTTTCCTATACTATTATTGACATGGACTCTATTTATTGGGTAGTAACCTACTGGGATTTTGAACACACCTTACATACACCATTGGGTGTATTTAAAAATTTTATGGTATGATATAAGTAAAGTAATGTGGTGTCTTAATGTGGTTCATGTTTCTATTTGTTCTCTATTATAGGTGTTGTCGGTTCTAGAAAGGGGAGGTTCCTCCACTTATTTCATGGAGATTTTGGGATTTATTTTTTGTTTCCATTTTGTTGTAAATATTTTGGTTTTTAGTCTAATGTAATAAAATTATAAATCTCAAAGTTCTTATTCTTTTTATGTATTTGGTTATTAATCATTGTTTTATTTATATATTTAGTTTATTTATGCTTATGTAAATGGGTGAAACAATTCCCAAAAAAATATTATGATACCCAAATCTAGTTTCTAGATCTTGGGGATCAGGAATGAACTTTGGTACATGAAATAGACCGATTAGATTTTATGGTTCAGTGGAAT
The DNA here is from genome assembly GCA_963277665.1 of Viscum album. Taxonomy (NCBI): domain Eukaryota; kingdom Viridiplantae; phylum Streptophyta; class Magnoliopsida; order Santalales; family Viscaceae; genus Viscum; species Viscum album. Next base: position 647,546,475 of record OY728126.1, on the reverse strand, counting down.
TATGGATTTCTCCAGGAAAAAAATTATATTAGAACATATTACCTTCTTTTTGGGATAGGTTTTCTATGATCAGTCTAGATAGAGTGAAGCAATAATTGTTAGGGCATGAGTATCTGGTTGTATGTGTGGTTCATAGCCATCAAACCTCATGAAGGATCTTTAGACTCAATTATATGTTTGGATTTATCTTTGTGTATCCTAAAACTAAGACATATAGGATACATACTATATATGAACACTATATGGGGGTTGTATGGTTTGGTTGTTTCACTTGTTATTGAAATTGATTTGGTTGTGTGTTGGTTTAAATAAGTTATTGTGAATTTTTTATTACTAAAAAAAATTCATAATGGTTACTTTGATAGTTCTTCTTGTGATTATTTTCATGTATCAAAATGCCACCATAGAGAATTCATGTGGAACCATTTGAAGAGTCTAGAGAAGGTTCTCCCTCAACGATTGATCATAGTCTAGTGGAATATGTGGTTCTGGCTATCCATGATTTTGGCCAAGGAGAAGGTTTTGGTCTTGGTCCAATTTGAGAATCTGAATAGGGTTCCAGGAATTAAAAATCTTAGGATTTTAACCAGTACAATCCACCTTATTTTCTAGGAAATGTGGAACCTGAAGAAGGGGAGCAGTTTCTTGAGAAGATACAAAGGATGTTTAAGTTCTATGACACACCTGAGAATCTCTACGTTAAATGTTCCTCTATTATGTTAGGTATATTTAGTAAAAAATGTTTTAACCTAATGTTGAAGGCTATAAATCCTGACTAGATGGGTTGGAAAGACATTATGATCATTTTCAATAAGTAATATTGTCATATGGTCTTGGTATATGCTAGATCCTAAGTGTTTATGGATCATTTTACGGGAGACTAGACTGTGACGTAGTATGTTAATCGCATTACTGATCTCATTCAGTATGCACTGATGATAATTTTTAATGAGGAAATTAAGGAGGAATGGTTTGATAGAGGGTTACAACCAGAAATCAGATCTTACGTCTCATTATTTATGCCGAATACTAATGATGAGGCAGTTAATCCTGCCATAATGGTAGAGATTGATCATAATGACAAGTCTAGTTTCCATGGATCACTGTTAGCTATGGGAAGTGGTAGTTAATTTATAAATAATATGAAGTGGGGTGAGTAGGGGAAGAAGGGAAGTGGTATCTCAGGAAATCCTTCCTAAATATCTTTGTATGAGGCTTTTATTGTTGGGTTTGTTTTTTTCATCAGTGTGGTATGTTTGGGAACATATGACCTCCCTGTACATCTCATCCCATATCTTTCCACCAATATGGAGCTATGGGGCACATGTATCTATTTTTGAGGTCCACACATTAAATCATAGTGGGGTAGTGTCTTTATCTTCTAGAGGAATTTCCGAATAAGGAGAGCCATCCAGAATAGTGGATTCATGGTTCGACAATCATGATTGTAGGGGTGGATGATCCTCTAGGAAATTCAATTATATGATGAATTATAGACTTGTTATTGTTCTTAGTAATAGGCTATCACAATGAAACATTATCTGGTTTATCGAGAACTAGTGGAATCACATGCAGTGCAAATGATAGTTTCATGTAACATTCTTATTGCATCATCCTTAGTTGATTATCTATTTGATACAAGTGTTTAATTTAATTTGGTTTCTTCTCTTTTTAATGATGAGTTATAATTTCTAACTGATATTATGTTATATGTGATGTAGTTGGTAACTCTCTTGGTTAAAATTATGATAAGGGTTTCAAGGGTCTATATTTTTCACTCATCGATTCAGGGTTTGAGATGGAATAAGATTTTCTAATTTTATAAATGGACATCATCAAAGTGTTCTTTGATTCGGAATTGATCGTTTGTTTTTAGGTGGACATCAATTATTGTTGGTTTTCCTTGTGTTTCATGAATACTTATGCTAGTACCCATGTCATCCATGAGAATGGTATCATTGGTCAGGACATACTTGATGCAAACTTCTCAAATTTAGAAATATCATTTTTTTAATTATCATCGATAATATTAGAGTAAAATGGTAGTTCTCTCAAGGGTGGATTGCCACTTATGGTGGAGGAGTTCCCAGAGGTATATCCTGATAACATTTTATTCATTCCTCCTGAGCAGGATGTGGAGTCAACTATAGATATGGCACTGGGAACATAGATAATATCGCTTCTCGTATATCATATGGGCCCCATTGAGTTTAGTAAATTAATGATTCAACATGATGATTTTTTATTGTAATAATTGATCCAAATGAGCATCTCTCCAAGGGTATCCCAATTTTTATTTCTCAAAAAGGATGATGTATCTCTACGATTTTGAATTGATTAAGAGATGTTGAATAAGGGGACCATCAAGAACAAGTATATCTTAGCCCGCATTGATGTATTTGATTACCATATTTTTGTTCAAGGTGGTTATCATAAATTGGATTCTATTCTGGATTTCACCAAGTTAGAGTTAGAGAGGAAAACACGCCAAAAAATTGTTCCGAGTCAGATATGGTCATCTTTTATATTTTTTCACGCCCTTCGTGCTGAAAAATTATCCATATGTATTTATAGATATTATGGGTTTTTTTTCTAAAAATTTCATGATTCATTTATCGTGGTTTTAATGGACAACATCCTAGACTAATTGGATATAAAGGTTAAAACAAATGGAATTTGATGATTGTGTTGTGATGAATTTATATCCATTATATTTAGGGCAAATTTTTTGACTGTACATTCTGGATTAAAGTGGTAATAACTTTGGGTAATGTGATATTAGAACTGGGGGTTTCAGTGGACACCATGAATATCAGAATTATGATGTCATGGGAGTAGCTAAAAAATGTGTTTGAGATAATAATATTTTTATGTCGGAAAGGGTATTGTAGTTGGATTTTCTAGTATTTCACTCAATTTTATTTCTATAATGGTGCTCACCATGAAAGGGGTTATGTTTGAATGGAGATAAAAATCCAAATATTCCTTTGATAACCATAAGTGGTGGATGACCAAAACTTCAGTGTTGATCTTTCCAGAATATGGGAAGCTCTATATGATTTATTACAAACCCTCTAGTATGGGTCTAGGGTGTGTGCTTGTGATTAATCACTGTGTAGTGGTGTTTGTATCTCGCCAACTATAAACATAAGAAAATAGCTACCCATCCCATGACTAGATTTTGAATCATTAATGAATGCACTAATGTGGTGGTATATATATATTTTTGTATAGAAATTATTATTTTATTATTTTTATAATATCTTAGCCTAAATTTTCTATCAGAGAAATTGCAACTGAAGGCTTCATTATTTGGTTGAATACCATTAGGGGTTCGACATTGATATAGTTTATACACTAGGAAAAGGTAATATTTTGACTGATGAATTGAAAAGGTGGTATCCAGTACTGGAAGTAAAAAAGTCCGATGGTGAGTGGACCTTGATGGGGATCATTTATCATATCAAAATGGAGACTAGGGAGCATAGTTTAGACATGAAACTTGCTAGTGTACAGGAGACACCTTCACTCCTATAATTGATTCTTAATGATCGGCCAAGGGATGTTTTTTTCAAGCAGTCTAGGATGTTTCCAACTGGCTGGAAGACACATTTTTATTGGTCATTGTAGTATGATGGAGTTTTCTTCTTCAAGTATCACATTATTTTACCACTATTAATTAGGAAGTTGGTGATGGATAATAGACACTAGTCTTAGTGGGAGGTTCATCCTGGTGCTACCATGATGTTTTATAATGTGATTCAGTAGTTTTGATGGCTATGAATGATGTGGGATGTGGTTTACATCATGGTGAGGTTTTAAATATAATATTAGGTTAAATTAGAGTAACAAAGGGCCTCATGTTTTCTGCAGCCTCTATCCATTCTTATATGGAAGTGGGACAATATATACAAGGATTTCATATTTTATTACCTTGTAAACCCTAAGGTAAGAATTTGATTCAGGTTGTGACTGACCATACGGTAAATTCAACTCAATTAAATTTGATTATATATTTATCCAAGGTTGATGATTTGAGCCAATTTAATGTTTAGAATATTGTGATGTTTCATGGTGTTTCCATGACTATTGTTTTTGACTGGGATTTATATTTTTCCTCTCCATTTTCTGAAGTACATTATAGTGTAATGGTTTCAAATATCATGTTTATTATGACATACCATGAAAAAATGGATGGTTAGTTATATTGGGTGAATTTGGTTTTGGAATACATTTTTTGAGCCTATGTATTGGATATTGTAGGACTATGGCATAGTCATTTAGGGATTTTTTATATTTAATATAACAATAGATTCCAATATTTGATTTGAATGTCTTCCTTTGAGGTTATTTATGGTTAGTGGAGATAGTTACCATTGTGTTGGGTTGTGTTTGGAGAGACCTTGTTGATTGGGAAGATCCTTGTACAAGAGACATTTGATAAATTCAAATTGATCAGGCAATCGTTTTTATAGCTCTTAGTCTATACAATTCTTATGTTGATCCGAGGTTCTGATCATTGGATTTTTCTATTGGTGACCGGGTTTTTCTAAATATAGAAACCCATTTGGGGCATCATCACATTGGTAAAAAAGGGATGCTAATACTAAGATATGTCAGACCTTTTGAGATTACTATGTAGTTTGGTATGGTGAAATACATGTTATATTTTCCTTTTTTTTACAACAATTCATGACATGTTTCATGTCTCTCATTTAAAAATGTATAATCCAAATCTTCTTCATGTCTTGAATTGGGAAGAGTTGGAGTTGGAGCCTGATTTATGTTTGATTGATTGGCCTATTAAGATTGTATATTCTCGTGATATAGTGCATCAGGGGAAGAATATTTCAGTGGTAAATGTCCTTTAGAAATTTTTGAATGATGAGAATGAGTCTTGGGTATGGAATTTGTTGGATAAGAATGAGTGTCAATGTTTATTCTCTGATAAATATTTGAATTGACTTTATGTTGGACAAAATTTTCATTATGGGGAGAATTTTCACATAAGTGATTCTATTATTATGTATTTTTCAAATTTTTAATAATATTAACCATGGGTTTACTGTATTTCTTCTGTAATAAATATGAGTTCATAGGTTAAAAGCAGGTGTCACAAAATTAGCGCACTGTTTAGAAAATCAAGCACCCATGCCCAGAAAATTATGCTGCCCAGTTCCATTTTTTAGTTATAGGTGAACAACATGGTTTTTCATGGTTTGCAGGGTTTTTTGAAAACTATATGGTATTTCAATCTTGGATACTAAGGGGCACATGATTTCCATATAGTTTGAAAATCCTTGCGGGAAACAATGTGAGTTGTCCAGGTTATTTAAAATTGGATTTTTATCTTCCCCCCCCCCCACAATTTTTAAACCGAAATACCCATATTTCTCCACACTCCGGATTCTACCTCCTAGGAGACTCTCCCTCCTTCCTTAGAACCCATATAAATCCATTTTTATGTTTGATTTGGTGTTGTTCCACCAAGATTCATTCTATAAGTACTTCATTTATTAGATTATTCTGCTTTTCTAGGCATTGTCTTATTCCCCCTTGGGGTTTTGTATTTACAGCAGATGGAGTGAACTATTTGGGGTTTTATATTGCTTTTAGGGTTATATATTTTTGTTTTTTGTTCAATATTTCCTTTATAGAGTCCCTTGGTGGTTTGGTTGAGGTTTAGAACTGATTTCTTAAGGATTATTAACTTTTGTTATGTTTTTCTATGCAGAAATGGTATTTAAATATTTTTATATTCTTGATATAGTGTTTAAATATTTCTAACTATTTTTTTTAATGTTTTTAATTGTGTTTTTAAGGGTTTTTATATGAATATGTCTTGAAATTTTTTTTTCTAAAGGAAATTAGATGTTTTCCCAGGATACCTCTATGCTGTTCTTATTAAATTCGTTTAAAAATTATGCAAGTGATTTAGAAAATTGTAAAAATAGTATGAAACCTATTTTTACATTGAATTTGTTTTCATGTAAATTTGAAAGTTGTTTTGGCCTATGATAAATGATGTTTATATATATATTCATCTTGTTTGTGTGTACATGTGAATGTGGTTACCTATTTCAGATGTGAAATGGAAATTGAGCATTAAGGGAATCCTATGTATCTTGGTAGATGGACTAAGACTAATATACTAGTTTACTCAGAAGTCACAAGTCCTAGATTTATCTACTAAGATTTATGATTTCAATAGCAAATAAATATTGATAATTATTGGAGACCACTATAATTTTGGCTGATGCTCCTCTCTAGTGGATCGTGTGTGGGAATGATGTTGGTATTATTATTATACAACATTTCACCAAAATATGAAGTACATAGTGTCAGATTTTAGATACTTCCAATAGGATATCTTGTGACTTGGTATTGTTTAGTGATGTGGATTCATTAGTCGATATATGGTGTAACATGAGTATAATTCCTTTTTAAAAGAAATTTAATTTTTAAAATAGGGTTTTTAATAAATGCTATTTTTTTAAACATGGTTTTCTTTAAAACTTTTTCTATGAAAATGGTTTACTACAATCTTTATTAAACTACCATATAAATTTCCTTATAATATATTTATCATGGAATCTATTATTTGGAAGGATACTAAATGGCATTGTATCACACCCTACATACAACTTTGGATGTATATAGGTCTCGTTTTGTTTGTCTTAGTAAAATGAATGGTGCATCTTGATAATTTTTCGGGATTCTAGTTGTCCCCTATTCTAGGTGTTGGTGGTGGTGGCATGGGGATATTTTTTCCTATGGTTTTTTGGATATATAGGTATGGTTTTGTTCATTCCATTTTATTGAGCACTTTTGGTTTTTGGTCTAATGTTAAAAAATGTTAAATCTAAAAGTTTTTATGCCTTATGTCCTTTTTGTTATTCATCCTTGTGTTACATATTTTTTCTGGCTATTTATTCTTATGTCACTGGGTGAAACCACTCCCAAAGAAAATTGTGATACACATGCACTAGATGCCAACCCAACGGGATCGGTAATTCCCTTTAGGACATACCATGGATTGGGTCAGGTGTTATGTTGAACGGAACTCCATCTTGGTTTGTGACATTGGGTATTCCTATAATAATAAAATTCACTCAATATTTCTGGTAGATCCTTTTGAATCCATTTATGGAAAGTAGTTTAGAACACATATGTGTTGGAATAAAGTTGCAGAAAGAAGGAAACTAAGATTTGAGGTAGCAGATAAGATGGAAGGGGAGAAAGAGCCATTCAAAACATGTATAAACTAAAAATATTTGATAAAAATTGTATGTTGGTAATTTATGACACAGTCTATAATTTTTATTTTGTAAGAATGTCATTAAAAGATTTTCTCTTTATAATATTGAATGTTAATCTAATCCATAGTTATATTTGTCGCATTAAAATATGTGATCATATCCAAATAGTACCTTCTCATTTTCAAATTTTACAAAACCTCTCCCAATTTTGAGATCTGTTCCATGTATCATTTATGAGGTAGATCATACCTGATCTATCAAAAATACTGATATTAGAGGTCATACCACGAGGGCTTGAAAATTATATCAAGAAACCACAAATAGATATTTTAAATCGAAATTGGAATGTTTTCCAAAAATATTATACCCAACTAGTCAATTATATAAGGTGAAACATGTATTTTAATGAAGCTGCATGAGAACCTATATATGTAACAAAGAAGAACTATCATTTTTTCCAAAAGTGGAAATTTTCAACAGAGAAATTACATTTAAAGGGGTTAAAATTTACCACTATGAGTTTATATGAATTATAATATATTTAATTAAATAAATGTTTTGATATATTTCACTATATGCATCATAATTTTAATTTTTTTTCTACATGAATCACTAGATAGGATTTCATTGCACGTGACACTGATTTTTAACAAAAACATGATACGTTATAAATATAGTTTTTAAAATGAAAAAATTATAACCTAGACATTAAATATAAGGATATGAGTATTAATAAATACTTTCCAAATATTAATTATATTCATTTTACATAAAGTAACTATATTGATAATAAAATTGATAATTTTTTGTAAAGTGTTTATATGTTTAAAAATATTAGTATTTTCTTAAGAAATTCATTTTTTCTCTTTTGTGAACATTAGTAAAATAATTTTTATACAATTTGGTTGATTAATTTGTTTGAATATTTTTTTTCAAAATAATCATGTCAATATTATCTTTGTGTAGTTTTCTAGGATTTTTGAAAAAAAAATCATCTTTTGATGCATAGTAAAAAATACAAATTTTTAATTGAAAACAGCATTTTTATTCAATATATTTATATATATATATATTAAAAGAAAATATTAATTATTTATAAGAAAATTTAGTATAATAATTAATACATTTAAATAATTTTGGATATCTGAATTTATTTATTAATTAATTTGAATATAATTACGTTGTTATTGTTGGAACATTTTCTCTTTAAAATATTTTTCTCTTATCACATCTATTGGATAATTTTTTATTTTTTATTTGACACTAGTGTGAATGGAATTTGGAATAATGTAATTTAAAATTATTATTCAGAGTAATTTACATTTTCTAATAAGTTGATCTTTATTTTTCACCATAATTATAATTCAAAATATTTAAAATGAATTTTTACTATTAAGGTCTACATGGGGTTTTACATGTTCTAGGTGCTTGTGTTGATATTATTTTTTTTATCCATAGATGGTTTATTAATTAATATATTGGATTTAATATTTAAAATATGTAGTTTTTAATAATCTAATAAATATCATTTACTTTTAAACTAAATAGATAGATAACCTAGGTTAGTAATACGATTCATGTTACCGTGGTAAAGAAGGGTAAATTTTAGCATGCATAAAGTGTAATTTATAACACGGTAAAATATATGTTTATTTTTTGTGGAGGTCTCTTTCAACCTTATATTCCCTATAAAAAATAATTCCTCATATTTTATGTACATGATTTAATATTGACCTCCCATAATGAATACTTTTGGTTATTACATAAATGTGACCCCTCCTCAATTATAAATGGGTACTCAATCTTATCAATTCTTCAAACATATAATGCCATTTAAATCAATAAAAACCATAAAAAACAACATTCCATCATCCATCCACTCATCCTGGATTCCTTATATTTATCATAAATCCATCCTTGGAAATTATATTATAAAATCTTATGGGGACACAAAAAATGGGGTAATGTTCATCAACGAGCATTTTCTATTTGTTTCTTTATCCACCTCCTAAAATTATTGTTATACAATTATTATATAATAACACAATGTATCATCCATGTACTAATATTTTTATTATCTTATGTTAATGATCCACATCCATCTCTACTTCCATCAAAATGGGTTATGAAATCACCATTCATCTTTATGGATTTTTACTGTCTCACAATGCAATATCATTCGTTTTTAAAGTACCACCTCTCATGATTGGGTATGATGAATTTTATAAAATGTACATATTATGTTTGAAAAATAATTTTACCATGGTATTCATTATATTATATTTAACATTTTTATATCAATATTCTTACGTGATATGATAACATCATTCGTGACAACGGTATCGCCTGATGAAGAGATGTTATTTGTGTTTCACAAATGGTTCACAAGGAAGGTAATAAAGATGTATCTAATGAGTGTAAAATATATATATATATATATATATATATATGAAATATAATTCATAAAAATGATACATTAAGGGTGATATTTTATTTATCGTTCTTACATTCTGTCCATTAAGAAAATGGAAATAGCGTTCTTGAGTATGTAAGACCTACCCCCTTCATGTATGGGGTGGTTTATTTTATATCTTTAACAATATTAGATTTATAAAAATAAAAAACAATGAATATAAATTATTTTTAAATCATGGTCAAAAATATTAATTTGAGTGATCAGTTTTAAATGTAAATCAAGAAAAAAACAATCAAAACATTCTTGAAGAACAAAGCGGTTATTAAAGAAAATATGACATGAATATAGAATTGTTAATTATCAAGTAATAAAACATCATAAGTAAATCCCATATGATATTATATATATAATAATGGGGCAGTAATAGATATATAATAAATTTATTATTATTATATGGGATGATTTAATGTGTACAATGGATGTCAATAATTAACGTAATGGGTTTCTAATCTCTCATTTATTTCTTGTAGAGATAAGAAAAATCAAAATATCATTTATTTTATGTAGTTTATATACCAATCCTTTTAAATTATCTATCATGAATGACATTACTTTTATGAAATTGAAATATTCATTTCATTTAATTCATTTTTTCAAATTACGATCGAAGGATTACTAAAGCGGTATTTGATTTTTGTCTCAATTTACCTTTTTTATTATAATGGTATGTTATGAACCCATAATCATTTTTCATGTCTATATACATCCCTGTTGAAATTTAATATCATTAAAATATTTATTCTAGTGATATCATGAGTTTCAATTAATGTTATTCTTCCATGGTATGTTCAATTAAATGTCACCAAATTAGTTATGTTTTTGTGTTACAATCTCATAATTTATTGGGATTGCTTATCAGTATGTTTCTGAAGATAAAATATTATGATCCAAGTAACAAGAATATAAGGAATCATAAATTTCCTTTGAAAACTACCAGAATAAATTTTTAACCTTAATTTAACATTATTAATTTACTAATGTTTTCCAAAATAATGCATTTATGAAAAATATTCTTTTGGAAAAAACACATTTTTCATCAAAACCCATTTTTTATAAAAATGATTTCAAAATATTTTAAATTTTAATTATCTTCCAAATAGAAATGATATTTCTTTTAAATGTATAAAATCATTTTTAAGGATTCTATTATATGTTTTTGATGAAAATTTCATATAAAAGTAATGACAAATTGTATTATGTTTTAAAAAATATTTTCAAATAAAATTTATTTTGTTCACGAAATGTTCCATGTTATATTTTAAATTAATTATACATGTAAAATTATATACTTTGATATAAAATCTATTTTTGAGAATATACTATCCAATGATCCCTTCCTTAGTCTTCCTGTAAATGTTTTATCTTGAACTTATTTTTAGGAAACTACTTTCCATTCTTCTTATTATAGATTGATAAAATTATTTGGAAACCCACTAATTTTCCCATGTTTTATTCCATGATGAAATTTTGAAATGATTATAAAACATTTCTATTATTTATATGATATGATATTATTTATTTTTTAGGAGATTCATGTCATTTTATGGGTTATGTTATTGTGTATTTTCTATGATCTTGTGGAACACATAATTATTATTTTAATTATATAATTTGTGGAGCTTATATATCTCTACAATGAATTAAGAAATTATAGATAATACATGAGTAATTAATGTACATTTGATCCTGTTAATTCCTTCCAAATTTTATGTGTAAACCTGATGACAAGTTAAAAATGTAAATCATGAACTAAGTCACATGATCCCAATATTATGCTTGAAACTGATTACATGTTCATAGTGTTACACATGCACCTATCTTTTGTGTCAATAATGTTATGTGTGGACCGGGTTATATGTAAATAAGTTTATGTGAGGGCCTAATTTCATGTTCATAACATAATGAGTGAAAGTGTTTCTATTTTTACATTTTCACATTGTTATGGGATGATATGCATGCCACAATTATATATCTTAGGAAAATGTTGTTCTATCATGGCTCAAGTTCATTGATTTCAATATGATTCATTCCTTCTGAACTATAATTGCTCAAAATTTTATCAATGTAATTTACCATATTTTAATTATGATATACGGTATAAAACAAACACATATCATATATATCCCAATAAAAATCTCATTCATATAAGTGAATAATGAAATAAGTAATATTTATAGAAATTAAGAATCTAATACTGATGAAAAAATAACCTGACTATTCGAATAGGTATATTTCCATTAAGAAGAGTAATCTTGCTGATATAATAGTAACATCACCATTTAATGATTAAATAATATTTAGTAATCATATAAATGAAAATATGTTATTTTTATATCAACTAAAAAATAAATTTAATAGTTTAGAAATGATAAATTGTGTGTTGATATTATTATAGAAGACAAATGTTTACATATCAATTTCTAATAAATAAAATGATTGGAATGAAGTTTTTTAATTCATAAAATAAATTCAGAAATTAATTTTTATATTTTTTATATTTATAAGATACTTTTTTGAGACCATTATAAATTTTTAAAAGTGTCACAAAATTGGGTATAATATTCTAACTTTTTTGGGATAAATGATGATTTTAAATAAAATAAAATTTCACAAATTTAAAATATTATTTTCATAAACATATCATAATTTTTGAAATCTAAATGTCGATAGAAATTTATGGTGAGTTTTTTTAATTTTTCTAAAATAGTTAAATTATTCAGAATAGTGAAAAAGTTTAATTTACATTATTTAAAATATTAAGCCATATAACGGAATTTTTTAGTCATTTATAATATAATAACCCATTATTTAGAACTCACATAAACTATTTAATATACTTAGTCACATTAATTTAATATATTTATAATCTCAATACAAAATAATAAACAAATGGATAGTATAATAAAAAACCACACTCCACAGCTATAAATATTGCCCATGTTCATATCTTCTTCTCAAACCTTATAAACCTTGAATATTATTTAAATTCAAAAACAAATATATTCCCATTAATATTCACCTATTAATTAGATAATTTTGTATAAAAAATACTCATCCATGATTCCTTTAAGAGGTTCTCAACAAGAATAAATTCAAGGGGTAAAATCATCGGTCATTCTTTTTTAATTCCGTTTCATTTATTTTTTTTATTGTTTCTAGCCTCACCGAATATAAAGTTGAATGAAAAAACATATATACTATATGTATTATATATTTAAATTTTCAATTTAAAATCCACCAATCAAACCTATTATCTTATCCCTTTTAATCAAAAAATGAAAACATTATCTTTAACGCGTAAATTCACCTCTTATGTGGATGAGGCATTTTCATCATTCAATACCACCTACAAGACCATCATAAAACCATTATTATGATAAATTCCAATTTTATTAAAATATTATAAGTTATATAAAATTATTAAACCAATATATAAATATCATAATAAATAAAATGATATAGGTTCACAATGGTTGTAAAAACCACCGAAATAAATTAAATCATTTAAATTAACATTTTATCAAATGAATCATCCTCATTACAAATTAAATAATTTTATATAAGACCATGAATAAATATTTAAGACCATTAGAAACATTTAATTTTCATTATGGAAAATTATTCCTTTTTACATGAACTTCTATACTTGTATACAAGTGGACTGATAATGAAAACCGTGAAAATAAACAGTACTGAAATAAGGAAATTGACCTATATAAATCATAAAAATTTCCATAAATGAACTTAATAAAATTATTATAAATAAAATATTTTAATAAGAGGGTATGGAATTAGTAATTAATCAATATAATTTTATTATATAGGATATTAATATGAATAAATCCATTGTAAATATTGTACGGAGATTCTCTAAACAAAATCATTTTTCATTGGGTTATTTGGAATTTATATATAACTTTAGTGTGGATATTCATTAAAGATTATTCAAATATAATTTTTTTTCCCTATATATATTCTAGGATATACATCTTCCAAATATTATTTTATGAAAAATACAATGATTTTCTAAAAGAACTCTTCTTTCAAAAAAAATATAATCCTCTTGATTTCGTTATTATTCACTCAAGAATGATTAATATAATAAATTTTTCTTACCTTTTTATTGAATACCTCAATGTTTATTCATGAATGTCGAGATCCTTAAAAACTCATTCTTTAATGTTTGTTTATTCATTACTTTTATTGATATACACTCTATTTGGTATTCATGATTATGTAAATGTTATGATGTGATGGGTGTACCAAAAATTTTATAGTGCAATAATTCTTTGGATATTAAGATGTATCTAATTAGATAGTGTGCAATATGCATGAACATGATTCTATATTTTTCTCAATGATGGTGTTATGGTTATTAAAATATGTTATGTGTGAACGTTTTGTAAGCTTCATTCACCATAATGAGACATAATTGATCAACAAAACATGGTTTTTCATTTTTATGAATTTCCAACTTCCATTTATTTATCTAATTATTCCTATATTTATTATAATGATGATCTTATTCTTATTTTCTGATGATAATGATTATTACCACCCATTTAATATTGATTAATTCTATTTTGTATCTCCTTAATAGGCTTTTAGCTCACCCCTTTATTGGATGTATATCCTTAGATGAATACATGTATTATTGAGAATGTCAAATTTAGATTGATAAAGAAGAATAGTTTTAATGAAATGTTTAGGTTTTGTACTTAATTAGTGATGTATGGTCCAAATGTTATGAATATACAAAAAATTTCATTCTTATTTTTCTAACATTGCTGTGAATTTTATCTTTAAAATGATGTAATAGTCATGTAAGAAAATTTGGGCCTCTATAGTTGGTATAATTTTTATTATTAGATAAGTTGGAAATTATGATTAGATATGTTTAGTAAAATATCTTTGGATAAAAATAAATGTGTGAATCTTAGTTTTAAAAAAGTTTTAAACAAAGGGATCCAACAACATATTTCTTTATAATTCATTTAATAAAGGAATAATTTATTTATATATGGATTTCTGAATTATGTTTTTTTCAAAAAATTTTATATTTCAGAAAATATTGGGAATGATGAAAATCTAGTCCAACAACCCATATAAGGTAAAATTAAGGGATTGCTTGAATGACAACCCCAATGATTTGGGAGGTGGAGTTAGAGATTTTACATCGATGCTCACCCTGTTGTGTGAGGCTATAAACAGTTACCTAAATAATGTGGTCATATATTATCACATAAAATGGTGTAATTGTATATTAAATCATTAATGGGTCAATGACAAATGATATTTGGTCAATTTTCTGATCCACTTGTTTTTGGACCATGGGTAAACTAAAAATAGAAGATAATTTTTGTTCCCCCATTATATGGGAAGGAGAAGGTGACTCTATATATTTATCACAAAGATAAAGTTGACGATCAATGGTTGTAATTGATTATTAACACCATGAAACAAGATAATTTATAAGATATATAGAATATATAATTTATCAAAGGATTTCCTAATAATTGTTTCCCTCAAAATCATTATACAATGATAGAAAAAGTATTCATAGATTTGATGAAAAGGGAATGTGAACCTATCATCACCAATGAACCAAACATCTAAATGCATACAGGGTGCACCATGGGATTTCTTATAAAAAATGATATAAAAATAGATATATTACTTATTGGCATAAAATCACACCTTAATTATTCTTTAAAAATCTGTGACTTTTGGAGTTATAAAGAAGTGGTTATATGTGATCATGAAATATGGATGGAGTTCGTAGAATAATCTCATGGTAGTGGAAAGTATAGGAAAAATTATATTTCAAAATTGGTGCTAAAATGATACATGAAGAAAGAGGATAAAACCACCATTGTAGGAAAATGTGGGCAAATGTTCATGGCAATTTCCACAAATTTATGGGGAAATGATTTAACTGAGGGAGAAAAGGAAACCAATCTCATGAATGATGGAGATACATAATGAATCTAGGAAATATGATAATGGAAACGAGAGATGCTATAATTATCAAATGCATCTATTCTAAGGGGTAATGGTCACTATGGAAGAAAGTAAAATATACCTCAACTCTTTGAGGGTAATCAACATCAGCTTCATGATATTACAAGGAAGAAAAGAAAAGCATGCCACACCACTTCAACTGAAGTATAGTTGGATAAAGATGTTGTAAAATGTATAAATCCTATTAAATCAATAATGAAAAAATTATTATTTTCTATTGGTTCTATATCATCAATTTATATCTTGTGTGATTCCTAAAACTACTGATTCAATTTTATAATAACATTATGTATAAATATCTCTAAAGACACCTAGTGGAGTGATCATTGAATCCAATGTGTTGGAATATTATCCTATTTTCATATAAGGGAAGAATCTTAAAATAAATATTTTAATACATTACTTCGATAAATTTTATGATATTATTATAATTGATTGGCTCTCATTACATAGATAACAACTCAACCGTCACTAATAATAAATATCATTTCATTTTCTGTACCACCTCATGATCCACAGAAAATTGAAGGAATACAATGAATCTCATTTAGAAAATCCTTAAATGTTTGGTGGTTTATAACCTATGAATAAAAATACACCACTCAAATGGTTGAGAAAATGTAATGTATCAATCTAGAATTAATTACCATTATGTGAGAATACTATGATGTTTTTTTGAAAGAGTTACATATACTTCACCAAAATTTTGATGTAGTGTTTTTGAAAGAACACTTACCTGAAGCTACTCCTATCTCAAAATTTGCCTACGTGATTTCCTCGATCCAACAAGATGAGTTAAAGAAATATTTAATTGAAATTTAGAAAGAGGACTCATACACAATTGTGCATCTCTATATGGTGTACCGGTGATATTTTTAAATATAAAATATGGATCAATGATATTATGTATCAATTAAAGGGAGCTAAATATAATTATCATAAAGAAGAATTATATCCTTCCAAGGATTGACTGATTTTTTGATCAACTATGATGAGGTTATTACTCCTCAAATTTGGATATTCATTCTAAACATCATCAAATTAAGTTGATGATGGATGATTTTCTAAAGAAATCCATCCAAAAATGGTATTGTAACTATGAGTTTATAGTGATTCACCTAGGATGTAATAATGACTATGAAATCGTCATTTATTTGGTGAATAGAGTCAATATCCACATCCTTGAAAAAAAATTAGTATTTATTGATGACATTTTCATCTAATACAAGTGAAAAGAGGAACATTAAGAACATATAATGGGTTTTCTAGATACATTTTTGAAGGATAAGTTATAAAACATGATTATAAAGTATGACTTTTGAATTGTGAAAGTCTCATTCATGGGACATGTGATCAAAAGTGATGAAATTTTTAGGGACTCTTAAAAAAATAAAACCATTGAGGATGTCATATATATGAAAATTTCATGTAAGTAAATTATTTTCTTTTTTTTTAAGGTACTAGAATTATTTTGTGTGAGATTTATCAAATTTGTATAGTAATCTAACTAAGTTAATAAGGAAAAATGTAAAGTATTCCTAGATAGAATAATGTTTGGAATGATTCAAGGAGATATAAAATAGGTTAGGCATAATATCTGTACTAACCCTACCAATAAGTTGAAATCATTTTGTGGTGTATAGTGATTCATCAAATAATGATATGGGTTGTATACTCATGCATATTGATAATGTTAATGCATGTGCCTCACGAAAGAAGAAGATCCATTGTCACAACCACTTGACACATGATCTAGGCCTTTTGGCTGTGAATTATTTCATAAAAATACAGAGGCAAAAACTTTATGGTGAGATGTGTGAAATATATAACAATTATAAAAAACTAGTGTTTATATTCAAACAAAAGTATCACAAAATGTATGAAAGATGATGGTTGGAGTCAATGAAGGACTCTCATTTCTCTATGCAGTAAAATTTAGGACTGGAGAACAAGTTAACTGATTCTATTAGTTGAAAATAACCTGATGCTCCATCCATGATGTGGATTGAGAATGAACTTATCTTCATTTATATTCAATGGTTGGATTTGGAAGTCATAATGGTTTGGAAAACAACCTACCATTACCAAATGATTTCCCAACATTCAATCGAAGATAAGATCAAGGATACATAATGGGATGATCCTGAGTAACAATAGAAGGTGAATGAAATGAGGGAATGAAACACATGTTCCACATTGAAAATTATAGTGTGATTTGGTTTGAAACAAGGTGGTGCGTGCCTTTATCACCAAAGGTAAATAAGGAACTATTAGATACTGCACATTTTTTATCATTCTTCATCCACCGGGAATGTTTTATGATGTACAATGATCTTCATGAAAAAAGTTGGTGGGATAACATGAAGAAAGAGAATGTGGAGTATATCCTATAGGGGTTTTCTTGTCTGAAAGTTATTGAAGAATGACAACAGTTTTATGGTATGATAAAGCCATTTACTATTACCATGTGGAAATGGGAGAAATTCACAATAGACATTGTCACTGGACTCAAGAAGGAATTGAATTGAAATAATGTGACATGGTTTATGGTGGTTCAACACATCAAAGCCATCTACTTTATCATTATTCAGGATGATATCTCAGTTGAATAACATGAAGAGATATATGTGATGGAAGTGGGCATGTTGTATGGGTATTCACTTTTGATGGTTCTTGTTCATGATCCATGGTTTACATGTAATTTATATAAATGTCTTCAACATGATTTCAGTTCTGAATTGAATTTTACCTAGGCTTATCACCCCCAAACTGATGGCCAATCTGAATGTATTATTTAGACACTCGAGGATATGTTGATAGAAAGCTCGATGTAGTTCAGTGCTTTATGGGATCAACATATCCCATTAGTTGAGTTATCATAAAATAAAAACATCAAAATGATTATTCAAATGGTTTGATATAAATTTTTGTATGGAATGTAATGTTAAAATATAACCTATTGGGATAAAGTTAGAGAATGAAAGATAATTATACCTGGAAATGAATAAGAGATGTAATAAAAAATGAATCATTCCAACAACATGTCATTTTTTTCTCATAATCATGATAAGAGATATCCCAAAAACCATCAATGGGTCATGGAGTTTGATATAGGGGAAAATGTGCCCCTAAAAAACTCATGGAAATGAATCATACATTATACATTTAAAGGGAATCTTAACCCAAAGAATATTGGCCCATTGATATCCTTGATCACATAATATATGTGGCCAATTATATTTCACTTCCCCCAACTATGAATCACGTTCATGATTTTTTTCAAGTACCACTCATGAGGATGTATATACCTAACCCCTCACATGTACTAAATCTTGTGGAGCTATAACTAGAGAACAAACTCTTGTACGTAGAGTAACTGGAAATCATCTTTGATTGACGAGAAAAAACTCCTATGAAATTAGACATCTCATATGTTAAAATTGTATTGGAGGAATCCGATTCAAGAATAAGTGAATGGGAACCAGAAGAAGTGATAATGTAAAAGTAACATGTCTGGTTTTCACCTTAGTATGTGAAATGAAATTTTAATGGTGATATTTCAAAAGGGAGGAATAATATAATGACCCAAAATATTTGCAATGGAATTTATAAACATTTAATTAATATATATGTTATAAAATACATGTATAGAATATAGATCACAATAAAAACAACATTATTATAAGTGAATAATTAAATAATTTTGATTTATATAAATAAAACAACCCATACAGATTTAATAATAACATGACCAGTGAAATAGTAATATGAATGTTAGGTATTGTAATATGGATTATAAAAAACTAACCTCATATAAAAATTTAAAAATAAATTTATGTTTCTTAAAAAGTAAACATGATATATTTGTATCATGAAATATATAAATAAATGATTTAAATTAATAAATTATGTGTTGTTATTATTAAAAAATTAAATGTCTATTTAAATTTTTATTTTTAATATAACTTTTTTAAATAATCTTCATAAAATGTATTCATAAATTAATATTTTTCTGTTTTATAATTATATGTTTATTTTGTGATACCATATTTAATTTCATAATGTTTCACAAAATAAGTTAAAATATTAAAATATGTATGTTTTGAATAAATGTGTATTTAAATTAAAAACAAAATTTCCTAATTTTTGGAAAGTTATTTTAATAAAATGGTGTTCTTTTTAATATATAAACATTGAAAAATGGTTTGGGAGTGTTTTGGATTTTTTTTTAAATATTTTATTTATTTCTGAATAGTGGGGTATTGTAATTTACGGTATTTAAAATTTTCATAGAAATACATGAAATTTTGAGTCATTAATGATGTAAGAAACAATTATTTCAAAATCACATCCACAATTTATTTTACATAGTCACAATAATCGGTACTATTTATATTTGAGAGCAAAAATAATAATAAAAATTAATTATTATAATGAATAAACACCCCTCTCTTCCTCTATAAATAACATCACTCGCCACCTCTTCCCCTCACACATTGTAACACAAGAATATTTTTTAAATTTTATCCATTTATATTACCATGAATATTATCCATTTCTATGAGAATAGGGTCTCAACAAAAGACCAAATCCTAGTTCCATAAGGAGGTTCTCAAGATGAAGAAATTGAAGAGGTAAATCCTATTTCTTTGTCTTTTAATTTCATTTCTTTTATTTTAGTATTCTTTTCTCACCTTCCCTATAACAAAGTGATATGATAAATCCCATATCTTATTTATATATATAATTTATTTTTTTAAATTGAATATATTTCAATCCAAACACTTATCCTATCCTTTTTATTATAAAAACGCATCCACATCGGTGATGTGTGGATCGACCACCTTCGTAGATGCCGAGTTTTCATGTTTCATTCCCTCCTTCAAGTCTAGTATTAAAACTATTATTTTTCTTATGTAATATTTTTAATAATATTATATGTTATATAATGTTCTAGTTCCAATATAAAAACAGGATATTAAATAAAATGATATATGATTTTGAGGGTCGTAAAAGCAGCCAAAATAAGTTAAATCATTTTCATTAAATTTCTATTTATTGAATAATATGTATAGTATTTAACAAAATTATATATAAGACCATTTAAACAAATATATGTCAATTGAAAATATATAATTTCAATTATATGGAATTATTCACATTCAACAAGAACATTCATATTTTATACAACTGAACTCATCATACGAACCAAGAAAACAAGCACTCCAAAAAAGATGAAATTAGACTCTATAACTCATAAAAATTGTATTAAATGATCTTAATAACATTATATAAATTAATATACGAGTATAATAGTTTATGGATTTTGGAATTTGATGAATCATATTTTATTATCCATGGTATTAATGTGATGCCAGTGTTCTGTAAAATAGAAAGGTGGTTCTCAAACCCCACTCCTTTTGTTTGGTTTACTCCCCATTAATGAAAATGTTTAGTGTGGATATAACATTAATATTACTCAAATATAATTTCATATTCCTTTACTTTTAGTATTTTGGGTATACATGTTTCCAATTTCATTTTACAACAAATACAAAGATTTTCCAAATGAACATTACTTTCTAAATCACATTTTTGACTCATCTTGAGTGGTTTCTTCATGGCTGAAGAATGATGAAATTTATAAATAATATGTTTTTAACTTTTCATTTTGTAACACCAATTTTATTCGCGATTAATGAAATCATTAGGAATGACATTCTATTACATGGTTTAATTCATTATATTTTTTTGGTATATTCATTATGTTTCTTACATGATTATGTTAATTTTATTGTGTGACTAGTGCATCTGAAATTATATAGTGCGCCAATGTATTTTATAATGTGATGTATCTCCTTAGATAATGTGAACTCTATGTTAAATTGATTCATTATTTTTTCACAATTAGGATTTTATTGTTATGATCATATGTTACTAATTAACATGATATTAGATTTGTTCAAAACTATGTGTGGTATTTGACCACTAAGATGTTGTGTTTCGTATTTATGTATTTCTCCAATTCATGAATTTATCTAATTATTGGACTCGTGATTAACATTATGATCCTATTATTAATTTATGCAGATGATCATTATTCCGAACCATTTTATTTTAATTTATGTCTTTATTTTTTCAATTTCCAAACATTTAGATTTCCCCATTCATTGAATTGTAACCTTAGAAAATAACATCTACTAAAGAGAAAGTGATCTCCAAAAAGATAATGATGAATATTTTGAAATAATGTTTCTACAATATTTTTCATAAGTGATGTATGTCCCTTAAATTTTCAGTATAAACATTATGTTTATTTTATTTTTATAACATTATTCTGATATTTATCTTAAAAATGATGTCATAGTCATGTAACAAAAGTAGGGTTGCTATATAAACTGCCAATATTTATTCCATGACTCAATTTAATGCTCATTTATATATATGGTATGGTTTTCAAATGTAATTCTCATGTTATCATAACCTTATGATCTTGTTATGCTAATATATCTGCCTTATTTTCTCTTACTGAGAATCTTATGTCACTGTTTCTTGTGTTTCCATTCCTTAGGTTATAAAAATTATATGATAAGTTGGAGTACAAAAGGGGATGATATTTTTGGGATACATTGTGTATATTTCATTAATTAATAATTGTGTGTTCCATTATTCCAAAGACAATAAATGATTATGGTCCTCATGTGTGTGTTTGGGGAATGTGATGAATATTCATATAAAAACATTTAATATCTATATATGAGAATCTTGGGTCACTATAAAATCATATTATTATATTTTTCATCCTTTGATTATTATTCAGTTATGTAATAATTTTATACATGATTAATTTAGTAATAAATCCCAATTTATTGATTACATTAATTTCTATGACAAGGATTTGGGAGATTAAACTAATGATTTTCTGGGTTTCATTATATTTTATAGATACATTTTACTACAGTTCAGGTTCTATATAACAATAATTTTATTATCATTATTTGGTTTCTAATTGTCTAATGTTCTCTCGAGTGGAAAGTTGATTTTATTAGAGGATTATTGGAAGTGCAAGGTTGTAGCACATTTTTTCCAGACCATGTTCCCACCCACTAAAAAATGTGCATCCCTTGATAGTGTGGGTTTTCATGTCTAGAACATTACTCAAAACATTTTGTGGCTACATAGTATTAGCTATACACCCCTTCATAAGAGCATAGGGTTATAGCACACGGTTTGATTAACTATGAATCAATGGCTAAGTAATCATTTAGATAATGTTATTTATTCCATTAAAATATTTTAATATTTAATGAACACCCATTTGAGCCACTAATTGACCATAAATCATGATGTAATGAATTCCTAGGTCTTAGAGGCCCTCAAAAACACTTTTTGGCACCTTCAAACCCTTTACAATGCATATTAATTTGTGATAAATCTCATTAAATCCCTATCGAGAAATTGAATCTCCTTAATTTGAGTCTACCACTCTCTCATTATCACTCCTCCATGTGTATTTTTAGATCAATATTTTTATGGATCTATATTCCATTTATTTGTATCTTGATTCATGAATTATTTCTGATATCTCTATTGTTTTCATTCATCACTGAAAAATCATGTTTCAGGTGTTGTGTATCTTGATCTCCATTTTAATGGTTTGTGGATTTATTAATTATTTGGAAATTTATTATTCTCTAAATTGATTAATGATTTAAATTTTATTAATTTTTTTTGGGAATAATGGATTTTATGTGAATATGAATTTAAATTTATATTAAATATAATTTTGAAAAAAACCCCAATTCTAATAGTATGGGAATCAGAGGGGTAATTTTAAATTATGGGAATTTTTTTATTTATTTATTAATTATTTTTTATAAAAACTACTTAAATTGAGATGATAAAAATTTATGATTGGTTTAATTTTTAAATGGAATGAAATGCTGAAAAAATAATTTTTTGGTTTTAAAAGTTAATTTGAATTTTGAAAAGTAAAATTTTAAATTTGAACTCTGAATAATTATTGATTTTTATTGAAATGATTTTCCATTTTTTAATTGATTTATATATTAATCACATTTTAGTCTGGGTAGTTAGTGGGTTAATTGGGAAAAGAACACAATGATAGTAATTCCCTCATAACTGATTGGTGAGGGAAACTCCAAAAAATAGTCTGGAAGATCATATTCTTGATAGAAAATTGATGACACTTATTTTTCCTTATCGTGGATGATGTGTGAACAAAAATTCCATGATCCCTGGTATGATAGATTTATAATCCTATAATAAGATACAATTATACCACAGGGTAGATGTCCATGGGGATTAATCAGTATACATGATTATAAATAGTATGGATATAGAAACATTTTAATCTTGCATAGTGATTTATATAAAAAAATTTAATTAATGTCATTATTTAATCCATTATTGAAATGTTTTTCATCATTCTAAAATTAATCTTGTTTTTTTATATTTGAAAATTTAATGAAATGTTTTTTTTGTTTAAAATTGAATGAAATACACGGATTATTATTATGGAACATATGGTGTGACACTATTTGTATTTTTTACTCCCACCCAACCTTATACATTTGGAATTTCTTGATTTTCTTCACCATGACTGAGAAAAGGGATTTAAACGCAAAGAGGAATGTGGATGTTCATAATCTTTTTGATTTGAATTTTTATACTTTGGAATATTTGAGTTTATCTTGTAAAATTTTTAGCACATTAATATTGTTATATCATGGGTTTTTATAGAACTTTTTGGTTTTTATTGATGACTTCCATTGAATTTTTTAGCATACTAATAATAATTTTTTACTTACATTGTTTATGTAGGAAAATTTTTCCACTCTTATTGTGGATGATTCTAGGTGAATGATTCCTACCCATTGTGATCAGAAATTTTTTTCAGTTTGAGCCTGAGCTTGTTTGGGTCTTAGGGAACTAGGGTATTTATGATACTTCAAGAATACGTGGTATCAAAGGTCTAGGTTGTTTATATTTACTTTATTACAGTATCTATTTCATGACCTTATTTGATCATTGGGGTTAGTTTCCACTGAATACCTAGCCAGGTATCATCGTAAATAGCCTTAGGTCACCCTAGAAGGTTCTAGAAAGGTTTCTTGAGGAATAATTATATTATTTTCCCTACGATAGATTTTGATAGGTCGAAAAACAAATATTTTTTCTTACATAAGGAGATTAATGTTTATTTTCTATTTGTTGTGTTATTGATATGAGTAATCTTAGTAATCATTTAATTTAAATTTCAGATGTTGTGTACTATCATTCCTCTAAGAAGACATTTGAATGGGATCTAGAAGGAAGATTATTTTCAACCAAATAAACTAAATACATTTGTGGATTAAAATAAAATTGACATTATCATGTGATCCAACCATTATCTAAGATAAATAACTATTCACATTAAATTAAGACTCTAGTTGAGTAACCTTAATGGGATGAATCTCAGAATTGCCCAGATGATCTCCTTTTTTAGAATCCATATTATACCCACATCTCTAATGATCCTTATGATTTTGATGACTAATTGATAAATATTGTGATTTTTTTTTGTTTCATGGGGACTTCTGAAACTGTTAAGGTAAACTTTTTATTATTTTATCATGAGGTACCAAATAAGTGGTGGTGGTACTCTTTGGTGGTTATGAAGAAGAAAGAGGGTTTAGTATGGAAGGAAATATTATTTAATTTCGATGAATTATTCAATCGAGAGTCTATGATTATGGATAAGTAAATAGGATTTTTCAAACTTGTTTAGGTTGATTGGAAAATGAATATATACAAAAAATTCATGTTTTCCTATTGTGAAATTTTCATCTAGGATTATATTGAATGAAAAGTTAAAAAAATGATGGTTTGGGTTGTGACTTTGGTCTAATATTCACTGTTAGGTTTTATTTTCAATTTTATATTATTATGATGTTGTGATTGTTAGAGATTTAATCATTGAAAAAGAAATAGCTGGAATTTTAGGGATGACATGAGTTCATTTTTCTTCAAATGTAAGTTCTATGAGTACCCATTAAGGTTAGTGAATTATTGATGAGTCTTATAGTGGTTCTTGACCACAGTGTTCATCTAAAACTCTAACAGCTCCTATCAAATTCCCGTTTACATTATTCCACATTCTAAATACTAAATCTTACAAAAGGTTATTCACTTAGGCATCCTGTATCCACCTATATAATGGGTGTTATGGAATCTTCAAAAATATATACTATATGTTTTCTTCCCCATATAGTGGAATGGCATAATCAGAAACTAAAATAACTATTGTTCATTATGATTCTTCAATATTTTATGGATTCATGGTATATAAATCTAGAAAGAAGCATATTCAAGTAGTGGAAGAGTGTCTATAAGAATTAGTATAATTCTGGAGATTTTTAAAGGTACCATCGCCATTATTTCATCTTTAGTGGTTTCCTTATATGATACTGGATCAAATAATGCATTCATTTCTCCACATATGGTATCTATGATAAATATTCCTATAAAGGATTTATATTATATTTTATATATAATTACACACATTAGAATGATGTTAGAGTAGTTCATTTTGGTTTTTCTTGTGTCTTCTCTTTAGCAGAGATTGACCTTAATTTGCAGTTTCTTGTTCTTTGCATAAAATCTCTTCCTATTATTTTTCAGATGAATTTTCTAATTTCAAATGAGGATTGTGTTTTTTGTTCTCTTAGATGGGTCACCTTTTGCGTTCCTAATGGGGTTTACTATGTTTATTTGGGTGAATGGTACCCAATGTGAAGTATATCCATACCCTCTTATCTAGAATTTTATAAATTAATATCATTGTATTCTTTTGATCTAGAGAAGAAATATTTTAGTGATGATCTCTCTCCATTTGAAATCAATTTTAACAATTTTCTTCATTATAATTAGCTATTTTTTCACTAGAAAGGAAGGTATAATTTTCTATTATTTTCTGTATTGGTATGAAAATAGTTTATATTACTTCATACCATGAGGAACATGCATAAAAGAAAGAGCTGAAGAATCTATATGATGATTCATTAAAGAAATGGTTTATATGCTTGAGTGTGTCAACTATGGTTGTTCTTATTCTCTTTGATAAGAAAAATGATGTAACCTTCACATATATCATCATTTTTAAATCAAAACTGAGTTATGGTAATGAATATTTATCCATTCCTAATGATTTATAATTTTTTTGACCAGTTATA
Source organism: Viscum album (assembly GCA_963277665.1). NCBI lineage: Eukaryota > Viridiplantae > Streptophyta > Magnoliopsida > Santalales > Viscaceae > Viscum > Viscum album. The sequence goes on along the minus strand of OY728126.1, from coordinate 647,519,482 downwards.
ATGGGTGGTGTTTTCTTATTAAAATTGATCTATAATCTAGTTACCTCTGGTTGATAATAAATGAATATGAAATTTAGAAAACCTCATCTGGGGTAGGACTAGAAATTTTGGGATGTTTTTCATTCAATTTTTTATTACCAATTATCCTATAGTATCTATTTATTTGATGAATTGATTCATCCCTGAGGATCATGATACATTCATGGAGGTATTGATAGACCAAATCATAGTTTCCTCTATGTCAAGTAATGATCATTTGCATCATCTTAGTGCAGCTTCGAAATTGTATTGAAATCACCGACATTACACCATGATTTAAAAATGAGATTTATGGATTCTTGAAGTGAATTTCTTAGGAAATGAGGTGTTAGAACATGGTATTTCTATTGTTCTTGAAATGGGGAAATATCTTATGAAATGAGAGAAAAAATATAATATTTTGGATATTATAATCTTTATGGAATTATCTATGTAATATTAGCAGTTCAAGATGGATTTATCCCAATATACTTCCCTGATCACCACTCGAACTCATAATACAGTGATTTTTTCATTGGATGAGGAATTTTATTGTATTTTCTTTATGCTAAATATTATTTTGAATACTACACTTCTGTTGAAACTTCATGATGATGGGAAGGTATTTCTGGTCTTCTATGTCATTCCATGTTCTAGTTTGGGATGTGTTATTATGTATGATGATCCTATGGTGGCCTATGGGTCTTGTAATCATATACCACATGATAGTAATTATCTTAAAAATGACCACGAACTCATAGTTTTGATTTATGCACTTAAAGGTTGTTGGTAATACCATTTTGGATAATGGTTTTCCATGTATTTTTAAGAAAAATATGGACTTATATCTTCTCTCATTAATATTAGCATTTCCAACGGAGGCATTCAGAGAATTACTTACAATATTTTTTTCAACATCTCATATATATTGGGGGAAAGTGAATGTCCTTGTTGATGTGTTGAGTAGGATAATCCTAACCAAGGCCATGACAAAATCATCAAAATAATGGAACATGAATTTTATTTCTTCGTGGTTATATATAAGAGTTCATGAAACTGGGGCCAGTTTTGTATTGGGAAAATTTTAGTTTACCTTTTCTATTCTTTAGACGATTCTTCATGAATATGACCATGATTAAGAATTTATAATCATTGAAGACTCTCATGGTAGTGGGATGAGAATTTCAGAGTGGTCATTCCCAAGAAGGGAATTCTATGATTTTAAAATCTGATTCTTTTTCATTATCTATTATGACTTCAATGATTGGGGATTTCTATGTTTCCGAGTGGGATGGTCACCCTCTAAACAAAAATATGTTCGATGACATCTAGTGACAATTATGGAAGCTGGGTCTGAGTTTAAACATCACTAACATTATTTATCACTTCTATAATTCCTCACAGATCAAGGTCGAGCATAAGAATCCTTAAGGTTTGCTTCATCAACTAAGAATGCTGACTTGAAAGTGGGATAAGATCTCAATGGAAATTTTGGTTTTTACCCACATTATTATATAAATAATTTTTTATATATTTTGTGAACAATTGGATTATAAAAATAGATAAAATTATACCCATACATGATATAACAAAAGTTAAGGATTTTGGTAATCTCTATGTTAAAGTGATTAGGAATTTTAATTTATTTAAATATGTTATAATTTTTTATACAGTACCACATTTTACATATAACTTTTTTAGAGGTACCTAAAAGGTAATGGGATATCAACTTCATTTCAGTATAGAATACTATCCATATATGGTTGTCCTAACATAGAGGGGTATACATATTTTTTAGGTTGTCCTACTTTTGTGCATTAACTATATTTTTGGAACAAACGATTAATATTTGAGAATTCATTAGATCACTTATAAAAATACATAAAATTATTTTATTATTATTGAGCCTTTTGAGGCCTTGTGAATCTTTTTCGGTGTTGTTAGAGAATAGTGAATGTAACATGGTAAAAATGAACATGGTTCATTAGATGATGGAAAAGATTTAATTGATTCATCAAAGAATGATAATGGGTCAAATAAGATATAAATCTTCAAATGAACATTATCTTGGGCTGTTGGAGTTATCTATTGGTGACAAAGTGTTTTGGAATGTTTCACCTTATTTTCATTATCAATTGATTCAGAGGAACATGAATATTCTCCTCATTTTGTGGCACCTTTGGAGGTTTTTAAAAATTATGGGAATGTTTCATATCATTTATCACATCCAGCACAACATACAATGATACATAATGTGTTTCAATTATATATACATCAAATGTTTCTTTCTGATCTATATAATGTTTTTAACTAGTGTTACCATGATACTTAGCATGATTTTTTAGTGATTTGGACCCCAGTTAGGATAGTTTATTCTAAATACAATGTAATTAATTGGTGTATAATACTTTGTTTTGTGTGATATGGAATCATGGTTCTGATTACCAAGATTCATGGGAGGGAGAGAGGCATTGATGAGATTGTAGGGGCCTCTACTTTTTGATTTGGAAACATCTAAAAATTATTTTTGGGCATAGAAAGTCACTATGGGGGGAGGTTTTTGCATCATGATACTAATTTTCATGTAGTTATTCACTATCCTTTATATCAGTAGGTGTTTTGGGTATTTCTCGAGTTATTTTTGGTGGAAATGTTAAATTTGTTTGGGTGTTTATTGGATATGTGTGGATTGAAAATGATTTGGGAAACAATGCACCCACCAAGAAAAAATTAACAACCTTGTATATTTGGGGTTTTCATGGAGGAATAAGTGTTTGAAAACTAATTCAAAAACAATGTAAAAATTGGGCACACCCATCTATGGGTGCATGGTTAGAGTGAATAGTTTTTCTAACCATATGGTCCTGATTAGCTAACCATGTAGATGGTGTTTTTTATTCTAAAAAATAGTTTTTTTAAAATTGTTAAACCCCATTTGAAAAACCACTCGATGATAACTATGAAAATTATGAATTATTGGTCTTTGCGTCTCTCAAAACCCTTTTGTCTAAATATATACCTTTTAATATGTGTATTTTAGCATGTAAATTCTTGTTAGATCATTCTATAGTAAGAGATTCAACTCACTGTATTTCTTCACCACTCCCAATTTATTTACTACATAGGGTTTGTTAGATCATCATTTTTTCAATGGATATGTACACCATATATTTGGATATTTATTTTGGATTGTTTTTTTTACATTTGTTTTTTCCATCATTTTTCATTGTAAAATCCCAATATAATTGTTTTTTTGAGTGATGTCCATGATAAAAATATGTAGTTCAATTAATGATTTGTCATTTGATTCAACCAAAAATTTCCTGATGTTTGAAATTGATATCAGTTATTTTAGAACAAAAACTTTTATCTGAATTGGAATTTATGTGGATTTGGAATAGATTTTTGGGAACCCCCAAAAATTATAATTGAATTAGAATCTGGGGTGTAATTTGAAATTAAGGGAATTTTTGAATTTATATGTGAATTGATTTTGATAAAATCGACATAAATTTATTTTATTTATTTATAAGACTTATGAATTAATGGGGAACCTTTTTATTGGTTTTGAATTTTATTGGGCATTTTAAAAAGTAAAATTTTTAAATTAAACAATGAATGATGATTAGTTTGGAATGCTTTTTTTCCTTTTTTAATTGATTCATTGACTGAGATCATGTGATCTTGGGTAGTTAGTGTGTTATTTGGGACAATCACACTATCTTGTAAATTCCCTATAAATCTATTGATGAGGAAAGCATTTAAAATAATACAATTAGGTAGATAAAATTCTTAAAAGAATATTAAGGATTATTATTTTTCCATATCCTTAGGGATGTGTGTACCTATATTCCATGAACACTAATATGAGAGTGTCAGGATCCCATAAAAAGAAACTATTATACATTATGGAAGATTTCCATGGTGCTAAATGTGTCTATATTGTTATAAATTCTAGTGATATAAAACTATTTTACTCATACATTCTGATTTTTGAAAACTTTTTTACATAAAGTGTTTGTTTTAAACATTTTTAAATTTTTTCCATCATTCTAAATTAAATCATGTTTTTATTTAAATATGAAAATATACTTCAAAATCAATTTTAATTGAAATTGAAATCATTAGATGGTTTTTTATTTTGGAACACTTGGTAAGACACTAATAGTATTTTATCCCTCACCTGAAATCATTATTTTGGATTTTTTTGATTTCAAAAGTCCAATTTGGTGGAAATGGAAATTGGATCTAAGGATCGGTAGAAGTTATTGATCCATTGTCTTGGATTTTTTATTCATTTTGGATGTTTTATTTCATCTTGTCTAATTTTTATTACTTTCTTGATGTTTACCTTCAATTTTTGATATACGAGTTTTGTTTCAGATACTATCTACCATTACAGTTTAGAATATACTTATACGTATCTTTTTTATAAAATATTTTTGTGTAAAATTTGTTCTAAATTTTATAATTTATAATTAGAGTTTATATTCTCCAACTCATGGGGATTGGGAATGACCTTCATACCATGTCCAACATGTTGGTGCATCAGGGTAGAAGGTATTTTGGGCTAGTTCATGACATATTTTCTTTTCATGTATTAAAATATGTGGGTGTAAATGTGATATGTGATTGGAATGAAAGTCATTGTTATATAGACAATGTATCCTCATCCAAATTTATATGAAGGCATCATAATACTAATTTCATATTACAAATATTCTATAGATTATGTTTGATAAAATGTATTATCCAAGGCCCTACATTTAGATGAAGTCTAGGACAATGGAACACTATATCTAAAACTATGGGTTAGTCAAAACCACAATATAATGACATGGTCTTTACCACGTGACACTGTCTATTACACAATGGAATGTACTTCTACTTACAAGAACAAAGAGAACTAAAGTATATCTTTGGGAAAAAATAAAGAATCTGTTATTTATAATCATATTTCATAATAGCCAATATAGGATCCATTTAATACCTAGTATATATTGAGGAAACAAAACAAAACATATGATTGTGGGAATATAATAATAATTTTCATTCCTTGTTTATTGGAAATATAAATGAATGGTTAATGATGTTACGATAACAATCTATTTATAACAATTTCAAATCATTTTTCTTTGACCGTATGAAGTCCACCCAAAAAACACTAAATATATGTTTGTATGTCAATATTACATTGGGTAATAATGAAATATATATTTCATATCCAACACAATCTAAATTAACCCCTCATGATACTATTCTATAGACTCAACTCCATGTTATATATGAATGGAATATCAATTATCACCAATATATTTATTAAGCTCAAAACTCAAAAAAGAATTAAATTTTACATCATAGAAATAAATGGGTTACAAAATAATTATTGTGGACCTAATGAACTTGTTGTCAATCATAAATGAATTATTAAGAACAATAGATGTGAAATTAATCCTTGTCAAATTTTGATAAACAACAGAGACACATGGATAATATAAATCAATTTTTAGGATGAATTAATCCCATGTAGAAACTATCTAATTATGTTTGGATGTGAATTAAAAACATTTAAAAATGGGACCCAATAAATGGGATAGAAGATACCATCCACGTTAGAATGGATTGTGGAGTATACCAAAACAATATAATATTTCTTCAATGTAGAATGATATGGAAACAAGGAAACTATATGGATTGATCTTGTACATATATAATATGTCCCGAAAACATTGAGGAGAGACAAAAAAATTGGGATATTCACCTTTTTTAGTATAATATCTATGAGTGTTAGACAATATAAGAAGTTTCATAGGAGTATAAATTTTGGGAAAACTTTTCTTTATCTCTCAATCTTGATAGTATAAACACATTTCTCTAGGCTAGTTATATATTTTCAAAGAGGTTTTTTGGTGGAAATTTATAAATTTTATAATATATAAATTTCAATAAATCTTACTCCCATGTTATTAACCATTAAATAATGTATTCATCTACTGTATAAACCATGAGGTTTACATGAAGTATTAATAATAAATACTCTTTCTATGAATTATTGTATAGTGACTAATTCTATAAATATTGATAGTTCCATAAGATACTAATGAACACACCATCAAGGACAATTAATAAACATTAACATAGTTTAGATTATATAAGAAACCATACAAGGATGTATGGTAGTGTTTGGGATATAATGATTGAATTAATGTTTTTTCATAATATGAAAAGTGTGTTTGAGATGAGAATACATGAAATCATGTTTGAACAAAATTCAATAATTAAACCAAACCCTACTACCCCATTGTCTCCTTACGAACCCATATAATATATATCCATCTTTTGTATGATAATTTCCTTCCCAACCTCACACTACTTTTATATTATGACATTGTTTCGTTAATATATTCTTTATTTTACACTCTAAAATGCTATTATTTCAAACCCTAACATATGTTTATCAATTTATAACCATATATCATTTTTCTAGATATGACATGGGATAACACGAGTAAATTTTTTTCACTACCCTCTTCACTTATATGATGGTTTTTTACATTTTCAAATTAGTTTTCATCAATAAATATTATAAACCATTTTTTATGATTAGTAGGTGAGTAATCTAAATCATTAAATAATTATATTTGGCTGCTCATTCATATAAATAATTCATTCTACTAAACCTATGAATATTTTTGTTTCTAAAAAAATAACGTGTTAGGTCGTTTGGTGAGTATATGTTTTGAAAAAAAACATTCATAATTTGATCCATATGTTATCCTGGTGACATATCACTAAAAAAGTGACCTATTATTTCGTAAATGTAGTCAGTGATTTTCAAAGGAATATATTTTATGATGGTTGTCATTTGATTTATACACACCAGAATTTTAAAGCATATTTTGGGGAATTTTCAAATGTTTGGGAACAATATCTTAATGATATAACATAAATTACTATCATGTAATTACACAAGAATAGTAGGAAAATGTATTTTTTCCACCCACATTAAATTTTATACAACTATAAGAAGTGGGTGTGAGAGAAAAATTTAAAATTGATGAATATGTGTTCATTAAAAATATTAGTGTTAGCATTACGTACCATACATCAATACTCGATTATTATAAACAGTAATTGGTGATTCCATCTATATGGGATGGTATGATTAATATTTTTGAAACTCAATTTATAACCTCTAATAATATGAACTATCATAAAATTAAAAAAAACATCCATATATTCAATGAAAATGATATTAAGTGTAATTTTGAAAAAAAATTATGAAGGGGGATTTTCCATAAATTGTTTTGGTTTTTGTTTAATTAGTTAAGTGTGAAACTAATAAATTGATGATTAAACTGAAGTATATATATTTCTCAAGGTGTTTTATGTTAAATTTATGATTCAATTTTGATCTATTTTTATAATCCTAACACTTTATAAGGTAAACATCTATTATAATTTCTATATAATATGTCTATTTTGTTTGATAATGAAGTTTTCATGTGTTGGGTGGCCTAGGATACCCCTAAGGAGAAACATAGTGGTCTATAATTAAGGGTTATAGAATAAATCAATACAATATATTAACAAATTATATCAAATATTTAATCTTCACGAGAAAGTGGAGGATCCCCCGATCATTCTTAATTAACAAAATGAGGTAATAAATTATATAATTAATTTTTGGTTAGTAGTTTTTTTGTTCGTAGATAATTATTTTATAGGGATACATATTAGAAAATAAATGGGATTATTCATTGGTTTTTTATTTCAATGAGATCCATCTTCTATTCATTCATCCTTATTAAATGATTATTATCTTCATCACTACACCATGATTTAACCCTCTACTTAAATTATTATCAAGATATAGTTATGTCTAATATTTTACCTCCTTTTTATGTATTCTTCCACTATCATTCAATTTGACACCATTTTTTTCCTATTTTCCTGGTAATATTCATATTTTCTAATTTCTACAATATTATACCAAATAAATAATGGTGTTATAGCAGTTGAGATTTGTGAGTATATAGTAGGTGGTTTATAATTATTCATTCCAGTTTATGTCAATTTATTATTGACTATATTAGGAGGTCATTCCAGAAATATTGTGCATTCAACGAAAAATTATAAATTAAATATCATTTCCCTAATTCTATAAATTCATCCACTCAATATGAACTTAATAACCTATTGGGAATAAAACATGGATTTCATCCTCTTATAGTGCTTCTACAACCTTGTGAAATGACAACGACAAATTATAATTGCAGTCCTATTGATTCTTTATCATATATATTTGACCATATATGTGTGACATGGTATTTATCAACCATTTTACTATTTTCATTACTAGATAATAAATTGGGTAATTAAATAGGTAACCCGAGACATGTCTTTTAATTGAGATATAACTTGTGTAATTCCCAATTTTGTTTAAGAGGATTCCATGGATGTGATTTATGTTTTTGGTATATGATTATTTTTTGTAGCGTGATGTTGCTAAATTAAATGAATTCAATTGAATTAACTGAAGGAGTTTCATTGGGGTTTGACTTAGTAATAGTATATTTAAAATTAATATCGTGATTTTAGTGGTTAACAAATGTGTTAGCTATGGTAAATAATGAATTAAATATATTAATGAATGAATATTCCATGGGATTACAACATATATTGTTAGAAATTCTGTAGTATGAAACCCCTTTGGTTTGGTGATCATCCATAATACCTTGTAACTCCAATGTTGATTCCCCTTGTTTTTTATAGTAATAATAAATTTAGTAACTAAGTATGACTATCCATATTGTATGTAATTATTATTCATGATACATTTCTATATAATGATGACACCCCTTGGGTTGACACATGATGTTTCTGAAGGATTCAGAGTGATTTTCCATTGTGGTCATAGATGACTCAGGTCACATTAGAATTTTTTCGGTAATCCCTAAGGGCTCGATCATATTTTTGAATGGCATGTAATGCCTTGGGGTAAACCACCTTGTTTTTAAATATGTGTTTAGATTTCATATAATGGATAGTGACGTTCGGTTTTGGGTGAAGAAGGTGTTTCCAATCTTGGATGTCAATTTAGAACCTGAGGATCGATGGTGGTTCATTTATTTTTATTATGCCTTCATTTATTAGGAGCATAAACATTCACATTATTATTTAGATTGGATATACTTATGGACATCATTCGTGGAGGCCTGCTGAGTTATAATGACAACCTACTCAAGATTCTTTATTTTACTCACATAGAATATTATATTTTTGATACATGATATGGAAATGTTCCCCATGGTTGTTACATTATTAAACTACTCTTATATAGCATGAGAGTTGGGAGCGTTCTAGAGATCATGGTAGTTTTAAAAAAAATCCATGTTTCATCTTTCATTATTTTGGATATTTTATGTATATAATATTCTATTGATGAATGAAATTCATAACATGTAGTAAATAGTTATATTTGTATAAGATGGTTTATGATGAATATTTATCAGTACATTCCAATATTCCAATTTAATATTTATTTTTAAGTTATATATGGGTTTCATTACTTTTTTCATTGTTTTTTACCTTTTAATGGGTGTATATTATCCTTATTGTACCACTCAAGACGCATGCCACTTGTCTTTATCCATTGATATATGGGGAGTAATGCATAAGTTCAACTAGAGACCATCGGTATAAGAACCTATAAATGGTCTTAGAAAAGTGAAAATTATGATGTTGTATAAGAGATAATTATATATTTTCAAACTATTTGGTTGATGTATATTGGATATGGAGAATGTTTAGTGCTTTGTATACAACTCTTACCTCAGTGCAACTAGCCCGTATATAATATAATCCAACATTTATAGGAATGGAAATTATTTTCTTATTGTTTTTATTTAATTTTGATATATTTAACCGTGATTTATTAACATGATTATGTGGTTATTTATTTATTTGATTTTATCTCTTTCCCAGTACTAGATGATTCAGTTTTTTCATGAATCAAATACAGAAAGTGCGGATTCACATATCAGTGGAGAAATTGCATGTGATTGTTTTCATTGACAATGAATTATGCTGGTTATTTAAAGTATCTCATCCCATTTATATAGTGTTTCCCATATATTTGTACTGTGGAATCATACTAAAAAATCAAATAAGTGTATAAAAGACATATAATACTATAAATTGATTATTAGGAGTTATCACTGAAATAAAATTCCAATTACAACTTCTAATGTATTTTCTATTATAACATGGAATTCACAATTCCATTAATTGATATTTAGTTGTGATAATTTCCTATTAAATAATTATTCATAACTATATTAAATTATTACAAATATTCATTGTTTTGTGTTTCCAACTAAAAAATGGGAAGTATCGTATATAAAGTCTTTCCCATTATAATATGTACATTATATTTCATTTAACTAATCCCGATTGAATGTAATTTATAGTAAATGAAAAAAATGAGTACTGTTGAAATATGGATCCTATGTAGATAATAAAAACTTATATGAATATGAGTTTGACCCCATTATTGAATACTGGTAACTTTTAGAGTTTCTTGAGTCATAAGATTCTTTTTATTTGAGATATATGGAATAAAATGGTGGTTTTCCTGATATATCATTCCAAGTGATATGATATTGAATAATTTTACAATAAATGTGATTTTATGTTTTCTATAGTTTATATAACCTGATATTAAGAATGTAAAATTAGGATAGTGTGATAATGGGTTGTAATAACAAAATGATGATTGGTGTATAGGATTGTCAGTTTTATGCCTTATCGTGATATTAATTTTAATGGGGTCTTATCAAATTGTAAAATGTTTTGACTACCACTGATACCAATCAATTTATTCTTTTCCTATGAGTTTTACGGATACTCAAGTAGAAAAAATTTATGTGATAAAATTATTTTTTTGGGTTTAGGATAAGTGATTATAAGTTTTTATAGTATTATTTCCAGCCATTGTATAGGAAATGAGAAAAGGATTACTATGTAGTTGGTGTCTTATTTTGGTATTTAAATCATGGTATATATATATATATGATTTCCAATCAACGGTGTGTCATCAAGTGAGTTCTTTTGTAATAATGATATGTGAGTTAAGACATTTTTTATCCCATAACTGTTACAAAGTACCAATATGATTTTTTTAATTTTTACAGACGAGTAGAGATTTATGGGAGTAAACAAATAGAGGGGTAGTCTATAATTTTTTGTATCATATAGATAATTACAATGATGGAATATTTATATTGACTATAATTAATTGTATTTGGTAAAAAATAATTATAATGTTCTTTTAGATTCCTATCTTTGATGTGGAGTGTTAAATATAGGTTCCTTAAGCGCATAATGGGTATAAACCATAACCCTATTTTAGAGGTAACCAAAAATGGTGGGATCCAAAATAGACAGAGTCAGGTTATCAACATCTAGTTTGGTGGTGACACCTGAGGTAGTTTGTGACCATTTTGTGATCATAGGTTTAGTGAGGTTTCCTAGATTTATTAGCATAAACTACTTAGTGAGATACTTCCAAGTATATGATTTTATATGTGTTAAGGAAACTCGACTACATTATTAGGTTCTAGAGACTAGAATCATTGGAGTATAACTCAATGCAGATGATTAAAGTGGTGTAGTATAGATATTCTGATATTTGTACTTGTTGTTTATGCTTAGTTGGAATGGTGAGTTTTTTACATCTGTCGTGAATGGTTTAATGAGGTATCCCATTAACTTGTGTTATATCCTTGATATTTTGATTACCCTTCTTGGTATATATAGTTTTTTACTTCTTAATATTAAACTTTTGGAGGTATTATTGGTTTTTCTTTTTATCTGACATGCATGGGATAGTATGTGAGACAAGATGATTTGAATTTTTTGAAAAATATTCTATATGTTTAGTTTGATTAAGTAATGTTACATGACACATATTGTGGGGTAAAATTAACTTATGAAAATGATTGGTGGTTTCTTTTGGTTTTCTATTTACATGTATACAATATTTGTGTATATAAGCCTTTGTACCATAGATCCCCACTTGCGGAATTGACCATTTGATATTTTAGTGTATTATCGTGTGGTATATTACTACTTAACCAATCACAAAAATGATGAGTGAGGTTGTGGGATTCTTATGGAATCATTGGATGATTATCTACTAAATGATTTTGGAAAGGTGTGATAAATTATTTTTAATAGAGAAGGGGAAGACAGTATAGAACATTTACATTTTAATATTTTATGGTTGGAGAAAGAGATTCTCTTGGTTATGGCCATCTATAGTTTATTTTTGTGATGTGTATACATTAGTGTATAATTTATGTGTGAGATGTTGTCTCTTTATGTGATGATGAAATGATCATGGGGTCATGAGAACAGTAGTGTTGTTAATATTTTCAGCTCCTATGAGATATAATTTGTGACGTTTTATGGAATGTGATTTATGGTGTAGTGATCATTTGATATTAAGAAGCACCAATGGAATAATGTAATTGAAAAGTAATTCAATGTGGCTCCAATGTGGTGTTTGGGAACTAGGGTGATTTCGAGTGCAATGAAGATTTTGTAGGGTCCATAGAATGGTAAATATAAGAGTTTCATGGAAATAAGAGTTCTCATGGACCTTGATTTAGAAGTGTTATGACAGGGAGTACATTGATAGTTATTGGTGAATATTTGAATGATGTGGTGTTGGGAACTCCATTGTTAACATAATTTCATGCAGGTCTATAGATGAGGACATCTTCTAGTGACATGATTAGTAAACATAAATGATGGTGTGATTGATGATGCTTATTGAGTAAGATAGTGATCATAGTTTATTTTTAAGTAAACCCTAATGTTTGGACCCACCTTGATTATTTAAGGATGTGGATCTTATTTTTTTTACAATTATTGGTAAATCTATGATGAGAAATATTGATGATCTCAACATGGTGGAAGATAAAGACTGTGACATTTCTTGGTTTTACGAAAATATGTCAGATGTATGAAATGGAAAATTAATTTTTGTGAGTGTGTATATAGTTTTTGAATTTCTGTAAATTGATATGATCATTTAATAGAATATTTCAGGACATGGGATAACATGTTCATGGTCTGACTATTTTGTATTATTACGAATATTATCTACTAATGACACGGATAATGTGACACTTTTATGCTCAAGTATGATCTATCAATATATAGGATAATGTGAGACCATGAATTATAAATTGTATAAGGATTTAGAATATGGGTTATAGAATGATTATTAAGGTGAGTAATGGACTGGTGTAGACTAATGGGATTAACCAATCAGGTGTGATGTCTGTTTTTTAATGATTCCTAAATTTCAGTTTGTGGATCATCATGGTGATGTTGGTTGAAATTACTGAGACCACATTATGGGGGTTGGTATGGTATTGAGCTACAGATTTTTTCTAGGTGCTGTTATGGTATGACTATAAATTGTGAGAGGAGTATAGTTTGTTAATATATAATTCTTGATGATGGTAATAGTTTTATTGGGTGGTTAAAATCACATAAGACATGATAGAAAAAATAATCCTAAATTTTAGTTTTTATTAGAAGAACCAATTACCTAGGGTGGAGTGGAAAAATTGGTGGATGATGTTAGGTTAATTAGATTTCATTTTTATGAGTCTCACGTAGGAGGATTCTAATCTTTTTTTACATGTAAATGTGTGATGACTTCCTAGAGTGGTTTCTATCATTATTTAGTGGATGAAAACCCTGTTTCTGATGTGGTTACCCTCATTTTATAAAACAATTCAGAGGTGAACTATATTATTAACACCGATAATGATACATTTTAAATAAAATCTAATCAGATCCCTGGTTCATGGATAAAATAATGGCCCAAAGCATGGGTTAATTATTGAGATATTGAGCTTATCGATGGTGAAACATTTAGGTGAGTCTAGTAAATGATTTTTATAATAGTCTACTAGATCCCCATTACATTAAAATTCCTTATTATATATGTTATTGTATCATGGATGTATCTAGGAAGAGACATGAGAGTAAGAGACATATATGTGGGATTAGTGGATATTGTTGGTTACCATTGAGGGTGAGGTTTTTATTTGAGAAAGTAGCTTATGTATGAACAACATTGAGTAGGGGATGTTGAAATACCATGATACTTTTAGTGTGGTATACATATTTTAATTTAAAAACACATTTATTATTGTAGGTACTCTTCGTTTTGGTGGTTGGGGGTGGCTTAGTATACTCCCAAAGTGAAATAGTTCAATCTGCAAAAACTAGCTCCACACTAAAGCATTGTAAAAATTTGAAATCTTGTTTGAAACCATGAAATGTCATTAAATAGATGTGAATAACCCTATCGTGATTAATACCCATAATGAATGAACAATTTAAAATGGGAATGGGATTTAAATATTTTTTAGTTAAAAATTTTAAGAGGTTTTATAAAATATAGAGGACTTATTATGTGGTTTTAATATTTGATAAAATCCATCTTCAATGTTGTATTCCACCATTTTTTATAACTCCCTCCTCTATTCCTCTAATGTTTCACCACTAATTAATCATATTTGGATTCTACAAAAAATTCTATCAATCAATCACTTTATTTTGGTGGTTTCTTCTTCTATTTTGCATTTTATAGTTATTTACGTCCATTTTACCGATTTAAAACACAATCATCTAATTTTCTAATTCATAGTGGATTTAATCAAATCAAAGTATGATATTTGAATAGTTTATTTCTAAAATTATAATGAATTTGGAATAAAAGGTATCTTATTGTTTTTCATAATTTCCTATAGAATATGTTGTCCACTCTCATCCACATTACCTTGAATCGAAAATAAAATTATAAATTTAATATTATAGCTCTAATTCATTAAATCAAACCTATCAGCATGCTATAGATCATCTTTTATAATGATGCCTATATTTTTATCCTCCTCCAGGGTGTGAATAGCCATGGAAAATGACATCAGAATATCAAACAGGAAATCAAATGGGTTTCTTAACCAAAATATTATACTGTATACATGTTATTGAGAAATTGGACACTAATTTTGTTTTTATTCATGGAAGAATAATGTGGGTAGTTAATGATGTAATCATCAGTTTGCCTCATAATTGAGTCATGATCTAAATAATTGATAGTTTATTTAGAAAAGGGTCCCAATGACATGCTCTAGGATTTAGGTACAATATTATTATGAAAGGAATTATCATTACAAATAAATATATATTAAATGGATTGATATATGGTGTTTACTTTATCCATGAATCAATATAAGTAAGTGTATAATGAATTGTTTGAACCTATAAGATCCCAATAATGATACATTTTGTGTATAATGTGTTAATTAAATTTATGGATGATTTTTTTTGGTATTAGATGTTAATAGTAGTTCAGAAGGCCTTTGATTAAATCCTTATAGGTTTAACAATTATTCCAGATACCATGGATAGCAAAGGATTATACCCCTTTTGTTTTAATGTTATTCCCATTTACATGATTTCATTGTATTATCTTCCTATGAATCAATGATGATGAATAATATATTAGAATGACATGTGGGGTTCCCTTTTTATTATAAAACGATTAATGTTGTTTAGATAGCCTTGGGGAGATTTTCCTTTGGTTGGATAATGAAACATACTATATTGTAATTCCTTTGGAAATCCCATTGGGATCCATAGAATTTCATGATTACATGGAAAAACATAAGGTAAACCCCATTGGGTTTCAATTTTACACCTAATTTCATATAATGTATAGTGAAATTCATATTAGGTTAAAGCAGGTTTGGAAGAACTAATGTGTCACATTATATCTCAAGTATTAATGATGGTTAGTTTAAATATTGTTTACCTTTATTTATTTTTATCATCAATATAGACATCATTGCAAACATTGGATATTTTTATAGACATCATTGGTTGTCACCAACTAAGTTAAACTCACACCCTTCTAATTCTATTATTGGTACCAAATCATAATTTGATAATTTCAAGACATGACATAGTAATCTTCCATGATGTCATTACATGATTAGACTACTGGGATTGAAAATTCGAGTTGGGACCATTCTAGGACTCAGTTCCAAATTCTGTGTTTTCCCCATTTCTATATTTTAGACCTTTATATTGTTATTTATATGATTTTTTGTGGAATTGTGGCTTGTCTGACATGTATTCAATAGATTATATTATATATCATTTCTATTGTTGACTATTTATCACCTGTTTTTTGGATATCTATTTATGTATATATATTCATGGTTTATATTATATTATTTATTTATTTTTGATATATTATTTATATGTTTTGTGGGTAAAGTCTCCGAAACATACCAAATTATAACATCACCAATTCTCAGTATCCTATTCCTTATGGGAAGGCATTATTATGTTCATTTGGTGACTGTCATTGATGGCATTAATTAGTGGCCTCAGACCTTGAGATGTTACACAATTACCTTACCTTTTAATGAAATTATAATCTGACTAAACTAATTAGTAAAATTTTTAATCATTTTAATAAAAATTACATGTGTAAAATTAGTCAAATATGTTTGGGAGAATGTTTATATTTTTAATCTTTTTATTGTTTCATGGATATTTATGTACCTTTTGGAGTTATAAAAGACTTTTTTATTTATATTTTTTTGATTTATAATAGCTTCAGATATCATTACTTAAATTCCATATATAAGAATTTTTTCTCATTCAATTAATATATGATTTGAAAAATGATTAATTTGAGATTAATTAAATTATATTTGGAATATTTATTTATAAGATATAATGTTATATATGATTAAAATAAATGATTTCTTATATGAAAATTATTTTAATTTTATGGTCTTTAATATGATAAGATCCCATTATAAAATGTTTTTGGAATGTAAGGTTATATTCCGTAGCTAATGGGGACTAATAAATGTTATTAAAAATTCATTTGGACCCCAACATAGGGTCACATAAATTTTAAAATGTCAATTGGATCCAAATTATTTGAGTACAAAATCATTGGACTATGTTTGGGTCAATTGAATAATACAGAGACACCTAAGAGTGTGGTTCGAACATAATTTAATCTCATATTTTTCTCATTTGAACTATTCGCATTACACCATGGATGTTATGTCCACATACTAGTACTATGTCTGTTGAAATATATAGTGGGTAAAATAATAATCATTATATTTCTTCCATTGATGTGATAAACACTAACAAACATTTTTTTTTCAATACTCAATGTTTCATGGATTGGAAATTTATATTATGAAATCATGAAAGTGTAATAATAATTATGATACTCTTTTATAGGGAATATGAAAATTTGGGATAAGTGTATATGAATGAAGGAAAACACTACAAGCACCACATCCCATGGATTAGTCTGCAAAAAAGTGACACATTCCAGAACCCAAAAATACATTGTAAAAACGAAATAAATTTTGGAAGAAATGAAATATATGATATTTGTCCAATAAAATCCAATAGAATAAATCTTAATACTATGTTATCATGCTAATTCATTTTGAGGAACCAAAATAGGATCCAACGTTTCTAATGGACACGTAAGAATTTAAATTTTGAAAAAGATTAAATGTTTCTATTGGGAACCAAAAAGACTTATAGAATTGTATATTTCCCCCCAAAACATTGGAAATTGAGATTATATTCTTTATTATGATTTTATAAAAGAAACAGAACCATTAAGAGGCATTAAATGATAATGGATACATGTGGAATACATAAATAGATTATGGTATACAAGGTAATCCACCTGAAAAATATTTAAAGCAAATCAAGTAATATATAAACAAGAGGAATATATGGACCAAGATATGAGTATGAGGAGAATGAATACATATGTTATAGGGTATTGGAAGGTAATAAAACAAGTTTATGTTAATTAATTTTTGGAAGGACCATGACAAAAGACTTCCTACAGGGATAGATAGTGAAAAGGGATAATTGTAATAAGATTTATATCCAATGTATTAGTAATGTAGATCGTTAATTTAGTGATCATCCCCTTTTTAGAGAATTGATGTTGTAATGATTGATCATTTATACAATATATGTATTTAGACCACCATAGAGAAAAAAATTATTTTTATTTTTGGTTTTATTGAATAAAATAAATATGTGTAGATAATGTAATCGTGAGGTTTTGTTCATGTGTAGTTTTTGAAAACTATTAATGATCAAATTGAATATTATGTATCTATGTTTATCTCTTTACATAAATCCAAACTAAAATATAAATACAAGATATAATCCTTTAGTTATCTAAGAAGTAACATGATTTGATTTAAAATAAATTCCCTCAGGTATATGACATTCTACAGTAATGAATGAGTGATCCATAAGTGACTAAGGCATGCACTATAATTAACTAGAAATGTAAATCCATATAGTTTATCATGCATTGGAATCCCATGAGGGGCCTAAAGTTATGCTAAGTAGAAAATTTTTAATTCAAGGCTGAATTAAGAAGACTACGTATGTGTGGAATTTATGAACGGATGAAATAAAACATGAAGAAAATGAACTAAATAAACTAAATCCATTATGTGACCTATTTCCTTAAAAATTCTTAAAACGTTTATTCACTAATCATACAACCATTTCAATCATATCTCTTATTTCCTATATCTCTATAACTAAATTTTCTGGTATATACATTATAAATAATATCTATAATGCTCTATTGATTATTACCATAAGCATAGATCAATATGTGTGTTTATTATAAGATCATATTGGTCCTGACATGGGTAATTCCTTCTAAATGTATTGTATAACCCTGTGAATATACTATAATGTTATATAAGTTATAGTATATTGATTCTAAAAGATCAGAAAAAATAAAGAATTTCTCAGAACATAACTAAGAACAATGTCATTAACCAAATGCCATTATTCAGGTTACCTAACATTTAATAGATTCATATCAATATTTATAAACATGAAAAAAATGTCATAAATATAATGTTCTATTTTGTATATCATTAAATTTCAAAATAATCACTTCATCATTTAAATCCCAACTAATGTTATAAATATAAAATATAACCCTTATTCATCATATATATACATATATAGTACACCATATATTTTCCAAAAAATATTTTTATTTCCTTTGAAAATTCCTATAGAAATAATAATTTTTGAAAACGATTCCCTCCATTAATTACAATACAAGCACTAATTTATAAAATAAAATCCATAAGAAACCCCAATAAGTGTTTATTAATGACAATAAATTATACCTTTATCACTAAAAATATTTAATCTTCAAGTGTTTCCTCATTAATTTCATTTCAATTAATCTATATTAATTTACTTCATAATAAGAAAATAAAAAATTACACAAAATAAAATTTATAGAATCAATAAATTATCAAATGGAAAAAAATTATTGAAGAAATTATCATTGTCATATCAATCATTATAATAAATATTTACATATAATTTCAAAAACAAAATTCTATAATTGATGTTCCCATATATGTATAAATTTCATTAAAATAGGCTTAATATGTGTTTAGTATTGTGATGATGATTGTTGAGGGATTATTATAGAAATGTGAGAAGTAATTGGATGTTATAAATCTATAATGATTAGGTAATTGAGATACTTCCCATGATCTATGGAAAAAGAAAATAAAGTCTATATATTTATGTTTTCAGTAGAGAATTTCAACACAATTTGGGAATGTAATGTGTGATGTCTGAGGAGTTATTTGTTAAAGGAAGTAAAGATAGATGTTGGTGGAAGAAGGATCACTTTCTAGATCATTTTTATGATGTATTGAAGAAGATGAGAAAGATAAGAAGTATTTTTTATGGAATTTTTTAATATTATGTAATTATAGAATTTATTAAATTGATGAAATATAATAACATCGAATCATTTATAAAATAGATAATTCTATGTACAATTTGAATGAACATGATCAATTGAGCTAATTTCGATGATGTAACTAAAATAATATTAGACCCAATTTTCATATTATAAATATTGATATAATCATTTCTCAAAATTATTCTACATATAAAAATTTTGAATAACATATTTAATTTATCCATTGATTCGAATAATTCATGTATCGAAAAGATATACATTGTTCATTTATTCACAGTAACAACTTAAACTGCATTAGAAACTAGATGTACTTGAATAAATGACATATATGAATGGGTATTATCCTAGTAAAATTATATAAATAAAATATTCAATATATTTAATTAATTTTTTTATATTTGATATATTTGGTTATTTGTGTTTTAAAATTGTATATGATTCTTTATTTCAAATATTGTGAGTATAAAATAAGATTAGATGATATTACTTATATTATTTTAATAAAAAACATTGATCAATAAGGTGATCACAATTTGAAATATTATCCTAGTATAATCATCTCAATTATAATCTAATATTAATGATTTGTGATATTCACATCATAGGAAAGGTGGCCACATCATAGTATATATTACCATGAGGAAGGATAGATCCACGATTCAAGAAGATCACCAATATAGTAATATTACATCCTATAAGATAATGGTTTGTGTGAAAATATTAAATGTGTCCATGTTTGAGGGAATTGTGAATAATGTTGAATAAGGTTGATTTTATGGATGTTAAGAATACGATAATTGAATATACACACACTAATGATGTTTGATTCCATATTTCATTTAAATGAATATATGAACAGGAATTCAAATAGGGAATAAATCAATAAAATATTGACCGATTTGAATTGGAATATAGTTCAATTGAAGCATAATTGTTTGTCATAATTCATATATGATAATATTGTCTCTAATTTATTTTATATTGACATTATTGATGACTTTGTGAATATAAATATATTATAGGTATTAGATATGGAGTGTTTTGAATTTATATCTCATTTTCACATTGAAAGATCATATGATAGAGATGAATATTGTATTAAGGATAATAAATGTGTTAATAGTTCAAAATTGTGATACAATTATTTCATTCTTATTTCAATCATTAAAAACTAAGTCATTAACAATGAATGATAATTGATACTTTCTATGTAGTCGAATGTGTGATTAAACATTTAACCCATATCACACTAATGTTTATGAGTAAACATGAAATAATCTAAGAAGGTGATATCAAATACAATCTAGTGTTCAAGAGTTTTTAATAGGATTGATAATATTGATATGTTTAATAGAATAATAATGTCACTCGTGTCCACCTATTTTCATATAGACGCTTACAAAATGAGATCCATTATTTTTAAAACCAGAGTGAGTTCATGTGAAGAAAAATACCAACATGAGTGACTATTTTTATCATAAAATAGAAATTGGAATACTATTTGGTGGACTATAGTGTTTGGAAGAGCATGTGGTACATATAAAAACATTGACGTTGAAGAATCATTAGCTCTAGTAAAAACAACATCATTTTTAGCAAGTTGTTGATTCCTACCGAAAATGTATTTGTGACATAGAGTCCACTTGTAATCCCTCTGAATTGATAGTGATAAAATTATATGTGTACATAACAACAGTATAACATAGAAAGGGGTCAAATATTATATTTATGTAAAACCATTTAAAAATACTTTTCAACTATCCATTTTTTTAATCTATATACTTAGTTAGGGGTTTCATTTGTTTTAATAGATCCATATCTGTTATACAATAATGAATTTAAGTATATGAGGTGGTTATTTTAATGAAAAGATAACTAGGGAAAATGTGATACCAGATCCCCCAACGATTTTTCATAGTCCCACAAGGATCTAGAAGTGGTCTCAAATGGGGTTTACACCTGATTGGATATAATACTTTTATTTTTATTTTTTCTATATATATTGAATATTTAATAAGAAAAAAAATTAATTCTTCATCAAAAATTTTCTTCAATGGGATGATGAAAAATTAAACGATATGGTAAAAATATCAAATAATGGAGAATCTCTACTCGAAAAAAATCAAAGACATAGATGTTTATCATTCATTTAATTTTTCATTGGCCATTTAAAAGACACATTTAAATTAGGTGGAGAGTTGGTGGAGGATATGAATTTTAAATTATTTTATATACTCTAATCATAATTTGAACTTTGTATAAAAAATATTCCAATTGAAGTAATTACATATAAACATGGATTATGTAATGAAATTATTAGAGACAAATAACTAGTAGAAAATGAAGTTGAAATAGTGTTGTATACACAAAGAATTAATTCAGAATGTTTAATTTTCTCATATACATTAGGGAGGGAAAGGATTAATATTTTACCCTTTGAAGTTTAGATGTTTCATTGACAGTAAAATAATTTAGAAGTATCAATTATAAGAAATAAATAATAGATGTTGTTCTTAAAGAAGTTATACAATTTTCTAAAAATCGTCAAAAACTAAAATAATTTTAAATGATGCACTACTGTAAATAAATTATAATATTTTTAGGGATGTTGAAAGGTCTCTAGATGAAAATAAAATAATAAATAGAGATTGGATAAAAAATATAAATAACTATTTTCAAGAAAGGATGCAGATATTTTTGTATGAGAAGATATCCCAGAAAAAAATGAATCATTAACATGTGGTGAAATTGAAAAATATATAATCTATTTAAAATTGAGATAAAAGTAATCCAATGATTGAATAATTATTAAAAATTCATTTTCATAAGAATTAGGTGATAGAAATTGTTGTTGGTAAATTAATTCATGATCCTGAAACATTGTCGAATGGTTCTAAAAATTCGTGAAATGTGTGACATGAGGATATAACTATAAAATATAAAAAGAATGAAATGTTTATATAAGAGTACTCTAATATTCATTAATATTGAATTAAAGTTCATTTCTCTAGAAGAATCATATAAGGATATTTATTGAGTAACGAGTGATCAACTAAGGGTTAAAGGTAACAGAATAACAGAGAATGATACTTGTGTGAAGGAATGAAACATTATACATGAAAATTATATTAAAAAATTGAATAGTGAGTGTGAATGTATTTTAAAATTAGTTTAATGTGATATGGTATGCATTAGTTTGAAATTTATTGAGTAGGAAAGTAATTTTAAAAACATATAAGTGAAAGAATTTGAATATTCCCGAATTGCTAATAAGAATAATACAACTATAAAAACATTCTATGAGATTAAAAACTATTAAAACAATAATAGATCTAGAAAGAGTATCTCTAGACCATATGTAGAAGCTTGTACGTAAACTTCCATGAAAAAAATAACCTGATTATCCTATAGATTTTTTTACCCAAATGATGCCTCATATATTAATTCTAAACATTTATCTAAATCTATTAAAATATAGGGGTTAAAAAAGACATGAATTAAACTAAATAAACAAGGCTATATTCCTGTAAATCTATAAAAATTTGTTCGCTGAGCAGAATCCAAAAAGTTTGGGATTCTATCAAAGAGTGGAAATAAAAACATGAAATAATAAAATTAATGACTGTAACCAAAATAATCACAACATGATTAATTTGAATTAATTTGTGTTCATGAATGTATAGAAATAGTAAAATTAATTATTGACTAAATTCCTAGACTATTAAAGAATATTGGCGGACCATTTCTTTTGGGATAATACCTTTAAAGATAAGACAAGTTGTTTCACAAAATCAATCACCACCTTAAAAGTAAAATCTATCTTCTGAAATATGATATCAATCCTTAAAGAGTTTCAATTATTGTTTCATATTATATGGTAACTATTTTTAAGTTTTTTGGTATGGTTCCCTATATTATTGCGCAATTACTGATAAGAGGAAAGTGATTAAATAAGTGAAGAATAACAAAATGAGGAATAATGGTAATGTCTACAGTGAGATAATTAACAACCAATATATAACAAAAGGAGAAAATTGACCACGCAACTCCAAATAATTATTCTATGAAGAAAATAATATATGTTTCAAATGATATAATGTTCTCCTACTTTGGTAATATAAGTACCACCATATATCACTAGAAATAATAAAATCCTTATAATTTGAAAAGGAACATTATAAAATTATGGATAGAATTAATCCAATTTGGAATATAATCTTAATGGATATTTTATGAACATGGATCAATAAAAAATTAAAATTTTCTATCATTTATTACTAATTTGAAAATTAAATTATGGATATATGAAGTGAAAAAATCTAATACTAATGGAAATGATAAAATTATACATGGTCATCATAAAAATATAGAGTGGTTTTCAAAAAATGTAAGCCTATGTGTAAAATAAGAATAATAATCAGAGGTGTATCATAACTAAAAACTACGGAAACCAGTTATTAATATTATTGGAAAAAATAGGGAGAATAAAATAAAATTGGATTCACACCACATGAATAATGGAAAACCTTTCACACAATGACATATTTTTGATAAATTGTTAAATTATTTCCAGATAATCATAATCTATCAAAATTAAAGGATACTCATGTATAATGATTTTGATGAGTTGTAGAGGTAATGAATGTAACATAACATTTGAGGTGGGGAAGTGATATTATTTATAACTAGACCTTGAGAAAATGTTGAGTATGAAACCATTTGAATATAATTATTGGAAAATTAATTTAATAAAAGGAGTGGCCCCTATATAGAGGATTCAATCATCCTTTATGTTATATCTACAATATTATGCATTACCCCTACTCCATTTTATTTTATGTGTTTAGAATGAACATATAGGGTATTCAAGAGTGTTGTTTTGAGTGTTGATAACACTATAAAACAGAGAATATGATATTATAATTGCTCACTATGGATAATAAATTTATAATAATTGAGGAAAGAGATAATTTATTATGGGGGAGAAACATTGGGGAGACATATTTTTAAAATGTTTTTTAAAAGAAATAAAAAAAACTAATGTTTGGGACAAGGAATCACCATTATTGACCTTTATTTTGATTGTATTAGATTATATTTTTAAGGTAGAGGGTTTGTTTTTACAATATATTTAAAATGTTATGTTTCATTATATTTACATGATGATTCCAAATGAGTTTTTGATATTTAAATCAGTTTTATATTTTATTTAAATTTCACTATTATATTCAGCAACTATTTGGCTGATCAAAACATTCAGAGCATAAATAAAATGTAAGGTCATTTATGAAATACCTTGAAACCCATTATTATGTACATATATATATATATATATATATATCTCTTTTTTTAAAATATCTAGTTAGGCCATATAAATATTGTTAGAATAATTAAAGGCTCATTGTTTGTAATAATATATCATATCATCCTTCTGTGAAATCATAAAAATAAGCAGACTATGAGGGATTTGAGATGAAAAGGAAGAGTTGTGAAGAAAATTATGTTGAAAATTGTATTTATTATTAATAAGTGGTGGAATAAATAATACATACATGAACACATATTAACATTGGTGATTGAAATTTATAATAAATTAAAATAGGTAGATTGATGTGCCCATTTAAGTATTAATTTTCTCAAAAATATGATTAATATGTGTTTAGTGTGGGGATGATGAAGATTGGAGGACTTTTATTCTAATATTTAAACAAATTGGGTATTAAACATTTACGAACATAATTTTTTTTATCTATAATAATCATCTATAGGAAAAATGGATATATCTTATATATATCGAGTAGAGAAGTCATATCTATTGTGGAAGGGATATGTGTGATGATTGATGTAATGATATTTAATGGAAGTAAATTGAGGTGTTGGATGTATAATGAAAAATATAAATAAATTTTGTAAGATGTTATTTAGATTTTTGGAAGCCATGGATGTTCGTTTAGAGTTTTTGATTTAATTTGATGGAATTACAGAATTTTCAAGATCTTGGTAGATGATCCACATAGTTGAACAACCCACAAGTCCATTTCCAATGATGTATCTATATTTTTTCGTTCTACATATCTAATTGATGTGAAATATAGGAAATAAAATATCATATATTTTATAAATATGTTAATTGATTTCAAAATTGTAGCTAAATACTATTATTTATGGGAATTATGTTTCATTTATCTGATTCAAGAACAGGTCTCAATAATTAAGGTAATCAAAGGAGTCATGTCTTTCAATGCATCATGGACACAATATCTACTACACAAGAAACATAACATACATGATTGAATGATTTATATAAATGGGATTCACATTGTCGAATCCTATGTATGAAAATCTCAATAAAAGAATTGTATTGATTCGTGTAGAATATTTTTGGCTATGTACATTTATAAATTCTAGTTGTCTATATAATTTGTAAATTCTATGGGTAAAATTAAATCAAGTGGTGATCCTACAATTATATTCCTAGAATAACCATTGAAATAAATAAATTTATAATTATTCAATATATTAAAAAAGGTTATTAAACAAAATAGAATATAATATGGATGATATGAGATCCTCACATCATTGGATATTATTGCACATCACATTTTAAGCTACTCCAATGAATGATTGATCCAGACGTGAAGAAGGAGGTCTACATGGAAATATTTTAGGTCTAGAGAAAGAAGTTTAGGTGAAAATATTTCACTATTCCATATATGTAATAACAGTGAATGAGTTTAAAAAATTAATTTTATATATTTTGAGAACATGTTAATTGAATGTCATCATAATAATAGAGTCTAATTTTTTAAGAGATATAAATTATGTAATGGATATAAATTCAAATATGTATTAAATCAGTAAACTATAGACCAGTTTTATTTTTTATATCATACTACCAATGATAGTAGGTTTTTATTAATAAAATAATTAAATATTTACTATTGTATTTTTTAGAATGATATTCATGGTGATTTATTTAAAATAAATATGTCATAGGTATTAGAGACAATTTTTTATAAATATAATGTTTAATCAATCTTCAAATATCGTATGAGAAACCAATACTTCCTGTATTAAGGATTTGAAAAATTTGAGTATTATGACTTTGTGATATCATGATCAAACTATAATTTTTACAAATAAAAAGGGATTCCCCATCATTATATGTGATAAAATATTTTCTATGAATCAGAATGTCAAAATAATTTTGGAACCCTTCGACACTGAATTATATAATGAAAATATTCCATCAATGATGTGGCCATCAAACACAATTCTATGTTCTTATATGTTAATTATGATTATGTCGACAGAGAAGGAAAAAATATTTATGAAATTACATGTCTCTATATAATTTCATTGAGTCCCTAAAATATATTTAACCTCTATATTTTCAAATAATAGTGAGAATAAGTAAATAAGAATTAATGTTTTTGTGACTTTCAAATTAAAATAAACTAAAAATTTAAGTCAACTTTTGTTGTCGAAAAAAGAGACTTGGAGAACATGTTGTAGCAGTCTAAACTAAAAATTTTGAAGAACCGGTGGTTCCAGTATACAAAATTTCATATTTGTTAAATGGATTATAATTACCTGAAACATGTGTGTGACTTATAATACACTAGTAGTCACTAAAAAATTTATGTTGACAAGAAAATCCATGTAATAATAATAAGCTGAAAATTGTAAGTATTCTCTCACATCAATGAAAATCCTTGAAACAAATTGGGTTCTATCAATGTTGTTATTATACATATTTGTCTATTGTTTTCACATATACTAATATATCAACGTCCCTTAACATGGACATACATTCAAATATAATAATGCATTATTTTATTTAAAAGGAAACCGATAAAAAAGGGAATCCTAATGCACACCCCCCCTCAAGTGTCTTCACATTCCTTCTACGATGCACAGTAAGATTATATAATTTTTTTAATTATTTTAAATCATTAG
This sequence comes from Viscum album, assembly GCA_963277665.1. Taxonomy (NCBI): domain Eukaryota; kingdom Viridiplantae; phylum Streptophyta; class Magnoliopsida; order Santalales; family Viscaceae; genus Viscum; species Viscum album. The sequence goes on along the minus strand of OY728126.1, from coordinate 647,491,593 downwards.
AATTATATTAAATTATATAAATGAATAACCCATGTCAAATCCTAATTAAATCATTAAATAATATTATCATATTTATATGAAACTAAAACAAAACATTTAATAAAATCAATCATCTATGTTTCACATTGAAATAACATGATTTCAATATGAAAAAATATTTTCAAACACTCCCTAACAAACTAAATTATTTAATTTCATTTAAATTTACTCCAAATAATAGACATAAAATCAACTAATTTATTTGTAATGAATAATCACATAAATCAAAAAATAGAAACATTAAATAACAAAAAAAAATTATTCTAAATAGATAAACAAAATTCCATAACACAAATAGATTTGTTAAAAATATTATCATTTTTTATAAAATTAACTTCAAAAAAATAAATGGTTATAAAATATTTAAGTATAGTTTTGGAAACAATATCCATGGAAAAACATGAATAGTTATGATTAATTAATTTATTGATTCTCACATAAAATTACATTAAATATTTGAATCATTAAACCCAAGAAACCTAAATTAATTTTTTACATCTCAGATACCATATATATAATTTTAAAGGATACTCCCATAATATAAATCAAAAACACTATTCAATAAAATGATAAAAATTATAAATAAATTATCACAAATATTGAATTTCACCGAACTACAGTCACAAAATGAAATTTTAAATTAAACTATACAAAAACTAAATAACATTAATTTTTATCATGGAGAACAACTTCTACTGTGTTACATGATCGAAGAGAATCCAATTTTTTGTCATATAAATCAATGTTAGATGATATCTATTATTTGGAAGGTAGGGTAATTTCATAAAGTCAAATGATTTTATGAACTATTATGAAACATAAGAATCAATGAAAACATTTTCTTCATCAATTTGATATTTATTTTTTAATAATAAATATAATATTTTTTCAACATTAATTTTTTTTTCAAACCATCATTGTTGATTAGAAATCCACCATTTTACCTTATAACCTAGGTGGCACAAAGATCTCCAGGTTCACAAGGATTAATTTTTAATTTTTTAAATATTGTTATCTCACACAAATAACACCACTCAATTCACACAAACACACAATATCATATACATAACTTATAACAAATATATTTATAATATTTTTTGAATCTTTTAATTCACACACACATATACACTTCACAATGACAATTCCCTTCATATTAAAAAACACCCGACCCCAAACATTCACATATAATTAAAAAAATATTTTTTATTATTAATATGGATAATAAAAAATTCATATATTATTGTAAACATTTGAGCTGTTATTTAACGATCAATAACCTATACCCCCCATACACACAGTCACAAATATATATATATAATCACATACCCATTAGTAATATATTAATTATTATTTTACCACATTATAATAATAATATAAATTACTCAACACATAATAATTCATATCCACATAGACACACACATATTGATTACAATATGTGTTTGTGTGACAAATTTCAAACCCATGTAAAATATACTATTATTTTACTCAAATGATAACAATATTAAACAGTAATTAATTCTATGATAATTTTTTAGAAGATAAAAAAATCTCACAAAAAAGTTAAACTACCTGAATATTGTCACATCAAGTGTCAATAAAGAAATTAGACAAACTATTTATTTTCATATAACACATAAAAATTATGTAATGAAAAATATTAACACCCATTATGTCCCATTTCTATATTTATTTATTCTATTATGTGGTCCTAGGAGTGTAAGAATTTTTTTTTTATAATTTTAAAAATATTATAACTTTTTAAAAAACAGGAGGTTTTTGTATTATTTCTCAAACCTTTCTTATATGCAATATGGGTTAGAAAATATTGAATATAGTGTAAGATATGTAGTATTCATAAATTTTAGATAATTATGAATCCAAAATAATTGTTTAAAATGTTTATTTTTCTCTTTTTGGATTTTTTTTATTAATTTGTTTCCTCATTTCATCGCCTCTATAAGGATATAACTCTCAGAATTACACAATATTGAATTATAGTCATGAATTTAATTCATTTCCCATTGAGGATATTATCAATTTTATATTTTCAAATAATTCTGTCATAATTTATACATAACATCCCACATTCATAGAATTTTTATACTACTAAAATACGATTAATTTTTTAAATAATTTAAAACTTTTAAAATAAATCGTTGTTTTTTCATAAAAAATATTCATAAAATTCAACATAACTTCCTCCTTTAACTTAACCATCCTCATACCCGATGAAAAAAATTAAAACGTGTGATGATCATAAAAATATCATTAAGTGACATAAAAATAAAATAACATATAGATATACCATTAGTACTTATAAAACCATGAAAATATTTCCACAATGTTGTACTTTACACACATAAAATAGAAGATTTTTATCTTACCTCACGAAATATTAAATTTCCTATAATAAACAATTGAAAACATAAATCATATAGGTAAATGGATTAATTTTTTTCATATCACCCATTCATTTACTATGTCTCTCATGGCCACATTGGTAGTAACACTCATTGATACATTTCGTATAACCTCCCATTAATATTCCATTTATCTCATAGGAGAAACCCAACTTGTTTATATATGTGTCATTATCCAATTAATTATAGATATATTATGGGATCATGTAATATTTTCATATCATGGAAATACCAATTCTAATAAGCAATCCCAAATTACCATATAATAATCATAACACATAAATCATGAAAAAGTTTAAAATAACTTTTCCACCATCAAATAAATTTTCATTTTTACAAAGTGGCACACTCATAAATGAAAAAAAATTATTTGAAAATAATTTTTTAATCATGGAAATTGATAATCAGAACATTAAAGTTGCATTATTATGGGAAATATTTTTCATTTCATATAGGGTCAATAAAAATTCCTTTTGGATTTTGTAAATATATTTGAAAGAGTAACATTAAAAGAGGTTTCTAAAAGAAATTCTCTTAACATGAGTCTGACTGGTCACGTACAATATTTATTTTCCTAAATAATAAAAAAAGGTTTGTTAGTTGAATCATTGTTATAATTTTTGAATTTTATTATTCAATTGATATAACTTATTCTAATTTCATAAAAATTTCATAACAATTTATGTTCATTCCATTCGTTTTGGTGATATTGTGTACTTGATTCCAAAATCTCTTCAGTATGATGTCTATAGTGAAGGTGGTAATTATTCCAAAAATATTTAATAATATAAATATAATTTTTATAATTTTTATCTATAAATTATAATTTTAAATAAAACTATTGTTTTTGGTTATGGAAAATTAACTATGTTATAATCATGGACACAGTAGATCGTTCGAACACATGAGTAATGGTTGCATTTTTTAATTATAGTTAATGAATAAATATAAGTATTAATTTATCATTATAGAATTAAAAAAATTAACATCATATTAATAATTTCAATACACTTATTTATATTATCGAATTGATTTGGTGATGAAAAAATAATCACATCACTTCATAGAGGTGATATTTCACACATACGCATGAATGACATTATAATTTGTACTTTCATAGAGAAGTAAGAAATTAAATGATGTTATATTATTTAATAATAATAATTATATCATAAATTTCATTTATAAACATAAATTCTATCATTATAAAAATTCTTGAGTGATGGTGTCCTAAAACTAATTATATCAATTTTTTAGGTTGTAGTCTAGCAAACACACGAATGAATAATGTTCTACCATTTGATGGAAGTGGAGATGGATTTACATGATGAAATTAAAATAATAACATATAATTATATTTATTATTATTTATTTATTATTTATTGGCGGTTTAATAATATTTTAATGAATTTTAAGAAGAAGTAGAACAGAAATACTTGACTAAAAATGATATATTTTCTTCGGAAAATCTCTTTTGATTGACATATTAAGACCACTAAGGATGGATTGATGCCAAAAATAAGAGATCTATAATGTGGGAATGGATTATAGGATTTTATATGGTATGATGTTTGAAGAAAAACATTTGGGTATGATGTGTGAATAGAAGAGTATAAGAGGTTATTAATAATAAGGTTGGGGATGGACACTCTTCAAATTCATCAAAATATTAAATTATTGTTAATTAATATTATATTTAAAATGGATAAAAACCAATTTTAATAAAATATATAATAAATATGGGATTAAATAAATAAATAATTTTAAATTTATACATTTTATATAATTCATTAATCCCTAACATTTTCCTTAGACCCTTTTTAACCCATTTAACACTTATTGTGGCAACATTGATTTTGAATCATTAAGGGATAATATATTTAATATTATTACCCAAATGATCCATAAATGTGTAATTGATAACATTTTCTACCTTACATTAATAATTTAGATTAATATTATATATTTATGAAATTTATATCATTTTATAAAATATTATATATCTTAAAATATCATTAACGTAAATTTTGGCACTGTTTATTACATGAATTATTAAAAATATCACAAAAACAAGATAAATTATAAAATATTCTTCTAGAATAACACTAAAATTTCAATGAAATATAAGAAAATATTTCATGGAGTTAATTATTTAAAATTAAATTTATTTTTATATTTTTATTATAAATTATTTACTACTTCCATTAATAAATCTATTATTTCATCTTTTTTATGTCGGAATTTAACTTAAATTTTTAGTGCTTAAATTTTTTTAAATAAATAAACATAATGTAGAGAAGTAATTTAGAAATAATATTCTGTTGTAGTGGGATATATATTCTGAATAACCCTACATTAAAAATGATATATTTATTAAAACATAAGCTTTACATTTTTTAATTTTCATGAAAAATGAATAAAATAAAGGTATTAAAGTCATTAAAGTGGATTCATGTGTTAAAGAAATAGTACCAAGGGTTATTTTGGATGACCATAACACATATAAAAAATTTAGAAAAACTATTTGGGAAATATTGTTATATTTATATAATTATGTTCACCATTAATTTCCTGATTTACCCTTAACACTAGTAAAAAATTTACTATGTTTAGCAATGATAATGGTTAAAAATGGTTATTTGTAATAAATTTAAAAATAAAAAATAAAAATATTGAACCAATTTTTAAAAATTCAAAAATAATATGTTGCAATTTTTTTTTAAATTAATCTCAAGGATGGGGTTAGAAAATTTGTTATCAAAGGAAAAATTTACAAAATATTGAAATGTTTTCATATTTATAGTAAATGTAAAATTTAGTAAAATGAATGAAATTGGATGAACTAATAAAAAATTTATATAATTATACATTAAAACCAATCAACAATATAATCAACAGTCTAACTTATATAAATAAAAAAGTTGTTCGCTATTAATATTAAGTATTTTTTATTATTCATAAAAACATGGAGATTATCTAAAATATACCAATAATTGATCAAAATTAAAATTTCATATTTCTATTTGAAATAATAGGTTTGTTTTGTCACATGTTTTTAATTCAAAATTTTCCTTTAAAACAGGACATTGATTAAAAGGTAGTAAAACTACCTATTAAAAATATACAACTTTTTTTGTATAAAATTTGATTTACACTTATTATAATACCATCATAATTGTTGGATAAATTATTAAAAAAATAGAAATAACTACATTTTAATTTCTTTATTATATTTAACTAACAGTGATTAATTTAATTTATGATGATAAAATTCCATAATTGTAATAAAATTCATTTTCCACTGAAAGTTACATCTTTATATTCAATTATATTTTTATTAACCATTTATAAAAAATTGGTAATTAATGATTTCATTATAAAAATATTATTAATCCATATTTTTATAGTTATTTTAACCATTTTCAGAACCACCATTCAAATAGATAGTTTATAATTGTATTTATAAATAATAAAATTTGGTTATGCAGTGATGCTCGATGTGGCACACAATATATACTATAAAACATAGTTATTACATTTAAAATATTTATATGCCACATTTCCAACCACTTTAATAAATTACATCATCACAATTCAAATATTGACATGGAAACTAGGATTGGTCTATTTAAAATACATTTATTGAAATCCCACATTTGGAAAATGAATAATAAAACTTACACTTTGAATTAATAAATGGAAAGTATGAAGGTCACCTAAAATAAAACATATTATGGTTCCAAGTATGAAAACATGTACATGGAATAGAAAAAAATCTATCATGTTCTGATAGGGTGAGATAGAGAACATAGGCATTATAATGTCAATCATCACAAAACTATATATATCTGATGATTTCAAGGGTCATTGATTTCTTAGTATGAAAATAATACAGATAAATTTTTTAATTTAAAATCATTTTCATAGATTTTAAGAGTCATTTGACTACCTAGACTAATAATATAAGAAAATATTCTTACTTGGAAATTATATATTCATTGCTAAATAAATTTCAACCAAAATTTCATATTTTTCTAAATAGTGGGTATTAAAGGTGAATTTTTTTTCATCCTTGAAGAAACAGAGTCATCTTCTATAGATTAAAAAATCAAAAAAATAAAACAAATCTATTCTTATTGTATTTAGGAATTTACCAAATAATAAAACTTTAATAAGATATGATAATTCTCACAAAAAATATATACCAATATATGATGAAAACAATTTCAATGTTCAAAATTAAACAGTAATACCCATTTTTCAATAAAGAACATTTCATAAACAACATTAACTAAAATTACACATTATAATAAAAAATAATAACTAATAAAATCAAAATCTATTTGATCACATAGTATTTGAATCTATATTTTCTGAATTTTCTCCAAATGACATCAATTAATCATGAAGTCATATATAATGAAGTAATTTCCCTAAAAACATTCATGATACACTAACCATTTCATTAAAAAACATGATTCACCAAAAATACACAATAAAAAATATATTATTCCAAAATATAATTCAAATTTTACATATTAAAAAATCCTAGATTATTTTACTTTTCCTTGTATATAATAGGGACCCAATCAAGTAAACATATTCAAGAATAATAATTATCAATTAATCACTAACTCATTTTCAATTAAAATTTTTATCTATTCAACAAAACATATACTTCCAAAATCAACTAATCCATAATTCATAAAAAATGTTAACTAAAAAATTCATTATGAAAATGACTTCACAATGGTCGGTGGAAGTATGGCCACCCATGTTACCCTTTAGTTGTTGGATTGATTCTCATAGCCTTAAAATATGTCTAGGGTTCTCGCCCATCATGCTAGTCAACTTTTTTCTATAAAAATTATTATTATAATGCATATAAAATTCATTAAATTTGATAAACTCGCATAAAAATATCCTTAATATGTTTTAACCTCAATGGTTCTATCATGCCTTTCATTTTGCATCCCAAAATGAAATAAACCATAATTACCTCAACAATAAATGTCTCTAAAAATTCTGTAATTCACCTTCATATCTCATATCGTAAAGCCTAAAATTGGTTTCATAGAAATTGATTTTATAAAAACATTAAAATTATTAACTCATGATTTTATCTCTAACACTTAAGAAGAAATCCTAATATACAGAGTTTTTTATATTGTAATATGATTCCCAATTTAAGGACCTGACCATAAACATCTGAAAATATTTATTTTTAATCAAAAATGTTCTTTCCATCCCCTTGAGGATATTTTAGTTTTATAGTTTTAGATAATTATATAATAATTCATAAATAACATCCCACATTTATACAATTTGGATATAATTAAAATAATATCCATTTTTTCATAATATAATGCCTTTAAAATAAAACATGATTTATTTTTCATGAAAAATAATTACAAAATTCAGCTTGATATCCTTCTTTCTCTTATCCATAATTGTACCCAATGAAGAAATATTTAATACATTCGATGAGAATATAAATCTAGGTATGATAAATAAAAATAATGAAAGAAACTCTTATTATATAATTACATATAAACCCCTGAAATTATTTTTCACAAAGTTATGATTTTCACTCATAAAACATAATCTATTTATCTTACCTCAAGAAAAAATGACTGTAATAAAAATAAAATGAAAAAATAAATCACAATGGCATATTTTGGAATAATTTACATATCACTCTTATATTTAATGTAGATCCTCGAGCCATTAATAAAGTAAACATCATGGTTTCATTATGATTCTATAATATAGTATATTCTTTAAATATATAAGGAGAAACATTACCAGTTTAACTTCATCTGATTACCCACTGAATTAGAGAGATAAAATAGGCTCACCTTCCCTCAGTTTATCATAAAACCACCTATACTATAAAATTATTCCTATGAAAAATAACTTATTAATAACACATAAATCATTCATAAATAAAAAATAACTTTTCCACTTTGAAATAAATTTTAATTTTCACAAAGCTTAGAACACATTAATGAAAACATCTTATTATAAATTAAAACATAAAATTTGCAATGGTAGAACAAAAAAATTAATTATAAATTAAATAAATTATTTCAGTTCATGTTGTATATGTTTTAAATCATTCATTTTGGAATTTTTTAGAAAAATATGTAAGAGTAACTTTTAAAGAGTGTTTTAAAAGAATGTATTTTACCATGAGTCTAACTCACCATGAAAAAATCATTATATCCCGAAATAATAAAATTTTATTGATTACATTCATAATTTATATCCATTATAAGTTTTTATTTATTTTGTACAAGATATTAACATGTTATTAAAATTAGTTAATTATTTAATTTCTTGTCAGACATTTTGATGATATTTGGTTCCTGAGTCCAAAATGGTAGTGGTATGATGTCTACATTTAAAGTCCTCATTATTCAATAATCATCATAATAATATTAATTAAATTATTATTATTTTTATAAATAATTAAATATTTTAAATCAAAAAATTATATATGGTTATGAAAAATGAACTATGTTATAATCCTTGAGATGATTGCATGTACGTATGCATGAGTGACATTTCTATTTTTCAATGACCAATATAGAAAGAAAGAATGTATTATTTTATCTTGAAATAAATATTATAATATGACTAATATCATATTTATAATTTAAATAAACTTATATATTTTATCCATGTAATGTGGTGATGAAAATTGTATCACATCACTTTTTGGAGGTGATAGTTCACATTGACACACGAATGCCATTACCATTTTTATGTTCATGGATACGTAATAATTTAAATGGTATAAAATTCAATAATAAGGATAAATATGTCATTAATATAATTACTAAAAAAAATTTATAATTTTAAATATTATATATCAATGGTCATGGAAAAAAATTATATCTGTTCGCAAGTTGGTAGTCTGTCGTACACACACCCGATTAATTATTTTCTCATTTGATCGAAGTGGAGAACAAAATTTACGATATTAAAATAATAAAATATAAATATATTGAGTATATTCATGTTAATATTTCATATGGTTTAATAATAATTTAATGAAGTTTAAGAATTAATAAAATAGATATACATGATTAAAAATTCTACACATTCTTCTAGCAATACCGCATTCATAACACATTATACCACTAACGATGGTCTTATCCCAAAAATAAGAACTCTAGGATGTAGAGAGGTATTCTAGGAATTTATTTGGATATATATATTTTCCAAGGCAAATAGGTTTTCTTGTGTGATGATAAGATTTGAAAATGATGACTTTTTATAAGATAAGGGATGGGGACACTTGGAATTCATCAAAATATAAAATTATTAAAAATTACTTTTTTTCATAAGGAATAAAAATGATTAATTTAAAATATATATTTTGATTTTTTATATCCATCCATATAATGAAATTTAGATATGTTTGGATTATTTAATAATCATTAGATTTGGGCATTAACTAATTTTTAAACCATTTTCCTACCATGAAAACATATATTTTTACTATTTAAGGGATAATATAGTTATAATAAAATTACAAACAGACAATACACGTATAATTGATGAAATATTATATCATATCTCAATATTATGGACGAATTTTATTTTTTTAAAAAAATAATATCGATTGATAAAATATTATTTATTTTAAAAAATCATTATTGCATTTTTTTATTGTATTCATTACTTGACATTTTTTAAATATCATAACAACAAAATTAATTCACATAAATTACACTAAAACGTCCTTAACAGGTAATATTAATATAAAAAATTTCTTGTATGACACCAATTATTTAAAATTATATTTATTTTAATGATTATAATATCAGTTATTTGATATTTCTATTAATTAAACAATTACTACATCATTATTACGTCAGAATTTAAGGTAAGTATTTTATCACATAAAAACATTAAATAAATTTCCCTGAAATCAGAAAATCTTTTATATTTTGAAATTATATTTCTAGTCTAATAATTATTCTAAATAACTCTATATAAATTTTTTTGTTGTTTATAAAATATAAGTGCAATATCATTGGCATTTCTTAAAAATAATATATTATAAAGAAAATAAGGTCATCCAAGTGGCTCCAATATGTCATAAAATTGGCACAGTGGTGATTTTAGTCTAAAAGCACTCATTAATTAGATTAGAACAAGTGTTAGAGTAATTTTATAAAATAAATTAGGTTATTTTATCTTTAATACCTTGATTTACCCTTATTTGTGGTAGTAAAAAATACAAATTTACCATTTATATTGTCCAACAATAAAAGGGGAAAACTTACTAAATTTGTAACATATTATTCCAAATATAGAATCGATTCCTAAAAATTCCAAATATTAGTGGAAACAATTTATTTAAAATTAACCATGTTGACAGGGTGAGGGATCATGTTATTAAAGTGAAAATGATCATGAGATAGAATTATTTGTATATAAAAATAAATTATTAAATTAATTATAGTGAAATAAATTGGAATAATTAATATAATAATGATATAAGTATATGTTTAAACCAATTCAAATTATAATTCACAGTTATAAATTATTTAGATGAAAATTGTTTTCAATTTAAATCAGGAATCTTTCCCTATTCATAAATATATAAAATTTATCATAAAAATAAAAAACATCAAACAAGTTAATATTGAACATATATTTTGAAATAAATGATTGTTTTTTCTAATATAATTAAATAATATTTCAAAATTTAGTTATAAAACAAGTCTTCCATTAAAAGGAAATAATTTAAAAAAACATACATCATTTTTGCGAACTAGGGTTCCCCCTCATCGCCACCACTTCCTTCGCCTCTCGTTCGGGAGGCGTTCCTCCTTGCACTCGGTGAGCTCGTGGTGGTGGATCTTATATCGCAGTGGTGTTCGCTGACTCGGCCGTCGTGATCTTTTCATCCGCTGCTGGCCTGACTTCGGCAGTGCGGTGACGGTCCGCGGCCGAGCTTTAGCTCCTGCGGCATGCGGGTTGTCGCCTCGGTTCTATTGTGTGCGTTGGAAGCTACATTGTTTCTTTCGTGGGAGTCTTGGACGGCGGCGACGGGATCTGATTTGCACAGGGGCTTCTTTCCAGCGTTCGGGTGATGGTTTTCTTCCTTCGACTTCCCCATCTTTTTGATTTTGGATTTGAGTTTGCGATTTGTGATGCTGAGTTCGTGTTTGCCTGGTATTCCCGACGGAGACGGTGATGGTCTAGATTGTTTCTCTTGCTGAATTCCTACTTTGGTTGTGGATTTGATGTTGGTTGGGGATCGGTTTCTCGGTGATTTGTTGTGTGGTGACCCGAGGATGATTACGGCTTGGGTGAATCTGTTTTCTATGCTGAATCGAGTTTTGTTCTTCGGCTTGGCGGTGGTTCTGGCGTATGTTTTGATGATTCCAGTGCTATGGAGTTACGGTGCTGGTGTTTTTGGCGTAACAGGATCTGGCGCATTCTCCGGTGAATGGTGGCGCGTGGGACTCCGATGGAGTTCACCGGCACTTGATGCGGACTGGGCAGCTATCGCGTTTGGTGCGAGACTCGAGGAGCGAGACTCGGGGTGCCGCGTGACGTGACGACTTGACTCATGATGGTGCGTGATGCCTTTTGAATTTTGAATTTTGTGGAATTTTGGTCCGCTGTAGAGGCGGTAGGGTTTGGCTGGTGTGGAATTTTATTTTGGTTTTCTGCTTTGTATTTTGTACTGCATCTTTTATTTAATAAATTTTGACAGGTCTGGGCATTAGGCCTGGCCTGCACCTTTCGGTTAAGACTATAATTTTTTTTAAGAATTTCAAAATATTTTATTAAATTTATAAAATCAAAATTTCATTAATATATTTCATTACTAAAGATTAATTAATTTATTATGATAAAGCTACATTCATGACATTAAAATAGGTTTTCATAAAAAACACATTCTTATTATACAATTGGTTTCATTATTTACATTTATAGTTAACTGAAATCAACAAATTAATTCTATAAAGTAGTGTAAATCCTATTTTCAAATTTTTTTTAATCTGCATCATTACATTTATTCAAATGGATAGGTAATAATAATAACATTTAATTATAAACATTAATTTGTTATCTTAGGCTCGATGTTTCATATCATATATTCTATTGAATTTACTGTTTCAATTTTAAATCTAGGGATATTGTCGCCCCACTATAAATGGATAGTTCTAAATAAATCCTTAGCTGAAAATCAATTATTTGTCATGTTTTCATGGTGATTAAATATAAATTCCAACTTCATTTTCCAAGTAACACCCATGTTTCCCCTATCATTTCCTATATAAGCTCATTTCTTCCCTCATCCATATATATTATTGTTTGAACATCCATAGTACCAACCTGAATGGTTGAAATTATTCTAATGATTTGTATTATTATTTTTTTGTTCTATATAAATCCTATTTTGCATTTCCCTTCATATATTTTAAGGGTTCATATCATCTATTCTGAATTGAGGTATGTTTTAAATTCTAAATCCTTTTATAAATAGTACCATATATTCATCATGTTATAAATTTTATTTTCAAATTTTATAATAGTGATACATGTATATATGTGAATTTTCTTAAAATTTATTTTTTTCATTATTTTTTATTTTTACATTAAGGAGAAAACTTATAATCCATGTATAATTATAATTTTAATATATTTATTTGAGAATCATAAATTTGAAAAATGTTAAAAGTGATTCTTTAAAAGTAATTGGGGAATCCCCTTTACCAATGGGGTCCCACCTATACTACTCATATGATGACATATCCATCCTTAACTAATATCCAATAGGCCAGGTCCTCGAAAATGTAACTAATAATACATAAAAAAGCATGTATTCCCGAGCCTCTATTATCATGATATATAAATTCATTTCCTAAACATAATAATTTCTATAAGCATGAGAAAATATATATAATTTACTTAATTATACTACAATTCATGAATGTGATAGAAATTATGTTTTCCAATTCTATAATGTTTAATTCCAAAGGAGGAAATAAAAATATAGAATACATAAAACAATGGGCCTATAGTGTCTTGACCCACATGCCACAGAAAACAATACTTCAAACCGATGTACCACTAGGCCTTGTAGATGTCTGAAAATATGATAAAGGATTATAACATCAATCATGTGTCTTTTAGGTGATAACATTAAGACTATACCCTCTTTTATGATAATAATAAAGGACTATATGTATATAAAACAACTAAAGAAGGACTCTAACTCAACAAAAGTAGGATACAATCATAGTAGAATAATAATAAATAGTAGTAGTACTAAATATAAATATATTCATAATTTCCATTGTAAATAAATAAGAAATTGCATATAGGTCACACAACATAGATAATAATGGTCACACATAGATGGCCAAATAAGTATATATATATAATCCTAAAAAATCATGAATGAAAACTCTAGATCAATGAATACGAATCTACTAGTCCAATGGATTTTATCCAATGTGAATTTTACCAACTGATCATTATGGTCTAGCTCCCAATCCTAATTCCTTACCACGTCATAATGAAATAATGTCTAATCACGTCCCAGTGGCCTTTGAAGGGTGTTAGTATGAAATCAGTAGGCCATAATGAATGTGTTCCATTCTGATATCCATAATTCTATAGTTTTCAGAATAATATAAATATAATTTGAACACATACATATTTAATAACATAACCCTTTTCCCTTATAGACAACATCCACAAGGATGAATTGATTTCAAGTTCATCCAACAATAGAATACCTCTGACCATGTTCCATGGAATATATATATATATATATGGAATACAGAACATTTATGTATATATATATATTTAATTGTCAGGAACCATGTCATAAATACCTTGTTTTTCCTGAGGAAAGTCATACCTAGGAATCCCTCGAGAACCACCAATAATTATATAATAGTGACACCTCAATCCCTATAAAACCACTCATTCCATAAATCATGTAACAGTCATCCAATTGACTCACCCATCATTATACCCACTATCCTTTGGTTGTCATCTTAGAAAAAAAACATTATTAGCGCACCATCCAGATTTCCCAAGCATGAATATGTCCATCTAATAATATATAAGAAATCACCCTCAAGTCAATTGACCAACCTCCCGAGGGAAGGTGATATCAATCCACCCACAATCATGTCTCCAACGGCCTCTGACATTTCAGTCATCCTCATCCCCCAACTGATGGTCTCAACACAATCACACAATGGTTCATCCCCATCCACCATGGATATCTATGATGAGAACATACAAGACTAATAGTCAACACCATCCCCTAATCCGAAATATCTATGGAGGCCTCCACCCATATTGATTTTTCAACACCACCTCAGGGGATTCCTATCATTGTGCACATGACTCCAATGGAACATCCACTAAAAATATTGAGAGGAAATCAAAATAAATTCCTATGAAACAAAATCTAGAACCTCATGACCCGATTAGAATGACACTAAATACTTATGGTTCACACCATGTCATGTCCTAAAGGTGGTAACCTCATCCTAATGACCTCATCACCTCAAACATGTGATTATTTCCCCAAAACCTGGTGATCATCATACCCTCATGTATCTCAGGTTATACCCTAATATTAAAGATCCTACCATCTTATTCTAGGTGATCAAAATCATCTCAAACAATTATTCTAGGCCCATCACATTTACAAAGAACTGATTCTATCTTTAAAAAATAATTACATGAATTAAATTACCCATTCCGTCTAAACATCCCAAATAGTCCATCCCCCTTAACCAGTATAACATGTTAACTAGGGAATACTGAAAGGGACCCACAACATCAATTTATCAATTAAAATTCAAAAACAATAAAATATATGTTCTTACATGGTAGAACACATAAGAGTATTTAGAACACACCCTAAAACACCTATAAATTTAAAATGAAATCTACGAACCACCTTTTCTATACACATAGGTGATCAAGCACCTGATATCCTCATATAACTTGAGCTGAAATGAGTGAAATTAGAAATTTCAAAAACACCCTAAAATCAATAATATTAGTGCACATGTATTTATTAGTCCATGTGATTACATAAAAGAGAAATTAAATCTAATTTATTTAATTACATAATGCAAGAAATATGTATCCACCAATAGAACATGAATAAGATCTCAAATGTTAGAGTAAGAACAAAGAATAAATGGAGAATAAATTGAGTGCTCCCACCTATGTTTATTTGATATAGTTGAGAATAGATGGGGAGAAGTGAAATAAGGAAGTTAAAATATAGCCAATTCACACTTTTAAAATAACTACATGGATTGACATCATGGTTTGTATAACCATGTGCTAATCGTTTAGTGCTCACTATCCAAGAACCATACCCCACATGCCTAGGTTCACGGTTTCTCAGACCAAGTACATCCCATATAGATCCCCTCGAATTAAAAATAATGAATTATGACATTTTAATATTCCACTATATGAATATTTTCAAGAACCATTTCCATTTTAACAGCTTCCCATACGATTTATACGTGAATGCTTCATGGTTTGATCAAACTGTGGACCTTTGTATTCTCTTTTATAAAAAATTTTTAGAGGGGATAATTCACCAAAAAATCTTATAAAACCCTAAAAAATTTACTTCCCCAAAATAAATATAATACATATTATTTTGGCTAAAAATGCTCTAATAATTATTACCAAATACCAATAGAAAGGTAGTCTGTCTCACCAAACTCATAATTAAAACTGGTTGAGGAACTTGGACTCTATAAAAAACAATGGACATTAAAATTTCCTAACATTATAATATAGAATCCCTGGTATATTAGGATTTACTGATAGATGATACCAAACATACCCATCCCAGTTACATCAACCATGTATTCCCTCTTTATAAGTCAAATTCAATTCCCTTGGTTGTTCTTTATACCCTAAAATTTTCTAACCCAGTCACTTCCCAACCCAATATTGAATATTATTATTGTTCGTTAGACCACCTTGAGAAATAAAATTACTCTAATGACATACCATCATTTTGGATACTCGTTAGGTGATTAATTCATTCTCATGTCATACCAAATACCCATTAATTCCTACATTTCATAATATGACCTTAAGTACCTATGTCACACATGAAACTCATCAAAAGTAGTATCTCATCAATTCATTATAATCCTAGATCACAATTGATTCCAAAAAACAGCATTCATTATGTAAATATATATATATACTCATTCCTGTCATATTCTATAAGCCTATGGATCTTGTGCATATCACGTGAAATCGATGCCAACAAATAATCAGGGTGAATAGGCACCACCGATATATATATATATAACAAGAATCGTACCTTATTTTACCCTAATAACTTGATCACAGTTGGTCCAAAAAAATACATGGTAACCTTGTGTATCAAAACGTTAATTTATAAAATAAAACTCCCATGTCTATATGATGTCATACTTATACACTTCATCAGCTCGTCGTCCTAATCTACACATAGTTATACAGAATGAAACATTTTAGAAGCTCAACTTACTTAGGCCTAAACTCCCTATAGAACTGCACAAGATACCAGACATTGACTGTAGTTCTAGGTCCACAATCTCTACCACAACCTTTGCGTGCAGAAATGTCCTAGCTATTAGTTCCTAGTACTTCCCCTTATATTACCTCTGATGTATGAGATCAGCCGTTTAAATGAATCATTTTTTTTGAAAAAGGATTCATGTTTAACCCTTCAAGATATCTCATTTGACAACATGCTCTCATACCTAAGAAATCTAATAACACTAGGTTCAAATATTCCGTTGACTTCCACACTATAATAACATTATCGGAGAACCAAACATCAACAGGATAACTGAATCACTGTCATAAATACCCGAAAAAGACTCCTCATGGTTCCACTTTTGGAAAACTATATTTCCATCGATAAGATCACTAGAAACTATCACATAGATAAAATAGAACTACAATTTCATGTTTACCTTAGCTAACAGTGTATCCATTGAGATGTAATATAGACAAACAAATTCTTACCTAAACTCTGATGGTATTCCATAAACCATCATAAGAATATTGCACCCTGAAGATGTCATTACCCACCATATTAGGTGAAAATTGTGATATGCCTATGAATTGTCACTCGCAATCCCTGATAGATTTATCCCCCTTCATGATTTACATGAAATCACATGCTCATTACTCCCTCATGGAATTAAGGAATATATAATCAAATAACCATGCCTCATAATCCTTCTAAGGTAGTAATTCATATATTCCCACATTAACCTATACATCATATTGGGGATTTTACAATCCATAGAGCATGTACACTCCTAGATATACCCTCTAATATGGGGGTGTCTCAAGATAACAAAATGTAATTTGGATTGAATCGATCTAGTTCCTTACATCCTTCGACCTGACCTTACAATGTTATAATGATGTGTGCGGATACATTACATTGTGTTACTTAAACACAGTAGATAGTTCAACTCTATAATGTCCCCTCTTGAGAGCATATATAACATGAACCAATATCACCCTAAACATATCATAAACCCATGTCCCAAAATCTTTTATGTTTTTGGGTTTTTATTCATATACTAAAGCTTATACATGTGGCCCATGGTCACCCTATTAATAAGGGGCCCCATCCCAACACTCTAGGGACACATCTTGTGCACGCTCCTGCAGTTCTATATCACCCCCACCCACCTGACACTCCTCCCAAATATTTCTCGTTGGAAAAATTCTGAAGACAACACATGATGGTCAAAATTATAAAAAACACACACATACATAGATATATATATATATATATATATATATATATATCATATAAGGAAAACTATTTCAATAATTTCATCTCCCCGCCATTTCACACCACTACCACAACCCTTTCATATGTAATTAGGACTCAAAGACACTTTCCATCCAATATCAGGGTAAGGTTTAACATATCATCCCACCTCATATCCCCATTTCTATAGATAACAGAGTCTAGAATCACATATAATCATGCCTCATGGCCTCTTTCATAACCATGACAGATTCATGCATGACATATCAAGCAGATCAAGATGTGGTTTATGAGTATAATTCTCCAAAAAGGATATATATATATAATAAATTTCTATCTTCATCATTGAAACTATAAACAACTCTCACCCTTTAATCATCCCTTCCTAATCATAATAGAGTCAGACCCACGCATTACATGAATATAGAATCACATAGCATCACATCAGATATCATCTAGAATGACATACCTAGGCTAGCTAAGCCAAATTCCACCACAAATTATAAGCATGAAAATAATTTATATTTTCATTATTGATACATTAAATAACCCATCCCTCATATATCATCACATGTTCCCAATGAAAATCGCACGAAGAAAACAAAGAGCAATTTACTATAAGAATCAATCATGTTCCATTAAAATATTACCATTCTATATCAAACAATGGTTTGAACTACATAACAGATAACCATCACATATAAGTTTGATAGTTGAGGTGAAATTAACTCAAATATAAATGAACATAGGAAATCAAAAATTTCCCACCTTGGGAAACATGGCAATTCCCCATGCATGAGGTTATAAGAACCAAAACAAGATCTCTTTACCCAATTTTGAATACATCATTGTAACTAGTATACCATATTCCAAATAATATTACCAAAAAGGAATATAAATCTATAATGATTTAATTTGTAGCACCCCTACATGGGAGATTCAGAAAACTATCATGTGGTTAAATGTACTACTAGGCCTTGAGAGCATCTCTACATATGCCAGAGGCTTCTAAAAAGTTGTGAGGGTCATGGTATGTAATAGTAGTTAAATTATACACTCTAGGGATGTTAATAATAGTGTTCCATATGTGTATAACACATCAGATGAAGTACCATTAATCAGCTTAATCAAGAGATAAATTCCGGGAAATCATATTAAAAATATTAATAAATAATAAGAAAGGGGCGATACCATTTGTAGATAAATACAATTTGTTTTAGTAGGTTCACCCATGGCTGAACATATATTAAAAATATAAAATCATGTAAAAAATAAAAAGTAAACTCTGGCTAAATTCATAAGAAACACATTCTCCCTTAATATCCATCCCATGTAAAAGGTGCAACACGATCACCAAGGTCCATATGCTGAGCCTAGTCACTTACCCAATCTCAAAAAACATAATGTCCACACATTTCTCAAGGGCCCCATGTAGGGTGTATGAATGCACTAATTTTCACACCAAAAAACAATTGGCTATTATATACGTAAATATATAAGTGTATAAAGATATAAATAATATTTAAATTGACAAAAATTTAATAATTTAACACAATTCCCTTATTTTCAATAACTACAAGGTAGAATTTATTTTTTTTAGCCAATAATCGAATATCTCTAAACACATAACCCCAAAATTTTATGTAAAATACAGTAAATGTTTGCATATATATATATATATATGTGTGATGGTGAGGACCTAGGGATTAATTTTAGGATTCCACTGAAGAAAATAATACCTAAAGAGTGCTCAGGAACTCACATAAATGTACCATAAGAACCTCATGTCATCCAACATGTCTAATTGCCTAAATAAAATAACTTGTGTTGTAATGGGCACAAATAAATATTTCCCTTGTTCTATGACCCTCGTAATAGAAAAATAATGTTGGATAACAAGCCCAACATCCTATGTCACGATGATGAACGGCCTCTAACATATAAAAATTGTCATTGGATCAACAGCCCAACATCCCGATGGATATCGATATCATTCCTCTCATAATCATAGATTCATCAGCCTCTAGTGTATTGGTGAACCTCATCGCCCAATTTATGGTCTCAACACCATCACCAAATGGCCCATCACTACCCAGAATATATTTCATTGGAAAGAACCTCCAACATGACCGATCTTCAACACCATCAAATAATCTATGATATCTAAAAAGGCCTCCACCCACAATGACAGGTCGACAACACCTCAATTTATTATTATCTCTGTGAACACAAATCCAATACTAAATTTTCCAAAATGGGGAGTTTTAATCACCAAAATAATTCCTAAGACACACCATTCAATACCACATTCCCCAGAAACCATGTGGGTAAATCAAGATTGTCGACACCATCTCTGGTTGCACTGGAAATTCCATTATCCTGATGACCACATCCCATAAAACCATTGACCATGTTGTAGAACCTAGTTATCATCATCACCCCATGTATCTCAATCCTAAAACTTAGCCTTAATAATTTGTTGCCTCTATCCAAGTGATCATGGTCACTTCAAATACTCAATCCTGGCCATCTCAGTCCACAGAAACCAATTAAATCAACATATTCAATATAATATAACTAAAATTAAAATATTGAGAAAAATTCCAAGATATCCCAAGTTTCTTGACTGAATTGACATTATTTATGTATAATATTCAATACCCAATGGTATCTCACAACATAAATTTATAAATATAAAACCAAGGAATCTTTAATATAGTGTCTCACTCAGTGAACCCGCACAATCATATTAAGAAAACTCCACTGAAACAGCCATAAAATTATGGAGAATGATAATAACCACTTTACCGATAAACATAATCTCTCCCTCATCTAATATTGGCCTCTAATACACTTGGTAATGATAGAAATATGTTATTTACACCAATCCCCTAAAAATAGTGAAAATGTGATTGCATAGATTTAGTATTTTGTGTGGTGAGTTAAATGAGAAATTGAATATAATGGATTGAATTCCATTCAGTGAGGAATTTATATCCACAAACCACGCATGAATCATAGCTCATAAAAGTCAAAAGGTCCAAATCATATGTGTAGAAGAAATAGGGAAATCCCCCTACGTGTGCATGAGATGGTGGAGAAATTTGGTGTAAAATTTATATTGGAAAGGTGGGGAAATATTTTCATGTCACACTTTTAAATTATCCTAATGATTTTGAAAAAATGTTTTGTCTTACTATGCACCAATTGTGTAGTGCTCATTCTACAGACACTACGCCATGCATGGTTAGGTTCTAGGTTTCTGAAACTTTGTGTAGCCATCACAGAGCCCATCTACAAAAAATTGTAGATATCTCACATGGTCATGTTCCCCAACCTTAATGGTATTAAAACCCATTTCTACTGAAATTGTGGGATATGTGATTTCTTCTTGTTGGATGCACAACTTGATCAAAGTACTTATACAGGTCTCTTTTTTTCTAAAACTAATTTTCTATGGAATTATATAGTCGAAACTCATCTTAATACCTAAAGAAAATATTTATCTTTAAAAACCATATAAAAAATTACTTGGTCAATAAAACCCTTTTAATTAAATTCATATAAATAAGAGAAAAGTTGTCAAACTCATCAAACTCAAAATTGAAAAAAATCGTAGAGGAAGTTCTACAAGATAAAAAAACTAGGACGCCACAAAGTGATATCGTAAAACAATTCTCCCAACATCTAAACATCCCCTATAATTCTATTTCATCAACAAATATAACAAAAACACCACATCCATATCCTCTATAAAAAAATTATTTTCTTTTATTAAATAAAATGTGGATTTAAAAAATAAACTAAAAATTCATAGACCAAAAATCATCACCGATGCACTTAAATTATACCTAATTAGAAAAAAAAAATTATGAATTATATTTCTTTCTCTGAACTCTCATACAATATTTTTTAAAATTTATCATTTATTAAACTCATTGAAAAAACATTTATTTTTTAAATCAATATATGATATCCTATAAAATTCAATAATAGTGGGTTTTTAGCAAAATTCAACATGGTAGTAATCATTACATTTTGATATCAATGGAATCATCACAAATAACATGTAATGTCATACACATTTGTAATGATAGAATTTAATCATCCTTAGAGGGAATGGATATTGAAATATAACAAAAATCAGACTCTCTTATTAATAATTTAGTCAATATATAAACCAATCCATTAATCCTTTTTAACCTCAAAAGGGAAACAATTTCATCTAATAAATAATGAATATTTATATGAAACCACATATATATTCCACCAATATTTTTTAAGAACAATTCTTAATTAGATATAAAAACCCTTGTAAAAGGATGAATATAATTATAATTGGTAACATTATGCACCTCCTAAAAAGGATCATCAAACTCAATACTATCCCAGTAAAGGTTTATTAAATGGTGTAATCTAACTTTATGTGATTACACATACACTTTAACAAAAAACATTTTAATCCTCATATCACAAATCCACATAGAACATATATAAATCATATACCATAAAGAACAACATTAAAAATAATTAATTTTACAAGAACCTTCTGTGAAAGAATTAGGATCCCCACATAAAATTAGGATACTATAAACCACTCTATAAGAAACCACAAAATCATACATCTAATTACCTATATGATTTCACCCAATACTAAAAATCCCCATATTAGGTAATATTTGATAAATGTCAAAGACACTAAAGAAAACTCCAATATGTGATCTTGATATCCTCAATCCTCTATGTGATAAACCCAATAGTCATTGGTGACCAATTTGAAAATGACTCAAACTGAACTTTGTTGACTATTTAGGTAACCCTACTGAGTAAGATCTAATTCACAGAATATAAACTAATGAAAATAAGAAACTAAATAAATATAATTTATAGAAATATCATTCCATGGATAGTTATGATAACCAAATAATAGTAATGATTGCATTACGATACATACACAACAAAGGTCATGTGCCCACCTTTAAAATTATGCACGACATCATAATAGATGACTCTTTGGAGACACTATTATCAAACTATGAAACAACAATATGTATTAAACTATTTTATGTTAATGTGTCACATATGATATATGATATTAATAAATCACATATTATCACAAAATTTAATCTTTCATATTAATCCTCCCATAATAGTTGAGGTGTTGGATTCATCATCAAAAGAAAAAGATACACCATATTTTTATTTTAACGCACCATAGTAAGGATAGATACTCATACTTCCAATATATCTACATAAAATAAATATTTACCTTATGGAATTATTTACCTCAACACATCTTTTCTAGAATAACCACATAAGTTATTACTTTCATGATTATAATTAAGATAAACCCCTATACTAAATTCACGAATATGGAACCCAAAAAATAGATTTCTAAAAACTATAACTTAAACCGTGAGAGATTTATATACAATTTATATTATATATAGAGGTTAAAAATGAAATCTGAAGAAAAATATATACTTCATCAATTTTAATCCAATTTAAGGAGGAATTTTTAAAGACTATAAAATATAATTCAAAGATTCTATAGTAATTTAATGGAATTTATTACTCAAAAACCATACCTATATAAACCATGAACTATTATTTATTAAATATGAACATAATAAACAAAATATTTAATTTATTAGAATGAATTAGAATGACTAAATTATGAAATACTTTAAAATGCAATACTGAATACAAAATTATTTATAAATGCTTTTGAAATATCTACTCCATTTTATGTTTGGTTAATTTATGCTTCAAAAATAAATTTTATTCAAATATCATTTTTATTGTTTTTAGTGAATGAATACTATAAATAAAGTATATAAATTTAATAAAGTACATTTCAAAAAATATGTACTTTTTTATAAATAACTATATCAAAATCATTATAGGGAGAAATTTTAGTATTTTTTTCAATATAGGGATTTTTTAATTGTGAAAAATAAGGATTTATATTTAACATTCATTAAATTTCATTAAAAATTCAATTATTATTTTAATTTGTGTATAAATTATATTATATCATATATAGTTATAAATAATATAATTATTTTCATACTAATCATATATATACATTATTTAGTTATAAGTTTATTTTTGGGTTTGGAAATAAAATGTTTCTGAAAAAATCATCATATTTATATGAAAATAAATATTTTTAGTTATATGAGTCAAATTATATTAAATTGGATTCATTTTAGGAGTATTAATTTAAATTTTTCCTGTGTTTAATTTTTATATTTTTATGAAGAAGCTATATAATTTTTTAATTTTAATAAAACACATTTTTTAGTACAGTTTCTTTTATGATATAGAAAAGACATTAATATGACATAAACATTATTAAATTTTTGGAATTAACCATTAATTGTAATATAATACAAATACCATAAAAATAATTCATAATAAAAATATTCTAATTTATTAAATGATAAATGTGAATGACATTTTTATTGGTGACATAATGCTTCTGTTGTAGTGAAAAAGCCAAATTTTGTGTCATATTGATAATATTTGATAAGAAAAAAGAATTTTAATGAAATTTTAAATAATTATTAAGTATTATTATTATGGTATATTTATTTTAATTAAATTTTTATATAAACTTTTTCATAATAATAATTTTGTGCAATGTTTTCTAATAGTAAAACATATAAAAATCACATATTAACTTAAATTTCAAGACATATATATGAATAAATAACGATATAAAATGAAAATAAATTTTAACTCATTTTTAATTAATTTATTTTTATGATGGTAATTTATTTTAATTTTTTATTTTAGATATACATGACTTAAATTCATACATGATGTTGACACAATACTTATTAAATCCGTAGAAAAATAATCTAAATGATTTTAAAAACTCAAAAATAATTATTTTAGCGTATTTATAATTTCTGATTAGTTTTATAGATAAATAAAACTTATGTGGTATATTTAAAATATGTATATTAGAATTAGTTTTTTATTTTGATGTATTAATATTCAATGTGGATGAATAGTTCCCAAATAGACATTAATGACATTTTTTTATAAAATTATTTTATTAAATTTTTATTTTTTTAAAAAAATATAATATTTTTCACTGAGAAAGGTATATGGTTAAACATATATATTACTTAAAATTTATGGGTAAAAAATTCTTTTATATTATCTTTCTTCAAACATAAATACTAAAAATCATTGTTATCTTGGTAATCATTAAATCGGTTAATATTGGGATAAAACAAAGAGATATGGGTGAGAAAATTACCATAATCTGCCAAAATTTTATTGGATTTGATGATTTATACACATAACCATCATATATAATAATTTGGAAAAAATTTCAAATTTTTATATGAATATAAATTTATATTAATCTGATACATTAATTAATTACTTGAATGAATTGCTTATAAAATCTAACCACTTAACCTCACTTACTCTTACATTGAGAACTTTAGATCATCTAATACATACACAAATTATTTCCAAAAATACCTCCCCATATAGTATAGGTCTTAGTTAGGGAATAATATTATCCTTAATGGAATAATTGTCTTAAGAAAAGTTGTTTCCCAAAAGAAGAGGAATGGCATTTGATCAGATATTTTAATTACATTTCTACTTAATACACCATCAAAAATCTTATAACAATCGTGAAAAAAGAAAAAAAAGAAACATATACTATGATATTATGATGTTATGGTCCTAAACTATATCCATATCCTATACCATCAAATGGTATATGAAACTATCATTCATGTGTATAACTGATTACTCCCATGAGAACTGATAAAATTAGTTTTCTATCAACACATACTAGGTCTAATAATAAAGATGATTTTAAAGTATATATATGATTTTAGTTAAATACTTATAAACATTTGATGTTAGTATATCAATTAATTTATTACCATAACATCTATTGAAAATTGATATCATCATTTATGTGTGCATGAGGATTTCCACCACTATGAAGTGATGTTATTCTTTTTTCTGCACCACATCATTTAGAATGTATATATATATCTGTGTGTGTGTGTGTGTTTAAAAATGTAAAATGATATTTCTGATATATTCATTATTTTAGAAAAATAACATTATACTAGTATTCATTTTATCATTCCTAATCAAAAATTAAAATTTTACTCATTCAATGTACAACCTGTTTTCTCCATGATTATAATTTAATTTGTTTTTTATAAACACCATTCATGGTTGGTTTTAAATTCCATATTAATGTAAAATAATTATAATTATTTCATGATAATTATTCTAAATAAGTTTTCACAGTGACCTATTTTCCATAATAAACATACCAAATTAATTGTGGACATACAATTCGAATATCGTCACAACATTTAATACAATCATAATTGACAAATTAACTATACATAACATGGTGATAAATAAAATAAAAGGAATAATATATCATTAAGATGTTCTAAAAAATATTATAATTAATATTAGTATATTATTTAAGATGATAAATAAAGTATATGACAAGTCATACTCAAGGTAAGGGAAACATTACGCTAAAAACTTCAAATTAATTATTTCAAAGAATTATTTTATAAATATTTTTCATCAATTTATATATTCATAAAATTATTTTATTGATGATCATATAATGAAATTAATGTATAATAATGAAAATTTATCATCAGTTATGATTTATATTTTAGAGGTTTAGGAAAATATTGTTTTTATATATTATATCAGATTTTTTTCTAAAAAGGAATATTTATTGTTCTATTTTTAAATATTCAACGCCTATAATAATTTTCTCCTCCATAACGAGTATTCAATAATTGGATTCCATTACAAGATTTCATATTTACTTTGAACCAAAATCCTCTTTCCCTTTTATCTGGGTATTTTCAAAAATTATTTTTAATTTTTGGTATAATTCGATATCTAGAAATGTGAATCTTATGGTTTATAAGTTTATTTATATGGAAATATAAGATTTCATGTCGTTAAATTATGGTATAGTCCTTGGGAATATTTTATATTAATGGTCGGTTATATATTAAACCCTGGATAGGTGGTTCCATTATAAAACAAAATCATGTTAGCATGATACAGTTCTATAACGTATTAGGTAAAGGAATAGAGGTAGCGAGTTATGTTAATCGAAAAATATTATTTGAATTTATAGAGTACATTATTTAATTTTTATGAGTGATATGAAAATTATTCCTAATGTTACAAATAATATTTTTCTATTATTACAAATAATTTCATATTGAATTTTATTTAACATGTTTTATAAAATATATTTATTTTTAATGAAATATTATTCTCTTTTGAGTAAAATGTATGTTTTTAAGAAAATATTTTCAAAGGATATCGTGTTTTTTAATGAAACTGCCATGATAATGATTCATCCTCTATGTTTTCTAATACTATTTTTCAGTACTAAAATCATTTCATGTGTAAGTAAAAAATAATTTTATTTTGAAACTATTTTGTTATGTTCAAAACTCTCTTATATGACCACATGGTTTAGAAAAGGAAAAATGGGTTTCCCTTTTTTACTATATTTCTTTCAAAAATATATATTTTCTCATAAAACATATTCAAATGATTGTACATATTGATTAATAATGATAAAATGTTTTAATAATTTATGTGTTCAGTATATAGATTTTACTTTAAGTGGAGCTAGCATGTTTTTATAAAAAAACATTTTTTGAGGGAGAAATGGAACTGTGTGTAATTTTACACTTTGAATTATTTTATCCTAATTCTCTAATACTCTACTCTATAAAAGTATTTTTACATGTAAGTGAAATAATTTTTTTGTATTAAATTGTGTGTTTTTTACAGATAAAATTTTGTAACATTTATCAGTATAAAAGATATAAATGTAAAGATTTTGTTTCTAGAATATTATATAGGAGTAAAACTTATTCAAAATTATTGTGGTATGAGATAATTTTATAGATGAAATTTTTTATTATTATAGTTTTGTAGATGTTAATTAATTGGTTATGGTTACCCAAATGGGTTTATATGTTTTCGTTTGATCTAATTTCTTAGGTTATAGACAACCATTATGAGGTTCTATATGATGAGAATACTTTAGAATACATTTATTGAGTTTTGATTGATATTTGAGGTATGTGTAGCACTTATGATTTACCTATGAAAAACTAATTTCTAGAATATTACAATAGATTAAAGATATTGAAATTTTTTTGGGTTTATATGAACATTTATGTTGAGGTAATTATCGGTTATTAAAATTTTTAGCATAGTTTTTAGTGTTTTAATAACCATGAAATTGAGAAGTGATTTGGTTGTTCAGTGATTGATGTTATTTTAGAAGAATAACACAACATTTTTTGGGTAACATTATATTATAATTTTAAATGAAATAATATTTGATACGATGGGACATTATTTCTGTATTAGATGTAAAATTATATTTTCAAAGAATATTATATTTTAATATGTATTTGTGGTTATTCAGTTTATTTATGGAAATGACTGTCATTTTTTAGAGATTATATGATTTAATGAATATTGTTTTTTATAATTGACTTTTTTTAAGTAGTTTTAATTTGATATTAATGTTATGTTAATATCAAAAGAATATGTGTGAAAATCATTTTGATTTTGAGGTTTTAAAAATTTTCAAGAATATTATGAAACTATTTTTGGTCAATAACATATAAAATGATCTCTGTTGATCATTTTGTGTTATTGTAAACATTTTTTAGATTAATCTTTCCATTAATCATATAAGTTTTTATTATTTTAAAATATTATTTATATTTTTATAACATATGTATTTTTTATTAATTTATAAATTTAGGGGTCAAATTTTGTTATTATTTATTGAATATGTGATCCATTAGAAGTTTATTCTAGTTTTTTAGGCAAGAAAATAGCATCCTAAATACATACCATTCGAAGAAAAATACAGTACTTTAGTGTAAATTGATTAATGGATGAAATTATGGGGCCATGTCAGTTTATATCCATATGTTTTTATTCTAGAATGTAATGCAATTCTTTATCACTAGGAAAATGATCCTATAATGAAATAGTATCCTATTATTATCATCTCTATTGAATAGATGTTATTTTTCAAACTTCAATGATTTATGGTTCTTTAGAAATTATCATTCTCATGAATCTATTTTTAAAAACACTATATATTTATATAGATATTAATTATTTCCTCAATGTTAATATTTTCACTTCCCACTGATGTTCTCTAATTTGGAATCATATTTATGTGTTATTATAAAAAAACAATACTATTTCCCTTTCCCTATGACCAAACCAAATTTTTATTAACCCTATTTATGATGTGAATTTTTAATAACCGTTTTATAAATTATGAAATAAATATATTACTGAGATAATGTTCATATGTTGAATATGAAATTAATTAATGATGGGATAATATATGACATGATGAATTGTTTTGTAAAGAAAATAATTCCTTGTTCAAAAGAATATGTACCACATAGTAGTGATCTTAAAACTACCATGAAATATTATTCTTTATATATGTAAATTATATCCTTGTTACTAATCTAGTATCTATTAATAAGAATAAAAACATTATGAATTATATATAATGTTACTAAAAAATAAATATTTATTAATAAATATTTAGAATACAAGCACTAAAATTGTAGTGAAGATTTTTTATGCTTAAAAACATTTTCATGAAAATTGCTTACTATTTTTTGTTAAAAACATTATAATAAATTTTTGGGTATTTTAGAAATATTATTTGAATAAAAAATATATAATTTTTAGAGTCAACATATATAACTTATCATAGTGTGTACTTTAGGTATTTTTCTGAAATGATTGTTTTCCAAGGAATAACAAAATATATTATTTAATGTAAAATGATCATTTTGTTTATCATAGGTTTCCAATAATGTGTTAAATATTATATTCAACTATGATAGGTATCATAAAATATTTAATAATTTAAATAATTTCATAGGAAATTACTCTATAAATTATTTTCTTTTAGATCATTTTTATAGATTAACGCTTTTTTTATAAAGATTATTTTCATTGAATTCACATTAAATGAAATTTTATTAATTTATTAGAATTGAATTTGAAGAAATGATATTATTTTTTTATTATTAATTTAAAATTTATCTTTAGATATGTATTTTTTATTTTTCTAAAGGTGTAAATGTTTTTGTGAAAAGTATAAAATACCATTTTTTTTGAAAAATGGTATCTTTTAGGATATAACCAAAACATAAATATGATATACAAATTTAATAAAAAAACAGAAACACTTTGTTATTTTAATATAATAAAACTATCATTCAAAATTAATTCAAAACATATGAATATAAATTTAATTTCTGATAATTTTTAGATTCATTTCCTCAATCAACATAATTCTTGTACAACACTAGAAAAGATAAAAAAATTTTGAATATAATTATTGAGAAGTAAGAAGCCATATATCTACTTTTATAAAAAATATTAATTATTATTTATTATTAAAATTTAATGATATTAATTTTTGAGTTATATAAAAAGGTAATTGATCAAATGCTTGTGCAATGCCAGTGCAAGTCGAAGAAGTCAAACAAAGATATTAAATATGATTTTTATGATGTAGGTGTGAGTATATATAAATATTATAATATTAAAAAAGGTTACCTTAAACCTGGATAAATTATTTTAATTATTATAAGTTATTATTATTTTATAATGATGATATAATTACCATAAATTCTTATGCAACGCTGATATAATTCTTGTACAAGTTATAGAAAAATATATTAATTGATTTTAAATAATCTAAAAATAATATTATTTCGTAGAGTTATAGTACACAATTTATTTTATAGATAAATAGAAAATATTTTAAATGTTTAAGAGGATAATATTATAATTTAATTTTTATCTTTAAGACTTTGAAGTCAAATCAAATAAATAGTTCTAAAAAATATATTATTTATATTTTACAATAAATATTAATTTTTAAATGATTTTAAATTTATAAAAATATATATTTATCCAAGTGAATTTTATATGGTTTAAAATATTATTAATGTTACATTTTTGGGCCAATTATCCTTTTACAGGGACTTTATTGACCCTAAAATTGTAAATAACATTATAATCATGGTAATCATAAAAAGGGTTAATAAGTGTTAAAACAAAGAGATTTCGATGATTCCATCACCTAAACAAAACGAAATTTTATTTTATGAGATTATTTAGATTCATGTTTATGTAATATTTTATTCATATAAATTTGGACCGTTTTTTCAAATAAAACTAATTTATATATTAATTTTGTATGTTATGTAATTCCATGAGTGCCTCTCTCCACACTTATAAAGGGAATCATCCTATACCTTTATTCTCACACCTTTTGAAATATATAATTCTTATAATACCCATAAAATCACTATAAAACATAACTCTTTTTATCCTAGAGTTTATCTATTATATATAATTCCAATTATATATGGTATAAGGTAAAAAATGATAATTTACTTAGAAGTCATATATCATTTAACTAATGGTTATTTTGAATTTCTTCCACATCACCCTAAAAAATATTCGAAAAATTATGAACATATATAAATATACCATTATATCAAATATGAAATGAAACCATCGTTCATATGTACAACAGAAAACCACCTCACAAACCGATGTAATATGTTTTCCATCACGACCTCCCACAGATGACAATAATAATTTTTTATATGTATATATATGTGTTTTTTATTACAAATATTTAATTATTAAAATATATGAAACCATATAATTTTGTAAAATCCAATCCATTGAAAAATCATAAAGATCTTCATGATTATGTGTTTATTACCAACTCCATGAAGGCATGTGATTCATTTTTCATAACAAAATCTCATGGATTCCATATATAAGAGTATTTATTGAAATAATATGATTTTTTTAAATAGTAATCTCTTCATAAATTTAAAAATTAATTTCAAAAATTCACTTCGAAGAATGAAAATGTGATTCATGTGTACGTACATTTTATCATCTCCATGATGCTAGCGTAATTCATTTTTCATAACAATCATGTATGGTTGCTTTTAAAATTATAATTAATTTACAAAAATAATTATTATTTCATGATTATAATTTTGAATATGATTCAATAATTAACCCTTTGACAATATTCATCTGATAGAACTAATTTTTTACATATAAGTCGAATATAGATAAGATCATTGGCATGAACATAATTAATTACGTACTTTTATATAATATGGTTATAAATATTGGAAACATAGACCCAATAACTTAAACATAATTTATAAATTATTATTTTTTCATATGATACAATGATTCACATATAAAAGGACTTAATGGAAAAATATTTTTGCTAAACTAGATACATATTTGAAAATTCTATTACAATGGAAAATAAGAAATACACATTATATTTTCATTGAAGAACCACTATTCCCATTAGAATATACCATCATATCAATAAAAAAACTACCTGAGATTATTTAAGAGATAATACATTAGAAAGTGGTGACCAGTGATACTCAGTAATAGTATTTTTATATTGGAAGCTATGAATAAATATTGTGTAATCAATATAGATGGTTAAAAAACTAAAACCCACTCCATTTAATCAATATCATTAGAATAATTTTTATGGGGGGAATGATGATAAAATAATAATATGTTCTTGAAAACATGACCATTTATATTCAAACTAATCGAATATTCACAATTAATATTAATAACTACATTCACAATGATGGAGTTCATAATACTGGACATCTAAAACATATTTTCGAGTACTTGTTCCACGAAATCTAGTATCATCAAGGATTTGATACATGAAATTTAATATCATCATTCCCATGGAACAATATATCAATATAAATGGGAAATTCCTGGGAAAAAACCCCCTTCCCATTCTTCTCTTGTTACATACCTATATATTGAGGGTATATAGAAGGTCATGTCCATGTGATGACCTGACCTAATGGGACTCGACTCGTGACAACCCCAAGCCTAACCTCTTTTTACAAGGGTGGAGACATCCACCTAAAGGCATAACTTATATATGATTCCCTTTCCAAATTTACATCTCTATGAATATGTAGATAATAATAATAATAAAAGATACAACATATTTGGAATAAACCATTCATGTAAAGCGTTTAGGCAGTGCAAGAGTAGGACAATGTAATATCTAAATTAAAAGGTGAAAAATTCATTCTTATGAAGAACAATATCCCAACAAAAAATAAACTAGAATATAAATGATGAGAAAAGTCATCTCTAACCACCGTATGTAGTAGAATTCACAAAGGTATCCCTATTATCCTTTTTAATCATCATCGACCTATTTGTGTTCTACATAAAACATGAAACTTGTGGTCTAATCCCATGTATGGGTGATATATGCATACCCTGAAGGAATCCCTGCAATCTATTGGTGGAGAACTATGAGACAGGATAGGAATAGATAGATCAACCCTATGTAAGAGAGTTAAAAAATTAAAATACATGGATATAGATATATATAAATGTATAATTCTCAAAAAAATATATAAAACAACACAAATAGTGGATCTTTATATCAGAGATCATGCTAAGAGTATTTATAACACTTAAAAGTTTCCATCAATGATTCCAAACATATCATGTATTTATGTGAAGAAACATAGATGTCAAGACACACCTTGTTTTTATCTTCATATTCAAGGCATTGAATATCGAGGTAGAGGTCTCGTACCATTATACAATAGGATCGAGCCACCCAATAGATATGTGACTCATTATCTGACTTCATAGGGTAGTTTCACTCTGATAATCAATAGAGTACCCATTCCCAACCAAGTAATAGGGTACCACTCTAGTGGTCGAGTACCCATAGCTTGATGCCACATGAGGGTGAAAATCAAATTTAATATAGAGGACCCATGACCTATACGGACGAATGTCTCCACTATAATAGTTTTGTAACTACAACATGACATAATAATATGGTTCCACTATAATATTAGATAGAGGACCAATTACATCTCTAGTAAAAGGTTGACACTCAAATGATCAATAGGGGACCCATACACTACCTTGTTATATATTTCCATTCTAGTGGTAGAGGACACGTGGTAATACTCTATGGGTGGGTCCCACTTAGTTTATAGGTGGTTGTTTCATTCCCTATCCAAAAAACTAGTTTTCACTCTAATAGGCGATCAATGACCCATCCCATTTCCTATAGGAGAGTGTTACTTTGATCCCTCTTATGATCCCACAAGATCACTACCATCTTTGGGTGATTCCTAAATAATATCCATTCTCGGAGAATATAATATCATATCAATATATACACTAAAAATTATACCATTGGTTCTTCCTGGATAAACAATCAGGATAGTCAACTCATGGGATAAAATCCACGTCTAAACGAAGGGGATAAGAGAAGAATTTTTTCTTCAAAATGTATGTGTCAATATACTATGTTTAAGGGTAACCACGTCTATATTGGTCACATTTTACTACCTATTTTTTCCCTAATGGTACATGGATGACTACCCATTTATCCCTACATAACTTGTTAGGAGACTACAAGACATTTATCATCCACTTAGGGAATGGAAATGTGCTTCTAGATGTGGTTATGTAACTCTTCCCATGCTCGTGTACTTCAGTACATGGTGTGTCCTTCCACACAATGTCAAACCCATGTGCATCAATCACATGATTATATACATTGAGATAAACATGGAAATT
This sequence comes from Viscum album, assembly GCA_963277665.1. Taxonomy (NCBI): domain Eukaryota; kingdom Viridiplantae; phylum Streptophyta; class Magnoliopsida; order Santalales; family Viscaceae; genus Viscum; species Viscum album. The sequence continues at coordinate 647,456,559 of OY728126.1, read as the reverse complement.
TGTCCCATCGACATGGTGTGTAGTCCATAACTTTTCAAAATCCCAATCACACTAGTTGTAGGGGTACTATATGATGTGTGTTAATCTATGTACATTCTATGTAGTCATGATTTTGTCAGAAACATTGATTTAATTTTTGTGATCTAGATATGTGAACATAATTTTTAATCTCAACTATAAGATTGTATAAATAAATATTAAACACACTCTTCTAATATTTGTATCCCTCCATTGGTCTGAAAACAGTGTTTTGATTCACCTGTATGATTCCCTTGTATTGTTGTTGGACATGGAGAATCCAATCACCTCACATAATCTCCCAAATCCATGGAGGAATTAACTATATCCCATAATACATCTGAATCCCGCCCATAATTATCAAGCCATTCATAAAATTTGAATTGAATATGAATATATGTGTCTGATCATGCTCATACCCACCCAAAAAAGTCAAACTATTGTCCAAAATGCCAATGAGGAAGAACATGATGAACGAATACGAGAAAGGCAGAAGAACAAAGGTGAATCACACATTGACCAAGATTACATGGAAAAAAAATTTATATTTGGTAATGTTTGGTGAGATACATTGAATATTGGAGGAAAATCATCAAATATATTTAATTTGACATGGGCTCAAGTGATGGTTTCTAGAATTGACTATCAAAATAAGATTAATAATAAATGATTAACATATTTTATCAAAATGATGATAATCATATTTTATTACTCCTACATTTATTTTGGTTTTTATTTGATGAATTAAATTCTCTCCAATGAATAATATAATTTATTGTGTTTAATGAGCCTCGATTCCCCTAGATCGGGAGGTTCCTTGTTATCTAATTTTCATTCACCAATGGATTATGGATGAAATATTCTATCTACTATCCCATGGTTATAAGACTAACTCTATAGAACCTACATAATCATTATTTTTTAGTGGATGATAGGTTTAGGTCAATCAATTAATTAATTAAAATTATTTATCTATTTAATTAAATGATACTGGAAATGGATGTATTATATAAATGTACTACATAAAACTATTTCAGAATGTACCTTGGGAAAACCTCACGTTATCGATTCAACCACAGAATCCAATTCTTAATTTGAGCATCTATTTATGATAAATTCTATTTCATAAAATATATTTAATACTTCAATAAAATTATTTTTCACACACCAGGTCTTAGAATCATGCGTCATCTCAGTTCGTAACTTTGAAAATATATCATGATATATTCCAAACTCTTCGATGGAAAAAAGGAATCTATATTAATCTCTCATTTAATATTTCCTTCCATGAAAAATGAATAACTAAACATAATTCTTGGGATACTGAACCCACATCTGAGTCTCATGGATGGAGGAGCTCTCTGACATGCTCATGTGATGCGACAACACATGAACAAAGGTGCATGTCCTCAAATGAGAGGTCATCCCCATCCAATTACCGATCGTAGTAGAGTGCTCCAAAAAATTTCTCTAAACTCAATGTATATCTCCCCACAGTAAACAACATAGATGTGAAACAAGGAATACATCGTGCAACAACACTAGCTATGGGGATAGGGTGAGTTGGTTAGAAAACTATCCAACACTATGAAATATCTTGAATATCCCAATGAATCTCTAGGATATCATTCCTCCCTTTATGATTCATCATAATCCTCTAAATTGGGAGACTCCCAAGAAAAATTGGTGTCCATGATGGAACTCCATGGGTCAATGAAGTTGAGTTGTGAAATATTTTCTCCTACTCTAAGATTTCCTCATCTATTTATTGATGAACATGACCTTCTCCATCAAGACTTTCACCATCTCTTGACCAACAAGTGATTCCACTATGATCATAGTCCTACAAAAGGGTGGCATGAAAATTCTTCTATTAATGGATTCAAAATGTACCATACCATTAGTATATTGGTATCTATTGTTGTATGAAAACTCAACATAATATAATTTATCCTGCTATCTTACGACAAAGTCAAACATTCATGCCCTCAGCATATCCTACAACGCATAGATAGTGTGCTCAGTCATAGAAACTATCGAGTGGTTTAAGGATATAATAAAATTCCTAAAGATCATGAATTCCTACTATAGGACTATCTAAAACCATGTCATGAACCACACATCATGTCTATAGATAATAGTTATGGAACACCAATATGATTAACTATCCCCCATACACACTACTACCCCAAACATTCCACCGAAGTCATATCCTTGATGGCATGGAATTATGCTGACTTCGAGTTTTAGAATCAATGTTTATATATTTTTTGTCACATTTCACTCTGGGAGATCAAGGGGATGCAACAAAACTACTAGATCCTGATTCTAAACTATCTCTAATAGTAGGGTGAAACACTAAGAGGCGAACTAACCCATGAATCATCCCATGAAATTACACCAAAACATTCACTATTATTATCTTTATATCTTTAGAAAACCATGATTTATATCCAATGAATATGTGTGAAACTCTCTTCTTACTTCATCATGTATCATGACTAGCACCACATTCAATATTAGGAATGGATGACTTGATTCTTTCCTTATAAATATTTATCTACTGAATTTCTGAATGATATATATCTTTGTAAGACCAAATAGTTTTTGTATCCAAACTAAGACTGTCTCACATGATAGATAAGTGGATTAGTCAACATAATCTACAGATGGAATGTTTCACCCATCTACTCAATATAGGTTAGCTATAAGAATCCAACTGATCTGATGAATGCTGTAGTAGAGGATAAATGGGCATCCTACATAGGGAATTTATTAACACATTACCCATATTAAGAGTTTATTCTATCTCTGTTTCATAGCTCAACAGATACTCCAATTAACACCTCTGTATTTAGATTAATTATCTCTATGTGAATAAATAACTAAGCAATTGATATTCTGAGTAAAGAATAATTTTCTCTCCTAGAAGATAGTTCATATACTTCCTCATAGTGAAGTATACCCCTACCAACTCTAGTTTATGAGTTAGATAATTCTTCATCAATGATATCCACTACCTCAACCCATGTGTGATCACTTCTTGTCTTCGAATCAACATGATACCATATTGAGATCCTAAGTAATCACAATACACTACATACTCGACACCCTCCAATGACATTCTCAAAATAGGAGTGCTCATTACCTTTAGCCTATCCTCCTTGAAGGTACCCTAGCACTTATTATTCCATGTAATCTGATTCCCTATCCATGTCATGGTGGTTAAAGTGAATAAAATCCTAGATAAGCCTACCACATAACTTCTATATTATCGTACCATGACAATGGATCTTGTAAACACACAACCACTCTTTGGTGGATCCATAGAACGCACTTCATCGATATTGATAGGTTCTATAGAAAATTATTTCTTAGAAATAGCATTCCCTGAAAAGTAGTCCTCATTGATCCATAAATCTAACGTCATGAGCATACCATTAATCTGGGGATCCCAACTAAAATCTAGGATCATCCCCATGTGATTTACATTTTCCTCCTCTAATGAAAATTCCATGATTATATTGAAAATGATGGAAACAAAAAAATAAATCCATGTAAGGTAGTATGTTTTATTTCATTGTATCCATAAAAAGAGATAAATATTTACCCACATTGAAAGACATCACCATGACCTCATTGTTTTTATAGTGACATCAGAATTATAGTTTTAGAATATCAACCTCAAAATCTCTCAATAAGTTGTAATCAGAACTTCAATCAATCCTCAGGAACCATATAATGACTCTCAACAGAACAATGAGGTCATAAATCCAAATAACGGTGTATTTGTTAATTATTGTTCCCTTGATTAGGAATTTATAAAAAACATAGTTTTATAAGATATCATCTTCATTTTTTCATAAACAACATGGGATATGTTCTAGGGGACACACTGGGTATGATAAACCATTATCACGAAGATCCTCTAACTACAACTTCATCTCCCTGATCTTTGTAGGGTCATTCAATATATCACATAAGATATCAATGTTTTCATTCATATGATTCAATGAAAAACACCATTTCCCTCATTATTTGTATTCCTAGAATTCCCATAAGGAAGCTCTCCACAAATACACCATGAATGAAGGAATCAAGATGCCTAAAGACATTGCTTCACCTAGGGCTACACACACAAACTAATTTTCAAGGGGCTACAATGTCATACTCGTAAAACATGCTCACCCTATAATGAGATCTCTCTCACCCATAAAGAAGAAAATATCACATCAGTGTTATGGCATCTGACACATCAGGTATGATTGTTAAATTGTTCGCAGATCATGGAAACCCATTCCTTACTCAAGATGATGTCATAATATTTTTTCATGGTGACCCAGAGTTCCCACATAAACTTATATCAACTATGATATAGATAGTACATATGGATGATAAAATATACTGAAAATTATTCCAATAGAAACCTCATGATAAAGAATTCAGCATAAATCATCTTATAGGTGATCATTCTTTATCACTATGAGTAAATAGATGAAATAATTACTCACACATATTACTAATAATACTAAACATATATTATAATAAACACTTATTGTACCACTAATAATATTGTGTTCTACTGGGTCATGTGCCACTGTAGCTTGTAACTATTGGCGGTATTGACCGCCAGCTTCCTGAGTTTGATGTGGTCTACCTGGTGGTGGTGGTTGAATGATTTCATAGTTTTTTCCACTACCCAATGATCATACTCAAGGATCCCCACAAGAAACTCTACCATCTTTGCCTCATCGGGGGCTAGCCTACCCTCTCATTAGAGATCCTTGTTCATGAAACTACCTCTATTGTGGAGGTCTATCTTCTATATTGATGTAATCCTCAGTACTTATACCATGGAAATAACATGGCATGTGGCCTCACCGGACACATCCATAGACCCTCCCATCTCCGATATTCATTGTTCTTCAATGATGTTATAGACCACATGCTCAACTCTGATCCTGGAAAGATCTCTTTCACTGATATCCTACTAAAAGGTTCATGATAGTAATTTTAGATTAATCATTCATATAATAGTCACTCCTACATCCATCTTTACGGAATTAATCAAATATAAATTTATTTTTCTTCATCTCCATCTCATACACCCCAACCTAGGTGGGAATGTATAAGGGTACTACAATAACACATTTATAATTGTGGAGAGCCAACTCAAACATCCTTAAGAAGGTGCAGCCATCCTAAGTCATATTGAGGGTGTACAGTGTAATTTCATTGAACATCATATCATACATTGGAATTATCATTCCTCCCTTCTATAGCTCCCAATGGTCCGAAATCTAAACCAAGAACAAGCATGTGGGGAATTAATCCTCAAAAAATAGCTACTTGAATTCATTCCATGATAGTGTTAACTAATCCAGTATCTATGTAACTAGACATCACCAGCTCCCAACTACATTGTGGAAAATTTTGTTATCTATTGAGAGCACATGATCATTCAATCTCTATATAATCCTAAAAACATGTATCGTTAACACTATCCAATAATCCACTACCTGGGGATCTGGGCCATCGTAGTACCTATGATGGCTCTAGGGAAAGAACACACACAGTGCACTAAGTCTATGTGTATCCTCAACCCACTCTCATGGTATGATATACTTCTCAAATGGTGGTTGTTCCCCTACCCAAACACCTATAAGAAGCATATTATTATATTTTCCCTAAACTAATGCCTCATCACTCATCATATTGTCATCACAATCAAGAATTAGTAAAATTTATGTTTGTTCATGAAGGCATCTTGAAAACATTATCAAGATATATCCTGTCCAGATTATACTATATACATATATGGGGAGATGGCCCAAGAAGGATAATCAAGGGACGTAATCCTTTATGATTTATGTACCATTGATACATTAAATATATTTCTAGTCATTCTAATTCTATAAAAATGATTTAAATGTCTTGGTTAATTGATACATCAGCCACTGCACCAACAATGGGTCCCCTGGACTAAGATCCATAATAGAGACAAATTTACATTTTTCATACATCCCAACTATATCATTGTAAATGGACTAATAAGATTTTCACCCCATGTAATGAAAATCTCTAATATTAATATTTTATAACCAAACCTATTGGGGCCCGAGCCGCAACTACCTTGTACACGTCATTATAGGCTTGAAGATTGCGATATAAACAAAAAGGAATAACTAACACGGGAGGATTTTCTGAATTTAGATTTATGTGGACACCTGACCACCACCATGAAGAATTACATATGAACAATATTAAATGATAAAACATATAGACTATAAAACATAAAAAAATAGGAAGGTAATATATTATTATGAATGTGAAAATAAAAAAGAAAAATACAAAAATACAAAACAAACTAAAGATTCCCCAATATGACAATAACTAAATAGTTAATGTTGTGAGATCCCAACAATGATTCTCTAAGCTCTGAAAACTATATGTGGTAAAATGCACCAGGTTATCCCTATTCTCCTCTATAATCACCATCAACCAATCATCCTTCTAAATAGGAAATGAAACATGCGATTAAATATCATTTAGGGGTGACTGTATACATACCCAATATGAAACAAAAAAATAGATGTATGGAATAAGTAAGAGACATGATATGAGTCTATATCTCAACCCAAAGAATGAGAGTAAAAAAACATATGATATATATATATATATATATATATATATTTGTTCAGTAAGAGAATCCAAAACATCTGAGAAAGGGTTTCTCCATCTTATATAACATCCCATGAATGAGGTCCAATAGTTTTAGGCGATCATCAATGATTCCTTGCATGTCTCACATATGTATAAAAAAACATAGATGTCAATCCACACCTATACACAATGACTCAATGTTGAGAGACCATGATCTCTTGATAACGGACCCATGCTTGTGAATAATAGGAGAGTTCCAGTTAATAGATAGGGTACCCATGCCATAAATCTATGGGAGTTTTCAACTATTATAGTCTATAGAGGACTGTTGGCGCCAAAAAGTTGTTGTAGAGGAGAAGCCAAAAAGAAGGCACAGTTGACTGCCTTGTGAACCTATTTCATGGAGTCCCCAAAGCACCATGGCTGATGTGCAGTAAGGAGGCGGGATGCTCCGTGACCATATTTGACATTCGCGAGCCCACCGCGAAACAAGGAGGTGGGATGCTCCACGAACACACTTGACATTCACGAGCCTGCCGTGAAGCAACTCAGTATCTATTCACACCGTGTATGCTCCGCTTTGCGGCCCCTCTTGGTTATAAATACCAGACTCCCCCATGATCCCAAAGGACAGACAATCCGACCTTTCGACTTCTCAGCTCCCAAATCGTGAAGCATCCTTCTGCTCTATGATCCATGAGCTATGTGAGGTACTTCAGCTCCACGAAGTGCCTCCCCTTTTTGTGGTTTTGATCCCCTCTTATGAGATAGATTCCTTTCGCTAAGCCTAAGGTCCTTTACGAAATAAAGGTATCCCCAAGGGGACCCGGGTCATCGCGGAACGTTTATGCTTCGTGAAACACCATTCATGTACACATGATCCACTTGCTAAGGTAGGGTCATTGTACTTCGTGAAGCACATTTCTTCAAGACACCTTGTTTTGCGAGACACCTTTTCTCAGTGAGGCAGTTCTTCGCGAATTACTTTCCAATTCGCGAAGCAACTCCCATATGCACCTATTCCCTTTTGTTAGGCTAAGGCGCCCCACTTCGCGAAGCACACCCCTTAACAAGTGCCCTCCGCCATGCGGAAAATTAGAGCTTCACAAGTCCCCAGCCTATGAAACCCTCTGCATGGCAATTCCTTTTCCCGTGCGACCCTCCAAGTTTGATCATGTTACTTCAAATTCCATTGGATGATACTGTACATTGTGTGTCTTTGCCTCATGCTAATACACATAGGCACACTAATGGTTATTTATTCTTTGAATAGCCATGCTAACGTGGTCCCCTCGATGGTTCGACCCATGACATCCCCTCAACATGGAATTTCCTATCCCCTCTCAACACCAATGAGTAGAGGGTACCAGTTATTTATGTCCAAGGGGTGTGGAGAAAACCCACCACATCTGAGCTGCAGGACATTAAATTTCCATGCACCCTTGTCCTCAGCACAAAATGATAAACTGTGACCTCGCCTCATGTCTGGCACACGTGATACCCCACCATGAACATTATACATGCCCACTATTCTCCATAGGGGATGATACCCTTCTTATAAGAGTGGTGTTTGTCCACAGGGGAAGGGCGAAAATCTCGGTGAAAGCCCCTAGCTTTCCTGTAGGAGGCATCATCCCTACTCTTCCTTTAATCTTCGGTCCCCAGGGCCTGCGAAGGGCTTTGTAGGGAATGGTGTTTCTCCTTTCTTCTTTCCCAGTTCCCACTCCCACTGCACTTTTTTCTCCATCGGGCCTCCCTCCTAAAGTATGTCCCAACCTCTTTGGTTCGGTTACCACGTGTAAGCCCCACTTCACTTCCCATAGATGCACCTTTCACAACGTGATCGTCAGGTCTCTGCTTCCACTTTTTTCTCACACCGAGCATGACTCACATGGGCTTAGAGTGAGCACCAACCATGACATCATTCTTGGGAAGCCTAGAGTTTAATCCCCACACCCCATCTAAAATACGAGGCCTTTGATCTATGCAAAGGAAAGGTACGTAGGAAACCTCCACGAGGTTCAACCAAACACCCATTGGTTCCGAATATTCTGTTTCATTCCCCATCCTAAACTACATGGTCTTTGATCCTTGTCAAGGCAAGGTACATTGGAAACCTCCCTGAGGTTCAGGCCTAGCACCCAGTTGTTCCAACACCCCTTCGTGTCGGTTCAACATACCCTTCCATTCCGAACTATGAGGACATTGATCCTTTCCAAGGTAGTGTACATAGGAATCCTCTACGAGGTTCAAGCCCACCTCCATCTACATTACACTAGGTCCTCTTCCATTTCGGTTCACCGACACCTTGGGAAGCCTATAGTGTAAGCCCCATACCCACTTGAAAAAAGTGGTCTTTGATCCTTGCCAAGGTAGGGTACATAGGAAGCCTCTATGAGGTTCAAGTCCCACACCCAATGGACCCCAGGTCCTTTTTCATGTCAGTTCACCGACCCATTCCGAACTATGTGGACTTTGTTCCATTCTAAGGCATGGTACATAGGAAGCCTCTCTAAGGTTAATGAGAAATTCCCATTGGTCCTGACCATCTTCACCTCGGTGTACCAAGCCTCCATTCCACACTACAAGAACTTTGATCCAAGACAAGGCGTGGTAGGTATGAAGCCTCCGTGAGGTTCAAGCCCAACAACCATTTCTCTGACCGTCTTCACGTAGATGTACCAAGCCTCCATTCAAAACTATGTGTACATTTATCCTTGCCATGGCATGGTACATAGGAATCCTTCACAAGGTTCAATCCCACCACCCTTTGGTTTCTCTGACCCCCTTCACATCGGTTCTCCAAAACATTGGGCAGCCTAGAGCGTAATCCCCACACATACCATCCTGAACTACATGGACGTTGATTATTTTTAAGGAATGGTACGTAGGAAGCCTCCATGAGGTTCAAGCTCACCATATATCTGGGCCCCAGGTCCTCTTTCAGATCAGTTCACCCTCGTCTCACATGATGTTAAACTGTGGAGCACTTTCAGCGGTAAACCATTATCACTCCTTTTAGTGGTATGTCGTTGACACTGCATTCAGAGGTAAGACATTTTGGACCCCAATCGGTGGTAAGATGTCATAAGAGGAACTACACAGACTGTGATTTCCTACCATGGGGATGCGTAAGAAGCCTCTTCAAGGCTCAATCCCAAAACTATCATCATTTTCATGACGGTACCATCCCATTCACCATGCTCCTCACTGAACCTTCCATCAGCCATCATGATTCTTACCCAGGCCGCTACATCCTGGTGGAATCTTTCCACCCCATTCCAAGTTCCATTTAACATCATTCTAGAAGCCACCCACATGTTGGCCCCAATATCGGTGTTCCATCCAGGGGGTTCGTAATCTGATCCACTCTTGTTAGTGTTCCGATCAGCCTGATCCATCTCCACTAGACATTAAGGATGTGGCAAAAACAGTGATAAACATGGGAGGCTGAGGAAAACCACAGATACATGCCGGTGGAATATAATTCCCTAAGTTCTATGTAGAATGCCTCGGGCTTCTGTTCCCTCGAGAATCCCTATAATAAGGGATAGAAGAAAGACATGCCAATCCCACAGTGTCCAGATATGCTAGTGATTTCCCACGTGACTACTCCCCTAACCAATACTTTTTTCTCTTACCAGACCCATTAGAATTTCCTAATATAAGAAGCATAATTAACTAGTTTCCATCAAGATATGGTGCTACGAAGCGTTTCAAGAACAATGTATTAAGTCAATAAGGGAGACCTAGACAAGGAGATGATTTCTGATGAGGAATCCAAAGAAGGAGGAACTGACATCCCATAATCGTGTTTCAATCAATGTGCAGACATGCCTGAATAAGGAGTGGATGCCACCCGTATTTGGAAATCGGTAATGCGGGGAAACAAAAAACTGCATCCCTCATCCCCGAATGGGATGGACGCTTGTTCCCTAGAGAAATACATGGAATCAATAATCAAGGAACCGACGTGAAATTATTATCCTCAATATGGATTTTAGTAGCGCTCGAGACATCAATGGATTGACGTGTCACCAGATTCAGAATTCTGGTGTCGGGTCCCGCCAAGAAAATAGATGGCCTAGCGTGAAACTCAATAGAATTTGGGGTAGTAGAACGTGGGACATCCCGTTCAATGATGTTGTCATTGTGGATCCCTCTTACCGATCATAGAAGAAGGGATGGCATTAGGGCATTGGTCACCAATTCCTTTTTCTTTCAGCACTGACGAGTTCATATCCCGACTTCTCAAGAATCAGGTTGTTTCCTAAAGAATGCGATCACCGCTCGCCCGCCTACATAGGGGCAGGGTAAATTCCAGCACAGCCACTATGTGTGGCTTCACCACTACCATGAAGTCCTCTACGTCCACGACCGTGGGGCACCCACGCCCTATCTCTCCATCATATGTTATCCAACAAAAGGGAATTATCGACCTCAGCGTCGTTACAAGGAAGAGGGCATAATCTCAACCCGGGATATGGCCTGCCTAGATCTGGAGGTGTCCACGCCTTAGCCTCAACAGAGCCATTGAGGGTCGTGCAGGGAGCCATTTCTCTCCAACCTGATGTACAACCGCTTCGGGAGCCTGTCCCCGGAGCGCTATGATGACTCTCTGCCTTACGCTGATGAGGTAGGCTATGTCCGGCCATGCCTGGTCAGAGTACTGATCCAGGGGTTCCCTGCATGTTCTCCCACCCGGCCGTGTCAGTTCTACTTCCCAGTCTTTTCGGAGGAGGAGCAGGTAAGGTATGAACATGCATCACCAGCCTCGACTCGTGCGACCCGACGCCAGCATTAGGCATGAGCTGGGGAGGACACCTGCCAAGGGGCATCAATATTGACAACTACTATGGCCCGATCCACCCCTGATTCATATCATCAGGTCCCTACACACACTGAGTAGAGGTGCTTATATTCCTGACCAGGATCAAGGCCCCAACCACCCCATGGGTAGGCTGGGTCGACTCTCCTGGTCGCAGGCACGATTAGTGGTCACCGCGAACAAAACCACAGCAATTCCACCTGGTATGGAGGTCCTCCCCATACCTCTACCACACAGAGAGAGGGCCTTCCCTTATTTAAGGCTCAGCGTGGAGGTCCGCCCTATGCTACCCCCAGTCCGAATGATGGTCTGCCCTGCAGTAGTGATACTCTGTATGGAAGCCTCTCCAGTGCCCATTACACTGGATAAGGAGTCGCTCCACCTGCTCCCGACCAACGGTGCAGGTACATTGAACATATGTTCTCTCTCCAAGATTGGAATCCTCCCTACGTTCTCTCTGCAGCTAGTGAAGGTCCTCCTCACCCCGGCAACCAGAGGGGTGAAGGCCGACCTCGCTCCACCCGCACAAAGCATGAAGGTAATCCCTATACTCATGTCATTCCCAGTGGATGTTTTTCCCACCCTAGTGAAATCCATTGATATCCTCCCCATGTACCATATGGAATTTGTCCCGGTGCTCCTCACACCCTAGATTTCTTGGCTGCATACCCTCTCTGCCCCAGCCCCTATGCGGCCAAAGGACCCCATGTGATAAATCAGCCCTATCTTGGGAGGCCACCCAGAGGCAGGAATGTGGGTTGTCTCTTCCTCAAGAAGAATCTTGGGAAAGCCTGGAAAGAGATCAAACTATTCCTCTTCTCAGACTCTGAAGCGGAGTACGACTCATCTCGAAAACCCTCCCCTCACTCATCCATGTCAAGAGTCATGGAAGGGATGAGGCGCATCAGCCTGGAGCTCCTGGAATGGGAGGTCCACATGATTCTATCCTCCCTCTAGAGGTATATCCAAGAGGATAAAAATATGGAAACCCTACATGTTATGGTCGTGAAATCACCCCCATCATCGTCGTAATCACTTTATACCTCCACAAGAGATCACATAGAGATATTCTGGGGACCAATGGAAGGCAAGAAATATTGCAGCCTATCACCAGCAGCCCTGGCCCATGATCCAGGAATGGCGGCCGTCATCCCCTCTTATCACGACATCGTAGCCAGGTCACTACACTCTTTGGAGGACTGTCCGAAATCATCAGTCAGTCTGCCCGCTCCCCCTACTCTCCACTTGCCAGCTTGTCGTCCCAGCGGTCTATGTCAGTTTAGATGCATGTTCCTCAACCATCCCCAGTTGGAGAGTAGGTAAATCAAGGGTCAGACCCTGAATTTGAGCCAAGGAGCATCTGGATCATCATTGTAGTGGACCATTTCCCCAAGATGTTATGGCCCGTGGTAGTACATAATTTCTACATACTGGAATCCCTCACTCCAAAGGATGTTGAGTGTTTCTGGTACACTCTATGGGTGATGAATTACTGTATTCTCCATTAGTTTGTGGTATATCCAAGGATCCAAACACATTTCGAAAGCATCTATGAGTAGTGTCGTCTAGTCGATCTGGCCACCCTCCCTGTGGCCCGACGCCTGAAGTCACCAGGTCGTCGTGAGGCTCTCTAGTAGCAATGTGGTCAGGGTATCAAGGTACTCCGCAAAATTATTTGTGAGGCTACCCCCACATGAAAACCCATGGTTGGGGGCTGTGTGTTGCCCTCCACTTTAGTCCTTTCCGGCAGAAGCCCAACTCGCTATGCTATATTGTTGACATTCCCCCAGGACGTGTCACGATCAACATGACTAATATAGTGGATGAGGATTATGAGATGGATCTTCTCGATAGAAACTTATCCCTGGACGGTGTTCCACCACTGTTGGACTAATTAGAAAGGATTGCTCGCCAGCAGAGGAACCTCCAATGTCTCCCTGGGCCCACCGAGTCATTGGTACTCAGCAAGAATTCCAGTAAGGGAAAAGAGCACATCAGAGCTGTCAAGCACACCAACCCATCCACCTTAGTGCAGAAGACAGAGGAGGACCTCGAGAAGGCCATATTGTGCCTGCAACATGCTGAGAAAAAGAAGTTGGTTGACGAACTCCTCACTGAACACACTGCTGGGCGGCGACCGAACTATGGTGATCCTAGGTTGGTGCAGTAGGGGAAGGAACAACTACCCCTCAGCGAGATTCCACCGACAAACCCTAATAATGCCTCTCCTGTGGACAGGTCAGAAGCAGAAGATCACAGAAATAGGTCATTATATGTCTCTCCAAACCCTACTAAACAGCGCGACGATCCAAGGAATCCCACTCAGGTTCTTCCAACATCCCCAAGGGTCGCTCCACCAGTTACTCCACGATCTGTTGTGCTTGTATACTTTGTTAAAGAACCCATCAATGAACTCGTGGTTAGGGATCCCCGTCATGATAGGTACCCCTTCCCAGATGATCCTATGGCGGCACTCATAGACCGCCTTCAGGAATTGAAAAAATTATAGGTGGCAATACAACATGATGGCAAGCCATACCCAGCATGGGTGGATGATATGTTGGTGCCTCCGGGTTTTGAGGATCCCGACTTCTCCCCCTTTAACAGGTTGGGGGACCCTCCACAGCACCTGGTCCACTTCTACTCAATGTTTGGGCCCATGTTTGGGACTCCAGTGTAGCAGGAGGCTGCCAAGCTCCACTGTTTTGTTCATACACTAGAGGTTCCATCATTTTCCTGGTACAAACAGCTCCCCGTCGGATTCGTAACCAGTTGAGAGGACCTTCACAAGAAATTCCTCTACCAGTTTATCTCTACCACCCGGAAAACCGGCATCAAAAACCTCTTCACGTGCATGCAAAGGCCTGATTAGCGAGTCACAGACTTTATCACCGGGTGGAAGTGGATTACATACTCCCTTGAGATAAAACAGACTTAGGATAAATTAATGATGATGTGTGTAGAGAACGTCAATACGGAACTAGATCCTTCTCTGATCACCTATAACAACCTTGGAGGATTCTGTGACTTATCCATTAAGTCCTTGCACCTGGAGGAAGCCCTGCAACAAGCCATCCAGGCACGTGTGTTGCCCCAGGTAATTCCAGTGAGGAGAGATACCAGAGCCAAGCCTACCGTAGTGGCCCAAATAGAATCCCCCATGCAACTAGAGTTGGTACCAGTATCACTGAACCCATTGCCTCACAGAGGACCTCCTCCTCCAGCGTAGCCTCCAGCTCAAAATCATCCCCAGAATAAGCAAGCATTCCCACAGGATGTGTTGTCACTTCCTATGCAGGATAATCAGGGCCCACCTCCTTGACATGCCCCTATGGATCCTCGTCAGGGCTAGGCTCCAAGGGCCACCTTTCTGGAAGTAAGAAACTAGACTTACTAATTCAGCAAGAAACAATTCTATGGTTACTTCTGTAGTGCCCTAGAGCAGGGGATTGTACACTTTCTTGAGTGCAGAAGGCCGAAATAGGTGAATCTCACTGATCTCACAACTACTACCCCTATCATTATATTATATGGAACACTATCAAGTAGTGTTATGTGTTCAAATACTGGAATGAAGAATAGGTTGATAACAACATATTCATGTTGGGTCCGGCCTCGGCATAATGGCGGGTGTCATGGAAAGGCTAGACAGCAGTAGCGACAGTGAAGGAAAGTGTCATCAGGTTTCTAACCATGGATCCCAGAAGTATGACGACTAGATGGCTCATAAGACTATTTCCCGTGCCCTTAGTATCATCAAGGCATGACTGAATCAGCCAGAGCCTTCATAAGTTGTGGTCACCACTTCTGCATCATCATCTCAGCCGACCTCTTCCCAGAAGAGCAAGCATCGGCGGCGCAAGGGAAAGCAATGCGCCCCACCAATGCCATCTTCATCCCGCACTCATGGAGACATTATGCCCTCAGAGATAGGTATCCCTCCTAGAATCTGACCTGTAGTGGATGAATATTCAAGTGATTGTCAAGGTTATGCTTCGGTTAATACCGTGGAGTTGGTAAATCCCTATATGACTCCCGACGAGGGGAAGTGCCAGGCGTACTTCCCCATCATCCCCATCAGATACCAACGTCGGTGAAGCCTATACCATATGGTTCATCCAAGAACATCAGTTGGTACCTCTAGCCGGGCCGTGCATGCCACTGAGACTAGACAACAGGAGGAGTGTAGAGCTCAGCATGGGAAGCCTCTTCATCCATTGTCGTTAGGACCGCCTCCACCACCGTTTGTGCTTCTGGATCAGGCAGAGCTAACTCGTCCAGGTTGCGACTAGCCTCGCTCGGCTATAGGCCAATATCATTCATCTGGTCCTCATTCAGCAGCTACTCTTCATGCTTCAACTAGTGATCTATGGGACAAAACCATCACCAGCCAGCCGCCGGTCCAGCCGGCAGGGCCCGCCTTGCCTCCAAACGCAGTGCGACCTCCTGTAAGTAGAAGTTCTCACCTAGAACAGAAGTACGATGTCCTCAAGCACCTTGTTGGAATCCCAGTGATGATTTCCATCCAGGAATCCCTTCTCCTATCATCAGATATGCGTGAGGCCCTCACTGTGGCTTTAAGAATACACCTCCAATTTGAGATGGAGGTAGTAGCTGTTGAAGCCTTTCATGTTGAAAAGGTTGAGAATTATGAATGAGAGGACATCATTTCATTCTATGGAGAAGATGAAGGCTCTCCCACATAGGGTAACAACCACCTGTTGTACATCGCAATCCAATTTAACAACATGGAGGTTCATCGGTGTCTCGTTGACACCAGCTTCAGGATCAACATTATCCTGATGCGGACAAAATGGACACCGGGGTTATCTGAAGATGACCTTACTCCTTATTTAAGAATAGATGGATACGATAGGACAGCGTATATCCTGGTCGACAAGATCTGTTTGATGACCCAGTTCGATGGCCTAGTTTCTAGTTCCGAGTTTATGGTTGTCTCCTAGGATAGCGTGTACAATGCATTGATGGGAAGACCATGGCTCCACCTGCATGCAGTGGTCCCCTCGTCGTATCAGTAGTGCCTCATATACTCTCTAAATGGTTGCCTAGGCATACTTCTAGGTGATGAATCCCCTTTCACCCCTTGTGAAGCATGTTACCTAGATGTTGACTATTAAAAGATCAAGGATAAGCAAATACTTGCAAGTGAGGTTGATCCTGCCATGGTCACAACTGACCCCTGGGCAGGTCTGGATGAGACCTACGTCTTCTCGATCTATATATTGAAGGCCACAACCCCCGATATGGGGAAATGCTTTGTTTTTTCCGGTAGGAGAGGAAGTCATATTCCCCAGTCCAAGTGAAAACAGAAAATCACCTCGTACTACAACACAAACAAGGCTCAGGTGATCTCAGAGCCTACTACCCTCATATGATATCGGGATGGCTACCACATGGAAACGACATTATGTCATACATGACTGTTTCCCCAGGCTAGTATTAACCGGCTAAAGCCAACATACCACTATTGCTTTGATATCATCAAGCATGGACCCTTGGGCCGATAACTGTATGGAATTGGATTGACTGCCTTCATCGCTATTGTCTCAGTGGTGCGTGAATTTTCTAATATGATGACCACTATTGTTAAGGCTGGTACTAGCCTCCCGTAAGGTTCTTCTAACCTAGAGGAAGATTCTACTGCTTGGAATACCACCTCTGCAAGCGAAGAAGAGGATCTGGAGGATGCTCCCCCCACCATTGATCAGGGCGTTTCCACCATGGTCGATTAATTGGTACAGGTGAACCTTGGTAGTGAGGAAGATCTGATACCCACAATGATTAGTGTCGTCATTCCCCTTGAAGAGAAGCAGTGGTATGTGGACTTCTTATACAGCCATGTGATGCATTTTCCTAGAGTTATGATGAAATGCTAAGACTAGATCCTCATGTAACCGTCAACTGCCTCGATCTCCCAACAAATCATCGCAGGTTCAAGAAGCCTCCGAGAATGAAGTACCCTTCTCACGGTGAAATGATCGAGGATGAGGTTGACAAGATCATCAAGCCCAAATTCTTCAATGAGGTCCAGTAACCCATGTGTCTAGACATTATTGTGCCTGTTAGGAAGAAGAATAGACAGATCAGAGTCTGCATTGACTTCCGTGATCGGAATTTTCACTATCTGAAGGATGGTTTTTCCTTTAGAGTGACAGAATTGTTGATCGATGCTACATAAGGGTTCCAAGCCCTCTTCTTCAAGGATGGTTACTCTGGATATAATTATATCCAGATGGCCCCTGAGAATGAAGATTCCACTGCTTTCAGGGCACCCCAAGGTACTTTCTGTTACCGGTTTATGCCCTTCGGCATGAAGAATACAAGTTCCCCTATCAGCGGGCCATGTGCCTCATATTCAATCCAATCCTTGGTACAATGGTGGAATGATATGTGGATGATCTGGTGGTCATTACCTGCTAGTGTTAGGACTATCTCAAGTACCTTGAAAAGTGTTATGCTTCCTCTTCTCCTACCACTTGAAAATGAACCTGTTGATGTGTGCCTTCTGGGTCACCTCCAGGAAGATTCATGGATTTATTCTCAGGTACTGAGGAATTGATATCGACCCATAGAATATCAAGGAAATTTGCAATATGCCTCCCTAGAGCAATATTCATATGCTTCGGGGTTTCCAAGGCCACATAGCCTATATAAGTCGATTAATTGCGAATCTGGCCAGCAAGTGTAAGCCCTTTTCCTAGCTCATGAAGAAAGGATCTTCCTAAGATTGGGAAAAAGAGTGCCATACCGCATTCGAGGAAATGATGAATTATTTACTCCAACCTCTGGTCTTGATGCCACCCATCCCCGAAAACCACTAATCCTGTATGTGACTTCCCTGGAATGATATTTTGTTGCCCTTCTCGCCCAAAAGTTCAATTAGGGGATGGAAAAAATTATCTACTACCTCAGTTTCATGCTCCTCAATACGGAGACCAGATACCCCCCCCCCCCATCGAAAAGAGCTACCTTGCACTGGTATTCGTAGTATAAAAATTGTGACACTACTTGCAGAACCACGAGGTACAGCTGGTGTCTCGGGTAGACCAGCTGAAATACCTTCTGAACTGCCCCATCTTAACAGGTCATCTAGCACGGTGGGCAGTAATCCTCCAGATGTTCAACACCATGTTCGTCCCCCAGAAAGCTATCAAGGTACATGCATTGTTAGGCTTTCTTGCTGCCCATCCAACATCCGCGAACCATTCCCTGGACAAGGATTTCCCAAATGAGGAAATCCTCTCGATAGAACCTTCCATACCATATTGGCAGATGCGTGTTGATGGTTCCTCCTTGATCCCCACCAGTAGGATACTAAATTATCCTAGGATCAATAGAGTAGGCTTGGGTATTGTATTTATCCCCCTGTCGGAAGCCATTATGCCATACTCATTCCAGTTGTGAGAAGGCTGCACCAACAACGAGGCAGTTTATCAGGCTCTTATCACTGGCCTCGAGCTTGCCCTCGAGAATGATGTATCCCATTTGCATGTGAAAGGGGATTCCGAACTAGTCATCAAGAAAGTCAACATTGACTATGTCGTCAGAAAGATAGAGCTCATACCAATGCTGGAGCGCACCATCAAGCTAATGGCTCAATTTCCATCTCGGCAAGACGTTACTCATGTCCCTCAATCTTAGAACGATCGAGCTGATGCCCTTGCCGGCCTGGTTGCATCACTTGTAGAACCTGAGCAGGATAATCTGATTATACACGTGGAACACCGGAGAGTCAGTTCTCCCATCACCCAGAGGATGACGACGACATGCGAGTAAACCATCTTACCGCTGGAGACTCCACGTCAGGACCCCCAGGTTCCTCAGATGCAGTGGTTGAAACAACCCCAGACTGGAGTGCCCCCTTTTTCGAGTATCTCCAAAATGGTTGCCTACCAGCTGACCAGGCCGAGCGTGAGTGAATTTGACGTCACACGATACAGTTTACCCACTAGAGTGGTCCTATTCTTGACCAGATCCTCAACAAGCGCGGGTTTGGTGGTTTTCTATTCCGTTGCATCAAATGAGTCAAGATTTATCAGGTATTGTAGGAGATTCAATCCAGTTCCTATAGTGCCCATCAGGCTGGGATGAATCAATCCCATCAGATCCAGAGACTAGTTTAAATCTGGCCCTCCATGATTCGTGATTGCATCGACTTCACCAAGGGATGTCACGCATGCCAAATCCATGCTAACATCATGCATCAGAAGTGAAAAACTCTCCACTCCACCATGTAATATTGGTCTTTTTTAGTGTGGGGACTCAATGTAGTGGGACCATACCCACCGGTGATATCTCGCCAATGCAGGTTCATCTTGACCGTCATGGATTTCTTTTCCAAGGGGGTACAGGAAATTCTGCTCAAGGAGGTCAAGGTATGTTATATCATTGACTTCATGAGATCCAACATCATCTACCGATTTGGGGTCCCCCACGGCATCCACAGTAATAATGACACCAACATCCAAGAAGCCGAGCTGAATAAATTGTATGCCATGTACAACATCCATTCGAACCATACCTCTAGCTATCACGCTCATGCGAATGGGTAGACCGAGGCGTTCAAAAAACCCCTCTATAACATTTTGTAGAAAATTGTTGTCCAAATCAAGAAGATTTGTCTGGAAAATCTCCCTAATTCCCTCCAAGAATATCAGACAACGACTCGTAATTCCACCCAGGTGACCCCATATTCCCTGGTGTACGGAGCTGAGGTCATCCAGCCCATCGAGATTCAGCTTCCCTTGTTACGCACAAAGGTCTATGACTAACAGGCTCTAGATAAGGTAGCCGAAATTCTTCTGGATGAATTGAAAGAACTTGGTGAGAATACACTTTGTTCCCTGCACAATCAGTAAGGGAATCAGAATAAGATAGCTAGGGATTTCAACAAAATAGTTCGCCTTTACTACTTTCTACAAGGCGACCTAGTATTGGACCTCTGGGTGACAATGATCTATGGTAGGAAGCCACCCAAGCTAGAGCCCAAATTTGAGGGACCTTAAATAGTCCATAGGATTAACCCCAATGGAGCATACTCCTTGGTGACCATGGATGGTGAGAATTTAACTCATCCCACCAATTCCATGTTCTTTAAGAAATACTTTTCATGAGAAAAATCATCTTGAATGACCTTAAACTGGATGGTCACGCATGACCCAAAACTGCACGTCGGTCCTTCATGACCTTAAACTATCAGGTCCTATGTAATACCCCAACCCCAGTTACCCAGAGTCGGTGCATTATTACATAACATTGGCATGATCACAAAAGATCCAGTATCTAAATACTGATTAGTTTAGTATCCTTTGAAGCACTAAATACATTCATAATGTTTACATTACATTATAAAGTGAAAACCACTACAACAACATCTTCTCTTCATATCCTCTCATATTATCCCTGCAGTTCATTAATAAATTATTTCTTCACATCCTGGGAAAAATAAAACATTTAAATGGGTGAGCTCTGATGCTCAGTAAGGATAATAATATAGCCGAAACTTTCATAAATAAGCATAAACATTTACATAAATGTATAACTAAAACAAAAGCCTTTTAAACTTGAACTTCAGCATAATATGGAAAAGATAAAATGAAATAATGTCATTTACTTGTTCTCATGGATCTTCTATTAGTCGAATAATCACATGAAATATCAATAACCACTTTCATAATGATGGAATGCATAATGCTAGTCTGTCATAACCGCGTAGCCAAGGCCTCACGCCAAGACTACAAAGAAGATTTTTTCAAGGTCTTGTGCCAAGACACTAGTTTGTCTCATGAGACCTACCGATGCATCGAGGAGCTATAGCGGGCTCCACTCGTCACTTATTAATTCCAATGCATTCCCCATATGAACAGGTTTAAACATAACATAAACATTCGTATAAAAACTAGAATACGAAATGTCAATAATTTATCCATAAACCATGAATGGTATAAAAAAACACATCCACTATCAAAAATATCACAAAAACTTCAAGACTATATGGTTATTTTGTATCATAATAAATCAACTTAAAATATGATTAAAATCCATCAAAGGATGTTGATATAGATGAAATCAAAACTATTTGAGAGAAATATCTCGTTTTTTGGAAATCATTTAAAAGTCACATAATTATAAAATAAACAATTTACTCTGAAAATATTATTATAAGCTTTTAATGGAATCTTAGTGGATTTTATAATAGAAGAAAATAGCCGCACCCTCCATATATGACAATAAAAGACATTCTTACATTAATTTTGTCGAAAAGGTTAAAAAGGACCTTGTTTGGAAAATGAAAGAAAGATTCCTCTATAAACTACTTATAAAAAGAAAACAGGGGTATAAATGAATTTATCCTATAGACTTTGAAATAGTAAGAATTATTTGAAATACATTTTTAAGAAACATGGATGTGGATGATAAAGAGGTCCTGGTAGATAATTACTTATAAACAACCTTGGATAATGAAGAGACTGTGAAATAAACCCTTACCTTGTACTTTTATTTGGTTGATGGTAGGTTAAACTCTTGTATAATTGTGAAATAATTATTAATAAGTTATACAAGAATCATATACATTAATATGATATCATATATGATCTTTTAACACTTCTTTGTTAATAATATCTTGGTATTATCGTCATTTCAGGTGTTAACTTACTCGTTTTCTTTAATATGTTTTGTTAAATAAGCCGTTTTTGTTATGGATAGGTTTTATATTATTCATATAAAAATGATATCAAGTCATTAAATATTATTTATAATCATCAAATGAGAATTAGGCTTGAATGGATACGATGGGGAATGAATCTCATCGCGTTCGTGGAGACGGTAGTCCGTACGTACGCACGAGCAACAATATCATTCTTTTGATATTAAAATAATATATAATTGGATGGAATATCATATATAAAAAATCCATATCATGTTATATGTATTATTTACATGAATTATACATAATTATTATACCCATCTAAATAATAATATATTGAATAAAAATTACACCAGAACTTGGAGACGGTAGGTCGTACGTACGCACGTTTGGTGACATGTCATTCCAAGGATGGATTGAATAAGGAATTAGGTTGTTACAAATTTATAATAACATCATAGTATATAGAATATAGTGGATTTAGTATTTCATAATGGAAATAACAAGGAAAGAAGAAGTTTAAGAAGAAAGGAACTTGAAAGAGGGTGGTGAAATCATTAACTCTTCTTCGGGTTCTTCCTTTTGATTTAATCAAAAGGGATCCTTAAGATGGCTTTATGATCAAACTAAATCCACTAGGATATATTGAGGATATTTTATAGGGTATTTGGGAAGGTTTTGGCCGATCCAATAGGCATTTAAGGTGTGAGGAATTGGTTATAAGTGGTGTCCTTTTATAAGGGGGAGGATGGGCTCTTTAGGAAAACTTAAAGTATTATTTTATAAGAAATTCATATTTGGTTTATAATGGCTCCAAAGAAGATTATATAAAATTGAAGGAAGGTATAGGTCAAAATAAATTCAACCAGTAGATTTTAAACAGTTTTGGGTCATTATACGATCCTTATCTTTTAATATTAACTCTTAGTTAATTAGTTTGACACTTATCATGTCACTTTATATTTTTATATTATATAGTTAATAATATAACTATATAAATCCAAGAGACCGGAAAGTGGTCCCCTAATTATACACTTATGATTATATAAGTCTCTTGGGTGAACCATTAGATTTTTAGGAATTTAATATCAATTAATAATATAATATTTGTTTTTAAAACTCTTTTTTTGTCAATTTTGACACTATTTGGTATTTCATTTTTGTGAAAATTGTAACTGAATTATTACTTCAAAAAAAACATAATGAAAGCGGTACTAAAATGTCATATTAACCTATAAAATTAGTGTAATTCATAAAAATTCTCAAATTTCATTTATTTTAATATTTATAATATCAATTATTCAAATATTTCATTAATTGGGTAATTACTGCATCATCATTGTCTCATAAATATATTAAATTATATAACGTCAAAAAATTATAAATAAAATATGATTATTTAGGAAATCATTTTATCTTCCTAATGAATATTTACAATCAAATTTATCTTATTTATAACCCAATATTAAAAATGTTGTAGTAAATAAACATTGATTTTAACTATTTTAACTCTTCTTTGAATTAAATAATAATAAATGTCCTAATCTAATCCAAGTGGAACTATCTGATAATATTTTATTCCTAATGTTTATATTAGTCGGGATACACTTTTCCAATAGAATTAGGACTTTTGTTTAGGTAATATTAATATAATATTCACACTTAATTACCCTATTTAAATTTAACCATGGTAAATAAAGGTAAAAAGTTACTATTCACCAAAAATTAATTTTATCTTATTGAACCACATTTTACTCCTTGATATTAACTATGTCTCCTTGATTTTCTAAATTCCACTCATAGATGCGGTAAAATTTTGTTTTATTTGAATTTTCGAATTCACATAGAAGGTGGGTAAAAGAATGTGAAAAGTTCAATAAAATTGTTATATATCTAAAATTATTCTAAACTAACTCCAATGAATTAAATTAAATATATATAGATATTACGTATCAATTTTGAGTTTAATTAAATTTAAATAAAATAAATAATTCTTTATATAAAAATTTGGTTTGAAACTATAACTTAGTGTTTGTTCACTATTAATCAAAAATTGAATGTTTTCATAAAAATACCAAAAATTCACCCTAAGCTAATTTTGATATTCCGAATCCAAAAATGAAGTCCATTTTGAAAGATAAAATTTATAAAATTTTAAAAAGTGGTTAATACTATTCATAACGGCTAGTTTGATTGGTTGTGGTGTGAGTTAGAACATGAAGTTGTGTTCAACATTGATACTGTATTATTCAAAGAGAAGAGTATTGTGGATGCTTGGGGTGTTACATTATCCCCTCCTTCAAATAATTTCTTTCTCGAAATTTCTAGAATACTACCACGTGAAAAGTATCGGGTGATTTTTCATCATAAGTACCTTAGGTTCCAACGTTGCCTCTTCCATCTTATGGTTTCTCTATAGAAATTTTACCACACGAGTCGCCCGGCTTCTCAGAACATGTTCTCTTGTATCAAGAATCCTGATGGACTCTTCGCAATAAGACAGATTGGTTCCAGTTCTAATTCCCCGTACGTGAGTACATATGTTGGGTCATGCATGTATTTTCTCAACAGTGATACGTGGAACACATCGTGATCTTTGGAGAGACTTGGCGTCATTTCCAAATGGTAAGCTATAGCCCCAATTCATTCTAGAATTTCGAAAGGTCGGATGTACCTAGGACTCAAATTACCTTTCTTACCGAAACGTATATCTCTTATCCATGGAGATACCTTCAAGAAAACATTATCTCCTACTTGAAATTCCAAATCCTTCTTTCGGTTGTCAGCATAGCTCTTCTGCCTACTTTGAGCTGCTTTGATGAGGTTTTGTATTACCATTACCTTTTCCATCGTTTCCTCCACCAGTTCTGGGCCTAATAGTTTTCTTTCACCAACATCATCCCAATAGGTTGGTGTACGACATCTCTTTCCATATAACGCTTCATATGGTGCCATCTGAATACTTGAATGGAAGCTATTGTTATAGTAAAATTATACAAGTGGTAAATATTGATCCCCCATACCCTGAAAGTCAGGTGAGCATGATATCAACATGTCTTCTATTGTTTGAATAGGCTGGTCTGATTTTCCATCTATTTGAGGGTGGTAGGCAGTGCTCAAACCATGTTCAGTATCCAAGGCCTTCTGAAGACTCTTCCAGAATCTTGATGTAAATTGGGGAATACGATCAGCAACAATCGATAGGCGTACTACATGAAGTCTCACAACTTCATTAATATATAGTCTTACTAGACGTTCTATTGGTAGATATTCTCTTAAAACAAGAAAATGTGCTTACTTGGTAAGACAATCAACAATAACCGATATTGCATCATTCCATCTAGGAGTCTTTGGTAGTCCCATGAAAAAGTCCATCGTGATATTTTCCCTTTTCCAATCTGGTATGGGAATAGGTTTCATGACTCCTCCAGGTTGTTGCCTTCTACCCTTAACTTTTTGACAAACCATATATCTTGACACAAAATCAGCAATCTCCATCTTCATGTTGTCCCACCAAAAACGTTCCTTCAAATCTCTATACATTTTGGTGCTCCAAGTGTGTATAGTGAATTTGGAATTATGAGCATCATCCAAAAATTCCCTTTTTAGATTAGGTATATCGGGAACACAAAGTCTCTTCCCAAATTTAAAAATTCCATCTTCATACACAATGTCACTCAATCTCCCATCATTCACTGCTTTATTATTCTTTTGAAATTCTTCATCATTGGTCTGAGAACTCTTAATCCTTTTTGTAATGATGGTTTTGCAACCATTTTAAAAGAATTGATGTTTCACCTTCCATAGTGATTCCCATATCCATGTTTACTAGATCAATGAAAACAGGATCCCTTTAAATTCTCATCATGTTCAAAACTCCATGATTTTTTTTTCTCAATGCATCTTCCACATTATTTGCCTTCCCCAAGTGGTAGGGTATCAGGGAATCATAATCCTTGAGTAGTTCAGGCCATCGATTTATCCTCATGTTGAGTTCCTTCTGTGATAAAATGTACATTAAACTTTTCTAATCGTTATATATCTCACATTTTTCACCATAGAGATAATGTATTCCTAATTTCAAAGAAAATATTACAGCAGCTAACTCAAGATAATGAGTATGATAGTTTTTCTCCTGAATTTTCAATATTCGTGATGCATAGGCCATAACCCTATCATTATGCATAAGGACACAACCAAGTCCTTTCTTTGATGCATCACTATAAATAACGAACCCATCATTCCCCGATGGTAGATTAAATATAGGAGAATTGAATAATTTTCCCTTCAGTTCATCGAAACATTATTCACACTCTTTTTTTTCAAACAATTTTAACCCCTTTACGTGTGAGATTTGTTAATGGGTTAGCCAACCATGAAAAATTATGGAAAAAACATCGATAATAACCTGCTAAACCAATAAAACTACGTACCTCAGTTATACTCATTGGTGCAGGCCATTCATGGATTGCCTTGGTCATAGATGGATTAATAGAGATTTCATATTTAGAGACAATATGGCCAAGAAAAGAAATCTCCTGAATCCAGAATTCACACAAGCTAAAATTCCCATATAATTCAGGTCTTCTCAGAGTCTACAGGATAATGCGCAAGTGATTTTCATGATTTTAGTAGCTTTTGGATTATACCAAGATATAATCAATAAATACCACCACAAAATCATCGAGATATTCCTTAAAAACTCTATTCATTAGATCCATGAATACAGAGGGTGCATTAGTCAGCCCAAAAGGCATTAATGTAAACTCGTAATGCCCATACCGGGTTCGAAAGGCTGTCTTTGGAATGTCTTCCTTCTTCACACACAACTGAAGGCATCCAGATCGATGGTCAATCTTTAAAAAGTATTGACCTCCATGAAGTTAGTCAAATAAATCATCAATGTGATGTAGGGGATACTTGTTCATAATTGTTATAACATTGATTTCCCTGTAGTCACTGAACAACCTCATAAATCCATCTTTCTACTTAACAAAAAGGAAAGGGGATCCCCATGGAGAAACACTCGGGAGAATATATCCCTTATTACTCTATTCCTCTAGTTTTTTATTTAGTTCTACTAATTCCATAGTGGCCATTCTATAAGGGGTCTTCAATATATGCCTTGAACCATGAATTAAATCTATGTAAAACTTAATTTCTCATTCTGGAGGATGTCTAGGTAAATCTTTTGGAAACACATCTACATATTCTTCCACAATAGGTACATCCTATATTTGAATATTCCTTTCCTTACCCACAGTTATTTCATTCCCTTCCTCCACAATTATTGAATTTAGTTGAGCTATTGGGGGGTGGATCTAGATAAGAATTAGGTGGCGACAATTCTGCTCTAAATATAAGGTGTTCCTTATCATCATCATCAAAAATTGTAACCTCTTTCTTCTTAGAATAAATCTTCGCATCATGGTCAGAAATCCAATCCATAATAAGATTTATATCAAAATAAATCATAGGTATGACGATGAGATCAACAGATAAAGAACATTTATGTGCTCTAATGGGGATGGATCCACAGAACTATGTAGCAATGATACTTCCCTTAACAGTTTTAACTGACAACTCCCTTGTAAAATCAAATTAGAAACATCTAATTTTCATAGAAAATGGGATGATATGAAATAATGTGATGATACAGAATCAAATAATGCATTTTCTAAACTTGAGGAAACCATTAAATTACCTTCCACCACTTCTTTCAAATCATCTTCTTCAGCAGTAGTGATAGCATAAGCAAGGCCTTGATCCCTTGGCCTTTTCTGAGGTAAGTTCCCATAATTCTTAGGACATTCCTTATCATAATGTCCCATCTCCCTGCAGTTGTAGCATTGGACATCGGTAGAATCCTTCTTCCCCTTGAAAACACGATCTTGGTGGCCTTTTTCACCACACTTGTAACAGACTCCCATTCCTTTAAAGCATGTACCTGGGTGTTTCTTCCCACATTTACAGCATGATGGATATTCAAATTTTCCCTTCTTCTCCTTATTTCCATTTCCAGATTGATCAGAATATCTCTTCTTCTCTTGATTTTCTTTAAAGTTATAAGGCTTAGAGAATTATTTTTCTATCTTGATAGCACACGAGACAATATCTTCATATGACGAGAAGGATTATGAGAGCAATGCTTAGCAGAGAACCAGTTTAAAACCATCAAAGAAACGATCAATCTTACATATTGGGTTAAGTACATAATCTATAGAATTCCTTGCTAACCATGTAATGTTATCCTCATACTTTGCGACATTCTCATCATCCTTTTGTCTCAGACTCAGAAATTGCCTTTCCATATCTGATAAATGGTCACGAGAAAATTATTTTTCTAAAAAATGATCATTGAACTCCCTCCATTCCATATTTGATACTTCATCATCTTCCATCATGTTTTGAATCAATGACCAACATTGATTAGCATCTCCAATGAGGCGATAAACTTCCATGATAACTTTTACCCTTTCATTACTCCCCAAAGCCTGAAATATTTTCCCTAGGGAAATTATCCATTGCTCATCTACTAAGAGATTTATACTCCCATTGAATGTTGGTGGTTGTTTCCTCATGAAGAGGACTAACATTGATCCTCCACGCTGCGGATCAGGGTGCTCCATACGGGTAAGGTTATTATTTATAACCTGAGTGAGTTTTCCCAGTATGGTGATTAACTGATCATCACCAGTTGCATCACCAGCTCCACTATAATTATCTTGAGCAGGAGGGAAATACCTATATGGAGTGCATGCATTGACACGGTTTCCATTCCTTCCACTAGGCGCCATCTCTAAACAATTGGATAAACTAGATCAGTTTATGAAACAAAATACATAATTCAATACTTGTAAAACACTTAACATAAATTGAACTATTTATTGATATAATCCATAATCATAAAAATTGTTTTCTTTGAGGAAGTATATACTCATAAACCATTCATAATGGTTTTTAAAGAAAATTATAATTGTCCTAAGCATATCCCAGGGGAGTGTCGTAACCAAGAGTGCAGCATGGCCTGTTGTCGTGCACCAGTTTCCGTTCGAGTCTAGCTCAAAACGGTGTTTTCGGGTATTACCCCTAGGTACATCTATGACAGAGCCGCCTCTACCCACTCATATCAAGACAGGGTTGTATTGCTCGGAAAACTCACAAAATATCTACAATACCAAAATTCTAGGATGTTCTTCTATACTCATCCTCAAAATATATCGTAGGGCTTGGTGCTCTAATCATAGTTTAGCTAAATCTTACTTCAAAGGTTTGTACTAAACTTCCTCTAATACCAACTGTTATCCCCAACCCCATTTATCCAGAGTTGGTGCATTATTACATTACATTATCATGATCACAAAAGATCAAGTCTCAAAAGACCGATTAGTTTAGTAGCCTTGGAAGCAGTACATACATTCATAAAGTTTACCTTACATCATAAAGTAAAAAACAACTATACCAACATCTTGTCTTTATATCCCCTCATACTATACCTGCAAATCATTCATAAATTATTTCTTCACATCCTGGGAAAAATAAAACATTGAAAGGGGTGAGCTTAGATGCTCAGTAAGGATAACAATATAGTGGATACATTCATAAATAAGCATAAACATTTAAGGAAATGTAAATCTAAAAAAAATCTTTGTAAACATGAACTTCAACATAATATGAAAAATATAAAATGAAATAATTCCACTTACTTATTCACGTGGATATTCTACTAGTCGAATAATCACATGCAATATCAATAACGACTTTCATAATGATGGAATGCATAATTCCATAATATCATAACCACGTAGCCAAAGTCTCGTGCCAAGACTAAAAATAAGATTTTGTCAAGGTCTTGTGCTAAGACACTAGTGTGTCTCATTAGAGCTACCGATGCATTGAGGATCTATAGCAGGCTCCACCCGTCACTTATTAAGTCTAATACATTCCTCATATGAACAGGTTTAAACATAACATAATCATTCGTATTAAAACTAGCATACGAAATATCAATACATTATCTGTAAAACATGAATGGTATAAAAATAACACATCCACTGTCAAACATATAAAAAAACATTCAATACTATATGGATTTTTTGTATCATAATAAATCAACTTCAAATAAGATTAAAATCCATCAAAGTATGATGACATAGATGAAATCAAAACTATTTGAGATAAATATCTCTTTTTTAATAATTTAAAATTCAAATAATTATAAAATAAAACATTTAATTTAAAAATATTATTATAATTTTGTAAGGTAATCTTAGAAGATTTTATAATGGTGGAAAATAGCTGCACCCACCGTATAAGTTAAAAATAGACATTCTTACATTAATTTTGTCCAAAGGGTTAAAAATGACCTCGTTTGAAAAATGACAGAAAGATTACATTATAATCATCATATAAAGAGTCAACAAGGTTATAAATTAATTTCTCTCTAAGTCATTAAAATAGTAAGAATGATTTGAAATAAATTTTTAAGAAACATGGACGTGGATGATAAAGAGGTCCTAGTAGATAATTACTTATAAACAACCTCGGATAATGAAGAGATTGTGAAATAAACCATTACCTTGTACATTTCCTTGGTTGAGGGTAGGTTAATCTCATGTATAATGGTGAAATAATTGTTATTAAGTTATAAAATAATCATATAAATCAATATAATATCATATATGATCTTTTAACACTGCTTTGTTAACAACATCTTTGTATTATAGTCATTTCGGGTGTTAACTTACTAATTTTCTTTTATATGTTTTGTTACAAAAGCCATGTTTGTTATGGATAGGTTGTATATTATTCATATCTAGAATGATATCAAGTCCTTAAAAATTATTTTTAATCATTAGATGAGAATTATACTTGAATGGCTACGATGGGGAATGAATCTCATTGCGTTCCTGGAGACTGTAGTCCGTACATACACACGAGCGAGAATATGATTTTTTTGATATTAAAATAATATATAATTGGATGGTATATCATATATACAGAATCATTATCATGTTATATTTATTATTTATAAGAAATATACATCATTATTATAGCCATCTAAATAATAATATATTTAATAACAATTACAGCACGACGTGGACATGGTAGGCCGTACGTACGCACATAAGTTGACATGTCATTCAATGGTTGGATTGAATAATGAATTTGGTTGTTCCCAATTTATAATAACATCACAGTATATAGAATACACTGGATTTATTATTTTATAATGGAAATAAAAAGGAAAGAAGAAGTTGAAGAAGAAAGGAACTTGAAAGATGGTGGTGAAATCATTACTTCTTCTTCGGGTTCTTCCTTTTGATTTGATCAAAAGGGATATTTAGGAAATATTTCTGATCAAGTTAAGGCCTCTAGGATATAGTGAGGATATTTCATAGGTTATTTGGATAGTGGTTGGATGATCCAAAAGGCTTTTAAGGTGTGAATAATTTGTTAGAAGTGGTGTCCTTTTATAAGGGGGAGGATGGGCTCTTTAAGAAAACATAAAGTATTATTTTATAATAAATTCATATTCAGATTATAATCACACCAAAGTGGATTATTTAAATTTTATTGTGGGGATTGGTCGGAAACCATTCAACCAATATATTTTAAACAGGTTTGGGTCATTATATTAACCTTATCATTTACTTTTAACTCTCAGTTAATTAGTTTTACACTTACCATGTCACTTTGTATTTTTATATTGTATAGTTAATAAAATTACTATATACATACAAGAGACCCACAAGTGGTCCATTAATGATACATCTATCATTAAATAAGTCTCATGGCTGATCCTTAGATTTTTAGGAATTTAATATCAATTAATAATATAATATTTGTTTTTAAAACGTTTTTATGTCAATTTTGACACTATTTGGTATTTAATTTTTGTGAAAATTATAACCGCATCATTACATGAAAAAAACTTAATTAAATCAATAATAACATTTTATATTAACCTATAAAATTATTGTAATTCATAAAAAGTCTCGAATTACATTCATTCAGATGTTTATAATATCACTTATTTTAATATTTCATTAAATAGGTAATTACTGCATCACCATCGTGTCCTAAATAAATTAAATTATATAATGTATAAAAATTATAAATAAAATATCATTATATAGGAAATCATTTTATATTTCTAATGAATATTTACAATTGAATTTATCTTATGTATTACCCAATATTAAAAATGTTTTAGTAAATAAACATTTATTTTAACTCTTTTAACTCTTCTTTGAATTAAATAATAATAAATTTCATAATCTAAGAAAAGTGGAACTAAATGATAACATTTTATTCCTAAGGATTTTTTGGTGCAGATAAACTTTTCCAATAGAATTAGGACATGTGTTATGGTAATATTAATATAATTTTTACCCTTAATTACCCTTTTTACTTTTAACCATGGAAAATAAAAGTAAAAAGTTACTATTCACCAAAAATTATTTTTATCTTATTGAACCACATTTTACTCCTTGTTATTAACCGGGTCTCTCGAACTTTCGAAATTCCACTCAAAAAATTGGTAAAATTATGTTTTATGTGAATTTTCAAATTCTCCTACGAGGTGGGTAAAAGACGGTGAAATGTTCAATAAAATGTTTATATATCCAAACATATTCTAAAATAACTCCAATAAATTAAATTGAACTTATATAGGTATTATGTATCTATTTTTACCTTAATTAAATTTAAATAACCTAATTAATTGTTTAAATAAAATTCTGTTTTAAAATATAACTCAGTGTTTTTTCACTATTCATCAAAAATTGAATGTTTTCAGAAAAATACAAAAAATTCACCATAAGATAATTTTGATATTCCAAATCCAAAATTTAATTCCATTTTGAAAGATAAAATTTATAAAATGTCAAAAAGTGGGTAATACTATTCATAACAGCTAGTTTGATTGGTTGTGGTGTGTGTTAGAACTCGATGTTGCGTACAACACATGCTACTGTATTATTCAAACATAAGAATACCATGGAAGATTAGAGTGTTACATCCTACAGGACCTTAAACTGGATGATCCCTCATGACCCAAAACTGCATGCTTTTCCCGCATGTCCTTAAACTATCTGGTGCTACACAACCATAGACTGGATGGTCTCGTATGACCCTAAAACTGCACGCTGGCCCCGCATGACTGTAAACCATCTAGTCCTACATGACATTAAACATAGCATCATCCTACAAGACATTAAACTTCATTTTGATAACTACGTATGGCTTGATTCCAATCCTCATGGGATATGTAGGAACGCTCAAATGCCTCATCTTGAGCCTGGCCCTCGAAATCTTCTCTTTGACTATCCCCTCTGGGTATAGTTATCTCGGGGGATCATTTCATGATATGGTGTAGGTTTTTTTATCTCCACTCATTCCAGGATTATAACGGTCGCACCATGTGCCAGCTCCCCACTCTTCAATCCTCCGTCGTCCCCACCGCAAGAAGTTAAACACTACGGCCTTCAAGAACTATGTATGGCTTGATTCCCATCCTTATGGGATACGTAGTAACACATGGTCATTTTGTTTGTTGGCCCAGCCAAAACCCCAGAGTTCCCCCCCCCCATGAGTCAAGACATATGGTGGGGTGCAGACTTTTTCCCTAATTCATGTCAAGCTAATCTCGATCCGGCCACACGTCCCGCTCCGTGGAGACGTTCACCTCCTTCATAGATGGGTACATCTATGCTTCACCCGCTCCTTTGATTGGGACTCCATCATCATTCCCATCTAGAAGGGCCCCCGAATGGTATGGAATCTAGGCCTAAGGGATCTCTTTCCACTTCATGCCAACTCCTTCGTGGATATTGATCAACTAGCCGATACAATTCATGCATTTCAAATATGGTCAGTGGTTGATGCTCATTTATTTCTTCCATTCCAGGTCACTATAGGGACGTTGTGTTTCGAACATGGTCAACAAATATCCTACGATGTTATAAACACCCTATGACGCCCCAAACATTGAGTATAGTGTTTCATTCTTCCTGGTTGTATCTCTAAGAGACGAACTCCCTTAGGTCAAAGCCGGGTTTTAGTCCCCCCCCCCATGATGGGGAGAGCCGAGACCATCTCTGTGTTTCCTAAACCGAGCAATGCTCACGTGGGCTTAGGAGCTGTGATGTGGCCGAAACCGTACAAGAGGGCATATGACCTTCCCATTCGAGGCCCAGCCTCAGGCCCCTTGGCCCTTTTGGGCCCCGACCCATGTTCTCTCTAATGGGATTGTACAGTGGGGTATTGGATTATGTCCCCATTCACGTCGTGTTACTTGCCGTGATGTACACATCCCCGGGTGAGATACCTTATCCTCACCTTGTCCTCAGTGCAAGAGGTTAAACTACAAACTGGCTCGATCTTCCCACCTGAGGCCCAACCTCATGCCCCATGGCCTTTGGGGGGTCCATCCCAAGTTCTTACCCATAGTGTATGTTGTGGTATCAGATTATGTCCTCGTTCATGTTGGGTTATTAATTGTGTCGTACACCTCCCTGGTTTGGGGTATCTTACTCCTCCGTTCATTCTCACTGCAAGACAATAAATTGCAGACTGGTCGGGCCTTCCCGTCCAAGGTCCATCATTATGCCTCATGGCCTTTTCGTCCCCATGGCCAAAATTCCTATTTTGGTTTGTACGCTGTGGATTGAGATTATGTCGTCATTCACGTCAGGTTACTCATCGTGTCATACACCCCCCCCCCCCCAATAGGGTGTCTAACCCCTATGTGCCTTCAGGAACTACATGATGTGATATTCCCATCCTCATTGGATATGTAGGACCAACCAGATGTCTAGATTTCGGGTCCATCCCCATCTCTTAGAAATCTCCCCTTCACCTTGGCCCCATGGCCTACCCTTTCCCGATGAGAGGTGTATATGGTGTGGTATGGGATTATATCCTCATTCATGTTAGGTTCCTAACGACCGCGCCACGTACCTTGCCCTCCTAGGGGTTCTCTATCCCTATATTCTATATTCATCCCTTTAAATTGGTGACTCTCATGTTGAGAACCCCCTTCGCCCCTCTTCAGCGATCCACCAATATGCCTAAGGGTACTCTGGTTTAATTAATAGAATCTCAGAAACTACTCAGACTTGCTTCCACCCGATTTTCAAACATCATGTTCTCCTTCATTAGGGTGTCCATAACATTTAACACCCAAAGGGACCCCCAAATGTAATGGATTCTAGGCCTAAGGTCTGTCCTACAAATAAGGGAAAATGATCTCAATGGGCCGTGGACAGAAAATCGATACAAATCCCGCATTTCGAATATGGTGAGCGGTCGACACTCACTTAATTGTCCCCATTTCAGGCTAACACGATATATATTCTATGTTTTGAACATGGTCAACAGTCATCCCCAATTTCCATGCCAACCCCATTAATCCCAAAATGTCGGTTACATGATTCACACCCTTTTCCACCTCATCAGGTCCAAGTAGAACTTTAATACTGTTGGTACTATTCCTCAGTGCGCATTTTCAAGTTAGGGGGAAAAATCTATGATAAGGAAATCGCTCGAAGCTTCACTAGTTCCCCCTTTCCATGTATCTCGTGTAATGAAAATACCTTATCCTCCCTTGTTTCCTACACCAAGTATAACTCACGTAAGCTTAAGGATTGGGTTAAGGTCCGCCTTTACGTGAGATAGTTCTGCTTCTCCAAGGTCCAAATTATATGACCTTAAACTAAGATCTTTTCCTCTTTACCCCTTTGTGAGAACTATGTATAGTTTGATTCCCATCCTTATGGGATACGTCAGAGCACCCAGACATTTTGTTTTTGGCTCCAACACAATTTGGAGCTACTTTCTCCTACCCTTACCCTCTTACCTCTATTTACGCCCCATGGCCCGAGGATACTTTATTGTAATTGTGTATGGTGTGGTATGAGATTATGTCCTCATTCACTTTGGGTGTGTTTTATTTCACCATACACATTGTCCACCTAGCGTCATCTCTACTACATATGTATCACACGACATTAAAATTCACATATGGTCCTATCACATGACCCTAATCTATGACATTATCATCTTGGCCGCACGATGAAAAATGGCAGTGCATCGTGATGTCATCACTCAAGGAGAAACCATGTTTAGTATCACTCACATGATATTCCATTTTTCAACGCATGCATACAGCTTGACTCTTGTGGTGTTGCTGGGACTTGCTATCCTAGGCCCATCGCAACACAAAAATATCATTAACCTTAAAGTACCAACAAGATACATCAAATACAGCTTCTTTTGTTGTGAGGGCCACACCCGCATGCTCCTTTTATCCCTGGAACTGGTACCTTACCGTGAAACCTCGTAGATCTATGTGCAGCTTGATCCCCATCCTCATGGGGTATGTAAGAACGTCTGGAAACCTTTCCTCAGGCCCATATTAACTCTCGTTTTTTATTCCTCGACCTAAAAACTCTCTTGGGAAAACATGGTGGTCAGAACCACAGGTTCCCATTCACATCGACTTTTATAATTACTCGACCAGGTGTATCCCTCATTCCCTACCATCCATGGTCTTAATTCTACGACCCTAAACTATGATCTCCCTATGGTAAGGGACTCGACCCCCTATATCTAAAATGTCACTTTGTTTTATTCAGATGTGTTTTGACAAAGAGCCCGAAGTGTGGAATTTTCATGGGTACATTCCCATAATTCCAGGTCCAAGCTTTATGGGCTCGCTATTTGGATCCTTATCCTCTTCCACATCCGAAGTGACACCCTTCACATCCTAGTCTCATGCCGCCTCCACTACTGGAAATCAGATCTTTCCCAACACTTATATACACCCTTTCCCAACGGTTCTCCCAAACCGTTGGGAAAGGGGGGTCTTTCCCAACGGTTTGGGAGAACCGTTGGGAAAGTGTCCTCAAAACACCCCTTTCCCAACGGTTTGGGAGAACCGTTGGGAAAGACCCCCCCTTTCCCAACGGTTTGGGAGAACCGTTGGGAAAGACCCCCTTTCCCACCCCTTTCCCAACGGTTCTCCCAAACCGTTGGGAAAGACCCCCCCTTTCCCAACGGTTTTGGGAGAACCGTTGGGAAAGACCCCCCTTTCCCACCCCTTTCCCAACGGTTTGGGAGAACCGTTGGGAAAGGTCACTCTTTCCCAACGGTTCTCAAGAACCGTTGGGAAAAAGCATCAAAAAAATTCAACATTCAGCCAAAAACATTACACCCAACCAGAACCTATCCCAACGGTTTTGAAAACCGTTGGGATAGGTTCTTTAATTTTTCCAGATCCACTAACCGAGAACATTATATAAATAAAAATTTAATATAATTATGATAATACATATATATATTTATGAAATTATGTTTACAAAAGTGATGTTAGTTTAGTGGTTAAGTCGTTCAATTATAAACGAGGGGTCCTGGGATCAAATCCCATCGGATGTTTTATTTTTGGAATTTATATACCAACGGTTCCATTACCGTTGGTATAGATTTCATATTACCTATACCAACGGTTCCCAAAACCGTTGGGATAGGTCTATACCAACGGTTTTTGGAAAACCGTTGGTATAGACCTATCCCAACGGCTTACTTGGCTACGGTTCTCCAAACCGTTGGTATAAGCTATACCAACGGTTTGGAGGCCTATACCAACGGTTCCAAACCGTTGGTAAAGGTTAGTTTTCCAGTAGTGCTCGACTGACCTAATATTTTGGGCTAATGTCCCTAATGATCTCAGACGACATTTTCCACAGGTCTCATGCTTCAAACATGGATAGAGATTGACCCTCATTTGTCTGTCCCCATTTCAGGATAACGCAATATGGATTATTTGTTTTGAACACGATCAATAGTTATCCATCCATCATCACGTCACCATCATTGTGATCCAGATTTCGAGCATCATGATTCACACATTTCACTTCCTCGTGTTCATGTGGAATTATGACATACTCGGCTTTACCTCTCCACGCATCTAGGTGCGCTACATGGACTGGTTATCATCATTGGGATGACATTCACTGAGCATCCCTTTTCCCTAACATCTTCCTGCATATGTTTGGAAAGTCCCACCACTACTTCTTCTTTCCCACATCGAGAATGAATCACGTGGGATTAGTGGTTTTGGTAGGATGTGCACCGGTGCAGCCAGGATTTTCATCGTCCCATATGATATTAAACTGTGATTCTAGAATTGTGTATGTCTTGATTCCCATACTCATCGGATATGTAGAGACACCCAATCATTTCACCTAGGTCTAGCCCCAGGAATCATAAATCATGTTACTCCTCATTTCCGGCCCCTGCCCAGACCCATTGTGGGGAACCATGTAACTGAATCTTTGCCCGGAACATGTTCGGGATGCCCCAAGATGACATTGGGATGTGAAGAATCCCTTTCCAGAGAGGTTATGTCTAAAAGAAATAATGATCCTTGATCAGACCGATAAGTCCACATAATGTTCTTCCACCATGGTGGCGTAATTTTGAGAGTGTTGGATTCTATTCGAACAAACCATCACTCCACATTCCACACTTTCTGTTCCCCTTATTCGGACCCTCGTCCACTTTCATGTCTAAGGGAACCCCCTAACATTATGGATACTCGGCATATGGACTGCATATTTTCATGGGACAATGTTCCGAAAGACTAACAGATTACATTTTGATTCAGGACCCATGTTTCCAACATGTTCAGCAGTCGGCCCTCATTTTCTATCCCCACTCTTGGAAAATACAATAAGAATACTGTGTTTTGAATGCGGTCAACAATTATTCATTATTGTCAAGCCACCCTCACAATTTTCCGAATCCTGGATATTGTGATTCACACCAACCATTCTGATCTGTTCGGATTGATTTCAGTGCCCCTAGCATTACCCAATTCTTGCACAAGTGAACACTAGGAAAATGATAATTCGGCAATTCTGAGAGCTTCATTCTCCAGTCAGGTTTCTCCCATTTCCTCCCAGAAATCTAGACTGGTTGTTCAAACCTCGGATTCCTGAAGCTTGGTGTTCACTCCTATGATTGGATGAGGTGATAAGGTTGTCATCCCTTTTTCTCACATTGTTCCCAACCAATGTGAGCTTAGGTAATGGTCATTGGACACTCTGCGAACATCGAGAGGATGCAATAAACCAATGTAACAATGGAACTCATGCATGCTATGACATTTATAAATTAAAGCATGAAAGTACGTTTGAGGGTTTTTAATCATTACAGTACCTGAGGGTCGACTCCCCCAATGGATGGGTTGACCTCGTCCAAAGTGCGTAGCAGCTCCGCCACCCTCTAGCTGGTGGCGTCTAGTAGTTGTTACGGTTTGTTCAGATCATAATCCTCCTCCGTAGTGAGAGGGCGCAATTTGTTGTCCATGACCTGAGCCCACTCCACAACGGCCCGGATAACATCTATCTCCTCAGAGGCTTGCTTCATTCCAACTATGGCCTCTGACAGCTAGGCTTTCAGTAGCGAGATGAGCTCTGATTAGACATCAAGAGAAGTGGAATGCTCATCTATCCGATTCTACAACCACTGGACCTCTTCTTCATCCTCCTAGGGCCTGTTGATTTTTACCGCCATTCTCCACTTCAAACCCACACCGAGGCCTCGGTCATACACCCTAATCATTTCTACCATAGTTTTTCATACGATCATGTGAGGATACTGGGAATCTACTACCCCAGCACACTATTCGCACAGTCACGGGTGAAATCAGTCCATATCATCCAACCATAGTGATAGGGGGTGTCATTGATGAATCACGGGGTTAGATTACATGAACAGTGACCGACTATTTTGTTATCCTCGTCATCAGAGGCTGTCTCGTCCTAGTCAGTGCGGTTAGCAAGCTCGTATGTAGGGAATTCCCCCAGTAACTCCTCAGCAGGGTCCACGTCTGGCGTTGGATTAGGTGTGGTGGGGCATGAACTATTTGGATGATCCTCATCATCGAATCCCACCTCATTAACCTCAGGAGCAGTCCCACTGGCATCCCCGCTAGGGATCGGGAGTGCTAAAGTTCGGTCAGGTTGGATGTCCACCACCACGACCGTTGGCATGCCTCTGGGAATGGTGCTACCAGAAGACACGCCCAACATTCCCACAGCAACCCAGGACAATTGAAGTAATGTACATTCAAAAAAATTAATGTCAATGTTAGATAATATGGTCATGGGATGGTAGTAATATATTCGGTAGATGAGACTTATAGAGATCAAACCCTTGGTCTCACCCATGGGCTGATGTCGTCGGGACCCCAAGACGTCCCCCCCATATATGGTTGGAAGGTTTGGAGACTCCAGGGGAGTAGCCTCAAGTGTCCTTGTCCCGCCATACATGGAAGTTGATGCAACCACGGGTGTGGGTCCTGATGGTCCCGCATCGGCACCCACTGAGGGGCGAGAATGAGGTATATTCACAAGGTCCTCCTACACAATGCAGATGCTGAAAGGGAATAAAGAGTAACCTTAGAGAAGGCCCTGAGGAATGAACTATGGATTTTACCTCGAACACATTCAATAAATATTTGAGATCCGAGGACTGATCACCGACTTCACCCTCCTCCAAAGGACTCCCTCTACCGGCCTCGTCTCCCCAGAAGGACTAATTCGATTCTTTCGGTAGAGGTAAGCACTCCCTCTGGTCAGTATCTGATAGTTGCGAAGGGACTATACAATCCAATAGCACCCTGACCTGGTCTTTCATCGGGCACAAGGCACCCTGGGAGTGGATAATGTGCTCCAGTTCGTCCATGTATTTCTCCAACTCTTCCTGGGACACTACAAAACCGACTCTAATAGGGACAATCCCTGGAAAATCCATACCGAGGTGGTTAAGGTGCTTCCATAACTCAGATGGGCTGAGGAATTTCTGGTTGACTTCCCATATGTTCCAGGACTACGAGAAGAAAGCATTCATTGGACAGTCAATATGGTGCGGCTGTTTCCCCAGGGCCAAAGTAGAAATTCTGCAGAATCCTCTCGGTGGATGCCCCTTTAGTTGACTCTATTCTCCCAGGACCACCGGGTCCACTGCCACTGTCGAATCTGCTACCACTGCTTCCCCCTCAACTGTGTGGTCGTCACTGCAAAAGCAGCCCAACCAATGCGGGATGCCCTTCCTACCTTCCGGCCTCAACCCCTAGGTCGAGGAGGCTCACCGTCATAGACTATAATGTTTTTCTGCTTCATCTTATCCCCCCAATATTTTACCTCCCAACATTGGGCATATTCCTTTACCAGCCCAAGGAAGACTGTTGGAAGAGTCGGTTCATTCCGCATCTTCCCATATTCTCGTGTGAACATGAGCCACATCTACCTCATCACACATGGGTTCTCCTTGTGATGCACCCCCTGGTAGACCTGTAGGGTCAGTAACTATAGGAACCAGAATTTCATTGCAAACCAGTGTGGGGTGTATGGCTCACAAAGATGCTCGTGGTCCACCCTGACCATCGAGACTCCACCTTGAAAGGCCAGGAGGTAGGCATGGTAGTCTTCCTCTCCACGACCATCATCCGTGAATGCCCCCATTGGCAATGAGAATGTATGAAAGTTGAACTCTTCTACCTTCTAGACTCGAGTTAATACCGATTGTATGGTCAGCTTGGCCGGAAAAATCCCCGTGGTGTTGAGAATCGAGGGGAAGATGTTCGACCCTAGAGGAGATATGGGGTTCAGATACTCATATATCCCCATGATGTGCACCACTATCCACCTGTAAAGAAGGTGAAACGGCCCACATATCCTCTGTGGCCTCTTTCCGTCACTGATGTTCCATAACATCTTATACAACTTGGTGAGAATTGAGATCCTCAGGTTGACATGCCCTCCTATCGCCAATGTAGACACCATGATTGATGTTTTTGGTCACACTCCCATGTTGGTATCCCTTTTAAGTAGGTTCCAACCATAGATGAGAGATGTGATGAATGCCGCCAGCCTAACTATTGGTTGTTTCTTAGTACTGACAGTGAACCCCCAAGTCTTCCACTGACAATCCTCCAATAGTCGCCATTATGAGTGTTTCTTACTCCGAGCCCCCTTTGGGAAAGTATGAGGCCTCATCCACAACTGCCTATTTTCATGGAAGTTTAGGAATCTCTTGAAACACCGCCTAACGTAGACATCCTTTACTTCCCCATTGTCCACCCCGAGAACAAGCTCTAACAGTGCCAACGCCAGTCATGGAATCTACTACGGATCCACCCACACACCCATAGCAAGGATGAATTAGTTGTATATCACCCCCAGTATCGAATCCCTCGAGATCTGTTACACGTCCCATATGCTAATTCAAACCACCCCATGATGCAGGTGGATGGTATTGGTCCATGGTGACCATCGGCTCAACAGCTTCGACATTAGATACTTTCTTTAGTAGATGTGAAGCTGGGAAGCCCAAGCTGCCTCATATGCCCACTCTTCTCAGCTCTTCTCTAAACTCCTCACATGAGGATCCTACCCAATATGCCCAGGTCCAATCATCTATGATGTTGCCGCCCCAGTGCATGTATGATTCCTTAGACCACACCTTCTTCGGGTTACCCATTGCTGACTTGAGGATAGTTTGGTATAGAGGAGGGGACATCTCCAGATACAGTGCCTTCTCGTCGACGTTGTTCAAATGTATGTACAAGTATTCGGCAGTGACGGGCGTGAAGTCCTCCTGGGAATGACCATCGGTTACCCTGAACCAACGGTGCCGAAATAGTATGCTCGGGAACCATTAAGTAGGCTCGTCCCTACTTGCTTTACGGATGAAGACATCATTATTTAGCCCAAATCCATTCAAGGGAAACCTCCTACCCAACGATTTGTTCTTCTACCTCACTGATAGAAGCTACACCAATGAACTATAGTCCAAGTGTCAATGGACCCACTCTCCTAGTACCAGACTATTCGCCATCTCATTCCTCCAAGCGGCATCTACAAGGACTCCCTGGGTAGCTTCTTAGTGGGTCTTTCAGTTCTGGAACATGGTTGATTTTTGAGGTAGTTTGTGAAGCTCATTCGTAGAGCACGTTCATGAAGACTCTTCGTGAAGAATATTCGCAGAGCTCTACCTAGGAATTCAAGCACCGGGTCACAGAGCACAAAAGCGGAGTCGGGGACTCGTTGTGCATCGCGAAGACTCGATTCGCAGAGAA
Organism: Viscum album; assembly: GCA_963277665.1. Classification (NCBI taxonomy): domain Eukaryota; kingdom Viridiplantae; phylum Streptophyta; class Magnoliopsida; order Santalales; family Viscaceae; genus Viscum; species Viscum album. The sequence continues at coordinate 647,413,233 of OY728126.1, read as the reverse complement.
CACTCATGGAGTACGCAGAGCTTCATGAATCGAGAGCACAAAAGGAAAAATTTGTGGGGAAGGAAGAAGAAAAAAAGACGGCATCCCCTCCCCATTTATAGGTGATGGTCTTCACAGCTTCATGGAACGTCCAGTTCATGCCGAGCATCACAACGCATCGGGCCCGCGTATCCCCTATCTGCCTCGCGAGCCCTCTTCACGAGCCAACATCGTGAACAGTTGAGGATTTTGGTGATTACCCTCAGACTCTGACCCTTGATCTCTCCTCGGCTCCAAGTCTAAGCGGGGACATTTGTTGGCGTCAAAATTCAGAACAGAGAAGAATCCAAAATGAAGGAACTATTGACTGCCTCTATGACGAAATTTGACATTCGCGAGCCTTCCATGAAGCAAGGTGGCGGGATGCTCCGCGAACACACTTGACGTTCACGAGCCTGCCACAAAGCGACTCAGTCCCTCTTCTCTCCGTGTGTGCTCCGCTTCACAGCACCTCTTTCCTATAAATTTCAGACTCACCCTGAGCCCAAAGGATGGACAATATGACTTTTCAACTTCCCATCTCCAGAATCATAAAGCATCTTTCTTCTCTACGAACCATGAGCTTTTCAAGGTACATCTTCTCCGCGAAGTGCCTCCCCTTTATCTAATTTGATCCCCTTTTCTAAGAGGGATGCCTTTTGCGAATCCTAAGGTCCTTTGTGACTTACGGGGATCCCCAAGGGGACTCGGGTCATCGCAGAGCATTTATGCTTCACGAAGCACCCTTCATGTACAAATGATTCACATGTTAAGGCAGGGTCACTATACTTCGTGAAACACATTGCTTCATGATATTTTGCTTCACGAGGCACCTTTTCTCTATGAGTCAGCACTCCTAGAATTCATTTCCACTCCGAGAAGCACCTCCCATATGCACTTATTCCCTATTATTAGGCTAAGACACCCCACTTGACGAAGCACACCCCTTCGCAAGTGCCCTCCTCCACGCGGAATAATAGAGGTTCACGAGGCCCCTTCCTATGAACCCCTTTGCTTGGAAATTCCTTTTCCCATGTGACCCTCTGGGTATTCATGATGTGACTTCAAGGTCCCTTGGACGATACTACCCAATACGTTTCCTCACCTCATACTTCTTCACATAGGCACGCTAATGGCTATTGCTTCTTGGCATAGCCACACTAACGTGGGCCCGTAGATGGTTCACTCCATGACACTGCCTCACCATGGCTTTTCCTATCCCCTCTCTGCACCAAGTATCAGAGGGTACCTATTATGTAAGTCCTATGAATGCGGAGAAAACCCACCTCATCCGAGCTACAGGACGTTAAACTGCCACACACCCTCGTCCTCAGCACATGACGTTAAACTGTGACCTCACCCCATGTCGCGCATGTGGGGAACCCCCACCATGGACATTCTCCATGCCCAATAGTCTCCATAGGGTATGATATCCCCCTTATGATAGTGTATTTTGTCCATGGGGGAAGGGAGACCATCTCTGTGTAAGTCCAAATCATTCATGTAAGAGGCAGCATCTCTGCTCCTCCTTTCATCATCGTTCCCTTGGGCCAGCGAAGGGCATTGGAGGGAACGATGCATCTCTTTTTTTGGGCCCAATGTCCCTCTCATATTGTGATTTTTATCCATTGGGCCTCCCTCCTGGAGAAAGTCCCAACCTCTTTGAGCTTCTAACCATGTGTAAGCCCCACTTCACTACCCATGGATGCACCATTCATGATGTAATCGTCAAGTCTCTACTAACTCTTGTTTGTCACACCGAGCATGACTCACATGGTCTTACAGTGAGCACCATCCATGAAATCTTTCTTGGGGTAACCTAGAGTGTAAGCCCTACACCCCCTCTGAAATATAAGGTCTTTGATCCTTTCTAAGGTAAGGTACATAGGAATCCTCCACGAGGTTCAAGCCCAACACCCATTGGTTCCGACCATTCAGTTCCATGCCCCGTCCTGAACAACATGGATTTTGATCCTTGTCAAGTCAATGTACGTATGTAGCCCCCATAATGTTCAAGACACTCAACCAGTTGTTTTGACACCCCTTCAAGTCAGTTCAATATCCCATTCCATTCTGAACATCGAGGACATTCAACCTTTCTAAGGAAGGGTACGTATGAAGCCTCTACGAGGTTCAGGCCCACCACCATCTATTGTACCCAGGTCCTTCTCCATGTTGGTTCACCAACACCTTAGGTAACCTAGAGTGTAATCCCCACACAAAACTAAAAAACCTTTTTTATCCTTCCCAAGGTAGGGTATGTAGGAAGCCTCCACGATGTTCATGTTCCACACCCTATGGACCCAAGGTCATTCTTATTCACCTCGGTTCACCGAACCCATTCCAAACTACCAGGACTTTGATTCATGCCAAGTCATGGCACATAGGATGCCTCCCTAAGGTTCAAGACCAATGACCATTGGTCCTGACCATCTTCACGTCGGTGTACCGAGCCTCCATTACGAACAACGAGGACTTTGATCCATGCTAAAAATTGGTACGTATGAATCCTCCCTGAGGTTCAAGCCTAATGACCATTGGTCCTGAACATCTTCACATTGGTGTAGCAAGCCTTCATTAAGAACTATGGGGACTTTGATTCTTTCCAAGGTAGGGTACATAGGAAGCCTCAATGAGTTTCAAGCCCACCACCCAGTGGTCAGTCCGACCCCCTTCAAGTTGGTTCACTAACACATTCGGCAGCCTAGAGCATATGCACCCACACAAACCATCCTGAACCATGTGGGCATTTATCCTTGCTATGGTAAGGTACGTAGGTAGCCTCCATGAGTTTAAAGACCACCATCTATCTGGGCCCCAAGCCCTCTTTCACATTGGTTCACCCCCCATCTCGCATTACATTAAACTGTGGACATCTTTCAGCAGTAAGCCATTCTCACTATTTTCAGTGGTAAGCCATTGTCACTCAATTATGTGGAAAGTCATTGTGGACCCCAAAAGGAGGTATGCCTTCATCAGATGAACTACATGGACCTTGTTCTCCTACCACATGGATACATTGGAAGCCTCTTCAAGGATCAAGCACAAAACCACTGGCATCCTCAGGATGGTGCCATTCCATTCACCATCCCCTTCACAGAACCTTCCATAAGCCATCCTGATTCTTACCCAGGCCACCACATCCTGGTGGAATCATTCCACCCCAATCCCCATTCTATTTAACTGCATTTGGGAATCCAGCCATTTGTTTTCCCCAATATCTGTGTTCCCTCCACGGAGTTCCTCCATCTGATCCACTCTATTCAGTGTTCAAATATTCCCAATCAGTCTCTGTTGGATGTTAAACATGCGGAATACCCCGTGTTAATCATGGGAAGCTAAAGAAAACCTCAGTTACATGCCCATGGAATATTATTCCCAGTGTTCGATGAGGGATTCCTTGGGATTCCACGCCCTCGATATTCCCTATAATAAGGGACAAAATACAGACATTCCAATCCCCCATCATCCAGACACTCTAGTGATTTCCCACGTGACTACTCCCATAACCGAAGGATGCTTACCTGACCGAACCCCTTAGAATGTCCGGACAGAAGTAGTTTAATTACATGTTGTCCATGGAGATATGGCACTCAGAGATTTTCAGGAACAATGCCCAAATTATATGAGGGAGACCTGGGCTAGGTGACGAGTTCCAAGGAGGAATCCATGGAAGGAAGAACCAAAATACCATCGTCTCGTTTCGATCAAAGAGTAGAAGTCATTGAAAAAGGAGTGTATTCCACCCACCTTTGGAAAGTGGGAATGCGGGGCAACAAAAAACCATGTCCCTCATCCCCAAACTATACGGACGCGCACACCCTGGCGAAAACCAAGGAAACAAGGACCCATAACATGAGCCCAAAGTGGGTTTTCGTTTAGTGGTTGAAACCCCTTACATTAATACTATAAGAGGGTAATCATCTAAGAATAGATAGAGGATACATGCCCTTCCCAGAAGTAAGGGGCCACTCAAATGGTCAGGGAATCATACACAGATACCATATTTAGGTTCCACTTAGATAGTAGATAGAGGACTTGTTCCTTGACTTGGAGGATGGTTTCACTCTCATGGTTTATAGAGGACCCATAAAATGCCCAAAAAGAGGCTTCCACAATAGTGTTTTAGGCCGCATGCCCTTACTCTATAGAAGGGTTCCACTAGGTGAATATTTTGAGGTCACATGCCATATATCTATTAGAGCGTGATACTCTAATTGTTGATCGAGGACTCGTGCATTTCATTGCAGGAGACATCCATTATGATCACTCTATTGATCCTACCCAGTCACTACCATCATTTAGAACCTCCTAAAGATGTGTCACAATCAGAACATATCTAATAATATATCAACAGAAACGATGAAGTATATAATCTTATTCCATTTTTAAAAATCATATTATAGGTTTCACGCAAGCCAAACATCGAGTAAAATGGAGGATATATGATAGGTATAAGTTTCTTCAAAAAGGATATTGGAATACACAACATGTAATGGGACACACACTGCATGTGTTCCTACCCATCATCCATGTTTTCACCCTACTGGTACACATATCAATACCATTTTATCCCTATATGGAATGTAAGGTGATTTCACAGTGTGTCCCAGCCACCTAGATTCCTATTTGAGCACTGGTAATGTTAGTGTGATAATTCATGTTTCCATTTACATAGTTTCACTGTGTTTCCTCCCACATGGGAAAAAGACTATGTGCATATATAACAAAACATATCTACCAAGGGGGTTACATGAAATCTATCCTATCTACACTACCGTTGAACATTAATATTTCCAAAAAACATTACATATGCTACAGTTGTACTACATGTCTTGTGTTTATCCCAATACACATCTTGTCGTTTAGTTTTTTCACAAAAAAAAATATCTTCTTCAAATGATCTTAATCCCTGAAACAAACATCAACTATTTCTTCTAGGACACCCGATATAAATGATATACACTACTAGACATCATTTTCATCCCTCTAGTGGTAGAAAAATGGAGTCTCAATTCACCTGTACAAATCTCACATAACTTTTTCACTCATGGAAGTTCCCATCACCTCACCAAATCCCAAAATTCATAGTGGAAGAATCAATATCACTAAATAATTATGAATCCATCGTGAATTCATTAATCCATTCATCTCACATGAATTCTCCATGAATTTGTGGGTCCGATCATGCCCATACTTTCATGATAATGTTGAACAGTATCCCCATAGGCTAATGATGAAAAAGATGAATAATTAATAGGTTAAAATATAAATTAAAAATATTCATCACTCATTATTCAATCATTTATGGTCATAGAAATCATATTTGGGTAATATTTGGTGTGAAAATGGAATATTTGGGATAAGTTAATCAAACAATCAATTTTATATGACTTGGGCTCATGTGAATGTTTCACGAATCATAGATCAAACAATGTTCTATAATATATGATTAAATATATTAATTTGAATACATAAAACCATAACTAAAAATTCATTCATAATATATGTCATATGTTGATGAGGAAGGTTCTTTAAAAACAAAGTATAAAATACATTACATTCATTGCACCTTGATTCACCATGATTCAGAGGGTCATTTCATCTGATCATCATTCTCTAACTGAGGGTGTAAGAAATATCCTCCTAAAAGTCCTAGGTTTATGTGGATAACCCTTTATATCTTCCATTATAGTAATTTTTTAGAGGATTCTATGTTTAGGGAATTTTATATGAAAAATAATATTTATTAATTTATTTTTGCTAAACACACCCACCTACAGCCTCTTGATTTGAACATCTTGTTCCAACTAATTTTAGGTCTCACCTTTTTTAAACTCACCTTTCATATTCAACTATGGTATCATAAATTTTATTAGAGACCCTATTTAGGGGATATCCCATTTTCATTATGAAAATGATTCCACTAGATATAAATATATAGTTAATATTTTTTAAATTTTAATTTTAGGGACATTTGCTTCAGACTCTATTGTCGTCTCTATGCATAGCTCCAAAAATATTTCAAGATATATTACAGTGTATTAAAAGAAGAAAATAGGTTCTCTAAAAACTATGACATAATATTTAAAATTCTTTACTCAAATGAAATGGGTGAAACACAATCAATATAAAAATTCTTTTTGAATGACTAGAATCTGAAATGTTAGTATATTCACAGATCAATAAACATAATTATAAACCATCTAGATCAATATGGTGAATGGTAATAAAATTGTAAAAAATAGATCAAAATAATTATATACCATCCATATAAATAATAATTATTATATACATACAACAAACTCTCACATTATCACAATTTCAATAAATGGTCGGTGTCGTTGATGTGTAAAAATACAATAAAAATATCTTTAAAACCTTTTTTGAGGGCAATGACCTTTTCAATTTGAAACCCGTCTTAATAATTAATGTAAAAAAAAATTTATGATCATTTTCATTGATAATATAAATTTAAAATATGTGAAATTATATTTAAAATATTTATTTACCATGAATTTTGGAAATTTTTTTAATGTCATAAATGTTAAACCAATGTTTTTATTCACATTTTTGGTAAAATAAAATTGGAAATTGTTTTGAAATAGAAATAATGATTCCTTTCCAAAAACATAAAAAATTAAAAAATTGGTTGAATTAATGTTAAAAATAATTTTTAATAGTTTATTAACATATTTGAATACATTTTAGGAGAACATTTTTTTATGAAAGATAATTTCTAACTAAAATGAGAAATAATGTAATTTTTTTAAAATTTTTTATTAATAATTTTATATGTGAAAAAAAGAAAAATTTGTACTATTACAAGAAAAGTAGCCAGAATGACTATAGGATAATAATATATAGTGATTTAAGATAGAAATATCAGATATTAACCAAAATTTACAATTAATCAAAAGAAATCCTAAAAAATGATAATATTGTGAAATAAAACCCTTCAAATTTGGTAACATCGTATTTGTAATCCAAATGAAAAAATGAAATAAATTTAAACATTAAATTAATTTATTATAAATAGATTCATGATATGACATAATAGAGTGATAGTATTTACCCCAAAAAAATAATTTAGTGGTAAATATGTTATATTTTTCACAAAAGTAAAAGTGGCCCGAGAAACCCTTAACTTGAGTCTCATTTCATTCATACATGTCCATAATTCCTTTATAATGTTTTTCATAATTTTATTAATTTATCAAGTTTCTATATTAATGTTTATAACATCACATATGGTTCTATTATAATATTTCTCCACACGTTTGTTAAAAATATTTCTATATTTTCATTGTTTTGGATGTTAATTTCCTTGTTTTCTCATGTGTGTTTACTCTTGATTTTCCTAGTTTTGTTCATATGATATATATATATACATCATCTAAATAATTTAATTAATGTTACAAAGATAATATTTATTATTTATATACATTTTTAGAACCATTTATTAATTTTGTACATAGAAAATGAATCATGTCACTTCATGAAGATGGTTGGTTGAATGTGTGAACAAACGATGAAATCATTAACTAAATGAGTGAATGAGGTGTTGAAGGGTGATATATTAATTTTTAATAATAAATTAAATCTCATATATATCACATATATTCATTAAATGTATCCTTATTACATTTCTAGTAAATCATAAGTGAAAAATCAATCACCTCGCTTAACAGTGTGGTAGTTTACCGTATGGACAGGCAACATAATAGTATTTGATATAGGATTACACCTATATTGTTTTATGTTATATTAATGTATACAATGTATAATAATATAATAAATATCTTATAAATATGCTAAACTCATCATTATATCCATCTATGAAAGCTAATTATGTAAAAGGAACTAAATAGGTTTGTGTGGCAGTAGTCTACCTTGAAAACGATCGATTATTTTTTCCCTTTTGATAGAATTGGAGAGGTATTAATATAATATATTAATAATAATAATATCTATGTATGTGTCAAATAATGTTTTTATGATATTGGAAAAGATAAGAAATATTTTAAGGTTTAAAAATAATAAATAAAATAATAGAGATTTGTCTAGATGATTACCAACATGAAAATAAATATCCTTTTTATCTCTTCTAAATGATAATATGTATGGCCTTTTAGAAGGAATTTAATCTCTATAATAACAATAAGGATGTAGGGATAAATATTTTTAGGGTTTTATGGAGAAATATTTCTTCACAGGTGTGACTATATGAATAGAGGGAGTATATTTTGTTGTCATGACACATCTAATTGATGTTGTATTTAATGTTTATTTATAGTCTAGGGAACACCTAGGGTCATCTATAAATGATAAATTGATGTTTATGGATGTATTTTTAGTAAAAATAACTAAAATAAGGAGTTGTTTTGAAATCTATTTTTATGAAAATTACATAATTTAAGAGTTTTATAATTGAAAATCCATATGGATTTTGAAAAATAAGATACACACATTTAAAATTAATTTAGAATACATATTCATTTATTTGTAGTGTAATTTTTTAATTTAAATTAATTTGAATGCAAAAAAATTCCAAAGATTTTATTTCAATGAATAATGAACCAAAACATAATATAAAAATCATAAGTCCAAGGTCTAGAACATGTTTATCAAATAATATATTCCATTGAATATTGGAATCTCAAAAAATTGGGTCCGAAAATTGTTATTTTGGTCCAATATGAACAACATAAGTCACAAAATCAAAACCTCACATAGATTGGTTAGAAATTAAGAGCATATCAATCACATGAATCAAAATAATAATTTAAATAAGTAATAATGTGGTATGTATTGAATGAATTTTTTAAACACCCAAATTAATCCAAAAATGTATCTAATATAATTATCATAACTCCCTTGACATATGTGTTGCTCCATCACATTAAATTCCCCATATTTAGCCCGACATAGAGAGGAGGCGGAATCTAGGTTGGATATCCTCCTTCGTACATGACCACCCTTTGATGATATGAGATCTTAAACATATAGAATGGAAATATGAAACCTCTTGAACTCAAAAATTACATAACCTCACCCATTTTTTATCTTTAAAATTAGGTTCCCAAGGTCACATTTTATAGCAAAAATAGCATGTGGTTTTAGGGACCTGGTATTTGAGGTATAACATATATCTTCATGTTGGGTCAGTAACTGACCATATATCACCATGGAAAAGGTGGATACTTTTTTTTCAAAAAATATAATTTCTCCATATATAATTTTATATACATTGGACATCCATAAAGAGAGATATTATCAAAATACCAAAACAAAATTTTAAATTCATTAATTTTTTATTCCCTGGACAGATCAGTTATGATGGTCCAATAGATTGACTAATTGGAGTTGGTTTTCTTTAGAATAGTTTTATCACATGATTTTTTATCAGACCCAAAAATTTCATCACATTTTTTAATATGGATTTATCTGATAGTGAAAAAGAGTGGAAATGTTTCCTTGAGCATCAATGTGGTTTTCCCATTTTACTTTATCATAATCTACATCACATCAAATCACCTCCTTCTACAATTCAGTAATCCAAAAAATGTAATTGAACTTTTAAAAAGTGATAAACAAAAAATAATTGAATCTATCATGAAGTTAAACTTTTTTATTATATTAGAGATTTACAATAGAAAAATAAATATAATTTAGTTTTTTATGTTTGAAATATAATTATGAATCATGGAGAAATCACACCTCCACACCTAAACTTTTTCACTCCTTGGAAAAGATGGATTTCAAAAAAAAAATATTGGTGAAAATCTCAACTTCATGAAGATTTTACATTGATAAAATATTTAATCCATGAAATAAAAGTGATCAATGAAAAAGTCACACCAATGAGTTATTCTTAGTAGTAATGGAAAAATATTTCTCATAAATTGTATCATGGGATAATATAAGAGAAGAACGATACCAATATAAGAAAATAAGTTAGAAATTAAAAATGACACTTATAATCCATGTGTGTTCATGACAACCATTTCATGATATTATTCCCACATTATCATAATAAAATAAATGTCATTTCATAAAATTATACTAAAATGATTATTTCTATTGTTTATTCCCTACATCCTTTAAAATAAAATTTAAGGACCCACTCACTTATGAATTCTAGGAAGTCAAACTGTAAGATCTAATCATATATATCTGCATAAGTTTTAAATTTCATCACTCCCATTATTTATTTATTTTATTTTCCATAGTTTAACATTAGAAGAATATCTCACACATCACTCAATCCCTGTATGATCTCATGATGAATGTAGTAGTAACAAATATAAAAGGTTCAATTTTCAATTAATAGTTTCGTTAAAATTCATAACAAACATCCCATGTTTTCTATGAATTTATTTATTTTTATATTTTTATGGCGTAAAATAGTGGGATTACAAGTACACACACATAGTTCAGTCATGTATAGTATAGAAACAGATTTGATAAGGAATAAACATATGGAAAATCATTTTGAAAAGCATATAATTATAATGCTAAATTTAATTTACCTTGTTTTAAGTAATATACTGTTTGGTGAAAAAATATGTGGATTAATTATGTGACAAGATTTTTCAATAATCAACTCACACAATGGGTACCCTTTTCATAATGTTTTAAAAAGGATACCATCATTCATATAATGAAAAAAATTCTAGAAAAAATCACACCACATTGTTAAATTAATGAAAACAAAACATTATATCGTTGAGATATTTTTTATTGGTAAAAAAAGATGAAATACTGAAATACCTACTATATTTTTAATAATATCCATGATTTTGTGGTTATAATTTTCAATGATTAATTGGGAATAATTCTCTAAGATAGAGTGGGTAAAATAATTTACATTTTGGAACAAGCATTAGGGGGAAAATGGGGGTGACAATACTATTAAAAAATCCATAAAAAGAAAAAGAATAATGATGATAAAAAATCCAAACTAACCAATGAATAAACTCATACCCCCTAATCTATATAGTGTTGTGTTCTGACTATAATAAAAGGTAATGTGAGAAGTAAGGATAAAACCTTGTGGGTATCATTGGTAGGTTTCATCATGAACATGTAGTTCCTCTATCAGGGACTCTAGAATGGCTTAATAAAATTTCTTCAACAACTACACATTTACTGTGAAGGTTATATTTTTTTCTTCATTATGATCCTAAATAACACTAAATGGATAAATATTAGTAACAATATAAAGTCCAAATTACTAGCAATGATGATTAGTTGGATAAAATATGACCATTTCAATGAAAAGGAATAACTTATTCCCAATTTATAATTGATGGGGAAGGATGAGGCAATCATGGGAAACCATTTTTCACTAATTATAAATCAAAGAGATCTAAAATTAATCTCAATGAATTTACTCCAACTCTTGAATCCACATATTCCATTATGAACCTACTCTAGAAAGATTATAATTTCATTCTGTAGTACCCTAGTAGGCCAAATTATCCATCCCAACCTGGAGGTGGAAACTCTCTCAGAAAATAATCCTAAGTGGTTACATTACAATGGGTGTTTTAAAGACAGTATAATATGTCCATAATGAATCATCAAGTCTAATACTCCAATCATTTTGGTTATGTTGAACCGTTTTTTCAATAATTTGTTTTACCTCCAATTTTGAAACCTAAACATGACCATGTGTTATTTATGTGATATTTAGTAGATTTTTAGTGGATCATTTCCAATATCATATTCATTTAGAATTGATAATTACATTAACCTGTTAATTAATGTTTTCTAAAAAAAAATTTAAGACTTTAATATTTATTACATAAAGGTGTTTATTTTATATCTAATATAATAGTTATTGGATTCTAATGGTTTGTATTATTTTGGAATGATTATAATGTTATCTTCATTTCATATTTTTTTGTCAAATACCAATTTAATTTTTTGTATGGTGCACAAATTCACCGATGCTGTTACAAGTTGTTCATGTGAGATTGTAGTTTTTAGCTTAAAGCCAATTCAGAATTCTGGTGATATCTCAAGATACAATAAACAGATTATTGGGAATATTATCATGTTGAGTAGATAAAGATTTTATCATAACATAATTATTTTATGTGGAAGTCTAAAAAGGATGTTTTTATACTCAAAAAATCATTGATGTATCTAAATTTATTTTTCAACTCTATAGTGAACATATTTGAATACCTATGGTATTTATTTTTATGAAACATCTACAGATTTTGGAATCACTCAAAAACTAGTGAAATAGAAAGACAATAATTTTATCATGATTTAATAAGTTTATGTAAAAGGCTAAAAAAGTCATTTGAATGATGAATAAATTCATCAATGAATGGGAATGCACTTCTCCAGATGCAGTTTTTTCATAATGTTATTGTTTTATTTTTTCAACGATATCAGGAGATTTGAAATCCAGGTTGATTGGTTTCTTTAACCTTTGGAATGATCATGATATTTTCTAAAATTAATTATTGTGGTACTATGGATGAATCTGATGTTAAAAGGCTAAAAAAATTCATTGAAATATGAAGTTAAGTTGTTTACAGTTTTCTAGAAACACTAATAATACCCTTCATTGATAAATGTAATGTAATGAATCCACCCTACGCTACACTGAAAAACTCACATATGGGTCAGAAACCTTATGATGGAGTTTGGATTTATTTTTTTCAACACTACATTCAGGAACGACAAGCGTATGGTTCATCAATGTTAAGGTCAGGATTTTATGATGGCATTGATGAACATATGGATCATCATCCATGCATTAAATTTTCATCCCTAAGTTACATAAATATTAAATTATGGATAAGGAAACATATGTTAAATTGTTGAACCCAACATTTGATATTTTCTTGTTACATGAAGGAACCCTATGTTCGACATTTCAACAATGTTGTTTTTAATCCGTGATATTTTATCAGATTTTTACAACGGTCTTCTAATTATAAAAGATCATTATAAATAATTTTTACAACTGATTCGATGGCTCGATTGGAACAGATTAAATCATTCCTATTTATAAGGGACACTTTAAATCTATTAGTATTATTTTATTTCAAATATTCATGATTTATTATGAGGTTATTTATTTAAGAACTGTTTTTCCTTATTTAAAGATGTTTGAATGGATTTAAATGGGTGTTTTAAATGGTTCAACACACCTATTATTATGGAGATATTATTAGAGGAGTTATTTAAAATATTTTGAATTCATTTAGCGTAGATTTATTCTTCATAAATAAAGAGGCTACTATGATCCACCATGCATGGGGATATTTATGATGACTATTAAATTCTACTTATTTTTAGTATCCATATGAAAATAAATGTTGTTACAACTACTGGATATTTATTCTATATATGTATATATCATTGGAAGGAATAGAAAATAAAATAAATAGTGTACATTTAAATAACCTTTTAATAAGAAAGTGTTGAAAATATTCATAGAAAGGATCGACACTTTTGAGGAGAGAAATTATTCATTGTACATTGAAATTTTATCAATGTGTAAAGAGGATGGAATCTTACTCAATCATTTTTTGATCTTTTGGTTGATATTTAAAGAAGAAAAAGATTACTCAAAATTGAAGATTATTTTTCTACTACTCGTGTGCTTTATTAATGATATGACTTCATCTGTCATTCATTGCTAAAATTGTGTTCTTCAATTTTTACTATCTACAAAATCAATCTCTATTGATTTGGTTGAGTATCGGCTACACGGACTCAGAAGTAGTGGAATGTTGGATTCTTGAAATATACTTTTGATTTTTTGGATCCCTGTAAAAGGAAAATAAGGCCCTATAAAATCCTCATAAGGTTCTAACCGCATGTACTTCATTGTAGAATGTGTTATGATTAGAAGGACAACTAGTGAAAATCACCACGCTCGTAGAGTATAGAATTTGTGGAGTGGACAAGGGGATTTTAGTGCCCGATGCACTATACATACTTGTGTTCTTTTCCTTTTTATATTTTCACTGCTTTCTTTACATTAAGAGATAAGGAAATGATTGCTTCATTTCCAGAGGGTCATTTTAATATTTTCATGATTTTTAAAAGGAAACAATTCACCCCCCCTTGTTCCTTCATCATAGACTTAATTTCCTAATAATTGGTATCAATGGTAGGTATAAAGATAGTATTTATTGATCTAACAAGACTAAGTTAATGATTCAGAAGAAGAATTATCTCAATGGAAAATATCTGTGAAGTTATGTCGGTTATCTGTGCCCTTATTTTAATGGTGATAATTATGGATTTTTGAAAGATCGCATGAATATATATTTGAAAAATCATGGTTTTAAATTTTATATGGAGATTCAAAAACCTTCTGAAATCCCTATAGAATCATAAAACTGAGATACTGGTGAGGATGTTGTGTTTGATATTAATTAAAAAGAAAGGAATATAATTATATGTGGTCTTGATTATGATGAATTTAACCATGTTTCTTAATGTGCTACTTCTTATGAGATTTAGAATACTATTTCAATTGAATACAAAGGAACATATAATATCCTAATTCTAAGGTACAATACTTAAAAACATAACTTTGACACATTCAGGATTCAATAATTTGAGAGAATCACTCTGATGAATTGATGATTAAAAGAAGTTGAAAATGATATTGCTACCTTGGGAACTCTAATTCCAAAATCAAATCATGCATCAAAGGAAAATAGAGTTTTAGAACCTAGGTGGAATGGAATATTAGCTGTGATTTGACAATCCGCACTGCTTAAAGAATTAATTTTGAAAAAATTGATAGGAACATTGATTATGTACAAAAAAGAGATGCAATCAGAAGCTAAAAATCATATTTCTATTAAAAATGAAACAATGGTACTTAATGTTTCAATGGATGAATTTTTTTTATTCAGATTCTATCTATTAGGATTCATATGATGAGCTACCACATATTTCAAACCAATTTGTCAAGCTAGGTAAAAGTAGAATGGTGAAATTGAAGTTGAATAAAGGGAACGAAGTCGAACGCAATTAGTGTAAGAAGAAAAGGAATTTGAGACCCGACTTCCCTTTGTTCAAATATCATAGGAATGATGAATATAAAATAAAAGGAAAGAAGGACATGAAGGCTACTAGTAATGCATATAAATATTCAAGTGATGAATCCATGACATAATCAGAATCTGAGAATGAAAATTAAAAGGTAAATCTATGTCTTATGGCTCATGCTGATGTGGTACAATCTTCTTACTCTGAATGTTATAATTATGAAACTTTTTCTTATGATTAACGTAATAATATTTGTTCTATTTGTAAAGTTAAATTTTATTCTTTAAATAAATATCATTAAAATCTTATAAAATCTAATTATCTCACTTCTGTACATAATGAATGTTTATCCAAACAAATTGTTTATTTACGGTTAAATTTTTCAAAAATTCCTTATGGTATGTATGAAAATTAAATTAAATAATTATTGGATGAAGTTGATAATTTAAATAAGGAATCAAGTATGCTTATTTAGGGAGAGAATTATTTGATTCAAATTCATGGTAAAAATAAAATTCATAAAGGAAAACTCAGTATTTATAGTAGGGCAGAAAAACTAAAATTATATAAAAATTATTGTGTTCCTTGTTTAAATAGAAAAATCTTGTCTACTGTTAAATGTTTTTATTATTATATTAACGGAAATTATACTAATGAATGTTATTTTATAAAACAACTATTTTATGGTGTCAAACATGTTCATTTTTTCGAAGCATTTTTTTATTTGATTATAACATTTTTGATCAAGATAAATATATATTGTTAAAAAATCATTAATTACTGACACTACTAGACTCTAATGTATATGGGTAGAAAATGGAACTTGTATTTGATATATTGCATGAAGTCTCTACTGAACAACATCGTTATATCATCATGTGGCTGCTTGAAAATTATGGTAATTTATTATATTCTTATTTCTTATTCTACTAAATAGAAACTACATTATCACGAGAACGGTTAATCTAGAAAGTATATTATTTTCAATTTTCACTTTCAAATTAAATGATATTTTTCTTTTATTTAGGGGGAGAATTTTTTTGGTTTTATCTTTTATTCCTCTAAATTTAACTATTATTCCCATGCCTTAAAAAATTAGTCTTTTCATAATATTATTTTATAAAATGAATTAATTAGATTATTTTTTATTAAATAATTACCATTAAATGTTATATTAATATTTTATATAAATGGTTATATTGCGTGTAAGCATGTCTTTACTTTAGGACTATTTAAATTAATTACATGTGATAAATTAATATCCTTCTTTTTATGATAAATTATTAAACTATTAGATTAAAATGTTTTAGTCATTTATGAAATACGTTATATTTTAATTAAATTCGTTTATTGATTTTAATTATATTCTTTAAAAATTATTTTAATTAAAACACATTGAAAATACTTTCACTTAATTATTTTAAAATCCTTTATTATTTATATTTATTTATTTATTGAAAATATTTTATTTAAATTCTTTGAAAATAATTTATTTAAATTCATGGATTATAATTATTGTATATTATTGGTCTTATGAGGAATTTTATTAAATATTTATTATGTGTTTAAGAATTTCATTATTATGGCATGAATTTAATGGTTTAACACATTCGTTACAATCCCATGTTATTCATTTAATAGTATTATATATGTTTTCATGGCTCTGTGATTACCACTTTTTATCAACATGAAGAAAGAATAAATTTTGCGGTAGTTTATATTAATTTATGTATTTAAAACATATTTTTAAACAACTAATTTTTTTAATTTATAAATAATTAGAAAAATATATTTCAAATTAAAAATATTTCAAATTTTTAAATATTTTTAATTCTTTCAAAAAAAATTCAAAATCATAAAAAAATATATTATTTTTCATATTTTAAATACTTAAAATTTTTATTCTTCAAATTTTATATAATTTAAAATATATTTTATTCAAAATTAATATTCTTTCAAAATTTTAAATTCTTTTTTAAATTTTAAATACATAAAAAATATCGTTCACATTTCATAAACATAAAAAATATATTTTTAAATTTTAAATATTTTTAAAAATGTATTTGACAAATATTAAATTAGTCAAAAAATCATTTTTCAACTTTTAGAAAAGATAAAAATTAAATATGTTTAAAATGGGGGAAAATATGAATCTTAAAAATTTTAGTTATTTTCGTTTATTTATTTACTTTTACTTAAATCTTAAATTCCAAATATATATAAAAATGGATAATATATTGTATTATTAAATTTACTCAAGATTGAATATTTCTTATCATTACAAAAAGGGGGAGAAAATGTTTGTAGTTTATTACAGCTTTGTAATTATCCAAAATGGAGAGATTGATGGGTGGAACCTTTCCAATCTCTTTTTCCTTTAGTTTTGATAACTACATCAATCTGTTAATATTTTTTTCTAATAAATTTGTCATGTGTTTCAGATTTATTATGTCAGAGTATTTATTTTATATCAAAAGAAATAGTTATCCAATTCTATTTTTTTTATATATGATAATATTAACATTATTTATAATAATTATGTCGAAAGCCAATTTAATTGTTTGGATGGTGAAAAAAATCACTGAAGCTATTACATGTTGTTCAAGTAATATTGTAGTTTTCAACATAATATCAATCTAGGATTATCATGACATCTCATGATACAATGAACGTATTTTTCAGCTCATAATACATTTAAATAGATAAATAGTTTATATAAACAGCATTATATCATTAGGAAGTCTGAAAAGGATGTTTTGACACTCTAAAAAATCACTGAATTTTTTGAAGCATTTTTTCAACTCTATAGTGAACTGATTTAAAAACCTGTAGTATTTATTTTTCTCAAAGTTCTATAGATGTTATAATCAGTCGAAACCTAGGGAGATGGAAATAAAATAATTTTATCTTATTTTCTTCAGTTTACATAAAAGGCTAAATTAGCTGTTTGGTTGGCTAATAAATTACACGATGTTTGGGAATGCAGTTCTCCAGCTGCAATTTTCTAGAATGTTATTGTCTTAGTTTTTCAAAGATATTGGGATATTTTTAACCATATTTATTCATTTCATGATCTTGTGTAAAGATTGAGATATTTTCTAAAAATAATTGTTTCGGGTCTATGGCTGAATCTGATGTTATATGGCTAAAAAAATCAATGAAGTTTGAAGTTAGGTTGTTTACATTTTTCAAAGAACACTTTTCATTCCCTATGTTGATAAATGTAATGTATGGAATAAACCCTACACTATGTTAAAAATATCAAATATGGATTTAAAACCATACATTGGATTCTATAATTATAGTTTACAAACCAACATTTGGGAAATTTTAACATATGGTTTATAAATTTTACATTTGGGGTTTTATAATGACAAGGATGAACATATTGATCATCATCCAGACGTTACTTTTTGATCCCTACATTACATGAAGATGAAATTATGGATAAGGAACCATATGATATGTACTTGAACCATATGTTTTATAGTTTTCTTTATATGAAAGAACTCTATGTTTTACTTTTCAACGAGGTTGTTTTAAATCCGTGATATTTTACATGTTTTCTACAATTGTATTATTATTATTAAAGATCGTTATAAAGTTTTTTTACAACTAATTTTAATGCTCGCATGGACCAGATTAAATCATTACTATTTATAAGGGACATTATGAATCTCATTGAATGATTTGATTTCAAATATTAATGATTTATTTTGAGGCAATATTTTCTGTAACAGTTTCAACTATATTTATAGTGGTTTGAATATATTTTAATTGGAGTTTTAAATTGTTCAACACAACTATTATTATGGAAATATAATTATTGGATTTATTAAAATTATTTTCAATTAATTTATCAGAGATTTATTCTAATGGAATAAAGAGGTAGTGGTGTTATTCTATTCAAGGTGATATTTATGAAGTCTATTAAATTATACTTATTTTGATTATCTTAAGGAATAGGAATTATATCATAACTGCTGGATATTTATTCCCTATATATATCTCTCTATTTGGTAGGAAATTAAAATATGTAATAAAGAAAAGTGAAAACATTAATAAAGTATTAAAAATAAGATGCAAGAAAATATTCATAAAAAATATCGACGCTTTCACAGATAAATTACTCATTGTACATTCAAATTTTCTTACAGTGTAATGATGATGGAAGCTTGAACAAACATTATTTGATCTTATTGATGTTGTTTAAACAAGAAGTATCCTTCTCGATATTGATGATTATTTTTATACTACTCTTTTTATTTATTTATGATCTGATTTCATCTATCAATTGCTGCTGAAACTAGGTGCTTCAAACTGTACCATCAATAAAATCAATATCTATTGATTTGGTGGAGTATTGGCTGCTCGGACTTAGTCTTGGGGGACTGTCGGCTTCTTATACTCTATTGTGGATTTTTTGGTTCCCTGTAAATGAACCAGAAGTCCCCATAAAATCCTAGTAAGGTGTCTACTTCTTATTCGTAGTTTTGGAAGTTCTTATGATAAGAGGACCAACAAGTGAAAATCACCAAGCTCTTGAGGTAGAGTGTTGGTGGAGTGGACTAAGGGATTTTTTTCACCAAACCACTATACATCCATGTATTTTTTCCATTATTTATATCTTCTACTTTCTCAACATTATGATAGAAGGATAGGATTGCTTCATTTCAATAGTAATGGTTTAATATTATGATGTTTTTTAAAATGACACTACCCCCCCATGTATCTTTATCATAGACATTGAAAACTTACAGTAGAACTATATTCCCATCACAATACTGATAATAAAGTGATTGAATTGTTTGTTAATATAAATGAGAACATTGTTAACTATTTATTAAAATTAGTAATCGAAACCTACAGAAAATCTAGATTCTCAAAAAGAATGCAAATGTCATTGAATCTTATGTCCTTATATAACATGCCTCTAACCATTTTGACATGTAATTAACAGCAAGAAGAAATTACAAGATTCTAATTGAATTGGTAGATGACCACATAAGGTTTATTCCCACATCATTGAAAATTTCATGGAATATCAAGGGTTGTTATGGAATTTCATTTCCTTAAGAGATATTCCCCATTATGTTCTAGCATGGACTACATTTACAAAAATTAGGGGCATAAAAATATAATTTTGACTAAATGAGACCCGAATCGAGGGCCTCATAAGCAGTCCATGGGGACCAAAGAGTCCCTAAAAAGAAACTGGGTGGAAGAACCTATGGATAGACTGAAAGTTAATATCAGAAACACAACACCTAAGGAATAGATCAAAATATATATTCTAAAGGTGGGTGTAATCCCATATGTACAAACGAGACTCCTATTTTTAATAGTAATTATAATTGTTCTTGAAATTAGTAGGAAGTCATGATTCTACCAAATAACATATAATTTTATAATACCAAGGATTCTATTATTTCACTCGATACAATTAATCATTAAAAACCATTTTATTTATGGGAATACGGTGGGATTTTTCAATCTACAATGATTGGTGGATCCTAAAAATGTTTCCATCCATCAAATTCCTTGTTCATTTTTATCGATAATTTTTTTAATAAATTCATAAAGTAGTATAATCAAATGAATAATACATGGTTTGGCTTATATTTGAATAAGATGATATAAAAGGGTTGCATGTTATAAGAACACAATGACTTTTCACCATATTAGGTATGAGCTAAATTTATACAAGGAAACCCTAATGGAAATTGATTATTTTTCTATTATTATGTAGCATGATTGGACTGGGCATGATTCATGAGAGGCATAGACAATGACAAATGGAGCTTGATCAACCAAATGTGATAACGAAACCCCAACTACATAGTTATAGGTACAACACATGATCTTGACTAGTCAATCACACCACAGAGGTTGGATTCTTATGGGTTATGGGATACTCCATTTAAATTTGATAAATGTTTCCTCATAAATATTATCAAAAAAAATTCCTTTTATTTTAAGAGTAAGTAAGAGATGGGGAGTAAAATATGAAAAAATTTATAAATGAAATTATGTTAAATTCCAGAAAGACCTAAGAAATACCGCACATCCCACACATTTTTGGAGAAAAGTAGTGAAGAAATGACGACCTCTTTCTATTTATCTACTTGGATACCATCTCAAATCATTACATTCCCATGTATTACACCTTTTTGTAAAACGAAATAAAATTTCTCCTAATTTAAAATGTGATTATTTTCAATACTATGTTGTTGGAATGAACCAATGGTACTCCAAAATTGATCAAAATTGAAACCATACAATGGGAAATTAAAGATGAAAACATCTATGAAATAATATTGGTAATTAAAAAAATACAATCCATGCATCGTTATAATGTACCATTAGCATTATATAGACCAAATGGCATACTCATATATGAAAATGTACCGAAGGGGATGTAAAGATCGTATTTTCTAGATCCTTAGGGGTAGTATGTATCTGAAAGTATACATAATAACCATAAATTAAATAGTAGTGGGACTTACTAGTAGAGTCTATATAGTTTTCTCAATTAATGGTAATGGGATATTTTCATTCATAGGGTTTGGTTTAGTTATACACTTTCTGTATGGACATGACAATTATTATACACTCTGGTTTTAACCAATTCAATTTTTCATTTTTTATTACTTTTTTGAAAATTTTCATGAGAACTACATGAACTAGACTATCCCATTGGATGTTATTGATGCTGTAAACGATTATAGAGGTCAATAATTTTGATACCTCCTTTTTAACAGTATCTGTATGGTTTTGTTTTAGTCTACATTGTGCCTTCATTATTTGTTTATCCTCATCATTTAATAATTAATAATGTGTAAAAAGTGATGGGATAATAACATGAATGTAAGAGAGTTCCCATCCCAATTCTTGTTTACACTCCCTAAAAATCCCAAGATGCCATAATTCATTTTTTTGAGGGAGTGAATAGGAAATGATGATAGGAAACTTGTTTCCATTCTCAATATATGAATATTTCAAATCTCATGGAAATGGTTTATATTCCAATTTAGGGGGATTTTGGATTAATGGGAGTGAATGTAAAAGTGAGAGGTCACTAAATTAATCTATATTCTCTATGGTAACATCCATGGATGTGGAATGATATTTTACAAGTTTATAAGTAAGATCGATGATCATGGGATCCTCATTGATCTAGAATTCTTCAATTAATGAACATGGATGACATTTTTATAGACCACTACAATATTCATTGAATGATTCAGTACCGAGAATATCTATCAAGGATGAAAACTCCAAAAGGGAATTAAGTGAAGGAAAATAAGTTTATATGTGGGATGGGTGTACATCAATAAAATTCACTAAATGTGAGGATTGTTCTTCTAAGGTGTGCTACAAGGAATCGAGGATGATATAGTGGGAAATTTCACCACCAAACTCCAGAGATAATGTACCATTCTAGACAATGATAAGATTTTTTTTGTTTTCTAGAATGGTATGTCCAATCTAATTTTGACATTTCTATTCATCATATCATCTTTCCTTTTAATTATATAAAATCTAAAGCAAAAATTAAAAAATTTCCCTAAAAATAACATCCTCTAACACACCAGTAGGGTGTGTTGTACTACAATTTTCTAGAAGAACAATAATTCATTGGTGATTATATTCCCTTTAATACATTGAAGACAAAATGGGGTGAAGAATCACATTTATATAATCCCCCAAATCAAAAATATCATGGGGAAATAAATACCTCTTCATGGTTTATGGAATCGATAATGTTCCAGGATCATTGAATTTTTTATGATGTGATCGATCTATCAATTTTTTTATATTCCTCATCATTCTCACGATATCATCACCTATAATTCCCCATTATGGATAACATATATCTTTTATAAACATCATGTATCATGGAATTTTTTCAATTAATCAATTAAGGTAATGTTAAAATCCACTTTTTTGAATGATTCTATGATTTATTTATCATTTTCAGTTTCTTTTTTTCCTTGTTCGGGTGAAACATTGTGTAAATATAAGATAAATTTTTTGGATTGGTGATTCATCTAATGAAATTTCAAATTCATTACTAGAGATTCTCTGAAAACAATTTTTTTCCTCATTTCGAACTTCTTTACTAGTTGGGGAGGTGGATTCCTCAATAGTGGAGGACTCTAATGGAATGGTTTTTTTAATTTTATGTTGTATTCCTCTCCCAAGGGTGATTAAATTGAAATTTATGTTATCCCAATGGATTAATAGTGGTTGAGAGGGTAGTTTACCTAACCCATGAATTAGTATTTCCCCCACCGAATTGGAGAGTTGGCCTAGTTGTGTTATTAGGGATTTTATGGTATTATGGTTGCGTTGATGGAACTGGATATTGTTTTTAGACATTTGTTTCATAATTTCCCTATTCAATGATTAGGTTTTTGAGGGGGTCATTACAATGACATTGGGGTGATTGAGGATTTTTACGTGGTGGTGGTGATGGATAACTACTATGGCCTAGTTTTTTCATGGTTGTTGATATATTTATGAATACCCCCATTTTTTATGGGCTTGGTTTTCATTTGGACTTGGATTGGATGGATAATAATGTTCATTACAAATGGTATGGTTATAGTGAAGTCCAAGAAACATTGTGTAAAAAAACTAAGATGTTTCAATTAGTTTAAGGAATTTTTCGAAGTAGTGGGTGTTAGTAGAAATGATACCACAATGGATGGGAGGAGGAGATTGGGGTTTCACATGGGAAATGTTAAGTATTCATAGAAAGGTACATTACTCTTCAAAATTCATGTCCAACCCTTCTAAAACTCAGAACATTTTCCCTCATGAACACCTTAAATTGGTACAATAGACCTTGGACAACATTATTGTGTGTTCTACGCCATGTTATCAAACGTGTTCCTTTCAGTTATATGGGTTTCATCAGCTAGTAAACATACTACAAGAATATCGATCATTTTTTGTTCAATAAAAATTAAACTATTATAAAAATACTGTTTTAAAAGTTGATCACCTGTTTTTTGATGTTGGAATAATGAAAAAGACTTTTAATTAGTTACAAATATTCATGAACTATTTCTTTTTTTGATTTCCTTTTCTCTAAATTTCAGTCATTATAATTTTACTTCAAGAGGCATGGAAAAAAATTTCATTAAAAATGTGTTTCATGTCCTCCCAACATCTTATTTGGTAATTAATATAATATAACCCTTTTTACAGTTCCTTAGAAAGTGAATGGTAATTCCATAATCATTACTTGTTCTTCATCCACATTAGCAGGTTTTAATGTGGAACACATAGTATGAAATTCTTTTAAATTCTTATGTGGGTCTTCATCTATGTGTCTATGTAATCTTGGTAATAAGTCAATTAAAACAGATTTTAGTTCGAAATTAGGTATATCACCTTGTTTTTAATGTACAAAAGATGATTTTCTACGTTAGGTGAGGTTACTTTTTATAATATATAGTTATTCATATCCATATTATTCAAGTTTATTACAGTTTTGACATGGGTTTTAAAAGATGATGATTGATCAAGAAGAATGTCAATGTTTTGTGTGCCTTTTTTGAAGGGATCATTTGGTGCTTCATAGTGTTGAGGATGTAAGATATTATCCAGTTCATGTTCAAAAGTAAGTAGTTCCTCTAATAATGATCATGTCATGCATGACACCTACAAGATAAATATTTTAGAAATGAACTAAATAAATAAAAGAAGTAATGAAGAACAAAAATATTTAGAAAATAGAAAATGTTTTTACAAAAAACACACACTAAAAATAAATGTGCTCCTAGTTAATGATGAATACATTGGACTATGTTCTTGTGAAAAGTCATACTAATTTTTATAATGTTTTTAATAGTCTAGGGAAGACTATAGGCCCTCTCTCAATGATCATTTTATGATTAATGATTGTATTTTAATAAAAATCACTAAAAATTGGTGTGTTCTTGAAATCCATTTTACGAAAATAACATAATTTAATGTGTTTAATAATTTAAAAACAATGTGAATTTTTATAAATATAAGATAAAGGTGTCACTTCTATTTCACTACACACATTTCAAGTTCATTATTCTTAGATATTCACTTAGTTTTGTTGTAATTCATTGGTGGAAAGAAATTGGAATCCCAATTAATTCATATCCTTTTATTTCAATGGTTAAAGAACCAACACAAGGGAAAACCCATATTTCCAAGGCCCAAAACATATGCATGGAATATGAGATTCCAAATAATATATAAATCTCAATAATGTGGGTATGAAACGTATTGTTATATTGACTAATTGGAACAACACAAGTCACACACTTAAATTCAAACAACTATCAGTTAGAAATTATAATCATAGCATTCACATGCATTAAAATATAACATATTTTTTATGATAAGTTGAATGGAGTGTTTTTAAATAGAAATTAATCCCAACCATCAGCTCATATATTCATCTGAATTCCCAGGACATGTGTATAGATCTCACACAAATAACGCCCACCGTTTAACCATACATCGAGAGGAGGAGGAAGTTCGGGAGTATCTCCTTCTTCAACCTCGATCACCCTCTAAAGATAGAAGACATTCAAACTTATATTATAAGGATATAACACCTATAGAATTTCAAAATTATAAAAAATCACCACCTGGTCGAACATGGATGTGAGGTTCCCAAGGTTCCACTTTATAGCCAAAATATGATGTGGTTTTGGGAATCCAGTATTGAGATACAACTTCAATCTCACTTTTGTGTTGGTAAATGGATATATATCGACTTAAAAAAAACTTATAGTTGATGGATTACCTCTATACTATATCCGTGTAATCTTTGGAATGCATTGAACATCTTGAAAGAGAGATATTATTGAAATACCAAACCTAAATTTTCAATTCATGTAGTTCCAATACACTAGAAATATCAGTATATATTGGAAACTATATAGACGGAATCTTCATGCTTTTTGTTATAAGAGTAGTATCACACATTGTTTTTGTTCATCCCTAAAAATTCCATCCCATTTGGATATACGTATTTATCATAATGTGATAATAATTGGACATGGTTTCTTGGGCTTCCACACTATTTGTCCCATTTTCTATCCACATCATCTTTGGCCATTCAAATCACCTCCTCATACAATATAATAACAAAAAATATATAATTTCCCTTTTTAATAGTGATGAAAGAAAAATTAATTGAATCAATCCTGAGGTGAAATTTCTTATTATATTTGATATTTATAATAAAAAATTGTGTGTTGTATAGCGGTGTAAGGGTGAAATAAAATAGTGAATCATGGTGCTATCTGAAGTGCCCTTTAATAAGTGGTGTAAGGAAACATGATTATCAATTACCAAGAAATATCCCAAAAGAAATGAAAATGATAATGCTATTCACATTGTAAAAGATTCCAAAAATATATAGGTTTGAGTTTGGGATATGATAACATGGAAATAGGGAAATAAAAATATTATTTTTAAAAGTTGGAAGGTGATTTTAACTCTTTCCTTCTTAGTTTAAATTCACAGTAAATCTATTTTTAACATAATCGTGGTAAATAATATTTACTATTTTCACAATTTATTTTTGTAAAAGATTAATTTTAACTTATTAGATAATATAAATGATAAATATTAAAAATATTTCATCCATTATTACAAATTCAATTCAATATTTTTGAATAATATAATATGAATGTAATCTTGATGACGTGATGAGAAATTATGTTTTCA
Source organism: Viscum album (assembly GCA_963277665.1). NCBI lineage: Eukaryota > Viridiplantae > Streptophyta > Magnoliopsida > Santalales > Viscaceae > Viscum > Viscum album. The sequence goes on along the minus strand of OY728126.1, from coordinate 647,386,452 downwards.
ATGAGAAAATGATAAAAAGTGTACAATATTATTATTTAGAATTTAAATTTAGAAAAAAATCTAATAAACTAAATTTTATTAATAGATATTTTATTTAACTAATGTTACTTTAAAACCAATTAATAATATTATTTAACTATATTAAAATTTTAAATGAAAATGATGCTTTCAACTAAAATTTTGAAATTTTTACTATTCATCGAAAAATGAAATATTTCATAAAAATACAAAAACAATTCCACATAATATAATTATGATATAATAATTTAAAAAATTAATTTCATTTAATCAGAAAATAAATAAATTTTAAATAAATAAATTTTAAATAATGTATTCCATGTGTGACTAAACCATCATTCAAAATAATCCATTTTTAGAGAACATTTATTTTTATTTTAAGTTATTTTTATTTTACATCTATCCAATAGATAACCATTTTAGTTATTTTATACATTTTTAACCATATATATATCATAATTTAGTCAATACTATTAATACTCACCAATTTAACAGATATGATGAGATGGAAATGATTTTATAATAATATTTTAATTTAGTATTCTGCTTCATACAAACATAGTGTTGTGCGGGTGGGAATCCATTACAGATATTAAATTTATCTAAAAGTAAATATATCATAATGTCTTGGGATCTATATACACCCTTTTACTCTTGGTGTTCCATGCCAAATATTTTATGAAAAAAGATATTCATATTTTAAAATTTCTGGTTGATACATTCTACCCCCATAAATAAATTGAATTCTAATAATTAAATCATGTTATCTACAGTCTAGGGTTTATGATTTAAAATTATATTTATAGGAAAACACATAATAAAAAAGATAAATAAAACATCATACCGATAAAAGTAAATGATAGTTGTGTTGTTCATCTAGAATAAGACATTCTAAGATTCCAAATATGATAACATAGGTAGAATGACATTATTTGAAAAAAGAATAGGTGAATAATGACCAAATAATGATGTTGCGTGATAGAGATCATTGATCACAAGAAACTGAAAAATATTATGAAAATCAGCAACCAAAAAACCATATAAAAAATAGTTGTCGATGAATTCTTTGATATCATAAAAATTATGCCAATATAACAAAAAAATTCCACTTCCTCTTCCTAAATTTGAGTAATTTTCATGAGAATATATACTTACATGATTTCATTTCCATTTCATAAGTACATTCTCATCTTTTGGTGGTGTTGTGATAAATTTCCACATCATATCTCACTCTAACAACTGTTGATGAATTTTTTGATCTTAAATCACTAATGCACCATAATATCCATATCATATTGATAAGTTAATTCTCAAATATATTGTTATCTTTATAAAAAAAATTTACCACAAGTTATCAAATAGGCATAAATCATCATATAGTGAAGTTACAAATTAAAATCTAAAACCACATAAATCATTAAACAACAACCATTTCATAATTGGTTTGTAACACCCCAAGATTTCATAGTGTGTTATTTCTTCAAAATAATTCACTAACTTGCACTACACGCAACACTGAGTTCAATCACACCATGACTTACAAAAAAAAAGCCATTCAAAAGAGGTTATGAATAGTATTATCTAAATTTTAAACTTTATATAATCCTTATAATTTTAGAATCCATATTATGAGTTTCTTAGATATAATGCAAGAACAAATTCATTTTCAGTATTGCACTTTTATCAACTTTTAATAGTGAACCCTTTTTAAATACAATATTTTAAACTTTTTGACTAAATGGGGACATCAAAAATTTAAAATGAAACATCCCAAGCTTCCACTGTACACTTTCTTTGAATAATACAGTAGCGTGTGTTGTACGCAACTTTGAGTTTTAACACACACCACAACCTGTCAAACTAGCCGTTATGAATAGTAATACCTACTTTTTAAAATTATATATATATTATATTTTAAAATGGACTTCATATTTGGATTCGGAATATCGAATTTAGCCTAAGGTGAAATTTTGGTACATTTCGGATAACTTTCATATTTTGATGAATAGTGAAAATTACTAAATTTTAATTAAAAAAACCTTTTTTAATCAAAATAATTAATAGTGATAAATTATGAATTTTAGTGGTTTTAAAGTATATTTATAATATATTTTTACCATTTAATATAATGTTGTTCATTGGACATAATTTTACAATTAAACCGAACATAAACAAGTGTCAATCTTTTGATAGTTATTATCTCTTAAAAACACGCTTTTTGTTTTGACAGCGGGAATTAATTTTAAATTAATTTCTGCCACTTCTGTGTTTAGAATTTAGGAAAATGGATTCCATATTTGTAATCAGGATGTTCAAATTGTGTAAATAGGTAACTTTTATTTTTAGACATTTTGAATAATTACTGCGGTAAATATTTTATTTACCATGGTTAAGGGTAAATCCGGTAAATAAGGGTTAAAAAAATAATATTATAATAATACTAAATTACCCTAAAACGTGTCTTAACCCTATTGGTTGTTACATGGTCGACCATGGGCATCTTTGGGTCGATTTTGGGACCCCATGGATCCACTTGTAAGTGATAATGACACTTTATTTTAATTAAGTCAAAATGAATACAAAAATGACACAAGCATATATATTTTAGAAAAAAAATTGTTACATAGGGTTATATAAGTTGGATTTTAGATTATAAATATTCATTAGAAAGATAAAAAGATTTCCTACATAATTATATTTTATTTATAATTTTTAGACATTAAATAATTTATTTTATTTATGACACAATGATGATGCAGTAATTACTATAATAGTGAAAAATTAAAATAATTGATATTATAAATACCCAAATAAATATAATATGAAACTTTTAATGAATTAAACTAATTTTCTAGGATAATATGATATATTAGGATTGATTTAATTGACTTTTTTCGAAGTAATAAATCTTTTATGAGTTTCACAAAAATCAACTATTGAATAGTGTCAAAATTGACATAAAAGAGTTCTTAAAACAAATATTATATTATTAATTGATATTAAATTCCTAAAAATCTAAGGTTCGGCCAAGAGACTTATATCATGATAGGTTCATCATTAATGTACCACTTGGGGGTCTCTTGGATGTATATAGTAAGTTTATTAACCATGTTATATAAAAATACAAAGAGACATTGTAAAAGTGAAACTAATTAACTTAGAGTTAATACTTAAAGATAAGGTTAATATAAGTACCCAAACCTGTATAAATTCTATTTGTTGAGTGGTTTTCGACCTAGCCCCACCTTAACCTTTGAATAATCAACTTTGGAGCCATTAGAAACCGAATATGAATTTAATATAAATTAATATTTCTAGCTTTTCCAAAGGTGCCCCTCACCCCTCTTATAAAAGGGCACTCCTCCTTCTCATTTCTTCACACCTTAAAAGACTTTTGGTTCGGCCAAACTCTGCCCAAATACTCTCCCAACATCCCTCACTACAACCTAGAGGCCTTAGTTTGATCAGAAAGCCAACCTAAGGAGCCCTTTTGATCAAATCAAAAGGAAGAACCCGAAGAAGAGGTAATGATTTCACCACCCTTCTCCAAGTTCATTTCTTCTTCCACTTCTTCTTCCTTTGTTCTTACCATTCTAAAATAATAACTCCAGTATCTCACATATACTGTGATGTTATTATAAATATGTTACAATCATATTCAGTATTCTATCCACCCTTTGAATAACATGTCACCATACGTGCGTACGTACGGCTTACCGTCTCCACGTCGTGGTGTAATTGTTATTCAATATAATATTATTTGGATGGGTATAATAATGATGTGTAACTCATGTAAATAATCAATATAACATGTTAATGATTCTGTATATATGATATACCATCCATTTATATATTATTTTAATATCAAAAGAATGATATTGTCGCTCGTGCGTACGTACGGACTACCGTCTCCACGAACGGGATGAGATTCATTCTCCATCGTATCCATTCAAGTATAATTATCATTTGATGATTTAAAAATGATGTTTATGGACTGGATATCATTCTGGATATGAATAAGATACAACAACCATGGCTTATGTAACAAAACATATAAAAGAAAATGAGTAAGTTAACTCCCGAAACAATGATAATTCTAAGATATTATTAACAAATCAATGTTAAAAGATCATATATGATATCATATTAATATATATGATTCTTGTATAATTTAATAACAACTATTTCACCATTATACAGGAGGTTAACCTACCCCAACCAAGGAAAAGTACAAGGTAAGGGTTTACTTTACAACCTCTTCATTATCCATGGTTGTTTATACGTAATAATCTACTGGGATCTCTTTATCATCCACATCCATGTTTCTTAAAAATGTATTTCAAAACATTTTTACTATTTACAAGAATATGGGTTAAAGTCATTTATACCCTTGTTTGACTTTTTATAAGAGGTTTATAAAGGAATCTTTCCGTCATTTTCAAAACAAGGTCCTTTTTAACCTTTTCGACAGAATTGAGGTAAGAATGTTTTTTTAACTTATACGGCGGGTGCGGTTATTTTACGCCGTTATAAAATCTTCAAAGCTTTCCTTACAAGCTTATAAGAATATTTTCAAAGAAAATGTTTTATTTTATAAATATATGACTTTTAAATGATTTCAAAAAAGAGATATTTCTCTCACATATATGAAAATCCAGTGCAAATGTATACGTATTTAACGCAAGCTTAAAAATGTTTTTAGAAAATCTGACTCTCGAGTATGGTAGACAGGAAGGGATTGGGCGTGGACCCATCATGGCCTGTAATTAGTCGAGCAGTCTCAGAATTAGTTATTTTGTTTTCAGAAGCTTGCATAATGTTTTCAGAAAAACACTGGAGTATATTTGAGCAATTTTAAACGTAAGTATCTTCTAAAAAATTGCATCGGTAGGTCTCATGAGACAAACTAGTGTCTTGGCACAAGGCCTTGACAAAATCTTATTTGTAGTCTTGGCACGAGGCCTTGGCTATGTGGTTATGATAGTCTGGCATTATGCATTCCAACATTATGAAAGTGGTTATTGATTTTTTCATGTGATTATTCGATTAGTAGAATATCCATGTGAATAAGTAAATGGCATTATTTCATTTTACTTTTGCCATACTATGTTTAAGTTCAAGTTTAAAAGGCTTTTGTTTTAGTAATGCATTGCCTTAAATGTTTATTATTATTTATGAAATTTTCCGCTATATTGTTATCCTTACTGGGCATTTGAGCTCACCCCTTTTCTATGTTTTATTTTTCCCAGGAAGTGAAGAAGTAAATTATGAATGACCTGTAGGGATTTTATATGGGGATATGAGTGTGGATTATGGAGACATTATGTTATTGTAGTAGTTTTTCATTTTATGATGTAATGTAAAACTTATGAATATATCTAGTGTTTCCAAGGCTACTAAACCAATCGGTCTTTTGAGATTTGATCTTTCTTGTGATCATGCCAATGTTATGTAATAATGCACCGACTCTGGGTAACTGGGGTCGGGGCGTTACATGGTTAGCTTTATAGCCCTTCTAAAAGATTAATATATGAATCATTAGAGAGAAGGTCATTAAATTTCTATAAATAACTTATCATTAATCTTCTAGATTTTATAATTTGGAATTTAGCCATCACATGGGAAAAAGTGAATACCTTCCTCATGTATTCTATTTAAAAATTTTAATAACATGAATTACCATAAAACATTATTGAAATTTGGTTATATTCATTGTTCATTAAATCAGAAAAATATTATTGGATATATTCCTTATATCAAAAAATTGTGTAACCTCCATCAATGATAGTATAAAAAACATTCATTAAAAAATCAATAATCTATTTGATGGTAGTAATTACTATCCAATCTATATTATCCACATCCATAATATGTCTATCCCAATATCATTATCTTATCATTAAGAACATTTCATGTGTTTTCCAACAATTTCTTCATTCAATTGAATCATTTTTCTTGTCTGACAGTACTAATCAAAATATTCTATAAAATATGTAAGGAAAAGGTACTACAGTACAATACTTATACTTTTCATTATTCGTATAACTAGGACATCATTGATTAAAATAATCAAAAAACATAATTATTGAATCCATAGAAGAGAACATTAATCATTCCACTTAATCTATATTAATAACAGAATAATGATCGTAATCACATAGCATATTTTGAGGCATATTTACTTGAAGCATAGGGATTTCATTTGTGTATTTCCCATTATCCATAGAGTGATAGAATTTCATATTTTAATATTAATTTTTCCACTTGATATTATGGGAATGGTGTCATTTTTCACCACACTTGAATTCAACTCCTTTTTATTTTAAGCATGTACCAATTTGTTTCATTCCAAAATTATCATACGGGGTAATATAATTCATTCACATATTCCCATTATCAATTTTTTCTATACACTTCTTCACTTTCATCCCTTTATTTCCATATGAAATAGAAAATTAATTCTTCATATTAAGAGAACTAGATATTATTTACATGTATTATAAGAATGTTTGGGATACTGGTTCTTGTTGAAGGATTGGGTTAATCCAAAAAACTTAATGGTTAGTATTTATATTTGGTCAATGAATATTGTCCAAAACATGACATCATAATGTTGAAAACATGGCTTCAGAATTAGAAACATTTCCCAATTCATTCTATATAAGACTCAACAACTGATATTCCATATCTTATCATTTCTCATTGGGAACATATTATTCCAATTTGATTACCATTAATATTTTTCCAATAAATTCACACTATTACGTCATCATACTAATTGTTGTTTATTAATAAGAACAATTGATTTAATCCTCCTGAACTATTATTAACATCCCTGAAATCAATTTATATTTCACCACTTCCCAAATCAAATAATATCTTCTCTGTGGATCTTATCCATTTCTCATGTATTAAAGGATGTTTATCCCCACTGAATAATGGAGGTTGCGGATGCATGAAGAGTTATAACATTATAAAAACATGTGGTGGATCTATAGGCTAATCCATATAGCAAATGATATTACTCATAACGTGATTTATTTGTGACTATATAGTAATAATTTGATTTTTTCCAGCTACAAATCAAGATCATGATTCATTATCTTGTCCAAGATAGAAATCTAAGCAAGTAGTATGAGCATTTATATGAATCCCATTCAATCTAATATGATTTTTTTCCAAAAATGGAAATCACTTAATTATATCAGAACATTATGAAACATAATGTGTAATCTCAATACTAGAGAAACAATTAACATAAATTGAGAATTTTATGCATATGTAATTTCATAAATATTAATATGGTTACTTTTGTTGTATTTTCAAGAAATAGATGTATTTTAATATCCAACATTTAAATCTATGAAGAACAAATGGATTAACAAAATCACATCCCTTAGGAATCTAAATAACTAACCCAAATACCCTAGCAAACTGGTACCCGACCGGGCTTTCCACATAACTGATTGGTTGTCCCGATCTGCAAAGGCCTGTGACTAGCACCTTGGAATCAAAAAAAAATGAATGAGAAAAATTCCCCCAACATGAAAAAATATCATGTAATATATATATAAACAATATATAGAGAACAAATTGAAGATATACATTCCATAAGTGAAAAAAACAGTGAAACCAAACAACTCAAAGTCTCTATAATATCGATGTACATGTCCAAACCCAAAGGAATACTAAAAAAGGAGAAACCAACTACTTAATGTGATGGTGTGGGAAGACTCCCACCATCCCACATCAGCTACACATCTGGTTGCTAGAAAACCTAACTCCCTCACTATGGCACCATTCCATTCACTACATTTAAGGTTAAAAAAACATATACACAACACATAAAAGGTGAAAAATTTCTAAACTAAAAGGATCAGTAGGATCCCACCAATGATTTACTCAACAAGTATCTGTACAATAATCCAAGTAAGCACATTTTATAAAAATAAGGTATTATGAAAAGTAATGTAGTTTTATCAATTGCATGAAAAATATTTCCCTTTTTCTAACAATTCCAAAACAGTTGAAGGAAGTTCAATTTCAATCATATTTTCCATTAAAAATTTTCAAAATAAAAATAATGAATATCATATTCAAAATATTATTAATACATAAACAGAGAAATCACACCAAGTAACTCAACTTCTCAAGAAACCATACAACTCGTACCACACAAATAACTAGTTCACAACAAGTCCTTTGAACACATCCATAAGGAGAGGAATAACACCACATCAGTGAACCACCTCCCCCCAATTGTAAAAAACAAGACCCTAAAACAAAGGGATTATGGAGTAGAGAAAATCTGCATTACCTCTCCTCTTAATGCTGATATGGATGATGGTTCTAAGATAAATCTTCTACCTACCTACCAAAGGCTTCCCATGGGATGCATTTTATAACTCATTTAAAAGATTTTAAAATCACCATTTTTAATTTACCAAAATGTAGGGGAATCTTACATTTTATAAAATATTCATTTACACACATAAAACAATATTTCAAATTTTATTTATAAACAAATTTATAAAAACATGATCAATAAATTATATCAACATAGGATAGAGATGTGACCACCTACATTAGAACTCGAGGTATCAAAAACCCGAATAAGATCCACCAATAAGGGAATTCAACATTGAAAATGGATATCATAGTATCAATATAGACATATTTTTCTTCATCTATTTTACAAAAATTGATAGCAGAGAAGATGTAATGACTCATGCGTCAAGAACACACACCCTCCACAGAAATAAAAATGAAAGAAACTACCCCTAAAACAACGTCACACCACATATCTAGAAGAAGACAAGAATAAATGTTACCATTAATCAATTAATCTGATAACCCAACACCATGAAATTATCATAATAAATTAAAACATAAAACAGAATTTCTTGCATACAAGGAAGGATTCCACACAACCTCAAAGGCGATCAAACCCCAAACGAATAAATTAGGCACCAATGGATACTCCAAAAATCAACAATATATGGGTCCTAAGTAGAGTTACAATATTTCTATGGGAGAACAAAATAAAATTATAAATGAGAGGGACCATAAAATCCCACTTCAAAATATTTTCACTATGTGTATTTCATTTAGACGTCATTTAATTCAAAACAAATATGTCTGTCAAAAAACCTATCAAAATTTTATTAATATAATGAATATTTATTATTACACACTGTGTGATTTTTACATGGTGTGTACCATATTCAAATTGTGTAAATAGTTCACAACTAATTTCAGATGATCATGTACACATTGTTTAAGCCCATTACACATCACTAAATTTCCCATCACATAATATAAAAATCCATGTTCTCACATAAAAACTCAAAAACACCCCGTGCATTCTCAAAATATTGGAAAACCCCAAAAAATCCATTAAAACATTTTTACCCAGACTCTATGAACTCAAAAGAAATATATTACCAAACATTGATATATTTTCCCTCTAGAAAATTACATCCTTACTCGGGAGACCCATGATGAAACAATTTAAAGAGAAAAACATTTAAATTTATTGAAATTACCTAATAGACTGTAATGATATGTTAAAAAATCCCCAAAATATGAAATTTCAACAATGGGAATTCATGTTGAAGATTTAATTATGGAAAATAGATAATGTCACTTCCCCCTCGTCAATGATTCATACTCCAAGCCTCATGAGAATATGACCTCAGTTTCCACAACACTATGACCACAAAATATACTTCCCATTAAATATATTCACCTTAGATTAAATGATATCTTATGGATTCTCCAAAAAATAGACACATTGAAATAATTCAATAACATACCAACTTAGAACATGAGAGGGATGATGTTGATATTTCCCAAGCTATGATACGTGGAAGACACCATGAATGCTTTTCATCTAAACCAGAATTCCAAATGATACGAAACCTATCCAAGACACTCAATGATCTAAAATGGTGAAATGTATCACTGATCCAAATTACCATATTTTCCAAGAAGCTGTTGACCCAACCGAGGACAATCCATCAACAAAACATGAACACCTACGAAAAACTCCAAAGGACAGTGCTATTGATCCATATAAGATTTTAATTTACTATGTACTACAACATGATGTAGATGTATATCTTCAATCATCATAGAAATCTCCAAAACCAAAATCGTTCCCACTATAGAAGTTTCACCAAACTCTTCCCAACGTAGATTTGACCTCTTGGGTGACCATAAAAAGCCTCAAAAGGGTGATATTCTGGTTAATGAATAATAATTGTGGTTTATGTACACTCAACCAGTCCTAGAGGGAAACCCTATGATCCACCATTGTACATGACATAGGCCTAAATCATATCTTCCAGAACATGAATAACACACTTTGGATGATCTTCTATCATTGTTAGATATGCTACACTCAATTTGACCTCAGTCCCTATTTCTTATTGTAGACTTCTCCAGAACCGTGATGTAAACCTTGTACATTAGTCTGAAACAATTGATTGAGGAACACCGTGTAACATCACAACATCCTATACATATAGCTTACCCAAATATTCAAATTTTTTATATTCTTTGATCATAACAAATTGAGATAACATTGTCAAATGGTCATTCCCCATTCAGATAGCATATATCACTCATTAGTCTATGGTATTCTGATAATAAATTCCACAAATATCTAATCCCATTTACCAAAAAAAAACTATAAAATGAAAAACCATACTAGAAGTTTTAAAAAATAAATCATTATCTACTAGAAAGTGTGACAATGGAACATGTAATCAGCAATGTCATGCTTCATACCCAACCATCGGAAACACTATTTCGTGTCATAATACTTCATTATAGAGCCTAGGTTAAATATCTAGGAAACAATATGACAATTAACCTATAATTATATGATGGCCGATTATGGGACAAATACCTAATCCACAAAACTAAGAATACCATCTAAAGAGAGATAAAAAATCAAAATGTTATGCACAGAAGATATTGTTTCTTGATTTCCTCTTAACTCTACTTCCTTTTAATGATTCAATAGAATAGTCTTAGGGACTACTGATGATAACAACACATTGGTCGTAACCTTACCCAAAACATCCCATTGACATCTAGATGTTGGTGAAAATAAATCTCCACAAGGTTCCACTTTACCTTCGATTCCAAAACATCATCTGATAGAACTTTCTGGATAAGAGAGTCTTCAATGAAATTCCCTTTTCTTGGGGTGTAACCAACACGGAATTCAAACTTCTAAGGTAGTCCACTGACTATCTCTTTCGAATATTAAATTCATTATTAGGAACGATATATCTAGTAATATTATGGTCAAATGAGTGTGAACCATTCCCAAGAATAGATAATAGTTACAACACATCAGTGAATTTATAACTATGGAGAGCACTAAATCAGGATTGGCGTATTTCGTCTCATGTAGTAAGAGATGTCGAGATTCTTAATCCCCAACATGATCATACAACATGACCACAAAAACCAAACCATTCCCAAAAGCATCACAGAAAATGACATACCCCTTAACGAGCTCATGATTGGTCATAATAGTTTCTGATGTTAGAAGTTATTTTAATTCATCAGAAGGGGATTGGCATTTTTTATTCCATATTAATTTATTCCCTTTCATTGTAGGAATACCTAAATGTTATTCCAACTTAGATAAGACATAGTGAAATAATTAATAGTATCTAACAATACTATGGTAGATTTAATTTTCAAACACATTCCATGACACATCCCATGAAAAATATCATTTACCTTCTCAGGATCTACTTAAAATAAAGGGTCATAAATAACATTCTCCAATAATATCACGTCATAAATCCATAAGTTTTATAAAGAAATTATTCCATCTATATAATGAATCCTACGTATTTTAGAGACCATTCTAATATAATTATCTTTCTCATGATAGGATATTAAATAAACACAAATTTAATCAATGAACACTTCCAAAAAAGTGTAGAGATATTGATGATATATATTATTCATCAAACCCATGAAACCTTAAGGGTATTTATATATACCAAATTATTTACCATGATATTCTCAATGGACATAACTACTCCTGAAATAAAACTTTGATATATCATATTCACGAAATCTAAGCTGATGATAAATTGGAGGATGATCAACCTTTTAAAACATGTTTTTCTTTTTTGATTATGGGAAAAGTGATCCACACATGGAAAAGGAAGCATGCTCTTAACTGTAACTCAGTTCAGCATCTGATAGTATACCTACATGTAGAGTGCCCATCTTCCTTTTTGGAAAAGATCACTAGGGAAGATCATATAGAAACACTAGGGAAATCAAAATTATATTTCTGCAGTTCAACCAACAAAATATTGATCTCCTTCAGCTTTGTTGGTTCCATAGAGTAAAAATCTTTTGATATCAGATGTGTACCTGTCCTGATATCAATTTTCAACTCTACCACCCTTTCTGGTTGAAATCCAAAGATATAATCGAGTAAATGTTTTTGGAAAACCCCATGAAATAGAGGGGATATCATCAATAGAACAAATGCAATCTAATTAATTTACAATAATAGGTAACAAAATCATGATCTAGCGGTGTGATGGTCTCTCATGGTGAGACCTCATATCACACTCTTCATAAAACACCCACGAGCTCCCATCAATTATATAGAATGAGACACGTTGACCATAACAACAAACCTTAGCTTAGTGAGAAAAAAATTAGTCAATACCGATGATGACATCAAATAGATCAAGATCATGTTAAATAATATCCCAGAATACATATATATCATCAATTGGTTGCACAAAATTACACTGATACCCCAATAACATCATCTCCCTTATAGGTGTCATTATATCCATAACGAATGAAAAAAATTTTGTTAGTTGATTATACATATCAATGAAATGGACCAATATAAATGAGTGAGATGTACCGGTATAAAATAATTTAATTTCAACTTGGGATGTCATAAATATAGTATGAATCACTATTATTGACCCCACATATACCTCCAATAGAAACCTAACTACTGAATCATGGTTATTCTATCCTGAGGACAATGCCTAGAGCCCTATAGTCTTTCAAGCATCTGACTTTGATATAGTTGTCTTTGGAGTCAAAAATCACTGGCCATATCAAGGTGTAGATATAGACTAAAAAAATGATAAAGATGACTATAACGTCCATATTAGTTGCACATTTTTTCTATTGGAGGAAAATAATTCTATGTGTGTTTGACCTCCACATAATAATATAATTTCAAAGGAACACTAGTTGTCACAACGGGATATGCCAAAGAGGCCTTCTTTAAGAACCCCTCCACTTCTTTAGAAATGATCCCCAAATTTCATTTTTTTTTTGCGAAACATTGAATCTTCCACTATGTGTAACAGAGGGGGTATGATATCCATACATATCTTTCTTATTCATCTCATTCATCATATACATATCCATTTTCTTTTCATAGTTCTAATGATTGATTATGAATACATTTGATATGATTTTTAGTTACATACCCAACATGTACTTTTGAGCTTTCACTTAGTCATTCATTTCATACTCTTGTGAAAAAAGTGAACCAAATCAAAAAACTGAATGGTTTATGACAACAAAAAATTCTCTATCTACATGAAAGAGATGAACTCCATAAATTTTTCCAACTATAACACTAGAAAAAATATATTAAAGTATAAATTGTTCGAACACTTCCAGTCCATGCATATGTGCTTATCATCTGGTACCATGGAATCCCACCAACTCGTTTTTTGGTCCTCAAATAAATACACTACACACTTCTATTTTATTTTACCAGTTTCATCCTAGAATTAAATGACCAGATCAATCTATTTGATCCATTCCTCTATATCTTGAGGTTTATCGGTAACTATCATGACCTACTCCCTCCAAAGATACCCCTCCTTGGCTGATAATGAAGAATGAGAGATAATTACCCTGAGTCCCTCCATTAGTAGAGCTTTGGATGTTGACCATTACCAAGGGTATATAATCTAAAAATAATTGATGGAATTTCCATTTTATGGAATAACATTGGGAGATAATATGGTAAATCCCATGAAACTCAAAAAATTAAATATAAAATAAAAGTAAAAATCCCTTCCACATGTAGGTGCAAAAAGAAAAAAATTATTAGAACAATAAATGAAATTAATTAATTACCAAAAAACCATAGCAATGACACAATAGTTTTCCCAAAGGTCTCATCTAGTAATTCCCTGCATGGTCCACAAAATCATCCTAGAAACCTGAAAAAAGTTTTCTATACATAGTGTGAGCATAAAAGTATACTAAGTAGGAATAAATCAAATTCTATCATGCACAAGTGGATAGGAATACTAACCCTCCTATGATAAAATATTAAAAACAAAAATCACCTATGAAGGAATACTAGTGGCCCCGGCCTCAGCAAGTAACACTCACTAGATAACAAAAGTCAAGTAATGTAATATAATAATAACATCTACATTTTTGTACCCCACACTACTTACATCTAGTTAACTACTCAACACTAAGGGTGAACGACTTGATGGTACCTCACACTTCCACAAGACCAATTATCAAAAACTTCCTACACACACCTGGACCTCGTACCGCATCCTGAAAAAAAACCCTAGGCCACAACCACAACACTTCTCAACTATAGATACCTAGGCCAAAAAATCACTACCTCATCCCAATGATATATGGGAAAGTAAAACATATTTCATTCCAAATACACCTAGGAATCACACATCATCCACATACACCTAGGCCTCCAAACCACACCACAACATTCTTGAAGAGTATATGGGATACCAACAACTAGAAGAGGGATTAGAGAAGACCAATAACCATCCATCAATTCTCCCACCTGGATGTTGGGAAACGAAAACCTCTCCCGTAATAATTTGCCTGTTAGATATGTAGTTCTCAAAACATGTTGGGTGTGTATAGAAATCACTAGGAACTAAAATTATATATATAGGTACCAAACACTTAGCCCAACATATGGGTTAAAAAAACAACTACCCCACAAAATAACATCTCTTACTACCACCTCTAAATAAATGTATTATAATAAATGATGGTCACTTCAAATTTTGATAAACGAAAGCTTCTATGAACCCATTCAATATGATGTTATTAATAGTGTCTCATTTATTCACTCTTTACCCATGAAACTAACAACAACAAAAAAACAAAAATAGCCTCATAACCAATCCAAACTGAGGAAGAAAACTATGGTAAAATGACCCTCATGACAAATCCTTCACACCTATCACCAAAAAAAATAACATCCATTATAATTGTTAAAGTAATGATTCCTTTTTATTCCTCTCAATAAGTAATCCCCCCAAAACCATAATCACAACCACACTCTGTAGCCCCACTGCCTAAAAACACAACACCCAGTAACATAAACATAGTAAAACCAAAAATAGAATCTCGACTACTCAAACACTTCCAAGATGCAGTTACACTGCATAACATGTTTATCCATTCCACAATCAATCCATACCTCAGCCTGAGAATTCATTACACCTCTCATACCACACCATACACACTACCACACCCCTAACCACATCATCACATGACCATCCCATGTCACAAGGATGAACAGAACCACACACAGCACACAGCCACACCAAAAACACAAAGTGTATTGAGATTTATGAACATTCATTTTTTAATTCAATATTCATTATTCATGGGTAATTAGAAAAACTAGTTCAATCTCGGGGCATCCATTTATTTATCTTAATATACGTGACTAATCAAATACCCAAATTTTAAAAAATTCAATAGATGATCAAAAACAATTACAAAGAATCAACCATGCATAAGAAAATGAATCCAATGAAAATCATTTTCAAAAGGGTAACACACCTTAAAATCACAACATAGATCAAATATAATGACTATAAAAACAATAATCATCAACATCACCCCTTCCCTCATTTATTACTAAAGTAATCAGCCTGATAATCTTCATTATTATGAACATCCTGGACCATCATTTAAATTTGTTAAATTGGTTTCAACCATAACCACATAAAGTCATAATTACACCCACCCATCATGATATGCAATTAATGAGGGATAGAGCAACCCCTGCATGGAGGAAGAGATGATCAGAAAATCCTCTTTGAACCAAGATCATAGGTCGTGACGCATAAAGAAGGAATCCGTTGAAAATTTTGACTGATTTCAACAAGCTAGATGTGGATTATTTTGGAATAATAAATTTAGGATCACCAAGAAAAAATGTGAACACATAAGTAAGAGAAGATCTCAAATTAGAAGAGTTACATCCTTTATCAATTGATATGAGTCTGTTTCAAATGCCACTAACGTGATTTCATGATCATGATTATGTGGTTTGACTATTTCAAAGCCTAGAGAGCATGATGTTATTAATTATATAATTGATATAGTTTGAAATTATTTTATAAATGATCAAAATAGGTTACAAACTCAATTTATATGGAATAAAAAGTAAGAGGGGTAAAACTAGAAAAAATGGAAAATGATCGAAATGACCCACGGATGAGTGAGTCAGCGACATTTGTCCACGATAGTGACTCCCCTACAGCGAGTCACTAATGTGACCCACCAATAGTGAGAAAACGATCTGAATCACCAACACCACTCACCAACACCCGACCAACCAATGCAAAGACCTATTGATTCCCGACCTGCTGATGCCCCAACCTACCAATTCCTCGACCTAATGACACCCCCTTATGCCTGACCAACTACCCCCAATACTACTGAAGCCCAAACTATTGATTCCCATTATAAGGATTCCCTATCCTACCGACACTGAGACACTGATATCACCTACCAACATTACCTATTAACACTAAGACACCAATGAAAAAACTCAAAATTTAGAAATCTCTTGAAATGAGCTACTATTGCCCCCCAAAACACAACATTCACTATATTTTGACAATCTAATGGACTAGGGAGGTCCAATAAATTACATTAAATACCTCTCAATATATTATTTCCATATAGATTTTAAAAACAACCCCAAAATAAATAGGGTTCTGAACAACCACCACATAAGATACAACTAAAGGATAAACCACTATTTGTTCCTCGAACGCTGGAGTGAAACCTCGACTTTCAGGAACACCACCTCCAACATCTGATATCCCAAACCTCCAAAATTTACCCAATACATTTCCATAATTCCCAGACTCATGAAATAGGTAATTCCATCCTCTATGGAAAGATATTATCCGACCTGGGAGGTACTCCCAAGTCTGCAAGACATTAATGCCATCACAATAAATGCATCTTGACAAGTATTTTGGTGTCACCATTTTAACATTTGTATACATAAACACACATTATAGAATAAGGAAGAAACCCATATATAGAAAACAAGGTTCAGGCCCTACATAGACATGGAAAATACATTAGAAAAACACAAAAAAAAACTACAGGTACTAGGCACACATATACCTCTCCTTTAATAAGTACTCTCCTCCATGGCACTATTCCTCGACAACACATGAACCAATATTTGGTCCATCCATGAAAAAAATTCATCTTATGATCCATGATCTCCACTGGTCTCCCCAAAAAAATTTTATCATATTTGATTTCCATATCTCCCCAATCAATGACGTTGGATTCCCCGTGAAGATACAGATGAAGTTGGGGGACATGACAGACGTCATAGATCCTCTCTAACTATGGTTGAAATTCCTACTAGTATTCCACCTCATTGTCTCACCCCCACCACCTCGATGGGTCAGATTATCCTGGGAGAAATATTGCTTCCTCATACAAACCCTTGTTTCCCTTGGTGAGGGGAAACCTTTATGAACATGTGGTCTCCAAACTCTAACTCCAATGACCTCCTCCTACAATCAACATATGACTTATGTTGGTCATGTGTTACCTTCATCATTTAATAGACATGTTATGCCTTCTTGTATGTACACTACACAACATCTTGACCCAGGACATCTACATCCCCAACATTCATCTAACACAAAGTTGAACGACACTAACTTTCATATAAATCATTGAATGGTTCCATACCTATGGTAGATTGATAGCTATTTCTATATGAAAATTAAAACAAGGGAAAATGTTTAACCCAAGACCCACCAAAAATCCATGATGCATGCTCACATCATGTCCTCTAGTGTTTGGATGATCATCTTTATCCATCCATATATATAAAGGAGCAAATCACATAAGAGGTGTTTATGAGTTCCAAAAGCTTTCTGAAATTCCCTACATACTCGCAAGAAAAAACACATATCCCAATTTTATATGATGGATCTAAAATACACATGCATCAACACTACGTCACCCACACACCTCTTCTCTAAGGCACCCACTATTCAAGAATTGTTTATTTTAATGAAGTGGCCTTATTTCATCAGGTGATCCACTACTACTCTGATTGTATAACAACCACCATGAGCCCGAGGGAGCCCTATGATGAAATCCATTGAGATTTCATCCCAATTCCAATCTAAGACATCAAAGGGCTTCCACAAACCACTGATAACATGGTAATCATACTTCACCTATTGGCGCACTATGAATGTTTACCCAAACACTTACACATCTAACATCATCCCATGCCACCAAAAATAATCCCTCAAACCACTATAAATGTTAGAAACTATTTGGTGCACCACTAATGGGGAGTTGTGAATCTCATGGATAACTCCCATACACATCTCCACTGGTAAAAAAATCATTCCATGGAAAGTCATATAATCTTTTACATCATGTGATTACCCCTCCTGAGTTGTACCTTAGTTAACATGATCATGCAGAACCTCTTCCTCTAAGTCTCGCCACTATGACTCATACACCTAAAGAATCATAGATGATTTCTGCAACACTTTAAATAGACATGCTCTACCTCCATTCATTATTGTATCTTTGTACAAGACATCAAACTCCTCCATCAATGTCCTAGAATCGACAGATTCTATAACTACCTTCATATGCGACTTCTTGCTCAATGAATTTGATACAAAATTCACCTTTCCAGTGGTGTAAGTTATCTCAAACTCATAATCCTAGGGAAACTCCATACACCTTCATTGTCGCAAGTTCAGTTCTCCTTGGGGGAAAAATAAATACTTCATGATCTTATGATCCATGAAGACCATAATGTTGTATCAAATGAGGTAATTCCACCACATCATTAGCACAAACATGACGGCTTCTAGATCTAGATAATGGGTGAAATAGTTTCATTCTTGCAGTCATAACTTCCTAGACCCATAAGAGATCACTACCAATTTCTACCATAGCTAACATCCAAATCCCAGAGAGCATGTATCACAATACTCCTTGATCATCACCCCTTCCAATAGAAATCGAAGCACTGGAGAACTACTAACTTCCCCTTCAGGAAGCTAAGACACTCTTGAAACTCTTCATTCCACCTCAAATCTATGTCATTTCTCGCAAAATCTTCCAAAAAATCTATATTCCATGAGAAATCATGAACAAATATCCAAAAAAAATCCATCTATACCAAGGAAATTGAAAACCTTTTTCTTATTCATGGGTGCTTCCCATGAATCAACAGCCCAAACCACAAATGGATCAACTTCTACACCCTACTAAGGCACCACATGTCCAAGGAAATGGACCTCCCATTTCTAAAACATCCACACAGACCACTTTCGAAAGAGCTGGTAGCGTAGAAGGACTTCCAGGATAGTCCTGAGTAGCTCGGTATTCTTCTACTCTGACATAATGTAGATCAGAATGTCATCGATGAATACAATGATGAACCAGTCCAAGAACTCACAACAGATGGAGTTCATATGTTCTATGAACACAGCTGGTGAATTTGTAACACTGAACAGAATTACCACAAACTCTAAGATCTCATACCTACATCTGAAAGTAGTCATTGAGATTTAACCCACCTTCACCCTCAATTGGTGATTCCTAGACCGATTATTGACCATATGAAACTGACCTTCTCTCTCTAGTTAGTCGAATGATCGTATATACTTTAGAGAGGGTAATGGATCTTGAGTATTACATGATTCATGTTCTGGTAGACTACACACAACCTCAAACCACCATCTTACTTCCTCGTAAACAAGACCAGAGTGACCCCATAGAGAAACCGTAGTTTGGATAAATCCATTATTCATCATATCATCATTATAAATCCTTAGTTGTTGCTACTCAGAAGCTTTCATCAGATAAAGATATATTGAAATCAGATATGAACCAAAATGAATGTCAATCCTAAATTCAACATCACATTGAGGGGGTAGATTCAAAACCTCATAGGGAAAAACATCCATGGAAGCCCCAAAATCACTGTGAACCCCAAGCATCTTAGCATATACTAATTCAATTGATATCTCAACCAATAAGGAAATAAGTTTCTCCACACACCGACTACCCATCATAAATGTTTTCTCACCAATGAAAGCCACGCATTGACCACCCAGGTCTGAAAACATGACTCTCTTATAGATGTAGTCAATGAAATCAATAATGGAATGTAACTAGTTTATTAAAAGGATGACATCCCATGGATACATATATTGAAAGAATATGTACCAACTAGACTGATGCATCCCCAACATCAGTATACATCCTCATAAATCATCAAACAAGATGGCGTGACGTCTGACCACTATACATAAAACAAAGTTCATGGAAATTATCTCTATGTCCATTAAAATATAAGAGGATAGACTAATTTAAAATGAAAGAGTGTGAAACTTTTAAATCAAACAAAAAACATGTAAGTGTACTGAAAAAAATTGATCATACCATGAAAAATTTCTATCCCTGTTGGAACGGCCACATCTATGGGGGAAAATTGACTAAACCTAGTTCCTATGAACTTTTATTATCTACCAAATATTCGACCATGTCCATGTTGCGGTACTTGATGAATGCCATGTGGTTGACCTCCCCAAAACCAACTCCCTTCGGTGGAGTAAAATTCCACTTTCCCAACTCCTGTAATGATCTCTCCAGCAACAATTTTTGATATGGTTGTTGAACCTACGCACCTCAATCATACTATGATTGAATTGGTAAATGAATCTGAAGGTACCTGCAAAATACACATGTGAATAACCAATCTCCCATGCCAATGGGAAAATAACGATGACCAGAATGTTTGAAACTAAAACTACTGAGTTCGACTCCCCACTGGCCGGAACCATTATTGCCCAAGAACTTAGGACCTCCTTCTAGAATCAGTTCAATTCATATAAACCTAATGGATCTACTGTCATGATATACCTACCCCTAAGTAAATCCTATAAAATATCTTATACTTCTTCAAATCATCTAATTATACCAGTATGGTGAAGGGAGTAACTGTGTACTAGAGAGAAGGACGAAGTGCCTACTTTAAGAATCTTGCCCAAGAATCCTCAACAAGAAAGAGGTACGAAAAATAGATAAGGAGATCCTTAAACATGATCACCACCTCCCATACCAGCTTACTCACCTACTAGAGGAAGATTGCCACCTACCTCCTCTTAGAGATCAGGGTCACGGAATGGAATTCCACCCTGACCTCCATCACAAAATCAGCCCACAGAAATCAGCCTCTTCTCTTCCTCCTACGTACAACATCCACCACTGATATGTATGTCCCCTCATATTGAAAAATTCTAATGAAACCACGTAATCTATTGGATCCCAAATCAGACTGAAGATGATCTCAATCTCCTCGAGTTAGCTCTCCTCCTCTATATCTGAATTTTTTTTCATACATTCCCACCCTTTTTGATTGGAAAACACACAAAATTTTCATCCACTACTTGTCCTCCACCACAAACTAACCCTCCTCCAATCAAATGGGTAATCCTACTAAACCTCAACTCCCTAAGATGCAAATGGATAATGATAGGGAGTCAAAGTTGAGAAAAAGTGAACAAGGAATCCTTATGAATGGGTATTATAGAATTTAATTTTGATTAATTTTAACTCACTGTTTATTTTAATTTCCCAAAATTTCCAAAAACAAACACCATTCGACAAGTTTCTTGTACCTTTCCCTAGGGTCTCTACCACACAAAGGGTGAAAAAACACTTGGTAGTTCTGTAAGATTATATTCCTTATATTAGATAATGAGGGGCCTTAAAATCATATGTCCTAGCCAGTATTATCTAGCCTATGTCCCACACTAAGATCACCTAACTCAATTTCCCTACCATCCCATGCAATACACATTGTACATAACTCCAAACTACATCTTATCTCTCAATAAAACCCTATAATACCATTTTGTCATGACCCCTACCTAAAAAGATACCCCTCTTGGGATGGAAATGAAGAAATATATATAATGTCCCCATGAGTCCCATCTTCAGTAGGCCCCGGGGTGTCAACAAGCACAAAGGGTATAAAATATCACAGACATGTATAAAATTTACCTTTTTATTGAATAATATATGGAGATAATATCATAAATCCCATGCAACACTAAACACTAAATAGAAAAGTAAATCCAAAATCCAATCCACATGACTGTCCGAAAATTTAACTATTAAAATAAGAATAAAAACATCAATGTAAGTACAAAAAATCTATGTAGTGACATGAAAACTGTCATTAGGGTTTGTGCTAGTACTTCTCAGAATGTTCCATGAAATTCTCTTAGATACCTAAAAATTTTATTTAAGTAGGGTGAGAATACAAGTATACTCAGTATGGAAATCCAATGTCTCTCTTGATAAAGCTGTGAAGTGAACTATTTACACTGTGAGAAAACAAGTGAAACCAAAATCACCTATCAAGGAATAATTACCACCCCAACCTCACTATGTCACACTCCCCAAATAATGAAAATCAGGTAAATAAATATAATGAGCCCATCAATATTTGGGTACCCTACACCACTTCCCATTAGTAAACTAATCATCCCTAACAGTAGGCATCCAGAAGATACAATGATCGTTCAAAAACCCAACTATCACAACTTTCAAGCATGGGGATGGGCCACATACCACATCCCACACATAAACACCTAAGACAGAAGCACATCGCATCTCTCCCATAGACACCTGGGCCACAAAACCACACTCTCATCTCAAAGTCACCTAGGAAATTATAACATATCTCATCATGAAGACACCATTAAAGAACACCTCACCTACAGATTCCTGGTCCTCTCAACTGCACCACAACCGTCCTAATGATTCAAGGGATACAAATGCCTAGAAGTTGGGAAAAAGTAGAGTTAATCACTAACCATTAATCCACCCATTGGGATGTTTGGAAGAGACATCGTCCCCCATAACAATGGGGGTGTTCATCGAGTTGTTCTCTTATGTGTGGGGTGTATATATAAATAAAAAGTAACTAAAAATAAATAAAAGTATGAAACACCCAGCCCAAACTATTGGTTTTAAAATGAAACAACCATTCAACACAAAAACATCTCTTGATTCCGTCTCTAAATGCATGCATCCATACGAATGATGGTCACATTCGAATTTGATAAAATAAATCCACTAAGAACCTAATGAATTTGATTTTATTATTCATTTACCAGTTATTCCATCCTTATCTGGGAAACTGAATACCATAGAACACAACCTATCCAAACAGAGGAAGAATATTATTTTAAAACATCCCCACTTCACACCTCCTTCCCACTTAGCATCCAAGCCAACTACTACCACATCCATTCTTCATTGTAAATCAATTTTTTCATTCCGTGCAATATGAAAACCCTATACACACCTGATCACAACCATAATTATCAACTCCAATGGATAACAACAGATGACCCAACAATATAAACATAGCACACCCCAAACATTTTTCTTGCTTCTCAAACACTAGCTAGAAGCTTTCCCACTGCATTACAAGTTCATATATTCCACAATCAACAAATCTCCCATCATGATATTCTGTTACACTACTCATACCACCCCATACACATATCCAAAACCCAAGCCAGAGAACCAGATGACCAATACAATACACAAGTATGAACAGAACCGCACATAACACACAACCACACCAAACACTCAAAGTGAAACTAGATTAAGAATCACACATTTTTTAATTCCACATTCATATTTTAGTGGTGATCATATAAATGTGTTCAATACTAGGGAATTAATTTATTTTACTTAAAAAAGGTGATTAGTCAAATTACCATATTTGAAACCATTAAAAAAGGATCATCAATAATGATAATTCATCACCAATGTGAAAAAAATACCACCAACAACCTTGATTTTCATAATGATACAACCAATATAATTCGCTAAATTGATAAAAAATGAGGAATAAAACAAATATCATCATCAACAACACATCATACCTCATTTATTACTAAAGTAACATGTGTTATTAACTTCGTTGTTATCGTCTTCCCTACCCCTAATTTATCATGGATAAATTTATTTCAACCATACCCAAATGGAGTTACCAGTACAACCACCCTACATGATACACAGTTAAAGAGAGATGGAGGAATCACTACATAGAAAAATAGATGAAGAAAAACTCCCACATGTGCTAAAAGATGAGGACATTCCTAGATCAGGATGGACTCCAAAGGAAAATTTGATCAAACTCTATAGCACATATGAAACTATTTTAGGAATAAAGGTTTTCAGTGCACAAAAATAAAACGAAAACACACTGGGATGAGAAGATCTCGACTTTGATGATATAGATCCTACATCAACATAAGGGAGTTGGGTCTGAAGGCCATTAAAGTTGGATCAATATCAAGATTATTTGGTATAACTATTTCAAATTCCTTGGAGTTTTAGTATTTTAATTTTATAATTATTATCCTTTGAAACAACTTTTTAAAATCATAAACACAGTTTTAGACATGATTTACGTCAAACAAAACCTAAGAGGGTATAAATTGGAAAAAGCTGAAAAAAGCCGGAAATGACTCACGGATGGGTAAGTCAATGAAGTGAGTCGCCAAAAGTGACTCCTTAAGAGGGATTCATCGACATGACCCACCAACAATGAGTCATTGATGTGACTCACCAATGCCACTAAATAATGCCCAACCTACTATCCCTTGACCTACCGAGGCCCGACCTTCCGATTCCCTGACATACCGATGCCCCAACCTACCATCTCCCTAACCTTCCAGGAGTCTGACCTACTGATGCCCAGACCCACTGATGCCCAATCTACCGATGATCTATTTACCGATTCTTGACACACTGACACCCTTACATATAAAAACTAAGCCACCGATGGAAAATCTGGAATTTTAGAAAACACTAATATGGACCTACTATTTATCCCCAAAACCCCCCAAAAAATTGGATTTCAATAAATTAATGGATTAGGGAGTTTGGGTCAATTAAAGTTCCTTTATACGTTGTTTTCTTCTTATGAAAATATTCCCAATAAAGATTCATGTCTCCTCCACCTCTTGGTTGTACCTCAAAAACTTCATTATGAACTTATGACACATTCTAATCAATAGTCGAAATTACATGTATAACAGCCTTAACAAAGTTTTTATCCATAGAGGGATTATATTTAAGAGAATAATCTGCACCCCCTTGAGGAACTCAAAAAATAAATCTCAGTGGAATTACCATACACATTGAAACCAAAGAAAAAATCAGAAAACACATAAAAATATTAGTTAAAACTAGAATAACCATAATAAAAACTAAGATTTATTTTTAAATCTCAAAAATTATTTATGTATACCAATATCCCATTGTACCATGATTCTGTTAAAATAAATAGCATCCTAGGAACATCCAGTAATCGTCCACTCAAGTCCTGACAATCCAATCTTCATTCTACCAAATATCAGTAACCTAGGCCGACCCACCACATTTTCGAAAGGCATTCTCGATTCCCATAGGCTGGTGACTAGCACCATGGAATCAAGAAACCACCAACAGTAATGATTTATCCCAACCTATATTAATGGAATCAAACATATGTAAATAAGGCATTGAGAAAAAGTGGAACAAATATACATTCCATAACTGAAGTAAAATGTGGAAACAAAAAATACTCTAAGAGGATAAAATATAGAAGAACATGTCCATAACCAAATTATGACTAAAAAATAAAAACCCTACTACTACATGTTATTTCATGGAAAACACTCACCATCTCACTATGATCTACCCATCCAAAAGATTGAAATATTTTACGCCCACAACAGTGCCTTGCCTTTCCCAAAATTGAATTTCATTAAAAGGTCTATATATCATCCAAGTAGTTCACATGGTGTGATATAATAGGCTCATTAGTATACCACATAGGTGATCCACAAAAAAACATTCTAAAATATTCAAATAATTCCTATTTCAAATAAAACAAGGCACATAAAGCTGAATATCTATTTTATCTAATACATGGAAAATATTTACATTTTACACAATTCAAAATAAAAGTTAGGTATATTAGTTTAAAACATAATTTACCATTATGATTTTTCAAAATCCAAATCAGTCATATCATTGTAAAAGTAGTATAAATAAAATAATAGGTAAATAACACAAAGTAACTCATGAGTTTACCCTAGCAGACTACTCAAACCACAACAATCACTACTACACAACATGTCCCAAGAACACAGACATGTAGGGCAGGCGAACACCCAATGAGAAAACTCCACAACAATGTTAAAAAAATTTCCATATAATAACAAGAATATGGATCATATAAAATCCACATGACCTAACCTCCCAATGGTAATATATATGATGAACCAATTATAAAAATTCCACCAACTTACACAAGGCTTTCCATGTGATACATTACATAAATAATCTCAATGCTTTGGAAATACCCCACTTTCAATTACAAAAATCAATGTAAAATCATATTTTATCCCAGATTCATTCACACACACTCAAAGAAATTCCAAATTTTATTTTAAATATATTTATAAAAATTGGATAAATATTGTTTATAAAAACAAGATAGAGATGGAACCACCTACCTCTAAGCTCTAGGTCGCACACGCCTACAAAATATCCTCTACTAATATTATGTAACAAAAACAATGGTGTCCCTAAGATCAATATACACATCATATAATTGATCCAATTTACAAAAAATATTGGAAAAAAGTGGAAACAACCCATACCTCAAGATTGCACACTTGTTACACCACATCAAATAAGGGAAATAGCCCCTAGAACTAGATTGTACTATAGATCTATAAGAATAAAAGAAGGAAAATCACTGTGGATCACCTAATCAGATAACAAAATTCTATTTTAATACCATTATAAATGAAAAAAATAAGAATAAAGGTTCACTTCTAATGAATGATATAGCATTACCATAATAGTGATTGATAACTAAAAAATCAATTCGGATCGAACAGTGACTCTAAAAATCACTATAGAATGGTTCTAGGACCATATAAAAGATATTTTATATATAATTATATAAAATTTCAACTGATAAGAACTATAAAATATGACCACCCAATAGTTACATGACTTGAAACACCTTTAAAAATCATATAATTTGTGATAATTAACTATATCAAAAATAAAATTTCATCTTATTTTAAACTGATAATCTATTAGTACCCATTGTTAAATCCTTATATTGAATGTGCCAATTTCACACTAGTAAAAAATTCATGATATGAGTTTGATGATCATATATACGTCGGGTAATCCCTTGAAATGTTGTGTAATTTTCCATCACATAGTAAAAAATTCAAAGATCATATAGAAAAAATCAAAATTAGTTTGGGTGTCATAAAAACATGGGAAGAACCAAGAAACTAAATTATCAAATTTGTAGCGAACGACATTCCAACCCAAGTGCCACATATCGATTTACTGATCTCCTTGGTGATTTGACCATAGTCAATATCCATGTACACCAAAGGTTGCTAACCAGCCATTAGGGTATAATATGTGAGGTGGAGAGACTCTACCCTCTTTGTCTAAGCATATCAACAACATTAAAAAATAGAAATACTGATGAAGAACTATAGTGATTATGGTACTATAAACAATAAAAAACATTTTCACATGATATCCAATGCAGTAAAAATACTGGAACCAAGGAAATTAACTTGTCATTCTATATATATTTCAAGTGTCATAATTAAAACCCAAAATAAATACACAATAACACACCAAATCAATTCCTGAAACCATGCCGGGTTCCCTCACCCATGTTCGATCACCACCCATCTATCTATCATTGGGATCTTCCCATTATCTTTTTTGGCATACATGATGTCTCTCTGGGTATCGATCATTCTTCATGAGTAAGGTGTTACTACAACTCAGTAGACCACAACCAATGGTATCTAAAACATTATCTAATCAATTAGAGAGTATTCAGTTGTTCAAATAGTAAAATACTGGTGATAAGGTAAATAGGTTTTATAATCAACTATTCATTAAATTAGTATATAAACAACTCAGGATAACGACGGAACCCAAGCCAAAAATGCCTTCTTCTGCAGATTATAGAGTATGAACCATCTCAAAGGGATATCACATATCCCAATATCATGTTTATCATTTATCATTTTATTTTATTTTCATATTCAAACTATGGGGGCCTAGTACGGTCATCTGGCACACTATGATTATTTGGAGAAGTTGTCCATATACCACATCTCATGAATCACACACATATATTGATATATATAATCACAGCGGGGGCCTATAGTAGTATTCCATAACACCATCAGTATATGGATTATCATTCCCTATCCCACAACTAATTTTAATCAAAATATAACATCCCAAGGGTAGATTTAATTTTCAAAATTTCATTAACTATAATGTCCACAATTAAAAATTATTCAATAAAACACATTTTATTTTTCATCACCTCAATTATGTCGGAAAACCCATGGTTGGATATTTGTTTCCCAATAAAAAACCACAATAATTTTCATTAACCCATTTACCCATCAATTTCCTGATCAAAATATTCAAAAATTGCATAATCATGTTATTTTATCAATTCGATTATCCATTATTTATAAAATTTCATAATTCCAATTCAACCAATTTTAATATCCCCAAGATCAACCCAATTAATTTTTTCGAAGTAAAATCAATTTGTTCAATTTAATTTCCAAATGAAAAAACCCAGTCATGGAAATTTCAATTTCAATACTACCTACTTGAAATTTAAATCATGACTATAGGAAATTGACTCTTAGACCACAAACCTAAAGTTCATTGATAGACATTCACCAAACTAATACCATTGATTGTTAGTGGATGGAAAATTCAGAAATAGCTATGATTTTATGGAATAAAACATAGGATTAAGATCAACCCCATTACCCACCATGGTAAAAATTCAACCACTTCATTGGAGGAATTATGAACAGAAGGAAACCAAAGTACAAGGTATTACAATGTATCTAGATCCATTCCATGATGATCAAATATGAATAAATAGTTCAATATCTGTTAGGAGTCTCCATAAGGTTGGGAGGAGGAATGATTTATGAAAAAAATAAATAAGAATAAGCTAGAAAACAATTTAAATATGCTTCTCAAAAAATTACATGATTATTAATTATTCATAATGGTTTATTCCAAAAACCCCATAACCTCAAGTGATTTTATACTAATTAAATGTTTACATGGGGTCTAATATTATTACATGTCATGTCAATTTTCTATAGATGCTTTTTCATCCCAGTAATTATATATAAATAATTCAACCACCTCCAATGCTTTCCAAAACTATATCAATCACTTTCCAGCCCTATAAAAAATAAGAAAACTAAAAATTGAATATACATGGATAAATAAACGGATCTTAAAACCTCCCCATTTTATAACAACTCTTCTTTGAGGAATATATTTATGCATCTCTATGATTCGGAGGTGAAAATTTCAGGCCACTAAGCACTCATATCTACTTACCTCTCTACGTTTTCGTCTATAAAATGACCTTGTTTCCATAAAACTCTATCTATCGGCCCAATATTTTCCCTCAACAATTTTTCACTATGATCAATAATATGAATAATATTCCCTTAAATTGATGCATCTACCTGATGCTCAAAATCACCAACAATGAATACAATATAAGGGTGTGGGTGATAACATTGAATATGTGACACATGAAAAATACAATGTGTAGTTTTCTGCCTATATGGAAGAGATGATTGATATGCCACTGGATTGATTCACTCTATAAACTCAAATGGTCCCAAAAATCATGGTTCCAACTTTCCCAACCCCTAAATTATACAATGATCAAATCTAAGAGACACTAGAAGGAATACATGATCACACTCTATAAATTCTAGGGGTCTTCAATATCTATTAACATACAATATATGACTAGTCTGATATTTATTCAAAAAATGTGAATGAGGTGAACCAGATTTGGAATCTCTTACAAGAGACTCAATCCCAAACTATTCTGACACACCTGGTTCCATCTAACACAGAGGATATCTGCTTGGCCTAATATAAATATCTTCATATGATGAAAAATAAATAGTTTTCTCATAACTTCTATTATAGGTGAACTCAAAAGGTGCTAGAAACTTCTCCCCTGAAACCTAGATGTCTAAAATTCACACCTATAACATATCATCCAAAACTAGTTTGGTATATTCCAACATTCCCTCTATAAGAGCTGTAAAGTCATACTCTAAAACACTTATGTATAGAGTGCCTTATTCAATCGTTTAATAATGTTAAATGTGAATCATTGGTCACATTATGAATCTATTTTCACTAGCACCCCATGCAGGTGGAATGTCTTCTGAACGTAAAAATCTCCCAACTGATCCACTAAAAAGGTCTCCCATATTAGAAATAAATACACTGCTTTTTTCGGTTGGTCCATAAGAACAAAAAAACTATCATTATTCTATGTCTTCCCTGGGAGACACGACACAAAATCCAGCATAAATTTTTTCCAATTAATTTTGGGAATGTGAAACTACTGTAGTAGGCAATCAGGTCCTTCATTCTTAGCCTCACCTCTTGAGAGGTGTAGTATCATTTCATGGACCCTGCAATTTACTTTTTCATGCTTTACCAGCAATACTATCATCAAAAGTCATGGTGATTTTTTTTCATACCCAGATGCACCATCCTCATTGGGGAATTAAATTCACACATCATATCATCTAGCTTAGATGTAGTGATAACAACATGGCATCAGAAATAGATGGTCTCACCCTCATCTGTAGTCTATTTAAAATGTGTCTTCCCACATTAATTTATTTAACTCAAGGACAAACACTTTAGAAACTCGTATTTTCTCTCCCTGATCCAACTCAAATTTGTGGACTCAACTGATAATTATATAAGGGTCATCTTCTCATAGCCCTCCTGAAAATCAACTTTTGTATCTCTTCCATCAAGGTCATCATCTTCCAGTCATCACATGACACATCAACTTCATGATTCTGATTTTTTCCTCACAATGTTTAGAAACATTGTTTCCCTTTTTTAGTGTATATTTCAAATAAAAATTGAAATCTTTCTTATTCTCAACACATATCCTGTATTAGATATTGAATTCTAAGAGGAAAAAGATATTCATTTTGCTCTTGTTGTTGGTGGACAGTATGAATATTTTTCCCAGTAGATAATGTCGCTGACACATCACATCATAATCCACCACAGCTAACTGAAGAACATTTTTTTTGTAATTTCCATCATTTAGACTCAAATATAGTAACCTGTAGACCTTATATCTAACTCCCTATATCAATAAAACTCCAATACCAATCCCATATGTAGCAAAAAAACATGGTATAATTCTCCCTATATTAGGTCGGATCAAAATAAGTGTGGTAATCAACCACTAATTCAACTCCTGGAATGAATTTTCACATTGACCATACCATTAAAACATTATTCCCTTCTTTGTTAAAGCTGAAAGAGGTGATACATTGGAATAAAAGGCATAGATGATCCTCTAATAGTATCCCCCCAAACCCATAATAATATAGATATAAAATACATTCATTTGTTCATCCCTAAATTACAACACTTTCACCTTATATGGTTCCACTGATACACAATCCATTGAAATGATTTTACATATTTATAATTCCAGTTAAATCCATTATTAATTCCTAGATAACATGGAAAATATCTGATTATTTATTATTGTACTCAAGAAAATGTCTATAAGTTGGGTATGGTTGTCATGAGTCTCGTTGTACACTAAGATTTCTTCCAAAAAAAACTATTGCAAAATGGTCCGAGTATAAAGGGAATATTGAGTTCATCACGTTTATAAACACTTATAGAGCATTCATTATCCCAAATGGAATCATGAAAAAATCATAATGGTTATACCTTCTATCAATGTAATCTATGATATATTAGTGGGTCTAAATATCAGATGTTGATACCCTAGTAAAAATTCAATCCTAGAGAAAAAAAACTCTCCAATAAACTAATAAAATAGATCATCAATACATGGAAGGGGATACTAGTTCTTCAATATATTCTGGTTCAACTTTTAGAAGTTGATATATAAGTGCAATGTTTTATTATACTTCTTAAAAACAAAATTGGAGAAGCTTAAGGAGAAATAATCAGACAAATAACCACATTTTCCATCAACACTTTTTTCTATGTCTTTAGTTCTTGAATATCTATTGGTTTCATTAAATATGGTGGAATGGACACTGGCTCATCCCCTAGATTGATCTCAATCATAAATTTCCTACTCTTTCATGTGGAATCCCTTTTATGTCCTTAGGAAACATATCCTATAAACAATCCATTATGTGAGAAAACAAATCTTTTTTCACACCCCCATTATAAGTAAAAATTCTCACAACCTAGGTAGTAATCTCCCCTAGTTTTCTATAAACTAGACATACAAAACCTTCTTATATTTTCCACCGTCCATAGTGAACATAAATATCAACCTTAGGAGATATAAACGTCTCTATCCTATAGTAACAATCAATTTTTGATCAGTATGATACTAACCAATCCATACCTAAAATAATGATTAAGCCTCACATATCCCATATGTAATGATACCATTGAAAATGATGCTCCCCATAGATAAGACAACACCACATGAATAAGAATAAGTCTCTTAAAACACCACAAACAATCTATATTTTATCATCACCAAACTGAATAAAAATTATTTAGAGAATCTCCCCATTTGAATGTTGTGAAAATATAAACATTTAGTGTCACATGTATCAAATGAGCCACATGAATGTGTAAAAGATACAATAATAGCACCTTTAAATTTTGAGTGTCTGACCTCCCTATCCCAAACTGTTAGTTGAACTACATGAAACAATACTTCAATCTTACATGGGTTGTTGATTCATTCCGATGCGTTGTAATATACTAATACAGGTGAGCTTGAATAGAAGCACCAAGTCCACTACCTTGACCACCATTTCCAGTAGACCCATAACAGCCAAATTTATATGGGCTAGAATACCCCCTTCTGTTATTTTGACTCTATATGTCCCCCCATATCTACCCATAGGTTAGGGGTTCCTACAATACCACTTCAAATCACCAATCCTACCACAATCTCGACACTCCACTAGTTATCGGGGAAACTGAGTATGAATATTTCCCGACCTACCACACTTGTGGAAGTATCTAAGGATTCTTCGGTTATTAACAATAAAATATCCATGTACACTATTTTTCTATCTCCCTAGATAAAATAAATAAATTTTTGCTTCCAACTATCGAAATACATATATCTTCTCCAACCAGTAGAAACCACCTATATTCTATCATATTCCTCCTTTAGGTTCCCCTTATAAATGATAGCCTGATTCAGCACCTCATAAAAAATATTCTTCCCAATTATGTTCACCTGGGACCCGATTTTATAATTAATCCCATCATGAAACCACTTTTCTATAGTCTCACAATCTCCATCCATTGCTAGAACAAAGTGATACAAATATTTAATCATTCCTTCATATTCTATCATGGCATTATTTCCTAGGTCAGCCTCATGAATTAGGATTCCCCTCATGATTGAGTATCTCAGAGTAAAAGTGCTCCAAGAACATCTCCTAATATT
This sequence comes from Viscum album, assembly GCA_963277665.1. Lineage (NCBI taxonomy): Eukaryota > Viridiplantae > Streptophyta > Magnoliopsida > Santalales > Viscaceae > Viscum > Viscum album. The sequence goes on along the minus strand of OY728126.1, from coordinate 647,352,452 downwards.
CTGTTAACTCCATATTATATAGCTATCTGTCCAACCTCTCTATGTCTCAAAAACACTACAGTTGACCAATATACATATAAATATTTTAGTTTGACAATTCTCTTAATATGAGTCTTTATGTGGTCAAGAGTTATCTTGATAGACTCGATCCAGAAGACATCTACCTTTGGTCCACCATCTACGGTGAATGTCGGAGGGTGCCGTTACACAAACTCCCATTCCATATAAAAAATATTATTCACAACTTGTCCAAGGAATCTTTCAATAAACTATATAAAGAGAAAATAATTGTGCTCAATGTTACTCCCTCAAGAACTATTGGGGCCTCAGGTTCTACAACAGGAGGAACATTTCCATTGATTCATTCATTTCTTACTATAAAAAAATATCATTTTGGTGGCATATCTCTAAAATGAATAACTCAAAACATAGGACACATAACAAAACATTAAAATGTTTATTTATGTTAGATTCAAAAAACCCATAACAATTAATCCATCATACCCCACCACATGATTAAAACTCAGACACTAATAATACACTCAATCATTCCTCATCTTTTTCATGGTTACTATAAGGGCTATAACATTTTTATAGATCATTTTTTTCATTAAAAAAATATTTTATTTATAATTAAACAAATAAATAAAATCATTCCACATTTGACAACATACCCAAAAGTACTTTTTCATGTGTTCCTCAAATGATGCACGTCGTAATAGCTCATATGTCTTCAGAATGATGCATGGATATAATACTCTCATGTCAAACGAGGCTATAAGTCAAATCATAAAAATGTCAAAATGAAAAAAAATCACAAAAAAAAGTGCATCACTCCATCTGGAATAACAATCAAATGTGATAATATAGATCAATAATAATATTGCCACCCTAGATAATTGGATTTTACCCCAACAAATGGGTTACCTAATTCCATCCATGAGATATTGACCAAGGCCTAATTCATCCAAATATCATTTCTATGTTTCCCAAATAACAAAATAAAATAAAAGGAAGTAAAACCCCTAAAATACCACTTTGTGACATCATGACCTATGTGCCACATGTTGATGCCCTGATCTCATTGGTCACATAACCTCAGGCATGCCTCCACATATTACATAGGCTGATGACCAATATATAGGGTCTTAAATGTCATATATGGAGACGATACAATATTTTTCAGCAAATATCAATAAAAAAAGCCAAAAGTATGTAATCTAATAACAAGAATGATACCATAAACAATGCAAACAAGTATCACTTGATAACCAAAAAAGGAAAAATATTCAAACCAATGCGATAAACATGTAATTACATATACATGACAACTGTCACAATTAAAAATAAAAATAAATACTCCATAAAACTCCCAAGTGGTCCAAACAACATTTCTGGATCCATCATCCATGCTCCATCCCCACTTATCAACCTAACATATGGATCATTCGATTATCATGTCCATCAAACATTATTTCTATTCGGTTATAGATCAGGCATCCCAAGTAGTTTGTGAGTAAAATATAATAGGTAACCACCAATGAATTCTAAATCAAAAACAAATCTTTATCAATTTATATAGTTATATAGAGATTAATGTACCCATGATAAAGTAAATAGTTTACATAATCAATAATTTTTTAAATAACATAATAAACAATCTGAGATCAAGATGAATCCCAAATCAAAAAAATAAATTCTTTATCCCATAATGGAGTATGAATTATCGCTAATTTATATCTCATTTCACAATTTCATATTTAATCACTAAACATTTCATTTCATTTTCATATCAGAAAATAGAGGCCTATAACGGTAGTCTGGAACCCTGTGGGTTTTTTGAGCTCTATAACATGTAGCAAAAAACATTTTTCATAAATTTATAAATAAATATTTGGGGCCTTGATCGTTATACTATAACCATATGGGTATTTGGAGTAGCATTCCCTGTCCCACAAGTCATTTAAATCGAAATTATACACCATGCTTCATTTTGAAATATAGCGGGGAATGGGTTTCACTAATCAAGTTACCATTACCAATTTTATCGAAAAATCAAAATAGTTTCCCCATACCTAGCTGGGCACATAACTTATTTTCCAAGGTAGGTGGACATCTAGGGTTTTAGTACTAGTTATTCTTAAAAACTATCATTTGTCGGGAATATGGGAGTTCGGGCTCCTCGCACCCTTTTTGGGTGAAATATTGCCTACATATAGACTCTCTTATAGTTTTAGGATATGTTAGTTTATAATTTCATAATCCCAATACGGTACTAGTTACCCTAATGAAATAACATTTGGTAAGTTTTTCTTTATATGAAAAATATCATGATCTCTTTGATGGGTCTGCCTGTATTTTTCTGATCTTCTTCATCAATCTCCGGTAATATGTGACTTCGTATATAATGAAACGATATTACCTATTGTTTTGTAACATGCTCCCATATGAGTTGGTGATTATTGTTTAGGGGATGAGATTGAGCCGTTATATTGTTTCATATGTATCCACATTATTACCCGAATCAATACACATGTAGTTTGTTTAACCTATGCTATTTCAAATCATGTGGAAGGACTTATATGGGTTATCTGGGAAATCATCATGCTTGGGTCCCAGAGGGATGTCCTACATATCCTGATTATGGAGATAATAAGTACAGTCCTAGTTCATTCTTTCCGGAAATATATCTTAGAGTTTCCTGTGTTGTTATAGATTCTTGTGGTGTAGATTAAATGATTACCACAACTTCATATGCTCAGTGAGCCATTATCAATGTGAGAAATAATTTATATCATGTAAAAATATTTATTTCAATAATAAATGGACATATATATTGTTATATCCATGAATGATCAATATTGTGCTCGAACCTCAGAGAGAGGTATCCTACGTATCCTATTTCTGGTAGGAATTAGATTCATCATAGTTCCCTTTATGTTATAGATTACACAATGAGGTTTCCCTAGATGATGGATATTTATGTTTCCATTGAGGTGTTTATTACATCCCCATATGCCCATGTGACCCATGCATGGTGTGAGAAATAAGGTGGAGTAGATGATTGGAATCAGGGCTTATGGGTATGGGAATTGTATGTTTGAACAATCCTTGGGGTGCTTGGTATAGAGCTCAGGCCTTAGGGAGGTGTCCAATTTAACATGGTTATAGAAGGAATCAGAGTTCTACTAGATAAATTTTTTAGGGTTTACACCATATGGATTCCCAATAACATTATAGGGATTCAATAGGGTAGATGATATGAAAATTTTCACCCTCTATGACCACATGGTCTATGATTGTTTGTGATGAACAATGGATATTTAGAAATCCACAACATTGTTTTCAAAATGGACTCATATTTTGGTCCGTCCAAGTATGATAAATATAGAGATCCAACCTTAGGGGGAGGCCGCCTATGTATCCTGAATATGATTGGAATCAGATTCATCATAGTTTCCTTTATTTCAGAGATTATATGCTGAGGATTCTCTATTGATTTGGGATTACATTCAAGGGTTATATTGCCTGGTGAAATCATTGGATTCCCTAGTGATCTAGCCATGTAGTCTAGAAGACGTCACAAGTCCATGTTAGAACATCCTAGGGTATATCACATGACATGGATAAGAACATATGAATGTTGTCGCAGGAGTTAGTGTGGAATATCTGAAGAAGTGTCTTGTGTATTTTAGGACACCTCTAGGATACATTGTGAGTCCTAGCTGAGATGTCTAGATGTCATCGCGAGTCTCATCTGACATGAGCAGAGTGTGCCACAGTTATTTGGTTTTCATGCCCAGCAGATTTTCTGAGACTCAAATTATGTGACCAGAAGCTATTATATGAGTCAGTAGATGTGTCCAAAGGATATTTCAAGTCCTGGGTGATAGGCCCAAAGGGTTAACAGGATTGATGTGTCACCCAAATGGGGAACTGTATGATGTTAACTAACACATTTGGGGTATATCACATGTCATAGATGACATGTTAAAGGTGTGTCACGAAATCTGGGTATCATTTCGTGGTATTATCACTTGTCATTGGATAAAACACATGAAGTGCATGAGGGGAAACATACATGTCTTTCAATTAAGCCTTATGGATATGATCATGGTTCTAAACCTGATTTTGTGAATGCCTTGGTTTCATTAAATGCCAGTTTCACTGAGTATCGATTGATTTAGAGTACATGCAGTTTGTTATTCACATGTCCAATCAGAAGTCCTTCGCATAATCTATGAGTGATCATGTGATGCACTTTATGTACAGTTCAAGACGACTCTAGCATCCCACCAGTTTATTAGCTGACGAAAAGCTAGTCGGTTGCATGTTCAATTTCCCCAAGAAGTCCATAAAAGTCAAGAGCTAAATACTATAGAGACTTGGTGTATAATTGATTGAAAATTAAACCCTTTCATCATGGTGGGGTATGTATTTTATAGTCATTTCCACCCCCGATAATCACGAGTCTGTGTGGTGTATCTTGCGCAAGTCTAGGCTATAGTCAGTGAAGGGGCCAAGCACCACACAATTTCATGAGTCTCTTCCTTGGAATACATCAAGTGTGGAACCTTATTTTTAGCAATCCCAACTCTCCTACACCAACACAGACTTTATCGGATAATTACTAATTATCAAATTATTTTTTGATCATGTGGTTTTATTGAAGGACCACTATGTGGCCATCATAGAATGTTTGAGTGCCCTCAAAAGTTTCAATTTCCTTTAGGTTGAAAATAATGATACAATAAGTGACATGTCATGGTCTCTCATGGGATATTTTTTTGGGTCCACTAGGTGCCTCCCCTTCTATTGAGCAGCTATGAGTACCATGCACTGCCCCCTTTTTATTCCCATTTACTAGATGTAACAATGGTTGGGAATCTTGAAAGATTTCATGTGTGTTGTTGAGGGTATATCTTCTATTTTTGGAGATTTTTCACTTGATAAATACGGGTCGCATGGTGGTGTGAAAGCATTCGAAGGAAGAATTTGTCTGTTTTTTCATAAGTGTCGAGGAGTTTATTGGTGATCTTCTCATAGCTAGGATGACAAGCGAAAGGGATTTCACGAGGCCATGAGGGATTGTCACAATGGATGAGTGGTGCCTTGTGGGTCATTGGGGGAACACATTTCATGTTCTGTAGTGACTGCATAACCCTCTCACATCCTTATTTGATGGGACTTTGTTTTTTATAAAGGTTAGGGATCATGTGAGTTGTAATGAGTAATACACATTATTTTTACTAATTTTTTTGTTGGTGTCTTGCCTGACCATTATATGTCATCTAGATAGCATGTAATCATGTAGTGGATTGGCCTATCAGTCTATCATTAGTACACCATAATGACCAATTATCACTCTTGATGTAATCTATGTGGTGAGGCAGATAAGTCAGAGGGATCTCGTACACTGTGGGAGATATGGCGCTAATGTCTCATAGTGCTTTGCGAGTAACCAGGGATTCATTTCACATGTATTTTTTCCACAAAGAACCAATATTTCTTGCTATCCATTATATCATTAGGTTTATAATGATAAAGATCATATTTCAGGTGTGTTATCCTACATACTATTAAGGAATTTTATTCTCTATAATGATGATTTGGCACATGAGCATCATGAACACTCAGGGTCTCTTTATTTACAATTCCATCCCCAGTTATTCTTGATGTACTTTGGATGGTATTTCAGAACAATTACAATGAAAACTATGTAGATTGGAGGTTCTCATTCATTTTTCATTGGGGGCTTTTTCATGAGAAGGCAGGTTTTTTGAATAGGGCTCTGCGGCACTAGTTATTGGTGATGCATCATGTGTGGGGAATTCCTTTGAACTTGAATTGGTCATGTGATTGAGAGTATCTCACAGTCTTCATGATTCTTTTACTATCCCATTTATTCCCCGATTTTTATGGGAAAATAATAACAATATTTATGTATTTCTTCTATTGTGATTTTTTCAATGCTTATTTGGAATGCATCAATAAATGACATCCCTCTGGAGAGATGTCCAAGGGGATAAGGACCTGGTTCTAAGTTAAACTAATCCTTTTAGAACCTTTGGTGATGTCATGAACTAGTTATTTCAGATACCTTTGGTATTCCATGATCTTTTATATATGGAATAGTGGAGGAAAATTCATTCCATTAGCCGCTTATTATCATAGTGCTCCCTCTATTGCTCCCATCATGAGACCCTGATGCAAACCATGATCATGATCCCTGATCACATACCCTATCCATAAGTTCATTCCACAAATCCATCCCCCCAAATATCTTACTCAAGGATTATTTCTTCTCAGGGGCTCTTCTTCCTCAACCACGAACTATAATTTTGGAAAATCCTTAGACTTCAACTAGGAGGGATATTGTTTCCTCAAGTAATTTCATGAGACTCACAAACCCAATCATTAAAAAAAATTCAACTCGTGTGACCATGTTTAGGTCATGAAATTATGATTCATGAGGGGGAGGGGGTCATGTGATTGACATGATTCCTAACATGGGTTATATACCCCACATTTCTACTAGAATATAGTCTATTTCTGAACTCTTTATGTGGTATGAAATTCATTTTATGAGTCATGCGTTGCACATGATTCCACGTAACCATTTGTGAACATATTTATTTTGGCATAACACTATGTTTTCCATTTCAAACATGTTCAATTTACTTATTTTCATATGGATTCTTGCTATCATTAAGGTTCCATGGTTGTGGAAAACAAAAGGGCCATGATTTCTAGAAACAAAATTTTGGTTCCCTATTATCACATGCATATAGATAACGTAGTACTATAGAGGTTCCATTCAGTGGGAATTCGGGAATTTCCATTATCTAGTCAACTTCCACTATACATGTTTGGATTGATGGATGGTGTTTCTATACCTCCCCCATATATTATCCTTCCATTATTTCATGTATCTATCTATTTATACTACGTTCAGGCAAAGAATATTGATGGTGTTTGACTGGTTACATCCCAATCTCATAGATTTCCATATCTATTGTGTAGTTATCTCCTGATTCCAAATGGTCATGACGGTGCTCAATAAAATATTTCCTAGAGTAACACAAGAATATTATCACCTTCTCTAGATGCATGTGATGGTAGATGGTACACACAATGGGATCTACATCTCGGTCATCATTTCTCTAATGAATGGTCATTTTCATTATGGTTGAGGTAGATCTTTTTGGAATTTTCTATTGATCTATACAGGTTTCTTTACCACATATTTTTATGAATAACTCAACTCGTCATTTGATGCCAACCTGACCTCTTTCCGGAAATTATTAGCTGTTGGTGTCTGGGAACCAACAAATTACATTGTTCTCATGGAATGTTGGGTATGAGTTTATAGGATATCCATAAACTAGGTTTAATCCTTCATCTTCAAGAGATAAATGATGAATTTGATCTTACTTCACATATCTGGGATGATCCTCTACAGACGTCAGATTATGCAAAGGAGATTCTCATAATTGTAAAAAAATCAATTTATGAGATCAAAGTGTGATTACATATTTCATTCATTGACTAGATTAAAATTCTTATATGTCTAAACGGGGGTAAGGTCCAATGGTATTATCCCCTATATATGACCGTCTCATTATGTTAGAGACAATACTGGCTCATATTGGTCCATTTTGGAAGCTATGGACTACACCAAATGGGTTTATTGGGTGAACCTTGAGGTTTCTTAAATATTTTTGTATGTATGATTTCTTTTTGTGTTCCAAAATTGGTGTAACATTACAACAAGGGTTAAATGATTAGGAATTCACATTAAAATGTTCATAATGGAAACATGTCTTACAATAAGGTGGCTTCGAAACCTAGCATCACCAATTCATACACACCTCTTCTAGATGTTGGTTCATATCCAACAAGGTAGGCCTCCCTACAGTATTGGTGGCCCTCTCTAGTTCATGTTTAGTTGGATAGGGGAATACATCGATTCTTTAGGAGTACTAAAATATATCTTGGAATCTAGATCCTGTATCCATCCATATATTACTATATATCTCTGGGGATGGGACTTTGTCTCTATCAACTCTATAAGTCAAAGGTGCACTATGTCGATCTGCCCCCCTCAACTTTGCTACCATCTATGCACTGGGTAGTCTGATTGTTGATGATGTCACTAGTTCTCTTGATGACTGGTCTTATATGATCTCTCATTTGGATGGTAATCTTGCAGTTAAGGTGTAAAAGATAATTATCTATGATCCATTCACACTGTACATATTTTCAAGATAGTTTGGCTATGTTTGGGGAGTTTCCCCTATTAATTTACCAAACATCCATGGGGAATGACATTCTATAATCATTAGATAATTTTAAATGATAAAATCCCATGAATATAATGGAGTTATGATCATATTTTTTCCAACTAATTGTCCATATTTCTACACCTAGGATTGTGATCAGGCTAGACCAACTGCTATACCATGTGGAGATGCACCTTATGTCACCAAATCCACAATCAATTGAACAAATTTAATTCATTGATTATTTTGGTGATGATTTTAAGAAATTACCTCTGTTTTATAATGGTTATTTTGATAGTAATTCAGGTTTTGTTTATGTGACCATTCCTCTGGTGCAGGTTAAATATGAAGCACATGTCGAGATAGATAGAGAGAGGCGTATGGGGCTTCATTATCGATTTCAACAATGACTCAACTATTTGGTCATAATTATGTTTCAACCACTTTGTTGGATACCAAGTATCGCTGGTGTCATAGGATGATCTGGGAGTGTATCGATGTATTCATTACAAAGACACCCATGGAGACATTCTTCCATCAAGGGGAGCATCTTCACCTGTAATTTCAGGATTTAGTGGATGATGGTTTTGATCAGTAGCCTCTATATGAAATTATTCAATGAATGATCTTCACCCGATGGGACTTGTCCCCGTAGGAAAGGGGATTGCCTAACCTTGATTATGAGGCCTCCATTTCAAAATAAATGAGGGTGTTGGAGGAGGTATGAGGGCTGGGTCACAAGTTTTCATCTAAACTGAAAGACGAGATGGATTCCTTGATAGTGTTGATATAGAGGCATGAAGATAGGATCTCTCATCTGATATCTAAACATTTTTCATCATTCATCACATTGGAAACTACTATTATGAGGGTTGAATATTTGACTTCTATAATTGACATTTTTTTCCCGATGTAGAGGCAGAAGAAGTTCGGAAGGAAACACTACAGAGCTCAATTGACGTCTCCCACTAGACTCTTACAGACCTGGCTAGCGTTACCGAGCATCTTTTGTTGTTACTCAATTTTTTTTATTGAATACCACGATTTTTTACTATACTTTCTTGTTTTGATGTTTCATAGAGACTCAAAATGTGTATATTCCCCTAATTTTTTTATACTATTTGTGTATAAGTTTTTGTGAGATTAATATATGATTCCCTATCTTGTATGATATCTTGATATTTTGTTTCACTATAGTTAATAACCATCCCTTTCACTATATTTAATGATAAAATATTTCAAGTGATGTATATTGACATCCTGGTATTTTTCCTTTGAGTAACTCTTGTTAAGTGTGACCCCATATGAGGTTCCCTATTGGTAATTTTTTCCAACTATCATGATACCATTTGATGTGTAGTGGTTTCATCTATGTAATATATATGTCTTGTAAAATGAGTTATCTTAATAATCAGTGAGAGTGTATCTATGATATAAATTTCATATATGGGTCATCATGATGACTTTCATGCATTTCATATTAAGGTATTTTAGCTCATACAATATGACCCTTTAGTTTAAGATATTTTATCTTAGACGATATAATAATTTAGTTTAAGGTATTGTAGCTCATAGCATCTATTTCATTCAGTTTAATGTGTTTTAACTCAGACCATATATTTCTTTTTGTTTGATGCCTTTTAGCATGGACCACATGTTTCTCTAATTTTAGGTCATTTAGTATATATAATATTTTTAATTAGTTTAATGTATTTATGCTCGGACCATCTGTTTCTTTGGTTTATGTTCTTTTATCTCAGACCATCTATTTCTTTAGTATAAGGTCTTTTAAATTGGACCATAAAATTCTTTATTTTAAGGTAATTTAGCTCGTACAATCTCACTGAACCTGAGATATACTGAAAAAATGCCATGAGTGACCTAAAACACTATGAGATTGTAACAGCCCGAGATTTTATGAAAAATATTCTTTTTAATTTTATTAATGTCTTGTGTTGTACGCTACACCAAAAGGAGCTTATACAACACACATTCTTGATTGCCTTGCATTACACGCAATCACGACCTTCCTCGATAGCGTGTGTAGTATGCAATACCGAGTTTCACTAAACAACGATATGCTATTAAAATATTATTATAACTAGCCATTATGAATAGTAATAACCACCTTTTAAAATTTTAGAAATTTTAGCTCTCAAAATGGACTTCATTTTTGGATTCGGAGTATCGAATTTAGCCTAAGGTGAAGTTTTGGTACTTTCGGATAACTTTTATTTTCTGATGAATAGTGAAAATTACTAAATTATAATTAAAAACAATTTTTCTAATCGAAATAATTAATAGTGATAAATTATTAATTTGAGTGGTTTTAAAGTATATTTATAATATATTTTTACAATTTAATACGATGTTGGTCATTGGATGTAATTTCACATTTAAACCAGACATAATCAAGTGTCAATCTTTTGGTAGATATTGTTTCTTAAAAACACGCTATTTGTTTTAACAGCGGGATTTAATTATAAAATTAATTAATGCAACTTCTATGTTATGAATTTGGTAAAATAGACTTCATTTTTGAATTCGGAATATGAAATATAGCTTAGGATGAAATTTTGGTATTTTTCTGAAAACTTTCAATTTTTGATGAATAGTGAAACCACTAAGTGTTAGGTTAAAAACTGAATTTTGCATAAAACATAATTTTACCGCTTCTGTGAATGGAATTTTGAAAATCCGACAGACACGGTTAATATCAAGGACTAAAATGTGGTTCAATGAGATAAAAATAATTTTTGGTGAATAGTAACTTTTTACTTTTTTTTACCACGGTTAATAGTAAATAGGGTAACTAAGGGTAAATATGATATTACTATTACCCTAAAACATGTCCTAATTCTATTGTATAAGTTTAATTCGACCAAAAACAACCTTATGAATATAATATGACCATTTCGGTCCACTTGGATTAGATTATGACATTTAATATTATTTTATTTAATGAATAGTTAAAATAGTTAAAATCAAAGTTTAATAACTAAAACATTTTCAATATGGGGTTAGACATAAGATAAATTCGACTATAAATATTCATTAGAAAGATAAAACGATTTCCTACATAATGATATTTTATTTATAATTTTTAGACTTTAAATAAATTAATTTATTTATGACACAACGATGATGCAGTAATTACCCTTTTAAGGAAATATTAACATAATTGATGTTATAAATGCTCAAATGAATGTAATTTGAGACTTTTTATGAATTAAACTAATTTTATAGGTTACTATGATATATTAGTGTTGATTTAATAAACTTGGTTCGAACATATAATTATGTTAGGACTTTCACAAAAATCATATATCAAATATTGTCAAAATTGACACAAAATAGTTTTTAAATAAAATATTATATTATTAATTGATATTTTATTCCTAAAAATCTAAAGTTCGGCCAAATGACTCGGATAAGGATATATGTATTAATAATAAACAATTTGGGGTTCTTTCGGCATGTTATATTAAGTGTATTAACCATATAGTGAAAGAAAACAAAAAGACACGGTAAAAGTTAAATTATTTAACTTAGAGTTAAATCTAATTGATAAGGTTAAAATAATACCATAAACTTGTCTAAATCATATTGGTTGATAGGGTTTCGACCCATCCCCACTTTAGCTTCGAAATAAGACCCTTTGGAACCATTATAAACCGATTTTGACATTAATATAAAATAATATTTTGAGGTATTCCTAAGGTGCCCCTCTCCTCCCTTATAAAAGGACACCTCCTCCCCCTCCTCCTCACACCAATTTGAGCACTCAAGCTCGGCCAACCCCTGCAAAAATCTCTTCTCCACTTCCCTAGAAACATCCTAGAGGTTCTTGTCTTCCTCAAAGACCAATTTTAGTGCCCTAAGAAGAGGTCTCAAAGAGGCGCTTCAAAGAAGCGGTAATTACCGTTACCAATTCTTTCATCTTTATTTCTTCTTCCACTTCTTCTTCTTAGGTTGTTTCATTATGAAGTAATAATATCAGTATCACTCATATACTGATATGTTATTTTAAGTATGAAACAACCCTATTTCACCATCTATCCATCCTACGGAAAAAGAAATCACCGCGCGTGCGTACGTACGGAATACCGTCTCCACACCGTGGTGTAATCTATTTTCCACCACCACCTTACATGGATGGGTATAATGGTGTAATGAATAACAATACATAGTTATTACAACATCATATTTATTCTGATATATTGTATAATCCACTCCAATTCAATTCAATAATTATGGAAATGATATCATCGCTTGTGCGTACGTACGGACTACCGTCTCCACGACGCGATGAGATTCATTCTTAATGATTAACCATTCATGAATGATTATAAAGTATATATAATAAGTACTAATGAAATATAAGACATAATAATGATACTGGATTTATGTATATATATATATATATATGTATGTCATCTACTTACTTCCATTCAAGACAACAAGGAAAGAAAAACAGCGTTCATGTGTACGTACGGACTACCGTCTCCATTAACGGTGTTTTTCATTTCATTTATCTATCTATTATATATATATATATATATATATAATTAATATATATGATAAATAAATCGTATTTTATATTCTGGAAGTATGTAACTCATGATATAAGTAATAATAATTTCATGAACAACAAGTCAAAACACCTACGATAAATGAAACGATTTTACCCAAAACGCTTCTTTAACAATGAATTTACAAAAGAACGGGTAATATAATGTCATAAGTGAACCATATATGATATCATAACAATGAATATGATTCTGTAATAAGTCAATGACATTATTTAAATCATTATACAGGAGGTTCGGACACATACGAAGCAAATCAGACCTAAGGGAAGGGAAAAATCACAATCTCATTTTTATCCGAGATTGTTTGTACTTTAGTATTTACTGGGGTGTATTTTATCATCCACATCCATGTTTCCTCGATATGTAATATTATTTCCATCCACCTATAATTTTTTAAATCCAAATTTACCCTTCGGTGAGTTTTTAGTAAAAGATATGAAAGGAATCTTTTGTCGTTTTTCGTACGAGGTACTTTTTTGACTTTTCCGACAAAAGTACGAGAAGAATTTTTTTTTAACTTATATGGCATGAATGGATTTTTAAAACATTATTTCCAAGAAGCTTCCTTTACAAGTTTTCAAGTTTATTTTTAATCAACTACTTTTAGTTTAAAATTTTATGACATGTTAAGAAAGGAAAAGTGTTTTTGATGTAGAAAGGATATTTTCCTCAAGAATGAAGTTCAAGTGTTTTTTCAAAATTACTTTCCATCTAAGACAATAAGGGGTTATGTTTTTATCCCTATTATTACATTGATTTGATTATGTTGTGATGGAATTATTTTTATGAATTCCTTTATCTTATATGAATTGTTTTATGATGTCATGATGTTTAAGATTCCCATTTGTATTACATGGGTTATGAAATGATGTATGATTTATGATTTTTTGGAACACATAAGAATGGTATCATTATGAGATGGGTGGGACCTATATCTCCCTCCAATGCATTGGGTAAAGATTTTATATCTCATGAGATAGACAGGGCTAGAACGGTAGGTTATACCGGTTCAGTGAAACAGGACTGAAACGAGGGTTACTCGATTCAGAAAGGGACTTTGTCCACTAAGATAGTCTTGGAAATGAGTCTTGACTAACAAGAAATGATTCTATATGATTATGTGTGAATGCCAAAAAGTTTCATGTTTTAAGTTATGATTATTGTGATTACATTTCACTGCCATGATTTATCCCATGTTATGAAATTATGCTCTCTTTTGCAGGTTACGATTTCCAAAATTTTATGTTCTTATGAATACGATGTGATTGATATTTCTTTTGTTTACCCTTACTGAGAATTTGAGCTCACCCTTTTATGTTTTCTTTTCCCCAGGATATAAAGAATGTTTTTAGGTAAAAAAAGGGAAGATCTTTATAGGAGATGTTGAAGATCTTTCACCACGATTAGAAGATTACGTTCCGAGTTTCCAAAGACACTAAACTATTACGATCCTTGTGTGTATGTACTAAGTATTCCGCAAATGTAATGTAATGTCAATGTACGTCAAGTTTCGGGTCTCTACAGTTGGTATCAGAGGAAAGTTTTAGTCAACCTTTGGAAACTAGGATGCGAAAACGTTAGTGAGATCCATAGAGATATTTCTACGGTATGTCTAGGGATGTCCCTAAGGTTAAGTATACGTATAGGTTATAGTACTAGAACTACGCTAACGATCATAGAATTAAACCTAAGATGTTAGATATTGAAGGTACTTCCCCATTATTATGTTGTTTTCCCTAGCATGATTTTTGCCTCTCACACTATTCTTTTTGGGTTTTAGATGATGGCTGGAACCCGAAAGAACCGTGTTGATCAATGCAATGGAAAATGCAATGATTGTCCTCCTGAACAAACAAATGTTATGGGAGATGGAGTGAAAAATATTATTGTTATACTTACACAAGCTATGAATCATTCTGGACTTCCAAATGAGCAGAGAAGGGAACAATATTCTATTGAGTCCTTCATGAGGCAACGTCCACCTTCTTTCAGTGGGTCTTCTGATCCACTTGTTGCTGAACAATGGATCAGTACCACTGAAAAGATATTTTCAGTTCTTCAATGTTCTGAACATGATAATGTCATCTTACCAGTATATCGTTTGGAAGGTGAAGCTGATCAATGGTGGAATCTTATCAAGAATACAAGGCAAAGAGATGAAATTGAGTCCATGGAATGGGACGAGTTCAAGAACTTATTTTTCAATAAGTACTTCCCTCGTATTCTTCGAACAAAGATGGAGAAAGAGTTTCTTGAACTAAAGCAAAAAGATGATGAATCTGTTGGTATATACGAAGCGAATTTTACAAGACTTGCAAGGTATGCATCTGGAATTATCATCCAACCTGAAAGTAAAGTTGATCGATTTTTCTGTGGCTTAAAACCAAGTCTTCGAAGGGCATTAGCTATAAGAGACTTCAGTAGCTATGAAGAAATTGTGCGTTGTTCTATCAAGGTAGAAATGAAAGTTGGTGTTACATATCCATCTCATGGTTTTGAGAAGAAACGAAAGATGGAGTTCAATGAGAAATCTCAGAATAATGGTGAAAAGAAGATGAATGTTTCCTTATGCACAAAGTGTGGAAAGAATCATGGTGGAGATTTTCTTAAAGGGACTAGAAAATGTTTTAAGTGTGGAAAAGAAGGTCATCGAGCAGCTGAGTGTCGAAGTAATGGAAAAAGGGTTTATAATGATGTGAATAAAGCAAACACTACAGAGAACGCACCACAAACACTTCAATGCTTCAAGTGCAAGGAAATGGGGCATTATGCTAATAAATGCCCTAATCCAAGGGTTAGTGATGATCAACATGAGCAACCACTGAAGGCAAAGGACAAAGGGAAGTCACATGCGATCACTATTGGCAATGTTGAATATGACAACGATGTGGTGGAATGATTAAGTGTGTATGTAATGGGATTCCAAAATAATGTTGTATCATTGAGTATTGCAATATTTATTGATGTGGTATTCATAGTGATTGAGATATTTTTTGGAAATAAGATGATATGCGCATAATGAAGGGAAACGAGAAAATGAAATGTTTAATAGTATTCATGAGCTCATGATTGATATAAGGACTAAGTGATATCATGGTTTGAGTATATAGAATTTTGAGGATTTTGGTATGTGGAAAGTGTTAACTTTAAACTGCATTCATGTTTTCACTAAGGTATTCAAGAGAATACATGATTAAGGACTTTGAATGTTTAGAATGTGACCAACAAGACATATCTTATAGGGATCAACGATGGTATTAAATCTCTGGTAATCATTTTCACTATGGATAAGCCTAAAGATTGGAATGGATTATGTTGGACATATGTTAGTATTGATAAGGGTAGAAGTTTTTTTTCGATATTATTGATGAGATGTTATAGTAATATAGTTTTAGAAAAAGGACAACCTGCAGGACGGGCGACAACCATCGCTTCGGACAAGGATGTGGGAATCGAACCCACAACCAAAATGCGACTGGCCTTTATCACCTACCACTGGCCTACAGGAAGTCCCTGTTTAGTAGAAACTAGTTTTATTACATTAAGCAGTATGATATATGAAGTATAAGTCCATTTTAGGAACCATATATGATTAATCTCACTATAGATCGACTTATGTATATAATTTTTGCTACCCTTTTGTTTGAGACAGATGGAATGACCCGTCATTCTATCACATGATCTGCTAACACTTCACGAATAAAAAATTCAACTTCATTTATTTAAGAGATGAAGTGGAAATTGTTCAAGGCATGAACAACAGTGAGATTGTACCAAAATAAAGTAAGTATTTATTATAATTCAAATTTTCAACTTTAGGGAAATGATTTTAAAAACCAAAAATGTTGTCCGAGTGATCTTATACCATATGAATCAGATGGTACCTTATATCATCACAAATCTATGGATTTGTGATTACTGGATTTTCCATAGCCATGTTCTCTACCACTCTCCATCAGAACACGATGGTTAGATTTTTCTTCCATATCCATATTTTCACCTATGTGGAAACCCATTGATTAGTTTATTTGGATAACCGTTACGTTTCATACTTTAGTTTTTAAAGATTGGTTTTGGTATTCCATTTTACGATATGGGTTTCTATTAAAGAAACTTTCGAATAGTAAACCATTTATAACCCTGACGAATTTCGGGGTTGAAATTCATTTTAAGGGGGGTAGAATGCAATAACCCGAGATTTTATGAAAAATATTCTTTTTAATTTTATTATTGTCTTGTGTTGTACGCTACACCAAAAGGAGCTTATACAACACTCATCCTTGACTTGCCTTTCATTACACGCAATCATGACCTTCCTTGATAGCGTGTGTAGTACGCAATACCGAGTTTCACTAAACAACGATATGCTATTAAAATATTATTATAACTAGCCGTTATGAATAGTAATAACCACCTTTTAAAATTTTAGAAATTTTAGCTCTCAAAATGGACTTCATTTTTGGATTCGGAGTATCGAATTTAGCCTAAGGTGAAGTTTTGGTACTTTTCGGATAACTTTTATTTTCTGATGAATAGTGAAAATTACTAAATTATAATTAAAAACAAATTTTTTAATCGAAATAATTAATAGTGATAAATTATTAATTTGAGTGGTTTTAAAGTATATTTATAATATATTTTTACAATTTAATACGATGTTGGTCATTGGATGTAATTTCACATTTAAACCAGACATAATCAAGTGTCAATCTTTTGGTAGATATTGTTTCTTAAAAACACGCTATTTGTTTTAACAGCGGGATTTAATTATAAAATTAATTGATGAAACTTCTATGTTATGAATTTGGTAAAATAGACTTCATTTTTGAATTCGGAATATGAAATATAGCTTAGGATGAAATTTTGGTATTTTTCTGAAAACTTTCAATTTTTGATGAATAGTGAAACCACTAAGTGGTAGGTTAAAAACTGAATTTTGCATAAAACTTAATTTTACCGCTTCTGTGAATGTAATTTTGAAAATCCGACAGACACGGTTAATATCAAGGACTAAAATGTGGTTCAATGAGATGAAAATAATTTTTGGTGAATAGTAACTTTTTACTTTTTTTTACCACGGTTAATAGTAAATAGGGTAACTAAGGGTAAATATGATATTACTATTACCCTAAAACATGTCCTAATTCTATTGTATAAGTTTAATTCGACCAAAAACAACCTTATGAATATAATATGACCATTTCGGTCCACTTGGATTAGATTATGACATTTAATATTATTTTATTTAATGAATAGTTAAAATATTTAAAATCAAAGTTTAATAACTAAAACATTTTCAATATGGGGTTAGACATAAGATAAATTCGACTATAAATATTCATTAGAAAGATAAAACGATTTCCTACATAATGATATTTTATTTATAATTTTTAGACTTTAAATAAATTAATTTATTTATGACACAACGATGATGCAGTAATTACCCTTTTAAGGAAATATTAACATAATTGATGTTATAAATGCTCAAATGAATGTAATTTGAGACTTTTTATGAATTAAACTAATTTTATAGGTTACTATGATATATTAGTGTTGATTTAATAAACTTGGTTCGAACATATAATTATGTTAGGACTTTCACAAAAATCATATATCAAATATTGTCAAAATTGACACAAAATAGTTTTTAAATAAAATATTATATTATTAATTGATATTTTATTCCTAAAAATCTAAAGTTCGGCCAAATGACTCGGATAAGGATATATGTATTAATAATAAACAATTTGGGGTTCTTTCGGCATGTTATATTAAGTGTATTAACCATATAGTGAAAGAAAACAAAAAGACACGGTAAAAGTTAAATTATTTAACTTAGAGTTAAATCTAATTGATAAGGTTAAAATAATACCATAAACTTGTCTAAATCATATTGGTTGATAGGGTTTCGACCCATCCCCACTTTAGCTTCGAAATAAGACCCTTTGGAACCATTATAAACCGATTTTGACATTAATATAAAATAATATTTTGAGGTATTCCTAAGGTGCCCCTCTCCTCCCTTATAAAAGGACACCTCCTCCCCCTCCTCCTCACACCAATTTGAGCACTCAAGCTCGGCCAACCCCTGCAAAAATCTCTTCTCCACTTCCCTAGAAACATCCTAGAGGTTCTTGTCTTCCTCAAAGACCAATTTTAGTGCCCTAAGAAGAGGTCTCAAAGAGGCGCTTCAAAGAAGCGGTAATTACCGTTACCAATTCTTTCATCTTTATTTCTTCTTCCACTTCTTCTTCTTAGGTTGTTTCATTATGAAGTAATAATATCAGTATCACTCATATACTGATATGTTATTTTAAGTATGAAACAACCCTATTTCACCATCTATCCATCCTACGGAAAAAGAAATCACCGCGCGTGCGTACGTACGGAATACCGTCTCCACACCGTGGTGTAATCTATTTTCCACCACCACCTTACATGGATGGGTATAATGGTTTAATGAATAACAATACATAGTTATTACAACATCATATTTATTCTGATATATTGTATAATCCACTCCAATTCAATTCAATAATTATGGAAATGATATCATCGCTTGTGCGTACGTACGGACTACCGTCTCCACGACGCGATGAGATTCATTCTTAATGATTAACCATTCATGAATGATTATAAAGTATATATAATAAGTACTAATGAAATATAAGACATAATAATGATACTGGATTTATGTATATATATATATATATATGTATGTCATCTACTTACTTCCATTCAAGACAACAAGGAAAGAAAAACAGCGTTCATGTGTACGTACGGACTACCGTCTCCATTAACGGTGTTTTTCATTTCATTTATCTATCTATTATATATATATATATATAATTAATATATATGATAAATAAATCGTATTTTATATTCTGGAAGTATGTAACTCATGATATAAGTAATAATAATTTCATGAACAACAAGTCAAAACACCTACGATAAATGAAACGATTTTACCCAAAACGCTTCTTTAACAATGAATTTACAAAAGAACGGGTAATATAATGTCATAAGTGAACCATATATGATATCATAACAATGAATATGATTCTGTAATAAGTCAATGACATTATTTAAATCATTATACAGGAGGTTCGGACACATACGAAGCAAATCAGACCTAAGGGAAGGGAAAAATCACAATCTCATTTTTATCCGAGATTGTTTGTACTTTAGTATTTACTGGGGTGTATTTTATCATCCACATCCATGTTTCCTCGATATGTAATATTATTTCCATCCACCTATAATTTTTTAAATCCAAATTTACCCTTCGGTGAGTTTTTAGTAAAAGATATGAAAGGAATCTTTTGTCGTTTTTCGTACGAGGTACTTTTTTGACTTTTCCGACAAAAGTACGAGAAGAATTTTTTTTTAACTTATATGGCATGAATGGATTTTTAAAACATTATTTCCAAGAAGCTTCCTTTACAAGTTTTCAAGTTTATTTTTAATCAACTACTTTTAGTTTAAAATTTTATGACATGTTAAGAAAGGAAAAGTGTTTTTGATGTAGAAAGGATATTTTCCTCAAGAATGAAGTTCAAGTGTTTTTTCAAAATTACTTTCCATCTAAGACAATAAGGGGTTATGTTTTTATCCCTATTATTACATTGATTTGATTATGTTGTGATGGAATTATTTTTATGAATTCCTTTATCTTATATGAATTGTTTTATGATGTCATGATGTTTAAGATTCCCATTTGTATTACATGGGTTATGAAATGATGTATGATTTATGATTTTTTGGAACACATAAGAATGGTATCATTATGAGATGGGTGGGACCTATATCTCCCTCCAATGCATTGGGTAAAGATTTTATATCTCATGAGATAGACAGGGCTAGAACGGTAGGTTATACCGGTTCAGTGAAACAGGACTGAAACGAGGGTTACTCGATTCAGAAAGGGACTTTGTCCACTAAGATAGTCTTGGAAATGAGTCTTGACTAACAAGAAATGATTCTATATGATTATGTGTGAATGCCAAAAAGTTTCATGTTTTAAGTTATGATTATTGTGATTACATTTCACTGCCATGATTTATCCCATGTTATGAAATTATGCTCTCTTTTGCAGGTTAAGATTTCCAAAATGTTTTGTTCTTATGAATACGATGTGATTGATATTTCTTTTGTTTACCCTTACTGAGCATTTGAGCTCACCCTTTTATGTTTTCTTTTCCCCAGGATATAAATAAAGGTTTTAGGTAAAAAAAGGGAAGATCTTTATAGGAGATTTTGAAGATCTTTCACCACGATTAGAAGATTGTGTTCCGAGTTTCCAAAGACACTAAACTATTACGATCCTTGTGTGTATGTACTAAGTATTCCGCAAATGTAATGTAATGTGAATGTACGTCAATTTTCGGGCCTCTACAGAGATTCTAGATTTTTCCCTAGTGTAGATGAGCCCCATCAGGAACATAACGTCCTTTTTCAAATGTGACATTCTTGATTAATGAAAATATGTGCATATGTTGGAGTGATGAGAATGTATTCATAGTGAATACAATGTTTCCCTTGAACCCGAGGGTCTTTTCCAAGGGATATGGAATATCTATCTTAGTAATAATTATGGGGTTCTAATACTAGGGATACAAAACCTACCGTGGTAGTAGGGATGTGGATGAAGTAAACCATAACATTGGTGTTTTATTCCAAGAATATGAGATAGTGTAGACATTCCCAGTATGTCCCTTAACATCTGAAATGATAGGTTATACATTGGTGTTTCGAAGTCTCACATTTATCAAAGCTTATTTTTGGAATGTAGAAGATGCATTTATTTGGTTCTTCATGTCCCTTATGCTTCGGTAGAATTACAATAAAAATATGATGCCCACATCATTCTTGGGGATATGGAATATATTCGATTACTCAAACATCTAGATGATGAATATCAATATGGGAAAAAAGATATCCTGAAAGGGTTCTTGAACACTCTAGCATCTAATTTTAAAAATAAAGCTCAATCTCGATGCCATGTGTTTTTTAATCACAAGATATGGGCCAGAAAATCCAAGTAAATGAAGTGTCACACTCTGTATTTGAGAAAGTGTATGAAACATGGGGACATAATGTTATGGGTATTGAATCTTCATGGATAGTTTGGTATGGGGATTTGAAATTATGATATGGTATTCTCAAATCAAAATAATTGTATGAGGTATCCATATAGTGAGTTGTTGAAAAATATTCTCATGGCATGGATGTGTGAAAAATATTTCCCTAAAATTTTACCTTTACCAGTGGATAGGGTGAGAAAAGCATGGTTTTTACTAGTGTTATGGACCCTATGAGATTTGTTCCATTTATGTTTGTGCCCTATTTTTTTATTAAACCCTGACAATGGAAATTTTAGCAGGTAGATAATCGACTTTTTCTTAGGTTACCCTTATTGGTGTTTCTGCCCAAAAAGTTGTTTGTTTCTTACATTAGTAGATTAAGGTTTTCTGATTGCTACTGTTATGTGCTAAATTTTATGGGTACACATATTTGACCAAAGCACATATAGTTCAAGGTCAATAATTGCATGGACCAGGTATGGAAGACGTTACACAACATATTAATTTGGATACCCAGGGCCATGAGTAACCCAACATCTTATTAGATAGGGGTGAAGATTTCGTAAATCTTTGGTTGAGTTTATTAGTTCATGAGTAATGACATGGGAAAATCATACAAGGAGAAGTTTAGACACACTAGGTGGTGTATTTCTATGATGATGATGTCAAGGATCATGAGAATTAGAATTTTCTTTTTCAAAGAGATGAAATTTGATGACAGAGAAAGGAAGATATCCAAGAACCATGGGAATGCATAAACAGTCAAGAAAAGGGTCCTCAATGCTCGGTATGATTTCAAAGGACCATGAAATTTTGATAGCGGTCTGAGACACTCAAAACATGAGTTGTGGTATATGGTTTTTAACTGATCTTGATGGATGGTGGAAACAGCTTTTACTCTAGTTGAACAAGGTAAGTCTCTTGTGGTCCACTGTTAAAGAATGAAAATTTGGAGATTCCCTAAATAGTTTTTTGTCATGTGGTGGGGTTTGGTCAGTACAGCTCAACATCATGTAGTAAGGAAATGATTTTCTGTAGTTATGACTTGTGTTAAGGTTGTAGGAACCATCATGAAATGTTCTAATGTTGTGTTTATACGTAAAGAAGGGATCTTGGGTGTCACTACATATCACAGGAAGATTAGAATTATGCCAAACGTAGTTTTGGATGGTCGTAGAGTTTAATTTATTATGGTATAGACAAACCCTACATATGTAGAGTTGGACATTATTTATTTTCACAATTGAATATGGTTGTTGGATTAGAGATCCTGACATCCTTGTGTATAACATATGGGTAGAAATAAATCTACTCATCATTCATGAAATTCCAGGCAGTCTAGAGTCATGTGGTGAGGATGAAGGAAGATCATCGTTAATTGGTGGGGACATTACGGTAAATCATAAGGATAGAAGCCTGGGTATCAGTATGTATCTCATGGGGATGAGAATCAAACAACATATAGTTACTGATGGACGATGATGTTAAATATCATATAGCAAGGATATCAATCATGTATTATAAAAAAATGTTAAGGGAAATATTTGGAATATCATTTATTCTATTGAATTTTAGACCATAATGGATGGGTTATGAACCTTTATACTATTATTTTTTGGTTAAGTCCCTACCGTAATTCAAAAGTTTACATGAGCTATGATCGGTATGAGAAACAAGGAGTGGCATAGGTTCCCCTACAAAAAATAGAAAAATGAGGGGTATAACATGGTAATTTTTCTGATAAAGTGGTTGAAAATCATGTAGGATCAATGAATTCCAACATTTCTCATTTGGAATTTTAATCAAGCTGTACATAGTTCATGAATGAATAGTTCATTTTTTTATCATGTGATAAAGATGATGTATTAATCGACATGAAGGAGAAGAGGAGATGTGGAACTATTTTGTTTTTTTCCATGCGATAAGGAAATTGGCCCTGATGTTTAATGTCTTATAGTAAAGAGGAATTCCATAAAGTTTAACATAATGTGGTTAAGATGAATTCAATTCAATTTAACATCATGTGTTATGAAAAAAATGATCCATACAGTTTAACATCATGTGGTGAGGATGAATTATGGGTCTTACTATGATGTGGAAACCCTTTTACTTAACAGCATATTTATGATGTAAGATCCTTCCCACATAGGCTCCAATTTCAGTGGATTCTTCTGCGGTACCATTGGGGTTCTGAGATCCAACACCATTTATCTTAGAAGGAATGAGCGGTGATGATACATTTTATTAAAATCACATGAAATTTAATTCTGATGGATATTGATGTTGGGTAATATGTGTATTATTTTTCTCATCAAATAATTTCAACCCATCCATCCATTTTTTCAATTGTTCACCATCTGAGATTTTTCTTCTAATGGATATTCAAAGTGAGGGACGTTAAACTTCTATAGGAAAATGTACCTCAGTCTCATACAACAGTTAGTATGGTGTTGCTTCTGTAGTAGTATGGATAGTGGTACGGTAGGCCCATAAAACCTGGAGGAGTTTATATATCCATGACTTATTATCATTTTCACAATATTCTAGAGTATAGTTAATAGGTTCTTCTTTAAGGCCTTTCTTGGTCCATTTTTTGCTACACGATAGCAGGAAAAGTGATTAGAATAAATGTTGTAATCATGGTAAATATTCTTCATCTCCGTTGAATAGAATTTGGGGTCATTTTCTGTCATTTTTAAGGAACTCTGAACCTGATGATGAAATGGGACTTCATGAAGTGGATGATATTCTTTTTCCTAGATTTTATGATGGGTATCTCCTAAGCCCATTTGGAAAAGAATTTGGTGGATTTATGGATGTACATGAACTTCTTAGCGGTGCTTGGGGGATATGGCCCCATAACATCCATCCCCAAAATGGAAAATACCTATGAATATTTAGTGGTATAGAGAAATTATAGGGGATGATGGATGGAGTTTTCATGGATCTTGCATGTATGATATTTCTTGGTGAATTACAAATAATCTTATATCATGGTTTTATAGTAATATCCCAACCACCTGATTTGGTGGGAGAGCCCTGTTATATATTGATGGGAACCAAAATATCCTGCATAGTATTCCAACCTGATGATGAGAACAACCTCGTCTACTATGAACATATGGAGAACACCATCAATGATGCACTTATATAGTATTTTTTATCATTTGGCCAATCATGAAGAGTGATTTTCCCCACCTACTGCTGAATCTGTTCCCTTCTGGCACAATCTGCTCAGAGAGTCCCATCATGAAGATAGTTCATTATCATCTTGATCCATACATGGTTATTCATTGGATGATCATGATTTGGGTCTATGTTGACAACGTATGTCTCTTTTATATCACATATGTTGATTGATAAAACAATTCTTCCATGTGTAATACAGATGGTTTCTTCCTCTTAATTAGGTTCAGCTAAGTTGGAAGATGTATTGGACAGTGCTTCATTAGGATAATTCTGTGATCGTGGAATATAATGCAAAGTGGGATCGATGGGGAATTATACCATTAATACACAGACATATCCATTGAAGGGACACTTACTCCATTTTATGGAATATTTTCCATTAACCTGCTGTATCAATAGCTCTAACACCCCTTTTATGTTTATATATACTATGTGTTACTTTAGGTATAGTTCCAATCCAGCTACAAGGGATTATTATTCTGCCTCATTATTTTTGCAGCCATCAGGTAGTTATAATGAGTTAGAGAAAATCACACTCTCTATGGAGACAATTACAATCCCTAGACCAACCTAATTCGGAATTGGGTTCCCCATTATGGTATTGACATGCCTATGGGAGGCTCTATAAAATTACATCTCCCATGATTGGGGAGTTTCATGGGTATAAAATACCTCTTCATATTGGAGGTCAGTGTATCAAAGAATATTTTATAGAGTAAGGTTTTCTATGAGGAAATCATATTAGGATTTCCCGTTCACTAACTTCTATGAAACAAATCGGATGTCATATTGCTAATGAATGAATTTACATCAAGCCAAGTGCCCATTTGACATGGGGAAACCATGAATGAACTTGAGTGGGTCAAAATGATAGACTAGGTAGACCTCATGGTGCGGCATGTAATGCCTCACCTTTTTCACTAAAAATATTAGTGCCAATGTGTTCATTTTGACATCAGAATATCTAGGCTTAGTACCTAGCATGGTCCATCTTTGGTAATAGTAACTATTTTGGCTTCCTGTATCAGTTTTCTGTGTCTGATGTAAATATAAAGTGTGTTCCATAGTATCCACATATAATAAGAGTGTCTTCCAATCCATATGAGGATATAAAACTAGTGTGTGTTGTATGAATTTCCTGATACTTTTGAAGGATCTGTAACAATCATCATCATATTGGATCGAAACCCCCCTCTACATCAACCTGGTGAATTAGATAGCCTTTTAGTCCAGATTGACTATGAACATTAATATGTAGTTGAGGTTAACATGGTGTACCCTTTCTTATTTTAGGTTCCTTGGGTTGACATTGAAAAAATATCATTATTCTTCTCTGGGTCAACCTCATTTTCACAGTGGAATATCAAAAATAAGACAAACTTTCCTGAAATTACCCAGAAGGAACATTTCAGTAGATTCATCTTTAGACTATTCTTTTGTATCTTATGAGAGATTTATCATTGATATATGATTTGATCACATTGCTGTTGGGATTTAACTAATAGGTTTTCAACATAGTACTCAACTATCCTTCCCAAGAATAACTTAATGATGGAATGCATGGTACACTGATATGTATCACCCACATTATTTAATCCAAAGGGATTGACTTATTTTTAGAATTTCCATTATGGTTCTCTGACAGTAGTGACTTATTCATCTTTGAGGGGCCTCTTGATTTGATTGTACACTAAGCTCCCATCTTTGAAGGAAAGGGATTGGAAGCCATCTGTTGCATAGATCTAGAGTTTTGTGATTGGTAATGGAAAATTTGACTTTGGGAAATTCCGATTAAGGTCTCAAAATTCTATATAAACCCATATTTTTTCTATTCCTCTTCATGAAATTGTTGATTTTGGAAATCCATATAGGGTATTTCACTTCTGAAACAATGTTGGATTTGGTGAATTGGTCAACATCATCCTCTAAATTGTTTTCTTGAGAGGGTTGCATCCTTATGGATTCTTGCATGAAGCCCCAATGCTTATTGGGTAGTTTGAGATGATGTGTAGCCACATCTAGATTCAATTCTATAATTTCAATGTAGTTCTAGTAAAACACGTATTAGTGATTCTTATGAAATGAAATGTACATATCTTTTCCTTTCAGAGGCATAAAAGCACTAATCAAGGTAGGTCGTGAGTCTAATTTTGTCCTTAGATTTAGAATCCTGAGCTAATCTACGTTATTAGAGATACCTTCCTCGAATGTTCTTGGGGTCTTCATAAGATCTTTCTCATCTATTTCTGGGAATGTGGAGATGTATTTCGGTGAGGATTGATGTCTGAGGGCCTCTCTTTCAGTATTAGTGTAAGGGAGGGCAATATAAGAAATATCACCATACCCTACTGTCTAGGTAGTTGTAGAAAGATGTTGGAGATGATTGTCACTAAGGAAATGAGTGGTTTATAAATTTGTGGTCAGATCTGCCACATTGAACCTGTATATGGGGAATGCACAGTCATCAAAGAGCATGCTCTAGGGTTTCATAGGGTTATTCCCTAAGCAATTAGAGGATACAACCAGTATATCATCATCCATCATTATTCACATACCTTACTTCTTATAGAAATATTCATCATCATATGTGTCACCAAAAGTCTTTAAGGGGGTGTTCTCAAAATTTATTATTCCATCATTTCCATTGATTGAATACTTTATATATTTGATGGAATTTTTATGGTATCATTAAGTGGATATGTAGCCAGTGCCTTCCGAGCATAAAATTATATGGATTATCCTATTAGATAACAAAGAACATGACATTATATTTGAACTCACAAAATTTGGATTTCGGATTGAGGTTCCCTAGGGGTCTCTCCTCATGCTTTTCATATTCTGGGATGGTCAGCTTTGTTGGGCATAAGTCCCCTTCTCTATACCGAAGTCATCAAATGGTTCATACTAGGATAAAATTGATCCATGATCCATTATCAATGTACACCATTTAGATATTGATATTATCAAGCCTTCGTAAATGGTATATGGTTATGATGGTATCCTGGATAGCCTGCTCATGATCTTGATATCTGAATGATATGGGGGCATGATTGGAAATAGTATCCACTATATATACTTTAGTGAAAGAAACTTCTTACATTAATTATATTAGGCTGTGGAAGGCTTCGGTGAGTGCCTCCCGGAGTTCTTATGACAGATGATGTGCATCCAAGATCAAGATCATAAATGTTACTAGATATAGTTATTTCAAAACATCATATTTTTGTGCCATAGTTCATTACTCTCCAGTACGGGGATACTCATGTTCTTGTGGTTCCGGAGATAGACCATTTGAGGAAGATGGACCAGGTTCTTGTGTTGTGGTTGATGGGGGATCTACTACCTGTGATGCAGGTTGCACTGACCTTCCCCATTGCATGGGTTTATCTGATTGGTCCCATTTTCGGAGGTCATGCAATTCAATCATAAGTCGGAAACTTCTGGATGGTTTTGAGGCACCTCTTTTCCTCCTCTGGGCCTATTGGAGAGGTTTCCCATGAGTCATGTCTAAATATATATCTATACGGGAACACAACCAGAATATTGAGTCTAATCACATCTGTGTTCCCCCCTATACCCTTGGCTCTAGGGAATCCACCCTCTCTTTTCTTGGTTATATGCAATAAATCCATGTTCTGGGTTGTACTCATTTTCAGAAAAGGGGTCTGTCAAGTGTATTGTGTTAATAGAACCACAGATGAGCTCCTCATCTAATGAGGGTTATGATTGGTTGGGTGGTTTCCTTGATGCTGATGTCTTAGGGAAGAAATATGGGCGGGTTAATTACTACTATGAATGAGAATATGACTCTTACTATTCTATTTCATTCCACCACTAGTGATCACACCCACCATTTGGAGGCACATATGGCGCCTCTTTCTTTTGCGGGGTAGATGTTGTTGGAATGTGAAACATCTATCTCAGAGTGGGTTATGTTCAAAAAACAATCTTATAAAACATCCATTTGTCGAATATTTATGCACATCTGGTTGGGACATCATGTGATCCATCCTCTTCTTCTAGTTGGACCATAGTTATTCAAGCCACATGCTATTGAGAATTATCCAACAGTACTTGTCGGGAATCAATCAGTCAATGAATGACATCATTGAGGACAAAACAATTATGGTTATGACTCATCCTTCTATGGAAAGTGAGTTAATTGTGTTGGTCTGTGAGGTTGACAACATTAGCATTCCTACGATGCATATGTGTGGGCTTGTTATTTTCTATGGCTGTTACAAAATAATAGGGACCTATTAATTTCACAAGTTTACAACTTATTCACTTGTTCTTAAAATCCATGATGACCCAAGTTTCTCTATTCTTTTAAATGAGGGAGATTATATGGTTTATAATGCTCGATATGTGGTGTTTTAATGTTTGGAGACTACCTAGGAAACTAGAATAGTTTTTCAACTCGCTTGACAGTGTTATCTATAGGATTTGTTCTAGATGTCTGGTTTCCATGTGTAGTGTGCATGGGATGAGCTTCAGATTGGGTCTAATGAATATAATCCTAAAGTAATTGCGCTATTTCGTCAAATTCATGGAATCCTTATATATATTTCATTGGAATTAGGTATATTTACAACTCATACAAAATATTTTCTGCATTGAGTTCCATTAGCTACTCTTCTAAGAGATGGATGTAGAGTGAATAGGTAAAAACATTCCACCTTTTTTATGAAATCAGACACACTGTCATTTTTGGGTAGTTTATAGTTTGTCAGGTTCACTATCATTGTATTCCTCAGCATATAATAGAATTGGAAATAGAATTTATTATGGTGTTCTTACCATCCTGTCACATATTTTGCTGGAAGATTCTTATACCTAATAAAGGTTCACCCAGTGAGAGTCTTTACAAAACCCCTTCATCTTGGTAACCTCCTATTGATCTTGAGGGACCATCATCATCCTGCATCGGGACACAACGTGTGTGAGATGATGTTTAGAGTCTCTCACACTAATAAATTTGGAGATAGTTGGATTTCCAATGATTCCATAGGTGGGGTATCATCGACCCATTCAGGATATGGCATAATTTTTAGGATGCATATGTCCATGTCTCTCCTCCATGGATTCCATTCTAGTATCCATGACATGAAGAAGATATGTAGATCTAGAGGCACTACTACCGAGAAAATATATCACTCAAGGGGAGATAAGGGGGTAGAGGTGGTGACCCCATTTTTTTCTCCTAACATTTTTTAGTTCGTCCTAGTACTGAACGGTTATCATGGTGGGGAAAAGTCTATTGACAAAATGGAGGGAAGTCACGATCATTTTTTACTACTTCAAGAAAGTGGGATGGTTTTCTATACCTAGATCCAATATGGTATTTTGAATCTCCCTTGATGATATTGCATCTGTTGGGGGAGAACATTTGTCCCTTATTGGAGACGATACAATGTGGGAATATTACCCAAAATTAAATCCTCATTAAGTTTCCAATGATATTTTATTTCACTCCCATATTGTGAAAATTGGACCTCTATGGAAGGAACCATACTCCTCTTGGGATGTGATTGAGATTTGTTTTTACTATTCTTATTGGTAACATTCTTTTGGGGAGTTGGAAACTCAATATATGGAATTTCCATGTTTTGGGGATCTCTGGTTCCTGGTGTGTGCAACCACATTTTATGCATTCAAGTCACCCTCCTCCAGAGTCATTTTTACCTATGATAACCCTCTTAATTTCTATTGAGATCTATAAATATCATGTTAACAGTGATAAAATTAGAAGAGGCATATTGGGAATTGGTGGTTGTTCCATTATTTTCGACCAAACATGATGATACTGCAAAGCTTCTATCTGGGTCGTTATTCAAACACCTGGTCTTGCTAGGTTGTTTTGGATTGAGACCCTGGCATGGATTAACCATTACCATTATTCATTACTCATTCATTGGTCTATGGATAGTGAACCTGAGGCAGTTTCAAGTGGGGAATGTTGAACAGGCCCAAACTAGAAGAGTTGTGTCTTTCAATAGGTGGGATGTTGGACATTTATTCATTCATCTGGATATGATGAAGGTTATTTCCCTCTGTGGTGGTGATAATGAGGAAAATCCCCCCATCTCTATGGGGTGGGATTATTCTTTGCCACATTTTGCACCGATTGGTTGAATTTTTGTTGATCTGATGGATCTTCATAGGTATTTGATGACTCCTGGGATAGACATGAATAAATAAATTCTCCCATAAAAATAGGATGGGTTTGTTATGGGATCACCAATGATGAATCTAGGGACCTCTCATGTGATTATGAACCTGGGGATGGTCATTGAGATAGAAATCCCCCATCATAGTCGAATGTGGTTCGCATGTAGAGGGTCTTGATGTCTCCCAAATTCTCTTAGGAACAACAGTATAAGAGGTAGAGTCGGTGGTAGATATTTCTCTACCCTTTGGTATGGGTCTGATATTCGATGGTTGATATTATTACTCTAATAGTATCCCACGTGATGTCATGAAAATGTTATTCCTTGGTAGCTTGGGGTCATGACGACCTGTGATATGAATCATTTCTCATGGGAAGTTGTCTTGGTGATCATAACATCAGTCTATATGTTTAAAATGTATTCTTGTTATCTTGAGGGTCCCCATATGAAGTCATTTTGGTTATCCTCTATCTTTTTTCATGATAACTGGGCACTATTGGAGTAGATTCATTTTGATGTATTGACCAACTTGCCTAAGCATTACAAGGTCCAATGATATTGCCAAAGGCTATAACACTACATGATTTCATTTCTAATGGGATCTGTTATTCCATGGGAGTTGTCAAGTGTAGCACTCCATAATAACCCCATACATTAATTTGTATTCCTAAAGTATCTCTGATGATCATTTGCTGATGAGTCATGATGTAATCGAGGAAATCTTGTTATGGGTCTGCGGTATGCTTTTACGGTTTTGGATCTCGAACCATGGATATAGAAACTAGGAAAAACTGGAATCAAGTATTCCAATTTTATGAAGGTGACACTCATATCCTAGATAAAGGATATATCAATCCTTTATTAATTGATGAGAATCCCACATATTCTAATGTAGATAATGAATTCAACCCCTTTCTAGGTTGTCTAGCATCTCATAGATGGAAGTAATGAGGTGCTTGAACGTGATGGTGAAGTTGTCTCTAGATAAATCATGATATATGTAAATATCATACTCCACCACATCAGTCCTAAATTCCTCTACCTAGTTAAACCGTAGAAGATAGCCCTAATGGTCTCATGCTGATGAGAATGGAGTGTTTCTAGAGGAGATGGGGAACCATATACGTTTGAAACCAGTGTTTCAAGTACCTCTATGTATGAAGGTGTTTTGGTTTGGCTGACCTTTATATATAGAGGTGTCTTGATAAATGGTGGACTACATTTCCCATGGGATATATGGCCAATGTGATGTTGAAAATGTGGATTTCAGGATTATAGTCCCAACAATCCATCTCCAGATGACCAAGAGGAGGATTATCATGGTAATTAATGTCTTAGAATTTTTCTTAGATAGAAAAGTTATAAAACAATTGTGGCATTGAGAGTGTATCTCTAACAACCACAAGGACACTGTAATTGAGCAAATTAGGGCTATGGTGCTTGTTCTGCATTGGGGATGGAATATGTCGATGTACCTTTTGTGATTTTGTAAGAATATGAGCAAGTTGTGTGATGGTTGTCAGAACATTTATATAACATTAATCTTTCGTGGGAGTATGAACCCACATCTAAAAAGAAGATTCAATATACAGATAATCTATCTCATTATTGGCATTAATATGAGCACATCCTAAGAAATATTCCATTTTCACTTGGTGAGCCTCAGTCTGTATGGGAGTATGATCATAATCTTGAGCCTATGGGATATTCTATAGGTATTTCATGGAATAAGTTTGAGCCTACACTAAAGAATGTGTTTCTCTCACAAGGATGGACCTAGATAGATTAGGAATATGAGTCTAGTATGAATATTCATTCCCCATCAGAATAAGTCGATGGACCTCCACATTGGGATATAGAATATGATCACTCTCTTGTGATTCTTGGGAATAGTGATAGAATAGTCATTGGTTGGTAAATATAGGAATATTCTCCTGACATTGATAATCTAACATAATTTTATGGAAGGATCCATTGATATGAATATTATCCTTTCCCGATGCTTCTTCCATCCCCAATTGTTCTGCCCTGTCTAGAACCGGAATATTTGCCCGATCCGGGGAATTTGGAGTAGTCCACCAGAAAAATTTGAAAGTTATGTGTCCCTG
Source organism: Viscum album (assembly GCA_963277665.1). Lineage (NCBI taxonomy): Eukaryota > Viridiplantae > Streptophyta > Magnoliopsida > Santalales > Viscaceae > Viscum > Viscum album. The sequence goes on along the minus strand of OY728126.1, from coordinate 647,319,028 downwards.
TTCATAGGTGTGTTCCAGACTCACCCAGTTATCCCTGGTTGTAATAGGGATATGGTCTCGACTTGATTCCTTGCCCTTCATCAGAATATACTGACAATCAACTCAAGTGGGATCAAGAGTGTTTTCCAACTTTGGTGAAACCACTATTTTGTGATGATTAGAGAGTTACCCTATCATGTATATAGGGATATGATTATTCACATATCCCTTCATCTACAATAGTGTTAGAATATGCTGGGAGAGTTTATAGTATTTTTATAAAATGTATTTATATTCTAGAAAGGTGTGTGCAGGGATTTGATGATGCACATTTTATTTCTCCATGGTGAATTGGAAGATGACTTTTATTGATGTGGGAATATGAATCCACATATTTCAACCTTGTTCCATCAGAGTAGGATATTGGGATTCATATACGGGGGTAGGAATATAATCCTTTCTATTTTTTGTTGTGGGAATATCTCCACCGACTTGTTCAGAGTGAGTAGGGATATGAGCTTTCTAGATGGTCTATGCCTAGGTATTCATTCAATAATTGTTAGTGGGAGTGTAGATATGTGACCATTACTAGATATCAGATATCTCTCACTTCTGTGGATTTTATCCTAATAGCATGTGCATGGCTGTTAGAGGGTAATGTGAATCGGATGGTAGCATCATCATGCGACTGAAGGGTGCCGGTGGGATGGTGTCGGTGATGGAGGTTACCAGGAGCCCTCCTGGGTGGTAGATGAACATGAAGGGAGCCGTATTGGGATTCCTCATACACCATCCAAAGATATAAAAGGTTGAAATCACCGTGATTTAGGGATAATCTCCTAAAGTTATTGGTTGTGGTGATGAGGTCGATAGGTTCTGTAGTAGCATTTCCCAAGTGATATGGACTCACCAGTCATTGTGCCTTGATGAAATTAGATGTAGTAATTGTCGTTGGGATAGTACCATATTGGATATACTCTTTAACTATCATATTCTCTCACTACAGTTTTATTATCATGTCATTGATAATGTTCTGTGAGCTTTAGAAGTTGCATTTACAGATGATTTTCAAGAACTGATGTTGGATGATGATGACATTGTCTCAAATCGGGTTTTTGATATAGTATCATCAATTGTGTCGAAGAAAAATAACAAGGATACGTATCATTGTAGTATCATTGGCATAATATTCACAATCAGATATGCATGGTTAACTCATTAGTTATTTTATTTATAGTTTGACCATTCCACTCCATTGGACTTATCAAAATGTGTATGTAATTATGAGAACTATAGATATAGAGGATCATTTTTATGATTATATCATTCTTATTTATTTTTTATATGGTTTTAAAACAAAGTGTCCGGACACATTATAAAAAAACGTCTTTTTATTAGATAGATTCATGATGGGTTCACCCTTTTTGATTCATTAGGAAATGTGGGGGAGGAACCTGTTTCACTCATCATGTTACCATTGTAAATATCCTTTAATAATCCCAATGGTCCCCCCATCCATAGATGAGTACATACCATCATTCCAATGGTTGTTAGTCATCTGGTTATTTAGGCCATGTGACTCTAAGGGACTCGCATTGGTTGATAAGATAGGGGGTCGGGCTCATCTAATACTTTTGGGGAAATTTTTTACTACATTGGGACTCTCTTATATATTTAAGATATGTTTGTGAATATATTCCTAATCCCCACATGGGAATGGTTACCTTAATGAAATGAAATTTGTCAAATTATATTTTATATGAAAAATACTGAGATCTCTTGGGTGAGTACATCTCTATGTGCCCGATGTTCTTCATCACCCTCACATAAAAGGAAGGTGTGTATATGACAAAACCATATAACCATGTGCATCGAAACATAATCACATATGAGGAGGTGATAAATATTATGTGGATGGGGTTGAGCTATTATATGTTGACCTACATATCTTAGTTATTATAGGAATAAAAACGCACATAGTTTGTTTAACCTATGTAGTTTTACATCATGAGGAAGGACTAATATTGGTGATCAAGGACACCATCAAGATCGGGTCTTTGAGGGACATCATATATATCCTAAATATAGAGAGAATCAGTGGTTCTAAATTTTATTCCTTCAGGAAATATATATTGGAGTTTCATAAGCCCTTGTAGAGACTTGTGGTGTTGATGAAATGATTACCACAACTCATTAAGCTCATGCGAACCATGCTCAGTGTGAGAAACAAGGGATATAAAATTACCAATGTTATTTATTATAATTAAGGAATTAGATGCTAGGATTATCCTGAATGATCAATATGAATTTTAATCCTTACAGGGAGGTATCCTACATGTGTTAAGTATGCTAGGAATCATATTCATCATAGTTCCCTTTATGACACAGATTACACACTAAGGTTTCCCTAAATAATAGATATTTATGATGCCATTGAGGTGTTTGTTTGATTCCCCTAATCCCACATGATCCATGATCATGGTGAGAATCTTGGGGGAGTAGATAATTTACCTAATGGAGTATGGGTTTGGTACATGTATGTTTAAACATTATTTGGGGTGTTTGTTATAGAACTCATTCATTTGGGTGGTGTCCTATATATCCTGGTTATGGAAGGAATAAAATTTCTTGTAGTTCATTTATGTAGGGATTACACACTAACATTTCTCTATACCATTTTGGGGTTCTATAGGGTAGCTGATATGACTATATCAAATCCTTATTCCCACATGAGACCTGTTCGTTTGTGATAAACAAGGCATAGCGAGTAATCAATGTCAATTCTTTAGACAAGGGGATTATTTGTTTGTCCCTCCATATATGATCAATATAGTGATCATACCCCATAGGGAGGTGTCTTACATATATTACAGATGATAGGAATTAGAATCATCATAGTCCCCTTTATATCAGGACTTATACGATGAGGTTCCCTATAGATCAGTGCTTATATACTGATGAAAGAAATCATTGTAAAATCTCAGGTTCCCCTTGTGATCATTCCTTTTTATCCAAAAGACATCGTAAGAAGTAGTAGGAGCATTCTAGGGGATATCACACGACCCAGATTGACACATATGGATGGTGTCATGGGAGCGATTGTGGAATATCCCTAGAGGTGTTGCATCTCTTTTCTTAAACCTATAAGTGACACTGCAAGTCCTAGACAACATGTCTGGAGGGAATCATGAGTATCAACTGACTTGATGGGTTTGGTTGTCATGCAATGATTATTTATTGAAACAAGACTAATATGAGCATGTTCCATTATTTGATTAAAGATATGTGTCCATAGGATGTCAGAATTCCTAAGCGATATGACTAGAGGGTTCAAAAGATCGATGTGGAACCCACTAGGGGGGACTGTATGAAGTTCCCTAACATGTCTGGATGACATCATGTGTCAAATATGACATGTCCAAGGGGTTTCATGAAATCTGGGCAACGTGTCCTGTTAATATCACATTTCATTATATGACACTTTTAAAGCACATGTGGGGAATCAAACATGTATTTCACTTAACTATTCTTCCTCTGATCTAGGTTCTAACCCTTCTATTTCAAATAACTAGGTTTCAATCGATGTAGGATTATTTGAGTCTCATGAGATTTGTGGGAAATGTGGAATGTTCTTTGCATTCCTATCATAAGTCCTTTGTGTGATATATGAGTGATCATGTGAATAACTTAATGTCTAGTGTATGATTACTCCAGCTTCCCTCCAGTATATTACCTAGTAGAAAGCTGGTGAGTCGTATGATCTGTTTCCCCATGAAGTCAACAGAAGTCGAGAGCCAAATCTTGTTGAGACTAGGCTTCCGGTCGATCCAATATCCCATCCTTTCTTCATGTTGGGGGGGGGATTTATAGGCCTATCTACCCCTGATACTCACTGGGGTGTTCCGTGTATCTAGTGCAAGTCCACACCAGATTCGACGAAGGGCCCTAACACCAGACGGTTTTGTGAGTCTCTATCATGCACTGCTTCATGTTCATCACCTAATTATTAACATTTGAGAGTCACCATCCCCTATGTGTCCTTTATATTATTAATTATTGTTATAAATGACTTATTTCATTATGAATTTGTGTTGAAGGACTTACATGTAGTCATGATGACATATTTGAGGTCATTCACAAGGATCAAATGATTTTGGGAAGACACATGTTAGACCTTGGGTGACATATCCTGAGGTCTCATGGGTCAATACTGCAGGTGATTTGGGTGTGTCTAATTCTATTCAGTAACCACTAGTACCTATCTATGTTTCCCTTTTAATAACCTTTATTTTATGTAACAAATGTTGGACGTCATGTGAGATTGAATGTGTTTTGTTTATAGTATTTCTTTACTTTTTTGATGATGTGTCACATGAATCATTTGGGTTGCATGGGGGCATGAAAGAACTCCAAGGAAGAATCCATCTATTAGTTCTCAATATCCAAGGAGTTCTATGGGGTGCTTCACAAAGTGAGGATGACAAGATAATGGATTATGTGAGGGAAGGAAGACTTGTAAGAAATGTATTGTGATGCCTTGTGGGTCGTCAACATTGTGATTTTCATGTCTTTTAGCAACTGTGAACCCCACTCACCTCATCCCATTTTATCAGCTTTTGTTTTGTTTTAAAAATTTCAGGGATCATGCGAGTTGAAAATATAAGTTTCCATTATTTTAACCTCATATTTTTATGGTGTCTTCCGTAACCAATAAGGGTTATATAGAGAGTGTGAAATCATGTAGTGGACATGTCTATTGGTCTTTTATTAGAGTTCCATAGTGCTTTTTGGTCACTCCCAAGGACTTTTCTGTGGTGAGGAAGACAGTCCATAGGGCTCCCACATGTTGAGGATAATATCACATTGTGGTCTTGTTGTATTTCATGGTCATGAGGTACGTGTGTCACATATATTTCAGGGACTATTAACCCCTTTTATATGTTCTCCTCTATTTCCTTCATTTTTTGTGGTGAAGGTTCGGAGGTCATGTGAGTTGTCTTAGATATCAATATGGAATATTATTCTTAATAACGATGATTTGTCACATGAGATTCATGACTGATAGGGTTATATTTCATTAGAATTTCATCCCACTTTATTAGTGGTGTATTCTTGATGGTTTGTTAGGAACGTGCGGATAAAAACCATGAGTCTTGGGGGTTCTCATTCGGTTGTCAGAGGGGGGGGGGGTGGTTCTCAAGTGTAAGAAGGTCTATTCAAAATGTCTCCATAGAACTACCATCAGTTTATTCCCCAAGGGTGTGGCCTTCTCATGACCTTGAAATTGTCATTCAATAATGAGTCTCTTATATGATTGTCCATTCTTCGACCACCCCCCTTTCACCTTTACATTGGTTGGGAAAATAATACTCATATTCAAGTATTTGATCCCTTGTGTTTTTTTTAATGAAAATTTTGAGGTCATAAACACATCACCAGGGTGGCTACTAGTTTCACAATTTCATTAAATATCATTATCCCAATTCAAAATTGTTCAATCAAAAACATTTCATTTTATATCACATCAATTATGTTGGCACAATCCATAGGTAGATTCTATATTAATGATTCCAAATCTAAATCAATTTCAATAACCCATTTCTCCATTATTTTCGTAATCACAATATTCACCATTTTCATAAACATATTATTAAATTAATTCCATATTCCACTAATTGAATATTTTTTTTATTCCTATTCAACCAATTTTAATTTCCCTAAGACTAACCCAATTAATTTTTCACAAGGAAATTAAATTTATTCAATTTGATTTCCAATTATAATTACCAAATTATTGAAATTAAAATTTCATAACAATATTTATGAAATTAAATTTAAGATAATGGGAAATTGTCTTTTAGACCACCTACTTCACGGTCCTTGATGTATGTTTTCTAAAACACAACCATCGATTGATGGATAATGACCGAATACAAAGGGTTTATAAAATTGATAAAAAAATAAAAGATTCAGAGCAACCCTAATTATCTGCTATAGAAAAAGACTCAGGTGCTCCATTAGATGAATGTGGAATGTGATGAAACCAAACATAAAGGGATTAATGGGTATCTAGAAACAATTTGTAATGATCATAGTAAAATAAATCAATCCAATTCCTCTAAGAGTCTACCAAGGGTTGGGAGGAGGAAGGATACATGGTGAAAACAAACCAAAATGAATCATACAACAGATTAATTTTATTATCTTGCAATTACATGGTGTTAACATACAATACATGTAGTTAAGACCCTGAAATTTCATGTATTGTTTTAATTATATAGAAATAGTACGAGTCTGTGAAAATTGACGAAACAAGATTCTGAAGACTGGTGTGCCCGAAATGAATTTCTAAACTTTTTTTATGTACGTTCAGTAAGAGTGTAAGCAGGTTTTTGTAACTTTTGAAATTGTGCTCAGAATTGAAATATGATGAAACTGTTGAACTCACAGTGCCGATATTCTCTTAAATAGACCTTCACCTCAAACACAGTAGGTCAAGGGAGGAAGTTAGATTTTCAGTTTTTCCGGGAAGAAGAAAAATAAAATAATTAACATTTTATTTTTATATTAAAAACACTCTTATGAAATTATAGAGGTGGGGACCACCCAAGATAGACCCCCCCCCATTTTGAATTCATGGTAGTTGGGACCACCCGAATCCCTCTTAATTGTGGAACACCTCTAAAATTTCAAATTAATTTATTGTGGCATTTATTTCTGCCAACATTAATTTTTCCAACATGAATTAATTTGATTAAACTATTTTAATTTTTTGGCTCCTCATTTCCTTGGGGAAATTTCTGGAAAATGGGATAACATTGTAGAAACTCTTCCACTCCATTGAAGAACGCCCACTCCAAGGAAGAAAGAGGAAGTGACTTCAAGACCAGATTGGAATTTCTTTGTGGAAGAAACAAATACCGATATTCTTCAACGAATTCATCTTCTACCTCTCTACTCCTCCAACAAATGACAAGTTAGGGGTGTTATTTGATTGATCTTCATTAATTTATTTTACGTTGAATCTTTCCCCATTAGCATCTTAATATCACTCTAACGTGGAGGGTTCGGGCCAAATGAAAATGGCCCGACCACTCCACAACCATTGTGTGTTTTGATGTGTTCTTCGTGATGGAGGAGGACTATGATTGGTATTGGTGACTAGCACCAGTATGACTTAGGAGTGGCAGATGACACACCGACCGGCCCTAAAGATGGCGATGGCGTAACCATGCTACCAGTGGAGGGTCTCAACATAGTAGAGCAGCAGCCGGCGTAGGACCAGTAGCATAAAGGGGAGGAAGCGACGCATGTCCGCGCTACCAGTGTGCAGTAGCCTTGACACTAGGCCGTGGTGGTGAGGAGGGAAGTCAGCTCGCTGCCGACCACCAGTGGTGGCGCGGCGTGCGACCACACCGTGGAGGAGGGCTGGCTGTTCGACCAGCCGCGGGCCACCCACAGCGGGCCGGGTCAGACCTAGATCTGGACCTTGGTCGGGCCAGGTCGGCCCAACCGGGGCAGACTAGACAAGGACCAACTTCGACCCCTTTTCACTCTTTCGACCATAACATGAGGTACGATCATCCGTTTGGTGAACCATCTATGGCACCAAAAACCTTGGATCGAGACGGTCCTTTTTGTATACCCCACATGAGTTTTGGATAAATTTGGGGTATCAATGGGATGGATTGGATATGAATCCAACCGGTCCCTCAAGACTAAAAGGCCAATAACATAAAGATCGGTCATCCTATTGACGCACCATCTGTTTCATTGAGACCCTCTTTACATGGCGGTCCTTTGGGATAATTCTTCATGGGACATCAAAAACGTTTGAGTATCGACCTATGGCTTGAGGAGAGGACCCTCTTGGAATCAACATAGCTTAGTGAGGGAACCCTGTAGCTGGCTGTAACATGATAAAGGGATCCTATGTGGGTATGTGCTTTGGGATCCTATGTGGGTTTGTGTTTGAGAGTATCAACTAGATCCACTCTAGGAATCCACATGAGACTACTTTAAGATCCTCCGTGGATCTGTTGTATTTGGATCATATGCGGGTCTGACGATTTTGGGTCCTATGTGGGTCTGATGATTTAGGATCCTACGTGGGTCTACAACATAACAATAGTAAGATGATTTTGTAGTTACATATAATCATCTTTGGTATCGTACCTAAGCTATACCTGGTGTGAGCTAAGTCATTACCATTGTGGTAATCTTTTGTGTGGCGTACCTTTGTGGTACATACCTTCATGGCGATGACTTTGTGGTATTCTTCTATGTGGTGTTACCTTTTTGGTTCGTAGATTTTTGGTGTTTCCTTCATAGTATCCTTTCCTTTGGCGGAACATATGAGCTTTGGGCTAATGAGTTGGGCCTTATGTTTCCTCATGAATGAGATGAGTATACTTCATAACTTTGGTATATGGTTGGGAATATTACAAAGTACAGTAATCAGTTTTTTATGCTTCTTGGTTTATCCTTTGTGGATTTTGTGAGAATATCAAGTGTCCTGAGGTCCCTACTGAGTATCGTTATACTCACCCATGCACGGGCTACGCCCGCACCTTGTTGTGTCTGGTGCAGACGACGGACAGTGCTGACTGAGGACAAGAGTACTAGGTCTATATGTAGCTCAGAGGTGGACAATAGATGAGGAATACCATAGAGATGACCATTCGGATTTATACCCACCCTTCTGGTAGGATCCCTTGTAGGAGTTCACATGAGATGTTTCAGATTACTTTTACATTTCAGTTTTCTTCTAATTTTTAGTTGGGCTTGTATTCTGACCTCTTTTTCTTTCTGTACACACTCTTTTTACTATACAATTTACATGTGTTTTTATCATGTTGTGTGATTGGTTGTGTGTTTTTACTAGATATAAAGTTAATTCCTTTCCATTTTTTTGGGAAATACACCTTCCGGTGATAGTCTATGTCCCCTGGAATATGGAAGATGGGCTTGGGGAAGTCACGACATGGGCCCCGAGGGATGGGTAGAGAAAATTTGGTATCCGAGGAGTCCGTTCTACTGTAGAACATCGGAATACGATATTTTTAACAGAAATAGTGTTATGTGTAGTGAGTGTGGTTATCAGTTTAGGGAATCCAGTGTTGGTGTTGTGGCCGACGTATCTATAAACCAGGACCCTAACATCTGATTTCAGACTCAGTGCACAAAAACATTGATTACGTGTGTGTTTCAAAAAGTTTTCATTGTGATCTTTTTGTGTCAGCTCACTAGGAATAACTTATTGACTGTGGAACACCTGTTTCTTTCAGGATGCCTCCACACAGACAACCAACTAGGGTTCTGGGTATAGTACGTGACAATAGGTCACCGAGTGACGAGGACTTGATGCAGGGTCCTATAATAGTAGAGGCACCATAAGAGGCACCAGTGGTACCATTACCCATTGGGACAAAAAATACCACCTGACACAACTATAGAGGGAGGATTCTCCTTGAGCTCATTGAACTATTTCCAGCGCTAGAGGTCACCAAGGTTCATGGGTAAGATGAACCCATAGGTGGATAAGGATTGGTTAGAGGCCATGGTGATAGTCTTCTGACTAGTAGGGACACCAACTTATCTCATGGTGATATTTGCTACAAGTCCTATACAGTAAGTAGCAGGAAAATTGTGGAGAATGATGCTCCAGGTTCATGATGAGGTGAAATTTCACTAGGCAGACATTAAGAGCTTATTTTGGGTAGAGTTTTTCCCAGTGACCCTTCGCAAAGTGCACATACTGCTGCTTATTCATCTACAACAGGGTAGAATGACTGTGGCTTAGTACACAGCGAGGATCACCGACCTCTCATGCTTCTCTACTAATATGGTTCAAGACCCATTATTAATGGCCCATACATTCAAGTAGGGATTCAGGTGGGAGATCAGGGATTTGATGATTTCCTTCTGCATCCCACGCAAGTAGGGGTGTTAGAGTGTGCCCTCTTAGTGCCATGTTTCCTTTTTGAGCAGTCACTATCAATGAGACCCAGCATTGCACATCACGTAGTGGGTTAATCCACAGCTATCAATAAACATATGTCACAGAGGTCAATGAGTGCTAGAACTATATGTGGATGACCGTATGATTCTAGGTTGGTAATGTGGGGCACATGAGACATAGCCAGTCATGCGAGGAGAAGACAATGTTACACATGCGGCGGGCAGGGTCACATGGCTTGTGAATGTCCGACCCACCGTATGGATGATTAAGAGATGACCGAAATGCCTACCAAGAAGAGATAGAGGTTTGAACGAGGTGGTACTCAAGGAGAAGGAAGATGTGGTAGAGGAGTTGGTCCTGCTTATGGTAGTGGGTGATTATTCAAGGAGTTTCTGCCACCACCACCCGGTGGTCCACCCTGACCACAGGGAGCAGGTTGGACAGGGGCAAGATCATCTCCAAGCAGCTGAGGCCAATGACCAAGTTTCTCAGGAGATGATACAAGGTAGATCTATGTATACTTCACCTTAGTTGTTGTACTTATAGACACATGTGCAAGTCATTCTTTTATTTCCGCTGCCCTTGTTCACAGCTTAGAGATTCTGGTGGAGTCATTGGCTCGATCCTTGTGGTTAGAGACTCTTACTGGAGAGTATTTGACCATTACACACTCATGACGGTAGAGTGAGCTTACTCTAGGAGGTAAGCGCTTCGGCTGAGATCTCCCAGTAGTAGCGTCGAGGCCTTAAGACAGCTTCTTGTTTATAGACTTATTATCTACAGTCTATGCTCAGATTTACTGTATTAGGCACAAAGTGCAGTGTGTCTGCATGAATGTGACTAGGTTTACCATAACCGGTGATAAGGAAGCCACTGCATCACATGATAGACTTACCTGGAGGGAGTGTAGCCGATCACTACTCAGATGGCTAGCCTTACCATCAGAGTGGTTGATGTGGAGAGTCTGTACTATCCTTTAGTGGTGAACCAGTACGCGGATGTCTTCCTCGATGATGTTTCAGGTTTACCTCCTCATATATAGATGAACTTTTACATTGACCACTAACCTAGAAGGGCGCTGATATCATCAATATCATATCGGATGGATCCCACGGAACATCGTGAGCTGCGGGAACAGCTGGAGGACTTGCAGGAGAAGGGGTTCATCTTGCCTAGTGTTTATCCTTGGGAAGCCGCATTTTGATTTCTAAGAAGGTGGATGGGAGCTTGAGACAATGTGTGGACTATCTGTGACTGAACTAGGAGACCGGGAGGAACAAGTACCCCCTCCCGAGGATTAACTACCTCTTTAATTAGTTGAATGGAGCATGGTTGTTCTCAAAGATAGAATTTAGATTAGTCTATCACTAGATCATAGTACGAGACAAGTATGTGCAGAAGATTACATTTAGGTGTCGGTATGGACATTATGAGTTCTTGGTTATGCCATTCTATATAACCAATGCTCTAGATATGTTCATGGGAATAATGAATAGGATATCTTGGCCATACATTTTTCGGTTTGTAGTTTTATTCATTGATGATGTTCTGATCTACTAAGCTACCAATGATGAGAATTCCTATCATTTTAATATAGGTTTGGACACACTATGAAAGCACTATCTATATGGTAATCCCTCAATGTTCTTGTTCTGGATTTAAGAGGTTCAATTTATAGGACATGTCATCTCGGAGGCTAGTGTTAAGGTGGATTTAGAGAAGATTGAGGAGGTACATGATTGGGAGCCACCCAGGGGAGTGAAGGAGGTACGAAGTTTCATGGGTTTTTCAATATACTATCGGAGGGTTGTGATAGATTTGTCCAGAGTTTCAGAGCCTTTATCAGCATTGAAAATGAAGGGGAAACCCTTATTGTGTTCGGAGAGATACCAGTATAGTTTTCAGGAGCTGATGCCGAGGCTGAATAGTTCCCTCATCTTGAGGATTCCTGAAGAGGGTGTTTGGTACATAGTCTACTATGATGAATTGGTGAATGGACTTGGATGTGTCTTGATTCCGGAGAGAGAATTTATTGCATATGGTTCTTGGTAGCTGAGACATCATGAGCAGAACCATTCTACACATGACCTTGAGTTATCATTTGTGCTACTCACTTTGAAGATGTGGCGATATAATCTGATGGGTGAGCATTTTATAATCTAGTTTGATCATCAGAGTCTTAAGAATATCTTCTTGTAGAAGGACCTAAACCTAAGACAACGATGTTGGATTGAGTTCCTCTAGTTATATGAATTTGAGATAGTCTTTACTCATTGAAAATGGAACATTGTATCTGATGCACACAGTAGAAGATATGGAATACCGCTGCTAGGTGAGGCGATGGTGTAGCTAGCTACTTTGTAGATATCCTTTTTGGATTGAGATAGAGAAGCTTTTCATCAAAATCTTACAGTCACTCATCGACTTCTTCAGCGATTCATGGAGGCGTTGCATGGGGACATTTTCTCTGAGGTTCGATGTTCTTAGATATCCACAGGACATGCACCTGGTGTATTTTCTAATGGTGGGGAGCATGTCAAGATTTTCAGAGAATGTATTGTGGTACCAGTGTCGAATTGGGAGGAAGTGTTTAGGGAGTTCCACACATCCCCTCTAGTGGTACATCTAGGAGTGGAGAAGATGTACCAGGGCCTTCGACGATAGCATAGGTGGCCGAGAATAAAAAATGAAGTAACCGAGTTTGTCTCTCAGTGCCTCACTTGTCGGCAAGTGAAGGAAGATCATCAAATACCAGCGGGATTATGTATGCCTTTAGAGGTCCCAAAGTGGAAGTGGGATGGGATATCCATAGAATTCATGATAGGACATCCACATACATCCATGGGTCATGATTCTATCTGGGTGATCGTCGACTGACCCACCATGTTGGCCCACTTCCTACCGATCAGAGAGAAGGGTTTAGATGAGAATGTGGGGTGCCTCTATGTGAAGAAGAAAATATAGGTACATGGATAACCCTATACAATTTTCTTCAATCGTGATGACCGTTTCACTTCCTGGATATGGAAGGGAATGCATGAGGTTTTTGGGACGAAGCTTCATTTGAGCACCGCCTTCATCCGCAGACAGATGGCCAAATAAAGTAAACCATTTAGACCCTTGAGGACATGTTGTGTGCTTCGTCCCCGACTTCGGTCGCAGTTGGGAAGATCGCTGGCCCATGGTGGAGTTTTCATGCAACAACAACTATCACCCTACCATTGGGATGGCACCTTTCGAGGCTCTGTTTAGCTGAACTTACAGACCGCCTTTGTGTTGGACTGACCCAAGGGAGTTGACACTCATGTGACCAGAGATGGTACGGGCAATCACAGAGAACGTGCAGATCATCCAAGAGAAAATGGAGGTTGCACAGAGTTGGAAGAATTCTTATGACGATAGGAGATGGAGACATTTGGAGTTCGAGGATGGTGACCACGTCTTCCTACGGGTCTCACCCCTTTGTGGTTTTCCGTGATTTGGCCGGTACGACAATTTATCTCCAAGTTTCATCGGACCCTTTTAGTTGCTCAGCAGAGTTGTAGAGGTGGGTTACCACATAGCTCTTCCACCTCAACTGCACCGGGTGCATAACATTATCCATGTATCCCAGTCGAAGAGATACGTGCCTGACCCATCACACGTTATCGACCACTGCGAGCATGGAATAGACGATGGGGTGACTTTTTAGAGGTTCTAGGGGAGATTGAGGATTGATATGAGAGAGTCCTTTGTGGGTGATCGATACCTTTGGTGCATGTACATTGGCATCATGGTAACCTAAAAGAGAGTACCTAGGAGTGGGAGGCTCTGATTCGTGCTTAGAACCCCCACTTGTTTTCCATGTTTTGTGATGTGGATTTCTAGGACACAAAGCCCTGAGGTGGGGAGAATGTAAAGACCAAGAAATTCCATGTAATGTTTTTAGTTATATTGAAATATTACAAGAACACGAAAATTAAAGGCGCGTGATTCTAACACCCGGTGTACCGAGAATGAATTTTTGAACTTTTTTAAGTACTTTCAATAAGAGTGTAAGAGTGTTTTTGTAACTTTTGAACCGGTTCTCGGAAGCGCTTTGCAGAAGCAACTAACACCAATGTTCTTCAATGGCTTCATCTTTAACCTCTCTACTACTCAAATGAATGACAATGTAGGGGTGTGATTTTTTTGATCTTCATTAATTTCTCATACGTCGAATCTCACCACACGAGCCCCTTTCTACCACTCTTACACAAAGGGTGTTGGCCAAATGAACATGTCCCTACCATTCAAAAACCTTTTTGGTTTTTGATGAAATCATCACGATGGTGGAGGATGTGACTGGTACCAGAGAGAGGCACCTGTAGGACTCGGGAGTGGTGGTTGGCACACAGGTTGGCCGCAAAGACAACGTCGGCACAACTGCACCGCCGGTGATGTGTTGTGGCCCGTTAGCCTTAGTGGAGTAGAGGCGGTTGTCAGTGCATAGTCGGTCGTGCGAAGGGGAGGCGATGGCATGCCACCACGCCACCATTGTGAAAGAGATGTTTCACGAGCCCGCAGCGGTGAAGGAGGGTAGCTGACTCACTGTAGGACACCGTTGGTGGTGCGGCGTGGGACCGCTCCGCGGATGAGGGATGGCCATTCGGCCAGCCCTGGGCCGCCCATCGCGGGATGGGCCTACCCAGGCTAGGTCAGTCCGACAGTATAGGACCAGACCTAGACCAACATCGAGAAATTTTCTCTCTTTCATCCATAACATGAGCTATGAGCGTCCGTCTGATAAACCGTCTACGGCACTGAAAAACAAGGATCAAGATGGTCTTTTTCGTATACCCCAAATGAGTTTTGGATATTGTTTTGGAACAACCAGGTTGGATTGGACACAAATCAAACTGGGCCCTCAGGACTAAAAGGCCAATAACATACACACCGTGCTTTTAATTGATGCACTGTCTCTTTCGTTGAGACCCCATTTATGTGGTGGTCCATTGGGATATTCATTGTGGGAAATAATTATGTTTTGAGTATCAACATGTGGCATGAGAAGCGGAACCTCCCATAATAAACCGAGCTTACAGTGGGAACCCTATAGCTAGATGTAACATGAGAAAGGGATCCTATGTGGTTCTGTGTTTTGGGATCCTACGTGGGTCTGGGTTCGAGAGTCTCTCCTGGATACACTCTCAGAATCCACGTGGGAATACTATTGGATCTTACGTGGGTCTTCTGTATTAGGATCCTATGTGGGTCTAGTGATTAGGATCCTACATGGGTCTGATGATTTAGGATCCTACGTGGGTCTTCCTCTTAAAAAGAGTAAGATGATTCAGTAGTTACATCTAATCATCTTTGCTACCGTACGTATGTTATACCTGGTGTGAGATGAGTCTTTACATTTGTGGTAATCTTCTGTGTGGTGTACCTTTGTGGTACATACCTTTGTCAAGATACCATTGTGGTATTCTTCTGTGTGGTGTTACCTTTCTGGTTCTTGCCTTTCTGGTGTTACCTTTGTGATACCCTTTCCTTCATGGAACAGATGAGATTTGGGCTAATGAGTTGGGCCTTATGTTTCCTCATGAATGAGATGATTATACATGGAAACTTAGGTATATGAATGGTAATATATATAAGTATATTTTTCAGTTGTTTTCAGACTTCGTGGTTTATCCTTTGTGGATTTTGTGAGACCACCGAGCATCTCGGGGTCCGAAATAAGTATTTTTATACTCACCCATGCATGGGTTATGCCCACAACTTATTGTGTCTTCTAGAGACGATGTAAAATTCAAACTTAGGATGAGAGTACCAGGACTAGAGGTAGCTCTGAGGTGGTAATTAGACAAGGAATTCCGTAGAGATGGCCGTTCATGATATGTACCTACCCTTTAGGTAGGATCCTTAGTGGGAGTACACAAAAGTTGTTTTAGTTTACTATTAATTTTCATTTATCTTGTACTTTCCAGTTGGGAATGTATTCTGGCCCATTTTTATTACAATACACACTATTTTTACTATACAGTTTACTTTTTTTTGTATCTTGTTGTGTGCATGGTTGTGTGTGTTTATAGGATATAAAGACAATGCCTTCCCAATTTTAGGGAATACACCTTTTGGTGCTAGTGGGTAGCCCCTGGCCTATAGATGGTAGTCTTGGGGTAGTCATGGCATGGGCCCCGAGGGATGGGTCGTGACACATGACATAAAATTATTTATCATGGTTTATACGAAAAAATATGTTGCCTCGAGAGATTTTACCTAGATTAAAATGTTAAAATGTTAGTAACCAGAGGTAAATTTAATGTAGAATGTTTTTTCATAAAAATGATACATAAAATATTTGTCCACCTTCAATTCCTTAATATCCAATATAAAATTCTTTCCACCATTGAACAAAGGAGATAGCTCGAAATGAAACTTACACAGAAATATATTAGTATATCACATTAATAATCCATTAATTCAATAAAATCATTCTTCACTAAACATTGAGTAATTTCCCTATCATATGATTTCCATCCTTGGGAGTCCCATGATTCACCCAAATAAAGAATAAATTCAGTAAAATTATATAAATTACCTAAATTATCTTAATTGAATGTTATAGAGAGTCTCAAACCAGGATTTCTTTATGGCCCATTTTTATTAACTAGGTGACGAATGTGTCAACACCAATGTACCATTTTTTGTAGTTATACCCCTATGTATATCTATGAAAGAACCACATACACATATTCTTTGTATATGGGGATGTATTTTCTTGGAATACATATATAATATCATTATCACTAAAGTTATAGGAATTTATTCTATTCATAAAATAAATTATATCAAATGGTTTTGTCCCCTAAAATGTTTTTTATAAAAATAGTTCCTATGAATTATAATAAACACCCACTTATCCCAGCGGTAGAAAACCCAACACCAGCATCCTAGTTACAGTGTATACATAATTGCATATATATTATATATAAGTAATTTCATCCTGAATGAAAGAAGAGCTTAGTTGTCATGGTAAATTGGATACATACATGAAATTATTTTTAAATTTGAAAACCTATAATACACAATGTATTTTATTTATAAACGTCTTAATATCATTGAGCTTAACCCTATATATAAATCACAAAACACTTCGTGGTATCCTGGGTGAAATAATACATTATAAATTGGTGAGATCAAATGATCAGTATGGGTATGCATAAAAGAATAATGAATAAGGTGTAATCAACATAGAAAGGTAAATAGTAGAATCAAATTCAAGTTAATCAATAACATGATGATAATATATAATTAATGAATAATGATCATAAAATACCATATAATTAATCACATTTTATTGAGAACATCTCCATGTAAATTCTAACTAATCAAATAATCACATGGAATATCAATAAATGAATTCATAATGTTGGAATGCATAATCATAGACATTTGAAACATACAATTATGTCCATGGGCCAAAAAAATATCACCATTGAGGCTTTAAGTGAATAAATTTAATTTCTTCATCTAATTATGATAATAAATTATTTCAAATGGGTAAGGCCTTGGCCTAAATTGAATTTATTTTTTCTCATGTGCGCAACTGATGTGTTAAAGGGAAATAGTTGGTAATTTCCACCACATAAAAATTCTAAACCATTCACCATATGAATATGGTGAAACACAATCAACATATAAAGTCTTGTTGAAATACTATCATATTAAATGTTAATATTTTCCTCAATCAAAAAACACAATAACTAACAATCAAAAGTAATATAGTGAATGGTAATAAAACGGTAAATCCTCAGTGAAAATGATCATATACCATACATAGAATTAATAAGGTTGATATAATTACAACATATCTCTACTCTATAATATGATAAATATATGGTTCATTCTATTGATTAGTAGGAATACTGTAAAATGATATTTAAAAACATTTTTGGGCAAAATAACCTTTTTAGATTGAAAGTATTTTTAAAACTAAAAGTTCACAAAAGTCATTGGAAAAACTATTATTTTAAAATAACCATTAACTTCATGTTAAGTAAACATTAATACATTGTTTTATCATGACTGTGGAAAATTCCATTTATGTCATACATATTAAAACAAAGATTCATTTCACATTTTCGGTAAAACCTAAATCAATATTACTTTGAATGTACATGATTATTACATTAAAAACATTTTTTAAATATTAATAATCAGTAAAAAATAATTCATTAATTAAATTTTAAATGGATAAAAATATTACTGAAAAAAATTTAGGAAGACATGGGTTTTAATGAAATATGATTCCCAACTGATCAGTGAAATAAAGTAGTTTTTTCATCAAAAAAAATCATAATAATTTTAAATAAAAAATAGTGTAAAATTATAAAATTACCCAAAAAAGTAAATGAAAAACTAGAGGATAAAATTATAATTATTTTAATATATAAAAAATAAATAATTCAACCATGGGACACTTATACAAAACTTATCTCAAATAATGATGATATTGTGAAATTAACCCTTACCATTTTTTGTTACCTATAAATTGGAAGCCCTGAAAAATATATTATTTAAAAAAAATGAATGAACTAAATTTTACTAGATTCATAAAATAGCATATAAAGTTGGGGATATATAAGCCCATAAGGGAAATAAGACAGGAATATGGGATATGTCTAATTGAAATAAATGTGAGATCTGAAATGATTATGTTGAGTTTGATTTCATTTTTAGGCATATGTACCTCCTAAATAATGGTTTTAGGGGTGTTATATTTTTATATAAGAACAATAATAATATTTATAATTTGTTATATGGACCTATTATAACATTTTTCACTAGTTTGGTAATAATATTTCATTATTATGCATATTTTTTATGTTAATTTCCTTATTTTTTATTTGGTTTAAGGTATTAAAGTTCTGGTTCTTATCCATATGATATATATATATATATACATAATCAATATAATGATATTAATGGTATATATATCATATTTAATCAATATATATTTTCTATAATAATTTATGAATGTTTTACATGGAAATTGATTTGCATCGCCTCACATAGATGGAAGGTCGTTCTTAAGAATGAGTAATGATAACATTCCATTAACGGGTGAAAGGGTAAGAAGTTGGGTTATATAATAATTTTTATGAATAATAAAAATCTCATTTATGTCACATATATTATTAATTTTAATCATATTACATCACATATAAATTTAATAGAAAAATGAATCACATTGCTTCACAATGTAATAGTTTATCGTAAAAATGAGTGATGCTATTGTATTTGAAATGAGATGGAATTTAAAATGGTATATTACATATTAAAATTAAATAGTTATATACTAACATTAAAATAATATAAATGTGGTAAAGACACCATTACATATACCTTTTAATGTTTTTATGGAAAATGATCTACCTCAATTCGCAAGGCTGTAGTTTGTTATACATTGGATGAAAGATTTCATTTACCAGATGCTATAAATAGAGACAGAAATATATAATTAGAGAAACACAATAATAACTAATAATATGTGAGATAAATTTTTTTACTTTTTAATTTTTATGAAATCATCTATAGCGGAAAAATAAGAATGATAATAAAAAATATTTGTAAGATAATTACCATCTTTAATATAAATATCTTTTGAATCTCTTATTAAGAACCCTATGAAGGGTATTTTGAGAGGAAAATGAACATATAATATGTATAAGAATTTTTTGGGATATTATGCAAGGTTTTATTCGATTCATATGGTTTTAGTTGTGTGAATTTGTTTGTGCCTGTAGTTCCATTTTATATGTAGGGAAAGGGAACCCTCCTGCAAATTACTTAAAAAGTTTCCAATAGAATCCAAATTGATAAAGAAATTAACCATAAAAAAGAATCCAAAATTACATTGGATAGAATATGGGAAAGTATAAGGTGGAAATATTTTGAGAAAATAATATATTTTACATGTTATTAGGTAAATACAACCCTTTACATGTTAATTGTAACCCACAGTATACCCATTTTTTCCATAACTACAGGAAATAAATATTACAATTTTCACTATTCATTTTCGGAAAATATCATCTTCACAATATTAGATAATATAAATTATTATTATTATAAATAATGAATACATTTTTATAAATTCCATTCATTGAAGTGGTAAAATAATATTTTATATTATTCTCACAGATGTGACAGGGAAGTGGGTTTTCATAGAGAAAATGTTGAAAGGTTCACACTCTTTTATCTCAACATTCAATATGATAATAATTATAATGTATTAAATAGTATTTATAAATATATTGATATATATGGACTAATGTTTTATTAAAACAATTTAAAAATATAATTTAACTTTAAATGAAAAGAATTTTTCAATTTACATTTTGTATTCTTCATTATTCATCGAAAAATGAAATATTAATGAAAAATCCCCAAATTTTACCCTAATTTAATTTAGATTTTTTATTTTATAAATACAATTAAATTTATTAAAATAAATTTTAAAAATGTTATAAAACAGGTAAATTATTTAATGAAATTGTGATAAAAATATTTTTTTGAAAAAATAATGTTTTTGAGTAAACTTTTATTTTTATTCTAAATGTTTTTATTTTATTAACATAAAATAGATATCAAAGTTATTTATTTTATATATGTATAAACCATATAAATTTAAAAATTTATTCATTAATATTCTTACCCTAAAAATAACATAGCTAGTTTATAACGGTAATGTGAAAATAAAATAAATTTAATAGAGTATCATATTTCGTTCAAATCGTGTGCTGCTTGAATTGAAATCCATAAAAGGGATTAAATTTATTTACAATTAAATATAACATAAATCATCATATTTCATGTTCTATTATTCTCTTTTTTGGTGTTTGTTACATATGCTATCAAATTTGATGTTCATATTTTATGATCCAGGGGTGTTACAATAAACCAAATAAAATAAATATTAAAATTGAAAAATGTTATTAAGTGTGGAAATAATTAAAGTATGTTTATTATTCATGAATACAAAGAATTTACATGAAAATTATTATTCAAGATAAAAGAAAAAATTATAATTAAAACATTGTTTTATTTATTTCAATGATTATATTTATACATAATTATCTTCCATTTATATATTATTATTATCATTTAATATAGTACATACATGGAAATAAATAAACATTAAATGAAAATATTATTTTACATATTAATTTAAATCAATTTTTTAGAAAATTAATATTATCATTAATTTTATATGAAAAATAATTAAAAAGGACTGATAAATATTTTATTTAAACGTATACAACCTCTATAGTGTTTTTAAACCGACATAACCATTATTTGATGTTTTAATTCTTTTATAATTTTTCAAGTCATCATAAAATACAAAATAAACATCCCTTTGTTTTGTGTATTATGAAAAAAATAATTAAATTTATAAGTTGATATATAAAAATACTTTTATTATCAGTGCAATTAATATTTTAATGGAAATACAGGTTTTCATGTGTTATGATTCTATTATAGCACTTAATAATTATTTATGATGATGGGTAGTTCCATTATAAACCAATTATGTTATGTTTTAGTATAAATAATGGACTTTTGGCCCCTTAAAAAAAATAGGCGATCCCAATATAGCCCTTGAATGCAATGGGTAAATGTATAGAGTCAATATTTTTTTTTCTCCAACGATATTATTCACATTTATTAGGTAGATGAATCCATTTGTGAATGTGATTTGAAAAATATATATTTGGTTATAAATATTAATTTTGTAATATATGTACTATGTTTTCATTGAAACCTTTTGTTTTCAAAATTTATGAAAATGAACATTTGTTTTTTATAAATGAATATTCCCTTTTTGTTAAAAAGTTATTTTTTTAAGAAAATTTTCATTCAAGTGTTATATAATTTTACAAAAAACATTAATGGAGATTACTTTCCCTATATGATTACTTAAAATTTCGTTTTGATATTTCTGGTGATTTACTATGTAGTTAAATTATTATTTTGAGCTCAATGTTTTTTATTTTTAATGTAAAACACTCTTTCATCACCTCATGGGTTTGAAGTTGACTAATGGGTTTCAGTTCTTTTTCTATATGTCCCTTACAATGAATTTTTTTATCATCCCACATTTCAAATGACTTTCCATAAATAATATAGATGAGTATAATAGTTATTAATGTTAAAACACTAGATATAGAATATTCCTTGAAGGAATCAGCAATGATAATACATAGAACATGTTTAGTGGGAGAAATGCATAATGTGTGGAATTTTCCACTGTGAAAATGTTTGTCCCAATTCACTAAATTTACAAGCCTAAATGGTACTACCCCATGAACACACCAAATAGAATATTGTTTAGAAACTCACACTGAGAAGTGATAAAATACATGGAAGGACATAACTTATAATAAAAAAAGAAAATATGACTCTCCAATAAAAATTTCTATCTTACAAGACCATCACATATATGAAAACAATTGAGTTTATAAAAATTTATGAATAAGAAAATAGTTATCTAATATAATACTATAATTGTTAATCCCAAAATGTGATATTGTAATATAGAAGGCATAACCCATGAGTGCTATAAACTCCAATAAGGAGATGAGACCTCCTCAACACATTGTCTCAAAGAAATAAGTCCATCAAAAAATATCCACAATGAACAATTCTATACTATTATCCACTGAATCCAATAGATCTTCTTTCTTCATATTCCTAAAAATAGCAACATTCCATAAGATTTGTACATAAGTGAAACAAATATGGGAATGTATAATTTTAAGGGGTGAATATACATTACTATGTAATTTTTTTTGAAATCATAATGTAAAGAGAGATAAATTGGACCACAAAAACCCGAACCTAATATAAAAAAAAGGAAATTACCTTGGGAATCGACATTATTTAATATCTAAAAAACAATAGGAAATGACTACTCCCATCCATTATAACTCATTTCTATAATGATTTACCTCTCTCATTTAGCCAAAAAAATTATATAATTGGAATGTTCCACTAATTACAGTTAATGAAGCCTCATATTTAGTCATACAATAATGGTGACAATGGATATGTAGAGTCACATCCATATCATAGATTTAATAAATAAAAAAATATATAATTGGAAGCTAGTAAATCATAATTAGGCCTATAATTTCTATGTTTTCTCATTTTAGTTACTCCACTATCATCCCACATTATTACTACTAATGATATATTCCTACCTCAATGAAAAACACATTAATATTGAGTGTTTGCTATAAATTTTTAAATAAAATATCTTCTGGTAGAACTATGCTTAATCCCGCTAATGAAAATTAATGACACTAGAATCCCTAAAGAAACTAATGATAGGAAAAGATATCTCTAGAACTTGTAATCCATGATGCATGGATAGGCACCCAAAACAATACTTTTTTAAAAATCAAGTGACAGTAAAAAATGATATCTAAAAGTATTTCATGCAATAAATATAGCTAAATACAAAAATTTAATTAAAATACATTGCCCAAATCTTCACTGGAATAAAACTACACAGTTAAATAAAATATCTACCTCGTTTGGATCAGATGATGAACAATGCATTAGATAAAGATTTCTGAAATCGTTATATTTTTATATAACCTAAAACATATAGGTATTAAATTATCATTTATTCTATGATGTTTTATTTTTTAGTTATATAAATTGTCACCAACATTTTATAATATTAGTAAAATTCATGGGGAGATGAGATTTTTTGATGAATTTAAAAATAAATATAAAAATATAATCTCGCACCCTATCTAAGACTCTCCCAGATGAGAATAATTTTCGTGATTCAACATCAAGTCTCCATGGTCACAAGTACATAATATTTTAAATATATTCTTCTATTCACTATTTCCTTTCTATCAGAAATGCTGAGATATTAACATCTACATGTTATCCTGGCCCTACTAAAGAACAACACCACTTATGATTTTTGTGACGTTACATTAGTCACTATATCCACGTGATTTTTGTTAACTTTACGTTTCTATACATTTAACATTACATCCTGCACAATATTCTAGATGAAATGGTATTTCACAAAAATATTCTATATCGTGGAGAGAAATTTCATATTCATGGCTTTTTGAATCATGATTTAACTGTTAAAATATTATATATTGATCTTTCTAGTCTCTCTATTTCCATTAATAGACACTTCAACCCCATCAGATCATTCCAGGGATCTGTATTTACAATGTACTCTACCTTTATAATTGAATACTGACTTCCTAGTGTTGTTTTCCCCAATTTTCCACAAATCATCTAACAACAGACATTTCTTGAGAAATATCCTTCCTAGTATTCACTATATAATACCCTAGTCTTCCACTAGTTTATTTATATGATAATTTCACCATATAATTTGAATTCAAATCTATTTTAATATTCATCTCCATTTAATTGTTTAATTTTTTTGTTATGGTATACAAATAAGCTTTCAATAATTTATCTAGAATCCCACTTGCACCCTTCAAATATACTAAAACTAAAAAATTAACATTTTTTTAGAACTTAAGAATATTCTAATAGTCATCTCAAATATCTATATAGTAAAACCATGACCATTCATTAAAAAAACCTAATAATTAACACATAATATATTCATTCATTTCAATAAGTCCAATGAAATGTATGTATCCAACATAAAAAATGACTTTTTCAAATAAATCATTCAAAATTAACCCTAGAGTAATAGGAATGGTTTCAATTTATCTCAATGAATCTATATTTTGTGATATTTTTTTAAAAAATTATTCCATATCATCAATTATTGTTTAATCACAAAAGCACATTGCTTGATATTTTACAACATGCCAATTTAATATTGTATTGAAGGACCATCTATTGGAACCAACTAAATTTCATCCTACTATTCTCAATAAATGAATGTTTTCATGAATTTTATTTCTTGAATATAAAATAATTCAATATTATATACTCATAAATCCATCCATTTTGTTATGTATTCCACAAAAATAGATAAAACCTCACCAAAATACACTTTTTTTTTAATTTTTGGAATCCATCTACAACTAGTCGTAGCTGGTACTAGAATCTACCATCTACTTCATCCATCAAATGATGAGAACATTTTTTATTGTTCTTCTTTGCTTCTTGGATATATGATTACTATCATGTCTTTGAAACATACATGGAATCCCATTATTTATTAATTTATATCTCCCAAAATAATTATTCACAATTATTTATTTTCACACCTAGGTATTTGAGTTTCCTAATTTTAGTGATAATTAGACAGTTCTTTGGAGAGTTAGGCACCTCAATTATCATATTGATGTTAGTAGATTGGCTCTACTCCTATGGATTATCATATTTTGAAAAACTACCTTCCAAAACTCTTCCCCAATCTTTATATTTCCTTATTAATTATGTTAAATTATACATTGATTCTTACATAACATAACCATATCTCTAAATTTATGAAAATAGTTTCACCCTCAGACATTATCTAACATTTTTGTGACTAGCTGAGCACCAGCCTTACTCAACTCACTATAGCCACATCGATCTCCTCTAGTTCCTTTCTTCTATGAATTATATATGTGTGGTTCCAATACGTTCTTTATATATCCTCATTAAAGTAGATGTTTCAAAATCTTACAACCCTTTTTAATTTTCAAGGATCCAAGATCTTTAATCCTTTCTTATCAATGTTTCATAGACAATCATTCAATGTCATTGTTTTTTAATGTTAATTTATCAAGTATAATACATTTTGGAGTACAAATCAATTATATCTTCCTATATTTTAAACCATAGTTTTCCCAAATAGAACATCATTTGATATTATACATACTATATATAAAAATGATAAATAAACCAGCATTATTAAGATTACCAATAGAAATAGGGACCTCCCATGGTCTTTGGAAACATAAAATTACTTAGAAATGTCGTAGAAATTAATTCTGTATATGAAGGCTCATATATCCTTTTATAACAACATTTTGTGAAAATAAATTTATAAGGTGAAATTTTATAAGGCACATGTAATCATAATTGTTCCTACATATATTATTGGAAGACTAATAAAATGAGTTTATAGTGTATTGGATTAATGAATCTAAAAAATATTAGACAAAATAAATAAAACTACCATAATCCTCCTCATCTGGTGAATTTACAGATGACCAAGAAACATATATTCTTCAATTTACATGCATATGATGTTAATATTTATTAAGTTTTTCATTAATTATAATGTTCCAATATATATTATCATTACTACCAATAAAATTTTCATTTATCATGATTGTTATATTTTATATCAGTTTCTTCTATCTCATCTGGGTGGAGAATCCCAAATATTTATAGAATTAGAACACACATTTATAATTTATTAACACTAACATCTACTGTATTTCATTCTCCATGATTAGGTCGTGTATTTCTATGATGTAAAGGTCATCCATTCAATGGAATTTACTACCAATGGTCACCATCACATCCCATGACTCTGAATGGGATAATATAAGATTAAATGGCTACATGCCATTGGTGAACATCAAACCAATTTACATATGGAGACTTATGATCATGTTTAATTCATTCAAATGATTATCCAATAATCATTCTTCTAACGTACTATTACCTAAAAAATAATACACCATGATCAATGTTTTCATCATATAGGTATTCTCATATATTATTAAAATATTTATTTTTTTTCAATTCTATCTACATCATAAATCATTAAGGTAGAATTATTAAAAAGAATCACAAATAAAACTATATATGACTTTCTATAAATCCATTCCCATTCAATCATTTTTATTATTATATATTTTTTCCTAACTAACAAAAAATTGACATCCCTATCATAATGGTAATTATATAAATGTATCTTCTAGACGGGAATGTCTGATAAATCAATCACCACTAGCCTCAAAATTCTCAGCTTTAACAATATCGTACGAAGATAGAGAACACAAAATATATTAAAAAATGATTAAATTAAAATTTCCACACACATTCCAAGTTTTATTTTCTACATAACTTATCATAATTCATAATCAAAATCAGATAACACTTGTATCATATAAAGAATTATCTTTTAATTATCCAATGATATGGTCCTTTGCTGAGAAAATAAGACATTTGATAAATAATAGATACAACCTCCAATGTAATATGTAATAATAATCATAGTACGATGTAACATTACGACACACCCTAACATTTCAGATTACAAAATTGCACACAAACAAAATACTAGAAAATGTGGAAAATTAAATGAATAGAAACAAATAAAAATGGTGGTACACATAGAATTTGGTGGTTTTAGTAATTTATAAATACATGGAAAAAAATCACTAGAAAGATATAAAAATAATAATAAATGAGTAGATTGACTCCAAACCAGAAAATGAAATTATATTAATATTGAGTGGTCACATAAAAAGTATATATATTCCTTGTAACCTTTTATATAGAAAAAATCATCAGCTAATCATATTTAACAAAAAATATTTAGTAAATTAAATCCTCAAGACATTGATCTTCATCAACAAAAAACCATATGATCAAAAGAAGTAATTTCCTCAGTTGTATCGCGTAGGTAATAATGTAACAGTGGTAGATTCAAAAACATATCCCCATGATATTTTTAATGTACCATGTGGTAAATGGATCATCGTGGATCTTACTATGTTCTAGAAATATATATTTCTGAATTAATAACCTTTAATTTAAATATAATTACAATTCCTCAGATGTTATTCCTTTCAATTGACACGAGTACTCAAAAAAAATTCATAGCAATTGAAACTCTACCAACAATCAATGAAAAATTACAAATTGGTGTATGTAGTGTGGATTGACTAAGAGGTTTTTATGTTTCTAGATTAATGGTACTATAATCTATAACTACGATAGGGTTAGCTACTCTAATAAATACTAGAATGAAAGACACCATATATATGATATTCTACTCATAGGATTTGAGCATGATATTCTCTATAATCATCAACCAAAACTAACAATCATCTTTACATTGAATTAAAAAATAGAGGAGATAAAATATATGAGCATAAATAAAAAAACCAATGTAATTTAAATATTAATTCAATTTACTCCAAAAGGACCCAGATCCAAGCAAGTTCGGTACTAAAATTTATAGAAGAAAAAAAATGTAAATTTCAGACATTATAAGGGTTTTACCAAGGAGTGAATGAATCACACCCCACATATCTTTATCTACAAGGGATGTAAAAAAAATAGGTATCCTAAAGAATCACATTTAACTCATTTCCCTGATTAATTTTTTGTCAGGGAATCATCAACTTGATTTTCTACCTTGTATACATGTGAATAAACCAGATTTAAAGGTTAATGACACAATGAAAAATAATCCATTGAGGAAACACATTATAGGGTATATTTATAAATCTCTCATTCATGTCTTTAAGAGTAGTAATTGAGTCTAATTTGATCTTAAAGATAATTCCATTAATGATGTAATGCTCTGTTGATATCATTTACCATGTAGAATAATTTAGATTCATATGTAATGCCAAGCCAAATATAATGGTAGAATCACAATATGAAGAACCCTATATGAGTTTGAAATACACTCCCACTACCATATAGTCATGTAATACCTAAGCTTGAACCATTGATACTCACAGTTATATATGATAGAATTAGTGGAATCCATCGATTTCATTTACACACAAAGGGGATTGCATACCTTACATTACACCTAATGGATATAGAATATTCAGATCAAAAATGATATTTTCCATCTCACTTGTTGGTATCATGGAATATAAAAAGACATCTACATATATGGTAACCATTCCTAGATAAATGGAAGGAGACAAACTGTAAAAAACAATCTCATTCAAATATTACCATATGAAATATATTTCAAAAATATCAAATGGTATAAACTAGTTTTGAATTTCTTCTCTCATGGGTGTAGTCATGATAGATTGGAGGAGATTCTTATCCTACTCATTTTTGAAAATTGTAACTCAAAATAGGTCTGGTAGGAACACCAAAAATATGGTTGGAAACAATCATATGATGAAAATATGTTGATATTTTTCACCATTGTTGAAACATAGATGACATACTAAGGCAATCTATATTCCTTTACCTTGTATCAAATCAGTAGTAGGAATGTAGTCTCTCCCAATTCTCTAGATTCTATTGGAAACCATCCATTAAGAGGGATGGATGAATGGAGTTGTTAATTTTAAATACCATTAGGGGGTCACAATGATACCTCCATACATAATTATGTATTGATTCCTATTATTGAAGATTCTAACCCCATTTTTTTCTAGATAAGAATATAATATTTGTTTAGTCTAGAGAAGACATGAAGTAGAATTAACACATTCATGTTATTTATATTGTGAAGGAATTCATAAATATGCATATTATATTAGGATGGTGGAACATCCATGATGTCCTCAAGTGTAATTTCATGCTAGGGTGTACTCTATCTTTTCAAAATGAATTATTTCCATATCATCCATTTGTAATTACACAATATATAATTGAATAATATATTGAGGGTGGTTCATATATATGTGATAGGGTTTGGAAGGGATTCATTCATTAACATTGAAATAAAAACATTTAATAATAAATCAGAAGAAGAATCATAACAATTAATAATATTTTTAATAAATTATTCAATACGTTATTTATTTAATATCATTAGAACCTTGACGTCTATTCTCCCATTTCAATAAGATTTCTGCACACTTTCCATGAAATTGATATAATCCTATTTTCATGGACATAACCAGTCCAAATGAAATTTATAATTTGTTTTTTTAGATTATTGAGAAGGCCCCTTGGAAATTTTTATAAAGAGAAGAAATATAAAAATTTAGAGGATATCACTACTTTGACTAAGTGGGTTCATCCATCATGGGAAATATATTTTCTTTTGCATATTTCAGTTGGATAATGAAGCTGGAACAAGTATTTTAAACATTTCTACATTTTATTTTCCACCAAAATATGGGATCACAATGATCAATAAAAGGTTGTATTCCCCTTATCAATATAAGTTCATTGATAATTATATTCATCCTAGTAGAGGTAATTCTTTCTCCAATGACATTGAATGACTTCTTCCAAATAATATATTAACATGATACCTTCTATTAGGGATTGAATGTAACATTGATGGATGATCGAATATTTTTAGAGGTTATCCCAAACATGATAATGTCATACAAATATGGAATATGAGAGGGAGTCTACAGATCCTTAACCACCTATATCCATTTTTAATGGACAATTTCATCCATCTCACTAATTCAAAATCTAATACATTCTTTTATAGTAGCAAAGATTAGACTTAAGAGAGGGTTATGTTATCTCACACCCCTCATTTAATTAAATAACCCTATGAGGGATACATTTATGAGAATAAAGATTATAACTATTCTATATATGTTTTTGTAGAGTATAATAAATTTAGTCGATAAAATATCCATTTTGATAATAGAAAAAATGAAACTCACTTCATTGTGTCAATCACTATTGAGATGTATAGGGAAATGTTTTCTTTTAGTTTCTACCTCATCAGATTGATACATTCAAGGGCATTTAATAAAAAAATGAATAATCCATCCCAAAAAACACCATTTTGATTTCGAGTGATATGTTCATGCGTGATATCCCCCAACATGGTCACAATAATTTTTCTAACGATTTTAGACACTATATTTTCAATTCCACCTGGCATGAAGTCATTGATGACTATGGACCAATATTAAATTGATATAGTGGATATAATGATGGGGTTGATTTCTTATTGAATATAGGAATGATGAAAAATATTCTATGATTTTATTGGTTATTGGATACTGAAAAATGTCCCTGTAAAACATATAGATCATATTGGAGAAACCATATTGTCCAGAGGAACAATCAAGGGAGAGGGGGAAGAACACTCATTTTACCATCCTTTTTTGAGGGAGAAAAGGTGACAGTTTTTTATAGTCTTAAAGGGATATAAGAATTATCTTAACCATTATATATGTGTTATAAGATCCATCATTAGATTATGGGGTTTTAAAATAATTAATCACATCATTGCTGATGATATTTTTAGAAGTGGGAGTGTATCCACTATGGCTAATGTCTATATCTCCTCTCCTTACCCCTCGCTCTATGTAGTTATTGATTTTTTTATTTTAAACCACTATCCTTTAGCCATATGACGTTGTAAATATTTTGGATTAATGATTCCATGGGTGTTATAATGTAATCAAGCATATAGAGGGATTAGATATCCTCTTTAGGGAGAGGGACTTGGTTCTAATTTCTAATTTGGTTGTAAGGAATATTATCTTCAGAAGCCTTAATGTCTGCATAATGTATTCAAATTGATTTATGTCATCAGAATTGTAGTAATATTTTTTAGTTCTGGATCCTTCAATAAAGTGTTTTAAGTGGATTACATGGGATTATAGCTTCCAAACCTCCAACATAATATCCATGCACCAAGGAATTTCAATATATACATTTCTATATATAAATGGAATAAGGGATGTCCTTGTGAGTTGAATGTGAAGATGAAAAATAATATTACTGTAATATTATTATTTATTTTGGAGGGTGAAACTAGATACTCTAATAAAAACACTTATATCACTTGTTTGAATAAAATATATTTCTACATTACTGGACTACATACAATTAATAGTAAATCTATTGCATGTTACATCTACCCTATCAATTGGAACGTATGAAAAGTTAAAATTATCAATTTAAGAAGAGAACTCATGGGAATAAGTACTATTTAAATTTTTTCCCATTCTATTAGTTGATATCCAGAAAGAATTGATATTCCCTACAATAATCCATTTATTTCTATCAATATAAGTTTTCATTTCCATCTCCCTCCAAAGCTACCATTTATTATATTATAGGTGAAATCATAATCAAATTTGATGTAAAGGGTCTAAAATTGTGTTGAAAATGATATATCAATGTCCTTTTATCGTTACATACATTCACTAGTAATGATGTTATCATGTTTAATTACCCACAAATGATCCATGTTAGTGTAATGTACATTATTAAAGGTAAACTTGTATCCAATATAAGTCCATTTGAAGGCTATCCAGTATTGTAAAAATATATTGGGTGAAGTAATCCCAATAATAAATGATTAATCTGTCACATGGTAATGTTTATAAGTTGTAATGTTATGAAAATTCCTTATGCCATGACAATTCCATTATAAATTTTCAATTCACTTATTGATTATCCCCTGGTTAGAGTCCTTCCCTATTAAGAAACCTTCATATCTGATTTATTGAATTGTAATTTTATATTTTATACCTTTATTTTCAGTGTGTTAGTCCATTCTAGTTTATCCTTATCTTTAGGCATTCTATTTACACCTGTTTTAGAAACAAGACGCTTTACAAAATCATTATCATTATCCTAAAATTGTTAATTAAGAGGGGTAAAAAAGATTCCGAAATCTATAGTTTCATAGGTATTCATATAATATTTATTTATCCAAGAATATTTATTATCTGTGACATACATAAGGATTATTTCTCATCTTTATATTCCATGTTCCATGGGAAATTATCAATGGTTTCGTATTTATTAGAATAAGGGGTATAAACTAATATGAAACACTATGACACATGGTTTACATCCAAAATTATCATGTTCACATCCTTTTCATTGTTGTATTTTTATATTTTATCCTATTTAAATATGAGAGGATCATGTTGATTCTATATAGTTTCTGTATTATTTATTCAATCATGTCTATAATTATCCACCATAGGGACTTGAGGTCATCATCTTTTAAAATCTTGTCATTGACTAAGTGAGCCTATTCAAAAGTGGGAGGATCAAAATATCTAAAATATTTTTCATTTATCCACGTGATAACTTCACGTGGAAGGAGGATGGAATCATATAAATAATGAAGCATATGATCATTCATTTTTGTAATATGATAATATTTTATAGATTCAAAATCATTGAAATAATTTAATAATAATTCGAAATGAAAAAAATTGTATTTCACAACCAAATCTTGTTTCCATGTATTTTGTTATTTTATATAAAAGTTATATTTATGGTTTTTATAAAATAAACTTTATAAGTTTTAATTCATTTATATCATCATATGAAAAATGTATTAGGTTAAAATTTTGGGGTTTCCTTAAAAGGATTTATATTTGCGGGAATGGAAGATTTTTATTATTAAAAATTTATTTTTCAATCATGTCTATAGAAATTCCAATTTTCATTTAGACTAGTTTTAATTTATCATTAGTCCCATTTGAATAAAAAACAAGTAACGTCCATATTAATGATAATTATAACTGATTTTCGTATAAATTCATTTTTAAGATTAAAATACCATTTTTCATTAAAACTATTTTTCATTGAGTTTTTTTCTTATATTAAAATCATTTTTGGAAAATTATTCAAATTGAATCATAAAAAATATTTTTAATATTTTTAGTTAATATATTAAAATTTAAGAAGGAGTCCAGTTTCATTGTTTTTCATAGTGAATAGTAACTATGCAAATAGATTGTGACCATGCTTATGAGTAAAGAAAATTAGTTAATGTTAAAACCAAGTGATAAGGTCACAAAATATCATATTA
Source organism: Viscum album (assembly GCA_963277665.1). Lineage (NCBI taxonomy): Eukaryota > Viridiplantae > Streptophyta > Magnoliopsida > Santalales > Viscaceae > Viscum > Viscum album. The sequence goes on along the minus strand of OY728126.1, from coordinate 647,285,414 downwards.
AATCCTATATTACATGATTGTTTATATAATTAACATATTATTTTAAAAATATAATACAGTAACAAAAAATTTATAATTTAAATGACATTATAAATACTATAAACGGGCTCCCACTATCAAATCATATACATATAATTCTACCTTTTCACCAAAACTATCACACCCCAAAATATCCATTCTTATAATTTTGTTTAATATATTAAAAATCCTATAACATCACATAGAAAACACAATACAAACTTTTTATGTGAATAATGAATGAAATAAGAGGTATTTCTGGAAACTACAGAATCCTATACTGATTGATATATAAACATGACTATGGGAATAGTAATATTACCACTTGGAATATTAATATGGCCAACAGAATCATAAAATCACATATGAAACAATTAATCATTTTTTGTATATATTAAATGAATATGTGGTATATAAATATCATGTAATAAGTAAATAAATGTTTTAAATGCAATATATTAAGTGGTGATATTTCGGGGAAAAATAATTGCATATTTACTTTGATGTCATTAAAATAATGATTTAAATAAAAATTTATTTTCATAAAAAAGATTCATAATTTAATACATTCTTTTATTATTATTATAATATAATTTTATGAGTCCATAATTAATTTTTCAAATTATTACAAAAATATTTATAATTTAAAAAGTTGTATTTTTCAAATAAATAACTATTTTAATTAAAATTAAAATTTAGAATATTTATAAAGATATTTTCTAAAAAATGTTCAAAATTTGTAATTATACAAAATGAATAGTTATTAGGTTGAATTTATGATATATTTATAATATAGTTGAGTTATAGGTAAATAGTGAAATACAATTTTTTTGATATTTAACATTATAAGTAAATAATTATATTATTGAGTCATTGATGATGTATGGAAGACATATGAACCCATTATTTCAAACTGAAATTAAGTATTTTCTATATATATTCAAATAGAACTATCATTATTCAATGTCTTGATCTATAGTAATAATGAAATAAATTAAATAATCATAAAACACCACCCTCTTCCACTATAAATACCACCCACACCACCCCTTCTCCACACACATCCAAATCCAAGATTCATACTTATATTATTCCCATTTCCACCCAAAAAACACTCCCCTGCATTTTACTATTTATTTTCTCACCAAAATACCATTTAAATTTATAGTAAGGATGTTATCAAGGAGTATAATTCAATGGATAAAATCTGGTTTCTTTCTTTTATTTTCCATTCAATTTATTTTCTTCTATTACCTTTCCCTCACCTCTCCTGTCCAAGGTGATATGATGACCCCAATATATTTTTTATATTATTATTTTATTTTATTTTTGATCACATGTCTACTATAAATTATCTTCTCTTCCTCTTTTTATCTTAAAAATCAAAACATCATTTATGGGGTGTCGATTTAAAGCCTTAGTTGATGACGAGATTTTGTTTTTCAATTCTACCATCAAGGATTTTCATAAAACCATTTTAACTATCTAAACAAGCATATATATATATATATAATTATTAATTTTTTTAGAACTAATTATTATGCATAATGTTAGTTCTTAATACAAATCTATTTCATGATTATCAAAAAAATTCCAAAATTATCTAAAAAGATATCATCAATGATTTATCTCATGAATCAACCTCATATATTAAAAAAATAACATATAATACCATTAAATATAATTTAATTTCATTAATTTCATATAATTTCAATTCTAGATAACAATTTCCATTTTAAATGATCATCTATACATGTATACTGGTGAACCAACCAAGAAAGGAAAGGAAACAAACACTACCAAAAGGTAAATTTGAATGTTAAAACTCATCAAAAAGTTTATTAATGAACATATTGGAATTATAGTAAATAAAATAAATGATTAATAGGTTCTTACTTAATTTATGAATGAATATAAATCCATAATCTGGGATTTTATGTACATGTGTAGAATTCATTCTAATATAAGGCACGAGATTCTCCTCAGAACTCCATTTTTCATTCTAGCTATGATTTATCCTTCATTAATAGAATTTAATTTTTATTTATTTTTAAATTATTATTATAAATTATCTGTATATGTTATAAATTATGGATTCGAAAAAAAAAATTTATTATTAAATGGGGAAGTATATTTTTTATCGGTTTACCGTTTCAATTCCTCCTGATATGGTGGCTCAATTGAAATATACTTGCCAATTTCTTTCCCATTTTAAAGTACACTACATAATCTATTATAAGACACCAACATTTTTTTAAATCACTATTTTTTAATGAAAAACTATATGAGATATTTTTTGGTTTTTTGTAAATAATTAATCATTTTCGGCTTTAAAGACGCCTTTATATTTTCCCTTAGAATGTGCTAAAGGGTCCCTTCTCTAAGGTTTCATAAAAATAAATTTTACATGATTTAACTTCAGTTGTATATCATTTATGCCTAAAAATTAATGTCATTGTCATTAATTTTTCTTTTCTGGGATATACATCTTTATATTCGTATTTTCTAAAAAAACCAAAATAAATTCCAAAATAACTCTTCTTTACAAAATAAAAAATTGTATTTCTCTCTATAATTACACAGTGATTTTATTATATTATTTACATATATTTTATCACATTATGTTGAAACTTAAGATTTATTTAAATTGACTTTTTTTTACCATTGGATATATTTTATTAAATATTTTCTTATTATTTTTGACCGGGGATGTATTGTCTTGATACCACTCACTATATTACTTTGGATGGTTTATGATTATGTTCATTATTTGGAGAATGTTATTAACATTTCATATGATAGTTTCATTATGAATATATATAATGAATATGTTTCACCCCTTTTATATAAAGAATGTATTGGACCAAGTATGTTATGGTTGGGGTCGTTATAGACACTTGATGCATTAGTTTGTCTCATGATACCAACTAGACTCGGATTTAACCCATTAATGTATAGTTTCTTGGTCGAAGTCTGGATGGTATATTTATGATGTGTGGAATTAAGAATTACATTATTATAATATTAGTAATTGATAATCTATGTGATTATTCATCTAGTATAATAATGATGGTAATGTTTTATATTCATTTTATTATTTATATGGAATTGTTTTTATAATATTTTAATCCTACCATATTATCTTAGAGTTTATGTTTTAATGGTATGTGTTATTCTATATTCCCCTTTACTTATTATTTAAGGTTATAGCTTACAATATATTGTTTACCCTACCTATGCTTCTGATCTCACCTCATTATTGTGATTAATTTTACCAAGGATGAATGTGATGACCCAGACCCCCCTTGGTCCCTTCCTTTTCCAAAATCCGGATCCTTAAGGGGTACGGATCGGTGAGACCGATCGGCGCGACCGATCGGTGAGACCGAACGGCGCGACCGATCGGTGTGACGGATCGGCGGAACCGACCAACGTCACCCGGCCTTGCCAAGTTGTTCCAGTAACGCGCACAAAAGTTTAATTAAATACTGAATCGGCTCATGAGTCAGTTTAAACAACTCAGCACCTTTAATGATGAGTCAAGCCGCGTGGTCAACCCACGACTTCCACGTCTTACGCGGTTCAGCGTTTTTATCTCAACCGTTCCCTGCTCTTATAAATTAAGGGTCAGGCCGTGGTTTTCCCCCTTCTTCGATCGTGGCTCTTCTGGTGCATCGGGACCGCCGCGTCGTTATCCGTAAAGTTCCGCGCCCCCGACCTAAACGTCGATCATCTATCAACAAGTAGGGAATTTCTTTCGTCTCTCACTTTTGTGTATCATGCGGGGTGGGCGTTATTTTTGTTCTTATGGAATTGGTTGAACCGAACCCTAATGAAGATAATAAAAGAAGTTCTAAAGAAAGAAGGGGAAGGGGTTGTGATCGTTGTTTATGGTTTATCTTGTGATCATCCCTTTTGTTGTACTGGTTTATGTTTCTGAAAAATTGAGGTCGTTGGTGGTCGTGTGTGTGCACTTGAATCCCCTCGTGATGTTTTAAATGGGTTGCTGAAATTGTGAACTCCTGCTCTGAAATTGGTTAATCACGTATATCCGGCTGAATAAGTTGAAAGCACTAGGATCAACCCTTCTGTGATAACTCCCGGTTAGAACACACAGAAATTTGAAATCATGGAGTGTGTTAAATCTTTTAAATATGAAAATCCCTGACTTGTGTTGGTAGTGGTAGTTGGTTGTTTTCCCTTAGGCTGATTGCTGGAAACGTGGGAGGGGATGGGATCCCCTGTTCTTTTATACTCTCGGTGGCTGTGTGAATTTGGGGATGGGATCTCCTGTTGGTATGGATTCGGTGGTTGTGAGTTTTAAATCCGAGTGGTTACTTGAAATATCACAAATTGGGGAGAGATCCTCTGTTGGTAGAACCGGGCGTGAGTGTTTTGGTTGATCTATGCTTTTGACGCTTTCCTTGGTTATGCTTATGGTAATTGCCCAGTAGTGCTTAAAATTAATTGAACATTTTGACTGAACGTGAAACAAGAATGGGACAAATGGTTTTGTGGGCAAGGGTCGTGAATTGTGACTCGGACGCAGTGGTGTTGTGTTCTGTAGGTTGGCTAGGAAAACCTAAGTTTTGGGTGAGTGTTTGTTACCTATATCTATACTTTTAGCTTTGTGTTTCTCATTCGCACCCCACCCAAGTTGAGCACTTAGTGCCGAACACCCCCATTTACGGGGGAAGGGTGTTTTTCCCAACACTATACTTAGTGGCTGGTTATTAGCTCCATTTCTGCTCCCCTTCCCGGATAGCCCAAGTACCTTCGGGAAGGCTGTGATGGCCTGAAGTCCATTATTAGCCCAAGAACCATCGGGCAGGGTGTTGTGGTGGTTGGCCAGGTGTGTGCTGCAGGTGGTTTCCCAAGTGTCTTCGGGATGAGGCCCAGGTGTCTTCAGGCGTGGCAGTGGATCCTTTAGCCCAGGTGTCTTCGGGCGTAGCGGTGGTTGTTCTGGCCTAGGTGTTTGCAGGCATGGTTACATGTGATAGTTGTGGCCCAGGTGTGTGCGGGCGGGATACGGAAGTGGGACTGCGTGTGGTTGTGGCCCAGGTGTGTGCGGGCGGGATTCGGCAGTGGGACTGCATGTGGTTGTGGCCCAGGTGTGTGCGGGCGGGTGTGGCAGTGGGACTGCGGTGAGAATGGCGGGATTGGTCTGATGCGTAGGATGTCTCAATAACCAGTGGGAAAGTGGAGCGGGGTACCCAAACATCGATGTGCTCTTATATATATATTAATTGACTTGCGTTATTTGGGGAGCGAGCCTTGGTGAGGCCTGGGATGGATAGTTTTCCTTGTTAGGTGTTTGGTTTACTCTTTTCTCACGGGACTTTAGTACGTTCCCCAACTTGTGCACGAGAGTCTTGGTTTTCCCTACTGACTGTACTTGTATGCTCACCCTACATATATAAAACTACTTTCAGGTTTCCAGGAGGACTTTGGGGATCACGCAGGACCCTACTAGTCGGGCAGTTGGAGTTGTTGCAGTTGTTGTTCTCTTTTTTCCTTTGGCATTGTACTTTTGAGCTTCCTTGTACTTGTACCTTGTTATAAAAATTGTTTAAACATGCATGTGGGCTTGGTTTGGTTTTATTTATATACACTTGTTCTTTTCCCTTTTGGTGGTTTACTTGTCCTATTTCCCGATCCAAAATAATAAAAAGGGTAATGCCTCCCATATTTGTGAAAACTCATACCATTGGTGCTAGTCGCCAACCCGGGGCCTACTGGAGGCGGGACTCGGGGGTCATTATCTCCATTTCACCATTGCCAGCTCAGGAGGGGCATCTTTGGTGGGAGGGGGTCGTGACAGAATGGTATCAGAGGGGAGGTTGAGAGATAGGACGGAGTCTGGAGTTAGGCACAGTGAGGATTGCATGGGATGGTAAGGCAACGGTGTTGGATGACCTTGGTGCGTGAATTAGGCCAGGGAAGACTGGCTAGGACACGGGATTTTAGGGCCCCCCGTGATCTGATGCAAGGACTATGGGCCTACCGAACGACAAAGTGAGGCCACACTGATTGCAGGGTAGAGACCCTAGGAAAGGTACATGCATTATAATGACTTGTGTTATTGTGTTTTTGGGATGTCTTGGAAAATTAAGAATAAATTAAATCTTAATAAGTTTTAAGAACGATTTTCTTTGCACTACTGGGCTTAGGCATTTCTTGTTTACCTTGCAGCTATGGCACCTGGAAGGCGACCACGTGTGGTACAGGCGATCGAGACTCCTGAGACTACTTTGGCCAATCGGCAGAGATCTGATCGAGAGGAAGAGGACGACCAGTGGCAGAAGACTCTTCGAGCCTTCCAGCGACAGGCCCTTGGGAAGTATGAGGGCAGCACCTCCGATATGAAGACGGAAGGCTGGCTAGAGGAGCTAGTCATAGCCTTTGGCCGGATTCGGGCCCCGACCGAGTACTGGGTTCCTCTGGCTGTTAGCCAGATGCGAGGAGCGGCACGTCAGTGGTGGATGCTTCACCTGGGGAATAGGAAAGAGTCTGATGTTGCCTGGGCGGATTTTGAGAAGGCGTTCCGGGCGGAGTTTCTATCCTCGACAATGAAGGCGGAGAAGAGGCAGGAGCTACTCTCCCTCCAGCAGGGGAGCATGTCTGTGAGGGCACTTGGAATCAAGTTCAAGGACCTCCTGCGTTTTGCTCCGGACCACTTTCCCAATGAGGAGTCTCGGGAAAGACGTTTGGAGGAGGCGCTCCGACCCTCCCTCCAGTATGATGTTACCCCCTTTACCCTTCCGACATACTTAGAGGTTCAGAAGAAGGCCGAAGTGGTGGAAAGGATGCACGCTCTGGGTGGAGTGTCACGAGAAGGGATCCAGCTGGGACCATCGATGGGGAAGGCCGTCAGCGCCAGGCCTCCAGCATCGGGACCCTCCAGGTTCCGACCCACAGGGAGCAGGCCGCAGCAGTTTCAGTTTCGATCCCTTGGCCCACGTTCTTTTCCTTCAGGCTCGGGATCACGGTGCATCATCTGCGGGAGCCCTGGGCATCTCCGGAGTCAGTGCCCCAATCGGGTGCAGTACAGCAGTGGCAGTCATCCCCAGCATCCGCCGCAGCAGCAGTTTCCAGCCAGACCCTTCCGGCAGCAGCAGCAGGGACAGCGAGCTCCCGCTCCTCCGCAGGCAGACATAGGAGGGGGAGGCCGACCTCAGGGCGCTCCCCAGGGACCTCGACCAGGGCGTGGTCGGGGAGGTGGCCGACAGCCGAGGGGCAGGGGAGCTGGGCGTGGACAGTTACACGATGCAGAAGCAACAGTTCCAGCAGAGCCAGAGGTTGTTCGAGGTACGATCAGTGTGTTTAGCACTCTTGCTTATGCTTTGTTCGATACCGAAGCTTCGCACTCCTTTGTTGCACCCAGTCTATCCCGCGCCTTGGGTCTAGATGCCGAGAGACTTCCAGTGCCACTGGTGTTGAGCACACCAGTTGGAGGTCAGACCGACTTGCTGTTCGTTTTTCGGGGATGTAGACTGATGTTAAGGCCACATCAGTCGGTTAGGGATCTCCTTCTGCTACAGATTCGCCGTACGATGTCATCCTAGGAATCGACTGGCTATATTCTGTGTGCGCCGTCATCGACTGTTTCCAAATAAGGGTGGTGTTCTCCGGTTTGGACGGCCAGCGTGTTACTTTCACCGGCGAGCGGAGCTGTCCGAAGGGAAACAGGAGGGAGGAACCTCTCATCTCCTTGTTGACCGAACTGACGATAGAATCAGTAGATGCGGAAAGGGTTGAAGTACTAGAGATCGTTCGTGAATTTATGGACGTCTTTCCCGAGGAGGTTAAGACTCTACCCCCTCGACGTGATATCGAGTTCGGGATAGACCTGCAGCCCGGCTCTCGACCAATCTCGATGGCTCCTTACCGGATGGCACCTTCGGAGCTACGGGAGTTGCGGATACAGATGGACGATCTGATGAAGAGGGGTTATGTTCGTCCAAGTGCGTCACGGTGGGGTGCTCCAGTCTTGTTCGCAAAGAAGGCAGATGGTGGCCTCAGGTTGTGCATCGATTACAGGAGGCTGAATCAGGTAACGATCAAGAATCGCTACCCTCTTCCGAGGATAGATGATCTTTTTGACCAGCTGAAGGGGGCAGGATGGTTCTCGAAGATCGACCTGCGATCTGGATACCACCAGCTGAGGGTAAAGGATAGCGACGTCCCGAAGACGGCGTTCAGGTGCAGGTATGGGCACTTCGAGTTCGTGGTCATGCCCTTTGGTGTTACGAACGCCCCGGCCGTGTTCATGGGGCTTATGAACTCCATCTTTCGGGTGTATCTGGATCGGTTTGTGGTGGTATTCATCGACGATATCCTGATCTATTCAAGGTCAGAAAAGGACCATGCAGAGCACCTGAGGATAGTTTTGGAAGTCCTCTGACAGCACCATCTCTACGGGAAGTTGTCAAAGTGAAAGTTCTGGACACGAGAAGTACACTTCCTCGGGCATGTAGTTGTCTGAGCGGGGGGTAGCGGTCAACCCATCAAAGGATGAGGCAGTTGTTTCTTGGGCAGCACCCAAGAATGTGGCGGAAGTCCGGAGTTTCCTCGGACTGGCAGGTTACTACCGGATATTTGTACCCAACTTCTCCCAAGTAGCAACCCCTTTAACGACTTTGACCAAGAAGGACCAGGTTTTCGTGTGGAGCGAGCAATGAGAGTCGTCCTTCAGCTACCTAAAAGAAAAGCTGGTTAGTGCCCCAGTGTTGAGATTACCAGAAGAAGGGATGCCCTATGAGGTATTTTGTGAAGCTTCAGGACAGGGCCTGGGATGCGTGTTGATGCAGCAACAAGGGGTGATCTATTACGGGTCCAGGAAGCTACGCCCCCATGAGAGTAACTATGCGACCCATGACCTGGAGCTTGCAGCGGTCATTTTTGCGCTAATGTTATGGCGGAACTACCTCATCGGGGAATGCTTTGTGGTCTTCACAGATCACAAAAGCATAAATTACATCTTCTCCCAGCAGGACTTGAACTTGCCACAACGGAGATGGGTGGAGTTCCTCCAGGACTACGACTTTGAAATCTCTTATACTGAGGGCAAGGGAAATGTGGTGGCCAATTTCTTGAGCAGGAGGACGCAGAAGGATGCGGTCCGAGAGTCGGCAAATGCCTGGAAGGCAATGGAGGAGTTGGCTTCCTTACACTTGGATGCGAAGATGGATAGTGGCAGAGGCTGCCTATATCAGATGATAGTGCAGTCGTCTCTGTTTCGACAAGTGGAGGAGTCTCAGTGGGGAGACCCCGAGTGCGAAGTGATGCGTGATCGGGTTGACCAGAGCGATGCTCCGAGATAATGGACAGAGGATGGTCAGCACCGGATGCTTTTCCAGAAAAGGTTGTTTGTTCCAATAGTAATGCGTGGCAAGGTTCTCAGTGAGTTCCACAACTCACCCCTGGCAGTGCACCCAGGAGTTACCAAGATGTACCAGGGGCTGAAAAGGCAGTTCTGGTGGCCCGGAGTTAGCGGGCGGTGGAAGAATTCGTGGCCAAATGCTTAGTATGTCAGCAAGTGAAGTATGAACACCGGGTTCCAGGCGGCCTACTGCAGCCTTTATCTGTTCTCGAGTGGAAGTGGGATGAAATCTCAATGTATTTCGTTACGGGACTACCCAAGGTCCAAGGAGGGTGCGACGCCATTTGGGTGGTGGTGGACAGGTTGACGAAATCAGCTCACTTTCTGGAAATCAGGGAGTCAAGTACTGTGGATGCTTTGGCACGGAAGTACGTGAATGAGATGGCGCGGTTGCATGGAGTTCCAAGGTCCATATTCTCGGATAGGGATGCACGGTTTACCTCATGAATCTGGAGAGGATTGCAGCATGCGTTTGGCACCCAGTTACGCCATAACACTGCTTTCCATCCCCAGACAGATGGACAAGCGGAGCGAACCATCCAGACCTTGGAGGATATGCTACGGGCATGTGTTCTGGACTCAGGAGAGTTGTGGGTGCGATACTTGCCTCTAGTAGAGTTTTCCTACAATAATAGCTACCACTCTACCATCGGTATGGCCCCGTTTGATGCTCTGTATGGGAGGCCATTCCGTTAACCTATGTGTTGAACCGAAGTAGGAGAGGCAGGCATCCTTGGCCCGGAGGTAGTTCAGAACACGACAGAGAAGATTCAGCTCATACGGGAAAGGATGAAGGTGGCCCAGGATCGACAGAAGTCGTATGCTGATACCAGGAGAAGGCCCTTGGAGTTTGAGGTTGGAGACCACGTGTTCTTGAAGGTCTCACCGCGGCGTGGACAACGGAGGTTCGGCAAGGGGGGTAAGCTTTCCCCCAGATTCGTCGGACCCTTCGAAGTGTTACGGCGGGTCGTCGAAGTGGCTTATCAGCTAGCGTTACCTCCGCCGCTTCTAAGGATGCATGATGTCTTTCATGTATCCCAGCTCCGTCGTTATCTGCACAATGTTTCACACATCCTTGATTGGGGTGAACTAGACATCGAGGATGACGCAACCTTTGTGAAAAAACCAGTGATGATCAAGGATCGCAAGGAGAAGGTGCTTCGTGGGCGAGCTATTCCCTTGGTTCGTGTGTTGTGGAGACATGGCGGCTCGAGGAGAGTATGTGGGAAAGGGAAGCACAGATGCGTGCCCAATACCCCGAGCTGTTTTGAGCTTTGTTCCTTTTGTACCCGCTGTGGTAGAACGTTTGACCTTTTTGGCTATGAAATGTACTAGTTCCTTTCCTCTGTTGTGTGTGAAAATCCCCGGCTAAAGGGGAGAGGGAACCCGACCCCTAATCAAGATGCATTAAGGTGGATGCGATTGAACCCGTGCGGGCGAGTCAGTGCCGCCCAAAGCGGATAATATCTTGACATGGGGGAGGGGAAACTCCCCAAACCCGTATGACCGGGCTGTTTGGCGTGGTATGTTGCTTAGTTCTTGACAGGAGAGTGTTTTTAGTTAGCAGAGGTTCACTCCTAAGAGGAATCTTTCGAAGAAGGTTGTTCGGAACCTCTCCTTCCTTCTAGTTTGTTGTGATTCTCCAGGACGAGAATCGTTTAAAAGGTATCTGATGTGATGACCCAGACCCCCCTTGGTCCCTTCCTTTGCCAAAATCCGGATCCTTAAGGGGTACGGATCGGTGAGACCGATCGGCGCGACCGATCGGTGAGACCGATCGGTGCGACTGATCGGTGTGACGGATCGGAGGAACCGGCCGACATCACCCGGCCTTGCCAAGTTGTTCCAGTAACGTGCACAAAAGTTTAATTAAATACTCAATCGGCTCATGAGTCAGTTTAAACCACTCAGCACCTTTAATGATGAGTCAAGCCGCGTGGTCAACCCACGACTTCCACGTCTTACGCGGTTCGGCGTTTTTATCTCAACCGTTCCCTACTCTTATAAATTAAGGTTTAGGCCGTGGTTTTCCCCCTTCTTCGATCGTGGATCTTCTGGTGTATCAGGACCGCTGCGTCGTTATCCGTAAAGTTCCGCGCCCCATACCTAAACGTCGATCATTTATCAACAAGTTGGTAATTTCTTTCGTCTCTCACTTTTGTGTATCATGCGGGGTTGGCGTTATTTTTGTTCTTATGGAATTGGTTGAACCGAACCCTAATGAAGATAATAAACGAAGTTCTAAAGAAAGAAGGGGAAGGGGTTCTAATCGTTGTTTATGATTTATCTTGTGATCATCCCTTTTGTTGTACTGGTTTATGTTTCTGAAAAATTGAGGCCGTTGGTGGTTGTGTGTGTGCACTTGAATCCCCTCGTGATGTATTAAATGGGTTGCTGAAATTGTGAACTCCTGCTGTGAAATTGGTTAATCACGTATATCCGGCTGAATAAGTTGAAAGCACCAGGATCAACCCTTCTGTGATAACTCCCGGTTAGAACACACGGAAATTTGAAATCATGGAGTGTGTTAAATATTTTAAATCTGAAAATCCCTTACTTGTGTTGGTAGTGGTAGTTGGTTGTTTTCCCTTCGGCCGATTGCTGGAAACGTGGGAGGGGATGGGATCCCCTATTCTTTTATACTCTCGGTGGCTGTGTGAATTTGGGGATGGGATCTCCTGTTGGTATGGATTCGGTGGTTGTGAGTTTTAAATCCGATTGGTTACTTGAAATATCACAAATTGGGGAGAGATCCTCTGTTGGCAGAACCGGGCGTGAGTGTTTTGGTTGATCTATGCTTTTGACGCTTTCCTTGGTTATGCTTATGGTAGTTGCCCAGTAGTGCTTAAAATTAATTGAACATTTTGACTGAACGTGAAACAAGAATGGGACAAATGGTTTTGTGGGCAAGGGTCGTGAATTGTGACTCGGACGCAGTGGTGTTGTGTTCTGTAGGTTGGCTAGGAAAACCTATGTTTTGGGTGAGTGTTTGTTACCTATATCTATACTTGTAGCTTTGTGTTTCTTATTCGCACCCCACCCAAGTTGAGAACTTAGTGCCGAACACCCCCATTTATGGGGGAAGGGTGTTTTTCCCAACACTATACTTAGTGGCTGGTTATTAGCTCCTTTTCTACTCCCCTTCCCGGATAGCCCAAGTACCTTCGGGCAGGCTGTGATGGCCTGAAGTCCATTATTAGCCCATGAACCATCGGGCAGGGTGTTGTGGTGGTTGGCCAGGTGTGTGCGGTAGGTGGTTTCCCAAGTGTCTTCGGGATGAGGCCCAGGTGTCTTCGGGCATGGCAGTGGATCCTTTAGCCCAGGTGTCTTCGGGCGTAGCGGTGGTTGTTCTGGCCTAGGTGTTTGCAGGCATGGTTACATGTGATAGTTGTGGCCCAGGTGTGTGCGGGCGGGATACGACAGTGGGACTGCGTGTGGTTGTGGCCCTGGTGTGTGCGGGCGGGATTCGGCAGTGGGACTGCGTGTTGTTGTGGCCCAGGTGTGTGCGGGCGGGTGTGGCAGTGGGACTGCGGTGAGAATGGCGGGATTGGTCCGATGCGTAGGATGTCTCAATAACCAGTGGGAAAGTGGCGCGGGGTACCCAAACATCGATTTTCTCTTATATATATATTACTTGACTTGAGTTATTTGGGGAGCGAGCCTTGGTGAGGCCTGGGATGGATAGTTTGCCTTGTTAGGTGTTTGGTTTACTCTTTTCTCACGGGACTTTAGTACGTTCCCCCACTTGTGCACGAGAGTCTTGGTTTTCCCTACTGAGTGTACTTGTATGCTCACCCTACGTAAATAAAACTACTTTCAGGTTTCCAGGAGGACTTCTGGGATCACGCAGGACCCTACTAGTCGGGCAGTTGGAGTTGTTGCAGTTGTTGTTCTCTTGTTTCCTTTAGCATTGTACTTTTGAGCTTCCTTGTACTTGTACCTTGTTATAAAAATTGTTTAAACATGCATGTGGGCTTGGTTTGGGATTATTTATATACACTTGTTCTTTTCCCTTTTGGTGGTTTACTTGTCCTATTTCCCGATCCAAAATAATAAAAAGGGTAATGCCTCCCATATTTGTGAAAACTCATACCCTTGGTGCTAGTCGCCAACCCGGGGCCTACTGGAGGCGGGACTCGGGGGTTATTATCTCCCTTTCACCATTGCCAGCTCAGGAGGGGCATCTTTGGTGGGAGGGGGTCGTGACAATGAAAATATATATATGATGAAGGAAATTCATGGATATTATAGGATTTATGTGTTTTTATAATGTTGTTGTAATGTTGGGTTTTCATTTATTATATCATGCAAAACATATATTTTTTATATGGTTTATAATATCTAATAAAATATTTTATCTATTTATATTTGATCAATTGTTCATAGTACCAATGTCGTAATTTAAGTCACTGAATCACGACTTTTTTGGTGGGGCTATTTATAGTTTTTATCAGAGAATGTATAGTAGAAACCTTGAAAACTATATTTAGAAAACATAGATTAGGGAACCTAACCATATGATGAAATTTTAGGATATGAATATAAGAACACCCTAGAATATTGGTAATTTAGAGATTATTTGGTTCTTTATAAAAATACCATCATTTTTATATAATACATGTGTACATTCTACTAGAATAGATATACATAGGGTTAGAAACCCAAAGAAGGATTATCAGGCTTAACATGGTGTAACCTAGTACAAGGAAACATTCCTTATTCAACACCTAGTTTGAAACTCTTGAGGGATACACGTATTATAATTCACATTTTCATTGAAAACCATTATGAAAGATTAAAAGCTAAATATTTTCCCAATAAAACCATGTTTATGATTATTATATTTTATATACATAAATTTTTCTAATTATTTTATGTGGGATGGTAGATCCAAATTATGCATTATAATTAATAACCTAACTGAGAGTATTTTATTCTTTTTAAATAGTTCCAAATGAAATGAATAGATACAATTCTAATGGAAGTATCACATATTATGACATTCCACCTATAAAAGATAATGATATTGGAGCTGGAGATGAAAATGGATCATAACAACTTAGAACTATATTGTGAAAAATGAATTAGGTCATGGATAAGAAAATTAACCACATATAGAATCCTGACCCCCAACATTGTGGGAGATTTTTAAACAACTTCATGAAACAATAACCTATATAATTCAATGGGAGTAGAGACCCATTTGTATTAGAGCAGTGAATATGTTCTTTAGAAAAGTTATTTCTCACATTGGGAATAAAAGAAATGGATAATTCTATCATTTATGTTTATCATCTATTGGGGCAAAAATATCAATGGAGGTCCTTGATTAAAAAAATAAATGATGATTATTAAATTTCAAATAATAAAAAGTCTTATTATAAAGATATTTTCATGGAAAAATGTAACCCTTGGAAACATCAAGAATATAAGGAGAGACCATTCCTATGTCTGAGCTAGAAAGAGGATGAAAAAATTTCTATGTATGAATCTAAAATAAAAAGTATATCAATGCATTCTATGATCTACATACGTAATACAAGGATAAATATTGACCATTCCGTTGATGGATTTATTCCAATTCTACTCATGGAAATAATTTTTCAAACATTCTCATATTATGTTGATATAATATCTGGTTCCATAAAGGCATAGAAATAATTCCCCACGTTATATGATATTACGGGAAAGGACGAGATGAATAAAATGTTATAGAAATATATATATAATGGGAATAAGGGAATGTTGTATTTTTTCACGTGTAAAAATTTTAGGAAGAAACCTCCCAGTACATCCCATAAGGGAATGGTATATTTTTATAATTGTGTATAGAAAGGTCACCAAGATTATGGATGTAAGGAAACAAAATAAGCTGTAAATGTGAGTTATTTCAACTATAAGGATATGGGGACCTACGCAAAAGAATGTCTCAAGTGTCAAGGAAATATAGTTCATAAAAATAAAGTGGATTAATTTCAATATTATGTGGGTAAAACTGTTGAAGTGGGATACTTAATTTGATTTTTCTTAATGGATTCTAGAGTTATTTTATGACATTATGATCATAAGAATCATGAGATAAGTAAATATTGAACTAAATTGCTTTTTCTTTATGGATTTGGAGTTAGGAATGTTTTAATTAAGGTTTTAATGTGATAAATATATTAGGGTTTATGATATTAAGAGAGAAATTATATGGGAAATAATACATTTAGTTGATTTTTGGAATATAGTGACCATCCTTCATAATTTTTTGTCTTTGAATTTTGACATACATATTTCGGATGAGTCTTCATCATAACTTATTGTGAGATATATTACGTATATTATCGACTAATATTAAAGAATGATAACGTTTTTGTAACCATTTAGGTTTTAGTAGGCATTTAAATGATGAAGGAATTACTTGTGGATCTTATGATTCATAAAAGTGCTTTAGGGAAAATTATTCATGAATATCTATCTCCAAATTTAAGAAATGAATTGAAGATAGATCAATGAACAATAAAAGTATGAGATTATGATATTTAAACAAATCTATAAATTTATTTTCTCAAGTATATATTTGTATTGTAAAATAATAACACATATATAGGAATAGGATTTTAGAAAAAAATGGTATCAATTTTATTTTCATGCAATGGAATTTTAAAAAATCCCAAATGTAATGTTTTGTGGGGGTTTACTTTATAATAAACATTTTCTTTATCACTCTCCATCAGAACATGATAGTTACATTTTTTTATATGTCCATATTTTCTCATTTCACTAATAATAACCAATTGAAATACCTAATTTTGTTGTGACCATCAAATTAATCATTCCCTATTGTTATGAAGATATATCATTAACCCAATAAATGATGTGGGTTTCCAACAATGGAATTTTCTAGTGTCAGCCTTTAATTTTTTAAGTGGAATTTCAAAATTGTGAGGGTGAAATTTATTAGAGGGGAAAATGTGACAAGAAAAAAAATTTATTCATCTAAATGTGTTATTTATTATAAATCAAATCTACATATATAAAAAATAAATACATTATAAATGAATAAAGAATTAAATGATTGGTATTTCAAGAAATTGAGGAACCTATACTGATGGAATAATATCATGACTATGGGAATTTTATCATAACCATTTGGAATAGTAATCCATCTATTAGAATAATAAACACAACTATGAAATTATAAATTAAATTTGGGGATCTTAGAAATGAAATTATTGTATATTTATATCATGGAATGGGTAAATAAATTAGACTAAAATGAATATTTAATTGTTGATATTTTTGTGAAACATAAATACTAAATTAATGTTTAACAATTAATATAATGATACAATAGAAATTTTATTTTACTAAAATGAATTAATAAATTAATATTCTTGTATCATAATTAAAAAATAATTTTATGTTAACTAAATTAATTATTCATAGTGTTATAAAATCATTTATAATTTTAAATTTGATATTTTTCAAATAAATGATGATTATAATTAAGAATTAAACTTATTGTGGATGAAAAAAAGTTCATAATATTGAGATTTTTTTTGAATTCAACACATCTAAAAATGATTAGGATAATTTTTTTATTTTTCTAAATTATTTTTTTTGGAAATAGTGAAATCTGGTAATTTATAGTATTTTCCATTATAAGTGAATTTGTTAATTATTGGGTCATGGATGAAGTATGAATTAGGTAAGAAACCGTTGGTTTGATATAACATTCAATACATACAATATTTATTAATTATATCAAACACTATCAATTTAATTAATCCAAAATAATATACAAATGGACTAAATAATAAAAAAACAACCTTCCCTTATACTATAAATACCACCCCTCACCACCCTTTCTCCTCACACATAAAAATCCTTGAATCTTTATTATGTTCATATAATTTCTTCACGCAGACATCTTATACACTTTAATTTTATTTTTTTAACCAAAATACCATTTAAAATATATTTATTTTGGTTCTCAATGATAGGAATTCGAGAGGTGAAATCCCCTTTTGTTCTTTTCATTTTCATTTAATTTCTTCATTTAATTATCTTTACCTTGACTTCCATATTCAAGGTGAAATTATAAATAAATTATATTTTATATACTATAATTATATAATGTAATATCAATAATAAAATATTATAAATTCCCATTTTTGTTCTGAAAATGAAAATATCTTCTGTGAGATGCTGATTTACCACCTTCGTTGATAAAGAGTCTTCATTTTTCAATTATTCCTTCAATAAATTCCATAAGACCATTATTATGGTCAAGAATGAAATTTATATATTTAATAAAACTTATTTAATGATTAGTATCCATTATATATTCATAATATTAATTCATAATAGAATACGTATTTTTTATGATCGAAAAAATGAAAAATAATCTAAATAGTTATTATTAACATTTTATCCAATGAATCTTTATAATATATGAAAAAATGATATTTAAGATAATAATATAACATTTAAGTTCATAATAACAAATAAATTCAATTCCATATAACTTTTGCAATTTTTAATGATATTCTAAACATGTATACTAGTGTAAGAGTCATGAAAACCCAATAAATGAACAATCCATAATAATGAAATTGTTTCTCTTAACTCATTAAATGGATATATATATAATAATAATAAAAATATAATATATGTTATACATGTTGAATATATTCTTAATTAATTTATCCATAAATATAATTACATTATTGAGGATGTTATGTACAATTGTTGTATGCTTTGGGACAAAAGGTAAGGGATTTCCCCCGAACCTCTATTTTCATTCGGGTTATGATTTCTATCTATTTAACACAATATTATTATAATTTATTTTTATATAATTATATTAAATTATTTTTATACATTGAAAAATCATGTATCCAGAATATTTCATCTCTCTTTGATGGGGAATGAAATTTTAAGGCTCCCTTTTTCAATTCCTCCCGATAAGTAGGCCTGATTAAAGGGAACTTCCCAATTTCATACCCATTTTCAAGTAGTCTCAACAATCTATAATAAGACATTAATATTTTTCAATAATAAACATTTTTATCATGAAAAAAAATCTTATAAATTTTCTATTTTAGTGTAATAAATTATTCTTTTTCCACTTAAATTACTCTTATATTTTCTCTCAAACCTCACTAAAATGGCCCATTTATAATGTATCTAAATTTTTTTATAATATTTATATTCAATTGGATATAATTTCTGACTCAAACATAATTTCGTTTTCCTTCACTTTTTTATGATATACATCTTTATAATATGATTATATGATAAATTATAAACAGTCTTCCAAAAATAAATCCTCTTTCCAAAAACAAAAAGGGAATTTCCCTCAAGAATTCCTCAGTGATTTTATTGAGTACTTACATGTACTTAAAAACTCTATATTTAATATTATGGTATATTTAAATTCATCCCTCATGTTAATATATAAAATATTTTATTGAATTGATTTAGATTATTTTTTACTGCGGATGTACTATTTTGATACTAATATCCATAATACTCTGTATGGTTTATGGTTTTGTTCTTATTTTTGGAAATGATATTATTATTTCATATTATGGTTTTAATATGAATTAATTTTTGATTATGATTCGACCTTTAATATTAAGAATGAATTGGAATTAGTATGAGACGATTGGGTCCCTCCATATCCCCTTTATGCATCAGAATGTCTAATGATACATACTACACCGTGTTTTAACCCATTTATATATGGTGTCTCGATCAATGCATGGGTGTTGTATATATGATTTCTATCATATCTAATTCCATCAATGAGATATTTTTTTATTAATAATCCATGTGATTATTCGACTACTAGAAAATCCACGATTATTGATTTATTATCATGTTAATATTTATTTGGCATTATATTAATTATCTTTTATTCCTCTCATATTATGTTTATGTTTATGTTTTAATGACATGTGTTGTTAGATATTCACCATGAATTATTGTTTATTTTTATATATTCTACAATATTTTTTAATCATACTGAACATTTGAGATCACCCCTTTATTATGTTTAATTTTCTCTAGGATGCAACAATGTATATTTTTATTGAATCGTAGGGATAATCTTCAATTTTATAAATGTTTCTAAAGGAGTTACTATGTTTTTTTATTTCCTTGTGGGAACTTAAAACTTATGTTAGAATCTTATTTTACAATGAAACTAAACTATTCTGTATTTTGGGATGTGATCACATTTTCATATTACTAATGTAATAATGCAAGGCACATAATCCAAGCTACTATAGATATGGTATTTACAAATACCTACCCACATACCATACCCTCATCTCTCAAAATGTACTATAATCCTTTGATTCATAAAAATACTATACTATATGGCTTATGGTTCAAGAAAAATTATGTGTTATAAAGATGTGTTATAACTCCAAAATGAGTGTTTTCTTGTTTATATATTCAATAAACTCTTTCAAATTATATATAAACATACATACATAATAAATTATGTATCCTAAATATAATAATTTTTTTGTTATTGAAGAACTATTTTTATCTTCTTTTATATCCAATTAGAAAAGAAATCATCGCTTTTATTTCTGTGTAGATACCACCTCCATGAAACAACATGTTGTGTTCATCAGAAAATATCACATGGATGTCTATTGTGATAGATTTATTAAATATATATGACATTCGTGGTGTAACTATGATTCTATAAAGATAAAAAAATACTTAACTTTATACCTTTCTATCAGTTATATAATAATAATGTCCCTTATGTGCAGAATTGGACCACCACCTCTACAAATAAATGTGATACCTTTTACCTATCCACATATAATAAAAATTTAAAAAATTATATTTAATATATAAAATTTGTAATTTGTATGATTATTTTTTTTAATAATTATCCATGGGACCATGGAAAACTAATCATATTTTTTTGTATTATAATATTTATGTACTAAAATGTATGACATGAGCGAAACTGATTTTGATACAATATATAACGTGGTATAAAATGAAATAAAGAAGTTAATAATAATAGAATAAATGTGAAATATGTTTTTTAGGATGTAAATAATTAATATTTTTTTATTATACAACGGTTAAAAAATTCATAATGTTGGTCAAACTAAATATAATTGACTTTTTGTTTACACAATATTTTAAAATATGAATGGTTATCTTATCTGAATTACTACATAAAAAATATCTTTTAAATGTTTTAGAAAAAAATAATATAAGTAAATTTATATTCAAATTCATTCTAAAACCTATTTTATGTTTTTGAAAAAAATTATAAAAGTACTTCATATTATTTTCCAATCAGTTTTTACATTCAGTTATAAGAAAGTGTGAAAAGATGTAATTTACTAACATATGATTAGTAGAACTTCCCATGATTTTAATAATTAGTCTTTAAGAATCATCATATATATGTTTTAATGGTTTTCCCAAGAAAATTTAAATTTCTCAATCATCAATGAATATTTTATTTTATGATTTTCCAATGGAAAAAATAGTTATCCTTATTATTAGGTGAATCCTAATAGTTCTTTTATATATGAGTTGAATGGAAAACATTCTGAGATTTTATAATGTAAATTAATGATGATATGTTCATTTTCTATTTTATAGTTAATTTTAATTATTCATGATAATAGGTGAGCTCAAAATAGCTCTTCAATTCATTGAGTAATTATTTTATTCTCTTGTGATTATTTATTTTATTTAACCAAGTAGTTTTTAAAATTTTTTATGTGTTCTTATGAGAGTGATTGAATGATTGATATAGAGAATATGTATGAAGGTAGAAAACATGACTACTCTGTTATTTAAAGTTATTTTTATTATATTTATATTTATTTAATATAGTAATCTAATGATATTATGTTTAATGGAATGTTTTCTGAACTATTTAGGTTGAAAATATTGTTCTTAAACAAAATAATTTCCTGAGAAACCATATATTACTAAAAACCATCATGATTACTCTATTATTATATGATTTCTTGTAATTTTTCCTATGAAAATATTTGATAATTGAATCAAATTTTTTATTTATGATAATAATTAGTATTAGATCATGGTAAATTATATACAGGGAATATTTTCTACGAGATTCATGATCATCTTAATGTACTTATGGGGTTCAATTATTTTGTATCCCTTATTTATTTATTTTTCTCATACCATGATTTAAATTTAAAAAAACGGTAATATGAATTAATATTAAAATTTAGAAATAAATATATTTATATTATTCATATTCATCATCAATAAATATAAAAAGTTATAATTGAAACATGATTTTTACCTTATGAATGATATTTTTTGAAGTAAATATTGAGTTGAAGTGTCCACTTTGTATTTCTACATTTTTATATTCAAGAATTTTTCCTAATTTTCTATATTTCTAAACCGAATGGATCATGGGAATATAATGAAATTAAATATTTACTATTAAATTCATATATATGGGTTTATTAATGAACGAGTATTAAATTTTTTCTGAGATTCTGGTTTACATAACTTTATAGGTCATGATTACTTTAGAATATAAATTTAAGGAATGTTAGTCTATTCATTATACTATCATGATAAAAAAATTTATATTTTCTATATTACATTATGTAAAAATTTTCTATTTTTGAATTGTTATCCCAAAATTAAATAGGATTAAAATATGGAAATGAGTTGGGTTGGAAATATACTTATGATTCAGAAACATCAAATTATTGGAAATAGAATCGACAAATTTATTTTTATATGAAATTAAATTAAACATACTATTAATTTTGATGACCAAACACGAATTTGATTATACTCTCTGTAGATAAACATGGATATAGTTAAGGATTTTAATAAACAACTCCCTCCATCATTTTGCGGATCCATGGATCTTGTGGTTGCCAAATAATAGATTGATTCTCTAGAAATTATATTTCAGGTTAGGGGATGTTTTGAAAGTCATTTGTTAATTATTTATATTTTCAATGTAATGGTGTGGTTGAGTATAAGTTTTCTATTATTAAGAATACTAATAAAAAATATGAGATTGTTTCCATGGATGACCCAATATCTAAGGTATTTTCCCAGGAATAGTATATTACTATAGTTTTGTGACATAGGATGGAGATGAAATTTTTGGAACTAAAAAAATGAGAAGGATATTATTTTTGAATATAATTCTAATTCGACTAGATTGTACTACTATGAAACAAATTTTGTTATGGACCATGATAGTACAATTTATTATTTATCATCAAGAATGAAATTAATGTTACAATGTCATTTTGAATTTGGTGAATTTAAAATATATTATAAATTATTATGCAATGACGATAATATATATACTCTTTCTATAATATATTGCTATAAAAAAATGAGAACCTTTACTAGTTTAATGAAATGTGAATTAATATATCAAAAAAATGTAAATGTATGATCTTTGAATTTCCCTCTTGTGAGAAGTGTGGTATGAAAAATTTGGGAGAGTGTCTTATAAAATATTTAATGGGTTATCAATAAGGTATTCTCGTAAAAATTTCTAGGCATTAAAAATAAAATAATCATAGTAATGGTGAAACTAGATAATATTAGAATTCATTGAGATGATTTAAATGGAATGAGATGTTATAATATGCTCACTCGTGTCCAATGAAAATCATAGTTAAGGGAATCATCAAGACCATATTAAAAGGTTTATTGAAAAGTACTTTCTGACTACCTAATAAAATTAAGGACAATAAAATGAGGTGGTGAATTGTGTTATAAGTTTATACTGAGATTATAATAAGGAATATTTGATTAGGGTCCAATAATTTCATTTTTCTATTAAATTTCTTGTAAAATGTAAATATTACATCTTGAAATGAGGAATGAACTTTTATAAATAAAAATTATAGAGAAAGAGTAAAGAAATGGTTATTTATATGAATATTATATTGATTTATTGTGGAAAAAATACTCCATCAATGTTGGATATCCTACACATAGCCCTTTTTGATTTCATTTTTTGGAATTGAATGAATATTAGTATATTAATTTGTGCTAAATTACATACAAAAGTAAGTCACATTCAAATTTTAATGTGAGTTTGAATTTTAATATATGAAAGATTTTATACCTAGGATGAGTTATGAGGAAGCAGTGAAACTAAATATAAATGTATATAAATTTTATCTTCCTCCTACTATCAAAAATATAGTATTTTTCTAACTGAATCCTACTGTCATTCCTATCTCCGAACCCCACTACTGTCATGACATAATTCTCATCAGACAATACTCATTCAATCACTAGTACTCTCTATTCCAATTTCAGATATATGTTGAATTTTATGTTTTAGATTTTATTTTTGATCATTTTTGATAATGTTTAGATCCTCATTTGCAAGGTTATTTTACTTATGGTAAATTATTAGATTTTAAGATTAAAATAGAATGATGGTAGTAGTGTGAAGTTCAATAAAATGACATCATTAATTGGTAAGTAACCAAATACAAATATAAAAAATACTTAGGGAATTGTTTCATGATATATCATGGTTCATCATACCATGAAACTAATTCATGCATTATAACGAACTGTTATATTATAAATAATATTTCCCTTTCAGATTCAATTAAATATATCATAATGTAATATAGTAATAGAATAAACCTACCATTTAAATGTTTTACCCTATCTTTTTTATATGAATGTAAAAAATCTTTACCATTAATAATATAGTTTTTGATTATTTATCATTTGATTAGCTTAAAAATTGGGTGTTATCAAATCACTTTGATAAGGACAAAGAAACTGATATCCACAACTAGTAAGATCATACCCTATGAGTGCCATTATTGTAGATATTATGGTGGATATTGAATCTCTAGGATTATCTCTTGAACATGTTCATGTTAAGATCCAATAAATTAATAATTAGAGAAATCATTTATGGTATAATTTCAAGATCATAAAAATATCATCCCAGGTCATGAATTTCATATCATACCAAGAAGGACTCACCATTGCACACCATACACTTATAAAATATTATGGTTTATTAAAGGGATATGTATCAATTCCCATGAAATATGAGCATGTAAATTATTTTTTTAGAATAATTAATATATTTTCAACCTATTATTTTTATTTTATAATTGATTTAAATTTTGATAAAATAAACCACAAGTTAATTTTTTTTGTTTATATTCAAATTCAATTAAGTAATTTATTTTGAGGAATTAATAGATTATTTAAATAATTAATATTTTAATAAATTATAATTAGTTTTTTTATCAAATATAAATGCCCATATTTTTTTATGTAAAGTGTAATTTTTTTAAGTGTTCGAAAACATTTATTGTCAAAACACCCAACATATCTCAGTAAATAAAAATTCTTATATATTATCTGAAAATTCGAAAATATAAAAAATTATTTTTAAAAAATGAAGGTTATTTTTGGAATCATACTATCAAATTATTCAATATTTTATTTTTTAAAATTTTTTAAGACTGTTTAATTTTCATGTAAAAATTAGATTCCCTATAATATACGGTGTGTATTATGACATCATATTTTGTGTTTATTTTCGTTTTTTATAAATACATTATTAACACACCAAAACCATTATTATATTTTAAGGGATTTAAAGCATTTATTTAAGAGTGTGACTCAATTCCATATAAGCACAGTTTTTTTTAAAAATATTCCTCCCTTTACTATATAAAACAATGAAAACCTCTTCCATTTGGAAGAAAATATTGTCTAAATCATTGAAATTTTTTATTTTTTAGTTAATTTATTATATACATTCCAAAACCTATGTTTCATAAATATTAAATAACTCTCCACTAATTTCCTATATAACCCCACCCAGTATTCTATTACTCATTACTAAAAATTCATGGAACCCATCCTTACTTTGTTATACCCTCTATATATTCATTCCACAGTTCCTCAAATCATTCAATATTATCCTCCCAAGAATTAGGAGTCACACACTAATGTAAGAAATCCTCTATTCTCTTCTCCATTAAAGATTCTTTATTATCTACTAACTTCTATTTGAAATTCCTATTATTGGGACATGCCTTTACATGTACCTATTAATTCCCATTTTCTATCCAAATTATCAGATACCTATTTCCCTCTCATCATCCCATTTAAAGAATTTATAATTGACGTCATTATGCAGTCAAAATATCACTATGATTATCCATTAAAAAAAATTTGCAATGAATACAATACCCCTTTCATGTCATGAGTTCTCAATTTAGTAGACATTTGATAATTTTAATTAGTACTTTCTTGTATGTATTCTTTATTCCTTGATCTTTTAATAAAATGTTATGATTCATTAATCTGTGTTGTATGATCTTGGTGGAACAATTAATCATGATAATGAAATGAATGTGGTGGGTTTTCCTAGATTTATGTATTCATCAAAGGTAGTGGAAAATGTATAGTATCATGAGAAATAATGTTGGGATGGGGAGGGAACCATATTCCATTAATGGAATTCTTCCATCATTATTTTTTCACAATTATCACGTACATATGTTATGATGCATTGTTTTATTTTGTTTCTAGATTTGTCATGTTTCCCTTATTATTATCATGATATATCATGTCTTATTTTTCATGTTTAGGAATCCTACCCGTTTTTTAAACATTTATAATATTATTTCCTAACATGTATTATTCTCATCATTTTATTCCATTTTTATTACCTTACTAGGATTTATATCTCAACCCTTTCTTATTTAGGTCCCCAGGTTACCCCATGTTGTGTTTATTGAGACCATGTTTGGAATGTTTTAAATAATGAAGATTTGTTTTTCCATTTTTATGTTTTTATAAAATGTACCTTATTCCTAAAGACATTATAATTCTCAGTATTTTTAGTTTTATTCAGTTTAATAGTATAAAATTAATAATTTATTAATATTTAATAGGTTGAAGGGTTGTAATAGTTTGTATCAAAGGTAAAGGTAAGTTAGTTTTCGGATTTGGAGTAGAATACCCTAGAGAAATCCTTACATATAAGACTAAGTATTAGAGAACATCCCTAAATTTTGGAAAGTATAATATCAGTGGTTTATCATGTAAATACATCCATGGGTAGATACTATAATCTGATGTGGCTTTGGAACATATGTACATAGGGGTAAAACAAGAAAACCCTATATTAAGTGGACTCAATTGGGAATTAGTTCCTGAAAATAGGCCTTACTATACAACTGGTTGAATACTCCTGGGGGATATGATTTGCTAAATTCAGAAGCTAATTTTTATCCATTACTAGTGGAATAAAAATACACCCATAAGATTATATTTCACAAAATAGATAATGGATGGAATATATTGAAGTCTATAAATTCTTAAGTCAATAAAATACATGTAATTTATATATTTTCAATTAAATGTCATTGGATTCCTATATATTAATTTAATATATTAAAAATACTCATCCAAAATTTTCCATTTGTTATAGATATTGGTTATAAATAAGTGGAATCATTTATAAAATCAATGCAATGTTCAATTTGATGATTCCCCAAACGAGATTCCAAACCCGACTGGAGTGAGAATCCAAAACATTGTGACATTAATCACTTAATTGACATTATTGTGGAGCACCAAAATCCCCCTAAGATAATAAGTTGCGATTGATTCCTTTATGAGAAAAATTCTTATACCATTTAATGGATCATCAGATCCAATAATTAGAATATATTATATCTACTCCATTTAGAAGACATTATCTATCATTCAATGTTCATTGAACAAGAAGGTTCTACTATTTTTTTTAACAAATATAGAGAGAAGATGATAATTTGTGTACAATTATCATGAATAAAAATCTTGATAAAGGGATCAATGTGATGGGGTTGTTGGAATTTTAGAAAAATTAATTGATAAATACTTTCCACAAACTCTCAGACATAAAATGGAAAGGGATTTCCATTACCTGAATAAAAATTATGTGGAATCTATTCGGTCTTTAAAGGAAATACTCTCAAGACATTCATGATACTCCTCCGACATTTTCATTACCCATGAAAGGATGGTTGATCGCACCTTTTTTGGGATAATACCTAGTAAATGGAAATCCTTATAGATCCCTAACTTTGATATCATTGAGTAAATTGTATAATGTGCCCCCAAAGTCAAAATGGGTATTGGTGGATCCCAGGCGTATAATAGGGATACGAAGCAGAAAGTGGAGTTTCAATCAGGATTTCTGATAGTGAAATATAATGGTTCTATGAAATGTAATAATCCCACATGTCAATGGTGTGGAAAAAAGAACCCCAGAAATTTCATATGGGGGATAAGGAAATCATTTAGCAATGGTAAAGAAGGAAACCAAACTATAGATTCCTAGAAGGCTAATCCCACCAATGCGATGGATGAATGGAATGGTCCTACTAAATCTCGGTACATTTTTACTTTATGGAACAATGGAAATTTTCAAACCAGTTACCTATGACAAGAGTTCATTGACGCAATAAACACACATCAGGGTAGTATGTGGTATATTTTTCAATCACAACTACTAAGGAGGACACTAAGAATGATGTAGTCAAAGGTACACTCAATATTCATTGAATAATAGATAACATACATTATTAATATAGTACTATGAATTCCTTTATATCACACGTGTTTATTAGATCAATTCAAATGCCTCCACAAATCATGGAAGTAGAACTATTGGTGAAAATTGTAAATATGGAAATTATTAATTCACATTTATATAAATCCTCCCATATAAACATTTATGGTCTAGAGCCCCCAATAAACAATTCCATACTCCCATTAGTGTATTTTAATGCAATTATGGGTGTGGATTGGCTTTCCCTATATAGATCCAACCTAAATCATTGTGAGAAAAAAAATCACCATATGTATCATGAATCGTCCTCTAATTCTATAAATAATAAGGGAGGATGATAAATCATGTTTATCTCTAATATCTAGAGAATGGATATAAGTTCCCTATGAGCAACTCATCTTGCTCAAATAATTGAGTCTATGAAAAATATTGTCCTTGAACAAATGCCCATTATGAGGTAATCTGATGATCTATTATTTGAGGAATTTAGTGTTCTCCCTCCTATAAAATAGGTGGAATTTTTAATCAATCATATACATGTGTTAGTTAAATCATATGTAACTCCATATAGAACATATATTTTGAAACATGAGAATCTAATGAAATGAACAATAGGAGAATCTTGATAATGGTTTTGTACTCCAATTTTTTCACTATGTAGTGTACGAATCCTAACCATTAAAAATAATGTTGGGTCGATTCACCGTTATATTGATTATCATTGGCTCAAAAAGATCAAGATAATAAATAAGTATCCTCTTCCATGTATTGAATACATGTTTGATCTGATATGTGGAGCATAATATTTCTATAAGGTGGATCTTTGATCGGGGTATTACCAATTTTGGGTGAAGAATTATGATATCCCCAAAACAACATTTTTTAAATGGTATAGCCACTATGAGTTCCATGTAATTCTATTCATACATACTACTGATAAAAAAAATCTTCATGAACATGATGAATTGATCCTTTATGAATTTACTTGAAAATTTTTTGTTGGTATTCATAAAGGATATTCTAATATAAACCAATGAAAAGGTAGAGTAAGAGTTGAATCTTATAATTTTTCTAAATAAAATATGAAAGGAGAATCTTTATTCAATGTTAAAAAAATGATATTTTTGGTTTAAGGAAGTCCCATTCTTGGGGAATATCATAAAAAAATGGGATATCTATGGACCAATCAAAATCATAAGAAATTTATGGATAGAGTTGGTCAACATCTGCGAAATATATCCTTTTTTACATTATATTATTTGGTAACTATAATTGATACAAGAAAATTTATCATGATTTTCAAACACTCAATCAAATATTTCTCAAAAGTGAGTAATTTTTTTCTAGAATGATGAATTTAAATTTTTATTCATTGATTTGAAATGGGGTCTTATCACTACCCCTATGCTCATACTGCCCACTAGTGGAGATAATTTCATGGTATTCAGGGATTCATAAAAGAAAGGATTGGTCATTGGGTTAATGAAAGAGGAAAATGTGATAGCCTATGCTTCAATGAAGTTAAAGTTTCATGAATAGAAATAACCAGTGCATGATTTAAAGATTCATATAGTGATATTCACATTGAAAATAAGATACTATTTTCTATTTTTTGAGAAATTTGAAATATAAACAAATAAAAAAATCATAATTTTATATTCCCACATATAGAGATAAATATATGCTAACAAAGATATATGTAGATGGTCAAGTACTATGACTTCTCAATTCGCTACCATATTATAAATGAAAACATAATGGAATATTATCTATTAATAAAGGATCCAACAATTCAATCACTTATTTGAATTGAGAGGGATCC
Source organism: Viscum album (assembly GCA_963277665.1). Classification (NCBI taxonomy): domain Eukaryota; kingdom Viridiplantae; phylum Streptophyta; class Magnoliopsida; order Santalales; family Viscaceae; genus Viscum; species Viscum album. Next base: position 647,255,579 of record OY728126.1, on the reverse strand, counting down.
AATGTGATTTTTGTTGAAAAGGATGGACATGAGAATTGTGAAAGAAGGAATTTCATCTATCCTCTCACAAATGATTTCTCAACCATCCCCTTTGGAAAGGATTAATGATTATCAAAGATGTTATGTGGGAATTATGAATAAAGATTAAAGTATATAAAAAGGTAAATACTTAGTGTTTAATGTTTATGCAGATGGTTTTATATGATTTCGGTAAAAATTATGTATACCATAAAATCCTAGCATAAGGATGCATTTTTTGTTGATTAACATAACTCAATCTTCAATATCTAATCTGGATGCATAAATATGTATTGAGATCTCCGATAAAACAATTTTTTAGGCAATATAAATAATGATATTGAAGAATATACATCAAGATGTATTGTATGTCAACAAGTTCTTTTATAAAGGTAAAATATAAGGGGATGGTGCTACCATTACCGATACCAAAATGGAAATAGGGAAACATCAGTAATGATATTTTAATCCAACATCCTATTACATCTATAATAAAAAATTCTATCTATCATATGATTACATTAATGCACATTTCATTTTATGTTAATTGGAGTTCTCAGAAGATCACCATTAATGGATATACATTACATAAGTGGTGAGGCTTCATGCAACACCGCTATTGATAATATTTGATCAAGATAATTTAGTATCCTCCATGTTTTGTAAAAATTTGCTACATACTCTAAACACTGATATGAAAATCAGTTTTTCCTATCATCCTAGAAGTAATGGTCAATCAAATCTTTCAATTCTGTCACTGGAAGACATTTTGAGAGAGTGTTCACTGAACTACAATAGGGGATTGGACCAAAATCATCCTTTGGTCGAGTTACCATACAATAATAGTTTCCAATATAGCATCCAAATGGATCTCTAAGATTCCATTTATTAGAAGAGGTGTAGAACACCTGAATTTTGGGATATTATTGTGGAAAAACCCCATATTTCCTAAAATGATCATATAAATAGGGAAAAAGGTTATCACCATTCAGTAGGACATCAAGCCTAATCATATTAAATAAAATAACGATGGTAAAAATCATTAATGAGACCTAGATTTTGATGTTAGAGACATATTTTTCCACTGTATACCTCCGTGGAAGAATTTCATGAGGTTTGTAAATAATGGAAATCATAATACAAGATACATTTACCTGTTTGAGATCATTGAACAAATCTGAGTGGTATCTTATCACCTATCACTCCCACCAAATGTATCTCATGTACATGATGTATTCCATGTATCTCTATTGTAGATGTTTAAAAAAGACCCAACCCATTCACTCAATCCATAGGTCATACCATTGGAGAATGAACATTCCTATGAATGGAATCCAGTGAAAATATCAGATCATAGAGACCACTTTATGTGAAATAATACAATGCTCATTGAAAAAGTGTTATCGATAAAATAGAAGATTAGTGATGATGTAAGGAAACCATAGGAGGTGATTATACAGTGTTAAACACATCTTTTATTTTTTGGGAAATGAATATTAGTTTGGAAAATTTTTTGACGGAAGGAAGAATATAGTGACCTGTAATGTTATAAATAAAATTTCCACTATTTTTTTAATTAAATGTATTTTCGTTTAATATGGTTACAAAAAACATATCCACATATTTAATCTTATTCTATTAGATTTAAAATACCACTAAAAATATTTACCATTGATAATATAACTTATAAATAGTGATCAAATGATTAGTATTGTTATTGGGTTTTAAAAAATCCAATTGACACATAAAAAGGATTGGACAAACTTATTCTATAGGATAATACTCTACAAGTCTAATTTATCAATGATTCTGATGGAGACATTATCACAGGGATTTTACCTTTACCAACCCAATGTAGTGAACAAATAACGTAACCATTATTGAAATGGTATATGGGAGAAGTTGATGCTCATCCAAATTACATCCCAAACCATGTACGTCGAACCACCACATGAATGTCTCCCTACCACGCACCATACTCTTATAGATATTTCTAGTGTATTAATGGGATATGTATGATTATCATTGAAATATGAGTATGTAAATTAATTTTTCTATAAAAATTAATATATTTTCATCCTATAATTGTTATTTTATAAAGGATTTTTTTTTGATACAATAAAATAGATATCGTATTTCTGGATAATATTCAAATTATATTATGAAACTTATTTCGACAAATCAATGGATTTTATAAACAAATCATATTGTAATAAATTATTACAAAATATTTTTTATAAAATATAAATGATCATATAATTTTAATGTAGTCAAATGTAATTTTTACAATAGTTCGATATCTATTATTATCAAAAAACCCCAATATCAATCAATACATGACAGTTCATATTTTCAAAGTGAAAATTCGAATATTTAAAAAAATATTTTTAATAAAATTAATATTATTTCTGGAATCAAAATCTATAAATTACCCAATGGTGATTTGTTCATAATTGTTTGAAAAAGTCGAATTCTTGGGTCAAAATTAAATGCCATATAATTACAGGGTGTGTATTATGACCCCATGATGACCCAATAGTGATGAAATAAATACTGTAATGGGTACCCATGAATGAATCTATGTTTTCATTTAAAATTATGTGATTTAATTTATATTTAAATTATTATATAATGACATTAGGAATCTTCCAAAACCATCAATATAATTTATGGTTTTAAAATAATATCAATAAGAGTATGGATCACTTCTTCATTAAAATATTGGCATTTATTATTAATATCCACCCTCCATCTATTAAATTAATGAATAATAATCCAATTTAGTATATTTCATGGGTAAATTCTATATTGAGGTTTGTATTTTTGGCCTTTTATTATAGATAATAAAACCTGATTTTGATAAATATTAATGAAATACCCACTCATTTCTTCTATAAAAAAACACCATATCCCATTTAAATTTACTAAATATCCTAGTAGAACATCCTAACTCATCCATTCCCTATCTTTAGTCCTTCCCATGTGCCCCCAATCTCTTAAGAAACTCCTCCCAAGCATTTGGGGTCACACACTCAGGTAAGGGATCCTTTTCTTCTCCAATGTATTAATGTTTCATTATTATGTTATAGTTTCTACTACCAATTACTATTGTTGGGATATGTATTTACATGTACCTATTACTAATAATTTTTATTCAAAATTATTATATACATATTTCCCTCCCATCAACCCATTTTATGAATTTTTATGTGATGATGTTATGCTTCCAAAATATCAATATAATTTATTATTCAAAAACAATTATACAGTAACTATCATAACCATTTTATATCCTTGGTGTTCACTAATATAAGAATATATTCATTTTAGTTGGACCAGACATGTATATTTTACTAAATCCCTAACCATGGGAAAAAATATTTTAAAGACTTCATCTGTATTGTATGATATATATGGAACACTTTTGAATGATAATGAAATGAAAGTGATGGGTCTCCCTTGAATTATATTACAGCCCAATTTATTGGGTAATGTTTAATCTCAGGAGACATCATGTTGGGAAAGGGATTGAACTAAATTTCTTCATCGTAATTTTTCCAATATTATGTATCAGTTTTTATTATTGACATGTGTTCATGATTCATTGTATTATGATGTTTCCACATTTCTGATGTTGAATTTATTATTATCATGTTATATCATGTCTTTTTGTTCATGTTTATGATTCATACTCCATTTATTCCCCATTGATATGCCCATTTAAAAAAATTTATTCTATTCATGTCATTCTATGCTTATTTGATTACTGAGATTTATATCTCACCCTTTTATTGTGTTTTTCCCCATAAAACCCCCAAGAAATTTTCTGTGTGAACATGATAGAGAGGTTTTTTAAAAAGGTGATGTTTTTTATTCTAAATTGTTATATATATATTACATATTTCCCATATAAACTATAATTATTGATCATATTGTTGTATTATGTGTAATATTATGTTATAAATCATGTATTAATATGTAATAACGAGATGGGTTATTATAAGCTTGGATCAGCATTCCACAAGATTTTTTAATGAGAACCATGATTCATGGACCCTAGTGGTGGAGAAATGGACTAAATTGGAGGATTATATATTTTCGGATTTATTTATAAAAAACATGAGATTTTCCCATGATTCATGGGTAATACTTTCAATCATATATAGGTGGGAACAATATTCAATCCTATTGGAGAGTCGACTTAGTTTTCGGTTCTGGTGTATGCCCAAGATGATTTTTTCTATATAAAATAGGATCCATGGTTATTTCATTAATAATAAAATAGTTTATTAAAAGACCATTTTTTTGGTGTTGTGCTAGAATGGATAATTTGATGGTCATTCTGAATGATGAGGTTTTGATAGAGTGGGTGCCAAATAACCAACTACAACTTCATGCATGGTTCTATATTCCACATGGATTTTTATTTATATCCCTTTATTTGTGGACATTATTATTGGAGAAATGTGTCTGATTGGACCTCATGTGCTGTTGAGGATATCAATGGACTAAAATTGAATAATTTTATACTTTTATACATTCCTAAATTTTACATTTATATTATAATTTTATACTTTTTAAAATTTGCAAAATCATATTCATCAATAAATTATATATAATTTTATAACATATATACAGTTTTATATAGTTTTTAAACTTATTTACAATTATAAATTATGTATATTTAATTAAAATAAATATTTTCTTATAAATTACATATAATTTTATACTTATATATATGTATATAATTTTATATAATAATATATATATATACATTTTCTTATAATTTTATACATTTATTCATATTTAAATTTATTGATAGTTTAATACCTTTATAATTTTATAAATTTATTGACAATGTTAAAAATATTTTAAAAAATATAATAATTTATTTTTTAATTGTAAAACCATTATTGTATTCAATATTCATATTATGTATAATTAAAAGAGCTTTCAAATAATATATTTTCTTTTTCGTCCATTGTTATATTAAATAGCCATAATTCATTAGGTTTTTATATTATAATTGTTATTTTATACACCATTTATATAGATACGAAAAAAGGTTTTGATCATTTAAAATATTAAGTGAAATAGTTTTTAAAAGTGAAATATCCTCCATAATATTTGTAAATTTCCTTCATTGAGTTTTTCTATCACGTGGGATGAGAAACTATTTTTCAATCATACAATTTTATTCATGAAATTTATGAGTTCCATCTTTAATTGAACATATTTTATTTATTTATTTTGATAAATATTAGTATAAATGAATCAAATTTGATATATATGAATACAGAATTTATGGATACCAATGCTATAACAAATGAGTTTGATAGTTGTATGAAATACATTATCATGTTTGCAAAAGATCATGCATATGATCATTCTCAAATACTTGGTATATTATTGTATTGTTGTTATTCATGACAAATTGTTCCAGAGGAGTTAAAAAATAGATGATATATCATGTAATTTATCGTAGATATAAATTTTTAATATACATTAGGAAAAATGAATTTTTCTCATGAATCCAATATCAGTACACTTTGTGGAACATCTAATAAGATTACAATTGTGAAAAATGAAGAAGACCGAATCAAGGATGTGATTACCAATTTGAGTTATTATGAAGATCATATTGATGAAATGTATGTGACAATTCAATATGAACTTCTTGATTGTACAAAATTGTTTGAGAAGTTAAATAGGTATGAATTGACTCTTTTGTATGTTGGTTTCAACAAATATATATCATTCTTAGCCATACTTATGTTGTATATATTGAAAGTATGAACCAATTCAATTATATCAGTTTTAGAGAACTTCTTTTTTTCTTCAATGATATGCTCCAAGAAGATAATGAAATGCATATCAAAATATTAAATGCTAAATGAATGAAACATTACTTGGGTATGAAAAATAAAAGAGTACATGACTATCCATATTTCAATATAATGTTTCTTAAGGATCAAAAATTAGATTAAGAATGCCTAATGTGTGGTTCTTGTCAATACAATAATGATGAATTGGTTCTGAAAAAAGTGGTTTGGTACATTCCAATCATTCCAAGGTTTGTGAACCTATATAGAAGTTAGAATAAAGTATATAAATTGGATTGGAAAGATTATATAATAAATAATTATGGGAAACTTCATCACCTATTAAACACACTTATGTTGAAGAGAATTGGTAATTTCTATACTAAATTGGGAAACGGCCAAAGAAACATTCATCTTATGTTATCTATAGATGGATTGAATTATTTTGGTTCTCAATGATTTACTCATGTATGTTTCTTGTAATATTAGTAAATTATAGTTTTCCACTTTGGAAATTCATGAAATAAAATAAAATTATTTAATCGATGATTATATTAGGACCAAAAAAATCATGTTACGATTTTGATGTGTTTTTTGATCCATTGATATAAGGATTGAAATTATTGTGGGATTTGGGTGTAATATTTTATGATGCTAACAAAAATGATGATTTTAGGTTGAGATCCATATTTTATCATATGATAATTAATTAACGGCTTAAGTAACTTTTTTCAGATATATCCTAAAAGAAACTCAATGGTGTCCCATTTTTAAACAATGTACACGGTCAACTATGTTGAAATATTCATCAAAGACATTATTTCTATGACATAAAAATTGTCTTGATGACATATGTACTGCTCATAAATGAAAAAAATTGATGTTATTTCCTAAAAATGTAATTTACCATCTCCACTAACAAGTGATCAACTATTTTAGGAAGTAAATGATGCAGAAATAAATTTTGATTAACATTTTTTTAAAACTATTTGATAAACGATAATAAAAAAGGGATCATTTTTAATTACCATATTGAAATTTTATTTATGTTATATATTTTCATGATTTTATGTATTTTGAAAAAAATATGTGTTATATTTCAATTGGCATGTTACTAAATGCACACGACATAAAAAATGATTGAATTAAAGCTATGTTGGACATGATTGACATGATAATATGAGAACTGTTGGTGCTATTGAAGGGTGAAAAATGAACTTTTCCTCCTCTATGCACTTAAAATCTTTTTTGGTATGAGAGATATAGGTTTTTCAACATCCTGAATGATGTAAATGTTCTAGATGGTTATTCATCAAATATCATGAATATCATGTCAATGACTTGTTTACTTTTAAAGAGTCTGAAATTCCATTACATAAATGTTTTGTTGCAATATATGATTCCCCTTGATTTATATTGAATTTTCTTCAATAATTTACATTATACAATTACCATGCTCTATTTATTTTTCATAGTTATATGGTGTAATTTTATAGACTAGGTGAAATGTATAACTGTGTAAATGGAAATTTCAACCATATTATGGAAATTATAAATGTTCTTATTTCTATAATTCTTTGAAATTATGGTTCACTTCATAGTTCACTTGGGGGGGAGAAATTTGAATATGGGGTCCTATATGTTATATATGGATGTTCACAATTGAAATGTGTATGATGATTTTGAAAGGGAATGTCAAAAATAGAATTTATAGCTAGGGTTATATTGTGGAGAGAGATATTATTGAGCAAGTAATTGAATTCTATTAAGACTAATTATCCATTGTGAAATAATTGGACTTCTAAAATATCATCACATTAAGTATCTTCTGGCTGCTTCAATATTTGAAAGAGATGTTTTCACAATCAATATTACTAATTGAGAGAAGTCCCACCTTTATGCTTTTTACAATATCATAGAGGATTCTCTATATATTTAAACCATTAAATAAATTGTTAGAAATTTGAATCCATAATGTTCTAAAAATCGATATCAAATAAAACATAATAAATAGTTTATAGGATTTTTCTGAGATGATATTTTTAAAGGGTTAGATGAACATTTGGATTCAATATCATAATATCATTGATGGAAATCCATATGACCCAATGTGTTTGTATTATCTTCAAATTTTTATGTAATTTATGGTTAAATGTTTTGTACAAATGAACATGATGAATGAAATACCATGAAAAATAGTGGAGATACACTTTTGGCTAAAGCAATGTTTGTTTCTGGTACTAATGATGGAAATCCAATTTTTATGAATCTGTCATACATTGTCCCCATAAAAAGGGAGTTATATAATAAAAATTTTCAATTGTGAATTTTTCAATGAATTTGGGTTGATAAAAGTAGTACCATTACAATTGATGAAATATGTTTCATGAATGTGTATTTCAGTAAGGAATGTTACTATTAAGATCCATTTATAATGGTTTCATTGGAAGTAAAAATATTTTATGTTTCGGAACCCACAAACTGAAATTGGACAATTGTTCTATTATTGGCCAAAACCAGGGAAGGATCATATTTAAATTCCATTTAGATAACCCTTTAATTGGGGCGTTACAATCAATTCACATTAGTCCCATTGAGGATGGGGTTTTTTATTTAATAGGAGACCACAATGAAGGGATTTGGATACTCTACAAAGGGTCAAATCTCTTAATCCTTTTAAAAAATTGTATTAAATAATCAGGACACATTTTTATGTGTTATATACATTGTGTTACCTGATGTTTTTATTTATTCTCTATTGAATATACGTAATATAAATCAAAGGGTAAACCAATTCTACAGATAATTACTTCTGCACATTCCAGTTCACTTGATATCAATAAATAGTGGGTTTCATAACATTCTGATACTCTCAGTGTGAAGGAAAAGTGACATACTACACATGTTGGTTCTCCCAATCCTAAGAATCAATAGTTTTCTCAACATTATTTTACTCCCAATGTTGAGTGATAATGACATTTTTCATGCGATAGTGCATCCAAACCTGAGTAAAAATGGGTTTCTCTATCTGTTGATGCACCTAGTACAGAGGTTCAATTACCTTCTGAACATAATTATGCTACCAATATACAGGAACACCATGTTTATGATGAGGTATCTAATGAAATGGTAGGAGAAGTGGAACTAATACTGTAGAAAAAAAAGGAGTGTCGTAGAAAGGCAGTGTTATAAAAAACAATTAAGGTGAAAAGAAAAGTCATCAAATTAGTGGTCAGTTGGAATACATGAAGTAAACCTATCAACCCCAAGAATTCCATTTTTAGTTGTTACAATAGGCTCATCCCTCGATTTTCTGTGATGATTAATGTAGATTAATGGAACCATGTTGTTCCCACAAGTAAGTAATTGATTTGAGATGATATTATGGTAACATTATGACATCCTTTCTTTATTTTAATAAAAAATAAAACAAAAAATCATTGACTTACTCCTCATCATCCTTTATAGAGTGAAATTGTATTATATGACTCACATAGGAGATATGTATTAATACTTGATAGAAGTATTCAACGATACTTTCACACAATTATATTGAGATTTCATGTAAAAAATGTTGATGGGGGAAATAAAACATCACCTACCTTTACTGTAGGCACACCTTATAAGCTAGGTAGTGTTGGATGAATTTTCTAGCTATCAGGTGAAGATGTATTTTCCTACATATTGTTTATGGTAATACATTTTTTTAAATATGTTTATTCATAAATTTGATTTATAATTTTTATTTAGGAAATTTTAAATGTGTTCTTATAACAAGGAATACGAAACAAAACAAACTCACCCCAACCATAAATTAAAGGCGTGGCATGATTCACTTGAAAAAAAATTGTACACATTTTTAATCTACCGTAATAATTTTTTATAACATGAAACAACAACATATTTTTGCTCCAATGTTTATATGAAGATAAATGAATCCAAATCCACATCAAATTCTATCCCACAACATGTTGTATGGATGGAAGAACATGTAAATAATGACGAGATACTAAGAGATAAAAATACACAAAAATTGTGGGAACATGTGTAAGTATAACATAATAGTTATTTGTTTTTGTTTAAGTGATTATTACATAACAATGATAACTTATTTTTCAATATTGTCTATCTTAATTTGGCACATGAATCATCAAAAATTATACGGGATGAACACAAACTATTGGTTGACTTGAATTGGCTATAATTGTATGTATGCATCAAAGGTGCTGGTTTTAGGGGGACACCCCAAAACAAATTTTGAGAAAAAAAAGAAATATTACAAAAAATGAAATCTACTAGATGAAAGAAATATTAGCTTCCCATGAAGAACAATGTCATTAAAATAGCGAGTTGTTAGAAAATTTTATAGGGTGCAATAAAAGATCCAAAACAACTCAGTAATAACCATTACATGAAGATCCCTCCCCACCCACACTATCAGTGATACAACCCATTCCCCTTAAAGAGCTGTTTGGGATTAGGTAATCAATAATATAATAATATTTCATAAGAAATGTGAATCAAACATACATGGATTCTATTGCTGTATTGATATTATATGGGGTGAAAATGATTGTGGTTTATATCTTTTAACACCCACCCATCGCCTCGTTGTAAGGGCTACCCTGTTCAATATACAAGACAATAGTATACTAAACAACCCAATTGAAACAGGTCATGTGATATTGGGGATTACTATAGCTCATGAGCCGAGCACCAAGCTACCTATTCCACAATATCATACAGTTATTCATATAGTAAAAGAAAATATTTTAATATTCATATTATGGATGTTAGATCTTTTTAAAGAATATGTCAACAATGAGGTATTCATTAATAATTTATTTATTATGATAAACAATTAGAATTTAATGAAAAATTATTTTAACAGATGAATGTTATTATATACAGGAAAATGGAATAGGTGAAATTGATGTTTGACTCAAAACAATCTAACAGATCAACCAACCAATCAAAAACAACTTCCAAAATCACCTTTACCAAGCCCATTCAATATCTACATTTACTAAAATTAAATATGCATGAAGATACAAATCCAAAAATTTATAATAATCACATAATTAGTTTTAAATAAGAAATTTACAGTGATATTATTTTTGAAAATATTTATCTTGACAATATAAAGAAATTAATCAACTTGGAATGTCTAGGTGTCTCTATATTAAAATATATAAATGAGGTATGTATTCAGTATTTTCTTTTACAAAAGATGATATTATATGTTATTTATGACTAAATACATATATTGTTTTTTAAAATAGTGTATATCAATACTAATTAATGGGATTACCCCATGAACATAAATTTGGACTCATTAGTCCTCCAACGGCCCGAAGGCCTTATTTTGTTTATTATAATTAATACCCCTTTTAAGAGAATAAGGGGGAGAACCCAAATTGACATCATGGACATTAAACAAATAACACTCGAAGGTCAAGAGAGGCAAACCAAACAGACAACATGAAGCACCCCCATCACAGTAAAGCTCCCCATCATTTCATGGCTGAACGGAAAACAAATGTAAAGATCCTGAAATTTTATGGAGATTTTTCTTCTTCTTAATTTTCATTGGAATTTTAGAAGAATGTAGTTTCTGACGGTGCCTAATTCTGAGGCCCGGTGTGCCCGGAGTCAATTTTCCAAGTTTGGCTCGGGTATATTTAGTGAACGAATGAGAGGGAATTCCTATCTTTTGAATCGGTGCTCGGAATCGAATTCCGAGGGCACCGATGGAATCACGGCGCTGGTTTTTTCTTAGAAATGACTCTTTCGGAGTTGTGTTTGCTCGGTTGTGCTTTTTAATTTTTTGGGGTTTAAGTTAAGAAATAAAATAAAGCTGTACGACAAATTTATTTCATTTCACTTAGAGCCGCTTAAAGACCACTTTAAGCTACTTATGCTGGGTTGAAGAGGATAGGGTGAAATTCAAAATATCCTACCCACTTGGTAGGATAATTGTGAGGTGAGACCCACATGAGCCCCACCGTTTCTTTTCTTCTTAAGTAAAGCACCCCCCCTATTAAACAAAGTCAACCGACGTGTTTCCTTAATTTCATAACGCCTCTATTTAATTGGGCAGTTAAGTTTTACAATTAATTCATTGAAATTAATTTTGAGGGTTACGTTGTTTGAATTTTTAAATCATTGGTGGAAAGCCATAAAATAAGGCCTTAGCCTCATTTTATTTTTGGGTTGGGAAGCGTGGCAATGAGTTTTCCTCTCCTCCTCCTCCTTCGCGAATAACACGAAGAATGCTCCACCTCTGACGAAGAACACTCGTTTTCCTTCCACGGAATTTTTCCCATTCCGCGGAGAGACTCTTCAACGGATCTTCTTCTTCCCCTTCATCGTCAACAGATCGACGATCAAGCTCGGAAGCAGAATCGGGTAGCGAGCGACGATGGCTTAGCCTTCCCTCGAGTCGGACGAACGCTGACGTCCCCCTTCGATGTTGTCATCCTCGCGACGCCATACCGCGACGAACCTCGAACGATGATGCCTCCTTCCGATCGGCTTATACCCAAGGTAGGGGTTCGACTATTTTAAGTTGGTGATTCTTTCCTTCGAATGTGAAAGATAAATCTATCGGCCTTGTTCCAATTTTTATTTAAATTAAAAATTGTGAAGGTTAAACGTTTTACGCCAACTTCTATCGAAATAACTGGAGGGAATGAGTCCGCACAAATAGGGTCGATACCCCTCCACCCTTTTCTTTTATTCGGTTGTGATTAGTGAAGACGGTATTGCATCGTTGCACCGCGCTTGAGCGAAAGGAGACGCGAACGATGCGGGCCACGATGAAGAAACCTGACACCATCACGCCGCGTCGAAGGTACGAACGAGGCCGCGACCAGAGTCGGGCCACACCGGAAGGACGCGGAGTCGTCACGCTGCGCCGGACGAATTAGCAGCCATCCTGGAAGTGGCGGCCGGAAAAACCGGCTGCCAGAGAACATGAAGGAGGCGGCCGGATCCCCGGCCACCGGCGCCGGAAGGCGCGGGGCCACGGGGTCCCGCGGCAAGAAACCGGCCGGCCCTGCACTGGCCGACCGTTATAGGGGAAACGACGGGGGGTTACACCCCCCAGGTATCATATGGCGTGACCCCTTAAAGGGGGTCGCCATTTTAATTTAAGAGGGGCGGAGCCCCTCCCTTAGGCGCGCTCGCGCGAAACGCTGGTCGTGCGGGCCGTTCCGCCGCGCTGGCCGCGCCAGCCTGGCCGGAATTCCGGTCCGGGCCGGGTCATCAGGCCGGGTTGCCGCCCGGGCCAGGTCGACCCAGTTCGGCCGACCCAGGGGGTACTGGGTCGTGCCGGGCCGGGCCCAGACCCCCTATTTTCGGACCAAGTTGGTTCAAACATTTATATCATGGGCTACGGACCTCCGACCGACGCACCGTCAATTGCGTAGCGATCCTTGGAATGAGAAGGTCGTTTCGGTATATCTCCCTCAAGGTTTCGGATTACTTTGAGTTCGGCCAGGTCAGTTCATACACGAAACCAACCGGGACCTCGCAGCAGAAACACTCATATCTTGAGCTTCGGACGTCTGATTGATATGCCGTTGACATTGTTGTGTTTCTCTTAGTGAGACAGATCTTTTGGCTTACACCGCTCAAGGTTTGGATGCCGTCGGAGTGCGGTCGGGTTGGTTCGCTCACAAAACCAACCGGGCCCCTAAAACGAGAAAGCCAATAACTCACAGATCGGGCGTCCGATTGACACGCCGTCTGTTGCATTGAGACCCCTATGACGAGGTGTTACTTTGAGATACTTCTTAGTGGGACTTTGAGATACTTGGAGTTTTGACCAGTAGCTCGTGGAGCGGACCCTCCAAGAGACGAGCGTGCGGAGTACGGAGACCGTGTAGCCGGCTAAAACCTGACGACTGCTTGACCGAATCGACTTGGAGTGAGTCGACTAGCCCAGTGGAAGGAGCGCCCGGTATTTGGCGACAGACCCACGGCGGACGGAGCACCCGGTAGTTGGCCGCAGACCCGCGGTACTCGACATAAGAAGTACCTCTATAGGCTATTAGGGGAAGCGTCCGGTATTTGGCGACAGACCCTCAGCGGACGGAGCGCCCGGTAGTTGGCCGCAGACCCGCGATACTCGACAGGAGGCGTACCTGAGCATTCTTAGGTTAGTGAGCAGTACCTCGGAGTCGTGATAGGACCATTGTACACTCCAGAGACGGGGCTCTTCAGCAGTTACATTTTTTATAACGAAAATCCTGGTTTGAGCTGAGACTTTTGACTTTTGTGTTTACCTCATGATTGAGATGGGTCGCTTGATAACTTAGGTATATGTATGCGCATATATCTGGGTAGTTGTTATCCGTTTATTTCATGATCCTTGTGTTTCCTCATGATTGATATGGGTTATTTGATAACATAGGTATATGTATGGGCATATACCTAAGTAGAGGTTATCTGTTGAGATCTTATTTGTGGTTATCCCTTTTGGTTTTAGTGAGACCTTGAGGGTCTCGGGGTCCCTACTGAGTATCGTTATACTCACCCCTGCACGGGCTATGCCCGCACCTCGTTTTGTTGGTTGCAGACGACGGGCAGTGCCGACAGAGGCCGAGTGTTCGAGGACTGGACGGTACCCGAAGGTTGACTACACGACGAGCTAGTACCCGGAGGTGGACTACACGATGAGTCAGTATCTGGAGGAGGACTTCACAGAGAGAAGACGCACGGAGGAGGTTGACGGGCGAGAGCGTTGAGGAGGCTATCTGTACCTACCCTTCAGGTAGGATCCGTGGCAGACGATCCAGGACCTACGCTATCTGTACCTACCCTTCAGGTAGGATCCAAGGAGGAGGACCAAGGAGCTGCTTCCTTCTTCCAGTTGTTTGCCTTTTTCTGTTGTACTTTCATTCAGTTGTAGCCACACTTTCGGTTGGGTTTGTATTCTGGCCCATTTACTTTTCAGAACTTTCTTTTGTACTTAGTGGTTTGCTTCCGCTTGTACTCTATGGTGTTGTGTTTACTTTTATAAAGGCAATTCCTTCCCGGTTATAGGGATTTTTGCCTTTGGTGCTAGTCACCAGCCCCTGGCCTATGGAAGGCGGGCTTGGGGTAGTCATGGCACGGGCCCCGAGGACGGGTCGTGACAAATTCGTATCAGAGGAGTTGGTTCTACTGTAGAACTCAGAACTCTAATCTTTTCTTTCTGTGAAGAAATAGTGTTAAGAGTACAGAGTGTGGTTTTCTGTTCAGGGAGTCTAGTGTTGGTGCTGGCGGCCGACGTATCCATACAACAGGACCCTGACAACTGATTTCCGACTTTGTGCACGAAAACACTGATTGCGTGTGTATTTCCAGAAGTTTTTTAAATATCATCTCAAACCAGGTCAGCTCACTAGGTATAATTGTTTGACCGTGTCATGTTTGTTTCTTTCAGGATGCCTCCCCGTAGACGACCAGCTAGTTCCCTGAGAGTGGTATGTACTGACAGCCCGCCGAGCGACGTGGCCTCAATAGAGGGCCCTATCCAAGTTGAGGCACCAGCGGAGGCACCAGCGGTACTACTACCCGTTGGGCCACCCATGCCACCAGCCCTATAGCATCCCGTCTTTTTATAACATAACTCTTCATTCCATTACACGGAACTGAGGATCTTTAAGGTTTAGTGTCTTGGAAACAAGGAACATAAAACATGAAACAAAAAGAACATTCTTTTTAAACATTTGAAAGGCTTCTCCTCATGTTCACCCTAGGCTCATTACTGCATCTCATAACCTGGGGACATACATCAAAAGGAAGGGTGAGCAGAAGGCCCAGCAAGGGAAACAAGTGAAACATTTTACATATGAACTTCATATACATCAATAAAGTCATGAAAAGGACTTTAATGAATGAAAATGAAATCATGAGGCATATCATAATAAAAATAACATTTTTCATAACTTGAAGATGTGGCTGCAACATTTAATATTGACAATCGTTTCGTTTCACCAAGGTCCATCCCCAAGGTGTCGTTAAAAATTACCAAGGTTATTCACCAAGGCATCGTTAAAATTGTAATCTCTAGTGGTTACATCATTACCCAATGCATTGGAGCGCTATCAGGGTGCACCCTTAAATTTGCCTTTATTATCATGTGAGCCACATATATCATCATCAAACATTTCATAAATAACCCACATAGCATAAAATAAATGGGTTTCATTTCATAATCATAACGTTTTAAAAACTGCTTTAAATACATGATCTTTACGTCACTTTAAACCCACGGAAAGGGAAAGCGGGTCTCATGTATGTAAATCCCAGAATTTAAAATGGAACATTTTGATATATATGTGAATACCCTTGTATAAATAAGAGCTTTGAGTATTCACTTTATAACATAAAATAATTTTTTAGAAAAGAGAGAGGCATTTTGAGGGGAAAAGTCTGCAGCATAACGGCTAAGTTTCGGGGTTTTAGAAAACATTGAAATGAGAGGGGACATGGGTCACCCACTCATAAATGATCCATAAAACAGTAGGGTGAAGGAATAAGAAGGACATATGGACATGGTAATGAAATTTTAGGTACATACCATTTGAAATGAAAAACATGGAAGAAAAAAAAAGTTTAGATTTCTCTTATGAAAATTTGGCAGCCTTACGGCGTCACTTAACTTCAAAAGAAAATGATTTGAAAAGATCAAATAGGGTCCCTCATCATATGATAATAAGAGATCAGTATGATGGATATATAGATAATTCCCCAACATAACAAAAAGGAACTTGAAAGAATTGACATGAAAGTAGAACTTCAAAACGAGAAGGGTGAAGAACCACTTAAAAATTCGGCAGCCTAACGGCGCCACTTAAAACTTCAAAATACTGAATTGAAGCGATCAAATGGGGTCTCTCATCATATGAACATAAGAGTCCAGTATGATAGATATAGAGATCATACCCCAATATAACAAAAAGGAACTTGAAATAATTGACATTAAAGTAGAACTTCAAAACGAGAAGGGTGAAGAACCACTTAAAAATTCAGCAGCCTAACGGCGCCACTTAAAACTTCAAAATACTGAATTGAAGCGATCAAATGGGGTCTCTCATCATATGAACATAAGAGTCCATTATGATAGATATAGAGATAATACCCCAATATAACAAAAAGGAACTTGAAATAATTGACATGAAAGTAGAACTTCAAAACGAGAAAGGTGAAGAACCACTTAAAAATTCGGCAGCCTAACAGCGCCACTTAAAACTTCAAAATACTGAATTGAAGCGATCAAATGGGGTCTCTCATAATATGAACATAAGAATCCAGTATGATAAATTTAGAGATCATACCCCAACATAATAAAAAGGAACATGAAAGACTTGAATGAAAATAGAACTTGAAAACGAGGAAGGTGAAAGAATCCCTTAAAAATTCGGCAGCCTAACGGCGCCACTTAAACATTCTTAAAACGAATTGATGAGAGCAAGGGGGGTCTCTCATCATATGAACATGAAATAGGCAGTAGGATGAATATAAAATAACATCCTCCAACATAAGAACATGAAGTATAAATGAAATGACATAAAAGAGATTACTTGAAAAGAAAGAGAGAGGTCGGATCCCTTACCTTAAAATGTAACTCTTAAACCTCAAAGGTGGGGACCTTGAGGGCTTGGGGGCACCTTGGGAGGACTCCTTGGGAGGTAATGAGACCATAAATTCGTTGGGAATGAGTGGGGAGTTGAATGGATGAGAGGAGGGCTTGGTATTTATAGGGAAAGTGAGGGGACAAGGCATTAATGACCAAGGGACACCTCACATGTGCTTTTCTCAAACCCATGTGCTCTCCCTTGGCATTTATCATGGAGTTAGGCCACATGGGGCCCCCAAAACAATAATTCATCACCCTTGGCCGGCCAACCCTTAAAAAAACTCATGACATCATCATGACACAGTTATGATGTCATTAAACATACCGAAACCCTAAAACTGTATTTTTACTATTCACTGAAAATTCAACTTTCTCAGAAAAATCCCAAAATTTCATATTAACCAAATATCAATGCTCTGATTTCAAAATTGAAATCCATTTTATAAAAATAATTTTCTAAATATTTTTAATTTAATTTTTAAATAAAAACACTATTCATCGAAAATTCATTTTTTCAGAAAAAACCCCAAAAATTACCATAACATAATATCGATGCTCTGAGTTAAAAAATAAAGTCATTTTTATAAAAATAATTTTCTAATTATTTTTAATTAAATTTTTAATTAAAAAACACTATTCACCCGAAAAAACTAATACTTGAATAATAATTAATGAAACCGTTATTTAACTATTTTATTGAATCACATTACTTAATCAAGGTGCCTAGATTATTTTAAAACTTTCTTTAAGTGAGATTACTAATCCATTTGGTCATATTACTAATCCTAATCATAAAATCACTATTCATAATTTACTATTCATCGAAAATCAAGTTGATCTTATTAGACTCCAAATTTCGTACTGAACATAATTATAGAAGACCATTTTTCGAAAATCATTACACATTTTAAGTTATTTAAGGTTTACATAAACATTTTTTTTTCAAAATATTCTTTTGAAAATTCATCAAAAATATGCATATTATTTTTATCCAGTCATTTGAAAATTCATAAACTTCATCATAAGCAGAAATCCCAATTTTTATTTAAAACAAGGATTACACAAGGCAGTTACGGTCTCGTTACATAGCCCCTTATAATACCAGCATAGGACCTAAGAGTAAGGTGTGCTAGGGTGATAGAATCTTGGGGCGGCTCAGTCAACATTGCCCGAGTAGTAATTTCTATCAGTTTGAACTTCTCACGAAGGCGATTCCATTCTAGCTTCACATGATGAAGTTCGGCTTAGGTTTGGTCCAGAGCAAAGGCCAATGGTGCTACCTCCTTCCCAAGCTCTGTTAGATGGGCTTCGATCGGTCCATGACTACTAGGTGAGGCCATCAAATCTTCTTTCTATAATAATCAACCAAGATTACTTATATATAGAGACAATAATCAAAACATTTTGTTCATAGCGGTCATATTGACCGATGGTCATATAACAGTCAAAACCAATGGTCTCATTCTAATTATAATCATGTTTATCAAATAAAACATTTGTTGAGTAATAAAAATAACGCATAAAATTAGGAAACAATATTTATTTAAAATTTCGGGTCGTTACAATCTTCCCCCCTTAAGAAATTGCGTCCTCGCAATTTTTTTAAAAATTGGGTTTTGAAATTTCATTGAAAGTCCCACATCGGAAAAGGGGTCAGTAAAACTATTACTTTAAAAGAAAGAAAGGGAAGTACAAAGGTCACCCGAGTTAACCCACACTAGGGTTCCATGTAGGAAAACATGGACATGGAGGAAAAAACAAAGGGTCAAGTTCTGAGGGAGAGTGATAGAGAACATGATTAGGAGAAATTTAACCATGATAAAATCCCAAACTTATGATGTGTGTAAACGGTCTTTGATTACCTAGTAGGAAATGTAAACCAACAACATTTTTGTTTTATGTTTCTTTTCATAATTTTGAGGATTTCATTTACTACATAGAACAAAAACATAAGAAAATATACCTACCTTCAAGTAGAGTTTCATCCTTTAACAAGTCCCTACCAACACTAATCTTTTCTCCAAATGATGAGAATTCAAAAAACACTTGGTCTCATAAAAGCACAAGAATCATCTTCTATAGAATCACATAATCTACAAAAGATTAACTATCTATTTCTTCTATCTTTAAACATTATCCCAAAAACAGAAAGGTTAAGGTAAAACAACTCTTCAAAAAGAAAGAATCCCATAGGAATGGAAACTACTTTTAAATCATCAAAGTTCCATGGTACTACCCAAAGTTCATCATAGACCATTCCATAAATAACGTTCCTTAAAATTCCTCAAAACAAACCAAACTAAGATTGAAACCCAAATACAATAAGGATTTGATAACATAGTCTTCCAGAACAAATTCATTGTTAATCTCCAGAAAACATCAACCACTCCTAACATCTTATAAAAAGTATCTAACCTAAACATATTTTACCCAAGATAGGTTAGTCATTCCCTTAAGTAACCTAAATTACTATAAGTTCACCTTAAATTCATCGATTCTTCAAAATATAAGTCAACCTTACTCCTCAATGAAAATACCGTAGTAATCTATTTACCTCGATCAAATATGGTTACCAAAATAATGAATGTCTTCCAAAATAATAATCATATTTTAATCCTCTAATCATCCCTGTCATATTAATACGAAAATTGTCGCATTTCCTATCACATTGGTTGTCGGAACATGTTCTTCCATTTCCCACCATTAACTAAGGAGAGAAGCATAATTAGGGGCTTAAGTACTTAGCTAATAATCATGAAAAGGAACTGAAAGCATATAAGGATAACTTGTATATGAAAGGTATACCCTAACTTGTGATCTCCTAGGTTCCCATCTAGGTTACGAATGATCATATATTCTTATGTGAACCTATATTTTATTTTATCTTTGTTCCTTAAACAATGGTTCATACCAAGCTTATGAATTTACCAAAGCATATCCCCCGGGAGTGTCGTAACCAAGAGTGCAACAAGGCCCGTTGTCGTGTACCAGTTCCCGTTCGAGTCTAGCTCAAAGCGGTGTTTTCGAGTTTTACCCCTATGTACATCTGTGCCAGAGCCACCTCTACCTGCTCGTATCCAGACAGGGATGTATTTGCTTGGCAACCCCTTACTCAATACTCACCAAAATACCAGGAAGATTTCCTATATAAAACTTTTCTATAGGGTTCCTCCTAGAGTTTTCATATCCTAATTTCCACAAATAACTAAACCATCCTTTGATACCAACTATAGAATCCCGTCTTTTTATAACATAACTTTTCATTCCATTACACGGAACTGAGGATCTTTAAGGTTTAGTGTCTTGGAAACAAGGAACATAAAACATGAAACAAAAAAAACATTCTTTTTAAACATTTGAAAGGCTTCTCCTCATGTTCACCCTAGGCTCATTACTGCATCTCATAACCTGGGGACATACATCAAAAGGAAGGGTGAGCAGAAGGCCCAGCAAAGGAAACAAGTGAAACATTTTACATATGAACTTGATATACATCAATAAAGTCATGAAAAGGACTTTAATGCATGAAAATGAAATCATGAGGCATATCATAATAAAAATAACATTTTTCATAACTTGAAGATGTGGCTGCAACATTTAATATTGACAATCGTTTCGTTTCACCAAGGTCCATCCCCAAGGTGTCGTTAAAAATTACCAAGGTTATTCACCAAGGCATCGTTAAAATTGTAATCTCTAGTGGTTACATCATTACCCAATGCATTGGAGCACTATCAGGGCGCACCCTTAAATTTGCCTTTATTATCATGTGAGCCACATATATCATCATCAAACATTTCATAAATAACCCACATAGCATAAAATAAATGGGTTTCATTTCATAATCATAACGTTTTAAAAACTGCTTTAAAGACATGATCTTTACGTCACTTTAAACCCACGGAAAGGGAAAGCGGGTCTCATGTATGTAAATCCCAGAATTTAAAATGGAACATTTTGATATATATGTGAATACCCTTGTATAAATAAGATCTTTGAGTATTCACTTTATAACATAAAATAATTTTTGAGAAAAGAGAGAGGCATTTTGAGGGGAAAAGTCTGCAGCATAACGGCTAAGTTTCGGGGTTTTAGAAAACATTGAAATGAGAGGGGACATGGGTCACCCACTCATAAATGATCCATAAAACAGTAGGGTGAAGGAATAAGAAGGACATATGGACATGGTAATGAAATTTTAGGTACATACCATTTGAAATGAAAAACATGGAAGAAAAAAAAGTTTAGATTTCTCTTATGAAAATTCGGCAGCCTTACGGCGTCACTTAACTTCAAAAGAAAATGATTTGACAAGATCAAATAGGGTCCCTCATCATATGATAATAAGAGATCAGTATGATGGATATATAGATAATTCCCCAACATAACAAAAAGGAACTTGAAAGAATTGACATGAAAGTAGAACTTCAAAACGAGAAGGGTGAAGAACCACTTAAAAATTCGGCAGCCTAACGGCGCCACTTAAAACTTCAAAATACTGAATTGAAGCGATCAAATGGGGTCTCTCATCATATGAACATAAGAGTCCAGTATGATAGATATAGAGATAATACCCCAATATAACAAAAAGGAACTTGAAATAATTGACATGAAAGTAGAACTTCAAAACGAGAAGGGTGAAGAACCACTTAAAAATTCAGCAGCCTAACGGCGCCACTTAAAACATCAAAATAATGAATTGAAGCGATCAAATGGGGTCTCTCATCATATGAACATAAGAGTCCAGTATGATAGATATAGAGATAATACCCCAATATAACAAAAAGGAACTTGAAATAATTGACATGAAAGTAGAACTTCAAAACGAGAAGGGTGAAGAACCACTTAAAAATTCGGCAGCCTAACGGCGCCACTTAAAACTTCAAAATACTGAATTGAAGCGATCAAATGGGGTCTCTCATCATATGAACATAATAATCCAGTATGATAAATTTATAGATCATACCCCAACATAATAAAAAGGAACATGAAAGACTTGAATGAAAATAGAACTTGAAAACGAGGAAGGTGAAAGAATCCCTTAAAAATTCGGCAGCCTAACGGCGCCACTTAAACATTCTTAAAACGAATTGATGAGAGAAAGGGGGGTCTCTCATCATATGAACATGAAATAGGCAGTAGGATGAATATAAAATAACATCCTCCAACATAAGAACATGAAGTATAAAAGAAATGACATAAAAGAGATTACTTGAAAAGAAAGAGAGAGGTCGGATCCCTTACCTTAAAATGTAACTCTTAAACCTCAAAGGTTGGGACCTTGAGGGCTTGGGGGCACCTTGGGAGGACTCCTTGGGAGGTAATGAGACCAGAAATTCGTTGGGAATGAGTGGGGAGTTGAATGGATGAGAGGAGGGCTTGGTATTTATAGGGAAAGTGAGGGGACAAGGCATTAATGACCAAGGGACACCTCACATGTGCTTTTCTCAAACCCATGTGCTCTCCCTTGGCATTTATCATGGAGTTAGGCCACATGGGGCCCCCAAAACAATAATTCATCACCCTTGGTAGGCCAACCCTTAAAAAAACTCATGACATCATCATGACACAGTTATGATGTCATTAAACATACCGAAACCCTAAAACTGTATTTTTACTATTCACTGAAAATTCAACTTTCTCAGAAAAATCCCAAAATTTCATATTAACCAAATATCAATGCTCTGATTTCAAAAATGAAATCCATTTTATAAAAATAATTTTCTAAATATTTTTAATTTAATTTTTAAATAAAAACACTATTCATCGAAAATTCATTTTTTCAGAAAAAACCCCAAAAATTACCAAAACATAATATCGATGCTCTGAGTTCAAAAATAAAGTCATTTTTATAAAAATAATTTTCTAATTATTTTTAATTAAATTTTTAATTAAAAAACACTATTCACCCGAAAAAACTAATACTTGAATAATAATTAATGAAACCGTTATTTAACTATTTTATTGAATCACATTACTTAATCAAGGTGCCTAGATTATTTTAAAACTTTCTTTAAGTGAGATTACTAATCCATTTGGTCATATTACTAATCCTAATCATAAAATCACTATTCATAATTTACTATTAATCGAAAATCAAGTTGATCTTATTAGACTCCAAATTTTGTACTGAACATAATTATAGAAGACCATTTTTCGAAAATCATTACACATTTTAAGTTATTTAAGGTTTACATAAACATTTTTTTTTCAAAATATTCTTTTGAAAATTCATCAAAAATATGCATATTATTTTTATCCAGTCATTTGAAAATTCATAAACTTCATCATAAGCAGAAATCCCAATTTTTATTTAAAACAAGGATTACACAAGGCAGTTACGGTCTCGTTACATAGCCCCTTATAATACCAGCATAGGACCTAAGAGTAAGGTGTGCTAGGGTGATAGAATCTTGGGGCGGCTCGGTCAACATTGCCCGAGTAGTAATTTCTATCAGTTTGAACTTCTCGCGAAGGCGATTCCATTCTAGCTTCACATGATGAAGTTCGGCTTGGGTTTGGTCCAGAGAAAAGGCCAATGGTGCTACCTCCTTCCCAAGCTCTGTTATATGGGCTTCGATCGGTCCATGACTACTAGGTGAGGCCATCAAATCTTCTTTCTATAATAATCAACCAAGATTACTTATATATAGAGACAATAATCAAAACATTTTGTTCATAGCGGTCATATTGACCGATGGTCATATAACAGTCAAAACCAATGGTCTCATTCTAATTATAATCATGTTTATCAAATAAAACATTTGTTGAGTAATAAAAATAACGCATAAAATTAGGAAACAATATTTATTTAAAATTTCGGGTCGTTACAAGCCCCAGCAGTAGAGGGTGCACGTCGCTTTAGCGCACTGCACGAGTTCCAACGCTAGAGGCCACCCAGGTTCCAGGGAGGGACGGACCCGCATGCGGCTGAGGATTGGATGGAGGATGTGGTGAGAGTCTTTAAGCTAGTGGGGACGCCGGCAGACATCATGGTGATCCCTGCTGCCAGCCTTCTTCAGGAAGCAGCAGGCTGATGGTGGAGCCTGATGCTCTAGATGCATGATGAGGCAACACTTATTTGGGCAGACTTCAAGAGCCTGTTCTGGGCAGAGTTTGTACCAGCCACCCTTCGAACGGTGCGTATACAGGAGATACTTCAGCTGCGGCAGGGCAGCATGACAGTGTCACAGTATTCAGCGAGGTTCACAGACCTCTCACGCTACTCCACAGATATGGTACGGGACCCGTGCTTCAGGGCCCGAACCTTCGAGCAAGGGCTCAGGCGATAGATTAGAGATTCTGTTGTTTCTCATAGCATTTCGACACAGACAGGGGTGTTGGAGAGAGCCCTCTTAGTGGAGAGTTTCCTTGCTGAGCAGTCTCTAGCAGCAGGACCCACCACTAGCCGACTTGTAGCAGAGTCTTCAGTAACAGGCAGTAGAAAGATGACGCAGAGGTCCAAGAGGACCAGACCTACCGGTGGCCGACTGCACAACTCAGGTTCAGTTGTGCGGGGAAACTGGGGTGGAGTCAGAGCCAGACGTGCCGAGAGTGGACAGTGTTACTCCTACGGCGGGATTGGTCACATGGAACGTGACTGTCCGACCCTCCATGCAGATGACCAGTAGTTAAATGAAGAACCTCCCAGGCAGAGGCTCGATCAGGGCAGACCGCAAGGAGCAGGCAGCCATGGAAGAGGAGCCGGTCGTGCAGCTGGAGGTGGACGATGCTTCGGGG
This sequence comes from Viscum album, assembly GCA_963277665.1. NCBI lineage: Eukaryota > Viridiplantae > Streptophyta > Magnoliopsida > Santalales > Viscaceae > Viscum > Viscum album. Next base: position 647,230,370 of record OY728126.1, on the reverse strand, counting down.
TGTTTCCACCCCCACCACCAGGAGGCCCACCCCGACCGCAGGGGACAAGAGGACATGGGAGAGCTCAGCTTCAGGCAGCTAAGACCTATGGTCATGGAGCTCCAGAGGCAGATGGACAGGAGCGGGACTAGCTCCAGACCAGGAGGCTATTGATCAAGTTGTTTCTAGTTTTGTTGTTGTTACATTCGTGTCTTTGTACTATGAGCTGTAATAATGAAAAGACACTTATCTTTGTTATGTTTTCTTTCTTGTCCTTTTTGTTTGGTTGATACTGAGTGGTCCCAGTTAAGACTGTTGACTTGACCCTAACTTTCGAGATTTCTACTGTAGGAGACCTAGTGACCTCACACTGATGCTGACAGTGTGACTCGACCCTTGGAGGCGAGAGTGATAGTTGGATCTCTTGGTAGTTACGTCGAGGCCTTACGACGTCATCCATGGCATGAATGCATCATTCATGTCAGGATTGACTGTATTAGGAAATGAATGTGGTTCATCCAGGGGATGACACCGGATTTCTCTTATCGGAAAAGAAGAAATCATAGCAGCTCTTTTGAGACTAGGGAATGTCCAGGTCATCCAAGAGAGGATGAGGACAACATAGGGCTGATAGAAGCCTTATGCTGATAGGACTTGGGGGCATCTAGAGTTCGAGGATGACGATCTCGTCCTTATACGGGTATCACCTCGACGAGGTTTACAGAGATGTGGCCAAGACGACAAGTTATCTCCGAGGTTCAACGGACCTTTCTAGGTCCTCAGCTGGGTAGGCAGGGTGGTTTACCGCTTGACCCATCCACCTCAGTTGCACCAAGTGCAAGACTACTTCCACGTATCTCAACTGAGGAGATACGTGCTCGACCCTTCGCATATCATCGACCATTAGGAGCAGGACAATGGCGATGGGGTTACTTCCACGGAGGTTATAGTGGGGATCGAGGATCGACAGGAGTGGATCCTATGAGGACGATCAATTCCTCAGGTCCTCTTTCTTTGGCAGTACGGAACCTCCAGGTAAGCACTCGGGAGCGGAAGGCTCAGATGCATGCTCACTACCGTTTTTGTATCCCTAGTTTGTGTTGAAGCTTTACGGGGACGTAAAGCCCTGAGGTGGGAGTATTGTAAAGACACGGAAATTTCAAGGAATTTTTTCTACTTCTTAATTTTCTTCGGAATTTTATAAGAATGCAGTTTCTGACGGCGCCTGATTCCGAGGCCCGGTGTGCCCGGAATCAATTTCTGAAATTTGGTTCGAGTACGTTCAGTGAACGAACGAGCGGGAATTTCTTATCTTTTGAACTGGTGCTCAGAATCGAATTCTGAGGGCACCGATGGAATCGCAGCACCGGTTTTTGCAAAGAAACGCCTCTTTCGGAGTTGTGTTTGCTCGAATGTGATTTTTAATTTTTTGGGGTTTATGTTAAGAAATAAAATAAAGTTGTACGACAATTTTATTTCATTTCACTTAAAGCCGCTTAAAGACCACTTTAATCTACTTAAGCTGGATTGAAGTGGATAGGGTGCAATTTAAAATATCCTACCCACTTGGTAGTATATTTGTGAGGTGGGACCCACACGAGCCCCACCGTTTCTTTTCTTCTTAAGTAACGCACCCGCACCCACCTATTAAACGAAGTCAACTGAAGCATTTCCTTAATTTCTTATCGCCTCAATTTAATTGGGCAGTTAAGTTTTATAATTAATTATTTGAAATTAATTTTGAGGGTTACGTCATTTGAATTTTGAAATTTTTGGCGGAAAGCAATAAAATAAGGCCTTAGCCTCATTTTATTTTTGGGTTGGGAAGCGTTGCGCTGAGTTTTCCTCTCCTCCTCCTCCTTCGCGAAGAATGCGAAGAACGCGCCACCTCTGATGAAGAACGCTTGATTTCCTTTCACGGAATTTTTCCCCTTCCGCGGCGAGACTCTTCAACGGATCTTCTTCTTCCCATTCATCATCAACGGATCGACGAACAAGCTCGGAAGCAGAATCGGGTAGCGAGCGACGAAGGCTTCGCCTTCCCTAGAGTAGGACGAACGCCAACGTCCCCCTTCGACGTCGTCATCCTCGCGAAGCCATACCGCGACGAACCTCGAATGACGAAGCCTCCTTCCAATCGGCTTGTACCCAAGGTAGGGGTTCGACTATTTTAAGTTGGTGATTCTTTCCTTCGAATGTGAAAGATAAATCTGTCGGCCATGTTACAATTTTTATTTAAATTAAAAATTGTGATGGTTAAATGTTTTACGCCAACTGCTATTGAAATAATGGGAGGTAATCGGTCCGCACAAACACGACTGATACCCTTCCCCCCTTTTCTTTTCTCCGGTTTTGATTAGCGAAGACGGTATTTCATCGTTGCACCGCGCTTGAGCGAAAGGAGACGCGAACGATGCGGGCCACGACGAAGAAACGCGACCCCGTCGTGCCGCTTCGAGGGTACGAACGAGGCCGCGACCTGAGTCGGGCCACGCCGGAAGGATGCGGAGTCGTCACGCCGCGCCGGTCGAATTTGCAGCCATCCTAGAAGTGGCGGTCGGAAAAACCGGCCGCCGGAGAACACAAAGGAGGCAGCCGGAACCCCGGCCGCCAGCGCCAGAAGGCGCGGGACCGCGGGGTCCCGCAGCAAGAAACTGGCCAACCCTGCGTTGGCCGGCCATTATAGGGGAAAACCGGGGGGTTACTCCCCCCGGGTTGCATATGGCGCGGCCCCTTAACGGGGGCCATCGTTTTAATTTAAGAGGGGCGAGACCCTCCCTTAGGCGCGCTCGCGTGGCGCGCTGGCCGCGCTGGCCGTGCCGCCGGCCGGGCCGGAATTCCGGGCCTGGCCGAGTCGTCGGGCCGGGTCGCCGCCCGGGCCGGGTCGACCCGGTTCAGCCGACCCAGGGGGTACTGGGTCGGGCCGGGCCGGGCCCAGACCCCCTATTTTCGGACTGAGTTGGTTCAAAAACTCATATCTTGGGCTACGGACCTCCATCCGATGCACCGTTAGTTGCGTAGAGATCCTTGGAAGAAGACGGTCATTTTGGTATTTCGCACTCAAGGTTTCGGATTACTTTGAGTTCAGCCGGGTTGGTTAATACACGAAACCAACCGGGCCCTCGGAGCCGAAACGCTCATATCTTGAGCTTCGGACATCCGATTGACGTGCCATCGACATTTTTGAGTTTCTCTTAGTGAGACGGATCTTTTGGCTTACTCCGCTCGAGGTTTGGATGCCGTCGGAGTGCGGTCCGGTTGGTTCGCTCACGAAACCAACCGGGCCCCTAGAACGAGAAAGTCAATAACTCACAGACTGGGCGTTCGATTGATGCGCCGTCTGTTGCGTTGAGACCCCTATGATGAGGTGTTCATTTGAGATAATTCTTCGTGGGACTTTGAGGTACTTGGAGTTTTGACCAGTAGCTCGTGGAGAGGACACTCCCGGAGACGAGCGTGCGGAGTACGGAGACCGTGTAGCCGGCTGAAACCTGTTGACTGCTTGACCGAATCGACATGGAGTGAGTCGACTAGCCCAGTGGACGGAGCGCACAATATTTGGCGACAGACCCACGGTGGACGGAGCGCCCGGTAGTTGGCCGCAGACCCGCGGTACTCAATAGGAGGAGTACCTCTGTAGGCTATTAGGGGAAGCGCCCGGTATTTGGCGACAGACCCTCTGCAGACGGAGCGCCCGGTAGTTGGCCGCAGACCCGCGATACTCGACAGGAGGAGTACCTCAGCAGTCTTAGGTTAGTGAGGAATACCTCAGAGTCGTGACAGGACCACTGTACACTCCAAAGACGGGGCTCTTCAGCAGTTACGTTTTCGATAACGAAAATCCTGGTTTGAGCTGAGACTTTTGACCTTTGTGTTTACCTCATGATTGAGATGGGTCGCTTGATAACTTAGGTATATGTATGGGAAAATACCTGGGTAGTGGTTATCTGTTGATTTCATGATCCTTGTGTTTCCTCATGATTGAGAAGGGTTACTTGATAACTTAGGTATATGTATGGGCATACAGCTAAGTAGAGGTTATCTTTTGGGATCTTCTTTGTGGTTATCCTTGTTGGTTTTAGTGAGACCTTGAGGATCTCGGGGTCCCTACTGAGTATCATTATACTCACCCCTGCACGGGCTATTCCCGCACCTCGTTGTGTTGGTTGCAGACGACGGGTAGTGCTGACAGAGGCCGAGTGTTTGAGGACTGGACGGTTCCCGAAGGTGGACTACACGACCAGACAGTACCTGGAGGTGGACTACCCGATGAGTCTATATATGGAGGAGGACTTCACGGTGAGACGACACATGGAGGAGGTTTACAGGCAAGAGCGTTGAGGAGGCTATCTGTACCTACCCTTCAGGTAGGATCCGTGGCAGACGATCCAGGAGCTGCGCTATCTATACATACCCTTCAGGTAGGATCCGAGGAGGACGACCCATGAGCTATTTCCTTCTTCCAGCTGTTTTCCTTTTTCTGTTATACTTTCGTTCAGTTGTAGTCGCACTTTCAGTTGGGTTTGTATTCTGGCCCATTTACTTTTCAGCACTTTCTTTTGTACTTAGAGTTTTGTTTCTTCTTGTTCTCTGTGGTGTTTTTTTTAATTTTATAAATGGAATTCCTTCCCGGTTATCGGGATTTTACCCTTTGGTGCTAGTCGCCATCCCCTGGCCTATGGAAGTCGGGATTGGGGTAGTCACAGCATGGGCCCTGAAGACGGGTCGTGACAACAAGTTAAATGTTTCAAATCATAGGCCCGATCCGATGGCTGGCGCCACACCCTCTCAAAAATCCAATTCCATAAAGCACTGCAAAAATGAACAACTAGCCCTGGAACCACCTCTGAGGCCTGATCCATGTGGTCAATTCTAGTTGCATCTCCTATCCAACAGATTTAAACCACATCAAGACATCCCAAAACTCAACTGTAACGTCAAACCATTGAAACCATCACTAACATTGACCACAACCTAGAAACAACACCATAAGAACAACGCTACCCCAAATCCAACTTAGATGAACAATAAAATTAGTAGATCACAATAATCATAGCTAACCAAACCAAATAAGATCATCACAAACCTTAAAACCTACAAAAACATCACAAAACTCCAGAAACTGTTTCCTCCCCCCTCCTGCCCACTCAAATCTATCACCGACCATCACCAAAATCATGCCAAAAGAAGAGCCTGACAGATCCAGAATGAACCAGAGCCGGATCAACATCGCAACGTCTGTACAGAACATCTGAGCCCCATGCAGACCTAAGTCGGTGATCCACTGAGACATGATTTCACCGAGAGCCACACCGCCGAACCAATCTGAAACCCCACCATGTCGCACCATCGCTATGTCGCGGCTTTCTGAGATGGTCCAGATGAAATTGGCCAAGCCACATCACATGATGACCGACCAAGTCACATCACACTGGGACGATCTGGAATAAGCCAACAAGGCCATGCCACGCTGAGACGATTTAGAGGAAGCTTGCTCAAGAACAATTCGCACCGGAGAGGGAAGGGGAAGCGAGGCCAAAGGGTAAAACCCTAGTCAACATAGATGGGAAAGGAGAAGCCGCCAATTAGACCACATATCACCTATATGGACAAGAAAGAAATAAAATTGAAAATATTAAATGAAATAGATGAAAAAAAATTACAAATCATTTTAAATCAAAATTATGGAAGACAGACACTTCTTATTTCCCACATTCTAGGGGTAAAATTCTATAATTTAATATTATCAAATATATTTTCATTTCTTTTTTCACATGTTTTTTGTTTTTAAGAATCATAAAAAACTTATTACGATCAATATGTTGTTTTGGTTGTTCTCTAGAAAATCCAATGGGAAGTGTGGTAACATTGGAAGATGAAAATTTCATTAAACATTTGACCATAAGGAAACAACAATAGATCAATTCTATTCATTGTGGGACTGGTATGACTCCACGTTTTTTATATAAAATTGAAATTAATTTTAGTAAAATAGAAAACTCACATAATCAATAACAATAAAAATAATTCTTATTTTGATACATTATTAAATGATACATAAGTAATTTGTGATATGTAAGAATTGTTAACACATCAATATAATGTATGATGTTCTTGGTAAGACTCAATTTTTATGTAATCACTTTAAAATTGATGATTTAGTTTAAAAAAATTACCTACTGAAAAATATAAAACTTCATTGAGATCGTCTTGAAAATTTTGGAAAATGATTCATAAGTAATTTTTTATGTGTAGGAATTAGTCTAATATGAAAATATAACATGATGTGACCGATATTATTGAATGTTTATTTATCGTTATAAAATGACATTTTAGTAAAAAATAAATGTGACATAATAAAAACAGATAAAACACATTCATAATGGTTTTATAATTTAGTAAAATTATACATAATTTAATTGAGATATACTGGAATCATCCAAACCATAATACGATATATTTCATGATTGGTATGAATCAATGTGCATCTTTTTATTTAAATATGACATTGATTTTGGTAAACAATTCAAATAACTTTTCCAAAACAAAGCACACACATTTGGATAGTTTTGAACCTTTAGGAAAATGATCCATAACTCGTTATTGATGTTTATGAATCAAACACACATAAATCTGATACAAAATGCTTCTAGTATGACTGAAGGTTTCTATTATGAGTTTAAAATTGATATTTTAGTTTAAAAATGGTCAATCCTTGAAAACTATGAAAATGTGGTCAAATTTTCTTGGTTAATTAGGAAAATGATTAATAAGTCATTTTAGATGTGTAGGAATCAATCTGAAATCATACAGATACACGATGCGATTTGTACAACTCAAAATATCTATTTCAAAATTAAAATGACATTTTAGTAAAAAGTACATTTATCACACTTGGAACTAAGGAAAATAATTCATGTTATTTTGATACATTAGTAAATTGATCAATAATTCATTTTTGACATGTATGAACCATTTGAACCACATTTTGATGCATTGTGTGACCGGTATAACTCAAAGTCAGTATTTTTTGGTAAAATTGTCATTAATTTTTGTAAAAAAAGAAAACAAACATAATTAAAGATGATTAAACATATTCATATTTTTTTGATACTTTAATAAAATGATATATATTACATTTTTAATGATTAGGAATTATCCTTACATCAATTTGATACATGATGTGCACTATATAACCAAAAGAGTCTGACATTAGTATAGAAATGACATAATTGGTTAAAAATATTAAGTCACTAAAAACTGGGACAATTCACTTGGATTGTATTGATAATTTAAAAAAGTATTCCTAAGACATTTGTGATGTGTAGTAATTTTTATCATATATAATAGACACCCAATGTGACTGGAAGGGATCAATGTGTGTGTTTCCAGTATGAAATGATATTTCAATAAAAAAATGTTATATACTAAAAAATTGGGAAAACACATTCAATATGTTTTAAAAAATTAACAAAACGATCCATATGTAATTATTTAGTTTTATTAATTAGTTAAACCTCAGTACACACATGAAGTGACTGTTCTAATTCCATGTGTGACTGTTTATTTTAAAATCATATCAATTTAACTATAAAAAAAAGAGACCTTCTAAAAACTATGAAAAAACATTTGGATTGTTTTGATACTTCATTAAAATGATAAATATGTCCTTTCTATCATATAGGTATCAACCCCACATCAATCCAATGCATGGTATGATTGGTATAACATTAATTTTGAATTATCCTTTTAAAATTGTCATTAATATTTGAAGAACAACTCGCATTGTATTATCCAATAAAACACATTTAGATTGTATTGATACATTAAAAAATGATCTATATGTCATTTATTACCCATTAGAATCAACTGAACCTCAATATTATGCATGGTGTGATCGATATAACTCAATGTGTCTCTTTTTTTAAATATAATTATTTTTTAGTAAAATATCATGTGACATATTGAATACTATGAAAATGCATTCTGATAATTTTGATAATTTTGGAATCTAAAAAATAAGCCCTTTGTGGAATATAGGAATAAACAACACCTCAATGCATCGCATAGTGAGGCCGATATTACTCCAAGTGTGACTTATTATTTAAAATTGATATTATTTTATGTAAAAAGTAAATGTGACATATTGAAAACTGAAAAAAGTAATTTTAATTTTTTTATACTTTATAAAAAGGGTTGATGAGTAATTTTTTGATGTTTAGTAATCCAGGAAACCTCAATTATATGCACAATGTGGTTTTTCTAACTCAAAGTGTCTACAATTATTAAAAAACAAAAATTTTAGTTCATAACAAGTGTCACTCACTGAAAATGAAGGAAACACGCTTCAGTTTACCTATTAATTTTCAAAATTGAATCACATGTAATTTGGAAATTTTTTTAACAAGTATCAAATCATACCAACACATAATGTTACCAATATGAATCAAAGTATATCTTTCTACTTTGAAATGAAATTTTAATAATAAAAACAAGTGAAAAAATAAAAACCAGGAAAACACATTATTATTATTATTATCATTTCGTAAAATGATTTATATGTAATTTGTGACATGCAGGAGTCATCATACATTCAATATAATGCACGATTTGAGCTATATAACTACATGTATGTATTTATTTAAATTTTACTTTATGTATAGAAAAAATTAAAAGTGACATATAGAATACTATGAAATTTCATTATGATCTTCTTGATACATTCAGAAAATCAACCATAATACATTTTTGATTTATAGGTTTCAACCTCATTTCAATACAATGCATGGTGTGACTAGTATAACTCAACTATTAATTTTTATTTAAAATTTATCTTTTATTAAGGTATTCATTCTTAGAAATTATTAATTAATTTATATATACTGTTACTAAAATAAGATTTGTTTTAATATAGCGGTGGATTACTTTTCTTGGGATGAGTTGATTTTTTCAGAAACTAAAACCATGAGAAGGAATTTTTATAGGGTATCTAGTGCACCAAATGATGAAACATTAATGTTTTCTAATATATTTTTAAAATTTTAAATGAAATAATAATTTTTTTTGAAATATATATAGTAGTGTTTTTTGTATAAGTTATGTAAAATTTATTACAATTAAAGAATTTATTTTACATATTTTGGTTACATGATTTTTGGGGTGTGTTGTTGTAAAAATAACACACTATAGCATGATGGGCCTTTATCAGTGCCAATGAAAGCACCGATAAAGGGGACCCCCACCTATAATGCCGCTGAGAATAATAGATCTTTTTTTAGAAATTTTAAAACTCTTTTTCATGCTGTTCAAGTTAATGCTTATATTAGTCAACCTAAAGTTAATTGAGGGTGATATTAACTACTATCCCAAATGGTGTAATGAAGTTAGAAATTTCCAGATTTCATACAGTCAAATTATGCATGTTAGATGGAGCTATGAAAATTACACACTAGGATCATGTATACACACATTAATTAATGTTTCCCATCCCTAATATGAAAATATAAGTTCCTGAAGGTTTCTTGATATTCTCTTGATGTAATTATCTTTCATCTTGGACGTTTTATCTTTTAAATACTTCATATTAATTTGGAAATTTATTTTATTTAAATTTATTTTAGTTCATCATATTTGGATCATTATTATTAAGTATTAACAATAAATAATTTTTAAATGATGATAACATTTTGTAAGGACTTCAATCTTAATTTTATTCATATTTTTTAGAAATCATGGTAAATGGTTGTCACAATGGATAATAGTATAACTAATAAATTATGGATAATGTGTGTGATAAGTTCAATAAATATCAACATGAATCTTTGCGATGATATTATTTTTACACTTTTTATTTTATCATTAAAATTAGATAGGTTTGGTTCAACTTTATCATGAAATTTTCTACAATGTTTCTAGAAAACTTTTAAAAATTTCAATAATGACTCTCCCCTCACCAATATAATTACACCAAATATACTCTATTATTCACATAATTTATACATTTTGAAAAAAAAATCCAAACCATGGTACCTTTCAATAATCCCTCCCCACATCCTTGAGGTAGTTCCTTCTCTAAAATACTAACCTATAATTGTTAATATATATATTTTAAAATATATTTTATAAATATGTTTTATAACTCATAACCGTGTTTTTTAATGTTTATTTCTTCTTCCAAGTCCATAAAATATTCTACACCCATACTGATACGATGATATAATTTTATACCATAAAATAAAAATATTTACATAGATTTTATAATCCTTTTTTAATTTCCTTTTCTAATTTATATGTATTAAAAACATTGAGTGTGTTTACAAATGGACTACCCCTCCACAATGCAATGGGTTTAGTTTTACATCACCACGTCATATGACTAGTTATAATGATTGATTTAGTGTATATATATATGATATTAATAACATAATTATGATTTTGTAAACAAAACATAATAATATTATTATTATATATCCTTTTGTTAGAAAATGATTATGTTTCTCTTGTGTATGTGTAGACTATACCCTCCATGAAGAGATATGATTCATTATATATGTATTTAATTAAATGATATCTTTTGAATTGTATTTCATGTATAAATAGAATAAATATTTTAGGATTATTTTTTTATGAATATTAAATAATGAAACCTCTTACTATGATCAACCAACTGAATTTGTTTTCAGATTACAAACAAAAGGCCCTCAAAATTTCTAACTGAATATAGCTGATTTACTGACCATATTAGAGAATATAATAAATGAAATAAAATTTATATGAAAATGGTAACTTACATAAAAATTTTCTTGATAAATTTAGTAATATATATATTTTTATTATATATTATTTCGATTATATAATTGGTGAATTGAACTTGAGGTAAGGAATGTTTAATTAAAATCTTATTTTAAATCATTAATGTCATCCTTTTATTTTTTCATCCATATTCATACTAATTTAGTTAATTTATTTATGTCAATACTATATTTAAATTTATTCCAATGTCATTTTAAACGATTAATTAATTTCTTTATTATGGATTTTTAAAACATCAAAATTTTATTTCCCAAATGAGTTATTTTTAAAATTTTCTAAAAGTGATAAAGGAATCATTTTTATAAAAAATATTGCATGACATAAATTTCCCACCCATATGATGGTTATTTTTTAACAATATTTTATGACATGTTTTCATGCTATCTCATATGAATAACCTAATTCTTTTCCTTCTAGTAATTTTTCATTTTAATATTTTTAATAGAAAAATGATGTTTATCATTTCTTTTATGTAAAACCTAAATGATCATCATCATTAGAGTTAAAAAAATTTGGTATTTTTTTAAGGAAATATTTGTTTCTAAATTATTTATATATTTAATATTCCTCGTAAATTTTTTATGATGGTGTGTGAGAAAAAAAGATCTCACAAATCCAATGGTTAAGGATTTTTTTCTTTGATTGATATATTTTTCAAACAACTAATATTGTTACTCCATTTCTAAGAGTTCTTGTAAGGGTGATTGTAATATTGATACAAATTTGATGTACTAAAGTACCTATAAGACTATTTTATAGTTTAGAATTATATTTTTTAAAATTCTTTCTATTTTATAAGGTATGTTAATTTACTTATGTTAAATGGTTATTGCGTATCCCTTTTAAGGGTGAAAAGTAATTTTTTCATGAGAATGAACTCAAAAGTACAATTTTTACAGAGGACTTTATTATTAGTATTTTCCTTTAATCATTATAATAATATTTTCTTGTAAAATTTTTATAAGGAGAATTTAATTTCATTAGTAATTAAATAATTATTTTCTTCTCATGTTTAATTACATTAAAGGGAAATTTTATATGAGATTCATGATTTTTCCAAATGGACTAACATTATTCTTTATTTTTTGTCCCTTACTATAATTTTTAAATTGATCCCTTCTATTTAGTTTTTTTCAGAAGTCTTGAGGTTGATTATAATACCATATCTTGGTTTATATTCCTCTAATAGGTATTCATCATTAAATAATCAAGTGATTTTTGAATTAACAATGAGTTTAAATTTAAGAATCTTGTTTTTTGGGTAAAATGTGTCTTTAGTGGAAATGAACAATTTGTAATCTAATGGTCTGATAAGTAATCGTTTGAGATAAGTATCTAAAACTCTAATCCTAAAATATCATGGGAATGTCATGAAATTCACTAATTCATATTAAACTAATTATTGTATGTAGATTATATAATTTTATATTATAATAAATCATGTGTGATGATGTTATATGTATAATAATCTACTATACGTTAAAATCCTGAAAATAAACAACCCATACAATAAATTCATAACACAGAATGAAATATAGAAAACACCCTATGTTTTCAAGTACCTGATTTCATCTTTATAGATACATGATATTTTTTACACCATAATATGCAGTCTGAATCTATAGTAATAAAATTCACAATTACATAACCAACATAGTGTGCCTAATAGGATACATAACATGTGGGACTAAATCCTCCATTATTTTTATACCATAGGTATATAGAGTCACTACATTTGTATGTAAATGAAATGTACTAATCATAACCTGATGTGGGATATTACACTAGATAAAAGACAAATATTCTACATACATGATGAGTTGTGTATCTATCTATACATGACATCACTGATGGATATATTAAATATCATACTAACTATGATATTTATCCTATACAACGTGTACATTCCAATCAATGTATCTTTAAATTGAATGTCTATGATGTGGAACATGATTTGTCTTCCCAACATTCGACATGTCATATACGTGGACTACCCATCAAGGACAATGGTGCCATTATACATCTAATGCTACATGGAATCAAAATACATGTGATATTTATCTAATTGTGAATCCAAATTACTAATTATATAATGAACCATGGTACATTTCCAAGATAATTTAATGATATATATTATCAAATTTAAAATCATCACAGAAAATAACATCTTATGTATTTTGTATCCTGCTTATATAGGCCACATGATAGATGTTATCCGACACTAACAATCACACCATCTCCATCATTACTCATTAGAGATTCTATATCCATTTCTATATATCTAATCATAATTCGTCCATTATTTTGTTAAAGTTTTCCTATGAATTTCTGTTAACACACATATTTTCACTAAAATCTTATGAAAAGATAAATCTTAAGGATAACTAAAATTTATAACCTTTAGTTCTATGATTACACACTAAAAAAAGAGGTTATGAATGAGAATTCGCAAAACAGATCTGATATAATAATTGATAACCAACATTTAGGATTTTCATCTATAGTTGTCATTATAAGTAAGACAAACTAATTTTAATGTCGATAATGAACCTAAAATATTGAGGAAAAAATATCCTTTAACCATCATATGAGAAATATTCTATCTGAAAAAGAATAATAATAAATTTATTATTATTATTATTCTTTATCATATTAATAAATAAGAGTATTCAAATATTTATAATTGATTAATTCTTACTCACCAATGAAAACTAATTTTATCCATCAATAAGAAATGAAAATTCATTAGTCAAATAATATAAATATATTAATTGTATTACTATTATTGTTTGAATGAAAATTGAAATTTAATATAACATTTATTAGGGAAATAAAATTACTATCTAATAATAAATTTATCTATTTTTAAATAAATTTACCAAAAAATATACATCAATGATATGTTAACAAAATAAATTAATATTGGAATCATTAAATTAATTATTTTTTACTGAGGTAATTTATTTTTTGAAATGAAATTAAATGTTATTCCATGTTGAATTGATTATAATATAGTAAAACTCATATGTATATAAATAGTTTTATCTTTAACAAATCTACTTTGAAATATAAGTGAATAATTTTAATGTTTTCAGTTTTTTATCATTTAATTAGATTATTTTTCATTTTTAAATAAGGGAGATTTTATAAAAATTGATTTTAGATATATTTATTGAATTTATAATGAAAAAGTGAAATTATAAAAAAAAATCCTACAACATTAGTGAATTTTGTCTCTTGATGGTGACATAAATATACTCAGCTATCATTTTCATAAATACAATGAAGAATGTAGATAACAAAAAGAGTGGTCATTACACAAATAGGGGATATAGGTTTTATATATAGTTATAATAATGAATTTAATGATACAGAGAGAAGAATTATTTGATACCTCTAAGTAAGGTAAAATTTTTCTCACAGTGGAATTCATTTATCCATTAAGGTTTCAATAAAAATATTAATTGCGTGAAATATTTAATTTTCTGGAATAACCACTTATTTAATTGTCATCCTTAAATCCCCCAAATATGAGATGTAAACTATCTTTATAATTACACTCTATACATCCTCTAACATTACTAATCATACATGTATGGACACCTTAATTCCTTGATTCCATATTCAAAATAATATTTAAATTTATAATTATTGTATTACCCAATTATTTAAATCAATGGAAAAAATTTATCATTGTGCATCTTACTACCTGAGAATCACATTTAAACCACTCTTGGCAAAAATATTCCATTATTGATATAATCATGTTGTCTGAAATAATATATGGGATTAAATATTGAATTTTCATTGTTCGGAGTCATGAGATTAATCATTATTTTAATAATAAATACTCAATATTAATAAAAATTTGACTGCCCTATATTTTAATATTATATTTAACAAGGGTAAATAATACTTTTTAAAATCAATATAACTATATAAATAAATTTAAAATTAAACGTGTGGTGAAAATTTACATTTCTACCCTCTTCATAGGACCTAACATTTGAGACCCCAAAATAAATTAATCATCACATACAAAATATTTATATTTTTTAAAATTGATTTATCATGATAATTATTGTCAAATATTTGTTGGCTATTATAGAGTATTCATGTTTCTTAAAATTGTATTATATATAAAGGTGGGTTTTCTTGAATATTTATATTGTAGAATATTGATTTATTAATTTTCTTAAGCCATTTTGATGTTGATAATTTTATATATATTCAGGTTATTTATAATTAATATTTCAAGGATATTTTATTCTTTATTTTTCTATTAATTCCTAGTGTGGTTTTAATTTCTTTCCTAAGTTAAACTTCCTTTACTAAGGAATAATGAATTTTAATTGTTTAATGTAAGACCATTAAAATATTGTTCTCATTGGTTTGATTTTATTTGGGTGCATTAATTGTTTTATGTGTGTTGGATTTTATTATCATCCTAAAACTCTAATGTTTCATTATAGTCTGTTATAAGGTGATTTTTTTTAATTATTTTATATATAAGTTCTATATTTTGGTATATTTATTCGTTCCACACCTCCCTATATAAATATTTATAGGATAAATTGGGCTGTCTTGGAAGATTCGTTATATATGTGTTATTTTATTAATTATTACACTCTACCTAGTGTCCCATACATAATATTTTGTCTATTTTGTGGAATTATACCGAAATAGGTTAGTTGACTATAATTTAGAAGATTATTTTTCTCATAACACATCATAAATTGGTTGTTATTTCTACCCATGTAGCTTAACAATAAAATCATTGCTTCATATGATAGTATCTCATAATGTAAAATATATGAATTTGTTGATATAAAGATACACTTTTAATGTTATTTTTTTGTATTGATGATGTTTATGATTGATTTTAGAGGTTTTAATAATAGTATGCATTACCTATTTCTATTTTAATATTGAATATTCATTTATTTTTTTATTTTCATATAAATCATTTCACTAGGATGAAATATCTATAAAATTGTTAATGTTAAAATTAAATATTTTATTTCTCTATTATAATTCATCTAAATCAAAGCATTTATTTTTAAAATTGTTGTTCGGAGACACATTTTTTTTGTCTCTAATAATTTCATTATTTCAATTTTTTCTAATGGAAGATTATGAATTTTTTAGATATTTAAAAAAAATGTCGTTATTTGGAAAAAAATATAAAAATGTATTTTTCTTTCCAAAAATAGACACCAAAAATAATTTTATCCTACTTTACAAACTTTTAATCTACGAATATCATATAAGTGTAATTGAATTGATATTTAATGGTATCATATTTTGTGTAACGTCATGCACTACATAAATTCTGTACTTTTAATTTTTTCATCATATACATTTATATGAATACATATCATGAATGTCAGGTTGGATTCATCAAATTATTATCTTAGTGGGCTATGAGTGATGTTTAATTATGGTGAATATGAGTTACCAAGGGATAGTATGGGTAGTATTATGTGATACTTGGATTTTATTATATATATTTATGTATTCTAATATTCATATTATTACTATTTGGGTCTCTTTTTAATAATATATTTCATCTATAATTTTTTATTACATACGATTTCTGGTTTATATGTTTATTTATACTATTATTTTAATCTTATTTGATGTTCATACACACTTATAATTTGAATAAATTTATTAATTGGTGTGATCATCTAATGTATGAATAACTATGGTTGGACTCTGAGCTTGATTCCATTAAGAAATTAGTTTTATATTTTGTTAGTGAAATCAGTCCCATCGTGATTATAAGATTTAGAATGTAAAACTATTATATTTTTGTATTCTTGGTACCGTCAATGCTATTAATGGAAAATGTTGTTCAAAAAGGAATATCGGTCCTTTTGAAGATCATACATGGGTTATGTTAAAGGTAAACCCAATATGGATTATAAAAAAATATGAGATCACATTTTTTATCTAAGGAGTAAAGATAGATAAGAGATACGGTTCTTGAAACTCAATAGGATTGTGAAAGGGAGTGTATCACCAATAATTATTTACACTAAACCAAATGTCATCATGGGTATTTAAGATTTATATCCCATATTTTATTTCTTTTTCATGTATATATTATATTTTTTATTTTATACTATTATATTTGAATATAAGGGAGTTTTATGTAAGCTTCTTTTGAAACTCTATGGGTTTTGAGTGAACATGAGACAAGTAAAAGGGGTTAATTATCAATATAAAGTGTTCCAAAAATCAATAACACATTATATAGATTCATCTAGATGACATAAATTGGCCTTTAAGTGTTAGAACATTACTTGGGGATCCTTTTTAAAAAACCTTGAAGCTGTATTAATCGTCTTAAATTGGGATATTTTTATTCCTAGGGATGATCATGAGTAGTATAATTTTTATTTTTATTATTTTATTTATTTATTACAATGTACTTTGTGTTAGTTTTTGTGAGATTCAATAGTTATTGTTGTCATTTTATTTTTCTATGTTTTATATTTTCTGATATAGTTTGTATTTTTATTATATGAAAAATGTGTATTGGGTACTAGAGCCTTTGTAAAATATTTTGAATTTTATAATGACGGATTTGTTCGGGGTTTTTAAAATAAATATATTCTTATAAAAAATAGAAATAATAAATTTTTTTTAGTTTTCAGATTATATTTAATGATTAAATTAAAGGGTTTTTGTGTATTTCATAATGTATTTTCAATATATACATAGTGATGTTAATAAATGTATATGATTTTTAAAACATGATTTCATTTAAATTGAAATTATATACTTAGGGAAAAATTATATAAAATTTCAATGTTATAATATGGTTTTGTATTTTTTTACTATGAGATATTTGTTTTCTGGTATAAAAAATGTTTTAAGAAATGTATTAAATAGTCCCTATGTTTTTTGAACAATTTTATTTGAATAAATATATTATTTTGATCTATAAATGACATTGAAAATGTTAGAATTAGGTAATTTTATTATTATTTAAAAATTATTTCAATGTTGTGTGTGGTTGTGTGTGATTTTATCTTAGGAATTTCTTGCTCTAGTTCCGAAGAGGTATTAAAAAATTCTTAACATCTTATATGGATATTTCATCAGTGGGTTTTTTCAAGTATGTTATCTAATGTAACTAATTGATATTCTTTATAATAAAGACTATGTTTTTATAATTTATTACTATTGTTTTATTGGTGTGTGATGTGTCTGATGTACTATGAAACTTGTTTAATGTTTTTATTAAGATTAAAATATAGATTTTAAAATAAATTTCCCTTCAATAAATGTATTATATATTTGTGAAGAGGATATTTGAATAGATATTTTATGATAAAGTCATTCCATTGATTTATATATTCTACATTTTAGTTATTGATGATTAAAAATTAATAAATAGGTTCCTTAACAAGCACCTAGCTTGAACAAGTGACCAAGTCCATTAATTTATAAAATTGACACCGTCATTCATTGATTGAAATTCAGGTTTCTGGGGGTAAATTGTATCATTTATGGGGATTGATATGTTTTTTGATTCCTTGGATATCTATAATCCTTATATATATGTAAATATAACAATTCTCGAAAAATATATATAAAAATTCTTGGATTCTACCATTCTAGATTTGGTGAAATATGATTTTCCTTATAAATATTTGAAGATCATATTCATTAATTAGTTTTACCATCAATTAATTAATTTGGGGAAGGAAAGGAAATTAATAGGTCTCCAATATGGTGAAAAAATGGTGGAAGATTATTTAATCCTCTTTCCAAAGATATTCCCTTTTTCACTTGAGCCAATTGATAATGATTCTTTAAAGTCTTGGCTCTCTGACATAGGCATTTGTCTTGGCATTGGATTAAATGTGGTTGTGTTTTTTATAACCTATTATAATGAGGTTTTAACACATTTTTTATTATAGAGAATATATTTCCTAAATCATATTATTTTGGTGATATTTACATAGTATATATTAGTGAAATTGTTCATAGAGAGAGGGACATGTTTCATAAGAAGTATAAATAAGATGACCGCTGA
Source organism: Viscum album (assembly GCA_963277665.1). Lineage (NCBI taxonomy): Eukaryota > Viridiplantae > Streptophyta > Magnoliopsida > Santalales > Viscaceae > Viscum > Viscum album. The sequence goes on along the minus strand of OY728126.1, from coordinate 647,211,529 downwards.
TATGAATGTAGTGATGATTTATGTTTGGTCACATAGTCTTTTTCTACTATAAATATAATAATAAGATTATATATATTAAATTAAATATCCATACCAATGAATTCTAATCCATCACATTTCATGGATTCAAAAACATGTTGTCAATGTGGTATAATATGTTAACATTAGATATTATTTAAAAATAATTCTTAGTGAAGGAGAATATCATAAATGTAACAACATTATTCAAACACTGGTTATAAATATTCTCATGGTTGGATATCATTATTGGATAAGTAATCTAGAAAAATTATTATAGATAATATTGTGTATGATGATTTATATTACATGCCAAAAGTAAATGGAGTTTCATATTTTATTATATTACAATTGGATATTATATTACGTAACCCATTTTCATAAAAATTATTTATATTAGCAAGGTTATTTTGATCTATTGAATAAAATTTTGAATATTTTGGATGTGTAAAATATCTTATTTTATGATGGGGAATTCTTTGTTCTATATCATGTAAAAATAAATAAATGATTGATAAATCTCATCAATCCTACATGCACTTTTGTTAACATGAAAAGTTTTATTTAAAGGTAATATAATCATAGTGGTTGTTATTTTTTTCATAACACCAAATAAGTTAACACTAAATAGTGTGGATTCTTATAGTTGGGTTCGTGAAAATATTTTAATGTAACCATGTGTATACATTACAATGCTGTAGAAGATACAATAGATTGGTATTCATATTCTTACATTATATTCATATTGGAGTTATAAATTATTCATAGGGAAACAATGATCTTATCCCATATATTTAAAAAAAATCCATTTCCATTATAGGGGATAAAATTTTCATGTTGGTGAATATCATTACATTGAAAATGTAATATTATCAATTTAATTTTTTTCTGTTACATGGTCCATTTAGTTTTAGTTTGTTTTAGGTTGATATTATGTAAATTGTTTATTCTTTTCACAAATTTTTTGTTTCAACATGGTTTTGTCAAAATTAATGGAAAATAAAACTTTTTTGAGTAATTTGAGTCCAGTTCTAGATGAATAGTCTTTTCATGGTAAAATATGGGCCAAACCAAGGATTCTTAAAATATAATGGGAATTATAATATTTTCATGTGATTTCTATTTTGTTTATACCCTATTTATTTCATACATAGAATGAGATATTGTTGTGGTATTATTTATAGATAATCATATATTTCCATTCGTTTCATAGATCATTAATAATGTTTTTTTAGGATTTATCATGGTGAACCTCTATTTTATGAAATTATCACCTTCATCTCCTCATCTCAACTCACATACATCTATCATACTATTATGCCATGGAATGTGTCCAACTCTAATTGTTGGTATCTGTATAAATCATGGGGTTTATGATTTTATGTGGTGAATAGTGTAACACCTTTCTACTTCTACATATATTCAATTCATTTTGGTCATACTCACTTTTTTGAGGTAGAGTTTATAATACAATTCCTTGTATTTGAAATACCTTAGGTAAAATGTGTGATACATTCATTTTATATATTAGAAATTACTTACATATATTATCTTTATATATTTGAAAAACAAATTTCGTTTTACAATCTTCTATTAATAATGTAAGAGGGTAAATTCATACTCAAATTATTCTTACATATTATGTATATTTTTGTTACCATAATATGTTAGAAAAAATTCCAAAAATTGGTTCTTATCAAGTGAAATGATTAAAATTCATCATTTTGATTAAAATTATTTTTTATCATATTTTTTATTCATGATGTTTTAATCTCTTCATTGATATAATGATGTATTAATATTGAAAAATGATTCTAAATTTTTTTTGATGTTGTTTTTTAGGGCTTTGTGTTATTGTATGTTTTTTTAGATTTCAAGAAATTTATCATTGAGATTACAATTTGGTTTTATTATTTCTAGGTATCCTATGTCTAAATTTATTTGATATAATTTATTTTAAAAAAAATTACCTTTTGTAATATTAATATAATTTATACTTGTTTAAAGTGAAACACTAGAAATGGTCTCCCATTTGGATGGATTTTTTTTAAATAGAACTTGTGTAATGTGGATTGTTTATAATTGATTTCCAAGTTAAACTGGATTGTTTCCTAGAAGGTTGATCATGGTTAGATGTGAAATATATATTAAATTATATAGATATTATCTTATGTTATATTTATTGTTATATCACCTCCCATTACAAACCATTATGATAATCACTAATTAAATTTGTGCAAAATCAATAAATGGGTAATATTATAGATTCTATTTCACTCTGGATAATATCCATCATATAATATTTCTCTATGTCAATGTGTACACCACCAGGTGGGGAAAGTGTAATGTCTGATGGGTTGTTATTTTTCAAAGAATATATCATACATTGAGAGTATATTCTGCTTAAGAATATCTAATACTATCTTCTTAGTTCTTAATGTGTTATCCAAATATATATATAATGCGATATTATCTTATATTAATCATTAAATATTTTACAATTACTCTTCCATTTCTCATTTTAGGTGAAATATATTTTTTTTGTAAATTTAACTTTGCAAATCATATATTTTTACGAAATGTTGCATGTTTTATATAATATTAAGTAACATTGAAAATTTATTTTAAATTTCTAATTCTTTAAAGTCAAATAAATAAGTTAAAAAACTATTATAATTTGTATTTTTATCTCTATGTAAATAGAACTATTTTAAATGATTTCTTTTCTCTTTATAAGATTTGAGAATATTTTGTTTTTCATTAATTTTTTTTTTAAAAATTAAATTATCATAAAAAATATATTCATTTTGTTAAAAACTCTAAAGAAACCTATTTTCTTAATATTTTTTTTCCAAAAATCCATTCAGTTATCCTTCATAAAAGGAAAGGTATTGGTTATCAGTGGTACCCTACTATGAATTTTATAATGCCTTATATAAACACAGCACTGTGTGTTTAACTATATTCTATTAATGCATTTATATAGATTATGGGTACAATGTTAGGTTTATCATAATTTTATCCATGAAATTTTGGGATGTTGGTACACACTGGGGAGTTTATGTTATATGGAGATATATTGGATTGGATTTTGGGATCTTTGTATTATTTTATTGATGTTTGTATATTTTACAATTCATCGTATCCTTAATTTTATTTTATTTTTAATAATAATTATATGGTTAATTTCACATTGTCCCGGGATTTACTTTTCATATGTTTTTTATTCCTTTGTTTTATATATATGTATTTGGGTAAATAATATGAAACTATTTATTTGTTATTGTGAGCACCCAATGGATTGTAACCTTATATAAGAATTCCAGTTGGAATCTTTTACATTGGATACTATATTTAGTGGATGAAACCATTACTACATGGTATTCCTTATACCCTTGGTTTTTATATCCAACTCATAGTTATTGGGAATTCTTATTGTTCCATGTAAAAAATCATCTCAGATTTAGAGAAATGTTAGACATGGTCGGATTATTTAAATTTTTAATCGAATATTAGTATTAAATTAAATAAAAAATTCATATTAAGAGTTCAATAACAAAATATGTTACAATAACCCACCCATTATAATTTGTCTCCTTGAGAAACATAATTGGTTTGGAAATTTGATATCCAGTCCTCAAATAAATATAGAACTTGTTTTATCTAATTGAGTTCACACGTCATACTTCCCACCATATGGGTTCCCAAAAAAAATATTTCCTATTATTTTCACTATAAATCAATATCTTATATTTAAAAAACAATATATACATATAACACAAAATCAAACTCTTTTAAATGAATCTCAAAACACATTGTTAAATAATTTATATATAATTGATCTTAAGAAATTATGAAAACATAAACAATACATGAAGGAACAATTTCATTATCAAATCATATTCAATATTTGTTCTAGGGTATATTTTAAAACATTCATTCCATCTAAATCAAAATATCACATTAAATGAAATTTTTTATCCAAACAATACCTTGTAGTCAATGAAAAATAAATTTTCAAAATCACAGTAAAACCAATATTTAATTTCCCCTATCAAACATTCCAAAAAAGAATTCTATTTTGAATTCCATATGAAAAACATAAATATGTATGAAACAAAATTTTAATGTCATTTAAAAAATTTAAAATTATTTTTATACAATGAAAATGGTAAAATTATATTAATTCCCAATCAATTATTAAAGTCTAAATGAAGTTTAAAAAATAACACTCTTTCCTCAAATATTTCTTATTCCAAAAATTTATTAAATCCAATTTCAATGAATAATAATACTAAAATATAGTTAAATAATTAAGAAAAATTTAATTATAAATTAAATTTTTTTTGAAACATAAAATCCACACTTTTAAATCAGAAAAATAATTTTTAAAACTCAAAAAAACTAATATAATATTTTATCGAATTAAAACCATTTTAGTTATTTATTTTTCAACATTATTATAATTCACCCCACTATTGACCAAATGTATGGATTAATTATGGTTTTTTTATATTTCATCTTCTCATTTAAAAAAATTGGATCTGAATCATGAACTAAGCCAAGTTTTTTTTCAACCGGGCATCCAATTCGTCCTACAGTGAGGCCCAATAAGGGTTTCTTATCCCCTCGGGCTTTAAAAAAAATGTCTGTAATGAAACATAACTCAATTTGGAATGCTATAAACCATTAAAATATTTATAAAAAAATAAAAAAAAAATATAATGAAAACATGATGTCTGAATGAAAAAGACAATCATACATACCTCTATGTGACATCACGGGTCACCATTGATGGTGGACTCCCACTTGTTCAATGGGAGATCCAAAAAAATGAACCTAAAACAAAAAAAAATTATATTTTGGAATGAGAACCAAGATTCACATTATGGAATCCAAAATAGAATAATGAATCACTATGTAATATGTTTTCATATTAATTCATTCAATTATCATCTATAAATGTAAGCATATAAAAATTATAGCTTTCTATTATTTCAGAAGACATTTCATGCTGAATAATCAAAAATCCATTTCAAATTTTATTTTCAATTCAATATGAAAATAATTATGAGTTTTCCAAAAAAAATAATAGGAATCATGTTCAACAAGAATTTTTCCAATAAGAAGGCATGTTATTGTAATCATATTTATAAAAATTATTCTATAAGATAGAAAAGTAGAATACTCTTAAAACATGTGTCCTAGGTTCTTAGGGGCTAGTTGAGATGGTAATCTAAGAATGTTCGATGTAACGACCTGAATCTAGAGCCCTTCCACTGGTGCCCCGTACCCGGTTCACCACATGACCTCAAACGCATTTCCCCAAACTTCAAAGGCTGCCAACTAGCAGCGAGGGCTTGGTAAGTTATTGTGGAAACTATTCCCTCATTTGGTAGGGTATACAAGGTAAGAAAACAACATTCAATAGCGGAAGCAGTAAACAACATACAAACACTGAAACTAAACAGCATACACACTGAACAAATAATGATAATGATAATGATGTAGTAGGTACAAGTATCTAAGAGAAAGCAGAAAACACAACAACGTGCTGAAATACAACTAAAAACAAAGTACGAAAGTAAACAGAAACTCCAACAACATCACAAGCCTATGCTCGGTCCTATGATCTCCAGATCCAACCAGAAATCATGTACCTGAAGTAGAAGGGCCACAATCCTTATCCACACCTGCAACCATATAACTAGTTTGGGCCGAAAAGCAGGACCCAAACAGGGTGTGAGACTAATCCTAGTAGTCAATCACCATGAGATCCATGACCTACTGTCAGTGAGTAATATAGAAAATGTAACGGAAATAAATGCAGCCGAGAATAAAAAATACACTAGAGTAAACAATCCTACCAATCACCATTCACATTTATTTAACAGTTCGGTACAATCATTTATCTATCAACAAAGGGACCTAGAAACAGTTCTATACTCCCAAGGCAAGCATGTAATCACAACAGGTAACTCAGAGTCTACCTAAGCAGCAATTAGTACAATCCCAAGATTGTTCTTTGGCTTGGTGGACTCTTCACAACCAACCAATAAATAACGTACTAACTCTCTGGGTGGGTCCTACTAGCAAACTCCTCTAGTAAAATAAATATACAAAGGCATAGACACTCTGGGAATCTCTCACTGGAAATTCCCATGTGGTCTTGCAACAAATGATATAGACTTTTTGAGGAAGCACTTACGTCTAATTCCCCCGATAGTCTCGCTACAAAACTAAGGACACTCTGAGGAAGCACAAATTCCTATTCACATAGGTCCTGCATTCGATACTAATTATAACAGACTCTCTAGGGAAGCCATAATCGTCAATTACCCCTTTAGTCTACCACACCAGGTTCACTAAGCCCTGAGCAGTTTAGTTGTGCGTAATTGACTGTTAGCAGCCTAGGTAAGTTCAGAAACTACTTGGATAATAGCTACAAATTCATCCACAAGCATATAAACACCAGGCAATACATGCAATCAAGTTAATAAGCATACTAGCAATGTGAAAAGGGTTGCCTTGTAGGAAAACCATGCCAAACAGCAATCAACAGCCAAAACAAGGGAAACACTCGTGGGTTGATCCTAAAATATGATAACAAGAAATTATTAATCATTAATAACCTCAAGAGAACAAGAAATCTAAGGGAGATAACAAAATAAGATCAAACCCCTAACCCGAGATGCCCGATACATGGGTATCTGGCACTTTTGCACCAAAAACTCAAAGACATTCATTGTAGGGAAACAAACCACCTACCTAGATCCCATTAGATCGGTATATGTGAAGCACGATGATAGATTCTCTATAGAACAAAGTAGATCTGACAAAATACACAAAACATTCAACCTACGATAACCTGAAAACGAGGAGGAATCAAGAAACAAGGCTAAAGCAGAATGGAGAACTCACCGCTGTTCTTCAAACACAATTAATGGTGGATGGAACAGAGGTCGGACAGAGTCCCGGTGGCTCAGAGAAGATTCGGCCATATGGTCACTCTCAGATAAACGAAACCTGGCGAAGAAGACGCTTCTGTTCGTCAGGCACGACCCCGGTCCTTTTAATGAAAAAAACGTACACGATGTGTAATTTTATAGTACACAGCCTGTACTAGGTCTTTTCCATACTCTACCAAAATTGGCCTCCACGTGACCCTTACAAACCGTGTGTGTGGCCCGGACATAGCCAGCACACGGCTTCAGCGGGAAAAGAGTACACGGTGTGTACTTAGAAAGTACACGACGTGTACTTCAAAAATTTCTAGAATGTTCATTTTTCTCAAAAACTCCTAAAAAAGGAAAAGCACACCTGAAAAGAAGATACAGGTTCTTACAAACTTCCCCCCTTAAATAAATTTGTCCCCGAATTTCCCTAATGAGGCAGAGAAGAAGAAACCCTGAACAGCTCTGGCCACTGCGATCGTACACCGGCCTCTCATTCCCAAGTCTCATCATGTACTCGCCCGTGCTGCCATAGTACCCGTACCAGAGGAACATATGCCCACGTAGAACCTCATACTATGATCAAAAATCCGGATGGGATTCTCCTAGAATGACGCATCCGCTTAATGCTCGACCTTTTCAGGATGAAAGACGTGAGACGGGTCTCAAATGTAGTGCCAGTGCTGCGAGACGTGGAAGACGTCGTGCATGGCCTGATACCTCTGAGGTACCTGTAACCTATAGGCATCCGGACCAACTCTCTCCAAGACCTCAAATGGCCCAACGTACCACTGTGAAAGCTTACCCTGTCTCTGAATCCTCTTGTGTCCCAACCTTGGGGTAACACATAGGAAAACCTGGTCACAGAACTCAAACTCCAGAGGTCATCTCCATTGATCAGCATAAGACTTCGGTCGAAACTGCGCTTTAGCCATCCTCTTCCAAATCAGCTCTATCTGCTCTGAAGTCTCCTGAACAAGACAAGGTCCTGGAAAAGTTGCCTCTCCTGCCTCCAGCCAGCATAAAGGTGATCGTCAAGGCCTACCGTACAAAGCCTCGTATGGATCCATTTGAATGGTCACTTGAAAACTGTTGTTTTAGGAGAACTCCACCAAAGTAATATGCTTCTCCCAAGAACCACCAATGTCTAGGATGCAAGCTCGGAGCATATCCTCAAGCACCTCGATTGTGCGCTCGAATTGGCCATCATTCTGGGGATAGTATGCTATACTCAAAAGTACCTGTGTACCTATGGCCTTCTAAATTCCCTTCCAGAACTGAGAGGTAAAACGCACATCCCTGTCTGAAACAATGGAGTGTGTAAATACACGTAGACGAACGATCTCCCAGATGTAAATTCATCCTAGATCAACGAAACTAAAAGTCTCATTTATTGGCAAGAAGTGAGAAACCATCGTGATCATGTCAATGACAACCCACACCACATCGTTTCCTCTCGACGATCTTGGAATACCAGTCACGAAGTCCATCGCAACGTCATTATAATTCATCTTTGGAATGGGTAGCTGCTGGAAAATCCTCGTTGGTCATTGATGCTCTGCTTTAACTTACTGGAGATGAATATCACGATACATCTTGGTGACGCCAGGATAAACTGTCCAAACTAAGGAATGGAAGTCTCGCATCAGCTCCTCGCATATATCTTTTGGCACCCATACGCGTCCCTGGAAAAGGAAATGTAGTGGCTTACCAAGTCCCTCGCTGCTAGTCGGTAGCCTTTGGAGTTTGGGGAAATGCGCTTGAGGTTATATGGTGAACCGGGTACAGGGCACCAGTGGAAGGGCTCCAGATTCGGGTCGTTAAAAAGTGGTCTCAATGGGAATGCAGCAAACACAACAACGTGATGAAATACAACTGAAAAAAGTACGAAATCAAACAGCAACACCAGCTGCATCGCAAGCCTAAGATCGGTCATTTTCTCTCTAGGTCCAACCAGTAATCACGTACCCAAAGTAGAAGGGCCACAATCCCTATCCACACATGCAACCATATAACCTGTTTGGGCAGAAAACCGGATCCCAAACAGGGTGTGAGACTAATCCCAGTAAGCAATCACCCTGAGATTTGTGCCCTACTATTACTGAGTAATATAGCAAAAGTAAATTAAATAAATGAAGCAGAGAAGTAGAAATACAATAAAGTCAACAATCAAACCAATCATCATTCACATTTATTTAACAGTTTAGTATAATCATTTAGCTACCAACCAAAGAACCTAGCAACAACTCTATACTCCCAAGGTAAGCAAGTAATCACAACAGGTAACTCAGAGTTTACCTAAGTAGTAAGCAGTACAAACTCAAGCTTGTTCTTTGCCTTGGAGGACTCGTCACAACCAACCAATAAATAAGGAACTGACTCTCAGGGTGGCTCCTACTAGAAAACATCTCTAGTCAAATAAACATACCAAGGCACATACACACTGGAAACTCTCACCGTCAATTCCCATGTGGTCTTGCAACGAAAGATATAGACTTTCTGAGGAAGCACTTACGTATAATTCCCCCTATAGTCTTTCTACGTAATTAAGGACACTCTGAGGAACCACAAAGTCTTATTCCCATAGTTCCTGTGATCGATACTAATTATAATAGACTCTCTAGGGATGTCCTAATCTTCAATTCCCCCATTAGTCTACCACACCAGGTTCACTCAGCCCTGAGCAGTTTAGTCATGCGTAATCGACTGTTAGCAGTCTAAGTATGTTCAGAAATTAATTTTCTAATAGCTACAAATACATCCACAAGCATATAAATAGAAGACAATACATGCAATCAAGTCAATAAGCATACTAGAAATGTCAAAAAGGGTTGCCTTGTAGGGAAATCGTGCCAAACGACAATCAACAGCCAAAACAAGGGAAACACCCATGGGGTGATCCTCAAACATGATATCAAGAAATTATTAATCGTCTAATAACCTCATGCTTACAAGAAATCTAAGGGAGATAGAAAAAATAGGATTAAAACCCTAACCCGAGATACCCGATACAAGGGTATCTCGCACTTTTCCACCAAAAACTCAATGACATTCAACATAGGGCAACAAATAACCTACCTCGATCCCTGTAGATCGAAATATGTGAACCACAATGAGAGATTCCCCTTAGAATGACATAGATATGAGAAAATGCATAAAATGATTAACCTACGATAACTTAAAAACGATTAGGAATCGACAAACAAGGATAAAGAAGAACGGAGAAATCACCACTGCGCTTCCAACGCAATCGACGGCGGCTGGAACGGAGGTCGGATTGAGGCACGGAGGCTTAGAGAAGATTCAACCATACAGTCGCTCTCAGATGAACGAAACTTGGAGAAGAAGATACTTTTGGGCATGAGGCGTGACCCCGATCCATTTAATGAAAAAAACAATATACACAGCGTGTACTTTTAGAGTACATGGCATGTACTAGGTCTTTTCCATACTTCGCAAAAAATCAGCCTCCACGTCACCCTTACACACCGTGTGTGTGTCCTGAACATAGCTAGCACACAGATTTAGTGGGAAAAGTGTACACGACCTGTACTTAGAAAGTACACGGTGTGCACTTCAAAAATTTCCAGATAGTTCATTTTTCTCAAAAACTCCAGAAAAAGAAAAGGCGCACCTGAAAAGAAGATATGGGTTCTTACATCCGGTTAGAAGCAACATCTTCTAATAATTTATTAAAAGAATGAAAATTGTCCTCATGGAATGTCTATGGGGCTAAGAAAAATAGGCGACATCTAGGTTAATACAAATTACATATCAAAATATGCAAAATCATCACCATGACTATGAACATAACCAATTTTTCATTAATATTGAGATGAATCTTGATTGAAAATCATGATAATACCAGTAATTACCCATCTTGATGCCATAGATAAGGTTATAGAAGGCAATGCCTTTGGAATGATGGATTAATCCTTTACCAGCATTCTTTTCATAGGAGTAGAGGAAAAAACTCTCAATATCAATCAGTTTCATCTTACAATGTGTAATAATATCCTTGAAGAATGGTTTTCCACAACTCAAGGCCTTAAGAGGGTTTATGTACTTTACACCTTCATCATTAGTAGCATCATTCCATATAGTAGATATATTCAAGTATTTATTCAAACCCAAGATATACTCAAGATGAATTTAGTATTGTGAACTAAAGATGAATTCATAATCAATCAAATTTAGTACTGACGTATCAGAATCTCTCATCTACATGAAGCCTCACCCCCTGAAATGTAGATGTGTATTACTATCCACAAAAATTGTACACTAGTATTCATCAATATAACCACCAAAAGCCTCTTCATCCAACTTAGTGGCTCTATATTTAATAAGTAATCCCTATAGTATTCCCGTGTTCACATCCACATGAACCTCATACTGTATGATTCCAACACAATCAACATGAATCTTCATTATTGAAAGAAAACTAACATCTATTTATTCTATATTCCAATTAAAAAATTAAGGCCCCACACCAAACTAAGGGTCAAAAAATACCTACATAGCCTCACTCAACCTATCTGCAATAAACTGATCCCCTATATCAAATGTAAAAATAACCCTTTCATGATCATGCACTAGCCTACCAAAAATATCACTAAATATCGGATAAGGGGGAATATCCTAAATTTTTTCATTCCTTATAATACAATATTCTATAGTTTAGGATCAATAACCAAATAATCAATGCAATCAACATCCAAAAACTTATGACATCATTGGGAGCAATTCCATCAACCTCAAGGGAGTTGGCACGATCCACAAAAACTCCACTCGGTACCTTATTCATCTGATTTGCACTAAATATGGATCCCTTCAGCATCAAAATTTCACACCAGAAAACCTCAAGTAGATTCCCCAATTTCGTTCACAATGGGAATAAATCCCACCCTAACTCATATATAACAGATTCCAAATATTGTAATTCTTTACCAATAGTGAACTATAATGACTCTATATGAAACTTTAACACAACAGCGTCAACAAAAATTCTTAGTGAAATCAGATGACACACAGATTTGGTCCTACTATCTGAACATAAATACTACCATACTGGGTAACCTAACTCATAAATAATCAAAGGGTTTTGTAGGGGGTGTAGAGTATTGAAAATCATACCGAGATAGCCATTGTTTGTGATTTTCACTTTAACTGAAATTCATACATCTATATGAAGAGAATGAATTGGAATTCATCACAATTATGAGGTGAACTCGACGAAGAAAAAATTATATCATCCCAACAAGAAAACCATATCATAATATTCTTGTCTTCATGACGATCAACAATTTCATGTTTTAATAAACTTCAAGATCAATGAATTAGGCAGTTAATGTAATCAAAAGACAGTCGGTGATGTCTGATGCACACAATCAAAATAAATTATAGAAAATGGGAAACATCAATGAATTCCATATTTGAGATTTATAGATATGTGGATCCCGCAAATATTCCCAGAACCATTTCAAATAAATAAAATCATAATTCTTGGAAACATCCTCACTAGTTCAATTAAGGGGCGTATCCCACAGGCCGAACATGTCCATATCGGCTCCAATAGCTTGAGCATAATAATAAACAAGTGAAACATGTGTACCTAGATCCACCTCTTATCTAACCCAGACTTTCCATGATGTACTAATATTTTAGATTTTTATAATTTTTTAATATAAATACTAATCATTACATTTTACTAAAACATGTAATCCACTTTCTCACCACTAAAATCCATTTTAATAACTACCAATAATTCTGATATATGTCTTAAAAACAAAACATAATCCCAAATAATGAAAATAAATCATCTACAATAATTATTTCATAAATTTTTAATTCAATGGGAATGAATTTACAGTGATTTTGAATTGAATGAAACAACTTAATTTCCCAAGTAGGAGTCTTTATTTTAAAAAGAAAACACCTTTCTTTTGGGAAAACCACTTTTTCTTAAGATTTCAATTTCCAAAACCACACATCACACCAACAATATATACACATTGATTTTTATATATGCACCCCACAACAATATTCATTTTTTCTTTTATCCATGAGTGAATATTCACAATGAGAGCTCATATATATATATATATGTCAGTATAAATCACATTAAATAAGACAAATGGTTAGAAATCCACCATAGGGTTACTAAAACAAATAAATCATTCCATTATAAAATTTATGAAAACCAATTTAAATATCAAAATAATTTTTTTTTATTTTTATTTAAAATGTTAGGAATCATTTGTAAAACTAATTGAACGTTTCTGATTATTTATATTTAGGAATTATAATGAAAAAATTATTGAACAAAAAACCCCATGCATAAATCCTACAAAAAATATACAAAATTATTAAGTCACCATTTAACAAAATTAAAAAAATTTAAAATCACATATACACTTAATTTATTATCCATTATTTTTTTCAAATAACCAGTTATCATTGTTTTAAAATTATAGTCCTGTAAAAAATGTAACCAACATGAAAACACATCTATTTAAATTATAGAGACTCAAATAAATATCAACGATGTCCCATGATTAATTGGGGACCATGAGAACCCCTTGAAAACCAAAACACCAAATTTTGAAGAAATACAACATGAACCCTTTACTAATACAACTATTTGATATGAAAAACCCAAGAGAAAATAAAATTACAAATAAGAAGATTAATCAATGAGAATATTACCTTGAAGAGTCACCTAAATTCCATGATTAAATAATGAATATTCACCATGTGATGTATTAGGAACAAAAGGATGGGTGATAGGGGTTCCCCCTGTGGTCACACTACCCAAATGATATGGGCGATGATTTTGAGTTAAATGTGATCATGGAAAGTGGGTAAAATTATCTTTTATGTGTAGTTGGGAAATGAGAATTGTCTTTTCTCTATTGTAATTCCAATGAGTATTAATTATTTATTTTTACAAATATTAAAAAACAAAAATTATTCAATAAAATAAACTCTTTTAAAATTATTTTTAAACCACAAATCATGGTGTCGTATCCTGCTTTATGGTGTTATGAAAAGTTTTTAACATAGATTTCATTGACTTATAGAGAAATTGATGTGAGACATTAGACTATTTGGTAAAAATAATTTTTGATTCAATTTATCACTTCCCTGTAATATTCACATTGTTGTTGTCTCTATAATATAAGATTCTCCTTCCATGGATTGGAATAACTTCAATAATGTGAATATCATATCTCTAGAATCAAGAAAATGTCCCATGTCCCCATTTGTGGTGTGGTCTAAATTTCTCATCTGTAGAATCAAAACTCCAGAATCATTGAATATAATCAATTTATCAACATAGTGTGAATTCCAATGTCATAGGGTGGCCACATTCTTCATATAATCATTGAAATTTGTTTAAAATATTCAATGTTAAGCTTATATGGTTGTGATGCATATCACAAATCTAATGTCTCCATTTTTAGTGTTCCGCATGATGTCATAATACGAATTTTTTGAATTATAGAACATCCCCAAGCATGTAAGACCTTTATATCATCTACAAAATCTAAAAACTCTCACAATGGACCCACTATAAAATTAAAATTAGTTCATGTGACATCAATAATATTTTTACAAACGTAATGGTAAATAGAATGCACCTAAACATTATATTGAAAAAAAATCCGACCAGAGAAATATTTTCATTATAACATCTACTAAATTTTATTTTTTATCAAATATTGAATCAAAACTAAAATTTATCATATTGTACACATTTCTATTATGACCATGTAGTTATATTATCTTTGTGTTCCATAGTTACTACACATTCATTCAATTTCTCAATCATTCAAAATGAGATTCAAATTGTTCTCTTATTTATGATGAAATCAAGATAAAAATGTATAAAATCATCCACAATTTAATATATTAGAAAAAAAACATTCAATAAATCAATATTGCTATGTGAATAAAGGATTGGTCTAGAAAATATGAAATTTTATCAAATAAAATTACGTTATCTCTCAAACCTTATTTAGTTGTATTTGGTTTTTCATCCCCTCATGTGTTATTCCCCCTATATTCATGCTTCAAAAAAAAGTAATTTTCAAAAAAAATATTATTAAAGTAAAATTGGATATTCTTTAATTAGTATAAGTGTATCTAAACCACATTAGTTTAGATAGGTTCGTTAAATTCGTAGTTTCTATCTATGTCTCCCTAACACATGTTACAATAAACTTTTGGTGAAGATATATTCCACTAGAATTTGAGTTCCACCAGACAATACATTAATAATATTTTTGGCATATTTCTCATTTATGAAATGATATAAGATTATCAAATGCCTCATCTGAAAATATTTTACAATATTTTTAGTCCAGTCAATCTAGTTGTTTTTGAACATTATCATAATTGGTCATTCCACCACTTCACCAACTCTTTTTAACTACTTCTCCATCCAAATAATTTGTGTATAGTCATGAGAGTTTTGGATATACTCCACATCTACTTGGATAAATGAACCACAATCTTGGGATCTTACATAACTGTTTAATATAATTTTTTCCTATGAAAATGATCCAATGCTTATAAATTTTTTAACCACAATATTAGTAGAAAAATATAAATTTGAATGAGATAATAATTTAAAATTCATTCGAACTATGGAAAATAAACAGAAAATATGTTTTATATATATATATATATCAAAATCTATTTCTCATATTAATGATATTCCTTAACTATAAATAATTGGAAGTTTTCTAAAAATAAATTTTCATAAAATATATCAAGGAATTTTATAATCTGATGAAATAAATTTTAATAAATTATTCTCTATAATTTTGATTTTACCCCTTAATCTCATCATGAATTCCTAATTGTTTTCAATACTATATGATTTGAAATAGGATTTCACTCTTCTATTTAAATTTTTTAACACTTCATTTCATAATTTTCCAATGATTTATAAAAATTAATTTAATTCTGATATTCCATCATCCAAATAATTTAATTCAAATTACTAACATATAGAATCTCCCACCACAACAAACTGACCTTATAGTGCCTATTTTTATATAGGGTTTTTTTTAAAATGCAGTTATATGTTTCTATGATGGTTTCAAAATAGCGTAACTAAAATTTGTGCCAAAAATAAACACATGGTAGTTTCTTCCATTTAGTGGTGGTTTATGGAATGTATTGTAGAAGGCATATTTCATAGAATTCTTCTTTTATTTAGTCGGTTTCATCACTTAAAAAAATTGGGATCGAGTGGCAGTTGAAAAATACTACTATAGTATTGTCTTTTTAACCCAAAAAACACAACAAATACTTATAAAATATATTGTAAGTATAATTTTTTATATTTAGTGCTGCGTTGGACCACCATACCTAAAAACCCATAATATATTGGTGGCTTAAAACTCCACAAAAAAAGATATCTCTAGAGGACGTTTAAACTACCACTATGTCATGAATTAAAATAAACTGCAGGTTCTGCATCCCATGAACCGACAACAAAAACAACAAAACAAAGACACTAGAAATTTCACCAAACCCTAAAGTGTATCATCAAAGTTTATGGAATATAATATGTCGAATTTTTATAATCAATGTACATTGATTCACACCAAAACAAAATGAATCGACAAATTGATCAAGGAAAAAAACACATTTAAAGAAATAATAAATGTCTCAACACATTGAGAGAATCAAAGGAAACACATAACAATAATATAATAAAAATATATGTATAATAGGAAAGAAAAACCAAACATCTTATATGATCATATAGAAATTTAAATCTCCATAGCTAGTTAAAACATAGTATATAGACACATTGTTATACTACGCATACATAGGTCACCTGGTTCCCCGTTCCCATCTATAATACAAGAGAATGTTAAAAAAATACCAACATTAGTTATATTGATTCATAAACAAACACTCCCCGCTAATCATTTACCAAAGATAAATTCTATTCATCACACATTCCATATCAATCTCTACTTTCTGCTACCAGCACCTATAAGACAATTATATTGAAAATTAAAAAATGTTGTGTATTTATATTTAATATTAAAATCAATAAAATATTGTGAAAAAATGATTTTAAAGATGTTTTATTTACCTTCTCTGCACCAGTCATCACTTTCAATCCATGTTTTTCTGCCAAAGTCCTTAGATGGTAATAGTTCCAATCCCATATGTGCACTTGACCATGATACTCCTTCCCAAGGACGTTACAAACGAGGTCATCCTTGGATACTATATAGGACTATGTGGAATTGAAATCCAATAGTTCTTTAATTTTTACACATAAATAAATTACGAGTCATGTTATTAGAAATATATATTAACATAGTGATAACTGATAATAATTTATTATAATGAAAAATGAATACATACCCCCAAATTTTTTGCAATATCATTAACAAAACTCTAATCATATTTGTTATTAACATTCAACCACACTTATGTTTAGAATACTTTGTGGCCTAAACTCCTTGAATATATTAAATAGTTATAAATCAAAAATTTATAATATTAAACACATATCATAGTATAAAAATATTTATTCTGATGAAGAGATTATCGAAGTTGATTGGCTTCTAGAAAAACTCTTTTACCTTGTAGTATTAGTATAAAACATCCTCATAAAATATAAATGATATTATTTTAACAATACTAACAATATATATATATATATGTCACAATGATAATGAGTGACGTCACAAAAGACATAATTGGTTGATAAATGAATGAAAAAATACATATAGAATCATCTTATCCTTTAATCATTCCAATTTCTTACTCTATCATTACTTCATCTACATCATCCACTCATTTAATACTAATATATTCAATATCATAATGGAAAAATATTTTTTATTATTTCTATTGATGGGATTCAATGTTTGAGTTCAAATCTTCCACTTCATCACTCATATCGTACATGTCTCTTCATTTTATGTCAGTAACTAAAATCCACCCTTAATCCATGAAATATTTCACATAATATACCATTTTATCATACAATGATATGATATATGGATCTTGTAGTTCACGGTCACCAAAATATATCAAGCGAGATATTTTCATAGAAGTAAATTATAAGGAATATATTTTAATGCACCTGATAATATCCACACTAATTGAATTTGAATAAAATTACTGAAAAATGTTAATGGTAGTCTAATTGGATAAAATCAGTCAATTTTCCATAGTATTCCACTTCAGAAAACATAAATAATCCACTATTTTGTTTTTTCAAACCCTTTTCCCGATCATCTTTATGGAATCTAAATCCATTCATGCTGTAAGAGTCGAACTTTCAAGCTTGTTTTAGAGGACCACTTATAGGAAACCTAAAATAATATGAAAACTCTATTCGAGTATTAGAAATAATGATCTGAAAAAGTTAATATACGTCATTACATAAAAATATGTATGTATCAACCTAATCTCTGTATTGTTATCAATATTTATGAATTTACATGTTGTGTTAACCATTCTACACGCACTTTATTAACACCTTTTGTTATAAAATTCTCATTTCATGTTCATTATCTCACTAATATCATTTTCTATATCCTCATCACTTCAATAAATGAATATTCAATTTCAATATTCCGAAGCTCATATCAATATGCCTACAAAAATAATATTTCTGTAATTATAATATTTGAGCTCCTCTAAATGGATCGACCAATAATAGAAATGATTTTTGATTTCTCATGTTTTTTAGAGTGTTTCAATGTGTTTTCAATGTGTCTAACTCGATTTAATCTTATCTCAATATCACCCAAGTATCTAGAAAAAAATTATGAAACTCCTCTTCTAAATAGCCTTAAAAAATAGAGCTTGTATGTTGAGCATTCTTTTTCACATATGATTTAAAATTTCCAATATATTTTTGAAGTAAAATTAAAAATATAATTATGTATTTAAGGAATTGACAATAATTGGTTTCTAAAAAAACAAATAAATAATGTACCTATAAATTCTATTCATTAATTGATATTGTCTTAGGCCTCCTAATTTAGCTTCCTCAACCAAATGCACAGTTAAATGCATCAAGACAATAAAAAATGAGAGACGAAAGAGAATATCTATTGTAGAATGTGTCAATACATATATATCCTGATGGTTTTCAAGATAAAATGGATATAGAGTTTTCTAACATAGTTTTTTGGTGAATGTGAATAATTGGATTACAATAGTTTTAACCTTTTCAGGTAATAATGTATGAAATGCCAATGAAAGTAACTACTATAAAAAAATAGGTGAATCATGGATTTTTAATCCATATAACCTATGATTCATTAACTCAAAAAAAATTGATATGTAACTTGAATACACATAACACACCTTCGCATGTTTTAAAATATAATGGAATCTAACTATTTCCAAAAAATTTATTGCAAAAATTCTAGATCATACTTTCCATTCTCATTTGTCCATAGATCATGCTTTATGTTCATTGCTTGAAAGTATTTTTGATCATTGAGATGATACATCAAATTTTCTTTCTCATTAAGAAATGTGAATATAAAATTGTCACAAACATTCTTCTAAATATGAGTCACATAAATATTATTATGTAACAAATTAAATTCCAAATACAGAAGTTTGAAGAATATAATTTTTTCATTCAATATTAGATTTTGATTTCACCCGACGGTGCACTTTGACCTTGATTCCCACTATTATTCAAATTATTCACCTTCCCAAATTATATATAAATATTTCCTTGTAGTTTCAGTTTTTGAGAAATTGTTATCAACATTGTAGGTGGCATACAATAAATGATACCATTAAATTTTGAATTGTTCAGCTGAAACCTATAAGATTCCTCGAGAAATAATTGATGACACAAGAATATTTTTTTTTACTATGAGGTTGCCACTCGGGCTAAAAAAAATGTTCACATATGACAATAAAAACCCATGTAAGTCTTCTAACAAGATTAATTCCCTTGACCAAGGAGGTTAGTAATGGTCTACATTAGTGAATATTTCATTTTGAACATTGTTCTAAAAGATGCATCATATGTATCAACATCATTCGACCATAAATCCTATAATTATACAACTATATGATGGAATTATACATTATTATCATTTTTAGGCATTTATTTTCCAGAAATAATCATAAAAATGATAAATTTCATTTGTTTCATATACATCCACAGAGGCAAATTGTAAGGGATAAAAACAAATATAAAAATTCTATTACTAGTACTCAAAGTATAAAATTGGTTTAATCAATAGACATTTAATCCAAATCATACATTACTAGGAACATATGAGAAATACATATGTAATTAATCAAATGTGTTCTAGGATTGTGAATATATTTATTGTCACATTAACCTCGCATTGTTGTTATCTACAGAATGCCACTCCAGATGTTAGGTGCATTTTGAGGACATGAATAATATTTGAAATCCATGATTTAAAAAAATGTTATGAAAATCCTTTTTATGTGTCTTCATTTTCGTCTTCTTTATGGTAGTATGTTTATTCAGGCATCCAACGTCACCAATTGACTTCCATCTAGAGGAAGAACGTTTCTATTAATTATATCTTCTTGAATGATCTCCCCAATAAACCATACAATCATTGAGACACACATTAATTATTGTATAATGCAGACCAAGCTTGTAAAAATCATTTTTCATATCCTAAAAAGACTCAGGTATAACTACATCAAGAAATGAATCATGTAGCAATTTAGATATCATGTTCATCCCCTTATTTGTAATTCCACCTAGTAACTTGATATATTACCACTTCAGTAGAAAAGAGTGTTTTGAATATTTCAAACATCCACTATAAAACTCTTGACCTCCATCGTCAACTAAACCATGAAATGATTCTTCTGTCTCCTTAGTGAAGTTTTCTCTTACATTAGTCTTCCCAAAATAAAGAGTATGATTTAATGGTATGTTTCAATATTGATTTGGTTGTCATATAGTCTCGAAAAAGTCACTTGTCATGTTCTTATTTGTAGCACATTGAACTGTTGTCCGGATATGTTTTTATGTTGATGTTGGTTTCTTTTAATGTCGAAGGCATCATTTATAAGTTTTTCCATTTCATTTTCAATTATCAATAAAGTTGGGAGATCATTATGTAGATTGACATCAGTGAACAAACTTATTTTTAATGTTCAATTATCTGTGCCAAATTCAATAAAAATAACAAGAAGAGAAATTGTTTAATATCTAGTGTTGATAAACTTAATCTCTTATAAATTGTCTTCTAAATTTTCATTTCGGTCATGGTTATCTTATTCTCCCATCAACATATAGATTATATATTTCAGAATCTAAAAACTCCTCTGAACCCATAGCATACTAAGGTGTGTTCCTCAGTAATGTGATCTATCTTTTATCCATATATATCACAATGTTCCTATAAATGATGAAAAAAAATTAAAACACATAACTATTACTAAATATCAAAAGATATTCATATATACTAGTTGAAAAAATATGAATATGTTAAATAACCACAAGCTACCTTTTAAAATTTCAGATTACCATCTATCAAATAACAATTAAATACACTTATAAATATTATAATACTATTTGAACTATTAGAATATGTCGATGAAGAAACTAGCATAGAGTAGTACAGGCTCCTGCTTGGCATCCAAAAGACCCAGGATCGAATCCAGGCAGGGGCGTATTTCCCAGGTACTGTAGCAATACTGTAGCAGCGGCGGCACTGTAGCAGTGACAACACTGTAGCGGCAGAGGGACTGTAGCAGATACTATGTAATGGGTCTCCCTCATCCCAGTATAAAGAGGCCTTTTCTTTCAAATAATAAATTGAGGCTTCGACCCCCAACCTTTAAAAAAATATACCCTTGTTTAATTAATATAGAGCGATGAAATATAACACAACAAGAAATGGCTCCACAAATCTGTATAATGTACCCATGAATATCTAAATGCCAATATAATTACTTATCAACTTATTTTCCTTAGCTTCTATTTATAGACTAAATACAAATGGATAACATTATTTAGAAATCTATATAATCCCCTAAACATTGGTGTTTCCTAATTCTTCATCATACATTTAAAATCCCAATGTTATAAATTAAAATAGATATATATTACGGTTTAATGTATCATGCTCAAATTCAAAAATACTAAATATATTTTTGTCATGGTATCATTTTACAGTGACATAGGCTTTATAAAATTCAAATAGATGAGATACAATACATCTTAAATAAAATTGGGTAATTTTAAACCTATATAGTGTATGTAAGGGTAAACTAATTTTTTCCCAGGCTGCATAAGGTTACCTCATAATTTTTATAATTTTTGTAAAGGTCACCTTTAAAATAGACATCATTCTTAAAGATAAGATCCATTTTACAAATGTCATATATAGGTAAATTATATTGCTATGTATGGGTAAGAAAAGATTATAAGCATTACATATGGGTAACAAGTAATGTTGTGTAATGGAATGTTTTTACATAAATAGTTCTTGTAAAGGTAATTAGAAAAACTGTATAAAGGCACACAGATTTTACATATGGCTAATAATAATTTCTTAAAGCACATGTAAAGGAATAACCTAAATTCCATGCACTATTTAATGGTAACTAGTTCACTACACAGGGGTTACTGAGATTGTTTTTTCCACTTATGGGTATCTTAGCACTTGTATAGAGGTAAGTGACACTTGTGTAAAGGTAAGAAACACTTGCGTAAAGGTAAGAATCACTTACTTAAATGTAATTATAGAATTGATGCCAATACTAGAAACTGAAAACACAGTTTTATTATGATTCAATCACATTAAAATTTAGGAACTGATTTATTACACCACATCCTTGATATATAACATTACATGAATCATACATCATTTTTTAATCACCAAAATGATTATTTTCTTCAGCTGTATCTTGTGAAATCATCTCATCGTCTTCTTTCTATGATTAATTTCCTATCTTGTGGGGATGGATAAATGGAAAGATGTTAAATATTGAAGTCATCATTCCACTCCTTTCATTTTAATAATGAATATATTGATCCTTGTTTCTCACAATTTAAATACCAAAATTAATTTTCCTTCCTTAAAAAAACATTTTTAATTTGGTATTTGAATTTATTTTGAATTAACAAAGGTATTCCAATGCAACTATGTCAAATAAAGTGTATAAGTTATAAATTTGAAGCATTATTAACTAAACAAATTAAAAAAATACATAAATTAAAACTATATTTAGATACAATCCGTATTATACATCCAAATTATAATTCCAAGACCCCAGAATCTAGGAGTCGGTGCATTATTTCAATAAATTGGCATGATTAAAGGAATCATGTCCCAATGGACCGATCAGTTTAGTAGTCTTGGAAAAAAGATACATACATAAGTTCAACATTACAACTTGAGAATAAAAACAACACTAATTTATTCCATTAGAAATATCCAATCATCCATGATTATTCCTACAAGTCACACATTACTAACATTTTCATATCTTCGAAAATGAAACATAAGAAAGGGGTGAGCTCAAACACTCAGTACAAGTAAGCAATAAAACAGAAGATAAAAATAACATTAGGCATGGTGAATAATTGAAAACATATGCCTTTACAAATATTAAACATGAAAACATTATGCATGGAATATGGGATGAGTAAAAATACCATAATAAGACATATTCATGGGTATTCTACATGTCTTATAACTAAATGAAATATCAATATCTAATCTCATAATTATAGAATGCATAATTTCAGACATCATAACCACATAGTCAATGCCTCATGCCAAGACTACAAATAAGATTTTGTCAAGGCCTTGTGCCAAGACACTAGTTTTCCTCATGAGAACTTTTGATGAATCAAGTAGCTAGAGAGGGCTCCACCTATCACTTACTGAGTCCAATTCATTACTCATATGAAAAGTTTGAATCATAATCTCAGCATTCATATTAAAACTAGCATAAGAAATGTCAATATTTTAACCACAAACCAGAATGGCATGAAAATAACACATACAAAGTCTAACATAACTCATTAAATACAATATTGATGATTGTATTATAATATATCAACCTCAATTGAGAATAATAAATGATATTTAGATAGATGAAAATAATCATCAAAACTATTTGAGATAAATATCCCCATTTTCTTGAAAACATTTAAAAGTCCCATTATTTATAAAGAAGCCATTTAAAAAATATTTTTTAATCAAAGTGTTACATACCATGGTGAAGCTTTCAAATAGAATTTTTTATTTAAAACATTAATTTCCATATAAATAAATCCTTAAATCCATTTTTTAAAACATGTACATTAAAGATAAAGATTTAGAAGAATAATTCTTTAAAACATTTAAAAGGATATTTTAGTTAGAGTTCATAACCAAATGAGAGACACTTGAATTCAAATAATTGAGTTAATAAAAACATTATAATATCATCAGAATAAAGGGATTCAGGATATAATATGTCAATGTATATTATGTACATCATATAAAAGTGAATTGTCTTATAACAACAAAAGAGTCTCAATGGGATGTAAATTGATAGGAAATCCCTTATAAAGACCATATCCTTAGGTTAAGGATAAATAAATGACATAATTATGTGTGAAAAATATAAATACAATCTATATGATTGGATATTCAGTGTAAATAAATCAAAGGACATTCAAACATATTCTTGAAAAAACAACACTGATGACTTGGATGTTTAACAAAAAGAATGGAAATTGAGTTAAGATTACTCTTATCAAGTTCATATCAATGACTTGATAAATTATCGATGGAGTGACTAGGTTTATCAAAATTATATCAACACAAAGGGGAGTGGAAATTACTAGATAAATTATAAATATTTATTCCACACATAATCTTAGATAAAAATAATCAATGAATTATTTGTAAAGCCCAATGAGTGGAAATAGAAATTTGAAATTTCCTTACCGATTTGGTAACTCATGAAGCATACACCCCGTGAAAGAAAGATCATTAAATAAAATTGTTAATACACATAGATTAATGTATATTACACATGAAATACAATCATGGGTAGTGTATACACCACACAAAAGGAAATAGCGGCAATACAGTGTAAATCTAAAGGGAATACGAAATGAGATGAAATCCCCTTACCACGTTGTAATCAATCGAATCGTATGAAAAAAATTTAATTAACACCAAATAATTCACATAATTCCATGAATATAAAAGGAATCATGATAATAAAGAGCAAATGGAAGTAAAAAATACACCACATGCAATAAATATGTGGCGAACAATGGAAATCTCACGGAATTAAAAGTGTGATTTGAAACCCCTTACCTCATATCCGAATTGTCTTGTATGATTCTTATTCTTCATGAAAAATAAAATTAAGTTAATTTGTACTTGATTAATAACATGTTTAATGTTTATTATTCCTTTTATATAAATTATTACCTTTATATAAAAATTAGTTAATTATTTGATTTCATATTGGATATTTTATCGAAGTTCAGAACTTGAGTAAAAAATGAACTTGTTATAATTACATCTTTTCCATGTGGTCAAAATTCCATTATCTCCATAAAGATATAAATGATTTAGATATAATATATATATTATATATCCATTATATATATGTATATATAACAGTACATTACATTTGGAGATCAAAAATGAAATGCACCATTCATGGAAACGGTAAGTCATACGTACGCATGAACGTTATGTTTATTTTTTTCTGTATTTTAATGGAATTAAAAAATAATGATACATAGGTATATTATAATTCCAGTATCATATCGTATATAATATCATTAACTACATCCTTTATAAGTCCCACAAAAGGCATTAACGAGTCATATCACTTTGAGTGGGTGGTATTCTGCACTTCCTTAAATGAAATTTTCGTATTTTACCCATAATTAAAACCATAATGAAATATTATAAATGGAAAATAAATAACAATAAAGAAAACCTAAACATAATATATATCATATATAAATAAAGATCCATCTTAATATCCACCATGAGAGGCGGTAGGATATAATTGATAAATCACTGTTTCGTGAGGTGTTAGTTTGCCATCCACAAAAACAATATGTTCTTTACCAATTAGATGGATGTTTGTGTAATTGCAGTTAAACTAATTCTCATAACAACATTATAGTATATTGAGGATAATATGTTTGTTATCAAATAAAGCAATAAAAAGAGATTAGGGGTTGTAGAGGTAAAATAAATGAAAATAAGTTAAGAGAAACTATTACCTTAAATTTGGATAACTTTCTTTGGTTTGAACCAAACAAAGATCTTGTAGAGAATTCTACCTAAGGTAAGGATTATAGGTGTAAGAGATGAATTTTGAGAGATTATTTGGGCAGGGTTTCGATGAGCTATGGGGCTTGAGAGGTGTGAGGAATTGGTTATAAGTGGTGTCCTTTTATAAGGGAGAGGAGGGGCTCTTTAGGAAATATAGAAAATGTTATTTTATTATAAACATATCTTCGATTTCAAAAGGACAATAACTCATTAAAGTTGAAGATAAGATGAATCATGTTCGAAATAAAATCATCCAATAAGAATTGGATAGGTTTTGGATATTTTTTTAATATTAATAATCTTATTTATTTAAATCATTTATTAATGAGGTAAATATTGCATCATTAATGTGTCATAAATAATTTAATTTATTTGATGTCTAAAAATAATAAAAAATACCATAATATCAGAAATAGTTTTATCTTTGAAATTATAATTTATAGTTGAAAATATGTCTTATAGAACCCCATTTAAAATTTGATATACTAAAAGAAACTTGTTAATGTCATTTTTGTCTTTACTTTATGTTAATTAAAATAAAGTGTCATTATCATTATTAAGTGGCCCCATAGGGACCAAAAATTGACCCAAGGGTGACCATGGTCGGTCATGACTCATCCAATAAAATTAGGACATGTGTTAAGGTAATGGATTATTATTATAATATTCTTTTTACCTTGAATTACCCTATTTACATTTAATCATGGTAAATAAAAGTCAAAGGTTACTATTAACAAAAAATTATTTTCATGTTATTGAAGCACATTTTACTAATTAATAACAACAATGTGTGTCAGATTTTCAGAATTCAATTCATAGAAATGGTAAATTTTCATTTAAATTAAAAATTCATTTTTTTTAATTACGACTAATTGGTTTTACTATTCTTCAATAATTGATGTTTTTCAGAAAAATACAATTAATTAAACCTAAGATATATTTGATATTCTGAATTCAAAAATTATGTCTATTTTACCAAATTCAAATCATAGAAGTTGTATTAAATAATTTAAAATTAATTCTAGTTGTCAAAACAAATTGCCTATATTTAAGAAACAATAACTATCTAAAGATTGACAATTGTTTATGTATAATTTCTATGTGAAATAGACTCTAATGACAAAAATTGGATTAAATGATAAAAATATAATCATATTTTACTTCCAAAACGTTCAAATTTATAATTGAACAATATAAATTATTCTGATTAAAAAAGATGTTTTCAATAAAAATTTAGTATTTTGTACTATTCACCCAAATATGAATGTTATCATAAAAACATTAAAAATTTATCAAAAATAAACTTTTATGTCCCGATTTTAAATAAGAACATTATTTTGTAAAATTTAATATATAAATGTTTCAAATAATGGATTTAAAAAGGATCCCCATTAAAAAGTGGTAAAACTTCATTTTTTGTAAAACACTTCTTTTATCTGAAAAATTGAATTCATTCTTATATTATGTTTAAGAAACACATAATATGGATTGTAGAATAATATTTAGTATATAAAATTTAAAATTCCATTAATACTATTCATATCCACTTTTTGAATGACTAGTTTGGTAAATCGAGCTTCTTTCAAACTTGGGGTTGCGTGTAGCGCAGGCTATTGAATTACTTTAAAGAAAATAACATACTATGAAATCATGGGGTGTTACATAGATTATAACTATTCTAATAAAAAATTAATCTTTAAAAATATTAATTAGAGATTATAATAAAAAATTTAATGGAATGAATGAATATTTTGAATAAATATTATGATAAAAAAATAAATGAAAAACTAAATGCATATGTTTTCTTAAAAGAAAAAATTTATTAAATAATAAAATTGTTCCATAATACAAGACAAATCCAATATTTTAAAAAATAAATATTAGATAAAGAATTTATAATATCCGCATGAAATAATCTAATAACACATACCTAAAGAAAAATAATAAAATAAGATAATCTAAATACGGGTTTTAATGTGAAAACCATCGATGCATGTCACTACCTATCCAAATAAACAATAAGATGTCGAATATGATTTAATTGATGCATACATGTACTGAACCAAAAAAAGTATAAGACATGAAATAAGAAACAAATAATATATACTAACAACATGGTAATCAATGAACATGACAAAGATTACGTTACAAGAGATATATTCAAAAAGAAAAAATATACATTCTTCAACCAAATAAGTATTAAATTTTTTAAAACATAATTTTGGGATAAACTACTTAGAAAAATAGGTTGTCTCTACGGATAAATGGTTTTACACATTGAAACCATTGAATATAATAATTGTTCCATTTATAAAAAATATGTATACATCTTAAGACATACCAAATGAATCATGTATGTGTAAAAAATGGTAAATGTGATTAAATTATAAAAAAACTGAAAAAAGGATATGTTTTTGACATGAAATATATTATATAAATAAATAGGCGTTCATGAACTAACCCATACCTAAACACATATTTAAATATATATGAGAAAAGTGTTTACTCAATTTAATGTTTCAGTTCATGAAAATAATTCACAAAAAAATTCCAAAATAAATTAAACTAGTGTTTATAAAATTGATTTTTTCTTCAAAATCGAATTTTGTACTCGACACATTTTCAACGTAAATGAAACTAATATAAATATTGTTAATTTTTTATTAAAAAACCTATTTCAATCTTATGTATTTTATCAATGATGGAATTCCATAAATGAAACAACTTAACTTTCATTCCACACCTAAGACCAAAATTTGTAAATGATTTATACTTTATCCATGAAACTACATAACATAACAAATAAACAACCCAATTTAAATAACATAACCTTTCAGACATTTCTCTATTAAAGCCAAGCCTCTAATAATAAACCTGAGTAACCTACTTCTTGTTTAATATTACATATGAACTAGAAATATTTTCAATTATTTTAGTCATGTTTACATGTCATTAGTAGCATATCACTGTATTAAAATACTACATGAAGATATTTCATGTTATATTGAAAGAAACAGGTAAAATAATTTCACATTCTTAATATCAATTACATAATTCTAGAAAGAGAAAATTAAAAAATTATTTAGTGATGGATAACACAGTATTTAGTAATAATTAAAAATATCATGATAACACATAAATTGGTATAACCCAATATACATAATCAAAATTATAGAGAAAAAAAGTAGAATATGTTTCCTTGTTTAACGGGTATATGTTTTTTGATGATCAAAGTGTTTGGAAGCCACAATACAAGGGTATCATGGCTCAAGACCAATAGTGATTAGCGGTGAGGGGTAGTGAGGCTCGGGACACCTGGCGAGGGAAGTCTAGGCTGGGGACTAGTGGTGAGGCACGAAAAGGGTAGGGCTACAGGGGGTTGGGGTAGCAGGGGTCAAGGGAGTGGGGGGTCGAGGGAGAAGTGTGGGGTTATTGGAAAAAATTGAATGTTTTAGTGGCGGTTTTTGAAAAACATCTACTATGTTTTAAAAAAATCATAGTTATTTAATAAACCACCTTTAGACACTGATTTTAGTGTAGTGTCCAATTTTGAAAAACATAATAACTAATTTTTTTAAAAAAATTCTTATTGAAAACTAAATATATAAATATATCCTTAACATACACAATTTCTATAAACTACTCATAAAATAAATATTTCATATACTATTTTTGAATAAACTCTCTTATCTTGAAATATAACTTCTATATGATAGAATCAAGTAATGTACACTAAGTGCGTTATAATTTCACTCATATATTCATATTTTTATTCTATATAATCAATATCATAATTATCATCATTTTTAATACGTTTAAAATATCCAATTATATGTTAATTAATTTAACTTCTTCAAATAATTCTTGAGAAGTAGAAATTTTCATATCTGGATTATGATTATTATCAACTAATTATACATCCCTCAACTAAATTGGCTTGTTGACTATTTTATTGAAACACTTATATTACTTTCTCTTTGATGATTTTCCATAAAAAATACCTTCATCTATTACATCACTGTATTTTCCCTAAATTCATTATTTATTTCTGATGTATCATTTTTTTCCAAATACCATTAGTTAATTCCCAGATGATTCCCTCTTTTACAAATTTCATATGAAATATTCCCTAATTTAGGGTAAATTCATGATCTACTATGAATATATAATTCCTTCTATGAAACTTATTTATAGTCATGGACTAAAATTCAATAATCTATCAATAAAATATTTTTCATATTATATAAATATTTGTTTCTTCTTTAAATATCCCAACATATTTTACAGATATTATTAAAGAAAATATTTGTATAATACAATGATTTACAAGATAATTTCCATCCACATTGAATT
The DNA here is from genome assembly GCA_963277665.1 of Viscum album. Classification (NCBI taxonomy): domain Eukaryota; kingdom Viridiplantae; phylum Streptophyta; class Magnoliopsida; order Santalales; family Viscaceae; genus Viscum; species Viscum album. The sequence continues at coordinate 647,180,892 of OY728126.1, read as the reverse complement.
TATAATCCAATCTATTATCTGATCTCATAATTTTCCAAGTTATTTTGTTTTCATTTTCAACACAGATTTGAAACCTATTTATATAATTAATCATATTTATCATATATATAATTTTTCATTATCAATCAAAAATTAAAATTAAATACAACTAATAATAGGTTAAAATATAAAAAATTAGACCTAACACATTAGTGTGATCCAAATTCTCTAAACCAAATTCTATCTTTTTCATTATTGGATATAGGTTTCAACCCAAATATCCTCAAATATAGACTTACTTACATTTTTAGTACATCATTTCATATTTTTAAAATATATTGGATCCCTTAATTTTACAAATTCTTCAAAAAAATTTGATTGATATGGCCTAAAATCATAATCAAAAATATATTTTATTCTTCCACTATTCGGATAAAATTATTTCTTTTTACATCTTAATTATATATATATCCATATTTTTATAAAAATCATCATATATTTCATAGACATAGATTTTATCCAAAAACCCTTTCAAATTAATGTGGATTTTGAACCTATGCCCGAATAGTGACTAACACTCAAAAAATTATGAGGATGTCCATCAATATAGAGTATCTCTGTTTTTTTTAAAAAATTCCTCATTATTGAACCAAATTTTTACACTAATTGTAATAATCAAAGCTCAGTCACATCCAATGCCCATTGTTCAATCAACTCCCCCAATTATATTATTCAATAGATTCAAATTGCATGTCTTATAAGATGAACAACCATTGTCTAAAATCCCTGTGATTTTATTATTTTATTCATTAAATTTAATTTCAACCGAATTCTAATTATCTATTTTTTCATTAATTCCATATAATAAGTGAATGATTTTAAAAAAATCTGGTCCCTTACTATTATCTTCATCATAATCATTCTGGTCAACTTTTTTCTCTTTTTGGAGAACAAAATGTGTTCTTCAAAATAGTTATTTTCGATTGATGTAAATTCAATCATGTTTGGATCAAATTATTTTTTATTGTTTTTTTCTTCCATAAATCAATATATTATGTGAAAAAAATAGAATAAATTAATATAATATATATTGAAATAACTTTTTCCTAAAATTGAATATAATTTTCTTAAATAATTTTTCTTACTTTTAATATTTTATACAATTGACTATATTTCAAAATTATTGAAGTTATAATGAGACTAAACAAGAAGACCACAAAAGTAACACTTATCCAGTACAAATATCATGTTTTTACATTCACCAATGATCACATTCTTTTGATAATTTCCTAGATAATTGATAAGTTCATAATTTCTTTAATCATTCATCCTCTAACTTATTATTTACACTAATTATATTTATATATGTTGTCTTTAATTATTAATCATACAAAATAATAAATTTTCCAATACCACATGAGTTTTTAGAACTAATAATATCAATAGAAATTCATGTCCCTCATTTATCCACTTTATTCAAAAAAACATAATGAAAAATCACAAAATAAGGTATCTCCTTGAAACCAGTTATTTTAAAGTGTGATTACAACCTATTTCATAAGGAAAAAATTCCTTCTTCCATTATTGAAATATTTTTGACACTATAATTAATATAATTGTTTTGATAATCAATTAAATAATTATTTTAATTTATCATAAATGATTAAATAATTACTACTTTAGATTTTACAATATTAATCTCACATTCATCTACTAAAATTTAAATATGATAAACCCAATATTTAATTTCATTAATGAAACATTATTTCAATTCTAATAAGTATATTTATTTCATATTCATATTAATTTATAAATCAATATCATTTTGATACCCTTCTTGTTTTACTATAATGACTACAACTCCATCTAGTTTATAATTGACTTCAACGTCATTTTTAGATATATCAATTTATTAATTTAAGGAATAATATATATCCAATATGATCTCAAGGTTAATTAAATCTAATTTACCTTTTACATTATCCTAACATTCCTTTCTAAAAATCACAGTAATTAGAAAGTCCATTCATCTTTCTCTTCCAGAATTAAAGTTCTTTCTATGAGAAGCATACTATTTTATTTGTGTGAGAATTAAAACTCAAAATTATCTTCAATAACAAATTTGGGTATCTAATAGTTATATTGTAAATAATTATAAAAACGAAACAATATTTTGGTGTTGAAATTATAAATATTATTTCACATCTTTTAAACATCATTCGAAAAATTTATAAGAATTCATAACATATTTCATCTGTATTTCCAACTTCCACAACATATATTTTATTAATATTTTTGAATTATTTATGCATAGATAAATTATCTAATTATCTATCTATCATTACTCATATTTCATTGTAAATTAACATTCAAATTATATAATCAATTGACAATTCCACGAGATTCATCTCCCCATGAGATAATTATTTTATATTATATATTAAAGTTAATCATCTGGTATTATTATTCACAATATCATAATCCTTGATTCGATAACAAATCCCATGTATAGAACAAACATCATATGAAATAGGGTAAAAGAAATATTCCACATTTTCACTTTAATTCGTCATTATTTCATCAAATTTTTTATTTAAATCCCATAGCTTCACATGTTTCACTTTTTCATCCCCACCAGTGATGCTATTAGTATTATCTAAAACATATTTTTCTTTTGATAGTCCATAACTTTGATATATATATATATATATGATTTTATAGAAATATTATTGAGTAATACATACCATATTCCTCATCATTTAGAAATCCTCCTCAAATCTAGTATCATTCAATTAGATCACTAACATGTATCCCAGATACCACTATACAGTATACATAAATTTGAAGAGTTAATAGAAGATATCTAAAAATATTATAACATATCATGTAGTTTAGTCAATAAAAATATTTTAATCCATTTTTATGTATAATGTACATCAGTTCAGTTTATTTATCTCAATAGATTCAGTAAATAACTAGTGGATCTAATAAAAAAATTTCAAATCCAGTCCCACCTTATCTACTAAGAGAGGGGGATTTGGATGAAATTTTATTTTCTACTTCTCATTAATAAAAATTTTAATTTTTAATTATATTAGAAAATTAGAAATGAATATATATTATATAAAAATTAAAAATTAAAATATTAAAGATCACATACTCATTATTTTAAAATTTTCACTCAAAATAGGCTACATCTTATGAGACTATATCATTTTTGTGTTTATATTGAAATTAAAAAAAATCAGTATTATATAATAGAAAACATTAGTAAGTGACCACTATTATACCATGGTCCATGATCACTTCCTCTCTTCCATTCAATATTTTCATTATTCATTTAAATATGTAAGTAATATGAGGTCGATCCTATAAAATTTAAACCAAATGAAACGACACTAAATATAATTTTTTTAGTTCAAAATTCTATTTTTTTCAACTATTTATTGTTAATACATATTCAATATAACACACATAACATATTATAGTAAGGGCCTATATTCAAATTCTATTGAAACGATAAATCATGGGATGACCTACTAATATCTAGTATGATGGGAAAATTTCTCGACATCCTTGAAATACAATAGTGTTCTCTATTTACCAAATTGATTAATTACATATATGCTTATAGTATCAATTTTTCATAGCACTATCTGATTTATATTATATTTTTTCATGTCAGGAATCCTTTTCCATGAATGGAATGAAATATTTTCTATAAGAAAAATATCCAATATTCAATGTTACTAGATTATGCCTAATATAACATTGATATATGATATAGCTTCAATGATGAAAGAATAAAATTCTATGATTATTAATCCTTCTCAAATAATATACAGCGATTAAAAACATATGTCATAACATGACTATTTACTTTCTAAGACTAACTATTTTCATCAACAACCTTTGGGCATGACCTCTATGGATATAGCATGAATGGCTCTACTAAAGTTTCTATTCGTGGATAGATTCTTGAAATAATTGAATGAATTTTGTAACCCCTTGGAAATCCTTGAAAACATTAGACGTTTTTAGCTTCCTTGGCATCCAAAAAATCAGATAAAATACCATTGATAAACTTCAAAGTATATAATTTATCTTTCCAAAGCTATTAACTAATGTATTTTTAATAGAAAATCCATTTTAACATACTATTGGTAGAAAAAACCAAAATTAACATTTTGTTGTAACAAAATTAAAATTTCAAAACATTCATCATAATCCTGATATTATCGATTTTTAAAAAAAATTAATGATCACATTTTAAAACAAAATATGTTCTATGATTTTTAAAATTCAATAATAATAATTTTTTAAAGATAATTAGGAATTATTTTCATCATATTAATTCATATTATTAAATAAACTATTTGTTACTCAATACCATGACTAACCAAATCAAAAAAATAATAACATAAGTCACTAAAATATTAATATTAAAAATCGTAATTTGACTCATAAAAATATAAATCAATTACATCATAGTCATATGATAATTTTACCCACTCAAATACTTACAACCTAAATTTTCATACCATTATTTTCTATTATCTATCACCTAATAATATCACAATATAATTCTAATCATGGTTTGATACAGTCTAAATCATTTCAAATTCATTTCATACAAACTGTAATTATTTTAGGAGACATAAACGATCATAATTACAATTATTTGATTTAAAAATTATATCACTATAATTTATACCCCAAAGGATATATTTAATCATATTAAATTTACATTTGACTTCTATACAATTTTAAACATGATTTCAAATTTAATTAAAAATTGATTTAAATTGAAAATCACATTACAAATACTTCATGGTTCAAATCAAATAATGTTGGGTTATTTAAAAATGTTTACCGTTAAAATTTGAAAAATAATTTGAGCATATCATTAGTATTACCACAACATAATTTATATTATTTTAAATTGATAAAATAAATCTAATTATTTAGATTTTCATTTAACAAGAAAAATATAATCATTATATCATTATTTAATGTACAATTTATCTATATTCTCTCATCCCAAGAATCAACACTCCATTTCCGCATTAAAATCATCATTATTTTTGTGATGAAAATAAATATTAATATATGAAGTTAAAATCATTAAATTAAATCCCTCACTATATTCTTATATTAAATATATATTAAAACTCTCAAACATTCATACTTATTAAATCCCCTATTTATAATTTCCCAATCAAACACATTTTTACATTTACATGGAAATCTAAAAAATTTATACACCTTAAAAAGCACCTCAAATATATATTTACCATATTTTTATTATCATCATATATCTTTAAATATTATATTCAATAAATATCCATAAATTAAATAATTCATAACTTATAACACATATTTACAAACAATTAATCCATTTCAAATCAATCAGACCACAACATATAACTCATTTAATAAAATATTTTCAACTAATTAATTAGTAATAACATGTTTATGAAACATATGATGTGTTTATTAATATTTAAATATTTTAAACAAGAAAATATACTAAAATTAAATAAAAATCTATTATAATCATAAAAACATGATGATTTCATGTTTGTATGGGATGAAATTATTCACGAACACTCTACATTTAACCAAAATTCAGTTTAATATAATATACCCCAAAAATAAAATTTTCTATAAAATCAATAAATAAAAACTAATTTTAATTCAATAAACTCATTTTTATATATTCCTAATAACATGGAATCTACTATGGTTGTGTTATCATATCATGCATTTATATCATTCGATATAAGACCCAGCCACTAATATATATTCTAAATTTTTCTTGTTATTCGAAATCATATAAAAGAAAACAAATCTATTACCATTATTTTATTTCCATCCTAGTTAACTCTATATTTTTTTAGAAAAAACACCAAATTGCCTCAATTGTGACTCTAAATCACTAGATTCCAGCTAATAGCACTAAGGTCCAGTAGGAAACACTTGGGTAGATTTATCATTTATTGGTATTTTTAAAATGAGGAAAAAGTAAATAGAGTCAAATGAATATATATACTGTAAATAAGTGAAATATTTAACAATATCCCTGAAAATTTATCATACTACCTCCTATTGAAATCTTTAATTTAAATTATGTTTATTCAAACCAACCACCTATGTAAAAAAATACATGTAAGTAAATGTTATCATAAAACACTTAACACATACATAATAAATGTATGAAAAATTATCTCAGGGATCTCATCTAATATATTCTCCAACTAAAAATGTCTCTTTTATATTCATAATGTTAAATTACTATAATAAATTTACATAATTTTTGTATATATGCAGGGATTGAAATAAAATACATGTTGTAACTATAGGTATCCTGATCATTTCTAGGAATCTAATATATTCTTATTAAATGTTGTAATTCAATAAAAATATTGTAAAAATCATAAATAACTTTTATTTGATTTTTATTTACCAACAAAGATAAATATGAAATTATATATACCTATATTTTTAATTCTAATATATACCCTAAATGGTTTCTAGATTATATCAATACCTAACATTGAATTAAATAATATCCTTTCTTGACATAAAGAAAATATAGTCACTCGTTTTTCAAAAAAAAAAGAAAAAATAAATATAACTTAAAATAAGGATTATCCCATGATATAACAAAACTGAAGGTAATTCATAGAATTTTTTAATTTCATACTACAAATTATGCATTATATAGGAGTTTTATATCAACATTAATAAGTATAACCAAATCTGATAAATATAATTTTGAATTTATATCACTAATAAGTCTCTAAATTATCATTTCATTAATTTAGTATAAATTAATGTTATATTAAGGAAATATAACCCATTTTACATATATAATCCCAAATACATTACACCGTTTATTTAAAAAAAACACTTCTCTTATTAATTCCTTTGAAAATAATAGAATCCTCAAAAAAATTTAAAATATAAATGAAATTTTTACCAAGAGTATTTTCAATTTTAAAAATAAAAAAATTAACCTAATATATTATATATTCCTTAATATGTATCTAAATAAAAAGTTATAGAAATAATTTCTGTTAAACCTAATGTTTCACTATAAATTATTTTGAAATAACAAGTTATGTAAATTAGTCAAAATATTGGAATCTTTAAATGATCTTAAAATTTCTAATCATATATGATGAAGAGAAAAAGAAAAAATCCCCAAATAAGGGTTTTCAATGTATGAGGTGTTTTGAATTTTGAATAAATATTGAAGAAACCCATAATATTTGGGGTCATAATCCAATTTATTTTTAAGATATTACAAAAATATAAATGTTATGTATATGTTTTGTTTCAATCATTATTCACATGGAAAGGAAATATTGAGATGTAGAATCTAATGAGATTATTCATATAAGTATATTTTATAATTATCAATGTAGAAGTGTAAATGTTTTAATTAGTTAGTGATTAATTCATTTTAGTATTAATATAGTTGAATATAATTTATATATATATAATAAATAATCTGGTTGAGAAAGAACTTTATGAATTTTTGAGCATCTATAAATTAGATTTCTATTAATTGGAATTGGAGAAATCACCATTAACATGTGTTTATCCCTGTGGAAATGTGTTTTTTCTAAGAGTTTATTGAAGGCTTTTGGATTTAATTGAACTATTTTATGCTTTGGGATATTATTTATATTGCATTAAAATGTTTCAAATTAGATTCATGAAATATATTATTTGAGAGTTATATTTCATGAATTAAAATGGAAATTTATTAGATATTTAAGAATAATTCCTATTATCCCATGGATATATGAGAATAAAAATATTGTACATATAAATAAATATATATTTATAGATCCATGCATAAAAATATCATAGAAATAATTTTTTAATGAATACTAAATAGATACATTTAAATAATTCGGTAAGAAAATGGTTGTGTGACAAAAGAGGAAAGAAGAATGATCAAAAAATTGTGTAATGTTTGATAAATAATTCTTTATGGATGATTAACTCAAATATGATGATAATAAAATCAAAGCTAATTTATGATTAATCCATGAATAATTTTATTATTTTTTTAATAACAACGGAACCTTGTAAGATTAAAAATAAGAAATATTTAAATATAGTAAATTTATTTTGGCTTATATATAATTACAAAATATGTTAACAAATGTTAAATAATTATTCTAGTTAAATCATAATCTCATCAAGATGATTATTTTGGTACTCCCATAAATAATAAATATCCTAATTATTTTACTGTTATGTATTGAATAAATACATTATTTTTTACCCATAATTTATGAAAACAAATTAATAGAAAATTAATATGAACACTATAATGGTTTCTTGAATGAAAGAATGAACTCATAAATATTGGATGAATTTTTATGGGGTTTTTTTATAAAATAGTTTTATTACCATTGGGTTAATGAAATGAAAAAATTTAACGGGATTTAACAAAAAATAATTATGTTTAATTAAAGAGAAAAAATGAAAATGTTTAGTAGGATATTCAGAGATGATTTAACTAAATGATTGAATACTAATTGAAATAATGTAATAATGAGAAAAACATGAGGATGATATTAAAGAAATTATTTCTTCTTAAAAATATTTTAATTAAATTAAATATTTTAGTTTTTAAAAAATAAAAAAGATGATGTGATAATGAGCGAATCAGATTGGTATTTAATGAATATTCTACAGATTCAATGTATAAATAAAAAATAGATAGAACAACTAATTTCCTCTGAGATATTCTTAGTATCAGTTAATGAAAATAATAGGAGGATATAGAAAGAGTTTCACTTTCCATTGTTACCAAATCTTATAAATTGACAAATAATAATAATAGAAGAAAGTGATTACAAATAATACTATTACTAATCATTTTCCATATTTATTTTATTTTTGAAGAAGATATGATATATATTACCAAATATTGATATAAACGATTCTTTCATTTAATAAATCAATAATAAAAGTTAAATTTTTGGACGACTTGGGATATTTTCGTGCAATAGGCATTCCACTAATTACTGAATTATTGGGAAAGGTAATCCATTCTACTAATGATTAGTGAATATATACCATATCTAATTGATCTACTGTAAATTGGTGGGATTTAAATATGGTCACTAGTGATGGAATACCTTGTCAGTGCTATATTCAAAATATAAAATTGGTTAACCCTAAAATGGTTAGGGATATATGGTTCTACATTAAATTTTTTATGTCCACTCCATTTATAAAATGATTATTAATTATAATAAAATACCATTTCTATGTGGAGATGATAACAGCAACCAAAAAATGAGTATTATATCACATATATAGACTTAACATTATAAAAATATATGTTTCTTGTTCATTTTCATTATTTTCTTCACTACATGAATTTTGTTTTGGAGTGAGATAATTTTAAGTTTTATTCATCCTAATTTGTGTGTTGGTAGTAATAATAGGAGTTTAAATGGGAAAAATGTAGGCAACATTTATTTACCGCAAGTATAGCAAGACTGTTAATGGTGGATCATTAATTTTTATTAGATCTCTTTTATTCACCAAAGATTTTATTTTTAAGAGTAAATGTCTTGGGTTTCACTCCAAAATTAATTACGATGTATATATTTATAGAAACTTATGATTTCCCAATAAAAACATAGAAGAAAATATCTACTAATATGTGGAAGAATGTTAAGATAATATAATTAAAAAAATGAATAATGTCTCATCAAATAAATATTAGAGAGGAAAGACAACTAATTGAAGGTAATATATGTGGAAGTATTTCTCTTACATTTATTGAATTATTTCCCCTTAAAATAAAAACTAATGAAAAGGAACCCCTCATATAATGTGATGGTGAAAAAATAATTTCAACTTGATATAATGGTTGATTAATATTTCATATAATGAAATGAGGATAGATATCAGAGAAATCAACAATTTAGTATATTGATAACCATTCTACCTTAGATATCGTAGTATCTCAACAAGGTGAATAGTAAGCTATAGATTATTTTCATTAATTTCATGTTTATAGTTAAATACAAATACGGATAGATCATGAACTAATTTATTTATTTGATAATTCATATATGTTTTTTAAAATTATATTTAAAAATATTTCATCAATAAAAATTTAATTAAATTTATTCTTTTTAAAAATATATTAAAAAATATATAACCAAATATAAACAACACATTATTACACTAGGGAATGAACGAGAAAAAATGGAATTAACATATATTATTCTCACTATAATTTTTTAGGGAATGTTCTAACAATGATATTTTGGAATAAGAATATTTTATATATGAGAAAAAATTTCTTAATGTAATCCAATATAAAATGCAATCCAAGAATGGAATTGAAGATATGTTTTATGTGTTATAATTAATAAACATGGTGATAATTTTATTCAAGAATTGTTAAATTAAAAATGATGGAAATAATAATAGGGGGATTTATAATATGCAATAAGGGAATATAAAATTCATAAATTATTGGTTGATAATATATGAAGTGCTTCTAAATAAGGATTCATGATTATTAAAAAATCATAATAAACACTACATTTAAAGTTTCTTCATATTGAATTTAATTTCATTGAACTATAATTTACATAATATTAGTCTTTGAAAAATTTTGTGTCAAGTGTTGTGTCTAAATATTATTTATATGATGATATCAATATTAAATGTTCATGATCTACTTTAATAGAGTTATACAGATTATCTAATTATATATCAACTATATTATCAATGAATGATTTTTAGTTTGTCTAATAAAATAATTCTTCACTCGTTTTATTTTTATTAAATTTATAGGTTTCAATAAAAAATTATAAAAATTTTATGAGGGGAAATTTATTCAAATCACACAACTAAAATGGGGCTTGAGGGAAGAAAGATTTATAAAAGTAACACCTCAATAAAATTACAAAAAGAGGATAATAAAATCTAAAAATGGAAATGTTGTATACTGTGGAGATTTCAATTCTAGTAAAGTAATCATGATTAATTAGATACTATTAGTTCTATGGTGGTTTAACTTACAAGACTAATGATTATTTATATAGGATTTAAAAACATTGAAGTTAAATCAACTAATCATCATGGATTAATATCATTTAGTTAATGAAAATTACATGAATGATAGGAAGAAATTGACCCTTTTCCAACATATTTATAATCATAGAGTATCTTTGTAGACATTGTAATTATGGTTTGAATTCTATTGAAGAATTATTGTAACATCACAAGTAAGTAATGAATAATATTTATTTTTATCTATGCCTATTAAATATTAATATAGTGTTTTAGAGGCTTAAAATGAAAATAAATAAAATCTTATGCATGGAATACACTAATATTCTTAAAAGATTGTCTTACTACCTTTTGATGGAAAACCCTTTTTAAATCAAACTTTTGACAACTTTATAATCTATATTTTTCAAATTAAACATATTCATTATTATTGGGACATTGAAATTTAAATTGGATAAATTTTTGGTATTTTTCTGACAATGTTCATTTTTTAATGAATAGTGAAAAATACTGCATTTTACATCAAAACTGCTTTTTCATTTAATTTAATTATATGGATAGATTATATTTTTAATTGGTCTTAAAGTGTAATCTGAGTATATTTTTATCATTTAATCCAATGGTGGTCATTAGGATTAATTTCACTTTGTAATTGGTCATAAACTGATGCCAAACATTTCATAGATATTGTTTCAAAAAAAACCCGCTATTTGTTTTGACAACGGAAATTATTTTTAAATCAATTATTGAAATTTATGTGTTTGGAATTTGGTAAAATGGATTAAATATTTTTAATCAGAAGGTCCAAATTATGTAATTAAGACTCTTTTATTTTTGTACATTATGAATAGTAACGATGGTAATTATCTCTAATTATCTGGATTAATGAGTAATCGGGTAGTTAAGGATAATAAAATAAGATCATAATAATACAAACACACCACAAAATGTGTCCTGAGGCTACTGTTTGTCTCATTTCCGACCATGGTATGCCTTGTTCCAAACTTGGGGGGCCCATGGAATCACTTTTGTGAGAAAGTGACTTTTTATCATTTTATTTTTAAAGAATGTTAAATGTGACAAAGAATGTATCACCTAAGTAAAATATTTTTAATTTTGTCTACATAAATGATCTTTTGGACAATAAATATTCATTAGAAATATAAAAAGCTTTCCTACATCATTAATTTTTTTATAATTTTATGACATTAAATTTATTAAATTATTTATGACATCATGATGATGCAGTGATTACCTCCTTAATAAAGGATTTAAATAAAACAAAAAGATAACGTAAAATATATGACCTACACATTTCCAAAATCTATTGTATGTGTGGATGTCGAACCCGTATCACCTTATCCTCGAAATATATCAACGTGGGACCTTTTGAATCCGAAAATCATTTTCAAATAAAGTAACATTTCTTTACTTTCCAAGAGTGCCCCTCCTCTACTCTTATAAAAGGCCCCCACCACTACCTCCTTACCCACACTCCCAAAGCATTTGGCTCGGCCAAAACCTACCCATTTTGCCTCTCCACATCCCTCTATTACATCTTGAAGCCTTACATTGGGCAGAAGTCTTCCCAAAGAAGCCTTTGAGCTCAAACCAAAGGGAGTTACCCGATTTTAAGGTAATGTCTTCACTTGAGTCGTTTTGTTTTATTTTGCTTCTCCAACCCCCTAAACTCTTTTTATTATTTTATTTTGTAACAACTCCAGTATCTTAAATATAATAGGGTGTTTTTATAAGAATAATTCGAGATACACTTAAACACACCTACATGTAATGGTTAAAGAACATACTGTTTCTGTGGATGGTGAATTTATGCCTCCGGAAACGATGATTGTTCAACATTATTTTAACGCCTCCAAAGGTGGCCATTAAGATGTAACTATATTTATATATAATATATAATATGTTTATGTTTTCCTTAATCTTCTGTATTTTTCATTTTGGGTGTACCTTTATTGTTTCCATTATGGATAAATGCGATATCTTCATTTAAGGAAGTGCGGACTACCGCCCCCTCAAAGTGATTTGATTCGTTAAATACCATATGTGGGAAGTATAAAGGATGGAGTTATGATATTATATATGATATTACACTGTAATTATAATATAACTTTATATCATTATGATTACATTCTATAAAATATGAAATAGAAATGAAATTAGCGTTCATGCGTACGTACGACTTACTGTCTCCATGAACGGTGCATTTCATTTATTACCTCTAAATGATTATGTAATATTATAAATGCATGAATGTACTGGATATATATGACATATATGATATCTACATCATGAATACCATTCTGGATATAATGGATACATGAAAAACTTGTAATTATAAAGGGCTTATTTTTGACTCAAGTACCAATGAACGTTAAAACGACCGTTATTAACTTAAATAATTACATAGTGTTCATGACATTGCAATAAGTGATATAAAAGGAATAATGAACTTTAAAAAGGTTCTTAAACATGTAGAAATTAACTCAAGTTTATTATTCCGGAGATTAAAGAACGACCATGTCAATTCTGACCCGAGGTATGGGACTTCGTCTCAATCTCTTTTCATTGAGGCATATTTTGTTTTATACACAACCTTCTTTTATATGGTGTATAAACCCCTTTGACTTTTACGTTTATTCAAAAAGAATCTTTTTTATACGAATCATTTACTAAACATCAAAATGGGATGTTTTTGTCGTATGTATGCGGTGACAACGACTTCTCCGCCGTCGTGACCATTATTTGAGTTTCGGCTTCCTCTACAAGCCATAGCTTTTTTTAAAAGAAAAATAAATACCATGTTTTAATTTTCATTTTATTTGGTATTGAAAATGGTTTTCATAATGTTTTTATTATATCAATGTGTTGTATTGATATCTTGTTATTGAAATGTGGAAATGTTATGTTTCCTTTATGCATGTTTTATGTGATACGATTATGTTATGGTTCTTGGGCATTATTATGAAGACGGGTGGTTCCGTGATAGACTAAGGGCGGGTGAGCCCGATATAGCTCTCCAATGCATTGGGTAACATGAAGAAGTGAAAATTTAAGGTTTCTCCGAAGAGATTTAGGGAATATACTGTGATGGGTATTCCAAACGTAACCTAGTGGGTTACCCCCTACGTAAGAATGTTATGAATGCCTCAAGTTACCTTTATGTCTTATGATTTCTATGATTTATTCATGATTTGATGATGTATGTTAAATAGATTATGTTTTATGGGTAAATTATGATTTCATTCTTATGTATATATGTACCCATGTTTCCTTTCCATATTTTTATATCCCTTACTGATATTTTTATGCTCATCCCAAGTTTTTTTGAAATTTTTTTCAGAGGTCAAGGGAAAGGTACATGATATGATGATAGTGTCAAGGAAGTATCAAGAAAGAATCGATGTTTTATTTAAAATATGTTTCCATTGATGGCAAAGAAGAATACTATCTTTATGTAACCAATTTGTTTATATGTGGAATGTAATGCAAGTTTTAGGTTCTAATTCTCTAAAACTCTAATCCCAAAAATATCTTCAATGTGTAATCTTGTATTAACACAAGATTAAGTAATGTTTAAGGCTGGGGCCTTATAATTATAATATATATCAACCATTTAGTTTCAAAAAACTACTAAAGATGATTATCTCAAATTATGAGAATATAAAAAAAAATTTGAACATATGATTCCTTTGGGTTTTATGGAAAAGAAATATGTTCAAAACAATCTATAAATAAGACCAAAAAAACATGTGACTACAAAAACTACAATGATATTCTTATGCTTTCAAAAAAGAGAATATATCCTAAAAAATTCTTAGAATACTATGACTATCTATATTGATGGAGGAAAGATAAATCCAAAGGTATAATCAATATATGATTGAAATCATAGTATTTGTTTATCCATGGACATATATTAATAAGAATTTTAATCTCTGAAGTATTCTGAAAAAATTTTGACCTTATGATTAAATAGAATCCATTTGTAAGATAAAATAAATCAAAAAAACACACGATTATTTTTCTATGTTTATTATAAATTAAAATAAATATGAGTGAATCAAAATAAAATGAATGTGATATAGGGAAATAATAATTTATACATGATGAATAAGATGATTTATAAGAGATTTTGTCAAAAATTGAGGACCCAATAGTTATTCATAAGATAGTTGTATAAAATATCATCATACTTCAAAATATTTTTCAGTCATATAATCAACAAAATAGGTGATGTGGTGATACTGAAGTTAGCACCATAAAGTTTATATAAATTGATAACTGAAGTTTTAATACATTTTTTAAACTATGATGTTATTAAATATATCATGAAGACCATGTGAGCCATGCAATATATTAATTTGAATAATGTGATAGTATTGATATTGACTTCAATTAATTATAGACCTGAAATAGGGGAGTTTAATTATTGATAATGAACTCCAAAACACAATTCTCTCATTTAATTAAAAAATTTGATCACCTTATTCATATATATATATATATATTGATTTTCATTAAGTAGTTTATTAAATATTTTTCATATAAAGGATGACATCTAACAATTTGACAATTTTGGATGTGTTTTATTTATAATGAGTAACATTCGTAAATGTGATCCAAAAATTGATATCAAATAGTTTATTTGATGAATAGATCATCCATGATGAAGATATTAATTGATTTTTCCTTTATGAGGGTCCTAGATTGGCAAGAATGTACATAGATAATAGAATGTATCATTATATATAAATATATAATTAATGGAATGTTCTTAAAAATTTAATTGAAATGGATTTATTTTTTTGATTCTCTTATCATTGTTTTAAAATTATAAAAGATGAAGATTATTAGTATAACATGGATTTGTTAATTTAAAAAAAGTTGTATAGTTTTTTAGGTTTATATCACATTGAATAACAAATATTGATATTTTTATTAAACACACTTGTTTTATAAACACTGAATTTATATAGAATCCAGGGTTTTTATTATTTGATAGTATAACAATTTTGAATCATCCGTTTAATTTAATATTAATAAATAGAAGATAATAATAAAGTGGAGGAAAATATATAAATGATATTTCAATAAATTAATTGACTATAAATCCAAAGGGGAAATTTAGGGAACCACAAGTGATGTTATTTATTTTTATTTAAACTATAATTTTTGTTAATATGTATTTATAAGAGATTCTTGTATGTTGTATGAGGTACACAAGAAATTATGAAAAAATATGGAGATAAAACTACCCAAGAAAAATTAATAATCTATATGAGATTGTGAATATGTTCTTAAGATTAATGAACACCTTACATAATTATGTTTTAAAGTGACATAATGTAGAAAATTTCATGAAAATAGGAAAATTACAATAAGGGTAAATTATGAACTAAATTATTGGTTTATGTAAAATAATGATTGAGAAAAAAAAAGCTAGTGAGGTGTTGAAAATAATTAAATTTAGTACAGATCCATTAACATGTATAAATCATTGAGGAATATGATTATAATTCACATTTAATATTATTATTATTTATTTATAAAATATATCTTTTAATAACAACTATATTGGTTGAGAAATATCATAGTGAGATTTTGAGTATATAAATAATGATATAAAGATTAATCATTTTTTATACGATGCATGAATGAAATTATTTATGTTTAATTCTTATATGGATGAAGAGATATCAATGATTTTGAGTTGAAATAGATATATGTGTTGGAGAAATTAGAATGTGATCAAATAGACTAAAATCAGAGTAGTTTTATGTTGTAAAATGGAAAAATATGTTTTAAAACAACCTTGTATTGTGATTTGTATGTTAGTTTGTAATTCGAATAATTTTGATATGTTTTTGAGTAGATTATAATTCTTGGATATTACATTTAAACTATATATTATAATTCTTGAAATTTATAGTTTCAAGTTATTAATGAGACATTAATGTGTTGCATAAAAATATATTAACTCTAGTTTTTTAAAGGATTTCAAAGGTTAAATGGATTAAACGTAAGAATAAAACTATAAATATTATGTACTAAAATAGTAATGCTATGAAAATGATTTATTCATAAATAATATAGCTCAATATCATAATAATCCCCTATAAAAGTGTATTTTATGAATAGAAACCACCTAATTTGAGCTACTTTATATAAAATGGTAATTATGGTAGTGTAATGTGAATCTTTGAGATTTAAAAGGTGAACTATGAATAATTTTTAAATTTTTGAAAGAACATCCTACTTCAATAGAAAGAATATTTCAAATTCATATATGAATAAATTAAAGATTCATATGAGTAATTCACGAGTATGTAAATATATTTTAGAAAAACCAATGATCATATTAACAGTACACAATAATACTGGTCAAAAAAATTTCTAAAGAATTTTTAAGATTAAAAAAGATGTTAATGATGAGTTAATAAATTTTCTAAATTAATAATAAGTGCATATGGGTGATGTTTTTTTATCATTTTAAAATATTAATAATCATGAATGTTTGGTGGTTATGTTTTGGTTCAACACATGATTTTTTTGAGAATATGATAATAATATTATGTTAAAACAATTCCAGATTATGTTTTATTTTATTTTTATACATTTGAAGGAAATTTTTAGTTTTCTGAAAATGTTTTGAGAAGATTTGAGGTGGATAGATTTGAATTATGGGAGTTTTTGTATAGGTATGTTATTAAAAAATTAATAGTGGACACTATATATATATATATATTAATATTGGTGAATCATAATAGAATAAATATTAGAAACACTGACAATACACTGGATATGTAAGGGTCACATGATTTCTATTTTATATGTGTATGTGTAAACAACTCAAATGTATGGCTAAACAACATATTTGTAAAATAAAATGTAATGTCACATGAAGTTTCCAATAAAAATGAAAGAGTACAAAAATCAAACATATTTATAAAAAACCTAAATATACAGATTTATATGATTATCTAGTTGATATAAAATTTTTAATTACATGTTTAAATAGATACATAATGGTATATGTGATATTCAACAAGATATATAATGGTTTATTAGTTTGAAAAATGGGAGAATTATGAAGTTTAAAATGTGATGATGCAAATTTTTTCTTCAGAGACTGAAATTTAAGGTTAAATACTATAATAGTGATTAAATCATTTCAATTATGATTTTTAATGAAGAAGAATAGTCATACATCATCTAAATATCAGTCACACAAAAAATGTTTCACTACATGAGAGAATAATTTGGCTCTATTGAACTGTTAATATTATAATAATTTTTTTTATCATAATAATATTGAACATTGATATGTCTTGATATATTATGTGTGATAGGTTTAAATTATTTTTTAGAGAGATGAATTTAAAAATTCCATATTGATAATATATATAGTCAAAAACCCCTATATATTACTAGACACATTTATCCCAATATCTATTGACAGAAAATTAATGATATGATCTTGAAAAGGGAGAAAGGATATATTAGATGTTGATTTCCCATATCCCAGGGGTAGAGGATGGGCTATTGAGCCATTCATTTATGATTAGTTCTTAAAAAAATTGACAGTGTGAGTGGGGATTAAAGAATTGAGTGTGTGTTGGTATTCATGTCTCACATATATTTATTCCTCACTTATAAGAGATAATACATTAGAATGAAGTGGTAGATATATTCTAGAACAATTTTATTATTTCACTTTTTACTCATATAGTGTTCTAAAAATTAAATAATTGTTTAAGATACTATAATGATTATAGTTTTGTTGTGACTGCATCTTTTGGAATTATGCTTTTTAAATCCATTGGATACAATTATAGTGTGTAATAATTGTGGAAGATTAATTTATATGGATTTTTATTTGATTTCATTTTTTATCATTAATAATATTATGTTTAAGTGGAATTTTATTCCCCAAACCATTTCCATGAGTTTAAATGGATTAATATTTTGAGTCAACACCATTTCATGTTGTATGTGATCTTATAATCAATCCCTTAATTCTAGATACATTTAA
This sequence comes from Viscum album, assembly GCA_963277665.1. NCBI lineage: Eukaryota > Viridiplantae > Streptophyta > Magnoliopsida > Santalales > Viscaceae > Viscum > Viscum album. The sequence continues at coordinate 647,161,796 of OY728126.1, read as the reverse complement.
TTTGGAAATGGATAAAAATATAAAGGTCTCACATATTTCCATTCTATTATATGTTCCCATGTTATCTATTTATAGTAGAGATACTAAAAGGACAAAATTATATTTTCTAGGATGGGATCATTGGAAAACATATGGTATTCAGTTTTAGTGTTTCCATTTCTAATCATAAAAATTGTTATTAACCATCTAGATATTATATAATGTCAATAATTATAAAATATTAATGGCATTATATAATTTTTCTTGAGTGAATTACATTTGGACCAAGGGAATTCAATGGGTAGGAGAAAAATTTCAGGGTGAAGACTATAATTTTTTATCCTCATAATGGGGATATTTCTTCTTTGTGCGTGGTTTTAGGTTCTCATATAGTGTAAGGGGTATTTAATGTAATCAATGGTATATATATTTTTAGTTTATATTATCAATATGGTTCATTATTTTACTTTAGTTTGGACTCTTTCATATATAATTATGATCCATTAGTATCCAAATTTTTTTTAGTTATACTCTCTAATTTATAAGATACTAAGTCTCCATAGATAAAAGTCAAAGGAACGTGGATGTATACAGTCACAATAAAGGTGTCGGGATAACATCCTGATAATTTTTAGTATAATGGTACACTTGTTTATATGTCAGGTTGTTTTAATATTCATTAATGAAAATGAAGGAAAACTATGTCCCTTATAATATTCACTACCATGGGAAGAGGTTATCTAATTAGGTAGTCCAATCTAGTTCTTTACATGGGATCATAAAATTCATTATGGTAGTTGAAAATATTACCTTCATTAGGTGGAATATATGAAAAAAATGATTCTAGAGAACTTTTTTATATTAAATTATAATTATTGACAAATATATATAGGGAATGATAACAAAATCATACTTATCGTGGCTAGTGAAGTAGTTAACATTTCGATTTCTCCATTGTATTCTTGAAAACAAAATTCAAGTATGATAATTAAAAAGTTTATTATTTGGTCTCTCATGTTTCATCCAATTATGAACAAGAAATGAAGTTGTGTAATTTTTCGTGTATGGAATGATATAAGGATGAAAAGGCTCCATAACCATGGGGATCTATTTAATTATTATAAGGAAGAAGGACATGCATCAAAAAAATTACCACTACCTTCTTTAAATAATGTCTACTAGGTCAATGGGGATTATTATTGATCCTATGGAATATATACATGAGAGGATCATTTATTTCAATGATAAATGATATGAAATCATATGATTACCCAAATTACCACTGATTTAAGTAATTTTGAATCTCTTGGTGAATGATGCCTCTATTCTAAGAATGGTTTGAGAATACATTGAATGCATTTAATTTCAGTGATTCTCCATTCACACATTCCTTATAGAAATAGTGATGATAATATATGACATGTCTGGCATGGTCACTATGGATGAACTGTTTAAAGAGTATAAATTCTCTTATTATACATTCACTCAAGGTAGAAGAAAAATATGAGATTTTTTGGATGTTATTGATAAATGAATTAATGGATTAGACCCCTACTCAGGAGTAAATTTCATTTTTTTTCTAGAAACAAGTCTCCTCTATGATGAATATTTAACCATTTGGAGTCAATAACATCTATTATTATAAAAAATATCTAGGTTTAATTGGTCTTGGAGAATATAATTTTCACCTTTAAATATCATTCATTTTCTATTATTTTTTATCCAAATAACATTTCAATGAGTTTCTCCCATGTAAATTACATTTGTATTTTTTATTTAGTTAATTGTTTTATTCCATCATTTTTTATATTCTTTCCTAGATCATGGTGTCATCAAACATTAATGTTAATCCTACATGTGGTGATGGATTCAAAATATTGCGTTTATGGTTTCTAGCCTAGTATTCGGTCTATTGATTGATTTTATGGTGTATTGGAATGTATGTTTTGTTATCATCATTCCTTTACCGTTTTTCTATTTGTTATGGTGTACTATATAAAATACTGTTTTATAGAAAATAATTTATTTGAAATATTAATGTGAGAGATTATATGATTATAAAAATATAAAAAATGTATAAGACATTTCTCAATAATGAAAAATATTCTGAATCAAATATGTAAGAAGATAATAGACTAAGGGTATTTTTGAAAAATAATTGTTGAAAATGTACAATATCATATTGTCCATTAATGTCTCCAACATTCACCACTGATCATTCTTAAATAATGCGTCTATTTTTTATTCATATAAATTTTTAGTTCATGTTTTGAACTAGATGGTTCTAGTGATTTTTGTAGGCTTAATGTAATGGGAATTCCCATAGTGTTATACATATAATAATAATGTAGTTTTATTTGAAAGGGATAAAAACAACAATTTAATAAAGACATATCTATCTGTTCTATAGGTGATCATCATTAACAAATACATCATGACGTACACTATTTTCAATAACATTGTGAGTTTGGGTGATTACATCAATATTAGAGGAGGGGATTTTTTTTGAAAATGAAAAAAATATTAGTACATATGGTCCCTTCCTCTCTCCCATACTATTGATCGACATTCCATGTTATCTTAAAAAATGTTATTATATAACATATTTTCTATTAGTTATCTATCTTTTTATTGATTTTGATCAATATTACTAAAACATAGACAAATATATTTTGATGTTTCAGGGAAATAGTTTTCATATTTAAGAGAATATAATAGTGCACTAAATTCTCTATCTTGGTATTGATGTTCAAGATTCTATCCTTTATTGTTTCACTATTTCAAAGGATACTATAACCTAGACACAAATTGATATGTTAAATTTCTAGAATATTTTAAATTAAATGATTATTTTATGTCTCTTAATATCTAGAAGTATTTTGAGAAACATTATTTGTTGTAAGAACACTATACAGATCTGGATTAAATATAATAATTTATTTAAAAAGTGATTAAAAAGTAATATATTATATATAATAATTTTTAATAATTTTTTATAAAGATATTAGAATAAACTAATATTATTCTCTTAATTAACTCCTGATAATTCATCTATAAAAATTAAATGTGATTATTTTATCACATTATGAAAGATACTATGATAATTGGGTAATTCATCTACTACACCTCACTTTGATCAATTATGAGATGATAAGAATATCTTCCCTTAAATTACAAGTCAATAATAATAATTAATTTTTATTTAAATCCTCATGAATGAAACAGTTTTTAATTAGATGAGTGATTAGAGGGGAAAATATGACATACAAGGTTTTGTTGAAACCCTCTCCTTTATGTTTAATAGCTTTGAAAATATAACATTCATTTATCAAGGGAAAATAACTTCTGATTTTTCTATATGATGTAAAAAAATCAGTTCTCTTATAGGGATCTAATTAATATTACAAATTAAAATAAAGATGTCAAAATAGTTATGGAATTCTCCAAGAATGCATATTTATTTATTATAAATAAAACACAGTCATAAAATAAATATAAAATGGAATATTTTTTTGAAGAATATTTTATCTATTAAAGAATAAATTTCAAATAATTATTAGAGTTGTGATGGTGAGAAACAAACTAGATATGTTTCTTAAAAGGTGTGGGTATATTGAAAAAAAAAGAAATTAAATTTTGATAGAATGAATAAAAAATAAATGGTGGATTTTTTACTAAAATATGAGACTCATTAAGGATTAAACCAAGATATTAGAGATCACAATTTTCATGAAGATTATTAGACTACAAATAGATTAATATTCCCTTTTAATATGAACTTAAAAAGGAAAAATCCAAGTTATATTGAGAATTAATGTGAAGTGAACAAATGAAAGAGGTTTATACTTGAAAATTTCAATTGAAGGGTGATTATTGATGATATAAATTCAACTATAATCCTTAGATTTTTTGATGTTTTCATAGTGAATGTATTATCTCATATTATTATAGGTATGTCCCACTTTGAGTTATTCATTTCCAGCATTGGATTCCATGTATGGTTAGGAGATAGAGGGCCTTCGTTTGGGGAAAATGACTTATAGTTCAGAGACGTATACACATTTTTGAATTAGTGATGACTATTTATAGATGTGAAAAATTAATATGCATGGGTTTTCCATTCATTGGAATGCATTAGAGTTGGTTTAGGTCCTTTTTGTATAAAATGGACTTAAAACTCTTTGATGAGTGATTACAAATATGTACCTATTACACGACATCAAACCTCTTTCAAAAACATGTCATGAACCAGTACATTGGCTGAAATGTTTATAGATCATGTAAACATATCATGTTTTTTAATAGTCAATAAGGATTAATATTAACCACAGGTGATGGGTTTTTAAGAATATCCCTCTAACAAGAAAGAAACAAAGTGTAAAAGTGCCACACACCAATTAATACCCCAAATATAAATGATAACCAATGTTGTGTGTGATTTTCTTCTCATTACATTGGTTCATCATCCCCCTATCAACCTATGATGTTTATCTAGTAGATTTCAGAGGACCTTCCTCCATCCTGGATGTCCGTTTTGTGTGACCAATCCTTGGTTAGTCATTGGTATTTGTCTTACCTCTTCTTCTATTTTTCTCTATTTGGGTAGTGGAATCGATTGGCCAATTTCGGTTGGGATCATGAATTGGGATATTTAGGGATCTTTGTGTCTTCTTATTCACTTTCTCCCTCGTTATTTTTTCCCTTTTGGAGTGATTAATTATTCACTTGTTTATAGTAGGGGTCCAAAACCTCAACCCTATGTTATATTTAATTGAAAATTATGTTCAATATTTTAATTGGGAAAAAATTACATGCACATAATTAATTAAAAGATGAATTGGATTTTTCATTGGAATCTCATTGAATCCAAATTATTCTAACCAGAATTATGGCTACCATTTTGTTGAGTGACCACTTTATTGTAGATGAATTGAATAATGGATTTAAGTGTTTTTTTTTCATGAAAGGATTGTTGGTTTATTTCTTGGTATAGATTCAGCTGGGATTGGATTTTTTATTAAAATGATTGGAACATTATTGGTTTACGGATAAATAATAAATAAAATGCGTAATTGTATGGTCAATAGTAAGTTTCATAATTAACCATTTATCATTATGTTGTGTTATTGTGAGATCCTAACTAATATGTCTAGTTATTGATGTTGTAATTCTTATATATTGGGATATTCCTAGTTATTCGTGTTGTAATACTTATGTAGTGGTGAATGACAAGTGATCCATTAAATAATTCTTATATAGTGTAATATGCCATGTGAATCATGATATAATGATTATATTGTAGGATATGTCTAGTGACTAATGTTGTAATGATTATATAGTAGTCTATGAGTAGTGAATCATGTTTTAATGTTTATATAGCTGGTTATGCCAAGTAATTCATGTTGTAATTTTTATATATTAGGCTATACCCACTAACACATACTAAAATGCATATATACCAAGCATGGCCCTAATACGTGCCATAATTCATAAACATCATGATGAACCATGATTTGTTGCTAAAATTCTTGTATAGCTTGGTTGACCCTAATTTGTTTGATTTATACCATAGATATATGGTTGCAGTGGACATGGTTATGAGAGATTATCATATAAATTATGGTGTGGAACAAAAAAAGTTATGTTTTACAATAGATATATGATTATAGTTGTAATGGTTAGGAGATATGGTCATCGATATTCTTGTATGGGTCTGATGAAGGTTAATGTGTTGTTAATTTAATTGTTTAATTAATTAGTATACAAGTATATTTTTTTATTTAAAGCTCTTATTGTCAGACTATTTACGTTTAGACATGGTGTTTTTGACCTACCAACTTATACAGACACCCTATTCAGTCTACCATTTGGTACCCACGAATATTGCATGGATATAGGATTGGGCAATTTATGTGGACTTTATTGTAATTTTTTTTTGCTTGATTGGTTGTAGTTTGGTGATAGGACAAAAATAGGGCTCCATAATGAATACTTTTCATTCCTTATTTGATTATGCTTGTATTTTATTTGTATTTCAACTAGAATTAAATTTAGTTACATTTCATCCTGTCATTAAATTATTCCATTATTATTTATTGGATTATTCCAATTTCTTTTATAGATTGGTTTTTCTGATATAAATATTTATTTATACTATTTCGACTAATTTGATATTTATTTTTATTTGATTATTAAACTATTTTTAACTCCATAACCCAATGGTATATTCCCACCCTATACATACCACACCCCCTGCTACTAGTTGACTGCCACAAGAATATGAGGAGGTGAGAATGAGGTCTCGTAACTAACCTGTTTCGGAAATGTTATAGAGTACCAAATCAAGGGATTATAGAAAGTCATATTAGAAGACACTATGTTTTTTTCTATTAATAATCATTAAGGGAAAGTTTTAGAGGAGACTGGGACATGTTAGGACTAGTTAATGATCATGTTCATGGGATAGTTGACCCATGTACATGGGAAATGTAAGTGCCCAATGATGGATTGTTTTTAATACTCTTTTCATGTTATAGTTGATGTTATTTCACTCACATTGATTTTCATGTTTTGTAAGGTTATTATTTCAAGAAGTTAACATTTCTTGATATATATACTCATGGCCTGATATGGTTCTATTTGAGTATGCATGAATCATGATTGGAACATAGTGATATATATCGAAAAGAAGTATTCAGGATACAGACATATTTATTTCATGTGATATATACATTTTTATTTGAACAATGATATGTGATACATTTTATATATGTTAAATGGAATGAATTTAATTTTCATTCCAAGCTGAAACACTTATAATCTAGGTTTAGAGACATCGTGAGTTGGGGTTCTCTATTGTTTTTACCTATTGGGGTGGAACTTGTTGTTATAGCCAGCATTAAAGGGATTTTTTTTTCCTTATACAGACAATTTCTCATTATAAACATTATGTTGAGAATCATTTTAGTGGAAAAGATAATTCTCTTATTGTAGAAGATCTGGATGTTCTTATAGCTCATAACGATCATATGGATGTTTACCATCCCAATATCTACCTAAGGGTCATTCTATACAGGTAAAGGGAGACACATTTCACCATTCCTCATATTTCTAAGATAAAAATAGAGTAACAGTCAATAGCCCATTTTCACTAGTGAGGGAGACCCTAAAAAGTCAGGTTCTTGATCAAGTCAGTCCAGATGATCTTCCTCAATCTTGAAACACAAATGAATAGTAGGGTGAATCATGCTTCATATATCCTTCATGTAACTTCCATGTGTTGGTGGGATATTTTGGTGTAATATGGGAAGATGTAGGAGTTATCATAGAAGGAAATAGAGATGATCTTCATTAGCTATGTATATACTAATCCATTTATGGATTAGATGTATTGAGAGTTCATGAACCTGACATTAGAGAACATGTTAGTGTTGTAATTATTTGAGTGTTGTAGTAACTTGTAGTGTTTTCCACCATCTTTGGTTGTTGATGAGATCTACAGGGAGATATATTTTCATAATCGGAATCACTATGAGATTAGGTTATAGGTGAACATGTTCTATCATAGTAGTTTAGCAGATCTGATAAATCAGGTACACGTCATTGAGGTGAATTAGAGGGATTCCCAATGTCACGACTAGACAATTTTAGCAGGGAAAGTAATAAACTCTTCTTCTAGTGGAATGAAGCATTTCTATGAACGTGTTCACCAAACAAATAGTGGGAAATGAATTCATAGAAGTTGTTTTCCATTTCAATATCATATTCCAATGTAGTGCTATCAATGTGGAATGATGGGCGAAAATTTTCCCCAATTTCCATACTCTGATTTAGATTTATTTTGTTGTTGGAATGTGGGATTCCAATGGATGTTTTTTTAAGGAATGTTGTAGTAGATAAATGGAAGGGGGCATAGATAAGAATTAGATTCTTGGAAATAATCAGTTGTTCGTCATCATGTATATATCTAGAGTTCTATAGGATGTTCTGGTAAATGTAGAGGATATAGAACCCAAATGCAAGAGAGGAAGTACAAGGAAGATGGAATATTGAAATAGAGTCAGGATGGATCCTGTGTATAGGGGTACCTCATATATATATTATATAGACTAATATTGCTATGGGTAATGCATGACCATCTATCGTTAGAGATACAATCCTTGCATCATCTACACTTTCTTGCATTTTGTTTGATATGGTATCATCCCTTTCCTTGTTATACTATCATTTTGTAATCAATTTTGAATTGGATTTTGAAATCATGGATGGTGTTTTATCTATTCATACAATCTTGGGAGTGTTCTTAGAGAATATCAAACATTTCAAGGAATGTTCTTTAGATATTGGTGGTTATTATTTATTTTGGTATTTGTTTTTGATGGAAATGATAGGTTTTTTTATTAATGGAATAGATTGGATATATCTATAATTGAAACATATCAACTGTTACCATATAAGAGTTACCTTTTCATCTCCAGAATGATGCAGCAATTCTCACCTGGTTGAGTGGGATTGTAAGGCTAGTTATTCCTTGCCAATTTAGTGAATATTGGATTGACAAATGGATAAAATATTCTATATTTATCAAGAAAATTATGCAATGAAAAAAACATTATTTTACACCATTGTAATAATGTTTTCCATATGTTTATCCTAAAGATTTCTATGGATTAACACCCAAGAAGGATATCGAGTGTACAATTAATTTTCTGTTAGGTGTAGATGCAATTTCTATCATGCTAAATGGAATGGATCCAGTATGGATTTGGGAGTAGAAATTTCATCTAAAATATCTAGAAGCTAATCCTTTCATATATTCACGTACATCCCCATGGGGTTCCATAGATATTTTTACAGTGAAGGATAATGGGTCTTTACCATTGTGTGTGGATTATTAAATATTGAACTAGAAAATGGTCAAGAACCAGCATCCCCTTCTATGTATCAAGGATCTCTTAGATCTACTAGGAGGTCATATGATCTTTTCTTTGATTGATTGGTGATCATGATACAATAACATTAGGCTAAAACCATTAATTTTTCTTACCTCGAACAACTTTTAGGTGAATTTATGAATTGAATGGGTTGATAAGGATGTTTTTTAGTTTTACCAATGCACATGAAATATTCATGTCCTTTTTCAATTACATATTTTATCATCTCCAATATCATTTTTTTGTAGATTACATCTTAGTGTACTAAAATTTTGTATATGATCATTCCCAATATCTTGTCATCATCGGGAGTACATTGAGAGATCATTGGATATACACCATGCTAAACAAATGATGTTTCTATATTGATAATATTGACCTCTTGGGTCACAGACATCACTAATTCTAGAGATTTAGTGGACCCTAGACAATGATTTATCTATGTTATCTTGGTAGAATCCCAATAATGTCCACAAAATATTTTTATTTTGGAATTATATGGTTATTATTGGTGATTTATCTATGAATTATCCCTTCTTGCTGCATCGATGTTAGGGCTACCCATAAAGGAGTGATGTTTGTATAGTCTAATTATTTGAGAGAAATTTTTAGGATCTGAAGGGAAGGTTAAATTCATCATCTATCCACACATTACCTATGATAATTGAATCATATAATTTTTACTTAGATTATTTCATTGTTGGACTTAGAGAAATTCCGATGAAGGATGATCAATTGGTTGCTTATGGATCCTGGTATATGTGACTACATTAGAGGAATTATCCTACCCAATATTTGGAGTTAGAAATGGTGGTACATTACCAGATATGTTGGAGAATTATCAAATGGTTGAGATTTTTGTTATAAATGGACCACAAGAGCCTAAGGTACCTATTTTCTTATAGGGACCTAAAACATTGGTATATGAGTTGGTTTGAGTATTATTATTCTTTCAACGTTGTCTTGGATTATACACCGTGTGGGGGAAATTTTGTTGTCGATTTATTGAATAAGAAGATGAAAAAATGGTAGAATGGAATTGTTTCAATGAGAGGAGGATGATGCAACTCCTTTCAAACATGAATATTGATGGTTATGAGTAATAGGGAGGAATAGCTCTCGTTTCAACATTTGTTAAACACATTTTTTTAGACCTGATCAAAATAGATTAATTCTATGATCTAGAGTGCTTAGTTCTGAGATACATCTTATATGGTGGGGATACATGTTTAATATGGTCTCCTGGATTTGGAAAACAACTTATTTTCTATGGATGGGTATGGGTTCTTATGGGCTTGTGCGTGGAGATGATGAGACAATATCATGATTTCAAATAGGTGGTATATCTTGGTTTGACATAAATGTATAATTGATCTATTTATACAGTAGTGGTGGTTAGGAAAGAAGAAGTAGGTAGTGGGATTCACGGTTATTTGTTTCACTTATCATCAGGTGAAATCCATGAATTAGTGGATGGCTTGTATTTTGTATCCTTCACCCATTCCTGAATGGAAATGGGATGATGTCACTATGGATTTTGGGACATGATCAGCCAAGAGAATCCATAAAATTGTTGCATTATGGATGATCATGGATTTACAAAAAAGGTTTCCCACATTTTCCGATTAGAGATTCCTTCATTGTTTATGATATGGAGACTATTTGTGTTTTTGAGGGAGTTTGGTATCATGGTGTACCAAGGAGTATCATTTATGGTGGAGATAATTGTTTCACATAATGATTTAGGTATGATCTTCAAATGTCTCTAATATCAAAGGTTCTCATGAGTGTGGCCTATCATCATCTGAATGATGGTCAACATGAGAAAATTATTCAGGTTCTGTATGATACACAATTAGACAGTGTATTATATATTGGTTATTTGTAGATGTAGAATAGGGAGATCACTGATATTTCATATAATGATAGCTTCCATGCACCAATCTAGAAGGAACATTTCGAATCCTTTCATGGAATGGAATTTCATTCACCTCTTTATTATATAGAGGTAGTTGAGTTAAAACAAGTTGGGCCTAGTATCATATAGGCTACATCTGAGTTGGATTAGTCGATTAGAAGTTGTTTGGTGACAACACATAGTAGGGAGAAATCCAAAACTGACCATCAAAGAAGACCTCTAGACTTCATGGTTGGTAATCCTGGTTTCCTACAAGTGTCGACTAAGTTGGGTAAATTATATGTTGGGAAATTGGGAGTTCTACTGACTAGGATTATATGTCTATTTGAGATAGTTGACCGGTTTTCTCTAGTGTAATACTAATTATCCCCTCCAGAGCACTATAGTTAAATGCATGAAATATTTCACATGTCACAGCTTCAGAGATATAATACAGAACCTTCTCATGTGGTTCACATCATGGTCGCCCACCATAAAAATAATAAATCAGTTATAGAGAATATGATACAAATTATAGACAATATTTATAATTATCTCTACGGTATAACTATACATCTAATACATGTATAGTGGTAGCATGGTCATTCTTAGGTGGATACATGAGATATGGAGTCTGATATATAGGAAATGTGGCCATAAATGTACACTAATACACTAAAATGATACTTGGTGTAGCTTGATGAAGAGTTGTAATATAATAGGGAGGTTGTAAGATCACCTATTTTTCTATGTATGCCCCACATTGAGTTTTTTGATTGGTCCTTGGTGGGAAACTCTTTTTCAAGTATAAATATCCATTATTGGGGGCAAATCACATAATGTTATGTGGTTTTTTTTAACTAACGGTGTCAAGGTATAAACATGTTAAATGAATCTATTGGGGTTTTCCATTCCTGGGAGATGGTCTATGTCTTTTTCTGTAAAATTGGCCAAAAATTGTCATTTGGGGGTTCACATATCATGTACCTATTATATGATGTGTAAATTATTACAGACACATGTCTTGAACCAATACAAGGCCTAAAATTGTTGCACATCATGTAAATCATTCTTGTCCTGAAATATTTGAATGGGGTAAATTTTACCCCAAGGATATGGGTATTTGGTGTACAACTATAAAAAGAAATACATGATATTATAAAGATGAATATAGTATTTAATATCTACACCAACAATTTTAATTTGTTCTATGTATTATTTTCATCTTATTCATTCAGTGTAGCTTCCTTCTCTCTACCTAGGGCATTTATCCCTGAGATTTTGGAAGTCATTCATCCATTCTAAACATCTCGTTTGTTTGATCGATCCCTGTAATGTATTTGTATTCATTTTTATCTCCCGATTCATTATTTTCCATTATTATGGTGGAATATTTGGAATTGTTTTTGTTTTTATCTTGAACTGGGTTGTTTTGGGTTCTTGGTGTGTTCTTCTGAACTACCTTCCTCAATTGTGTTACCCTTTCGAAGTGCTATGTTAATACCCTACTAAATTTGTGGGGATTAAAATGTTACATTATGATCTATTTAATGCAAAATTACGTGAAATATTACAATTGTGCTCACATGACTTGTACCTAATTAACTAAATGAGGAATTTTATTGTAAAGACCCAAAGCTTGATGTACATTGACATTACATTACATTTTCGGAATACTTAGTACATAACAAAAACACACACACAAGGATCGCAATAGTTTAGTGTCTTTGGAAACTCGGAATATAATCTTCAAATCCTCGTAAAATATTTTCAACATCTCCCATAAAGATATTCTTTTTTTTTACCTAAAACCTTTCTTTATATCCTGGGGAAAAGTAAACATAAATGGGTGAGCTCAAATGCTCAGAAGGGTAAACAAAACAAATATCAATCACATCATATACATAAGCACATAACTTTTGGAAATCATAACCTGTAAAAGAGATCATAATATCATAACCGGGGATAACTCATGGCAGTGAAATGTAATCAAAATAATCATAACTTAAAACATTAAACATTGTGGCATACACACATAATCATAGAGAATCATTTCTTATTATTCAAGACTCATTTCCAAGAATATCTTAGTGGACAAAGTCCCTTTCTGAACCGAGTCACCCTCGCTTCAGTCCTGTTTCACTGAACCGGTATAACCTACCATTCCAGCCATGTCTATCTCATGAGATATAACATCTTTACCCAATGCATTGGAGGGAGATATAGGTCCCACCCATCTCATAATGATACCATTCTTATGTGTGCCACAAAATCATAAATCATACATCATTGCATAACCCATGTAGTAAAAATGGGATTCTTAAACAACATGACATCATAAAACAATTCATATAAGATAGAGGAATTCATAAAAATATAATTCCATCACAACATAATCAAATCAATGTAATAATAGGGATATAAACAGAACCCTTTATTATCTTAGATGGAAAATAATTTTGATAAGACACTTGAAATCCATTCTTGAGGAAAATATCCTTTCTTCTTCAAAAACATTTTTCTTTTCTTAACATGTCGAACAATTGTAAACTAAAAGAAGTTGATTAAAAATAAACTTGAAAACTTGTAAAGGAAGATTCTTGGAAATAATTTTTTAAAAATCCATTCATGCCGTATAAGTTAAAAATACATTCTTCGTACTTTTGTCAGAAAAGTCAAAAAAGTACCTCGTATGAAAAACGACAAAAGATTCCTTTCATATATTTTACTAAAAACTCACCGAAGGGTAAAATAGGATTTAAACAATTTTAGGTGAATGTAACTAATATTACATATTGAGGAAACATTGATGTGGATGATAAAATACACCCCAGTAAATTCTAAAGTATAAACAATCTCGGATAAAAATGAGATTGTGAGATTTTCCCATACCATATGTCCGATTTGCTTCGTAAGTGTCCGAACCTCCTGTATAATGATTTAAATAATGTTATTGAATTATTACAAAATCATATTCATTGATATCATATCATATATGGTTCACTTATGACTTTATATTACCCGTTTGTTTGAAAATTCCATGTTAAAGTGCATTTTGGGTAAAATTGGTTCATTTGTCGTCTGTGTTTTGACTTGTAATTATTCATATGATTACTTAGATCATGATTACATAATTCCAGAATATAAAACATGATTTATATATATATATATATATTCAGAATATACATATATATATAATATATCAGTAAATGGAAAGAAATACACCGTTCATGGAGACGGTAGGTCGTACGTACGCATGAACGCTGTTTTCGTTTCCTTATTGAGTTGAAAGGAATTAAGTAGATGACATTCATATATATACACATAAATAAAGTATCATTATTATGTCATATATTTCAAGTTTACTTATTATATATACTTTATAATCATTCATGAATGGTTAAAGTGGATAATTAATCTCATCGCGTCGTGGAGACGGTAGTCCGTACGTACGCACGAGCGATGATATCGTTCTCATGATCGTGGGACTGTATTGGGGTGTATGTATACTATTTCAGAATAAATATCACTTTAAAATAATAATATATAGTTATTATTTACACCATTATACCCATCCATGTAAGGTGGTGGTGGAAAATAGATTTCACCACATCGTGGAGACGGTATTCCATACGTACGCACGTGCGGTGATTTTGTTTTCCGTAGGATGGATAGATTGTGAAATAGGATTGTTTCATACTTATAATAACATATCATTATATGAGTGATACTGATGTTATTACTTCATAATGAAACAACCTAAGAAGATGATGTTGATGAAGAAATAAAGGTGAAAGAATCGGTAATGGAAATTACCTCTTCTTTGAAGCACCTCTTTGAGACCTCCTCTTAGGGCACTAAAATTGGTCTTTGAGGAAGACCAGAACCTCTAGGATGTTGCTAGGGAAGTGTAGAAGTGAATTTGTCAGGGGTTGGACGAGCTTGAAGGCTCAAAGTTGTGTGATTAAGAGAGTGAGGAGGTGCCATTTTATAAGGGAGGAGAGGGGCACCTTTGGAATAACTAAAAATATTATTTTATTATGAAGTCAAGTTCGGTTTTAAATAGCTCCAAATTGATTTATTTCGAGGCTAAGGTGGGTATGGGTCGAAATCCTCTCATCCAATATAATTTAGACAAGTTTAGATTCATATTTTAACCTTATCATTTAGATTTAACATTAAGTTAAATAATTTTACTTTTACCGTGTCTTGTTGTGTTCTTATACTATAAGGTTAATAAACTTACTATATCAAGCCAAAAGAACCCCAAGTTGTTTATTATTAATATATATAATCTTATCTAAGTCATTTTTCTGAACCTTATATTTTTAGGAATAAAATAACAATTAATAATATAATATTTGTTTTAAAAACTATTTAATGTCAATTTTGACACTATTTAGTAATTGAATTTTGTGAAAATCCTAACAGAATGATAAGTTCTAAATAAGTTAATTAAATAAATAATAACATGTCATATTAACCTAGAAAATTAGTGGAATTCATAAAAAGTCTCAAATTATATTTATTTGAGTATTTATTACATCAATTATGTCAATATTTCATTAATAAGATAATTATTGCATCATCGTTGTGTCATAAATAAATTACATTATTTAATGTCTAAAAATTACAAATAAAATACCATTATGTAGGAAATATTTTTATCTTTCTAATTTATATTTATAGTCGAATTGTTCTTATGTATAACCCTATATTAAAAATGTTTTATTAAATAAACTTTGATTTTAACTCTTTTAACTCTTCTTTGAATTAAATAATAATAAATGTCCTAATCTAATCCAAATAGGGCCTAAATGGTCATATTTTATTCCTAAGCATGTTTTTGGTCGAGTTACACTTATCCAATAGAATTCGGACATGTGTTAGGGTAATAATAATATCATTTTTACCCTTAATTACCCTATTTACTTTTAATCGTGGTAAATAAATGTAAAAAGTTACTATTCACCAAAAATTATTTTCATCTCATTGAACCACATTTTACTTACTGACATCAACCGTGTCTCTCGGATTTTTGAAATTCGACTCACAGAAGCGGTAAAATTAAGTTTTATGAAAAATTCAGTTTTTTTTAACTACCAGTTAGTGGTTTCACTATTCATCAAAAATTGAAAGTTTTCAGAAAAATACCAAAAATTAGGCCTAAGCTATATTTGATATTATGAACTCAAAAATGATTTCTATTTTACCAAATTCAAAACATATCAGTTTCATTAATTAATTTAAAAATTAATTCTCGTCGTCAAAACAAAAGGCGTGTTTTTAAGAGATAATAACTATCAAAAGATTGACACTTGTTTATAACTGGTTTAAATGTGAAATTACATCCAATGACCAAAATTTTATTAAATTGTAAAAATATATTCTAAATATACTTTAAAACCACTAAAATTAATAATTTATCACTATTAATTATTTTGATTTAAAAAGTTGTTTTTAATTAAAATTTAGTAATTTTCACTATTCATCAAAATATGAATGTTATCCGAAAATCACCAAAATTTCACCCTAAGCTAATTTCGATATTCCGAATCCAAAAATGAAGTCCATTTTGAAAAATTGAATTTATAAAATTTCAAAAAGTGTTTATTACTATTCATAACCTCTAGTTTTAATAATATTTTTATAGCATATCGTTGTTTAGCGAAACTTGGTGTAGCGTACAACACACGCTATCGTGGAAGGTCGCGATTGCGTGTAATTCATGCCAGGTCAGAGATGTTTGTTGTGAAAGATCCTTTTTGTGTAGCGTATAACACAAGACATTAATGAAATTAAAAAGAATATTTTTCATAAAATCTCAGGGTGTTACATTCTACCCCCCTTAAAATGAATTTCGCCCTCGAAATTCGTCGGGTTATAAATGGTTTACTACTCGAAAGTTTCATTAATAGAAACCCACAACGTAAAAAGGAATACCAAAAACAATCTTTAAAAACAAAAGTATGAAACGTAACGGTTACCCAAATAAACTAATCACTGGGATTCCACATAGGTGAAAATATGGATATGGAAGAAAAATCTAACCATCATGTTCTGATGGAGAGTGGTAGAGAACATGGCTATGGAAAAGCCAGCAATCACAAAGCCATAAATTTGTGACGATATAAGGTACCATCTGATTCATCAGATATAAGAGCACTAGGACAACATTTTTGGTTTTCAAGATCTTTTCCCTAAAGTTGATGAAATTGGAATTAGAA
Source organism: Viscum album (assembly GCA_963277665.1). Classification (NCBI taxonomy): domain Eukaryota; kingdom Viridiplantae; phylum Streptophyta; class Magnoliopsida; order Santalales; family Viscaceae; genus Viscum; species Viscum album. The sequence continues at coordinate 647,144,760 of OY728126.1, read as the reverse complement.
GAAATACTTTCGTGATTTTGGTATAGTCTCACCGTTTGTCGTTCTTTGGACAATTTCCACTTCATCTCTTAAAGAAATGAAGTTGAATTTGTCATTCGTGATGTGTTATCAGATCATGTGATAGAATGATGGGTCATTCCATCTCTTTCAAAAAAAAGGTTAGAAAAAGTTATAAGTCCATCTTATGGTTAATCATATATGGTTCCAAAAATGAACTTATACTTCATATATCATACCTCTTAATAAAATAAAATTAGTTTCTACTAACCAGGGACTTCCTTTAGGCCAGTGGTAGGCGATAAAGGCCAGTCGCACTTCGGTTGTGGGTTCGATTCCCACAGCCTTGTCCGACGCGATGGGTTGTCGCCCGTCCTACAGGTTGTCCTTTTTCTAATGCTATATTACTATAACATCCCATCAATAATATCGAAAAACGTTTTATCCTAACTTATGTCCAACATAATCCATTCTAATCTTTAGGCATATCTAAAATACTTTAGTCCAAGTTCATAGTATAAAGAAAATGATTACTTGAAATGTCACAGAACAATCACGTGAATGCCATCATTTATCCCCCATATATCATAAGATATATCTTGTTGGTCAAATTACAAACATGTGAATACCTTAATCATGTATTCTCTTGAAAAATGAATACCCATTGAACATTAGTGAAAACATGAATGCAGTTAAAAGTTAACACTTTCCACATACAAAAATCCTCAAAATTATATATACTCAAACCATGATATCACTTTGTCCTTATATCAATCATGAGCTCATGAATACAATCAAACATCTCATTATCGTCTTATCCCTTCATTATGTGCATATCATCTTCATTCCAAAAATATCTGAATAACCTTTCATGGATACTGGTACCATTAATCATACACTTTTAAAACTCAAGGAAAGACAACAGTGTAACAATCCTTAGATATCTCTTTATTCCATAGCACCATGAGATTACTTATACAACATTACACATGATAAACATGTCATCATTTCACTACATTCTTAAACCATTGACTGAGCTTCAACAATTCTTTCATCTCACATATCATTTGTAGTCTCTTCATCATCATCAACATAAATACTACCCATACGACCATACAGATTCTCTTCATGAGACATTCCCTTAGGGCATTGGTTTGCATAATTCCCGTACATTCCACATTTAAAACATTTAACCATTGTTGATGTCGTAGCAATACCATTATCCTCATCCCTGGTGTTCACTGAACCTTTTCTTTTGCACTTACTGGCTTTGTGTCCTTCTTTTCCACACCCAAAGCATCTTCCAGTTCCTTTGAAACATTCTCCTTGATGCCTCTTCCCACATGATTTACATAGGGGAAATTGAACTTTCTATCCTCTATGATCATCATGAAACTCCATCTTTCTCTTATTATCCGAGTCAGGAAACTTACCAAATTTTACCTTATTGATCATATTATGATATTGCTGATTCGGCATAATAATGATGGTTGGACTTCCAAATCCCATTTCATTTGGTTTCTCATGAAGGATATCATTCCATTGTCCATCATATCCCCCATTATCATGAATCACCTTTTTTCCAGCCATTTTCTAAAACCCAAAAAGAATAGTGTGAGAGGAAAAAATCATGCTAGGGAAAACAACATAATAAAGGGGGAGTACCCTCAATAACTAACATCTTAGGTTTAATTCTATGATCATTAGCGTAATTTTAGTACTATAACCTATACGTATTCTTATCCTTAGGGACATCCCTATACATACCTTAGAAATATCTCTAGGGATCTCACTAACGTTTTCGCATCCTAGTTTCCAAAGGATGACTAAACCATTCCTCTGATACCAACTATAGAGACCCAAAGCTTGATGTACATTGAAATTACATTACATTTGCGGAATACTTAGTACATAACAATAACACACACACAAGGATCATAATAGTTTAGTGTGTTTGGAATCTCGGAATATAATCTTCTAATCCTGGTGAAAGATCTTCAACATATCCCATAAAGATCTTCTTCTTTTTTTATACCTAAAACCATTCTTTATATCCTGCTGAAATATAAACAGAAAAGGGTGAGCTCAAATGCTCAGGAAGGGAAAATAAATGAAATATCAATCACATCATATACATAGGCACATAACTCTTGGAAATCATAACCTGTAAAAGAGATCATAATTTCATAACCTGGGATAACTCATGGCAGTGAAATGTAATCAAAATAATCATAACATAAAACATTAAACTTTGTTTCAAACACACATAATCATAGAGAATCATTTCTTATTAGTCAAGACTCATTGCCAAAACTATCTTAGTGGAAAAAGTCCCGTTCTGAACCGAGTCACCCTCGTTTCAGTCCTGTTTCACTGAACCGGTATAACCTACCATTCCAGCCATGTCTATCTCATGAGATATAAAATATTTACCCAATGCATTGGAGGGAGATATCGGTCCCACCCATCTCATAATGATACTATTGTTATGTGTGCCACAAAATCATAAATCATACATCATTGTATAACCCATGTAGAAAAAATGGGATTCTTAAACAACATGACATCATAAAACAGTTCATATAAGATAGGGAAATTCATAAAAATATAATTCCATCACAACATAATGAAATCAATGTAATAATAGGGATAGAAACAGAACCCTTTATTATCTTAGATGGAATATAATTTTGATAAAACACTTGAACTACATTCTTGAGGAAAATATCCTTTCTTCTTCAAAAACACTTTTCCTTTCTTAACATGACGTACAATTGTAAACTAAAAGAAGTTGATTAAAAATAAACTTGAAAACTTGTAATGGAATATTCTTGGAAATAATGTTTTAAAAATCCATTCATGCCGTATAAGTTAAAAAAATCAATCTTCGTACTTTTGTCAGAAAAGTAAAAAAAGTACCTCGTATGAAAAACAACAAACGATTCCTTTCAAATCATTTACTAAAACCTCACCGAAGGGTAAAATATGATTTAAACAATTGTAGGTGAATGTAAATAATATTACATATTGATGAAACATGGATGTGGATGATAAAATACACCCTAGTAAATTCTAAAGTATAAACAATCTCGGATAAAAATGAGATTGTTATATTTTCCCTTACCTTAGGTCTGATTTTATTTGAAAGTGTCCAAACCTCCTGTATAATGATTTAAATAATGTTATTGACTTATTAAAGAATCATATTCATTGTTATGATATCATATATGGTTCACTTATGACTTTATATTACCCGTTCTTTTATAAATTCCATGTTAAAGAGCGTTTTGGGTAAAATTGTTTCATTTTTCGTCCGTGTTTTGACTTGTAATTATTCATATGATTACTTAGATCATGATTACATAATTCCAGAATATAAAACATGATATATATATATATATATATATATATATTCAGAATATACATATATATAATAAATCAGTAAATGGAAAGAAATACACCGTTCATGGAAACGGTAGGCCGTACGTACGCATGAACGCTGTTTTCGTTTCCTTATTGAGTTGAACGGAATTAAGTAGATGACATTCATATATATACACATAAATAAAGTATCATTATTATGTCATATATTTCATTATTAATTATTATAAATACTTTATAATCATTCATGAATGGTTAAAGTGGAGAATGAATCTCATCGCGTCGTGGAGACGGTAGTCCGTACGTACGCACGAGCGATGATATCGTTCTCATGATCGTGGGACTGTATTGGGGTGTATGTATACTATTTCAGAATCAATATCACCTTAAAATAATAATATATATTTATTATTTACACCATTATACCCATCCAAGTAAGGTGGTGGTGGAAAATAGATTTCACCACGGCGTGGAGACAGTATTCCTTGCGTACGCACGCGCGGTGATTTCATTTTCCGTAGGATGGATATATGGTGAAATAGGATTTTTTCATACTTATAATAACATATCAGTATATGAGTGATACTGATGTTATTACTTCATAATGAAACAACCTAAGAAGAAGAAGTGGAAGAATAAATAAAGGTGAAAGAATCGGTAACGGAAATTACCTCTTCTTTGAAGCGCCTCTTTGAGACCTCCTCTTAGGGCACTAAAATTGGTCTTTGAGGAAGACCAGAACCTCTAGGGTGTTTCTAGGGAAGTGGAGAAGAGAATTTGGCAGGGTTTGGCCGAGCTTGAAGGCTCAAAGTTGTGTGAGTAAGAGAGGGAGGAGGTTCCCTTTTATAAAGGAGGAGAGGGGCACCTTTGGAATAACTAAAAATATTATTTTATTATAAAGTCAAGTTCGGTTTTAAATAGCTCCAAATTGATTTATTTCGAGGCTAAGGCGGGGATGGGTCGAAATAATATCATCAAATAGAATTTAGACAAGTTTAGGTTCCTATTTTAACCTTATAATTTAGATTTAACATTAAGTTAAATAATTTTACTTTTACCATGTCTTTTTGTGTTCTTATACTATAAGGTTAATAAACTTACTATATCAAGCCAAACGAACCCCAAGATGTTTATTATTAATATATATAACCTTATCTAAGTCATTTGGACGAACCTTATATTTTTAGGAATAAAATAACATTTAATAATATAATATTTGTTTTAAAAACTATTTTATGTCAATTTTGAAACTATTTAGTAATTGATTTTTGTGAAATTCCTAACAGAATGATAGGTTCGAAAAAAGTTAATTAAATCAATAATAACATGTCATATTAACCTATAAAATTAGTGTAATTCATAAAAAGTCTCAAATTATATTTATTTGGGTATTTATAACATCAATTATCTCAATATTTCATTAACAAGATAATTACTGCATCATCGTTGTGTCATTAATAAATTAAATTATTTAATGTCTAAAAATTAAAAATAAAATACCATTATGTAGGAAAGCTTTATAGCTTTCTAATTAATATTTATAGTAGAATTTATCTTATATATAACCCTATATTAAAAATGTTTTATTAAATAAACTTTGATTTTAACTCTTTTAACTCTTCTTTGAATTAAATAATAATAAATGTCCTAATCTAATCCAAATGGGCCTAAATGGTCATATTTTATTCCTATGCTTGTTTTTGGTCGAATTACACTTATCCAATAGAATTTGGACATGTGTTAGGGTAATAATAATATCATTTTTACCCTTAATTTCCCTATTTACTTTTAACCGTGATAAATAAAAGTAAAAAGTTACTATTCACCAAAAATTATTTTCATCTCATTGAGCCACATTTTACTTACTGAAATCAACCGTGTCTCTCGGATTTTTTATATTCCACTCACAGAAGCGGTAAAATTAAGTTTTATGAAACATTCATTTTTTTTAACTACCACTTAGTGGTTTCACTATTCATCAAAAATTTAAAGTTTTCAGAAATATACCAAAAATTAGGCCTAAGCTATATTTGATATTATGAACTCAAAAATGATTTCTATTTTACCGAATTCAAAACATATGAGTTTCATTAATTAATTTAAAAATTAATTCCCATCGTCAAAACAAAAGGCGTGTTTTTAAGAGATAATAACTATCAAAAGATTGACAATTGTTTATAACTGGTTTAAATGTGAAATTACATCCAATGACCAACATTGTATTAAATTGTAAAAATATATTATAAACATACTTTAAAACCACTCAAATTAATAATTTATCACTATTAATTATTTCGATTGAAAAAGTTGTTTTTAATTAAAATTTAATAATTTTCACTATTCATCAAAATATGAAAGTTATCCGAAAATCACAAAAATTTCACCCTAAGCTAATTTCGATATTCCGAATCCAAAAATGAAGTCCATTTTGATAAATAGAATTTAAAAAATTTCAAAAAGTGGTTATTACTATTCATAACGTCTAGTTTTAATAATATTATAATAGCATATCATTGTTTAGTGAAACTTGGTGTTGCGTACAACACACGCTATCGTGGAAGGTCGTGATTGCGTGTAATTCAAGCCAGGTCAAGGATGTGTGTTTTTGAAGCTCCTTTTGGTGTAGCGTATAACACAAGACATTAATGAAATTAAATAGAATATTTTTCATAAAATCTCGGCATGTTACATTTATTATTCCCTAGAATCCATTTGGATCAAAATTTCTAGGACATCAATTATAGATTCTGTTCTGATGAGTGAACCATTAATTATAAATGAACTGACTAATAGATAAATGTGTGTTTAGTGTGACATGATTATTGGGTGACTTTTTAATATAGAGTCTCCTTGGAATATATTTATTATTGAAATGATCATATTGTTATTGGTTTAAGAATAATTGATAACGGAATTTTTTATTGAAAGATAGACGTTAATTTTACTAATTGACCACTGATCATTATATTTGGATATTGGGGAATCCATGTGGTTATGTAGAGTGACAAATGTTTTAATTCTTATATAGTAGGATATGTCTAATAAATCATGTCATAATTCTTATATAGTGGGGTATTCCCAATAATTCATGTTGTAGTTATTATATAAAAGTATATGCATCGTGACACATTTCATAATGCCAATATAGCAGGAAATTACCAGTGACTCATTTTTCAATGAATATATACTAGGTTGTGCCTAGTGAAAGAAGTTTTAATGCTATTATATTGTGTTATGTATATGGATTCATTTTGTAATGTTTATATAGAGGGTTATGACATGTGATAAATGATCTAATGATTTTATACGGGGCATTGTCTGAAAACATGTTATAATGCATATAAATTGGGATCAACTCTAATTTTTTGTTGAAATTCATATATTGTGGGCATAAAGTAGATTTTTTTATTTATACATTAGATATACTGTCGTGGTTGGAATGATTGTTAGACATACTAAGAAGTATTGCAACATGGTAACGAATAAAGTTATATTTTACCATGGATGTATGGGTGACGAAATTGGAATGTTTAAGGGATCTTATTATTTATTTGTTCGTTCTATATGGGATGGAGTTTGGATATGAGGCCGACATGGGGATCGGGATTTGGGACATTTGATTATTTTTTTGATACTGAAAGTGATTTATTTTTATTACCCATAGATATAAACTTAGTAAAATTTTATTCATTAATTAATGTATTACTTTATTATTTATTGTATTATTCAATTTGATTTTAATGATTGGTTTTTATGATTTATTTTATTTTTTATATTGTTTCTTCAAAACTAATATTTGTTATTTTATTATTATTAATGTGTGTTAAAACTCTATAATGTGTGGAAATGTCTCCCCACTGTACTTATCAGAGCCCTTGTTATAGTCGACAGCCTCTACCATTTGGGGATGGATGCTTGAATTTTTGTGACCAAAACATTTGGGTCATGTGAGAGAGTACCAGATTGAGGGATGTTATAGTAATGAATGAAAATTATCAAATATGAGAGGGAAAAATTAATAATAAATTATGATAGAAATAAATAAATTATCATATCTAATGAGTTTTCCAAAAAATAAACTCCATTAAATTTATATTAAAATGATTTTAAACTTGAATAAAAAAATGAAATTACTTATATACCATAAATAAAAACAAGTATATATAAGAATATAGTGAAAAACTGAAATTAATATTAGGTATAATGTCTAAAAATATTGAAAAACCAACTTATTTAAAAGAATAAAAACATAGATGGAAAATGTACACACTCTAATAAAACCCCAAAATAATATATATATATATATATAATGGATTGGTGAAATTGACTCCTTAGTGTTCTGAAAATTAATTTGGAAGGAAACCCAGGAAGCTGTATAATTTCTATAAAATATTTTAGGGATACATGTAATGTTTTGGAGAATTTGGATTTAATTATTAAATTTTTTTGCACAAATTTACTTTAACATTGTAAATATGGTAGCATAAACATGTGGGGATAAAAAATAGTATATAACATATCATCTTCTTTCGAAGGATGATATGATATTTGAAGTAAAAATTTGATTTCAAAACAAGAAGGATGTTTTTAAGGTGTGTTTAGGGATTTAATATCTCAAAAAAGTAACAAAATGCTCTAGTATAACAAATACATCAATTATTGATGTATTATAATGATTATATATTAATAAATTTTAAAAAACATATATATTTTTTAAAATATTCATTCATGGAATGAAAATCAAAGAATCCAAGTATTATGAATGTAGGTTTATCTTCCCATATATCATGTGATTTTAATAACTCTAAGATTGGTGGATGAGAATAAAGAGTATTTTTTACCTCTATAAATGACATTTCATTGGATATTAATGTTTTTGGAGTGTCTAAAATAATAAAAATTTGAGAATCTATAAAAATTTCAAATTTACTAATGGGTTAAATAATAATCTATTGGGTTTACCATAAAATATTAAGAATAAAAATGCGTTTTTATTAAAATAATTATTTTATTATGATATAGTAATATAGAAAAATTTTAAAATAGGGATGAAGACCCTAAAGAAACATAATTTAGGTTCAAGAATCAAATAGAGGCTACTACATGATTAAACAAGATGAGAAAAATTTTATTATATAAGACATGGTTATCTTTCCAAAATATCATTATGAAATTTATCACATAAAAATCTATGGAGAAAATTTCTGTTCTATAAGAATGAACATTCACATCAGTCAAAACATGTAACAAAACAATGATGATGACTAGAAGAAACTATGGTGTCCAAAATAACATGTCAAAGTCTATTGTAATAGGTTTAACGTGATGTTTTTAAACCTTTGAACAATAATTAAACAAATGGAGAAAACCATTTCATTGAAAATATTTAAAAAAATTAATTTATTGTTAAGAAGTATGTTTTCCCACAAATTCAAGGATTTGACATTTTTAAGATATTCAAGATACTTTTTGAAAATTATTATTTTTATTTAGACTGTAAGAGATCAAAAAATGGGTGTTAGTAAATTAATAAAAAAATTAAATGTCGTGATATGAATGGATTAATATATTAGTTTAGTGAACCACAAAATATCTAAAAAAATTTATTTGGTGAATGAAATAATTTATTTCTTATTGATAAGTATATAACCAAGATTAAAAATCATGATACGTCAAAATAATTCTTGGATAAATATATCAATAAAAATATATCTATTATAAATAAGTAACTCTTAAGGAAAATTAATATATTTTTCAATATGAAATATGGTTCATCAATATGTGTATCCCAAAATATTAATTTTTTTTAATTTCCATTATTTATCAAGAATAAATTCATTGAGGTGGAATGTTTGATGAAAAATAGAATAATATAATCTTTCATGATTTTACCCCAAATGGATGTTCATATAGTTGTTATAGAAACAAATCTTGAATGACATATGACTATGATGACATTATAGTTTTTGAAAATAAAAATGATCTAATGAAATCAACAATTGTTTTTAATGAGGATAATTTTGTCACAATTTATTTTACTTCTTTTTTTGATAAAAATTTATAAACTCTAGATGATGTGGTAGATCCACCTCTTTTATGTGATATGCCTATGTAAATTATAACCACAAGGGTAAATTCATGAAAAATAAATAAATCTATATTTAAATATCTTTTTTGTTAGAATCAAGTTATATGTATAGGAAAAATGACCAAGGAGATCATTGGTTAGAAATAATATTTGGGGTTTTTTACTTAAAATTTAGTACATTGGTTAGAAATTAATTACCTAGGTAACAGTAGATTGCAGTAAAAGTTAAAAGAAAAAAAAAGAAACTTAAAACACTAAAAACTTTACTACAAAATGAGTATTTCAGTGCTGTTAAAATACACACTAACTATCCACGCCAAATGTTTTCTATTTTTACACAATCCCTTGAATAGTACCCATATATTATTGAAAATGTAAGGGTTACATAGAAAACTACACTTTATATCAATTATAAAAGCGTAACACTACATAAAAACAAATAACACCAATAATTAGAATTTATCATTGAGAAACTTATATTTTACCCACCTATAATACTAACACATTTTAAAAAAATATCTATCACTATTGGTTATCATAAGGCATTTATTTTTATAGAGTCTTCGATGGAATATAAAAGTTCTCTATATTAGTATCGTTAGCTAATAATATTTTCCTATAGATTATATTCATTAAAATTTAATATATACACACTAAAATAGTGAAATTTATATCATTTATATATATTAATATTTCAATTTTTTGTTTATTATTGATTTGTTCTCGTATACCCCTTCCATAATGAAAAATAGAATAATTATTTTTATGTTGTACGTGTTATTTCCTCTATAAATTGACCTGTTTTGTTTTCTAATTACCAACTTATAATACAATTTATAATGATGATATGAAATGATAAATATTATTTTTATGACATATATAAGGTTTTATTATGATAAATTATGGATCCTATTAATGAAATGATTAAAAAACAATAATTATTGTCTAAATCATCTAAAATAACTATACTAAGATGACAACATTTTATTCGAATAGTGCAATATTTTTACACCTAATACATATTCTTATAATTCAATCCTATTATGAAATATAAATATAAAAAACCCCAAATAAGAAAATTATTCTTCTAGTGTAGTGATATTAATATAGAAAAACCTCATAATCATTCATTAAATTATGTTATGTTGATCATTATGTTTGTTTAGCAAGATACTTGAATTACATTATGAATTTATATCATGAATGAATATATGAAAATAATTACTAGTATAATATAATATAAATGTTTAAATAATTATTTTTTTCTAGATACATTATGTCAATATATATTTTATTAATTATGAAATCACATTTAGATTATCATAAATCACTAAAACAAGCTTGTTATCAATTTTATAATCATGGATAATGAATAAAATGTTACTAAATAGAATTTGAATCAAAATAAATAATTATAAATAATCACTAAAAATAAATTTAATGACCTAGTTATAATATAAATTTAAATTATAATGAATACATACACAACTATGATGAAACAGGTATGAATATTCAATTATATAAACACTTGATATGAAAAATAGATAGGTTTAGAATATGGAATTACTATATATGAATAGTATAAATAAATATATATATATATAAGTAAGTTTTAAAATTAAATTATTATTATATATATTTCTATGGTAACATATGTTAATGTTTTTTCATTTAAGTTATGACAATTGATAGTTGGTCTCCACCTATAATTCCCCCCTTCTATAGATGTTTTGTATAATGAAATTATATTACTTTTTCTGGTGTGTATACTGCATATTCTAGATGTTTTATCATTAAATTCATTTATTATTTGAATTTAATAATAAATTTTACTACCTCTTCATTTCCATATGTGGGTTTTTTATACCAAATTTACATTCTATGGGACTCTATTTATGTTCACCACGAATTTATTTTTTTATGCATATATTTCAATGGAAGTAACAGCTCATATTAATCATTGAAATGAAATTATTTCAATGTCTATATCTTTATCCCTCTCTCAAATTATTATAATTCTAGGGTTTCCCAAATCATTGTAGACCACTATCATTTCCATGTTGGAAAATAGCATATCTTTTGTTAAAGTAAATGTTTTTGTAATTTTCCAGAAAATGAATCAATGTCTAGATATTGGAAAGTTGATTTTTCAATGGAAAACAAACTCTTAGGGGTATTCACAGACAAAAATGGTTATTTGAGAATTGAAACAATTTACACCCTGATACAAGATAACTGGGCCAAAGACTGAAAACCTGGAAAGACACACATTGGGGATATGCATTGGAATACACTCTTGCTCTTAATGAACAATAATGAATGATTTTTCATAACAATTCCTTTCTATCTTATTGATGGCCACTATTGAACCCAATTATGAACTTATATAGATAATCTGGCATATTAAAAGTGTACTCTCCCATATATATCTCGTATAAGGGTGATTACCAATAATTTAATGATTCCCCATAGCTTATGTGTTGATTATGGAATATTTTACATGTCGTCCACATTTTTCTACTGATTGGAGAATAATTATATTTTTTTTATTTTTTATTTATCATTTTATAGATAGTGAAGTTTTATTAGAAATACATTCCTTATGTAGTATAATGAAAGATCCAGTTGAAACTTATGTGAATGAATCTGATATAATCACATTTTGCATGGGACCAAAATTATATATCCTCTAGAAGAATCATCAAGCCTCATGAAACCAAACATGTTTGGTTATTGTGTATACATCATCCCAATAGGGGATATGGTCTTGGTTAATGGACTAGATGTAATGTTTTGATGTGTGTCATTATTTATTGCACCAATATGATATTAATGGTTATTTTTATACTTTTTTCAATAATTATAATTGATATAGAGTTTCCTAAGTTTCACTTTTGAAAAATTCAGGTTATAAAATCATTCACTATTTGATAAGTCTTACTAAAAATTTGATCTCACCTTTATTTTGTTCCTCTACTCAGGAAATATATATGGGGATTATGTGTAATTTTCCAGAATATTAATAACCCGATAAATTTTTTCATATTATTATCATGTAACATCATATGTTTTGAGATGTAATTTATATATGTATATAGTGTTCCAAGACAACTAAACGATTGTATCATTTAAGAACTATTATATTTTATATCAATAATTTTATTAATCTACCAGATTTGGGTTTTTGGTGTGTGACATGTTATAGTTGGTATTAGTGTTGGTTTATTAGGAACCATGTGGATTATATTTAGAGTTACCATGTGTGATTGAAAAATTAACATGAAAACCCCTCATGATTTCAGGATAATACTCTAAAAAATAATAGGAAATATATTCTCCTTCTAAATTTCATGAGATAATAATTTTTATAGTATTATTGAATTATGGTTTCCAATATTAGCAATGGGAACTCTGTCTACACAAATAGTATATGAATGGATATTACATTGAACATGATAATGTTGCTAGAGTTGAGGTTAATCAGTTCATAACCATATTATGGTAGTTATCCCAGGTTATAATAATTAATACCTCCCATATAGAGGTACTTGTTGATCCAAAACATAGAGTAACTACATTGGATCACTACAAGTAACAAAAAAAATCCATAATTTTGTAGAAACACGAATTTATTGGTATCTTAATTATAGATCATGTCCCTATATATGATATTTCCTTCGGTAGGAATTAATTAAATATAAAAATTCATCACAGAATCATTCAACTAAATGTAAATGTGTCCAATAGTTTTCAATAATTCCAAACATTAAATTCAAATGCCATATAATGTTAGTGGAAAGAAGAAATTTTAATGATTCATTCTATGAAAAATACTTTCTGCATGAAAAAATATAACAAATAGAAATTATATTTTCTTAAACATAGAAAAAAGGAGAAGGAAAATATTATTCAGTAAAAAGAAATCCTTACATGTTTTTCTAGACATGTTGCAAAAAAAATATTTAGAATAAAAAGACATATTGTTCTTTTCATTGACGGTTTAATGCTAAAACATTTACAGTAATTGTTCACTCATGATTTTCATCATAAGAAGATACATTCTGATGTTCTATTATAGAATAAAATGATTTCTCAAGAATATATATATTTAAGGGATGATGTGAGAATATGATTTCAAATAAGAATTATAGGAAGAAAAATGCAGAAAAGGGGGCGAATGGAAGTGTGGTAATTTCCACACATGAAAATTATGGGAAGAAACACCATTGTAATTTTAAGAAGGGAACATGAGTATGTTACCATTATAGAGAAAAGGGTCATGAATTCCACTAATTAATGGTCATGTAAGTTATTTTAAACATTCATTTCTTTAACTATTAGGATAACAGACATTATGTAAGCCAATTCCCCCAATATCAAGAAACGTTTCCTTCAAAAATGACACATGGTATAATTCAATATAGCATAATTACCCTAGAAGAAGTTAAAGTTTGTATGGATTTTTTGGTATATATATTAATCTTCACCTCATATTTTAAATTTTTTGATTCTATATCCTCATAATGTTTTATATCATTCATTTTTTTAGAAAACATAAAATATTTCCTTATCAAACTAGTAATTGAATTATCAATAATGAAATTGAGTGAAATACTTACTGAAATAATTATTTTTTAGTAATTTCAAATTATAATTCATGTTAATACCCTCTCTAAGAACCAATTTATCACACATATGAAAGAAATTGATTAAAATACGTGGTATGATTTGGTGTTTAAAATATAAAAAAAAATTGTATCATTGAGAAGGATATTTTGATTCACTATGGTGAGATGGAATATAATGTCTTTAGAGCCAAAAATACATTATCTAAATAATGTTTGGATACTCCCCCAACAGCTCTTCAGGATGAACTTCAATGAAGAGATGAATGTAAATCATTCTATATGCATAGGAATGACATCCCAATAAAGGGGGACATTCCTACAGTCCAAAAATTCATTTATTTTTTTCAAAATAATTACGAAGTAATCCACCAAAGCATGACTTTGAGTTCAACATTGAACACATTCGTGATGAAAAACATACACATAAAATAACATAAATAATGGTAGTATGGAAGTTATTATAGTGGAATAAATAGTTTTATCTGTTGAGTGATAGGCTATTTAACTTCCCTAGTGTTTCACATTGGGGGACATTGTTTTTTTGGAAAAGAATGATGGGTCTACATGATTATCCATCGATTATAAAAAGATTAATGTCATTACTACAAATCATATGTATCCTTTATAATAAATTATTTAATTATTTCATCAACTTAAAATATAAAAATATCATTCAATATTTGATCATCACTCTGGTTTTCATCGGTTAATGGTGAAGAATGATGATATACCTAAAAATGAATTTGGAATTATGTATGGACATAATGAGTTTACGGTAATGCCTTTTGGAGTGACTAATGCACCTTTTGTGTTTATAGATATGATAAATAGATTATTTAATGATTATCATGATATTTTTTACTACATTAATTCAAGATATCATGATATGAACTAGCATCTATTAAGACCTTGGTATTCATCTGAAAATAATATTGGAAACCCTTATAGAGAACATGTATATGGGAAATATAGTAAGTGTAAAATTTCTCACAAATAAGATCCTTTTTGTGGATATATTTTCTCATAGAATAATAAATATGTTAAACCATTAAAGATAGGGGTATTAAATAAATGGGATAGATAAATAAAAATAATGGATATAGAACGTTTCATAGTATTTTTAGGTTACTATCAACAGTTTTTTAAGATTTTTATTAGCTTTCGAACCCACTGACCTACATAATGCATAATGGGCTCAAATTCTCATGGTTAAGATAATGCAAGGAATTTCATGGGTATCTAAAGATGTGGTTGATCAATGATCCTATATTAACTATAAAATCGAGTAAGGATGTTTTTATTATGTATTGTGTACATAAAATAAATTACTCCATCCAATTATTATAAAAATATATATTTTTATTGCTTAAACATAACAGAAATAGAAAATACATGTACATAAATATCTAACTCATGTCTCAGAGATAGAAATCATAATATTTTCATTCAAAATATAGAAACACATCATTTTCTTGAATTAAGTGGTATAAATACTGTCCATATAATTTTTATGGGTACCTTAACCTGGAAGGACATCAAATAAGGAAGAGTGTATGGTTCAATGTAATCATGTACTATGGTTTATTGACACACTACCACCATGGGAAGGAACCCAAGGTAGATTATGCATTCATTTGTAGGGACTATGGAGTTTTAACCTTGATAATTATTTACAAGGAACAGATATGCAGATAAAATCTACTGATAGATATGGTTATTTTTAGTTAAAGAATATTATCATTCATTTTTCAAGAAATTGATTAACTAAACTTACTATAAAAGGAAGATAATTCCTAGATGTTTGTTGAGGACATAAAAAGGATGATTAAATATTTGGGTTATGGTAAATTTATGGAAATATTATATAGAGATAGAGTGTGGATGTTTAAGAAGTGTTTCAGTGTTTTTTCCATATAGGAACTCAAGAGGAAGATCCTATGTGCATCACATAGATAAAATTTCTATACACACTTGTAGTATGAAGATAAATAGTTATCTAAGAAAAACTCTATAGTGGTATTTCCTGAAGAATGAAACTGAAGACATTATTTCATGATGCATAGTATTATAGAAAGTAATAAATAATAAACTATGTCTAAAAGTAGTCATGAAACCTATGTATACACTTATATTTTAGTGGGATAATTTAGAGCTGCATGTTTTCACTATACTCATTATGAATCCAAGGATGAATGATGATGTATGGGTCATCATTGATCATATTACTATTTATAAACACTTGACAGTGAGAAAAGACGATCTACCCATTATATAACACCCCATGGTTTTAAAAAATAAATTGAAATCCATGGAACTTTATTTGATATAGTTATTTATACCTTGAGTTTAAACATAATTTCGTAGCTTCTATGTTTTGAATTTCAAACAATGGGCATCTACAAACGTCATCGGTAAATTATTTGATGTCTAATGAAACCAACTAGATTTTTTGGATGAATAGTCACTTACCCTTATAAATAGTAATATGAATAGTAATATGACCATAATGAATAGTAAATTGTATTATTATTTTATTTTCTTATGGTTATAAGGTAATGAGACATTGATTAAATTTTCAAGGTGTTAAAAGATAGTTATATACTTAAAATAGTTATTTTTGAGTAAATTATAATTTTACATAAAATTTAAATAAATAATATTTGAAAAAATATTTTAAAAAATGGGGTTAATTTTTGTATTCTATATGTTGAATAATGGTTAGGATGGATTTTTGGGATTTTTCTAAAACAGTTGAATTTTCAGTGAATAATAAAAATATATTTTTGAGTTTCAGTTCGTTTAATGACATCATTAATGATGTAATAAGTATCTAACAATTTTGGTCAACTTTTTTATAGCAAAATAAGATATTAGGGTTCCATGATGCTTATACCAAGGAAAATAGCATTTTCAAGCCCATGTTTTTGCAAATACCACTAATGAGGTGTCCCATAGAAATTAATAAAATATTCTGTCATGTTTTCTATAAATAACAACCCATTACTTCATTACATTCATTAAAACTTTTCTTAAATATTGTTCTATTCTTCATACCTCTATATACTTCCTCTAAAGGGTTCCTCAATCCCGCATGGTCCCATCTTTCATGTCTTTTTAGTTACTCTACAAGTTATGAGAATTCCCAGCTTCTTTCTTTTTTCTATTCAAGTTCTCTTGTATGTAGTATAACTTTAAAGTTTACCTACCATGTAGTTATTAAAATTTTATTCTAGATCTATATTTTATTATGAATTATTTTTGTATGGGTGACCCATATGCCCTCTCTCTTTATTGATTTCTAAAACCATGTTGCATAGCTATTAGGCTGCTGAATTTTCGTAAGGGATTTCCGAAATATTCTTTAATTTCATGTTCCTTTATTTTATTATTATTCCATAATATCCCCTTATCCAAGAGGCATTAATGATCAAGTATATTATATATTCTTGTTTTCATCATGTTTATAGAAGATTCATCATTATACTTCTTATCTTATACCACTTATTCATGAAATTAAAACATCGTCCATGATATGTCGATTTATCGACATCATGGGCGATGTGATTTCAATTTAATTTACTTCTTCAAAGAATGGCCATGAAACCTTTTTATAGTTGAACCAGATTAAACATTATGAATTATATATTATATATTGTTCTGGGATCTTTTTTTTACAAATGTGACTAATTTATAAAACAATATGAGTTCTTTACGATCAAAGAATCCCTAAATTGATTTAACAAAAATCATTAATTTATTTACATATGAATCATCATCATGTAAGAATTGAAAATGAATAAATGGTATAATTAACGGTTATAGAAATATTTAAATACCATTACATTCCAATTATGGAGTTCCACTTCCAATTAATAAGAATATCCATCATTAACCGATCAGGTAAACCATGTAAATAACTCAACCGATGAAATTTAAAAAACAAAATATTACGAATAAAAGTGTATAATTTTGTTGTAAAATGATCGAATATGTTTTGATTAACATTTATATGATTCATTAAGATATTATTATCACTCTTTTAACCATTATACAGGTGTTTTAAACACATTTTATGTAAGGAGAACCCGAGGTAAGGGAATTATTAATCCAATTCCCAATATTTTGGTTAACCTTATTCTTTATTAATTGTGTGGTATTAAGATTACAGATGTGATGAATTTATGTTTATATAATTTTTTAATATGTTTATTTACAATGTGTACACATATCCATTTCATTCTATCAATTATCACATAAATTATATTTAATGGGACTTTTCTTTTAAAATCCTTTTAAAACTCACTCTAATAAATTTCAAAAGGGTTGTTTTTTTAATTTATGTATATTGAATGAATAGTTTATCCTAATTTCAAGATACATTATTAGAATTATAAGTTCCTTGAAAATTTGTTTTCTGGTTTAAAACCATTATAGCTCCAGATATGTTGGGTTGAGTCCCTTATAAAACAAGATATGACAGGTGGGTCCCATTATAGCTCTACAATGTATTAGGTACTCCAGATATAGAAGTTGACCAAAAGGATATTCCATGTGTATGGTTGAATGTAAGAGTGATGAGGTAAATATTTCCCCAAGGAAAATATTTAATGTTTTGTGGCATATGAGTTCTTATGATTATGGGTTTTATTGGTTTTTATGTTATCCCTTCCCTAATTATTTCTTTCTTTATATGGCATACAATGTTTTAGACTCGTCATGTGTTTTCTAAATGATTTTAATGTGATATAAGGATGGGTAAGATTAATATGGGATTTCTGATGTTCTATATGGTGTGATACCAAAAAATCATGTTTTAGGTTTTAATGTTTTGTATTTTGACATAAATGGAAACTTCTCTTAGTAGTGAATTCATAGTATGAATATGGTGGTTTTTTTATGTAATATATCATCATTATTTAAAACTCTAAACCCAAAGAAGATCCTCAGTGGGTAATAATGTATGGCCTTGTTTAAAATTCATGATTAAGTAACATTTTATGTTCGGGTCCTTATATTTTGTATTAGAGGATGGTTTAGATAACATTTAGGCTAGGGATGATATATAAAGAACAATATAACTAATTTCTACTAAATGGTAATTTGAAATATTATTGAATTTTAGGATTACCTTGTCGCTTCATCTAAGTTATGTTTGTATAGAACTGTTTTTCACAGAAGAAATAGGGATGTAAAAGTAGGCTGGCACCAGGAGGATGATGTCTGTCTGAATCTATAGATTAAATAATGGGAATCGAAACTGAGCCATTTGTGATTGCAATGGATCAGTTGATTCAAGTAATAAATAGGGTTGGTATCAATTCTAGATAAGAACATGAACAATCACGAATAATCATGTCTTTTATAGAGTATATTATGCGTCATAATCCTCTTGTATTTAGGGGAATAACATATCCATTGATAGTCAAATGATGGATCAATGCTCTAGAAATGTTATTTGACATCAAGGGATGTTCAGAATGTAAAAAGGTAATTCTATCCATTTATCAATTATAATGTCAAGCCAATAAATGGTGGTCTCTTGTTAAGAATAAGAAAGAAATAAATTATCTTGAAAGTTTAGAATGGGATAATTTTAAGAGTCTTTTTCTAGAAAACTATGTTCAAAAAATTGTTTCACTCAGAATGGAGTAGTAATTCGTGGAACTGAAGCGGGAAGATGATGATTATGTGGAAGCATATGATGCCAATTTTACAAGACTGGACAAGAACATATTGTATATTACTCAGTAATTTGATAGTAATATAAATAGATTTTAATCATGTTTGAAAACATTTTTTTGAAGAGCATTGACTTTAGGATAGTATTAAAGCTATGAGAAACATGTTCGTTATGCTGAAAAGGTGTATATGGAGTTTAATGACATGAATGTGCCTCATAATGAAAATAATAAGAAGTGGTCCAGGCATAAGGATTTGTTTATAAATTCTTCAATGATATATGGATGTAATAAAATAAATTTACCTTCTTGTGAAAACTGTTGTAAAAAAAATCATGTAAAATTTCATCTATATTTTGGGAAATGCTACCAATGTGGAACGTTTTCACAAATTTCACATGAGTGCCAGGAAAATGAACTGAAAATTAATGAGAAGACGATAGTGAGATTCTTTAACTATATGGAATTATGTCATTTTGCTAATGGTTGTCTAAAGCTTATTACTCAAAGCCACGAATCAACATAATTTGATGTAGAAGCGTTTGGTAAAATCATTTACAAACACTTCATCAGATGTTGATACATTTAATGAGGTAGTATCAGGTACATATCTTGTTTATATATTTCAAAAATGTGTTTTCGATTGAGGGTCTACCAATTCCTTCATTTTTGAATTTTTATTTGAAAAATTGGGAATTCAACCAAATAAAATGAAACCAGATCTCATGGTAAAAATATCTAGAGAAAATATTGTGGAAAAAATAACATAAAATAATCTTCTTATCCTTATCTATTGAAATATTTTATCTGCAAACCAATTTTTTTTCCTTAGTAGAGTTTTATGTTATCCTGGGTCTGGATGGGATTTTTGTTTATCACTCTAACATATATTGCAGTGAAAAAGAAGCTTCTTTTCATGAATAATTTCAGTTTTTGTACAAGAATGAACACATACCATTGATAACATATGAGGAAGCTAAGAAACTGATAAATTATAGAAATGAATGTTTTTTTCTCATATTTTTAAAGATAAGGGAACAATACAGATTAATTATATACAAATGGGAAATGAATAGCTAGAAGTTTTCCCTGATAATTTTACTCTTTTTATTCTTAATCGATAGGATGAGTTTAATATTGAATTAGTTCCAGATTTTAATCCAATTTCTAAACCCCCTTATTGAATGGGAATAATGGGTATTCTGTTATAAAAAAGGACGATAGAGGAATTATTAGATAAAGGCTTCATCCGAACTAGCACTTCAACATGGGGTGATCTTTCCTTGTTTGTTACGAGAAAGTATGGTTAAATGAGCCCTTTTCATTATTATAGAGCCTTGAATAACATTAATTTTAAAAACAGGTATCATTTTTCTCATACCGATGATCTTTTTATCATCTCACGAGAGAATAGTATTTTTCAAAGGATAATATGAATTCAGGTACCATCAGTTTAATGTAAAGGATAATGGCATCCCAAAGACTATGTTTTGTACTAGATATGATCATTATGAATTTTTAGTTTTGCCTTTTGGGTTAACTAATCCACCTATTGTATTCATGGATCTTATTTGTAGAATATTTCATGAGTTCTTGGATAAGTGTGTGGTTGTGATTATTGATTACATTATTTTATATTCTAGATGTTTATTGCAGCACGAAAAACATCTACAGGTTGTTATGAATACCATAAAAGAAAATAAATTTAATACAAAATTCAGATAGTGTGATTTCTGGTAGTAAATTTTTTTTCATGGGGACAATGTAAATATATATGGAATAACATTTGATCCTGCCCAGAACAAATGTTGATGATGAATTGAAAAGACCTAAAAATGTTATAGATATTCATATTTTTCTTATATTAGTAGGTTATTACTAACGGTTTTTTTAAAAAAAAATCAACGTTAAATAGACTTCTAAATAAGATAACATGAAAAGGGGTTAAATTTGTTTGGACAAAATAATGTGATGTTTATTTTCAGGAACTAAAGAAGAGATTAGTGAATACTCTAGTTTTGGCCTTTCTTTCCTGAAATGGTGAGTTTTTCATATAACATGATGCATAATTGAAGTGACTTGGTTTTTTTATAATGCATAATGATCAGGTAATTACTTATACTTCAACACAACTAAAAACTCATGAGTTAAATTATCCCACACATGATTTGGAATTGAAGCGGTCGTTTTGTTTTGAAAATTTGTAGGCACCATTTTACAGAGCCTAATTTAAAATATATACTAACCATAAAATTATTAATTATATATTCACTTAGATGAAATTAAACAAGAGTCATAGAATATAAATTGAACTAATGAAGTATTATGATTTCACTATCAATTTCCATCCAGGAAAAGAAAATAGTGTGGTCGATGCCTTGAGTTGAAAACATTAAGCATCATTAACCATGTTAAATTTAGAAAATGATCCCTTGAATAATTATTTGATAAATATTTTCCTAGAAGTCACGGGCGTTGTGAATAAAATTTTTTTTAGGTTTCAGTGTTTTCTTCGCTATCAAATAGAATTAATAAAGGGAAGAAGGAAGACTGTAAGCTAGAGAAAAAGGAAGAATTGGTTAAAATGGGTAAGTAACCAGAATTTAAATGTGATAATTATTGTGTTTTAGTATTTGTAAAAAGGCTCTATATTCTTTTTGATTCCCAGTTGAAGATTGAATTATTAGGTGAGTCTCATAGTTCTTCATTTTCAGTTAATCATGGAACTACTAGGATTTACAGAGACCTTCTGGTGTATTACTAGTTGGGTAGAATGAAATGGGATATTGTAGAATATACAATGAAATTATTGACATGTCAATAGGTTAAATTTGAGTGGTAGTAAATGAATAAGATTATTCAGCCTATATCAGTATCAAAGTGGAAATGGGAGAATATATCCATTGACTATATAGTGGGACTACCAGAGACTTCTCGAGGTAATAATATGTTTTGGGTTATTTTTAATCAGCTAACAAAATATAAGAATTTCCTATAAATTCAAGATACAATTTCATTAGTTAATCCTTCATGAGGGTACCTCAAAGATATTTTAGGTTACCTATAGTTCCTCATTCCATTATATCTGGTTGGGGTCCCATGTTATCTTTTATCTTTTGGAAGGGGCACCAGAATTCAATGGGCACTAAAATAAATTTCGTTACAGTTTTTTCCCCTCAATTAGATGGGCAGTTGGAAAGAATGATTTATTATTTGAATGATTTGATTTTATCTCGTTCAATGGACTCCCGGGGAATTCGGGATCAACATCTTTCTTTAATTGAGTTTTCTTATAATAACATTTTTCATTCCAGTATACAGATGGCACATTTTGAAACATTGTATGGGAATCATGGTCAAAATAAATCATTTGGGGATGAATCGGGGAAAAGAAATTGATGGGACCAAAATTAGTAGAGGAAGGGGTTGATAAAGTGAAGATGATCCAATATAACATGAAGATATATCAGAAAAGGAAAAATAGATATGCAAAAAAATTGAATTGATGACTTCTATTTCAAGGTAGGTGTCCATGTTTTCCTTAAAATATCTCATTGTAAAAGTGTGATCCATTTTTGAATGAAAGGAAATCCAAGTATGTGGTTCATTGGTTCTTTTTGAATCCTAGATAATGTTGGAACAGTTGAATATAGATTAGCTTTGCATCCGATTTTGTCATTAGTGCACAATGTTTTTCAGGTTTCGATGTTGAGAAAGTATGTTCCAGATCCAACCAATGTCCTGATCCAAGAATTAGTTCAGCTGGAAGAGAACATTACATATGAAGGGAAACAAGTTTAGATTCTTGATCAAAGAAAATAGGTTTTGTGGAATTAGGTATTCCAATATGTATCATTTTTGTGGAGAAACCATGTGTTTGAAGAAGAAACATGAGAGTCTGAAAATTCATTGAAAGAAAGGTATTGTCACTTGTTTCAGGAGTAAAAAAACTATGAGGACATAATTTCTAAACAATGAGGATAATATAACACCCCAATTATTTAAAAAATAAATTAAAATTAATGAAACTTTGTTTTTGTAGATATTTATTACTATCCTTTAAACATAATTTTCCAGCTTCTATGTTTTCAATATCAAAAAATGTCATCTACAATTGTAATTGGAATGTTATTTGGAGTCTAATGGAAACAAAATTATTTTTTATTGAATAATAACCTACCCTTATGAATAGTATTATGAATAGTAATATTACCATAATGAAAGGTAAATTGTATTATTATTTTATTTTCGTAAGGTTATAAGACATTGATATGTCGATTAATATTTCTAGGTGTTAAAAAACAGTTATACAGTTAAAGCAGTTATTTCTGAATAAATTATGACTATGATTAAAAATTAAATTAATAATATTTTGAAACATATTTTAGATAAATGGAGTTCATTTTTTAATTCTAATAATATAAAAATGGTTAGGGTGATTTTTTTTTATTTTTCTAAATCAGTTGAATTTTTAGTGAATAGTAAAAATATAGTTTTGAGTTTCACAGTGTTTAATGACGGCATTAATTATGTCATAATGATATAATAATTATGGTCGATGTTTGTGCAGTAAAATAAGATATGAGGTGTCCCAATTGGCTAATACCATTGGAAATTACCACTAATGATGTGTCCCAAGGAAATTAATAAAATATTACTTCATATTTGCTATAAATACCAACCCATTCCTTCATTCCATTCATTCCAAATTCATTATCAATGAATTTATGGTTATCTTACATACATAGTAGTCCTATATGGGGTTTCTCAATCCCCCATAGTCCCATCATTCATGTCTTAGGAGATAATATAAAGGGAAAGAGAATTCTAAAATTTTATCTTTCTTCCATTAAAAATCAGTTTTATGTGGTATAGCTTTCAAGATTCTATACCATGTAACTATTTCAAATATATTTTATATCTATAATGTATTATTATTTTTTATGGGTTACCCATGTGCCCTCTCTGTTTAATGTTTTACAGAACCATGTTGAATAATCGTTATGTTGTCGAATTTGTTTAAGTGATTTCTCAGCTATGCTTTTATTTAGAGTTCCTTTCTTTTAATATTATTTCTTCATATCTCTATATCCAAGAAGAAAAAGATATCCAGAATCTTACATATCCTATATTTCTTCATGTTTATGGAATATTCATAATTTTACTTCTTCTCCTCTCCCAATAATTCATGAAATTAAAACACAATCTGTGATGTGTCGAATTACACACATCATGGATGATGTGATTAAAATTTCGTTTAATTCCATAAAGACTAATCATGAAATAATTTTTTGGATGAAACATATTATAATTTAGGTATTATATCTTATATAAGGTTCTGTATTCTTTTTGTACACATGGGATTTATTTATAATACAAAATGATATCTGTACTATCAATGAATCTCCAAAATGACCTAAAAAATATCCATGATGTTTTAACTTATAATTTATCCTCATGTCATAATTAAAAATGATAAATGGTATAATTTATGGTTATGAAATAATTTAAATACTATTCAATTCCAATTCTATAATTCCGCTTCCAATCGATATGATTATACATCATGAACCGATCATGGAAACCATGTAAAGATCACAACTGAGGAAATGTAAATAACAAAATATTACTAATAAATGTGTAGAATGATGTTGTAAAATGATCATATAAGCTCTTATAAAGATTAATTTTCTTCATTAATATATTAATAACACTCTTTTAACCATTATACATGAGTTTTAGACACATTTTATCAATTAAGAACCCGAGGTAAGGGAATTCTTAACCCAATTTCCAATCCTCTGGTTAACCTTATTCATTATTCATTAAGTGGTATAAAGATTATTTATTTGATGAAATTTTGTTTATAAAATTATGATATATGTGTATTTATAGTGAATACACATATCCATTCCAGTAAATTAATTGTCACTCGAATTATATTTGAAGGGGAATTTCTTCTAAAATCTTTTTAAAATTCTCGTTAATAAATTTGAAAAGGGGTTTTTTTATTTATCTGGAACGAATAGCTTCTCCTGATTTCATGATACTTTATTACCATGATTTGTTCCTTGGACATAGTTTTGTCAGGTTGAGCCCATTATATGACAAGATATGTTAGGTTGATCCCATTATATCTCAATATATGACAGGTGATCCCCATTATAGCTCTTCAATGCATTGGGTACTCTGGAGATGGAAGTTAACCAAAAGTTTTTCCATATGTTAGGGGGAATATAATAGTGATATAGTAAATATTTTCCCAAGGAAACTATATGATGTTTCTATTCATATGAGTTTTTATGATTATGGGTTTAATAGGTTTTTATATTATCACTTGATATCATTTTCTTTCATTATATCCCATACTTTGTTTTATACATAGACCATGTTTTTAAAATGTTTTTCACATGATATAAGGATGGGTAAGAGAACGAATGGATTCGTGATGATTGATATGAATTGTTATCCAAAAAATCATGTTTTTAGTTTTAATGTTTTATATTTTTAGAAAAATGGATAATGTTTTTTGTAGTATCTTCTTTATATGAATTTGGTATGTTATGTATGTAAGATATCCTAATTATTTAAAACTATGAAACAAAAAATATCCTCACTTTGTAATAATGTATTTTCTTGTCTAAAATTCAAGATTAAGTAATGTTTTAAGGATGATTCCTTATATCTTCAGTTACTTTCCTATATCTATATCAATTAAATCATAAGGCATTATGGTTAAAATATATTGATTTTATTAGAATATGATCCAATGTTTCCATTAAATTTCTAGTTGAATTTTCAAAGGATCTTGACACTATGGTAAACTTATGATCAACCTATCATCCCCAGATGTATGGGGAGTCTAAATGGAATATTAATACATTTAAATACATAATGATATCATGTTCTTTTTATTTCTATGATATGTGGGATTTTTAAATACATATTGTGTAATGTTCATAAAATAATAGATTTCAAAATAACATATAGATGGAACCATACAAGGCAATTTATGGGACAATGTTTCTCAATCCAATATACTAGGAAGTGGTTAAAATTAGAAATTTAGTTCCCCTGGAGCATGAAGTGGTGACGACTATTAATGTACTGACTATTAATGTTTATATGATGGTATCCCAATGTAGAAAAATATTCATACTTAGAAACATATGAAGACATGGAATTTCAAGTTGGTAAGAATGCATTCTTGAAGGTTTTACACCTGAAGGGTGTTGTATGATTTGGTAAAGAGGGGATGTCAAGCCCTAAGTATATTATGAATTTTTAAATACTATTATGAATTGGATATATATCTTATTTATTGGATATTCCACCAAACCATTCTAAATTATATGTTTTATTTCATGTATCATTATTTAGGAACTAATTCTAGATCAAAAAATGTGATTACATATGATAAAATATATTTGGATAGGTAGTTTTCATCTATGGATTAGATTCTCCAGAATCATGATACAATAGTTAAAGTATTGAAAAATTGGACATCTGATTTAGTGTAAGTCCTATGGAGAAATCATAAACCATAAAAGGAAACAATGGAGATTGAAGAATCTATTAGGAAATAATATCTGTATTTTTTATATAATTGATATGTACCCCATATTCAGGGATGAAATTATTTGAGAGAGGAGTATGTAAAACATCAAACCCTTCATTGGTAGTTAATCATGATTTTGTAAACAATACTGAAATATGTCCTTTAAATATAATTTATTTATGTATTTATTTCAAATATTATTTTTAGAATATAAAACATGCCAAAATTATTTAATTGTTTAATCCATACTATCTTAATTATCATAGTATGAATTTTTTATCCTTTCCTAAATAGGTCACTTCCTTTAAAAAATATTTTCTTCAAAAATAGTATAATTTGATTGAATTTACCATTATATAATAATGACCGATATGTTTAAAAAATAAAAAATAAAATAAAATATAAATTTTTTGTATAAAAATTTGAATTTTAAAATATTCATAAATCTTATAAATACCCATCCTAATATTTTTAGAACTAATATATATGTAACATGAAATCAAAAAATAATCTTGATCTTTTCATTAAATAATTTATTTTCATAGGATATTCATATTTGGATTTCTTTGAAGGATTATATAATTTCATTATTTTATTATAAATTAATTTATTTTATTTAAATATATATCAAATATAATATTATATTTTATGTAAATTAAAATCCTAATACATTATTTTTTTTAAACAATTTTTACATAATTAAGGGAGATTGTTTTAAAATTAAATGTTCAAAATCATTAGAAATTTTATTTGATAATATTAATTTATAATATCATGTTATAATAAATAAAGTAGGTACAATTTTAAATATTAATCATTTTAATTAAAATTAATTTCTATGGATAGATATTAATTACCAATGAAAATATACATTAGGGAAAATGATAAAAGTAAAAAAAATCCGTAAAACACTAATATTTCTTTGAAAAAAAATTTTGATGTGATTTTTCACCCAAAATCACTATCCCCATATAATGATTTAAATTTTCTAATTGAACAATTAATAGTAACATTCCATTTTTAAAATGTAAGGGTGACTCCCAAAACTAACCTTCGCGTTACTTATGAAAGGCTAACACTCCACCATTTATAAGGATCACCTATAATATAATTAATCCTTAAAACTCATAAATTTTCCCTCTCATATAATCCTATATATTATTCCTATGAAATT
This sequence comes from Viscum album, assembly GCA_963277665.1. NCBI lineage: Eukaryota > Viridiplantae > Streptophyta > Magnoliopsida > Santalales > Viscaceae > Viscum > Viscum album. The sequence continues at coordinate 647,116,256 of OY728126.1, read as the reverse complement.
GTTAAGAATCTAATAGCATATTGACTTTATTTTGAAGGATATGTGTAAGGAAAATTCAAATCCTCAGCTTGATAATTATCAACTACTTAAATTTTCTAATTAATTATTTTAATTAAAATTGGTTATACCCAAAATAATATATTTAAATTAGTATACATTATATACTATAATATTAACATTTTAATACTATTATCATTTATTATTCATATACCTCATCTATTTAGAAAAACAAAATTATTGTCTGTCCATTTTTTGGAATACAACCTCCAGGACAAAACTTGTTTCATTTTTCATCATCAAACTAAATGTTTGGAATAATGGATGATATCACATTATAATTAAATTTGTTAATAAATAATTAGGGTTATTTTATGAAAAATACTATAAAATATCAATTATATTATTAGAAAATGATCGTCTTTAATTTAATCATTTAAAATAAGCACATTAAGAGGATACCCATTTTTTCAACTTGTATAATATTTTGATATATAATAAATATTTTTATAAATTCTTACAATTATAATATATGACACTAATAAATATAATATAGTATAATTATTATTCTATTATAATAATATTTCAATAAAAAACTCATAATCAATTAATAAATCTTGGTATGCTCATGTTTGGGACGGTTTAACCACCTACATGAAAAATTCTACAAAATTTTATCATGAATGAAAATGTGAATACAATTACTTGCATAATATAACATAAATTTGTAAATATTTATTTTTCATTTATTATGCAAACATTATATAAACATTTAATTGGTTAATTAAGGAAATATACATTGATTTTTATGAATAACATAATGATACTTTTTATTTATTTCATCTTCATGTATGAAAACTAAAACTCTCATGAATGGAATTTAAAATTCTCAAAATAATAATAAATTATATATAAAATTAACATCAATTTCCTAATAATAATAAAATTTGGGAGTAAAATGAACACAAAATTGAAAACTATGAAAGTATTACAAATTATTAAAACTATAAACACCAAATGTAACAAATAAATATAATTTATATGGAGAACGAATTTTTATGAAGAGTATAAATAAAAATGAATATGATTATTGGTTTAAATTAAGTGATTATGATTAATATGATTAATTTACAGGATATTATAGTAATTTTTTTAATTTTGGGCAACATGCTAGTGTTTTCCATATCAAATTACTCTTTGTAGGACTTGTTTAGTATTATATACATAATTTTATTTATAAATTTTATATAATTCCAATATGAGATTTTATATATTGAAATTAATTCACTCATTTAATATAAATATCAAATTTAATCCCTCATTTTTAATGGTTCTGACTGAATTTCTACCCAATACATATGTGGGCTTTTTTCATCAAAAATATTTTTCCTTGGGACTCAAGTTATATTTACCACCTTTTTATTACTATATGATGCAAACATTTCCCCGGAAAAAAATTACTATATTACTCTTGGAATATAAATTATTTAAAAGTATGTATTGGTATCACTCCTTTATAAAATTATTATTCAATATTTATCTCAAGCATTTTAAAAATAAATCTTTTCCATAGTTAGAATACAATACAATTTTTTGTTAAAATAAAATATTTTTTATTTTTTAGAAAATTCATCATTATTTGGATACTATCTAGTTGGTGTTTTTTGTAAGATATTTTCCTAGGGTTAATAAACTCAAAAAAATTTGGTTAAAAATTTAATCAATTATCACATTTATGGACAATGAGTGGCCCTAACACTATATACCCAATTATAAACTCACATGGGATATAATTTGTAATAATTTCACAGACATAATAAACCATGATGAAGTATTTTTCCTACCATTTCCCTACTCTCATACCAATAAAAAATTTTGATCCCAATTACTATCTTCTAGGGATATCCCAACACATTGGATTTACCCTTTCTACTTTATTTTTATGATACAGTTATGAAATTTTGATGTTCCCCCACACCTTCTAATCAAATTAACTGATATTCTCTTAGACATAGACATTTTTCTTTTGAATGGGGAAGTATGTGATTCCCATGATTCACATTATAATTATAAAAATGTTTTTTAGAAATACTTTCTTGGGAATTTGATGAAATTTATTTTTTACTCTTATGGAAATTCATTAGACATAAATAGGTTGTGGGAGGGAGTAGGAATTATATATCCCCTAAACCCATCAATATGTCTTAGGAGATCAAAAAGTTTGGTTTTTTCTGTCTAGATTTTCTTTTTATAATATAGTGTCTTTGAATAATGCAGTGATAAATTTTTTTGATGTTCGACATTATGTATTCCATTATTATGGGTTCAATGATTGTTATTATACCCGATTTCATACCTTTTTACCGATATAACATTCCCTATATTTCAATTTATTAAAGATTCATGTTGTTTTATTTATTCGTTCCATATAAGATAATCCATGTTTATGTTAGGGAAGTCACCACTATATTCTAATCTTTAATAATAATCTGATCTCAGACTTATTTCTTTTCATTCCCAAAATAATCCAAGAGGATTCCTATGTGAAATTTTCATGAATATGATATAAGTTATAATAATGGTCTTGTGATATGTTTATAATTTATATACTACTTTTGAAAAGTAACATATGTATGTATCTAGACTTATAACACTACTAAACTTTTAGATCCTCTAGGAACATATGTATTACATACCAATAATGGAATATAACTAACATCTCATGGTTTATGGAGTCAATTATGATACATAGCACATTATAAAATATCATTGCGGTTTGTTCTTGATTTTACACCACTTTTTATTTCCCAAAAGTGGAGAATTAATATATAGTTGTTGAAAATTTCATTCATTACTGGTTTTATTCCAGTTTTTATGTAAGTATAGGAAAGTGTTAAAATAAAATTTTACATCCTGAAAAAAGAATATTATTCTACATCTCCCATTCAGTTAATTGAGTATAGCATTAATTTTTGAATTAATCACATTATTTTTCATCAATTATCTCACTCATGTAAACATAGAGTTTATTTTTTTCATGGATCAAAAAATTGAAAAAGTTAATTCCATGTCATTCATTATCTTTCTGTTTCACTAATAACCTAAATGGGGGGATAAAATTGGTTTTTCATTTGTGTTGGTTTAAATTGATTTATGGTGGTTTTCTATTTTTTGTTTTAGAATAACTCAACATGGGATAAATAATGCTCATTAAAATCTTTCAAAGTAAAAAATGTATAAATTAAATATAATTGATTCGATACATTTCCTTTTAAAACAATAGTTTAATGGAATAAAATAGAATAAATATTGGGACATAGTATATCTATATATTTGTTCAGGGTCACAATAACTTTACCAGATACACTTTTCCAATGAATAACGTCACCATGGTAATTATTAGTTATTTCATTTTCTGATTTATTGTATGTATTAGTGGTAAAATTTTCCTCTTTTTATAATGTTACTAAGAGATTTTACATGAATATCCTTTTTTAAGAACATCTATCATCATTCACTTGAATAAATCCTAGGAGTGTAGACATAAAGAAAAAAGAAAATATGAAAAAATATTAATAACTAAAACACAATATTTAATGAAGTAACTACGAAGAAAATTTTTCTTTTTTAAATAATTAATATATATTCAAATAATATATCAAAAATATTCCTCCGACTATAATAAATATTCACTATAAGATCTCACTGTAGTTGTAAGAGTAATTCAACTTCTTCTTCATGATAATTAGGGAATTTTCCCATTGAAAAAAGATACAATGGAATTTTAAATCATATAATAATCATGTAATTGATTTTAGTTTTTAATATGTAATATTCATGAAATTGACTCAAGTATGTTCTGAATTTTTTAGTTCTAAAGTAAATAAAATATACCTCCAGGGATCAATTTAGATAGAAAAAAAATTATCTCCCCATTAATATATACAAATTTTAAAATTGGGGAACTTGAACCTCCTAGAAATCTGCGGCTTCATTGGAATCATTAATATTATAACAACTTATTCATAAATTTTATTAATTCATGATTAACAACATTCTAACACCATAAAGTAATTACCCCAAATAAAAATGTATTAGTATTTCATATATTCAAAATAAAAACTTTTAGGAATTTGTATTTTATTGGTTATAGACTTTATTATAATGTGCATCTTTGTCTTGTCATTATTATTCTTCATAGAGTTCAAATTAATCATAAGGCCTTACTTAACATTTATATGGTATAATATCATGATTATGATATTACTCCCTCTAATGTTGATATAAAATATCATAAGGTTTAAACAATACTTCATAGGGCTGATACACCATCGGGAATTGTTGATAAAAATAATCATAATTTGTATATTCCTTCCCATAACGATGGTACACCTTATCAATATTTAGCATTTGTTTTTTGGCTAGATGATGTGTTAGGAATTAGTTTATCATAGGATTTGACACTATAGCCAGTATGGGAAAGTGGAACACCAAGGCCAGTTGTTTATAGCTTAAAAAATAAAGGGTTAGGTCAAACATGGGTTCGTTATGGCCTAGAAACCCAAAAATAAGTTTTCCCCAACTTTTAAAAACCTTCACCAAACAAACTACATCAAGAATTCAATTTTATCTCACTTTATAAACCTTGTTTGTGGTAGTGAAAACATATTTAACTCATGAAGGGGAAATCCTATATGTAGTATTCTTTTCATTTCAATAATTCTTTAAGCTTCCATATGAATTTTAGTGTATATCTTTCTTGAAAAATGAAGCTTCAAATTTTTTTGTTGAATATATATATTTTCATGAGTCAAGTAACTGAGTAATTTTTTATCTTCTATTTCATATAAATCTCTCCCATATATATCAATTCTATTTAAAATTTCATCCTTGAGAAATTTATGTAAATCTTTATAGAATACCATAAAATTAGGTCTATAATTATTCTAAATTTATAATATATCAAATCAATAATGTTTATAAATTCCCAAAAAAATTTCATGTCATGTAGAAATTGCATTATAAATTTCAATAATATACTCAACCTAATTTTTGAGCTCTTGAAACCTTTTTTATAATATAAGTTACATTCTGTAAATAGTAGTCATAAAAAACTAAAGGACAGAAATAACCAAATAATTCTCTTTATATTTTTATTATACCCTATGAACATAATTTTATTCATAAATAGACATATGATAATCCCATTATGATTTTAAAGAATAAAATTTATAACATTCTAACTAGTTTCCAATGATATTTTATTACACTACATTAATTCAACTCTATAATTTAGTGTGGATATATTTGATAAACATTTTGAAAATATTACTTAATGGAATTAGAAACTGAACATTATATACCAACGTAAATAGGATTAAATGTTTTTATAACCTCAAACTATGAAATAAAATTCTTTATAAAAGCACAACATTTTTTTGGACAACATTTGGTCCACCATGTCTTTAAATCAGAATTATAAATCATTAAAATTTCAACACATTAATTTTGGATTTCAAATAAATTATTCCTTCAATATATTTAAAATCTTATATATAATACTCAATACAATAAAATAGTGTATTTATTTCCTCCCTCTCCAATTTCATTATAATTTTAACTATTCCACAAAATATTTTACTTTATCATCAAAATTAGATCATCGTATATCTTTGTTAACTAGTTAAATTCTTCTCCTCAATCATGAATAGTTGGTGAAGGGAATTATTCTAACAATATTTGTATCATAATTATTATAAAAATAGTATCAATATAATCTATAGTGTCTACAAGATCATCATTGATATAAGTAATAAACTAATTTTTAGTCTCTTGAAGTGATTGTTCATCCACTACTTCATCATTAACTAAAAATTATAATTTTCATATGTAGTATTAGTAGCCTTAGACTCTAAATCGTTTTTAGTATCTATCTGCTAAAATTATTATAATTTAGTATTTTCCTTTACAATTACTAACCATTTAGAATCAAATATCCTCATACCACCTATTTTTTTTTCTTCAAGAACTTCATTCACTTAACTAATATCAACTACAGATATAACCTCAGTACCCTAAACATTTTCATTAAATAAGGAATCTATTTAATCTTCATGTAGATATTAATAGATTTACTCTAATCCAAATTTAGAAGTAGGATCTTTATGTGTAGTATATTGGACTACAACTGATTCAACATCAACACTAGGATGTAACTATATATTAACACTCCTTCAAAGATCCCCCACAACATGAGTAGAGATTTTAGAATTTTAGTATGTCCTACATTATTAACTAATATAAATCATTTCAACAAATAATTTCATGAGTATAAAATTTTCTTTTGATATCTATTTGGAAAATTTTTAGTCGATGTCATTTTACATCTTCCTACATATTTAATTTGAAAATTTCATCATGAAAATGGAGATACCATTTCAATTCCAAGGGAAAAAGATTTATCTTTTTCACCTTATGAGTATAATGATACATATATCTAATCACATACAATGACTGGTATAATTCTAACCAATTTATAACCACTGATCATTTCCCATACTAGAGATGGCATGGGGTCCTCTGTTGTACCTACTCATACACTAGAGTCTTCTGACCTGAAATGGGGGCATATAGTGATACCATGGAGGGAATATAACATCATATCAGATTTCACAATAATATAAATACATCAAAATTTCGTCCATAAACAATAATCATCATAGTATATGGATAAATAAATAAGATTCATGTTATAAATTAATTTAAATGAGAAAATATTGACATTCTGACTCATGGTCATGCTAGAACATAATATCAAATCTCACTCTAGGTTGATCAAACACACAAAATAAAATAGAAAAAAAAATGAAAGTATATACTAATATCCATTAGTCATATATCATCCATGTCTAAATCTATCCAATATATCCAACTGAATAATCCAATCACAAATAATTTTCCCAAACTAAATATTTTCACAGTGAATTCAACCCAAGAACACAAGTATCATGGTTTCCCATGTGTGACCCACCAAACCATATTTCTCATGTAATGTTAATATTGTGGTTTTATTTTGTTTAATTTACATGTTATACAAACAAATTGTTCAATCTAAAAATCGTTCTTTTTATTTAAATATAACATCAAATTGTTTACAATACATGAAGACCAAATGAAAAACATACTAAAAAAATCAAAATAAAACACCTATTATAATTATAGAAATACCACCCAAAACAACACAAAAAAACACAAGAAGATAATATGGATCTTTTGGATCTGTCACAATGAACATTAGAATGACTAGATCCACTAAAACCGCAATAAGCATCAATAGAATGATGTGCACCATGTTCTTCAATTGTATTGAGTTTGGGGCACCCTAATATATGGTATTATGTGTCCCCAATTCGATCTTTGCTCTTAGGGTGATCATTGAGTTTCTAACCGCTATAATTATATCCATTTGTCTTGTGGGTGGATTAATTAAAAATATCTAATTTAGTTTTCCAAATCATTTAAGTTATGTATTGAAAATATAATATGACCTATTATTATGAAATTTAAAAGGGCAATGATTTAATATTTTGAGCAACACATAGTGTGATTTTAAAATGAGATGAGGATTTAAAAAACCATTAAAATATTTCAAATATCTTGTAAATGCTTTCATTCTTAATTCTTAAACAAGTTTTTAACTAAACTATGTTTTTTATTTCTGTAATACTAGTATAATTTTTTCATATGGATGTATTCAATTTCAAATTATAACATTGTGTTTTAAAATAATAATTCTTATAAAAATATGGTAATTTATGTTTTGAAAACCACCAATTTATATGTATGGAAACATTGTACTAGTGTTAAAAAAATGTACCCACATTGGATAGCCCTCTAGCCAGGCCAAGGGAGACAGCATGTGCTAGGTGGATGAGCCTAGCCCTATGCCTCAACACAGGTCAGCCTGTGGGATTGTGTGCATGCGCAATGCTTGCTTGGTCTAGTGATCATGGGTCATAGCTACCCCTAAGGAAGAATAGAAGGAGAGCGTAGCACCCTGAGAGGTGGCACATCGGCATGGGTGGTAGGTGGTACGCGCCCGTAGAAACTAGTACAGGGTGGTGGCAGGATGGGGGAGGGAAAATTTTGAACATATTCCCAGAGTCTCAAGCTTATAAAGGGCCATGAAACATCCCTCGGTTTTGATGTAAGACAAGAATTTTAAGGCTAAACAAGATCCATATAATTGGATCGTGTCGCATGTGATCTGGGATATCTATTTTGATCTGGTGATTGAACCTCATCAATCGTGGAATCACCCTCATTGTTTTGGGCGCCATCAAATTCAAAACAGATTTAATATCGGTCGTCCAAGACTTTTAAAACACCACGTCAAATTGGAGCCATCCGATTTGTCTCAGATCTGATCACGACTGTCCGTCTCATTTTATAATTTCCATATCACCATGGTTGACTGATCTTCTCCGCGTTTAATCCATGTCATCCATTCTTTCTTCGGTATTTCTCCCCTATGCTGCCTTTTTCTTCCTTCCTTTTGTGCTGGACCAGAAACCCTAACCCTCCCTTTCCATTTTCTTCTACACTCATGACTCCTCTCATCAACATCGCAGTCGTTCCCTACCCTCCCTTATTCCAAAAAGACTTCCCTGGGTCTTTTAATAACCGAGTATGCCTCGGTTTTCCAATATTAGCATTAAATTTTCTATTTATTTTATGCATATTATAATTTATAGACAATCAATTTCACCCTTTCCCTCGGTTTTTCCCCCTCCCCTTAAACCATTAGCAAGCACCCAAGATCCCTTCCTGAGTCTCTCCTCCTCCTCAAACCTAGGTAATAGATATGTTGTTTTGTGATTTATATTTTGAGGGTATATACATATATATTTATGCTTATAAAAATTTAAAGTCTTGTTGTTTAGTTAAAATTTTCTTTTATGCCGATCCTATGTCTTCTTGTTTTTGAATTCAAGTAGTATTATGGACGTAAGGGAATTGTTATGAAGCTTATACATTGATACATAAATATGTATAATCAATTACATAATTGTACATCCTTGTGGTTTTTTTGAAAACACACATATACCCGGTCCAAGGACTGATGGATTTTGGGTTATGAGGTAATTTTTAAACAAGAAGGATTATTTTTCTCATGCAATATATATATACCTTATATAACCAATTATATAAGTACCTATATATATAACCATAAAATTTTAAATGAACCTCTATTATTTTCTGTTTCAAGACCTCTAAACATTGAGTTTCAGAGATGAGGTAGAATTTTGTTTTAAAGATAAGGACTTATATTTTCACATATATATATATATAGTGTACACAACCATGTATAATTATACAGTTTATAGAACTCACCCTTTGGACGGGTTTTAAGTCTTATAACATTGAACTTCTATGAATAATTTAAATTTTAAGTATATAAGTATGTTCCAATTAACATTGGAGTGGGACTCATTTATACATTTAAATTATAAATGATTACATAAAAGTTTATATAAGATTGTTTAGTAATTAATCCCTTTAAAAATTTATATTATGATTTAATATTTAAGGGACTCTAGTTAATTAATGTGTTTAATATGTCAAATTAGTATGGGTGTGAATGGATTTTGGTATAAACCCTTTAATACACGATGTATATTCTCATTTGTGGATATATGTGTACACATGGAACAATTGATCCTAAATTTTATTTATAATCTTTCCAATGATTGGTATTAATGAATAAAACATGTTGTTTTTGAAATATGTTTAGTTTTGTTTAAAAACACTTCTTATATACCCTTGTGTTTAAAGAGATTTACACAACACTATACCCTAGTTTTGGATATTTTAAATATTATACTCTCGATACATTTAGTAATTGTGATGAGTTCATAAGTATTAAAGTTTGGGTTTACTACTTTTACATTCATATTTATGAATAACTTATTTTAAACCATATAATTAATGGTGTTAGTTATAGTCAAATTTCATGATCTACTTGTTTAACATTATGTGTACCCTGGGATACATTAAACATAATCTTACTAGATGTGAATGTTTGGGTACTTCTGTGTTCAATACCACTTTTGAAATACTCAGTTTATTCTTAAATTAATTAACCTCCCAATCCCTGATGAAATTCTTATGTGTAATTTATCAATAAATATTTTAGAATTTAGGGTTATCATTTTATGTGACAAAATGTGTGTTTATTTTAGTTCATTAGTTGTCATCACATATGCCATAATCTTCTAATCATACTCACCATTCAATGACATAACCATGCAATTGATATTTTTTGTAATTAATACCTATATTCCTGATTCGTTGTATATATATGTAAATTCTAATGAATGTAATCAAAACTCGTACGACCTTTTATAGAACTATGAATTAAATTATTCAAGATGGTATGGGATACCTTAAATAATATGAAATGAGAAATTAAATATTCAAAGTGGTATGGGACATTTTGAATATAAGACCCTATTTGGCTTCTCAAAAACGTAATGGACTCGGTATAATGGGTTGGGAACCGGTTAATGAAAGCCCCTCGATGCATTGATAGTTCTCATGAGACAATCATGTCATGGCCTGAGCCCATTGAAATTTTTGGTATTGACATGAGGTCTTGATATGGTTTTTTATATGTTCCCTCAATATTTTTATGATAAACAAGTGGATATTGTACTGGAAGAATAACCATGTTTAAGAACCAATACTTATGAGTAATTGAAAAAGTAAATGACTATGGAATGAATTTTATTTATCAATTAGTTATTTAGTAACCATTGTATGTTTCATAGTATTAAAGTCTGAAATTGATGTTTATACCTTTATGTGAAACTCTAATTTTGTATTACTCTTAGTAATAAAATTTTTACTTGAATATTCCTATGAAGTGCTTGTTTAGAATGTATTTACTTTTTATTCTGAATGAAAAATATTATATTTGAATTATTATTCCATATAACTTTATTTGAATACCATGAAATTTGACCTTATGAACCTTAGACTAAATGTTTTATTATGATGTTTATGTTTCTGTATTCTTTAAGAAATTATTTTATATGAAATTTTAAAATAATGTTTTCATACTTAATATTGGTTTGTTGTTTTATTTTAAAACCACTTACTGGGCATTCATATAGTCACCCTATATTTTTTAAATAATTTATTTATGTATCAATTTTAGGATAAGAAGCATGTCAGAAGGGGTTAGTTTCCCAAAACCTGAACCGAATCGTTCCTATGTATGGAACATGATGTGAAAAGTATCAGTGCATGTTTTTTGTAAAAAATAACAGAGCATGTTTGAAGGCACCGGCTCCAGGTATTATAGAGACTGTTTTCCATGGTTGGTGCCAAATGACTCATTTTAGATAACTCTAGATAACTAGTACTCAATAATGAAAAATTTACTAATGCATTATTGAGTATCATGTTTTCTTAATTTTCAGATGGATGATGAATCACGCTTTCTGTCCCTTCCGACAAAAATTTTGGAAACCATAGTGGACAAGGAATGTTTAGAAGGATATGAAACATTAGGGAACCTTCGTTTATCTTATCAGCATGTCTATCGTGCGTCCAATTGTACTCACATACTCAAACTTCACCGGTGATCTAGATTTCATTACATTCTAATGATGTATTCCCAACATTCCTTTTATACACGTAAGGGAAGGTATTATGAAGGGCTGTTATAATACTTCACCTTGGGTTACAACTTCTATTCACCAATGAACTACCAGAAAGCTACTCATGATGGTGACCTCTAGGAAGTATACCTATGTCAAATCGTAAAATATTTTATTAGTGGAGAGGTTATGGAATTTGAAATTCTCGAGGACTAATCTATATGACTGCATTATAGATAGAAATCTAAAAAAATGTCGCCCATATCCATACCATCCATTCCTTCTTTAGTTGTAGCATTAGGTGGCCAAACCTAATTAATCAAGACTACCCAAGCTGCATCTGGACCAAGGATATTGAAGAGTTTGGAACCACTTTGGGAATCTGTTGGACAAGGAATTGGGGAAATTTCCAACACTGGTGAATCTGGTGATGTTCCATCTTAGAGGATGTTAGGTAATCTGTAATCATGTTGTTGAGCAAGCAGTTATGTAATATCTTGGGTTTATGAACATTGTATAACTAAATAATGTTATCTATTTTGAAACAATAACATGATTTTACAAATAATGTCTCTCTTTTTCTATTATTATATCTCGGCTGAATAAAACATACCTCCTGATATTTCAGATAGAAGACATGAGTTCACCAACCACTCTTCTATCACCCTCTACCAAAATACTAGAGATCATAATTGTCAATACTTGATCTGAGGAATACATCCCATTTATAAACCTGCGAATAACTTTCGGACATCATTACGGGATATTGAATAGTCTTCACATTCTCCGCTCTTTCCAAGGGAATACCTATATCTACCACCATATAACCACTGCTCAACATACTGATTATAAAATAAGGGGAAAGTAACATGATGGTTTTTTCCAAATCTTCACTCTATCCAGAAAGTTCACAACCAGGGTATGGTTCAAAGAGATTTCTTTGGAAGCAAGCCTTCACGCATACTATATGCACCAAATCATGAGCTTCAGTTTATATGACCACATCTACGAACCTGATATTGATTGAAAATAGACAGTCTGACGAGTACTTAGAGAGTTTTTCCCTTCAGATATCTCTAAACACTCTACCATTCAATCCTCCCCCTAGATGCCCATGTTTAAACTGCATGAGTATAACCCATAATGCCTAAGGTGTGTCTGGGAAAAGGAAGTATAATAATTGATAACCAAATTGGGAATTCAGTTCGCCACACCTGAGGATCCTCCGTAATGGGGGATGTCATGAAGAATGTTAGAGGGTTTATTTGTAACATGTTTTGTGACATAAATTGCGAGGATGAAATTCATTGGATGGGGCAATAATGTGACGCCCCAAAACATATTACTCATGTAATAGAAATATTATGGTTTTATATTGTAAAATTTATATTTTATCTGAACAAAAATTATAATCTAAATACTATAATTTTAATATAAATAACACACCAAATTGTTTACAATACACAAATACCAAAGGAAAACCATACTAACAAAAAATAACTATTAAAATACCAATTTTAATTACAGGGAGAGTACCCCAAACAACAAATACCCCCACGAAGATAATATGGTTCTTTCATATCCATCACAATGAACATTAGAATGGCTAGAGCCACTAAAACCACACTAATTATTAGTGGAATGATGTGAAACATATTCTTAAACTATCTTGAGTTTGGGAAAAACTAATGTAAGGTTTTATAAGTCCCCAATTCAACTGTTGCTCTTAGGGTGACCATTGAGATTCTAACAGCTATAATTATAGTCGTTGGCATTTTTATTGGATTAATTAAAAAATCTTATTTTGTTTTCCAAAACATTGTGTTATGTATTGAAAGTATAATATAACCTCTTTTTGTGAACTTTATATGAAAAATGATTTAATATATTTAGCTACACTTAGTGTGATTTGAATATGAGATAAGGATTTCAAACACCATTCAAATATTTTACAAATCTTGAAAATGTTTTCATTATTAATGTTAAAACATGGTTCTAACTAAACTATTATTTTATTTCTATAATACTTGTATAAAGATTTCATATGGATGTATTAAATTTTAAATTATAACATAGAGTTTAAAAACCTTAATGGTTATAAAACTAAGGGAATTTTTGTTTCTGAAAGAACCTATTTATATGTAATGAAACATAGTATTAAAGTTAACAAAAAATGTACCTACATAGGCCAGCCCTCTAGTTGGTCCAAGGGAGGTTGCACATGTTAGGCGGTCGAGCCTAGCCCTTAGCCTCCGCATAGGCTGGAGTTTTGGCTTGTGTGCATGCACATTTCATGCTATGTCTAGTGATCAAGGGGCATAGCTACCCCTAATGGGCCACAAAATTAGAGCACACTACTGTGCAGGGCGGCACGACAGCATGGGTTGGCATAGGAGCACGCTCGTAGAACCTGGTACGGGGCGGTACTGGGAGGGGGAGGGAGAATTATAAACCTATTTCTAGAGTCCCAGTCATAAAACGGTCCCTGAAACATCCATTTATTTTGATGTGGGAAAATAATTTTAAGCCTAAATGATATCAAGGACGTTGGATCGTGTCACATGAAATCTAGGTCATCTATTTCGAACCAGCGCTCGATCTTTAGTAGCCGTGGAATTCCCATCTTTTTCTTGCGTTATCCAATCCAACACAGATCTAATCTTAGATGTCTGAGTTTTTAAAACACCATGGGGAATCAATTCCATCCGATCTATTTCAGACCTGATCACGACCGTTCATCGCTTTTTATAATTGCTGCATCTCCTTGGTCATCTGATAATATCCTCATTTAATCTATTTTATCCATTCTTTCTCATTTTTTTCACACTTCTTATTCCTGCCTCTTGCACTGGACTAGTAATACCTACCCCCCCTTTCTCTTCTTTCCACTCCTGTGACTCCTCCCATCACCATTTGAGGCATCCCTTTCCCTCCATTTTTTCACAAAGACTTCCCACTGTCTTTTAATATACCAAGTAGGCCTTGGTTTTCTAATAGTATGATTAAATATTATATATATTTTATGAATATTATAGTTTATAAACAATCTGTTTCACCTTTTCCCTCAGTTGTTCCTCCTCTCCTCAAACCTCCTACAAGATCTTATGAGCCCTTCCTAAGACACTCCTTCTCCTCACACCAATGTACTGGATAACTTTTTTTGTGATGTTGTTTTTGAGGTTATATACATATATATGTATTCTCATAAAAATATATTTATAGCCTTGAAATTTAGTTAAAATTTTCCTTTATGTCGATCCTAGGACTTCTGGTTTTTGAGTTCAATTAGTATTAAGGATGTATGGGAATTGTGTTGAGGGTTATACATTTATAAATAAATATATATACTCAATTACATAAGTGTACACCCTAGTGTTTTGGTTGAAAACCAACATATACCCGGTCTTAGGACTTGGATTATTTATTATGAGGTAATTTTTAAACTTGAGGGATTATTTTTCTCTTGTAATATATATATATATACCTTATATATCTGATTATATATGTACATTAATATATAACCATATGTTTTGAAATGTAACACTATTATGTTCAGTTTCAAGACCTCTAAACATTGAATTTCACCAATTAGGTAGAATTTTATTTGAACATAAAGAATAATAATTTCATATATATATATATAGAGTATACATGGAAATTTATAATTATACAGTATATAAAACTCGCCCTCTGGACCGGTTTTAAGTATTTTAACATTGAACTTCTATGATTAATTTATGTTTTTGGTAAATATGTATGTTCCAATTTACATTGGTGTAGGAATCGGTTATACGTGTACGTTATATATGTTTACATAAACATTTATGTAATATTTTTTAATAAGTACCCTTTAAATATTTATATAATGATTTAATGTTTTAGGGGCTCTAGTTAATTAATGTGCCTAATATGTTACTGTTTTATGGATGTGAATGTATTTTTGGTATAAACCCATTAATACATGATGTATATTCGAATATGTGAATATATTGGTGATCATGTAAACATTGATCCTCAATTTTATTAAGAATTTTTCCAAGGATTTCTAAGAAAAAGATAAAATATGTTGTTTTTAAAATATGTTTATTTTTGTTTGAAAACACTACTTTTATACCCTTTTGTTTAAACAAATTTACACAACACTGTACACTAATTTTGAATATTTCAAATATTATACTCTTGATTCATTTATTAATTGTGGAGAGTTCCGGAGTATTAAATTTGGGGTTTACTACTCTTACATACATGTTTTTGAATCACTAATTTTAATATATATACTAAATATTGTTAGTTATGGTTGAATTTAATTCTCTTCCGATTTAACATTATGTGTACCTTAGGATAAGTAAAACATAAACTTAAGAAAAGTGAATGTTTGGGTATTTTTTTGTTTAACACTCCTTTTGAAATAATTTTTTTATCCTTTAATTAATTAAACACACAATCCATGATTAAATTCAAATGTGTAATTTATTAATAAGGATTTTAGCATTTAGGGTTATCATTTTCTGTATCAAAACATGTATTTATTTTAGTGCATTAGGTGTCCTCACATATGCCAGAATCTGTTTATCATACTCACCATTCAAGGATATAACCATGCAGTTGATAGTTTTGTAATTAATACTTATATGCCTCATTCACTATATATATATATAAATTCTAATGAATTTATTTAAAACGCTTTTGACCTTTTATGGAAGAATGAATTAAATTTTTCAATGTGGTATGGGATACCATGAATAATATGAAATGGGAAATTTAATATTCAAAGTGGTATGGGACATTTTGAATATATGACCCTATTTGGCATATGAAGAATGTAATAGACTCAGTTTGATGGGTTGGGGACCAGTTAATGAAAGCCCCTGAAGGCATCTATAGTTCTCACTATAAAATCAGGTTATTGAACAAGGTCATTGTCATTTTTGGTCTTGACAAAAGGTCTTGATAGGGTCTGGTATTATAAGTTCCCTCATTATGATTATGATAACCAGTTGGATATTGATTAGATGAATATCGATTGTTAAGAGCCAATACATATGGGTATCAAAAAAAGTAAACGCATATGGCATGACATCTATTTAGCACTCAATTATTTAGTAACCAGTGTATGTTTCATAGCAGTAAAATATTAAATCGTTGTTTTTACCATTATGTGAAACTCTGTTTATGTATTACTCTAAGTTATTAAATTTTTTATTGCATATCTGTATGTTATTCTTGTTTAGAATGTCATTACTTATTATTCTGAATGAACGTTCTTATATTTTAATCATGATTAATTATAACTCTATCTAAATACAAAGAAATGTGTCCTTAGCATTCTTAGACTAAATGATATGTATTAATGTTTATGTTTTTAAATGTATTTTGAAATTGTTTTATGGAAAATTTAAAAATAATGTTTTCAAATGCTATATTGGTATATTATGTTATTTTTTAACCCTTTACTGGGCATTATTTTGCTCACCCAACATTTTTGAAGTAATTTATTTAAGAATCAGTTTTAACAGAAGAAGCATGTCATAAGAGGTTGGTTTCCCAGAAAATTAACTAAATCAATACTTTGTATGGAACATGATGTATAAAGTATTAGTGCGTGGTTTTTGAAAAAAAATTAGAAATCATGTCTGAAGGAACCGACCCCGACTATCATGGATTCTGGTTGCCACACGAGGTAGTGTGTGATAATATCATAGTATAGAAAAACCAATGTGCTCTCGTACATAACATGTAAATAAAATTTATATTTATTTTTTATTTTGGAAAACAAAATTCATAAAAATTAAAACGTAAATAATTATCCATCATAATTCCTCAAGTTCTAACATGACTCCTAAGATCAACTATTCCTTCTAAATATTGTTCTAGAGTGTCATTGAGAATAAATAATCACTTAGGATAATATACCCATTCCTAGAATATAAGAATATGCTTGGGGAATATAATCACATCTCCATACATAATAAACAACTCAAGGAAAATAAACCCATCCCAGGGACATGAAATGTATCCCTCATTTCATGGGGATCATATATAACCCCTAACACATGAAAACTCATTCAGAATTCATTTGATTATAAATATTTGTATAAATAACATATATATCAAGGACTATAAGCCCCCATGAACCTCGTGATATATGACACATACATCGGTGGGTGCATCATCCCAGTAACATCATATGTGTCTTATATCACATGAACATAGGGGTATATCCTCCCAATAAACTTATTTAAGAAAATGTGGTTTTTCCCCACATCTTAACCAAATATATTTATAAAAAAATAACATGGGTTTATAACCATCCAGAAAAACCCATATAATAAATGTTATCCTATCATGTGGACGATTTTACCTTGCATCGTCATTCTAAAGAGGTTCACATCCTTGATTTTTGTTGTAATCCTACACCAAAAAATATTACGACACTTCCTAAACACAAAAAATTATGGGTCGGTATTTTACTATAAGAACCTAATAAGGCCCCTAGGTCAAATAAAGCATAGAAAACTTTTATATTATCCCTTATCTAGTTCATATTTCTATAGTATGTATTCACCACTTAAAGGGTATCTCATTTCTTGTCATAGATATACAAATCCCAAGGCCTCATTGGCCTCCTAGGAAAATCTATTCATGAAACATCTCTACCGAGATAGAATAATTTTATCTTAGATTGAAGGTCATCCTAGTTTGATCAACTCTCCAAACCTATTATTAATCTATGAAGGGTAGACCCTCATGGGTGCTCACATGTTATCCTAATGGATCTAAGGTACCTCACAATTATATCATGGACTCTGTGGGTAAATTATTCCAATTAATCACTCAAACTACTCAAGGAACTAAGGATGATATCCATGTATGATACAATCACATAATAAATTTATGCCTTACCCCATCATGTCTAGGTATCACATAGAAAACAATCAAAATTCATTTCGCACCAGTTTATAGTCATGACATCATGACAGTGCAGAAGTTTTTATCATGGACTATGGACCTTTTTGTAGACTATATGAATTTATATTTAAAAAAAAATTTATTTAATTTAAAATGTTTATCATCATATTTTTTGATACCACAAAAAACATGTCACATATCAAAATGATTTTCCCCAAAATGAGAATAAATAGTGATAGTGTACATCATATGTGAGCCATTCCCTTTTTCAAATAACCCTCAGCCATCCCTCTGCAACATCTCCCAAGATTTCATCAACATATCAATCACATATATCAAGTGAATATACTCAACAATAAACTATTAAAATTTTATAATTAATTATTAAATTCAAATATAATTATTATACTTGATTTAAAATTTAATATAAATATTCTCAAATCCAAAAATATTATCATGATATATCTTCTTGACAAAACCATGAGAAATAGGGTGAGGTTTACACCAAATATTTATTAGGACCCATATCACAGAAAATCACTAAGACATGATGCAAATTCAACATTCAAAATAAAAGAAATTAATAAAAAAAC
Organism: Viscum album; assembly: GCA_963277665.1. Lineage (NCBI taxonomy): Eukaryota > Viridiplantae > Streptophyta > Magnoliopsida > Santalales > Viscaceae > Viscum > Viscum album. Next base: position 647,097,094 of record OY728126.1, on the reverse strand, counting down.
ACAAATAATATGTAAAATAGATGTAATATAATCAGAACTCTGAGTTAATACATTTTTTCTCTTCATGGGATATCCATTAACCATGTTAAACCAAATCCCTATCTTAGAATGATGACTCCACCATGCTATGGTTGAAGAATCCTATAATCCTAAGATGAATCTACCCAAAATCGAGGCAATGAAATGGATGTAAGAGATGAGGAAAATTAGACATATACATCACCTCTAAATGTTTAATAATTTCAATCAAAACACTAATTGAAACCATGTAGATAAAGGGATAAATGAAAATGATGGTTATTCCCTTAGATCATCCATGTTTGGGGAGAATAAAATATTAGACTATGAGTGGTGTCTAAAAAATGGTGATAAAATAGAAATTTCATTCATTTTTGAAAATTCTCCCATCATCATCATTTTGAAACCCACAATGGAATTAACAATGCTATAGTGATTCTCATCATTTCCCATAAATAAATATAAAGAGGAACCACGCCCCATGTAATGTTAAATGATAGGGTGTTATGACATGGTGGATCTATCCTAGGAATCCAATGTGCCATCAACATTCTAGGAAGAATACTTGAAGGACCATTAAACTCATAGTGGAATACATAGATATCCCCATCAGGTCAAACAAAGCAGAAAAACACGATAGAGATACCATGGTCCTTTTAGCGTCCCTCGGGCTAAATTGGTCTATTAAATGAGCTACCTATACATTTCTCTTATCTGGTTTACCAAAGGTGAAAAGTCCGAAGAATCATGAATACAATTATAAAAAGACATTACACCATGAAAAAGGTATTCCCGTGTTTTCATCCCTTTCTCATAAAAGAATCCTCGCATAGACCATGGCATGCACAGCTACATGGTTTTTTATGGAGTCAGCCAAACTCCCACACCAAGTGCATCCCATTGAATAAGAGCCTATTTTTAAACCAACCATATGCCTAAAAATTAAAATTCAACCACCTTATAACCTTCTTTGAGTCCTTGGTGAGGTTTAAAGTCCTCCTTACTTCAGTAGGTAAAAAATACAAATCCACCTATGTGTTTTGTTTCCCAATACACCCAACACAAGAACCCTCAATAGAACACACTAGCCTAAGAAACACCACCATCTACTATGTTTTGGTGTCCATTGAAATTTCTTATTTAAACAAATCCATGGAACTATTCTCATCTACGAATATAATTCATTGTTAACACACACCTATAGGGACAAAACATCCAACACCAATAATGTTTTTCTACTTGTTATCCACAGAGGAAATCCCTATATTCCATTTACTCACTCCCATAGTCATTCAAGAACCCAAAATACTTCCTTATTCTTGTTCCTAAACACAAAACAACTCACCAAGATTTCAAAACCTCAAAATCATAATCTATGTCTATTCACTAAAAATGAGTTGCACTATTGAAATTAAAAAATTAAAATCTCTTGGAATCTCCCAACTAAAAAGGGTGGGGGATTACAACATCAACACCATAACACCTCTCATACATACCTTAAAATTATTCCAATCATATCTTAATCATAAAATCATAACAAATTCATCATGTTCAATTCTATAATGATTAATGATCTTATATTTCACTACTCCACAACCCAGGCATGCTATTCATCAGAAATCTAGCCACTACATTTCACTACCACTAAACATGAGAAGGTGCTCAATGGAACTCGCCAATATTAAGATGCTAAGGTTACATAAACCAAGAAATTGAATATTGTTTTGATTATGAAACTATAACACAATACTAGTATTAATTTATTTCAATCCACATGGTTTACCACCAAAAAAATCACATATTGAAACACATTATCATCTATTTATGACTCTAGATAAAAAAAAATCATGACCAATACACCCAATTAAAAAAAACAATGATGAATCCTACTCAAAATAATATTTCCTAAAAACTCTCAATTGCACCCTATGATATTTTATCATGTCTTATCAATAGAAATCATAAACCTTTGATTGTATTTCATGATTTACTAGACACCCATAATAATGTTTTTTCACAGCACACTAGTAATTTTATGGTTGGTTCAAAAGCCACGAATATAATTCATCATGCTCTCACCATCTATTATTGGTTCACCAAAGACATGTATCTATCTCAAATCTTATAGAACCCCACCCTAATCTTGATATTAATAAAGAGACTCCATCCAATACCCCTCTGATTCCCAGATCATGTATTCACCACTAAACTAAATATAATTTCATTTTTCTACTCACAGAAATAAAAAAAACCCATCTCAATAATCCAATTACCAGTACAATCACATCCCCATCCCTACTAACATGAGGGTTTTCCATAATAAAATTATTTATCTATCACTTTTAATGATTGTATGTTTTCATCTCAATCATAGTAAAATGGAAGCCCAAAATATCCAATGATTCTCATTCCTATCTAACCAAGAATCTCACCCATAGAATCCACTTGAATTAAGTCCATAAAAATGGTTATTAAAATTAATGGATAATGGTATATACCCTCCAATATTTGTTTTCTTATATTGATCCACGAATGAAACCTCAACAGTTTCAATCACCATGTGTCACTACTAGTACATTTCAAGGAACACACTCAATTTTATTATACCATGATAACGATATAGATCTATGATTTCTCTGTCAAAACATAACGTATAAGGACCCGACCTTAATACATTACATAATCTTGAAATTTAGTCAATAACTAACTTCATTTCATATTTATTATATTTTCAAGTTTATAACATTATAGAATTGGGGAATAATACATTAATAAGATTGCAGATTTATACAGATTAGATGAAATAAAAACAATATAAATTAAAATTTAATAACATAATAAGAGTGCATGAAAAAAAGATTGATTTTGAGAAGAAAATTCTCCAGCATAACGGCTATGCAACATGGTTTTACAAAACATTAAAAAGAGAGAGGGATGGGGTAAAACACCTATAAAAGACTCATAAAATAGTATGGGGTAGAATAATATGTAGATAATAACATGATATGATAACATGAAATACATACCACATAAAAGAAAACTTGAATGGAAAATCGATATAGAGAATTATCTTACCTTGTAAAGTAACTTTTATTGCATGAAGGTTGGGACCCTTGGGGATTGAAGACACCTTCATTGAACTAATAGGAAGGAAAAAAGATAGGATATCCATTAGTGATTAAGTTGGAATGAATTGAAAGAATAAATGGGTTGGTATTTATAGAAAAAGTGATGGAATGTTTTATTAATTGTCAAGAAACACCTCATTAGTGGTATTTGAAAAACCATGGGCTTTCCTAGGGTATATTCCCATGGTATTATCCACATGGGACACCTAATATCATATATTACTATAAATAATTCTACTAACATTTTATTTTAATTATAACATCATTATGATGTCATTAAAGATACGGATAACTAAAAACTCTATTTTTATAAATCATCAAAAATTCAACTGTTGTAGAAAATTCCAAAAAATTCACCCAAAACATATTTCAAGGTGTAAAAGTTAACACTAAACTCAATTTATCTAAAGTAATTTTATAAATAATATTAATTTAATTTGAAAATAAAATCATAATTTATTCAAAAATAATAATTTTAAATCTATAACTCATTTTTTAGCACCTAAAAATATTAATCGAGTTTTCATTATCATAAAGAAGTAAGAAAATAAAATAATAATACAATTTTTTTCATTATGGTCTTATTAATTTTCATAAGGGTATGTTACTATCCACAAAAAATCATTTTGGTTCCGTTAGACACTGAATAACATACAAATCATAATTATAGATGACCTTTAATTGAAATTCAAAACATAGAAGAAGAAAAATTATGTTAAATTATTAATGTAAATATTTAATTAAAACAATGTTTCATACACTTAATATTTAGTTTTTAAATCCTTGGGGAGTTACATAATCCACTCCTTTGGGAAATTTCATCCTAATAATATTATTTACATATTAAAAAAGTGAGTTTACCTTTCCATCACTGCATTTTTAGACTCCCATGTTTCTTCTTAAACTTTGTGGTTTATCAACAAATCCATTTCCTTAGGGATTAACTTATTCATGAATGCATGTTCCCTTTGACCATGAAAATGAACTGATTTCAATTCTTAAGAAAGGTTCTCATCCACCCGAACTGCTTCTGGGCTCAAAACGTGAGATGATTTTGGAACATACATTCTCAACATTGAAACAAGAAATCAATTATGTATCTGAGATAAACTCAGAGGCAAAGATACTCAATATGCGACTAGTCCATCCTTCTCTAGTATTTCATAAGGTCAAATGATGTGTGTAAATAGTTTTCCTTTCTTCAAAATACTGCATAACACTTTTCTATAGAGAGATTTATAAAAAACATGATCACCTACCTCAAAAGAGAGGTCTTTCCTCCTGTTGTCTGGATAACTTTTCTGCCTACTCTGAGCTTTCCTCCTGTGTTGCTGCATCTTCTTCACTTTCTCAGCCACTTCCTCTACTAATTATGGTCCCATAAACTTCTATTCCCTAACTTCATCCCAAAAATCTAGAGTTCTACAATTCTTTCCATACAATTCCTCATAAGGTTAAATCGTTATACTGGAATGAAAGGTGTTATTATATGAAAACATATCTAAATAATGATGATGATCCCAATAACCAGGTATTCTATTGAGAAAGCTCAAATAATTTCCTCCAAAGACTAAATAGTTTGTTCTAACTTCCCATATGATTGATGGTGAAAAGATGTACTTAAATTTATATATGTTCCCAATAACGTCTGGAGGTCCTTCGAAATGTTATAAGTGAACCTCGGATCCGAGTTATACAAAATGGAAAGGGGAACTCCATGTAACCTGACAATCTCTTTGAGGTACAACCATGAAAGATAATCCCAGGACATTGTATCTCAAATAGAATGAAAATGTGTGGACTTTTTCCATCCAATCAAAAACATCCCAAATCGCAATATTACTTTGAGAAGTCCTAGGTAGTCCCACAGTGAAGTCAATGGATATATTATCCAAATTTCAATCTATAACTGGAAAGGGCTGAATCATTCCATTCTATAACTACCTCTATACTTTATCCTGTTTCCATGTAAATTATTTCATAGTAAATTCTGCCATATCTCAAGTCACATGTAATATTTATTCAATCGGGAATCCCAAGGAACACACAACCTTTTGACATGTCTACAATTTCACATATAAAATGATTTACCTGTGAAATAATTGAAATGAAATGAAAATAGAGAACAATGAGCTTCAAACAACCATTATTTCTTCCATGATGAATTAAAAGTCACAAAAAAACCATTTAATAAAACATAAATCCAAATATTTTTCAAAGTTAATTTCTAGAAACATATACATTTTGACTAATTGTACCTTTTTCTATAGCTCATGAGCATCCTTCTACGCTTTCTTAATTATGTCTTATAATGATTATGTCACTAAAACCTAAAATAAAATGCAGGAATTTTTTGTACCAATAACTTCTAATTCAAAATTCATCAAATCATTAATTATGGAATCATGATCCAAACGTAACATAATTAATGATTCATGATGTTTCCGACTCAAGGCATCTCTGACATTGTTTTCTTTTCCAATATGGTAATTGATCGTGCAATAATAATCCTTTATCAGTTAAATCCATCTTATTTTCCACATGTTTAATTCCTTCTAAGTGAATATATACATAAGTATTTTATTGTCAGTATATATTTGACATTTGGCTCTGTATAAATGATTCCTCCAATTTTTAAAATCAAAACAACATAGGTGCCAATTCCAAACCATGTGTGGGATTATTTAACTCATGAGGTTTTATTTTAATGGAAGCATTAACATTAACCAGATTATTCTACATCATAACAAAACCAATCCATTCAATAAAGCATCAATGTGGATGAAACATTCACCATTTTGGGAAGGAAAGGCCAAAATAGGATCATTCACCAATCTCCTCTTCAGTTCCTGAAAGAAAACATCACATTCATATATACAAATAGATTTAACCTTTTTTCACATTAACTTAGTTAGAGACATAGATAAGTGTTCAATGTTTTGACAATATGTCGGTAATAACTAGATAATCCAATAAAACTAGGTTTCATTGTAAATTTTTTAGGTCATAGCCATTCATCAACCATATTTGTTTTTTCCATATCAACAATTATTCCATCCTTATTTTCAAGTTCCCTTCAAAAGAAATCTCATGCAACCAAAATTTACACTTGATGAATTTTCCATACATTTTCTTTTCCATTAATATTTTCAAAAAACCCTTAGATGTTTTTAGGCTCCTCTTTACTCCTATAAAATACCTTAATGTCATCAATAAACACAACCAAAATCTTAACCATGAACACATGAAATATTCTATTCATAAGATCCATGAAAATTCCAGTTTCATTAGTTAACCCAAGATGCATAAAAACAAATTCGTAATGTCCATACCTAGTATAAAAATCTATTTTCGGGATTTCATCCTCCTTCACCATCAGAATATGATATTAAGATCTCAATTCAATATTGGAAAAGTAATGAGGTCCCAAGACCTAATCAAACATGTCATCTATATGATGAAAATTATACTTTTTAAATAGTGATGTTATTCAAATTTCTATAATCAATGAAAAGTCTCATTGAACCATATTTCTGTTTAACAAAAAAAGAAAGGGCGCACCCTGGTGAAATGCTAGGATGAATGATGCCTTTATCAAGAAACTCTTGAAAATGATTATTCAATTCAATAAGTTCAATTTGAGCAATTCAATATAGGGGTTTTGAAACTAGATTAGCATCAGAAAATATTTAAATTGTGAATTCAACATCCTGATCAGGTTTTTCATCGGGTAACTGTTGAGTCAATAAGGTTTTCCTTATGACTTTTCCATTCCTTCTTGTTTTGAAAATCACAAACACCTTATCTTTAAGGAAAATTTCTTTCTTAAGGAAAATTGCTTTCTTAAGGAAAATCGCTTTTATAAGAAAAATTATCCTTATCATATTTTCATTCATATTTTTCTTAAGTATGAGTTTCGGATTCATTTTCTCGAAATCATTGAAACTTTGATATAAAGCATTCTGTTTTAGGGTTCGGATTCTGGACAAGAACTATAAGGAAGTTTCATTACGAATTCTGGATATGAACTCTGACTAAGTTCTATTCCAGATTCAGGATACGAATTCTGATGATGAATTCTCATTACGATTTCTGATGACGAATTCCTATTCCGAATTCTCATTCTGAATTCACCTGTTAAACAGAATCTGATTATCATTGTTTTATACACTCTGAATTTATTCATTCCGAACCTTCACTCCGAAGTTTCTATTCCGAACCTTTATGATAGAGTTTAAAACGATGTCGTACTTTCTGTTACACTCACTTTGTTATAAAACGATGTCGTCCATTTTGTTATAAACTAACCGTCGTCTAAGTGACACGTGTACAGGTCCCTCCGATCATTAAGGAAAATATGACCGTTGGAGAGGAGCCGACCTTACCTATAAATAGGAGCTAATTTGAAAGAGCTCGATGCTGATGATGCTGATGGATAATAGCTGATTGCTGAAAAAGTACATACATGCTGTTGAAGTGATTTCTAGAGAGAGAGTCTCTTATTAACTCTCAAAGCTTCGTGCGACTCCGAATGTTGGTGATTACATTCGAGGGCTTCCGGGGATAGGAAGACAGAGGTGCCGACTACCTTAAAGATCGAGGGCTTTCTTGCTGAGAAAGATAGAGGTTACCAACTACCTTGAAGTTGAGGGCTTGCGGGGATAGAAAGACAGAGACTCCGATCTTCGTATCGAGGGCTTACCCTGGTGTGGGTAAGACAGACTTGCTTGAAAGTATAAATCAAGGGACCTTTATCCAAGGTTGTTGGATACCCTTCTCTTTGGGTTAAAAGACTATTATCTTGTTACTAGTAGTTTTACTACTTGTCTTTATTCCGCTGCAATTTGTATCTTAAGGAAAGTATAACTTTCTTATACTTCCTTACTTACTCTGATTCATTTAGATTCTATACGCTTTAAGGTAGAATCTCATATTGTAACTTTTGTTAAGTTTAAATTTCCGGAACCATATTTTTGGAACCTACTTTTGGAATTTCTTTCCAAGTTTAGTTCGGTGTTAGAGGTGTTGTGAATTTACTTAGTTTAACTTTGTTAAACCTAGCCCTTTCCTTTTCTTAAGGAAACTATAGTTTATTAACTAACTTTAAAGGTTCCAAAGGAATTTTTAAAGTATACAATTCACCCCCCCTCTTGTATATTGAACATCTCATATTATATTTCGATCCTACAATTGGTATCAGAGGTTGGAAACCTCTTACTCTATACCATTCTCACAATTGGTATCAGAGGCAAGGTTACTGAAATACTTGTACTCACATACAAGTTTTTCTTGCTCACTTTTCATTACGAACTTTTCTTATTCCGAACTTTGTTATAACGAATCTTTGCTACTAACAAGTCTGTGTGCAAAGTTATTTTTAGTATGACAGGAATTAATGTTGGATCGATTGAAAATCTGAATCCTACAAGACCACCTATATTTGATGGTAATGATTATGAATACTGGAGAGATCGTATGAAGACATTTGTTATCAATACTGGGGTAGATAACTTTGTCATGCTTACTGGTGACTATAAAATTCCTGACAAGGAAGTCAGAACCTTTACTAACCAAGAAAAGAAAGAATATAAACTCAACTATAAGGTACGCAACACTTTACTATGTTCAATGACTAGAAATATATATAGCCAAATTTCTTCTTGTGAAGCAGCTAATTGTATATTGAAGAAGTTAGAGGTTACACACTTTGGGATTTCTAAGGTGATTGAGACTAGAAGAGCTATGCTTAGAGCTGAATATCATGGCTTCAATTTTCCTTATGGAGAACCTATCTGTAAAGTTCAACAAAGATTTATGACTATCGTCAACAGTCTACAATCTATGGGAGAGAAAGGATTAGATGATGAAGCTCTTGTGGACAAGATAATTGACATTATGCCCAATGAGTGGGAATCCAAGAGAACAGCTATAGATGAGAACAGGAAGGTCACTCAAATTACTTTTGATGAATTAATTTGAACTCTTCTACAACATGAAACTAGAATGAAGAGAGATGCTGACAACATCAAGAAAAAGAATGGAAATGGTACTGTTGCTTTTACTACAACTTTGAATCAGATGAAAGCTAAGACTCCTGAGAGAGTAACCAGATCCAAGTCTAAGAAAGTTATTTTCCAATCCGAATCTAGTGAGAGTGAAGTTTCAGAAAATGAATTAACCAATCTTGCTCGAAGGATGAACAAGATAGCTGGACAGAGAAACTTTCAATCCAAGTATAAGAAGAAGGGCATGAAAGATAAGAAAGATGGAGAAGTAACTTCTTATGAATGCAAAAGAGCTGGACATATTAGACCAGATTGCCCTATGCTCAAAAGGAAAGAAAGAATGGAAAGACATTCAGACAGGAACAGAAAGAAGTATTACAAAGCTAATGCTAAGAATGTTCTGAAAGCTAATGACACCTGGAGTGCTAGTGGTGGTGACTCTTCAGATGAATCTTCTGATTATGAATCTTCAGGACAGAAGAATCTTGGTCTTATAGCCAGATTACCTATTAATAATCATTGTCTTATGGCTAAGGTATGAAATGTTGAATCATTGACCAATGTTTCTTTAAATTATAATGATAGTAAGTATTATAACTCTTCTGATGAAGAATCATCTTCTGATGAGGAAAATACTTTACCTACTTATGAAGAAGTCTCTAGGTTTGCTGAACTTCTTGAGATTGAGAATTCCAAACTCAACAAGAAACTTGACAAGGCAAATTGTAGGAATTCTATTCTTACTAAAGAGATATCAGATCTTTCTAAAGATCTTGATAAGAAAAATGTTGATTTTGAAAATATTTCAAAAAATCTTGAGGAAGTAAGTTCTGAGAAGAATAAACTTTCTAAAGAGTTAGAAAAAGTAATTCCTAAGAAAAATGTTTTCGAGCCTAACTCTAGTTCTAAAACTAATGATTTTGAGGATAAAAACTTGGTTGTAAAACTCAAGTCCGAAATTTTTTCCTTAAAGAAGTGTTTATCAAACTTTACCAATGGTAAAGAAAATTTTGATAAGATGTATTCTCAAATACGACCTTTAAGAAATAAATCCGGATTTGGTTATACCCATACAAAACCAGTTTTCAGTAACAATTATTTTGTTCCTCAGAGTGCCCCATTTTGCACTAAATGTCAATGTGGTGGTCACTGGGAAAAAAATTGTTCCTTAAACAAAACCCAATCCTTAGGTTTTCACAAAGCTTATTTTTCTAAGAAAATGTGGGTTCCTAAAATTTTATTGTCTGGAAATCTCGGATCCAAACAAGTTTGGATTCCGAAAATCTAACTTTGTTCTTGATTTCAGGAAAATAAAAGAAGTTCTAGCAACAATATTTGGTACATGGATAGTGGATTTTCCCGGCACATGACTGGTAACAAAAGCTTTTTTGAAAAGATTATCAAAACGAAAGGAGATATTATTCTTCAGTTTATCGGAACGCAAGATCAACTTGCTGATATATTCACAAAATCCTTGCCTTCTGATAGATTTGAATATATTAAACAGAAGTTAGGAATGATAACCGTAAGGTAATATTTCTCAAGTAACTTTCTGTTGAAAAAGTCTCCTTACAGTAATAAACTCCTTTTTATAGGGGGAGTACATTTGATTTTTTGTTTAAACAATGTTTTTCAAAATTTGTTTTCAAACTCTTCGGAATAAAGATTTCCGGAATGAAAACTTCCGGAATGAAAATTTTCCAGAATGGATATTTTCGTACAGAATACTTCTAGAATAGAAGTATTCGTATTGGAAATTTCCAGAATGAAAAACTTTCGTACTGGTATTTTCATAACGAAACTTTCGTACTGAATCTTCCATAACAAGTTTTTTTTTATTTTTCGTATTAAGTTTTTAGAATTGAGTTTTTCGTATTGAGTTTTTAAAATTGAGTTTTTCGTATTGATTTTTTCGTTTTTTTATTATTATTGAGTTTTTCGTAGTTATCTTTATATTACCCATTACGAATAACTTTCCTAAGCTAATCCGAAAGGTATGATTTCCTTACTGAAGTTTTCGTAATCATATTTTACTTGCTGGAAGTTTCTTATATTTTGTTTTCGTTTTTTAGTTTTCTTAAATCCTTGTTTTAATAAAACCTCAAAAAGATCGGATTCAAGCTCTCAACCGTCAGATCTTATTGCAGCTCATTCCAACCGTTAGATCAACCATGGAAGGTGAACCGTCATCCCATTGCCTATATAAAGGGGACCATATTTTCTCGTCCCACATCGGTTTCAAGCTTTCGCGTGCTGAAGCTCTGACTCTCCGATTTAAGGCCGTTCCGAACCACAGTTTTCTCCGCTCCGAACTTCAGTCTTCTCTATTCCGGATATCTCAGAAGACTTCAAATCCGAATGTCTGCAGAGTTAGCTTCTCAAGAAATGTCTTCAACCAAGCCTATATCTCAGTGGTTAATATACATAGAAAGGTTAGTTCATCCGACTTTCTTCAGCAACTACGATTCTGTCATTTCAAAGAATATCAAGTTAAATGGCTGGGAAGATGTTGCGGTATCAAAAACCGGCAACAAAGATGAAGTGTACTCAGATTTGCTTGTTGAGTTTTATGAGTCAGTTGCTTTCTTCGAGGAAGATAATAGAGAAAAAATTTCGTTCAAATCATATGGCAAGACATATAATCTTTCTTACACCAAGGCTGCAAGCTTGGTAGGGTTATCTTATGAAGGTGAAGCTGAGTTTATTTCTCACGTATTTCCAGACTCCAAGGGTAGATTCAACAAGGAAAAAAGCCTTAGAAACTCTCGGATTGGATGATGACAAGGCTCCGAAAATTGCAAGCCTATCTACAAACTTTCGGATTCTGGAGTTATGGGTGCAAGGGCTTATCGTACCAAGAAAAGGTGATAAGGATAGCTTGAAGAAGAGTGAGATATATATCTTAGATTTCTTGATAAATCAAAGAAAGTTTAACTTGATGAAGCATATTCTTCTTAATATTGAGAATTTGAAGAAGGGGAATCTGAGAGCTCAGATTATCATGTACCCAGCAATATTATCAAAGATCATAGTTAGGTGCCTAGAATCTTTCAAGGTAGCTTGCAGTTCTAAACCGAAAGTTTACATGATCATGTTGCTTAGTGATAGCACGCTTAAAAGGATGAATATAGATTTTGACAAGAAGTCTGGGAAGTTTATTGATCTACCTCCTCAAGTAGAAGTGACTCCGAAATCTGCTGATCCGGAATCATCCAAGCCGGTAAGGAAGAGAAAACTAAAAGAAGTGGTAGTCGAAGCCGAGGAACCTAAGTCTAAGGATGTCCACTCCGCACCACCAAAGCCTAAGAAGAAGAAGACCTATCCTGATGAAGTCGTTACGAAGTGGAGAGCTGACAAAGAGAAGAGGAAAGAAGGGGATCTGCAGTTCGGATTGGACCCTGCGGAGGCTAAAGCTTTGAAGGAAAAAGCTGCTGATGAGCTTGAGAAACAAGCTAAGGAAAAGAAGCTTAAGAAGAAAATGTCAGAAGCTGAGGCAGTCCAAGCGTTGTTGAAGTTCAATGAAATGGTTTCAGCAACAATTCATGTTCCGAGAACTTTCTCCATGGAATCTCTACCTGAGACTCCAGGAAGAAATCTTGTTGCTCCGGAAGAGCCTGTTGCTATGAATACTGAGGAAGTGGAGCAAGTGGAACAAGTTGAAGAGGCTGCTGAAGGAGGTGGTGAGACAGGAGATGTGCTAAAACAAGTTGATGAGTACAAGGGAACTCCTTCGGAACACTTATCACTCCGGACTTCAGAAGATGAATCTTCGAAGCTTGTCACTCCTGCGATGGAAGAAGAGAAAGGAGAAGAAGAAGTTGCCTATCATGGAGAAGAAGAACAACTTCTACAAGATATTGCTCAGATGGGAAACGTAGAGGTTGGTGTTCAAGAAGTTGCTGATGAGGAAGATTTGGTTGTTCGAGTTTCTGACAGTGAAAAGAAAACTCCGGAACAGGATTTTATTCCGGAAAAAGATAAGGGAAAGAAAATTCTTACCGAGACTCTGAGCTCAGTAGTATGAAAGTGGAAGGAAGCTGGTAGTTCTTCTAAGAGGAAATTGGAGCTTATTGAGGAAGAAAATTCTCCGAGAAAGATTTCAGATTCGGAGTCATCTTCGTTAGGGCATGATTTTGTTGTTCAATCTTTGAAGAAGTTGGTAGGAACCATTCCGACCTTCTCAAGCATTGATTCACGATGCCAGATGCTCCAACATGCGTAGAATCAGAAAACTGACTCCGTATCGATGGTTATGGATAAGTGTGTTGAGATTGAAGCTCAGTTAAAAACATTCTTTGTTGGTTACGAAGCTCATAAAAGATCTTGTAAGAGGATGACAAGCTGGTCGAAGAAGAATGTGGAAGAGATGAGGTTGCTTGATGAGTTTCAAGATAATGTTAAGGATGCCTTTGAGACCGAAGACAAGAAGATTAATGAGCTGACTGCATCCTTCGAAGAGAAATTGACAGAGGAAAAGAACTTTCGGATTCAGGAAGTGAGAGATCTGAATGGAAAGCTCAATTCCGTTAATCAAAGTTTGAAATTTGAAAGGGATTATCGGATCGATTTTGAAGAAAGGATGAAGGATCAGGAAGAAAAGATGAAAGCTCAGGAAGAAAAGTTGAAGGCTCAGGAAGAAATAATTGAAGCTCAGTCAGCAAGAATAGTCGTGTTAGAGAAGCAAGCATAGGAAGATCACAAAGACTTAAAGAAGATCAAGACGATTCTTAAGGGGCTAATGTCGAAGGAGAAAGATCCGAAATAACCAATCTGATCTTTTTGTTGTATTTTTTTTTGTTGTCAAGATTCTAATTTTAATGAAAGTCGTACTTGTTGTTTCTATTGTTGTCATTACTAATTTTTCAGGTACTTTGTTAAGTTTTTCCATTCCCTCCAATTCTTTTTGAAAATCACAAAGGGGGAGAAGGAAAAGATCCTTAAGAAAAAGAGGAACTCTAATAAGAGTTTATCAAAGGGGGAGAAAGAAAAATACCCAAGGAAAAAGAATTCTAATAAGAGTTTGTTTAAGGGGGAGTTTTTCGTAAAGAAGACCTTCTTATGAAACATCACTCCGGAAATATGAATACGATCCTTAGAGTTTCAAAGCCTAAGGGGGAGTTAGTCGTATTCATCTATATCCTTAAACCGAGGGAGATAAGCTTTAATGTGTTTCTTTCTTCTTGGAATAGCTTTTTCGTAAGGATGTTTGTGCTTTCCAAAAAGGGGGAGATTGTTGAGTCAATAAGGTTTTCCTTATGACTTTTCCATTCCTTCTTGTTTTCAAAATCACAAACACCTTATATTTATGGAAAATTGCTTTCTTAAGGAAAATTGCTTTCTTAAGGAAAATCGCTTTTATAAGAAAAATTATCCTTATCATATTTTCATTCATATTTTTCTTAAGTATGAGTTTCGGATTCATTTTCTCGGAATCATTGAATCTTTGATATAAAGCATTCTGATTTAGGGTTCGGATTCTGGACAAGAACTATAAGGAAGTTTCATTCCGAATTCCGGATATGAACTCTGACTAAGTTCTATTCCAGATTCAGGATACGAATTATGATGATGAATTCTCATTATGATTTCTGATGACGAATTCCTATTCCGAATTCTCATTCCGAATTCACCTGTTAAACAGAATCTGATTATCATTGTTTTATACACTCTGAATTTATTCATTCTGAACCTTCACTCCGAAGTTTCTATTCCTAACCATTATGATAGAGTTTAAAACGATGTCGTACTTTCTGTTACACTCACTTTGTTATAAAACGATGTCGTCCATTTTGTTATAAACTAACCGTTGTCTAAGTGACACGTGTACATGTCCCTTCGATCTTTAAGGAAAATATGACCGTTGGAGAGGAGCCGACCTTACCTATAAATAGGAGCTCATTTGAAAGAGCTCGATGCTGATGATGCTGATGGATAATAGCTGATTGCTGAAAAAGTACATACATGCTGTTGAAGTGATTTCTAGAGAGAGAGTCTCTTATTAACTCTCAAAGCTTCGTGCGACTCCGAATGTTAGTGATTACATTCGAGGGCTTCCTGGGATAGGAAGACAGAGGTGCCGACTACCTTAAAGATCGAGGGCTTTCTTGGTGATAAAGACAGAGGTTACCAACTACCTTGAAGTTGAGGGCTTGCGGGGATAGCAAGACAGAGACTCCGATATTCGTATCGAGGGCTTACCCTGGTGTGGGTAAGACAGACTTGCTTGAAAGTATAAATCAAGGGACCTTTATCCAAGGTTGCTGGATACCCTTCTCTTTGGGGTAAAAGACTATTATCTTGTTACTAGTAGTTTTACTACTTGTCTTTATTCCGCTGCAACTTGTATCTTAAGGAAAGTATAACTTTCTTATAATTCCTTACTTACTCTGATTCATTTAGATTCTATACACTTTAAGGTATAATCTCATATTGTAACTTTTGTTAAGTTTAAATTTCCGGAACCATATTTCCGGAACCTACTTTTGGAATTTCTTTCCAAGTTTAGTTCGGTGTTAGAGGTGTTGTGAATTTACTTAGTTTAACTTTGTTAAACCTAGCCCTTTCCTTTTCTTAAGGAAACTATAGTTTCTTAACTAACTTTAAAGGTTCCAAAGGAATTTTTAAAGTATACAATTCACCCCCCCTCTTGTATATTGAGCATCTCATATTATATTTCGATCCTACAATTGGTATCAGAGGTTGGAAACCTCTTACTCTATACCATTCTCACAGTAACTCGTCATAAAAGACATCTAGGTACTCATTTACCACTAGCACAACAATAATCTAAATAGTTCCCTTATTTTCAAAAATATGAGAAACTCATTTCAATATTTAAATACTTTCTTAGCTTCCGGATATGTTATCAATTTTATGGGTTCATTCATATATAAAAACTAAATCTCTTTATTAAAAAAACGTCATTACCTATACAATAAACCATAACATGAAAAATTGAAAGCCAATCCATTCCAAAAATTACATCAAACTCTATAAAGGAAAAACCCATAAGGTTTGAAGGTAAATTCTTTCCATATACCATAATAGAAGGATTCTTATAATTCTTATTGGCTATAATACATCCCCTGGTATTTTGAGAATATGTTCATGTCTTATTTATTGAGGATATATTTCCCATTTAACAGAAAATTTTTCCAAAACAATGGAATGTGTAGACCCCATATCAATCAAAACTTTAAAAACATTTGACTAAAAAACTTACCTAATACAACTTAATTGGATGGACGGGTGTCTACTAATGTAGTTTCAATAGATCTCACTACACCTTTCTTCTTATATTATTGCTTCTATGCATCATTCGAATCACTCTTTGGGTAGGATTTTGAATAATGACCCATCTATCCACATTTAAATCACTAAAGAAACTTCTTATCAGGATTATACTTAAGATTATTATCATTAAAATCTTGGATCATCTTTCCAAACTTACAACATCGAAAGCACTTACCACTTTTGGTAAGGCAATCCCCATTGTGATTTTTTATATTATATTCACAAACTAAAAAATGGAATATCATACCATCATATTTCTTAGGTTTATTCTTACCCATGAATTTCCATTTTGAAATCTTATTCTTCTTTTTTTCAAATTTCATGTGATCATAAGAAAACTCCATCTTTACCCTCTCAGCACATCAGACATGTTTCTCATAACTTTTGAATTCACGGGAGCCCAATGCCCTTCGAGACTGTGTCTTTAATCCAAATTAAAAGTGGTATATTTTTCTATCATGACCGAGAATAGTATTTAGAGCATACATCACTAGTCTATTGAATTTCACTTCATACACAGCCACAAAATATTCCTCATTTTTCTTCAATTTAAGTAATTTATTTTCCATCCTAGGTCACACCACTATAAGAAAATATCTTTCGAGGAACATAATTTTAAATTCATCCCCCTCTAAGACATCAATATACTCTCTATCTTTGATATACTTAACCATTGAACACCACGTATCAGTTACATATTCAAAAGGTAAAATGGAAAGGCTTAGAAATTTATTATCTAAACAACCCTTAACATCAAATATCTTTTCATGTCACTTAATCCATCCATTAGTTGAAACTGGGTCATAATATCCATTGAATGTATTAGGGTGTTGTCTCATAAAATGTCCACTATCGTCATGTTCCATTATGGTACCATTGGTTTTTCTATTATATGGAGGTCACCACAATTTATTGCCTAGATTAGGTGATCCATTACTATTAAAAACTTCTCAGTTCCAATCCCTACCATTGTGGGTTTTAGATTTGGAAAGATGTCATTCTATCATTGACTCTCCTCTTCAACTTCCCTGTTTCTTCTGGAGAAAACCATTTTGAACAATCATATCAGAGTCCAAGGAACATGATAATCTTTATATGGTAAATCAAATCAAATTATCCATAGAGTAAAAATCATTTATGGTATTCTATTAACATAAACCTAATCTGTAAATATATCTAAACCATCCTCCAATTAAAACTATAAGGGCCATGCATTAATACATTACATAATCTTGAATTTTAGTCAAGAACTCACTTCATTTCATATTGATGATATTTTGATCTTTAGAGCTTTATAGAATTCTTAAATAAAACATTCATAAAATTCCAAATTAATACCAAGTGGATACCCTAAAACTATATTCATTACTTCCAAAATATAACACTTTTGAAAAAAAACATGATTTCATTGTCAAATCTTCACAACACATAACATGGATTCCTTCTTTGTCATACACATCTCATAACGTGTTAAAATAATTTAAAAAAATTTAATGAGCACAAAAATATCATTAGGGGATACAAAAATAAGGGAAGATAAGATTAGCCCTTGAATACTTGTAACGTATGAAAACATTCTCAAAATGACATACATGTTACACATATAAACATACATAGTAAAACTTGAGATTTCCATAAAATTAAAAAAACATATAGAACATAAATAGAACCATAAATATACCTTGTTTTATTACATACATAATCTTGTAACCCTATATGGTACCTTATAATCTTTAACCCTCAAAGTTACCTTACAATTTGATTAACAATCGTAGTTACACATGGAGTAACCATACGACCGACAAAGAACTTACACATACCCAATGCATTGGAGGGAGATAGAGGTAAAAATAATCATTAAAAAAATTCCCTATAATAAGAATATAATAATAAAATATGAAAAATTTCATAATAACTTTTCTTTTTAGTTTTTTAAATGAGGATTTTAAATGATGATTTTTAAATAAAACCCCTAACGAATATCATATACTTGATGTGATACGGAATAGAGTGGATGGAAAAATTATATAAACTATAAATACTAATAATTCAATGTAATATAAAATAAATTTATCACATAAACATTTTTAATTCCACATAAATAATTAAGTAGAATCTTTACCCAAATTATGGAAATCGGGTTATAAATTCCATGACGAAAATTTGGCTGCCTAACTTAATCACTAAAAAATTCCCAAAAACTTTTGATGAGTGAATAAGGTAATATCATCAATATTAATTAATATGGACGGTAAGGGGGATATAGAATAGAATATCCCAAAATAATCCATTTAAAATTAAAATATAATAACATAATAAGAGTGTATGAAAAATAGAGTGATTTTTAGACGAAAATTATGTAGTATACTAGCTATACAACATTTTTTCAGAAAATATTAAAAAAACAGGTGATATGGGTCACCCATTAATAATAGACTCATAATATAGTATAAGGATAGAATAATAGGAAAATAAGAACATGGTATTGAAAAATTAAATACATACAACATAAAAGAGAGCATGAATTGTAAAGAGAAGTTGAGAATTCTCGTACCTTGTAGAGTAACTATTAAGACATGATTGTTGGGACCATGGGGGCTTGAGGACGCCTTGGGAGGACTAATAGAGAAGAAAAAAGACCAAGGCACCATTGAGGAGTAATTTAAAATGAATGGAATGATGAAATGGGTTGGTATTTATAGAAAATGTGAGGGAATATTTTATTAATTTCCATGGGACACCTCATTTGAGATATTTGAAAAACCATGGGCTTGCCCATGGTATTCTCTCAATGTATTAGCCACCTGGGAGACCAAATAAAATATTTTTGTATAAAAAATTAGACAAGTATTTTAATTTAATTATTATATCATTATGTTTTCATTAAACACACTGAAAACTGAAAAATATTTTCATACTATTCAATAAAAATTCGACTACCTCGGAAGATTCCCAAAAATTTACCCAATCAATTTTTTGATATATAGATTTAAAAAATGAATTCCATTTTTTAAAAATAATTTTCTAAATATTATTAATTTAATTTTATTAAAAAAGTTCATAATTTATTCGAAAATAATCATTTAAAATCAATAACTCATTCGTTAACACCTTAAAATATTAATCATGTTGTAATTATCTCAAATCCACAACAGAAATAAATATTAATAAAAACACTATTCATTAGGGTCATAATACTATTCATAAGTGTATGTTACTATTCCCCAAAAATCGAGATGGTTTCATTAGACTCCAAATAACTTACTAATCTCAACTGTAGATAGTCGTTATTTGAAATTGAAAACATAGAAGCATAAAAATAATGTTAAAGGATAGTTATAACTATCTACATAATACAATGTTTCATTCTTTTAGAATTTATTTTTTAAAACCATGGGGTGTTACATTTGGTCATTCACCACTCTATCAAATCCTTAAAAATTCATTCAAAAATCATTTCAAAAAATAATTTTTCCTAATTATTTAAATGACCTCGTAATAATTCAAAAATCAATGGGTAATACATAAGAAGAGTGCATGGTATTTCAATTATTCCAAATAAATGGGTTCAATCTCCAATACCTCCAGATATCTTCAGCCAACACACACTCCCAAGAGTTGAAGTTCCTCATAGCATGTCTCATGCACCTAACCAACTGACAATGGAATATTTATGTCAATATCATTTACATAGAATCTCCATCAATACTCCTATTAAAATTATATCATTTCATTTGTGTCTTAATCTACTACACAGTGACCCATCAACCATGTTCTGAATCGAAATATTAAAGAACATTCTTGAACTCTCATGACAATCCAAAATGAAAATCCAAAACAGGTTGATTAAATATCATGACTGTTACAACCCTCTAAAACCAAAAATATTATACCAAAAGAACCTAGAGTTCCCTCTATCACCAAATCCCATTCCATATTCATGCCTTTCCCATATAACAGATAGCATCTCACAAGATCCAATCTCATATCCTAAAACATATACCATTTTTTCCACTTAAAAGTGATCTTTAAATATCTTTCTATCCCTTCTCTTGGGTTACCCTCATAGGCCACATCCCACCTCATTAACAACACCAGACTCATCATATCCTATGTTGCATATCAAGAGGACTTTTCTTCTTCACATAGACAACAAATAGTATCTCATCAATGTTATAAATCATGGAAAATAACTCTTATAATCTATGATATCATAAGGAAACTCACATATCAACACCAACTATTTTTTTCTCATATTTATATAATTGGTGTCACCAACTGAACCACAACCCCTTCTTGGGAACCCAGCCGCACGAAACATATGCACATAAAACATTGTTTCTCAAGGATTCTTTCCCATCCACACACAAACATATATATATACACATAAATAATAACATCATTTAATAATTACTCGTACCAAGTATTCCACAACCATATAATTTTGTTATGTATAATTCCAACAAGATTTTCTATCAGAAATCATCATATAGGTCCTTCCAAAAACATTAATTAACATAACTTGATATATTTCAGAACTAATTCCATAACCACCCACATTAGGTTCATCATGAAAGATACAAACTATTCTACATTCCTAATAAATATTAGTATACACCCCTTAAACTGGGGAACTTCATAGTCATCATCAAGTAAAATTGCATTATAGAATCCTTAGGAACTATCACCAAGATAAAATATATTACAATTTAAGGAATTAAAATGAAACCAACATTTAATATGTAAGAAAACCATATATGTTATTTTTTGACACACTAAATCATTTATTTATATCATATATTATATCAATAATAATCAATAATATAAATATTCTGTGAGGCCAATGTTCCAAATATGATGCATGTATAAAGGAATTAATCCAAAGAGACATGTCCAAAAGCTCATAATCAGCAAATAAAAAAATAATTTGGGTCATCCATCATGAAATCATACAACCCTAAATACTCAAACTAGGAAAATTAATACCATATCCTTAGTAATTCATAATTTTCAATAGAAAAGGTTTGTATGACGATGCAGTCTGAAGTCTATTAAATGATTTATCACATCCCTATTCCATATCTGTTGAATCAAAAAATTGTAATATAGATGAAAATGACACTCTTTTCGCACATTATAAAATCCCATTGTCAATGGATAATGATCAATTACTAGATATTATTTTCTTATGGGATAACATAAGATATTTATTGTATGCCAAGGGTTTCAACTAGTAGCTAGGGTCTATTATGATATTACAGGGATATAGTCTCATAATAACATAATACACAATAATAGGCAAATATCTAAACATAATCAATAACCAATAATCATCAGAGTAAATAGAATATTATATAATATTAATACTATAAAAAATTTCATAGAGAAACATATAGTTATATAAAAAAAATGGCCTTGCTAGGACACAAAAGTTAATCAACCACTAGGATGATCTCATATAAAATGAATACTAGAAATAATGCTTAAAATTATCTTTTTATTATCTTCAAGCCATACCTCACCCATCTATTGACATATTATAAAATATTAAGTTAAATAATCTAACACAATGCTTTTTTAAATCTAATCCTTTGACCAATGAGGACTTCTCAGGTACCCAAGTACCATGTCTACCCTGGAATATTTTTAGTATGACTCTACAGGGAACCACTAATATTGTTCAATATATAATCAGTAAATATATTTTTTTTGAATATTATATGATCAAAAAATAAAACATAACTATGAAAGCATAAATAAATATCCACCATCGATCCTTGGTGTCTAATATAGCGTTCTATGTGGAATATAACTCCTAAATATAGTTTTGGAGTTTCTATTATCAAAAAATCACATATTGTAAATATAACCATATCCAGAACACAAGAATATTCATGGTTTAAAAATACCACTACTTGTAACTTGATAAACCACTCATGGGAAATAGAATCATCCTCAAATTATGAGAAACCAATCAAGGAAAACATTCAAATCCCCAAAATATAAGGAATGAACCTAAGGAATATTCCATCCTATAAAAAATAAGAAAATTCATTCACTGAGGGGGTTCTCGTCTCTTGACTAGAAATAAGTATTTGATCCACATTACCAGATTATCATATCCTACCCCTAGAACAAAAACCCTCAATTAAAACTCAAATGAATATATATATATATATATCACATATGATCAAGGGAATATCCTCCCCCAATCCTAAAGGGAAACCACACATACACCCAAGGGTGATTCATCCCTAGAACATAATATGTAATATACATAAAATACATAGGGGTCACATCCAACACAAAGAATCATGATAGATAACATGTGGATGCCACTCAGAAAAACCCAATTTTTATATCAAAATAATAATAATAAAATTAGTTTGACACCTGCCCAAAATAACCAGCATAACCAATTTCATCCATTAATGATTATAACATATTCATTCTAAAACAATCTTAACAGGTCTGTGTCATCATTTTGGTTTTAATTTTTACAACAAAAATTACCACTACCCATCTATATATGCACCCTCTCATGAGTCATTATACCACTCGGGTACCCCCAAGGGTCCCTTAAGGCATATCATGCATGGGTACCTCACCTCTATGCCCTTATCTAGTTCAGATATCCTTCGACATTTCCTATCGCGTAGAGGGAATTACATCACTTATCATAGTGATACTCATACTAAGGCCCCATTTAACTCATTGGAAAATCCATACATGGACCTTCAAAAGAGTGATGGAATAATTCTAGTCTCGTATCCCATTTTATACTAGGTTAATCTACTCATCCAACCCATAACCAATAATCCTAGGATATACCCATCTAGGTGCTCAATTGATTCCCCAATGTCACTAAGGCACCTCACTATCATATTGTGTCCTAATCACACTACAAATTTAATTAATCAACCATAATGTTGAAGTGAACTATGGACACATATCAGGGTTAGATACAATCACTTGATTTTTTTAAATATACCCCCCCCCCCGTTTCTATATATCACATGGTATATAATGATAATATTTGCCTCAACAATAAGAAGTCAAAGCATCAATCATGTTCACCGTTGTTTTTTTGTGTCATTTTTAACTATGTTCAATTAGTTGGAAAATATATTTTTAGGAATAAATATATTTTAATAAAGAGGTTTGTCACCCTTTCTATTGAGACTGAATAGAATACATTACAATTAATATTAATTTACCACAAAGGATAATGCTTTGGGATCACCTACCTCAGTCATGAAGATAATAAATTTTTTAAATCACACATGATTGTCCTCATCGAGTTGTGCCCAATAGTGCATAAGTAAAATGACTATATATCATATGTTATATTGATATTCATACTATAATTTATTGGAGGACTATATTTAGATAATGTTATGTGTTTTCCCTATTAGAACACTTGCAAGTCCAATTGTAGTGTTTTCGTACATCTTTCTCAGGGGTGTAGAAGGTCTCTAAAGGACCTAGATCATCAAAAAACATGATAAGGAGAAACTTTATATGAAAAAATTTACATTACATTTCTATAATGAGTATTTATTTTTAAAATTGAGGTTTTTCATATCTATAATCTATCATATTTTATATATAGGTAAATAGTTTAGTAGATGAATACAAGTTGATATTTATTAATCATAGGTAGAAACACATATAAATGATCCGAATAAATTATTTTATGCATTGATGTTTGAGAAACTTCCTCATAAATAAATCTATTATAGTATAATTTAGGTATATATTCTCTCTAATAAGTAGTTTATGAGTAAGAATTGTAGAAGGAGGGATTCCTAGAACATAGAATACTGCAAGCAACTGTTGGTGGATACAACTAAAATTGAGATGTTATGGTTTCAGTCATTTTAAAACTATCTTCAGGGTTATAATATAGGAGTAATGTTCACGCATAATTTCTTACTTGTGCATTGGTAGATTTTGGGTCTCTCATGGGATCTAGGTAGCTTGGGGATTAATTTTGGTGTATAATGGAAATAATAATTTTCTAACCTGATTGACTAAATATGTTAAAGGGAGATTTTATTCCATGATGATGGAGTCATATTATCAATTATGGAAAGGTGGTAACATAACAGCGGTGAGAAGGGACTATGCATGGGAAGTTTCAACTAATCTCCCATGATATTTGCAATTTTGGTGGTATTTATGAGGACACCTCATAAAATCTCATTCTAGCTATAGTGGTGGGGTACCTAGAAATTATCTGTGAGGATGATTAATGGTTTTCCTCTTGTCATTAAGTCAAAATAAATTTTTATTGTCACGTAGTTAAAACTCTAATATTTGGAAAACGTATTAAATGTCTCCATCTGAGCTCATGGGATTCAACGTTATAGTTACAAGACTATATTGACAATTATTTAATAAAATCTTTTGTGTATACCATGTCAACTCTAGTGTTGTTCTCCAAGAAGATTATTTAGAGATTGAGGTTATGTATTTACTATCACCACATAGATTAAGTGACATAGAAGAGTAAAAACCCTCTTAAAATGATTATAATCTTTCTATATCCATAAAAGATATCATAGTTTTTATCAATGGTCAGTCCCATTTTTTTATATCACAGTATTTGGTTTCACATGGATGATATTATAAGGGTGGTATTTTAATACAATTTCAATTGTTTTGAGTTCATAGTGACTCACTTAGATATGATGAATAACCTAACTAATTTAAAGGTCCTTATGAACTAGACATTACATATGTTTATTTATTGGTTAATGTCCATATTCATTATTAATTTCTCCATCTATTCAGCATAAAAAATATAAGAATGTTGAGAATTTGGATATGTGATTTAAAAATATTGGAGTAGTCATTGACCATGAAATAATAATGTTTATTATTACACATAGAAAGTCCTTTTACATATATTGTTACATGATTTGTAATATTAGTAACAAAAAAATTAAAATTAATGATTGAATGGCATAGATTCTTAAGATTACTTGGTATATAAAACATTCAAACAAAACAAAAGGAAAAATTCATTATTTTAAACCCAATATTGATATCTAAAATCCCATTGATCCAAACATAAAATATAGGATAACAATATGAATACATTGAAAAAGTTGTGAGCTAAAACCCTAGTAAGGGAATAAACAAGATAACGAAGCATAACATGTGATCTATATGGTATAACTTGGTATCATAAAAGATAAGGCACATGAATAATCACATGGGATTATAACAAAAACAACATGGTATCATAAGATCATTACAGAATATAAAAGATGAAAAATTATAAAACATGACTTAATAATTATTCAATGATAACTTTTAAGATAACATCACAAGGCGGAAAGATTCCCACCATGGATTTAGTTTACTCTATAATCTCAAACATATCTTTTCATGAGAAAAAGAAATTACCCAATGAATTGGATCAAAATCTATGACCACCCATTATAATTTTTACATTATTTTCTATAAAAAATTAAATTGATCATATAAAATTAAAAAAAAACATGGAATGAAATGGGTTATATAATCATGACTCACATCATATTCAAATGATATTTTATCAATAAAAAGAATATTTGAAGGAATTAAATATTTTTCATTTTTATATATCAATACATAACTATAAGTCTCAAAATATGGGGCTTGTTTTCAATTAAATCATCAGAAAATGATAGAAAATTTCATATAGAAATGAACATTCAAATGGTGTTTAAAGGAATCAGTTAAACTATTTTAGATAAATAAAAAAATTAATTTCTTTTGAAAACTATAGTTAAAAAATAATGAATATACATAAAATAATCATTTTTATTGAAATGTTCATCGGATGAGGATAACATAACGAGGATGATGGGGAAATAATTTTAAAGTGATTTTTTATAAATTTCACAATCATTAGGCCTTACATGTTTGGAGGAGAATGGGTGGAAAGTGGTGGAATTTATATAGAGATGTGGGGGTCTTTTTTAATATTACATTAATTACTTTTTTATTTTGGATCAGGACTACCAATAGTTATGAATCTTATGAACATGTAAATCAAATGGTTGATGTGAGTTCAAAATAATGGGTTATGACATCATCATTTACATAAAAACAAATCTATTTAGCTTATAATGTTTAATATCATATTTTTCCTTCTTTTACTATTAACAAAAAATAAAATATTTTGGAAAATTACCCAAAATTTAACCTAACTAATTTCTAATGTGTAGATTGAAAATATTATATCCATTTTATGAGAATATTTTCATAAATATTGAAAATTTAGATTTTAAATAAAATTATCCTTTATATAAAGAAATAAAATGTTAATATTATTATCATTTTTTCTGACCCTTTGATAAATAAATTATGCCATAATAAAATTAAATTATCATAATAACACAACAGAATATTATTTTGTAAACATATTTTAATAAGATAAACTTTATTTTAAATCATTCTATTTATTGTAAAAGTGATTTAAAACATTATTGTTTTCCAAAAATCAAAACACTTAATTTATCTTTTTAAAAACATTTATTTACTTGTATCATAGTATAAATATATCAATTTTTCATTTTTATAAACTCATAAATATTAGTTTACACTTCCATACTTGAAGATAAAATTCAAATAGTTAGGTTATTATTTTCAACATTTAGATTACTATTACAAATGTCAGATATTTATTTTAATAGTCATATGGTTCACTATATTCTATGAATAGTTCATATTTTTTCATTCTTAATTCACTTATTTTTTCCCTCAATGATATATATATTTCTTAATTTTTTAAATACATTTTAAATTAGTAATATTCCACTTTATTTATAATGTGTTTCTTGTTAGTGCGATTATACTTGGGGATCGACCAAATCCAAATTTCACTGTTATTATTGTCTTATTTTCTTAATTTCACCACATTTGAATATGTTAAATTCCTATGGATTTTTTTATTATATGAATTTACTTTATAAATTAATATAATAAAATATAATTATTTTTATAATGTGCTTCATGTGAATTTTATAATTTTATATTATGAAATTTGATACAATTATATTTTCTGAATAGAAATTCCATTGTTAAAATTAGAGATAATTATATTCTTATACATTACTAAAATTATACATTGAAATTTTGTTTTAAAAACTTGGGTGAAAATTGGTGAGTGTAATTATACTTTATGGATTCCACTAGTTCCTATTTGGCTTCCTCAAACTTATTTTACTGTTATCCTATTTTGACTATGTGAGTTTTTCATGTTTCATAGAACATTATCTATGTGGTCCAAGATCTTCATCATATATTCCTCATAATAAAGGTTATTAAATAGTTATTCCACCTATAAATTTAATACATATTAGTGATCTGTTAAATACTTCTTCAAGAGGAGTATATGATATCCATGTGTTCATGGGACAAGGTTGGTTAGAGTGATAGTTGATAAAAAACAACTTAGATAGGATCATGGATCTCTAAGGGGATGAAGTACCAGACACATATCATACCCCTAATCGAAAACCATTGTACTCTATTACCTATAGATGTATGTAGGAACACCAAATCACTAATCTCAATCTCTAGTTCTCATAAATGACATTCATTATATCTCTTCTATCAACTCTAATCATTCATGTTGTGTTGTTGTATGGTAATAACCTTTCCTACCTTTTTCATGGCCATTTTAGATCTAATTATATTGTGTTCACCAATATCATCCAAGAATATAGGTTTTCTTCATCTATCCCGACAAAGGGATTCTTATGGATTTATTTTGATTCTTGAGGTAATGATATTATTCTATAAGAACTTGATCATGGGAATATATTGATTCCATCCTCCATTAAATTCCAGCAAACTTTCTCTTAACATTTCATCATGTGTCATGATATTCCACATAGATGGGACAATAATTTGTGGGAGACAGGTTATACTAAATTAAAACCCAAATTTTCGATCACGTTGGGTATTTTTTCAAAACATAGATGTAAATATCTTATCTCTAAAAAATATAATCATTATTTGTGTTCCATGAATCCTCACCTCGTATCTAATGTATATATTTTCAAGTTCATTGAGTAAGAAGCCCTATTCAATTTCAATGAAATTATGTGTCTTTGTATGATGATCCACCACACCCCATATATTATTATTTCATCTTTATGTATTTACAATACCAATGAAAAAGTGTATGGTGATTTTATCTCACATCAGTATAGGTATGGGTTATGTTTGAATCATCCCCTCTTAATTATTCAATTCATCCTTCACCTACTAACCTATAAGCCATTTATATATATATTATATGATCTATTTCTTCATATCTCTCCACAAATAGTTATCTCTTAAATTTCAATAAATCTCTGTGGTCCCTTGGTGGATCTATATGGTTGATATATATGCATCATCCAGTATATCCTTCTTTATCTATAGATTTTTTGGTATACATTGTTCTAACCAAAATTTCACAACTTATTCTTTATAAAATTTAAAATCAAAGTATTTACCTTTTCTTATAGTTTCTACCTTCCTCCATATTTACACATCATCTATTTTATAATCCCTTATACACACAATAATGGGTTGTTGTAAGACCATTTTATAAAGGAATGATTATGTTCCTTCTTTTATGATCCCTAGGTACATTAATTACAATTATATAAATTTTTTATCCTTATGCATTCAAAAAATTGAAAATGTTGTATGATTATTTCTACACTAAGCATTTACCACTTAATTTTTTCCTAGAATAGTAGAGAATTGAGCAGTCATAGTCCGTTATCTTCTCTAACCGTCTTCATTAGTTCATATTAATGTCCATCTATGTGGAAATATATTTAAGGATATTATTATCCATATATATTTGAAACATCTCCAAATAAAGATAATGCACACAAATATTTCTTATGAATATAACTAAAACCAAATACCTATAATGTGTTGGATAGTTCTTATCATGAACATTCAACATCCTTGGGGAATATGGTAGAACGTTTTCAATTTTCCATAATACAAAACCAAAGGCCTTCTATAAATAATCAATTTATTACTTGAAAAATTTCCCACTAAAATAAATCATTAGGATTTTTGTAGTGATAAACCTTCTTTTAAATTCATCAAATACATTTTCATATTCATAAATCTCAAAAACAACTATACTCCCTTTCGAGTCAACAAGGTTAGTGGCATTGATAATCAGGATATTATTCTCACAAATCATCATTGTTATGTATCATGTAAAAGAAAACTACAAATGTTTGTTAAATATTATTTTATAGAAACTCCTCATTTACATTTATTTTATAATAGTCTATATATATTTCTTTTTTAGTGATAATATTCTCAAATGGTGATACATCATATTACCATAACTCACATTTATATACATTTTATTTAGATTATCTTTTCATAAATACTTTATTGTAATATGCAATTACTTCTCATTATCCACATTTCTATTGGAGTATATCAAAATATCAACTATAAAGACTAACCAAAAATTTGAAACTCAATTTATAAAGACTCTATTAATTAAATAAATGAATTTTTTGGGTAGTTAATGATCCCTAAGGTAATCACAATGAAATCATAGTATCTCTGACAACACAAAGTTTATAAATACTAATATACTTTTTAGTGAAATGTGTGTTATATTATATAAAAACACATAAGTATCATAATGAAAACAATAATAAATTATTTTAATAATTATTATTTTAACATTAATTAGAAAAAACAATGAAAATTATAAATGTTACAGTTATATAAACAATATAAATTATGAAAACTATAATTGGAAGATGTGGATTTTCGGAATTTGCTGGAATCATCACTCCAAATGGCCAACATTAAAGAAAAGAAACAAAACATTATTAAACCAATCAAAGTTATGGAAAATTAAAATATGAAACATTTTTAATTATTGAGGGGATTTATAAATTAAGTAATGAATTAGTATTTATAGGAGTAAATGTGTCCATTATAATAGTAATGTGATAGTCGTTTTAGTAATATGCCTATACAGAACAGAACCCTTACCATCAGGAATAGTAACCTAGCCATTGGAATAGTAATTTGAAAAAAAAACTAATAAAATATAATATAAATAATATTTGTCATGGCTAGTTCAAAAACATAAATATTATAATACCAAAAAATAACCATTATGATTAAAAACACAACGAAAATATAAGAACAATTTTTTATTAACTATATTTTAATGGATCTAAAAACTAGAATTGTTCTTATTAAAATTCCCAAGGTTATAAATATATCTTTCTGAAATTAAAATTGTTTATCAAATAAAAATTTATAAATTTTCCAAGGGTTATTTTATAGTAATTTTTGATAATACTCCAATTTTCAAGTGAATTTTATCAAAACAATTTTTATCATAACCAGATTATCTTAAATTAAGAAATTCCTGATTTAATAATGGAATAATAATTTCAATAACTTGTGTTTTTAGTATAATATTCAATTTCCTATATAGTTAATTAATATTATGTAAGATTAATTTTCAAACCAAAAAATTATTTTCCAACGCCTAAAGTCGAAAATGAACCCGTTGAATAAAAAATTTCCTTTTTTCCAGTTACATTTTATAAAAACATTTAATTAAAAAGATGTTTTAATTCTTAAAAACATTATATTTTATTTATATATGATTTATATTGTCAAATATTCACTATTAAAACTTTTAACATAAATCATGTATTTTATTTAATATTTTATTCCAAAATACCCCATCCTCAAGCATAATAACCCTCCTTTTCCTTATGGTAAAAACACTCATATCACACTTACCAGACCTCACATAATCCAATTAAAATCCACAAGGGTAGTTTTGAGAAATAAAAATCCAATGATCAAGAGATTACTTCTTTTTACAAGTGATTATGCGCTAGGAAGATTGTATGTTTTCATCAACTCATTTTTTGGTTTCCACTTATCTTAATCACTTTATATGTACATTAAAGAAATATTATAAGATTGAATAGTAAGTATGTTAACATTGTATTAATTTCATTAACCTGATATAAAATTTATATTTTTATGTATTTATACACTATAACTCTCTTTCTCCTCCTTCAGACAGCATTCCTGAAAACGGTCAATTGACAACCAATAAAACGTCTCAATATTCATTCCTCATCACCATCATTATAGATAGTTAAAATAAATTATTTATTTTATTTACATGTATATATATATACATTTTATGGTTCATAAATTTACTATACTTATATACATATTTCCTAGGACAAAATATTGAAATTTGAGTGTAATTAGAAATTTTTAAGGACAACATGATATCAAAATGCTTCAAATCCAATAACGGAAATCAATAATCAAAACCTCATGAATATAATTTATATATAGTGATATAAACTAACACAATTCACTTCTGTTTTAGTGTTTTATTAAATATAATTTTATTATTGAGGAGGTATAAAGGCGATGAAACAAACAATGGTTTGAGGTAAGGGGATTCTCAAACCAAACTCATTTTCTATTTGTTGTCCCTCTTTCATGTCATATTTGGTATGATATTACTCTAATGTTTCTTAAATTTCATTTAACTATTATTCAATTTTATTTTTGGGAATATACATGCATCCACCATTATTTTTTGAGCCAAATAAAAATATTTCCAAAGATTATTTTTCATTCGGAAACACATATTTAACATTAATTAAGTTATTTCTTATACAATCAAGAATGATTCTTGTTTATACCAAATATATTTTACATTATTCATTTTGGAACCCCAAATTAATTTCAGAAATTATGAATTAATAAATATTTATTAATCCCATTCCATTCCATGGATTATTTCATAACTATGATTGGTATTCCATCAATGTGTCATGAATGAATATGTGAATATTATGATGTGTCTTGTGGGAAAACAATTATATGTCACTCAATATCATTTTTTTTATTGTGGTTTATCTCAGGATATGATGTTTATTATGTGTGTACATAATGATATCTATGTTTGTAATGATTATTTTATGACTTATGCATATATGTTATGTGTGAAAATGATGTTATCTCGGCTCACAAATAGGTATGGTAATTTAAAACTATGACATGATGATTCATTTTCATGCATCACCACATTCTATTCCTTTATAAAATTTATCCCTCATGATTTTTGTTATGATCCTATTCTAAAGATATGGTTATGTTGTTAGTTATCACCCATTTAATTTTGATTCATTTCTCTTATTCCTCCCCCTCAATGTTCTTGTATCTCACCACTTACTTTTATGTATATCCTTAGGATACAAACATTACTAAGTAGAGTGTGATATTTTATAAGAATAAAGAAGAATAGATTAAATAAATGATTATGTCTTATTATGTACAATTAATGTACGAGTATAATTATCCCAAGACACTAAACTATTGGATGTTGTAGTGTGACCCTATTATATTTATCTTAAATATAATTTATGAGTCATGTATCAAAAATTATAGTCCATATAGTTGGTATCTCAGAGTGATTAATGTAGTTTTGGAATTGTTATTACAAAAAGTTATTGAAAAACATATGTATAATTATATATATAGGTACAAATCCAAGAATATTTTTTTTGTGAATATGTATAAATAAAGGAAACAAATAATATTTTTTTAAAACATTATTTTTATGTAGAAATATATTATTTATTCATGATTTTTAAACTCATGACTAGTTGAAACCTTTTCTATTTTAGAAAATTGTTGGACCTAGAAAAAATCAGTCCAAAAACCCATGTGAGGTACAATACAATAATTATATGAATGACAACTAAAAGGGCATAAGATTTGGATTTAAAAAATTTATTGTGATTATTGTAGCTTCCGGGCGCAGCGGAAGCGCGTTGGGGGGTTTTCCCAACTTTAATTTTAACGTTAAACAACATTCAATCCGAGATCTGTCATGATATAAAACGCCGAATCTTCAGAATAGAACAAAGAAAGAAAAGAAAATAAGAGTCCTAAAACCCTTGAGGAGGTTCATCATATATTGATTATAATTAATTTAATTAATGCATAAGAATTACCTTGTTGGAATTCTTTCTTCATTTATGTGTTCGGTCACGATTCGGTGATCCGTAGTTGCGTCGTAGAATCCAAGTGTAGGATTTCTCTAGCGGTGATCCACATGTCTGTCACGTATCTCCGGACGTCGCTGAAGGGGTCTCCGGGTGCTAGTATGGAAGAACATTTGCTTCCGATGTCCGCCTTCGACCACCTTGATCCGGTGGAGGATCTTCCTCTCGTAACTTGAGGGCATTCTTGGTGGAAAGGGAATTCTCCCTTGGCTTGAGAGTATTTCCAAGTCTGTTGTGCACAACAATGGCTCTTCAAAATGTTGGGGTTGCGAGGATATTTAAAATTGGGTTTGAGGTTAATAGAGTTATGACAATAAATAAACGCATTACTCGTTTTATTTATTTCATTAACTCTTATTGAAAACCCCATGTTGAATTATTAATTCATTAACATGAGCCCACACTGATTATAGTAAATATCATTTAATAAAACAATATTAAATCCTCAAAATCCCAACTGGAAAAACTACACGGCTTGTACTAATTAATACACAGCGTGTACTTGTTTTCCATAAAACTACACGGTGTGTATATTTAATATACACGGTGTGTAGTTTTATTTTCCATTTTTCTCCACCACATTTATTAGACCCTGAGTAATGACTATTTATTTCTTAAATAAATGTAACTTCATTACTCGCTAATAAATATATTATTTCTTCCATAATATATTCTATCAAATAACTAATGTCAAAATAAATGTGATCAGCCATCCTTAAATAATTATTAAACCACGGTCGGGAATAATATTTATTTAACTTGTAAAATTAATATTTAACTGAGATACATGAACACACTTAGTGTGTGACCCTCTAGGCCTCTTTCTCAGTGGCATTAGGCTGAGCCTGCCTAAAGTCCAAGGTTAGCGTCTAGCAACACGCCAAGGCACCCCTAGAGAAAGATGTTAATGTTTCAATGACATGTCACCTCCTACGAACGCTTACCGTGTGATATAATCACTTTGTCTCGATATCTCCAATCAAGCGGGTTGCATGCTAGTGCCATCAACCCATGTGCTTGATTATTCTTTCTTTGACATCTATGAATTGACCTTGCACATACCATACCATGGACATTGATTTATTTTGGCTATATCAATTCCATCAAAGGGCCTGAGATATCTACTTCTGTTATGGAACGGAAGGGAAAAATCCTTTCTCACATTATCTATTAATATGGTATTACTAGTGACGCACCCAACATATCCTACCTCGCTGCGAACAGTGTGTCGTCACAATTTTCGTCAATACATCTAAGTTTTTGAGTTGTAATACCCATTAATAATAATCTTAAAGTCTAACCACCAATACACACGTCCGCAGATAGGAACATCCAATGACACTATCAAATATGGATTTCCTATTGGTGGGTCTCGTTCTCATAATATCCTCCTGGATATTACCAGCGGCGCACACCATGATAAGGTGCCTCAATGTTTTATGAGTCCTTACCTCTAATAACCTGTATTATTTCTTTCCCAC
The DNA here is from genome assembly GCA_963277665.1 of Viscum album. Lineage (NCBI taxonomy): Eukaryota > Viridiplantae > Streptophyta > Magnoliopsida > Santalales > Viscaceae > Viscum > Viscum album. Next base: position 647,062,070 of record OY728126.1, on the reverse strand, counting down.
AAATAATATCATCCGGCCATAGAACATATATTCAAGAACAGTGTTATGGCACTTCCAGGTTCACATCATAGTTGGGATCTGCTACGACCCTTTAATGCAACAACTGTCCTTAGGAAATTATCACATGACATGTCACGCAGAAGAACAATCAATATGTGATAAGGCTTTTATTTAATGAATAATGTACAAAGTAGTTGGTTCTAGACCACCAACTCCAAAAAACTCCCACTTGGACTAGAGCCAACAGCTAAAAACCATTAACCTTCTAGCTCTCAAATGATATTCATGCTTCTGCTGAGATATGACTTTAGTCATGGGGTCTTCCGCGTTCTCTTCCGTGGACACTCTACTCACTGAAACTTCACCCCTTTGATAGAAAACCATCAAGAGGTGATACTTCCAGAGTATGTGCTTTGTCCGTTGATGTGACCTTGGTTCTTTTGTAAGAGCCACCGCTGCAGTATTATCACAATACAATGTAATGGGATCATTACTGCTAGGCACCACATCAAGATCATGGACAATGTTCTGAATCCAAACGGCTTCCTTGGATGAATCCGAAGACACTATATACTCGGACTCCGTTTTAGAATCGGCGACAACTGGCTGCTTTGAAATCTTCCAACTCACAGCTCCTCTATTGAGACAGAAAACATATCCAGATTGTGACTTCAGATCATTCTGATCTTTTTGAAAACCATCATCATCATACCCTCTGATGACAAGCTTTTCATCTCCTCTATACACCAGGAACAAATCCTTAGTTCTTCTCAGATACTTAAGGATAGTCTTAACAGCAATCCAATGTTGTTCTCCTGGATCTGCTTGATATCAGCGTACCATGCTCAGTGCATTGGCAACATCATGCCTGGTACATAACATGGCATACATGATGGATCCTATAGCCGAAGAGTATTGGGTCTTGCTCATCCTATCTTTCTCCTGTTGTGTCTGGGGACACATTTTTGCAGAAAGATGTAATCCATGTGACACTGAAACTAATCCCCTCTTGGATTTTTCCATACAAAATCTCTTTAGTATCTGGTCAATGTATATTCCCTAACATAGTCCAAGCAGACTCTTGGATCTGTCACGAATGATCTTGATCCCTAGAATGTAGGCTGCTTCTCCTAAGTCCTTCATGGAGAAACACATGTTCAACCAGTCCTTAACTGACTGTAAGGTTGGTACGTCGTTTCCAATAAGCAATGTGTCATCAACATATACCACTTGGATGGAGACCTCATTCCCATTAAACCGCTTATAAACACATGTCTCACATTCGTTCTTAATGAAACCAAATTCCTTTATGGCTTCATCAAATCGAATGTTCCATGACCCGGATGCTTTATTCAATCCATAAATGGATTTCTGCAACATGCAAACTCGTTTGGCTTCACTTGGTGTCACAAACCCTTCTGGTTGTGTCATATAGACATCTTCCTGAAGGCTCCTATTAAGGAATGCTGTTTTGACATCCATCTGCCAAATCTCGTAGTCATGGTAAGCTGCTATGGAATGTATGATTCTTATGGATTTAAACATGGAAACTGGTGAGAAGGTTTCATCATAGTCAATTCCTTGACGCTGTCTGAATCATTTAGCCACTAGCCTTGATTTATAGGTGCTAACTTGACCTTCCATGTCCATCTATCTTTTGAATACGCATTTGCATCCAACAGGCTTTACATCAACTGGATCATCGACCAGAACCCAAACTTGGTTATGATACTTGGAATCTGTCTCAGAATTCATATATTCTAGCCATCTTGTAGCTTCTGAGCTTTCTACTGCATCCTTGTAGGAGAGAGGTTCATCAATGTCAAACAATAATGATTCACCATCCTCAATGACTAGGAAACCAAATCTCTCTGGTTCCCTTACCTCTCTTGAGATCCTACGCAGCACTTTTGTTTCTGGAACCTCTTCCACAGGGACCTGTGGAACTTGTTCCTATACCAAATCATGTGTATCATGAGAATCAACTTTGTCGAAGTCAATCTTTCTCCCACTATCCTTCTTGTAGATGTGCTCCCTCTCAAGAAAGATGGCTTGTCTGGCGACAATCACTTTCTTGTCTTGATGGTTATATAGTTAATATCCTTTCATTTCCTTGGGATATCCTATAAAGATACACTTCATTCCACGGGGTGCTAGTTTGTTTCCTGAGAAGGCCTTAACAAACGCCTTGCATCCCCATACACTTGTGTGCGACAAAGTGGGTTTCCTTCCATTCCATAACTCGGATGGAATTCCATTTTGCGCCATAGTTGGTACTTAGTTTAATTTGTATGCTGCAGATTTTAATGCATATCCCCAAAAGGATAATGGAAGATCTGCATGACTCATCATCGACCTCACCATGTCCAATAAGGGGTGGTTCCTCCTTTCACTAACACCATTCCACTGTGGTGTATAAGGAGGAGTTAGCTGAGATAGAATCCCAGACTCCCATAGAAGATCGGTGAACACTTGGTTTAGATATTCTCCACCTCGATCCGATCGAATTTCTTTATCTTCTTACCAAGCTGATTCTCTACTTCATTCTTGAATTCCTTAAATTTCTCTAAGGACTCTGACTTATACTTCATTAAGTATAAATATCCATATCTACTCAAATCATCAGTAAAAGTAATGAAGTAAGAAAATCCACCTCTAGCTTCTACTGGAAATGGTCCACACACATCCGTGTGTACCAATCCTAGAAGCTCTGTGGCCCTTTCACCTTGTCCACCAAAAGGCGGCTTGGTCATTTTTCCTTGTAAATAAGAGTGACATATATTAAGTGGTTTTAGCTCAATAGAGTCTAAATATCCATCTTGGAAGAACATTGTCAAACAGTTCATGTTCACTTGACCAAGTCGGTGATGACATAACTGGGTGATGTATGAGTCATGTGAGTTTGTTTCGTTATCGATTTCCAACACTTGGTTTTCGTAATTCAATACATACAAACCATTATTTAAATGTGCTATACCATAACATACATTGTTCTTATAAAAGAGACAACCCTTATTTCCAAATTTGAAAACAAATCCATCCATATCCAAACAAGATACAGAAATTATGTTCTTGGTAACACTAGGCACATAATAACAGTTATGTAAAACCAAAATCATCCCAGTTGGCAATGAGAGGTGGTAGTCGCCACTGGCCAACGCAGCCAGCCTTGCACCATTGGCAGCTCGAAGATCCACCTCTCCTCTGGTGATCTTTCTTAATCTACTTGGTTCCTGCATTTGAATACAGATGTGAGCCCCAAAAGCTGTATCTAATACCCAATGTGTAGAAATAGAAAGATTTCACTCGATAACAAATGAACCTTTAGCATCACCACGCTTCGGAGTGCAGTTCCTCTTCCAGTGGCCCTGCTTGCCACATGCAAAACACACTGCCTCCCATTCCTTGCCCTGCCTCTGGATCTTCCCCTTCTTAGAGGGACGATGCTCGGGAGCTTCAGGCTGTTTATAAGTCTTTGGCCCATTTGCCTCGTCCTTCCTTTTCTTGTTCACCATAAGGACCGTGGGTTTGTCACACCCCATGTCCTTATATACCTGGAGAATCAACATCAGAATATCTGATAGACTCTTCTCATTTCCGCTCATGTTATAGTTGACAATAAAGCTAGAGAAGGTCTTGGGCAGTGATGATATGATGAGATCTGTACGCAACTCATCTGGAAATTTAATCCCTAAGATGTCCATGAATTCAATATAGCCAATAAGCTTGACTACATGAGGCCCAGATGGTGCATACTCTCCAAGATTTGTGGTGAACAAAGCATTTGAGATCTCATACCTCTCTTATCTCTCCTTCTCTTGGTAGATATCTTTAAGGTGAGACATCATGCTATATGTGTCCATGTTTCTTCAAGAGCTCATTATACATGGCCGATAGCATGAAATACTGGACATCTGTGGCATCATCCATGTGTTTCATGTAGAGAGATAATTCCTCATCACTGGCCTCTTTCCCATGCGCAACTGGAATAGGCTCTTCCAGCACATATAATTTCCTTTCGTGGTGAAGGACGACACGTAAATGCCTCGGCCACTCTTGGAAATTGGTGGTGGAGAGAATGTTTTCTTTTTAGAGTATGGTGCACAATGATATGTTTGAAGTCATTTTCTTTCCGTTTCTACAAATTAAGTTGAGCAATAGTTTAGTACTTTCTTACAAAAATTGAGACAAATAAATAAATTAATACTTATTAGTCTCCCACTATTTTATCGAAATCCAATAGCCCTCACCATTGACTTCGGAATATTTTGTTGCATGAATATTCTAGTGGCAAGGATCCATATTTCCCTTACCATTACCCCAACTAGGGTTGGTCAACCAACATGAAGGGTTTTAGGTAGGCATTCCAAATTCCAACTGCATTAACTCGCAGCTCCTTGATCCCCTGAGTGGACTCCCCAATCCTGAAATCCTTTTTGGATTTCCTCAAACATTGCCTCTTGGCCACACCAAGTCCTATTGTGGAAGTCAACCCTTTATGTGAACCAAGTCATGTCAACCCATAACCATGAATTAGAATTCCTCGATAATTGAAAGCACCCCAACTAGGGTTGGTCAAGAACTTTGAACTATGGTTCGATTCTAACCAATATTATGGAAGGCTATGCCGACTTAATATTTATTTTGAGGGTTTTTATCCTTATACGTAAATTGACATTTTATTATCTTTTATTCCATTCTTGTTAATATCAAGTGGGATACACATAAGTGATTAACTATGTCTAAGATAATATTGACGTATAAGTCGGTTTTATTTTAGTTCCATCTAGCATGATCATTTAATTCATTAAATGTGTGATTTTGACAACACACCCATAATAAATAAACCATGCAACTGATAGAAATAAAATAAATGGTATGATCATGATCTTTTCTATTGGTTAGTTTATCTAGCGGTTGATAAACTAACCCAATACCTAGGGGAGAAACACCTTGAACCTTTCAGGATTGTGTTTACAACATTCCACTTGTCCACCTTTGTATCTCCTTAGATTGGTTTGACATTGGCTCCTAACTTGATCCTCCTCCACTAGATTGGGAGCTCCATACATTACATATTCATTTATCTCACACACAGGTGAGGGGAAAAGGGGTTTTTTACATAAAAGAATCCTTGGGCGCGTAGGCCCTACATATTAATGAGGAGATGGCTCGCATGACAACAAATTTAATTTAAATAAATAAATTAAAAGAAACCATTCACATAAAAAGGTCTCGGTCTAGCTCATGATCATCCATACATGCAGCGATATTTACGCATAAATAAAACTAGCATTCAATTCTTTAATCATTCATGCTTATGATAAATCACACTCGAATCAATTAATTATTTCTAATTAATAAATCCTTTTATATTAAATCCCATTTATGAATTTCCTTGAGATCCTCATCCATCAAAATTTTAAACAAATAAATTCATTTATAATTATCCTTTTATGTAACTTGTACCTTGGAGGCAACCCGGTGAATTCCCATTTATTACATAGATGTTAAATTAAACACATATATATAAAACACCTATCACGTGTTGTGCCTTATCATTACACCTGCACCATGGTAGACATCTCAAGGGTTTGTATAATATAATAATAAATTTTAATAAATATGAGTAATTTGGGTGAGTACATGAAATTTAGTTCCGACTATACGATGTGTACTTTTCTTCACCGTCCATCCGAAGTACAGGCCCGGGGATATAGCGTGTTAATGTAATTTGAAAATTTTCGAAGTACACGGCGTGTACAGTGGGACACACATTGTGTTGTTTCCGCGTTACATGGTTTCCAGCTGGGCAGGCCATGTACAGAGTACACGATCCAACCCTAACCCGAAGGGACTACACGTCTTGTTCATTAGACCACATGGCGTGTATTCTGGAAACTGTGTTCCACCTCTTTCTGGTCAACACACAATGTCTTAAATTCTTAGAAATAATCCAATACATGACATGATTTGGAGGATCAGTCAATGCATTGAACCTAGACTACACGGCGTGTACTTCCGAATACACGCCGTGTATTCTAGTGTTATATGGACAGAAATTTGTGGCTCCTCCAGATGAGTTCCTCTATATTATTTTAATCAAAATAAAAAGAAAAATTTGTTTCTGTGAGGTGAACGAGAAACGAGGGAGGAGGAAGAGATCTCGAGATTCAAATTTCCAGAACGATTAAACATGAATTGAAATAACTAAATTATTAAATGTGCAAATCACCAACAAAAAACTAAATAATTATAACCAACGATATGACCCCCCACTGATACCACTTGTAGGTTCTGGGTGCAGCGGAAGCGCATTGGTGGGTTTTCCCAACTTCAATTTTAACGTTCAACAACATTAAATCTGAGATCTGTCATGATATAAAACGTCGAATCTTCGGAATAGAACGAAGAACGAAAAGAAAAGAAGAGTCCTGGAACCCTTGAGGAGGATCATCATATGTTGATTATAATTAATTTAATTAATGCTTAAGAATTATCTCGTTGGAATTTTTTCTTTTTTGATGTGTCCGGTCATGATTCGGTGATCCATAATTGCATCGTAGAATCAAAGTGTAGGATTCCTATAGCGGTGTTCCACATGTGGGTCACGTATCTCCGGACATCGCCGAAGGGATCTCCGGGTGCTAGCACGGATGAACCATCTCTTGTGATGTCCGCCATCGACCGCCGTGATCCGGTGGAGGATCTTGCTCTCGTAACTTGAGGGAGTTCTTGGTGGAAAGGGAATTATCTCTTATCTTGATAGTATTTCCAAATCCGTTGTGCACAAAAATGGCTCTTCAAAATGTTGGGGTTGTGAGGATATTTAAAATCGGGTTTTAGGATAATAGAGTTATGAAAATAAATAAACGTGTCACGTGTTTTATTTATTTCATTAACTCTTATTGAAAACCCCATGTCGGATTATTAATTCCTTGACATGTGCCCACGTGGATTATAATAAATATCATTTAATAAAACAATATTAAATCCTCAAAATCCCAACCGGAAGAACTACACGACATGTAATAATTAATACACGGTGTGTAATTATTTTCCATAAAACTACACAGTGTGTATATTTAATATACAAGGCGTGTACTTTTGTTTTCCATTTTTCTCCACCACATTTATTAGACATTGAGTAATGACTTTTTATTTCATAAATAAATATAACTGCATTTCTCACTAATAAATATATTATTTAATCCCCAATATATTCTCTCGAATAACTAGTGTCAAAATAAATACGATCAGACATCCTTAAATATTTATTAAATCATTGTCGGGAATAATATTTATTTAACTTGTTAAATTAATATTTAACTGAGATACATGGACACACTTAGTGTGTGACCCTCTAGGTCTCTTTCTTACTGTTATTAGGTTGAGCCTTACTAAAGTCCAAGGTTAGCGTCTAGCAACACGCCAAGTCGCCCATAGAGAAAGAAGTTAACGCCGCAATGACGTGTCACCTCCTACGAATGTTTACCGTGTAATATAATCTCTTTTTCTCGATATCTCCAATCAAGCAGGTTGCGTTCTAGTGCCATCAACCCATGTGCTTGATTATTCTTTCTTTGACTTCTCGGAATTGAACTTGCCCATACCTTACCATGGTCGTGGATTTATTTAGGCTATATCAATTCTATCAAAGGGCCTAATATATCTACTTCCATTATGGAAGGGAAGGGACAAATCCTCTCTCTCATTATCTATTAATATGGTATTACTCGTGACGCACCCAACGTATCCTACCTCACTGCGAACAGTGTGTCGTCATAGTTTTCTTCAATACATAAAGTGTGTGAGTTATAATACCCATTAGTAATAATCTTAATGTCTAAGGACCAATACACATGTTCGCATATAGGAACATTCAATGACACTATGAAATATGGATTTCCTACTAGCAGGTCTCGTTCTCATAATATCCTCCTGGATATTACCATGGGAGCACACCATGAGAAGGTGCCTCAATTTTTTATGAGTCCTCACCCCTAATGACCTGTATTATTTGTGTCCCTCAAATAATATCATCCGTCCATAAAAAATATATTCAAGAATAGTGTTATGGAACTTCCGTGTTCTCATAATAGCAGGGATCCACTATGACCCTTTAATGCAATAGATGTCCTTAGGACATTATCACATGACATGTCACGCAGAAGAACAATCATGATGTGATAAGGCTTTTATTTAATGAATAATGTAAAAAGTATTTGGTTCTAGACCACCAACTCTAACAACCCTTGTGAGGGACAATACAATGATTGTTTGAATGACATCTAAAAGGGCATAAGATTTGGATTTAAAACATTTATGGTGATTATTAATCAGCTCTTTGAGGCTCTGAAGAATAAACATATCCATGTGCAACTTATACCTTCACCTATGAAGGATTAACAAGCAATAATTTATTTTATATGGAAACGACCACCCACATTCAGTGGGTATTTCGATCCACTTGTTGTTGAATAGTGTGTTAACAAAAATGATATGATATTTTTTGTGATTATTTATTTTTAGAAGGATAAGGTGACTCTTAAAATATATCCTTTATATGTATAGTCCACTCATTGGATATAGTAGATAAATAAAATATGGCTAATGGATAAAATAGAAGATATGGAGTTAGAAGACATTATGAAAATATTCCTTAACATGTATTTCCCTTGAAATAATCAAACAACTACATAGATAAAATTGTTTGAGATGAAGAAAAATTATTTTGAATCTTTAACAATGTATAAGGAAAATTTCACAACACATTCAAGAAACCCCTTGGTTTTTGTTGTAAAAAATTATATCAACATAGATATATTCATTATTGGATTAAAACCACACCATTGAAACTCTCTAGATATCTAAAAATTTAGGTGTAATGAAGAATTATTTGGATGTTCCATTAATGTAGATATGATGTTTGGTGAGTGGTCACATGGATATTGATATAAGAATAGAATAATATAGTTCCAAGCTAGTGGGTCAAATAAAAAAGGATGAAAGGGGATCCAACCACCCACATGTAAAAAATGTGGAAGGAAACTTCATGGAAATTGACTAAAATGTAATGGAAATGATTCAAGTATTGGGGAGAGGGCCACCAAATCCAAAGGTTCAAGGGAATTATTATTCCATCTCTACAATTGTAAAGGAGTGAAAATTAATGTTTAAAAATGTATAATTACAATTCATTTAAGAATGAAAAATGTTTTTTTCAATCTTATTTTACTCATTCATTTATATTATTCATGTTTTATAGAACTATTGAATCTAATCCCAGATGTCGTGATGTAGATATATATATATAAAACCAACCAATCTTGAGATTATTACAATACTAGTGTTTAGAGTCTTATATTCTTACTTTATGTGGTAAGATTTTTCCTATGAATATCATAATCCATTCCTTAGTGGAATTCTATACTATAATTGGAATGTGTTGTACCTCATTATATATATCACATACACAACATATTGGGAGAAGGATATATATTTCCCTATTCGGAACCATATGATGCTATTTTAAAAAAATTGAGAAAGCCCATTAATATCCTCTTTAATATACCTAAATGGTGTTGGTAATGATTCCATATGAAGAATAATTCATTTCCCAAATGGTTTATTCATAGAAAAAAATCAACCCTATGGAAATTCCCATTATTAGGGAATACACAAAGGTATTTCTTGAAGTGTTATTTAGAAATTCCCTATATTTTGAGGTACAATTATCTACAGAGTTTATACCTAGATCCACTCTTATCTCAAAATTTACATAATGGATGGAACTTATCAAACTACAAGATTTAAATAGAAATTTGTAAGTGGATTTTTGTAATTGGTTTATATTCCGTAGAGAAATGCCATGGGGTCCACTAGTTCTCATTATTGTAAAAAAGGTTTGATCAATGAAGCAATGTATATATTATTGGGATATAAATAAGATCGCCATAATGAATAAGTATCCCCTTCTTGGCATTGATGACTTTTTTAATCAATGATGTGGAGCTAAGTACTTTTAAAATGAGAATCTCCTTTCTTTATATAAATATTAAACAGTAAAGAGGGAAGATTTTAAAAATATGGGATTCTATTCAAGGAATAGATACCCTGATTTCATAGTTATTTCTACTTTGGACTTACTAATTCTCTTGAAATATTCATGATTTTCAGATACAACATCTTTAGAGACTACCTCAAAAAAAATTTGTAGTATTTCTTGATGATATTTTCATTGACTCCAATATAAATGAGGAACATAATGATTCTTTGAGGACTATATGTGTAACCTTAAGGAAGGATTAAATGAATGCTATATTCCGATAGTATGACTTTTGGATGTAGTATGTCACATTCTTATATCATGTTATCCAAAGTGGGGGATTTTATGTAGACCCTTCCACGAAAAAAGAAATTGATGGATATCCTAGTCCCCCTATTGTCATTGAAATCCATATTCTTCTTGTGTTTTCTTGGTATACCATTGTTTTTTATTACATTATCATGATTTTGATGCCCAATAACTAAGTAAACATAAAAAGGGGTAATTTATGTCTAGATGAAAAAAATAAAAGTAATGATTTATGGAACTCAGTAAAAGGCTAGTAACTATTATTTACTCACACTACCAAAAAGTGGATATGGTTTTGTTATTTATAATTATTCTTCAAAGAATTTATTTGGAAGTGCACACATATCAAATGAAAAAGTAATATATAATGCTCACAACAATTAAAGGTCCATGAGGAAAACTACATGACATATTATTGGGAATAGTAACTATAATCTTCATCAAGAAGATTTAGAGTAACTACCACTGGGGTGATGAATGTAGAATATATACCAATAACAAGTGTCTAAATTATATACTAACACCAAATGATATCATCATGAATCAATGGAGATTGTTATACCTATTCATTGACTGTGATTTCTTTATTCACTACCATTTGGGAAAGGAAAAAATGGTAGCTGATTCTCTTAGATGAAAAGAACCTACTATTCTATCCATGATGTAGATTTACAAAGACCTTATCTTTATGGATATACAAAAGATTAGTATAGAATTAATAATTTCTGGGAATACATCCGACATTTCCCAAGAATATTTTCCAACCATCTAACCAAGATAAAATCAAGGATGAACTATGGGACGATTTGGATATTGAAAAGAAGATGAAAGTAGTAAAGTAAGGGAAGCTACATGAGTTCCAGATCAATGATGAAGGTGTAATTCAATTTAGAACTAGATTTATTGGGCTAAAAAACACTGATAAAGAATGATATATTCGATAATGTCAATAGTTTTTCTTTATCCATCCATCATGGATGTACAAAGATGTATTGTGATCTATAAATAACTTTTTTTGGGACAACATGGTGAAGGATATTCTTGAGTACACCTCAATGTTCATGGTAAGTCATCTGGTTACGCCATAAAGACATAAGTGAAATGTGATGATGTAACCATTTTATATACCCTTGTGGAAATTGTCGAATGAAACTTTGGAAGTTGTAATTTATCTCTCAAATAAATCCAATGGAGTCAAAGATATATTATATATGGTGGATCGACCCACTAATAATTCCCATGTTATAATTATTCATGAAGATTTATCACTAGAAAAACATACCATGATATACATCAAGGAAGTGGTGAGGCAGTATGTGCCTCAACATTTTATCATCTCGAATCATTATCCTTGATTAAACTCTAAATTCTAGTGAGGTATTCAACATGCTATGAATATTAAATTGAATTTTAGTACGAACTATCACCCCCAAACAGACGGCCAACCTAAAATGAGTATTAAAATGCTTGAGGACATTATAATCTATAATCAAGGGAATTTAAAGGAGGATGGTCTTAGTATCACCCAATGTTTGAGTTGTCAAATAATAATAGCTTCCACTTGAGTATTCATTTGTATCCATCTGAAGACCTATATGGAAAGACATGTATAACTTGTATATATTGGGGTGATTTTGGGGAACAAAAACTATAAAAAACTAATATTGTAAAAAATATGGAAGATAATGATCAATAATTCCAAAAACTATGATATAAATGATGAATGGACGTGGATTTTGATATTTGAGAAAAAAATTCATTTAATATTACCATAGAAGAGAAACGTGTGGTTTTAAAATAAGTTGATGTTTTTTAATATGTATATTTTTCCTTTGATATCCCTGATATCATAAGATAATTTTCATATATACTTGAAATTTCACTAAATATGGATTATGTTTTTTATGGGTTCCTCATATCATTCCAAAAGATATACATACTTGATCCCTCACATGTGCTAAATCATTAGGTTCTACTACTAGAGAATGACCTCTTATATAAAGAGTAATTTTTGAAGATATATAATAATGGTGAAAAAGTTATACACAATAAGATAACTCACCTTATCAAATTGTTGTTGAGGAACCATATGTCTGAACAGGGGAGATTATAACCAATGGAAATAATAAAGAAAAAAGTACCCTGATATATTCACAATTGAGAATATGTGTTGAAATTTCAAGGATGAAATTTATGAAGTGGGGAAGAGTGTAGCAACCCTACAAGTAAAAAAGGTATTAGTCTCTTGAAATAAATGTACATCATATGATATTTTATTTTATTATAGACATACATAAAATAAAGAAACTATAAAACATTTATTTCATAAATAAATACTATTAAATTAATTAAAAACTAAACCAATTAAAATTCAACATTTACAATTGGATGAAAAATATATATATTAACAAAATTAAATTGAAAAAAATGGATCATTCCAATCTTCTAGAATCATATCCCTCACCGCAAAAATATAGGAAGGAAAAAATTATTAGTAAACCTGTCGATATTTTAAAAACTGAGAATATAGAACATTTCGATAAATTTATTTGAATAATGAATTAAATAATGAGTTAGTATTTATAGGAGGAAATTTTATCATTGGAACTATAATATAACCATTGGAATAGTAAAATTCTTATTGGGAATAGTAACTTGGAAATTAGGAATAGTAACTTATACTTTGGAATAGTAATTTGGAAAAATAATAATAATGTTTTGAATAAATAATATTTATCATGAATAATATAATTAAATATAGATATTATAATGCAATAAAATAACAATCAGGACATTAAAACTCAAATAATATATATGAACATTTTTTCTTTACTATATTCTTAATAATTTATTAAAAATCATAAATTTTATTAAAATTATCTATTTATAAAATGAAAATTATTCTTTTAAAATTCATGTAAAAATTGTTGAATTGTGATTTTTTCTTAATTTTTTAAAACCCATTAATTTTAAGGTGAAAGATAAAAGTACAGTTTAACTGTAACCTATGTATCTTAAATTACATTAATCGTGATGTAATAAGGACCTAATAATTTCTATAAAAATAGCTTATCCTAAAATATATTTAATTTCATAAATCTCCCACTAAAAAATAATATTAATTTCAGAGTGTTAAAATATTTTTTCAATATCTAAAGTAAAAAATGTTCAATTAAAATAATTTTTTTCTTTCTCCCCTCATTTCGCTCTAATAAACTAATGAATTAAAATTATAAAGGGGTTAAAAGAATTAAAACCATTATATTATATTGATATATTATTTATATTTTCAATATATAACTATTACAAGGATTACTAGGGATGTATAATTTTATTCAATATTTTACTCAAAAATACACATCTCATTATGCATAAATAATCCCTCTCCCATCCCTTGTAATAACACTTATCCCAAAACTTAAAAATCCAAATATATAATCTTATTCTCTCTATTAACCATATTATAATCTATATGGGTATTTTAGAGTTATCCAAATCTAATAGTCATGGGATTTTTATGTCGTACAAGGGAAGAAACACAATGAATATGTTATGTTTTCATCAAATCATCTTTGTTATTCATCTTCTCTTTCTCTTTTTATCTATCTATTTCAAAAAAATATTTTATCATTAGTTAGTCATTTTATTTAAATTTTATTAATGATGTTATCCTACTTTAAATACTATATTTTTTAATTATTTATATTTTATACCTCTATTTCTCCTCCTATGAATGACATTCCTGATACTGGCCAGCTAAACACCAAAGAGGATATTTTCACACATCATTCCTTATCAATGAACTTATGTATATTAAAAAATATTATTTCTTATATATAAATATATAAATTTATTTATTGAAATATTATTTAATTTATTATAACTATGAAAAAGTTACATTGAAAAAAATAGTTAAATGGAATCAAAATATAAAATTATTAAGAAACAAATGTTATAAAAACGCTTCAACAGAAAAAATTTAAATTAGGAAATATAAACCAAACATTTAAAATTGAAAAATAGTTACATAAAATGAAATAATTTACTATCTCTTCAACGTCTTAATAATTCTATGAATACTATTTCAGAGGTGTGAAAACAACGAAATAAAAGGGTTATTTATGGTAAAGGGATTCTCAATAACAAATATTTCCATTTGTGTTATCCCACATTAATGACATATTTGGTATGATATTCCTATAATGTTCTATAAATATCATTTATCTATTCTTTCTTTTTTCATGGATATTCATGATTCCACGTCGACTTCTTTATCCAAATACAAATATTCTACAAAATTATTTTTCTTTCAAAAGCACATATTTAACTCCTCATGAATTTTTTCATCATCAATCAATAATGGTGATATTTATACAAAATATTTTTTCCGTTATTCACTAGGGAATCCCAAATTTTTTTCATGAAATTATTCTATATGAAGTTTTCTGAAACCCATTCCCTTGTATGGGATATTTTAACTCTATTATTGTTATGTGTTCTATGTGGCATACATGATTGTGTGAATATTAAGATGTGATAGGTTGGCCCAGAAATTTATAGCTCTCTAATGTATAGGTTTATTTGATTTATCTAATTATATTTAGTATATTATATGTAAACATGATTCAAGATTAGTTCACAATGATGATTTTATAAATTATTCACATATTTTATGGATGGACATGATGAAATAGTTTCTCACAACTATGGGTGGTCATTGAACACTATGACATGATGTTTCATTTTTCTGAATTTCCACATTATATGAACTTGACATATATTTCCTTTATGATGTTTTTAATGATCTTATTCTTATGAAATGATGATTTTGACTATTCTCACCCATGGTTTATATTTTCAATTCCCTTATTCCTAAATTTACTCGGATAGTAGATCAACCCTTTTTTTATGTATATCATTAGTTAACTATATAAACTAAGGGGAACATGATATTTTAAGATAATAATGAAGAAGTATTTAAATTAATATTTTTTATTGTGTATAATTTGTGTATGAGCCTAATTAACCCAATAAAAAACCCTTTGTTTCCATGATTTTTATTCTATTATATGTATCTTTAAAATGATATAATATTAATATAATAAGAATTATTATTATTTTAGTCTTTGTACCTTATTCCCAAATAATTTTTCCTAATATCACCCTTCTTCACCTTTAATTTTTGGTATCCCAACTGAAGGTCTTCATTCTTGAAATATTGTGGTCCACATATTTGATCAAACAATTCAAACATTCATGGCTGGGGATGTTTGTTATTTATAATTTTTTCTTTATTTCATGATAATAAGGAATAACTGTAATGACCCATAATTATTATTTATGAAGGGAACTGGTGAACCGCACAATGATAAACTTAGGCATATAAAACAGATAACAAGATTCTCTTTTAAACACTTTATTAGATATTCTAACTCAATAGTTCCCATTCCTTATATAGTCTTGGATATGGTATAGATATAGGTATAACTTCCATTAATAACTCAAAAATTACATTTGGAGGAAGACTAGTTAACCCTTCAGAGATTACATTAGTATAATCCATCTATGTGGGAATGTATTAAATAATGATTATGTCATTTGTCCGATTCAGTTGAGGTATACATTATCACTCATAAGTTAATATTATCAAGATTTGATAATAAAATTTCAATGGAGATTCATCCACATCCATATATATGTATATTAGCAGAGGAAGACATGGAATGTGAAGACTATTCTCCCTCAAATGAGTGTTGATTTTTTCTTTATATAATGATTGTAAATCCATTCCCAGTATATCATTAAATTTTACTAAATGTATTATAAAAATATTTTCCTTGAGGATTAGTTCACATTTATTGACAATGGAGAAGTTATATACTTTTTATGTGATAATTGATCAGTTTTTTTGTCTCATAGAAAGATGAACCACCATTTTTTATGATGTGTTTGAAGAATTATACTAAACTTGAATTATAATAAAGAATGTGTTGAACCATATTAAAAATTTACATTACCTATTCATGACTAAATTAATATTATAACTGATACCGCATCATTTTCTTGATCTTCCATAGCAGTTTTCATATCATACTACCTTCATTTCACTCTATTCCTTTCATGTGGTTCTCATTTATTTTCCCGAATAACCCCTGGATTATGGAATTGATTCTCATATTGTTTATGTTACATTTAACTAAAACATTATACCATAGGATGAGTGTTGATAAGAAAAGTTTTTCTCCAACCACATTAGTGGGATTATACATTTATCATTGTGTTTGAATAGGTTGATTAACATGTTTTCCACACATGTTGCATCACCTAGTTTTCTCGAGATAGTTTCTAGGATGTTTCTTCACCCACATTTCATGTATAAGAAGTCGAGTTTTATTTTCTCCATGGGATTTATCTATTGACACCCATAAATAAAACTCAGTTATGTGGTTTTTATCTCTTGCCTCACAATACCAATGGGATTCACCAATATCTATCTCTACCTTAAGGGCACAATGAATAATCCCTCCATTGATATAAAATTCTTGAATTAAAAAAATATTTTTGAAGACTCTTCTTTAATCCACTCAAGAAGTTATTCCCTTAATATTTAGTGATGATGAAAATTCAAAGGCATAGCATGGAAGCCTTATTAGTGTTTCTTTATATGCCCTGATAGAATAATATTCATATAGCATTGTCTAGGTAATTCCCTCTCTATTTTACATTGTATAGTTTTCAAAAAATATTTAAGGAAAATTATTGTCTTAAATCATTCCCAATTAATGAAAACAATTTTTTCATTGTACATAGTGTTATTGATTAGTGTCTCCAATGATCAGATTTCCATCCCATGTGATATAAATTCAGTATGTATTTATCTTATTATAATAATTGGATGATAGATAAAATATATTCAATAGAGTTAATCCATTATTATCTGATGAGGTTATCAGAAGATCTACTAAAGGTAAGAGGACTTTTTCGAATGATGAAATCAGATACATCTTTAAATTTATTAGGAGAATGAGGGTAATCCATATAATTTATATTATGATTTATAACATGCCTTAGTATCAAAATTATTTCCATGAATATCTCATATTTTTTGTACCATTTTGAATAGAATCACACTAGGTAAATAATTAGAATGCATATCGTAATGATTTTTGGAATTCTTACACCAAATTTTCTCTATTATAAAATTAATAATGATGACAATCAAAATAAAAATTTTATTAACAATTGAAACTATTAAAAGTGAAGGAATAAAACAAAAATTAAATGTACATCATAACTTATCAGTCTCTATGTTTCTATCTAGTTTATCCATGGAAATTTCCTAATAATATTTTCTATAATAACAATCTATTCATGTCCTTCATAGTGGTTTTTAAAGATTCGATGATTTTTTAAAAATAATATCACTTAGTATTTTCATACCAGGATTATAGAAAGGCCATGATTTTATGCACTTGGTGATGATCGAGTTAATACACAGTCCACTCTATTCAATGTAATTACCCTTAGGTACAACTAACCCTTATCCACATCAATTTTTACTATCCATACAAGGATATAATTTATTTAAAAAACATACACTATACATCAACAGATTTTAAGATGTTCTCTAATACATAGAAATGTGTCCAGTGTTATCACTAATTTAATCATTTCCTAATCCCAAAAAAACTAGACTTTATTATGGTACTTACTATAGATACCTCAAGACTATTGGACATATTTCAACATTAATTTTTACATAAATAACCAATAAATTAAAACCAAGGATCTAATGTTCTACGTTATTTTGAATATTATGAATATAAAACATCAAAAAGAAAATAAATCAAAAGATATTTATTTTAATATTCGTAATTATCTCCTTAATCCATTTGATATACTAAAATAGTATAGGATAACCTAGGGACTTCAATGAAAAGAGGGGAGACTTAAGAAGAATAGTTAGTGAATAAACATGATAATAAAGCAGAAAATGTGTGTAAAATATAATAAAATGATATGATAAAGGATAGTAATCATGAATAAAAACATAGTAGAGTAATATTAATAACATGGAATCATAATATAATGGAAATAATGGGAAGTGGTATAAACATAATAAATCATAATAATAACTCAATGTTATATTTATAAATAACATCACATGGTGGATATAGTCTCATAATGGAATAGGATACCTACAAAATCAAACACATTCTGTGTCATAAAAAACATTACCTAATAAATTTGAGCACTCTTTAAGAACACCCATCATGCCATGTACTTGTTTATTTGTTCCATAAAATGAAATAAATTATAAGGTATGAAAATTATGATTGATTATAGAGTAAAATTGATTAATAAATCTTGAATCATATAATAATCAAAGGAAAATTGAAACATATTCAAATGAGAAGAATGAATTAGATATATTATACATTCATATTGAGAACATAACCATAGGAATTAGAATATGGTGTTAAATTGAAATTTTTTTGAAAGTTGTTATATAATTGGATACATAAATGAACATTAAAAATTGTGTATTAGGTATTTGATTAAAGAATATTTTAGAATTAATAATTATTGAATTTTACCAAAAATTGAGGGTTAAAACAAAATGGTTATACCTAGAATAATAATTTATTTAAAAAATAAATAATGGGAATAAATACAAAAAATGATTATTACATAATATGATTATGAGATGGGAAAATTACCCATATTCAAGTTTAATTATAAATATTTCATTTCAGAAATCAACATAAGTCAAGTATTACCCCATCAATGGAAGGGAAAATAATTGAGGTATATTTTTTTGAAATATATTTTGAATTTATGATATTTACATAAAATCAAAATGAAGAGAAAATTTGAGTTAGAGTGTGAAAGGTCATTCCGCAATGAAAATATTGTCCTTAGATATATCACTTACAATATGTTATAAATTAATTATCCACATAAAATTAATATCCTAAATAATCATATGAAATTATTTATTCATTTAATTGAGAACCTTTTCAATATATATTTTATTTATCATAATTTAATTCAATTTTTTATAACCATTTAAATTTGATATGATGTTTATATTTGTTGTTCTGATGAAATTTGTTAAATGATTACAAGGTTTTATCACGTGTGGAAACCTATTGAAGATATTAGAAAATGGGACTATAAAACTAGAAGTGATATGAAATTGTGTTCATTTACTTCAATAAATTTAAATTTTCTCATATATCGTAATTTTTTCAAATATAGGGTCAATTCCATTAGTTAAAATGCTAACACTATATGGATAGTTAATTTAATCCATTTTATCGATCTACAAAAACTATATTCAACTTTTATAATTAATTGATTACTAAAACATTATATAATATTTAATAATATATATCATACTTATTATAATTATATATAACTATAATATTTTTTTGTAACTATCCTTGATGGTGGTGGAAAAAAAACTAAGTATGTTGTTTAGGAATACGGTGAAGAACCCATATCATAAACAATGTATTTATCCTAAAATATAAATAATGGGGTATGTATTTTTTACCATATTCATAACATATGAAAATATTTATGGTATTGATTTTAATATTTATATGAGGATGGAAAACATAAGGTACTGTAGAATAAGAATAAAATTGAAATAGGTTAGTCAAGAATTTTGCCTCTTCTTATTTTCATCTATTCATTCGATACTATTAAGGATCTTGAGATGGATTTTGGATTAGAAAAAAAACCCTAGAATATGGTGGATAGGATTTTGAAGATGTATGGGCATAAATATTTCAAGCATCATTTCATTAAACTTGTGAGGAGTGGGGTGGTTATGGGTTTTGTTTATAAAGTGGAGAGTAGTGTTTTTGAATATTATATTCATTAGTTTATTAGGTTTTATCAAGAATAAAAATAAGGATGAATATTATAACCATATACATAAATTCTTTCCAATTTATTCCAACAATAGGATTCTCAAAACATATATTGCCAAAAAAAATCGTGTATTTATCTTATAGTGATAAATAATGTATTTTTGTGTATTTAACTATTCGAAAAGAATTCACCTATTTTAAGAAAATAAAAATAATAACCATAATCATTTTTTTATGTATGAATTGAAATAATAAAATACATTTTTTGACAATAATTATCAAAATATTAGAAATTTAATTTTTCAATAAAATCAGAATTTATTTTATAAAAATACAAATTTTAATATTATGATTAAATTTTTGGACCCATTAAAATAATTACTTTTGGTCTCATAAAATTTTATTATCATTATAAAAAAACATTATAATAATTTATAAACCAATTTAAGGTAAAAATTATTTTAAATCACTATTGTTATTTTAAATTTTCAATTAAAACATCTTTTTACAAAAATAAAAACACAAAATTTTTCAATTTAAAAACATTTATTTACTTTTATCAGAATATAAATTTATAATATTTTCATTTTATAATACATATAAATATAATTTTAAATGTACATAAGTGATAATAGTATTCTAACATTCATGATACTATTCCTAATGGTCTTATTACTATTACAATCATCTAATTACTATTCCAATAGTTAGATTTCAAATAGTCATATGGGTTCTTCACTTGGTATAAATACATCATATTTAAATCATTCTTCATTCACAGAATTTTTTCCTCCATATTATATATATATAAATATATATATATATATATATTCATTTTTAAAAAATTATTTTACAATATTATTATTCTATTTCTCTCAATTATGTTTTTAATGAGTGATATTATTTCAAAAATATCCAAATTTTACCATTATTGGTATCTTATTTTAATTTTCTCCCATTGTAATACATTAAATTCATATGGGAATATTTATTCCCTAAATCTACTATTTAATTTAATATAATAAATGTATTCGGTTTATAATGTGATCGGTTTGAGTTTTATAATATTATATTACAAAATAATACATGGGAATATATTCATAAGGTAAATTTGTTGATAAAATTATGTGTCATTATAGTATTGGTATGGGATCCACCAAATAGTATGTTCAAGGTCAATAATTTTCTTAAATTAATGGGCCTTCCTATTTACGCATACCCAAAAGAGGATAAGATTAATTTAGTCCATCAGATTCTATATAGAAATTATCAACATGAACCATTGGTCGAGAAATCCTCCTATTCTAATGTTTATATAGGAGAGAGATGAGTGCATATAGTTCAGTAAGGAATTTGGTGTGGTTTCTACATAAGTGATTATATAGATACTGGTTGTGATTTTTTATGGAACTAGGTATTTGATATTCTGTAAGAATATACAGACAAACCATATTTTTAGTAGGTTTTGGCAGTGTTTGGAAAATTAATTTAGGAAAAGTACCTTTTTTGTGAGAAGTTCAAAATCAATATATTACATTACAGTCATAGGTATATATATAATCAAATATATCATTACCAAATATATATTCATTCATAATAGAACAAATAAAATGACATTAAGATTGTCTATACTCTAGGGAAGGAAAACACGGTGGATGATTCTCTTACAAAAAAAACTCATTCTTAGTTATTATGATATGTGTGGTGTGGGTTTTTTAAAAAATGGCCACATTTCATCTATCATTAATATATTATGGGTATGTGGGACATATATTTTCAATGTAAGTGGCCCCTCCACTAATTTTTCTAAAAATAATGAACTAGTGGAGATATATATAATACACAAATTTTATGACTGTATATTCATGGGAAAATAACCAAATTTATTTTATAAAATAGTATATCACGTCATCCTCTTTTAAAGATGGGGATTTGGTTCATATCACACTATACTATGACATTTTTAAGGAGTTATAAATTTTATCATTGTTTATATATTTGGGGGTCAAATACATATAAATACCTCTAAATATTTTTGGTATTTTTCAAGAAGATTTTTTTACTTTATGTCATAGTGACTCACATGTAAGTAGGTGCTGGTACAGAACCAAGAACCAATAGGTTTTGAAAATCCACTTGAGGTTTTGGAGTGCAAGTGGGATATAATATTGAAGGAATTCATGTGAGTGATTACATGTTCATTGAGATAATATGTAATTATTTGTATGATCATTGACTAATTAACTAAGATTGCCTACATCCATGGTCCTTAGAATCACACGTTGGTGGAAATATTGTGATTTGTGTGTGTATGGTAGAAATCCTAATTTCTTAATATGAACATGATGATCATTTATATCCAATATTATAAATTCAAATAACATTTATATAGTGTTATGAAATATTCATTCTCGAATAATTTGTGGATGACTATAACATTCCTCCCTTATATGATGGTTATACCAGTTAAACCATCATCATTATTACAGTTATGTTGGGGGTGTATAGGATTTAATTTATCTATAAATGGGAGGTTTTCATAACCCCTTCGTAGATATCCATTCATGATCGTGAAGAAATGACAGGATTCTCTATTAGTCCTATGGGCTCCGAGACTATTGTTGAGTTATGATCGGAGGATTTACGAGTCTAAAGATTTTACTGATTGCCACATAGTAATGACCGGAGCCTTTGTGAGTCCAATGTCTCTTCCTCTGATAACGAAGCACTATTTTATTCATGATGAACTTATCATCATCATGAGACACATATTTCAAATAAATACCCTCATCATGCATTTATTTCAAGAGGAGCCACTACAAGGTATCACCATTGGGCTCTCAATTCACAGAGCTCATGTGCTCCATGAGATCCACTTCTGTAGTGCTCTTATACTCTGTGAAACATCTTTCCTTATGTTCTTGTGAGAATTTAACCCAATTATAGATTCCCTTATTAAAGAATTATTCACTTCACAATGGAATAACTACCTATGAGGCACTTTTGGATTTACAATTCCTTCCCCCTACAAATCAGGGCTTGCTCTACGAGCCGCTGAGTTTTATGATCTGATGATCTCTACGAGCCCCTGATATTTGTGAAGATCCATGCTCTATGAGCCCCTGATCTTCCACCCATGGAATAGATGGATTTGGGATACTCTTCCACATTCCATGAAACACCATGAGTTGAAATATTTCTCTATTTCACTTTCCCATGTCGTCAGTCAATATTCTCATATACAATTCCATGATTACCTTATGTTGATCCATTCCACATGAAACTCCTCAAAACCTCATCACCTGACTCCTATTCCAGGATAAACTAGAAAGGGGTGCTCTTGAAAAATTCCCACACCAGAAATTACTATGAACCTTATGCCTTACAGTCCTAACTTCTTGACCTTCAACTATAGTACACCCTATTTGAAAATTATATGATTCTGTGTGTCCTGAAATAGAGGTTTGTTATGCACTAACAATAATATACCAATAGACCTAACTTCTTGACTTTAAACTATATCATACCCTATCATTTAAGAATAGTATTTTTTATGCATGAAGAATAAGATTCCTCATCATGATATGAATAAAAAACAACTATGGGTCTCCTCATTAGGTGTAATCCCAAACCATACCCCTCAACCAATCAGCTTGTCGAGATACCCTTATGGCATGACATGAGGAAGATATAATGATAACCTCATTGCATAATCCCCTCACACCGCATCCATTCACATGGCATTAAACTAAATCCATACCTCTTTCAATGAACTTGGGTTTCCTTCATTACCACACATGAAGGGGATATCATGGGTAGCGTCCACGGATAATCCCAATTAATAATTGTTTCTCCTTAGTGGAAAGCCTAAGAAGTTTTCATTCGTAATCCCCATTCACCATTACTACTCTTTGGCGGCACATCTATGCTGCCTCCACACATAAGCCTGATTCAACATTTCCACTCCATAGTGGCACACCTGGGATACCTTCATGATAAATTCTCATCCATTATTGTCAATCCTAAGTAGCACACATATTCTGCCTCCATGCATAATCTCCATATGTAAGGCCCATCCATAATTGCTACTCTATTGTAGCAGACCTGGGAAATTTACATGTATAAGACCTATTAACCATTTCCACTCCTTACTGACACTCCTAGGATACCTCCATATGTAAGCCCAATCTACAATTTCCTCTCCATAACAACACACCTAGAAAACATCCACATGAAATCCCCATTCACCATCTCCTCTCTATAGTAGCACCAAGGCCACTCTTTTGTGTCTACCCCAGTCCTTTCCGAACAACATAGTATTTGGTCCCTTCCTTATATATGGTGTATGTTTGATGCCTTCTTGTGGTTTAATCCCATCCAAAGGGAAAAATTGGTGCCCCGTCCTCAGGGTGAACCTCCATAATCTGTCCCCAATAATGTTTATATCAGCATTCATATGGGCCACTAAGAATGTGTAATCCCCATGCCTCTTGTCCCACATAATGTTAAAAAGTACGCCTCATTAAACTAAAATGACTTAGATCACTCACTTATAAATATGGTACATAGGAAGGATCTCTTTAGTTTAGGCCCATCACACCCCACAATCCTTTTGTATCAAATATTTCATGTCGGTTCTCCTACATCTTTCATGATGTTAAACTGTATTTCCCTTTGAACTATGTAATAATTGATCCCACTCGGGTATGTAAAAAGCCACTCTAAGGTCTAGTGTGACCTACGGTAAACACCATTACTCCCTATTAAGTGATGTACCATCCTGATTTGATAATTTCCCTTTTTGGGATACATCACTGAGTTCATCCTACGTGATGTGTTCTAATCAATACATCATGGAAAATAACCATGGATAAGCCCCACACAACCCATACTCCTCCAACCAAAAATGTCCCTCTTATAATGGGATGTGAACCACGTGTAATTCTTAGCATATCTTTGTGTTGTTTTCCTTTGTGTACACCATAATTTTATCCTCCATCCTAATGAACATGGGAATTTATTCCCATCCATGGGGATACGTACAAATCCTCCATCATGTTCAATCACATAACACATTTCTCATCGTAGTCTCTCCCTCTAGTGTTTTAATTTTGGGAAGATCATTCCCTAACCCGGAGGTTCTACTTCATTCGGTTACCCATCCATGTGACCTATTCTATTTAGCCACCTATTTAGTTGTCCCATCTTCCCAATAAAACTATTGGGACTTTTATTCCCTACCATGTGGATAGATAGGAATAATTACTAAGTTTCAATACTAACACCACCGCCATCTTCACATCCATTCCATCTCATTCATTCCATTAACATTACCTAATCATCCATTATCCATCTTGGTTCCTACCGAACCTGCCACATCCCAGTGGAATCATGAAATTAATATGGGTAGGATCCCATTCAAAATCCTATATCATCCATTCCACCACCTTACCCCTATCATAGTATGGTCACCTACATCATCACTAAATTATATGGTACTCAGGTAGCTAACTATGTTTAAACTCTGAATCACCCTTTCGAACTATGTGGTTATTGTTCCTTATCTTCTAATTGAGGGTATGTAGGAAGCCTCACTGAGGATCAATCCCAGGAAATGGTAAACCATGGTGTACCCCTTGATAGGGTCCGACTCCTTGATCTTCCACCAGTAATGTCTTGATCATCCATCACGGTCTCACATCATCTCTTCTTCGGACACACCACACTGGGTCCACTCTTTTGTGGAATTTTTATCCATTCATCTTCTGATCCCTTTTTGAGATTCACCCTCATGGTGTGGAATTTTTCCTTTTTGGGACACACCACCCAGGGTCATCTCTTTCTGGGCGTTATGACCAATCCACATTATAAATTTCCTTGGTTCCATATTTTAGGGGTGAACCTTCCTGATCTTCACTTAATGATGTGTATATCAATCCAATCCATCTCCAAGAGATTTAAAACTCTCTGGATACTCTGTATTGAACATGTGATGTATGAACAGAACCTCAAAAACTCTACCTTCAGTGTAACCATCTCCATTAGAGAATAATCATGCAGCCTTCCACATGTATAATAGAAGAAGCTGAGGAAAACCGAAGAGACATGCCTCTAGAATATGATACCCCATTATCTATGTTGGATGCCTCAAGTTATTCTCCCTTGAGATGACCTCCTATGAGGAATATTTTAGTTGACCAATATATACTCATTTATTGATGCCCTAACCTGTCTTATTTATCCATCTACTCCGACCAAAGGTTTCTTCCCACTCAAGACCCCTTTAAATGTACAAATTGAATAAGTGTAATTAAATGGAATCCACAATGATATGACAATGAGAATGAGATTCATGAACTATGACTCAAATATACAAGGGAGGCCCAAAATAGACAATTAATTATATTGAGGAATCGACAGAAGAAGGAATCGACAACCCATCACCCCATTTCAATCAAGGAGGAAACGCCGCTGAATTAGTGAAGGATAATTCCAACCATTGGAAATCGGGAACAAGGGGCCACAAGAAGCGCATTACCATGATGATGTCTGATGAACACATAAATATTCATAAATAATGTTTTTTACTTTATGGGTATTATAGTATTCGTTCACATTGGGTTCCATGAGATCAAGCGACCTCAACATGATTTCTAAATTAATATAATTGATTTAATTAAATAATTAATTAACTAGTCATCAATTCGGGGCCCAATCCCACCAAAATTATTAAGATTATTTAGCCACCAAAAAAATATTCTCTATGTGATAACGGGATGAAGATAATTGGAGAATGCTAAACAACTAAAATTCGAAACTTTTTTCTAGAAATTTCCAACACTTCTGAACGCAATCACGTTCTTCATCAATTTTTGATCTATAGGTGTTGTTGGTATAAATTACATCATTATCATTATGTTAATCAGGATTTTGGGAATGTACTTCATGTTTGTGAATTTCAAAAATGATTTCTAGAGATATAAATTTATCTATTTTGATTTTGATCTAAAATTCATGGATTCTGTAATGTTTTCCTCGGGTTCTTTATCATTTGAAAACCATTATCAATAAACAGCTTCCAAAACATTTCACTAAAAACATAAAATATAGACTATATTATAATTCAATGTACTCCAAAATATTATTTTTGGATTGACTATTATCCATTTTCAGGGTATATGGTTTGATGGTTCAAACATACACTTGTGAGAAATTGGGATCAGAGAGTTTCAATTTGTGTTTTTTTCTTCTCAATAAGGATTGGGGAGTTCTAATTTGAGGAAAATAAATATAATATAATAGGTTGGCATGATAGTGTGGGGTCATTCAAATATTATGTGTTGGATCATTAGGGGTTCAAGAGAAGTAACTTGGAGAACCCTTTTAATTGAATACTAGTATGAAAATAGCTATCCGAGGCCCAATATCCATAGATGATACCCTTAATAAAGCTTATGAATTGAATTGTAGTATAAAAAGTGTTGATGGAGAATCAAATCATACTATTGTTTTTGGGTTAGGAACTTGACTATATAGAGTGACATTCAGGATAAAACACAAAATATACCTCCCTTGATATATCAGTTTGGTTTTCAATGTAGATAATGATGATATAGATAATGAACTCAGTACACCCAACATGACTAGATGGTCATTTTGGAAATCACATTATGAGCAACATCAAAATATGTCTTTTACCCATTAGGGAACATGACTCAACCTATATTTCATTATACACGGAGTGAATTTTCTAATTACACATTCCATGTTCCCCCTGGGACAATACATGTATATCAATAATAAAATGACCTGAGTTATAGTGGTAAACACCAAATACCATGCAGTACCTACACATCATGTACCTTATTACACATCCCATATAGATATACCCAAGAACTCCATGTGGTAGGTAGTAAATGTCCAAATAACGCCTTATGAAAAAATTCCATGTACCCACATGATATATAGAATGTTATTTTTAAGATATTGTGGTATTCTTTAACTCCTTGCTTGAGACATAGATTTGTGAATATGGTTTGTCCATGCAGGTTGATTTTTCACATAAGACGTGGTGTATAATTCATTTTATAATTAAAGGAGTGATGCAATGTGATATCAGTTTTTTAGTCTTCATATCTCCTTATTATTTACAATAAGGAACTATAATGGAGATCAGAGCATTCGTATGGTAAGGTATCCCACTTCATGTGTTTTGTGTTCCATATTGTGTCATGGGTCCCATGTAATACTGAGGAATTTAAACCCAAAATCTCTTATGTTTTATGTTACACTCACCTACACTAATATTCCATTGCCTAATGTGCACTACTCTTATATAATTTCTAATACTCAACAAGTCGATTTTCCACTATTATGATTCCATAATGGTTATCGAGATCTACTTGGGTGGTGTTGACTATTGGGCTTGCATGTTGTTTCCTACTGTAGGTGGGATATAATGAGTGGGGATCACTCTTATGACTTGGGTACTCATCCATTATTATTATTCATGTTTTTATTGATTATAATTTCCTGATTTAATTTTGTTTTTAGATTAATTGTTATTATTATAATTCACTTTTGAATATCATTTCTTCTTTCTAGGTACATTTATACTCACAGCTATATAAGAATCATTGGTGCCATATGTATTATATTATATAGAAAATAGATAATTCTGGAGTCACCCAGGTTAAAATTGTTTTAGTTGAGTTTTTGTGGTTCCTATAGTTGATAGTATTATGAAATAGTCCTATCTAGTGCTTGGTCATTATAATGACCTTTTTGCCTTATATTTTTAGGCTAGTATATTCTTTGGGATGTTGTCCTTGTATCATTCTATTTTTTATTATAGTTTACATAATAATTTTACATTTTTTTTATCAGTGGTTATTGAATAAATATTATGTATTGAATTTTTATAATATTATTTATTCTAAATTTTTCTGTCCTATGTGATGATGTGTATTATTTATAGATTAAATATTCTAAGGCATCCTATCATGTGTTGTATGCCTACTGTAACACCCCAAACATTTAATAGTAAATTTAAATTCAAGAAACATTGTTTCATGTTTATTTTTATAATTATCACAAAACATAATTTACGACTTCTGTGTTTTGAATTTCCAAAATCAATCATACACGGCTGTAATCATAATGTTATTTAGAGTTTGATAAGACCAACATAATTTCTGGTTAATAGTAACAAAACCATATGAGTAGTAATTTTACCTTTATGAATAGTAAAATATCATTCTGAATAATAAAATAAACTATGATAGTAAACCTATATGATTTAATTGATGTTATGATATACCCATATCATGGAATAAGTAAATAATTGTTTTAAAATTATTACTTTTGGAATAAATATTCATTTAAAAAAATAAATTTATCATGTTTAGAAAATTATTTTCCTTAAATAAATTTCATTTTTTAATTAAACACATCAAAAAATTGATTGGGTGAATTTTTTTGATTTTTATGAAATGCGTGAATTTTTAGTGAATAGTAAAATATGGTAATTGGAGTATAAATATATTATGAGATCAATACATTATAACATGAATCATGGTCGATGTAAGAAACCATTATTTCAAACTCACATTAACTTATTACTATTTTTGGCCTTAAAATCATAACAATTACTTTGAATTTGGAAAAATACTAAAATAAGGATTAAAATAATGTAAAACTCCTCCTCTCCTCCATTATAAATACCACCAAATTACCCCTCTTCCTCCCAAACCTATCAAGCATTGATCCTTAACAAAGTTCATCCCAATACTCCTCCCAATACTATTTACCCCCCCAAATACCTTCTGGTATCACCAAAAGTCCAAAACAAATTGTCTTAACAATGATATATATGAGAATAGATCAAGAGGTAAACATCCTCTTTTCATTTCATTCTTTTCTTTTCTTTTTATTTTCTATTCTTCTTCTTTCCACTACTACCGTTATCCAAGAGAAATTGTTGATCCAATATGTTTTTTCTTAATTCAATCATGTTCATGAAAGATTCACAATTATACTTCTTCTCTACTCCCACTTATTCATGATATTAAAACCCCATCTTTGATGTGTTGATTTTCCAACACCATAGATGACATGATTTCAATTTCTTTACATCCATCAAGACTGGTCAGGAAACCATTTTTATGGTTGATGCAGATTATTATTTATTTATTATATCATTAATAAGGTTTTGGAATCCTTTTTACACATTTTATTAATTTATAAAACAAATTGAGTTCATTATGATTGATGTATCACAAAAATAACCTAAAATTTCAATATGGTATTAACATATAAATCATCATCATATCAGAATTACAATTGATAAATGGCATAATTTATGGTTATAAATATATTAAATTACTATTTTATTCCATTTCTAGTGTTTCACTTCCTATCGAAAAAAATTTCCTTTACGAACAACTCATGGAAACCATGTAATGCACGAACATGAAATAATGGAATTAACAAATTATTATTAATGAATGGGTTAAATGATGTTAAAAATGATCATTAAAGGTGTTGTAAACATAAATATTATTATATAAAATATTAATAACACCATTTTAACCCTTATACAGGAGTTTTAAACACACTTTAGGGAAGTCCAACCCGAGTTAAGGGATCCTCTTTTTCCACATTTATTCAAGGATCACCCCTATGTTATGTGATTAATTTTTATTTCCTATCAGTGTTTTATGTTTTATCATCTCCCCCATAATTCCCTTAAGATATATTAATGATTATATACACCATTTATGTCTCATTAATCCCTCTCATGTAAATCCATTACCATGTTGAAATTTCATAACTGAATTCTGAACCCAATTTCCATTCATTGGGATAACCTACAACATCAATGTTTTTATCACGATAAGAAGATTTGTGAAATTAAATTTAGTTATATATTTTTATTATGTTTATTTACAATATATAAACATATTCCCCTCATTTAATCTATTCTATATTAAATGTTATAGTATTTGTAATGGACTTTCATCTTAAAATCCTTTTAGATGTCACCTTTATGAAATTCAAAAAGATTATTCCTTTTTTATGTCATGAGTGTTATCTTCTTATTTAATTATTTTTTAATACTATATTGTCTCCATAATAAGTTTTAAGGTTTTTTTGAATAGCTTTTTTTTATTATTTTGTGTGTGTAGTGTGTATGTTCTAAGAGTTATTTTTACAAAAAATGTATTTTTAAATGTTAATGTGTTTTTATCAAGTATGTAAATGAGTCATAAAGTGTTTTATTCATGATATGTATGCTGTAAATTATTGTTGTTGGTTTGATCCTATTACAGCTCAAGATATAATGGTTGATCCCCATTATAGCTCAATATATGTTGGGTTGAGCCAATTATAACTCAAGATATGACAGGCGAGCCCCATTATAGCTCTCCAAAGAATTGGGTACTTCGGAAATGGAAGGTGATTGAATGGTTATTACAAGTGTAAGGGTGAATTTAAGGTTTATATGGTTAATATTTCCCATGTAAATTACATTATGTTTCTATGAATATGATATTTTATGATTATGGGTCTTATTGGGTTTCATGTTATCACATAACTAATGATTTCATTCTTTACATCCCTAAGTGAGTTTTACACACATATGATTATTTTAAAATGTTTTAAATATAATATATGTATGAGTAATAGAATTAATTTAGTATTGATGAATGATATGGATTTCTATCAAAGAAATTATGTTTTATGATTTAATGTTTTATATATTGAAAAAAATTGATATTTCTTTAACAGTATCCTCTTTGTCTGAATGTGGTATGTTATGTGTGCAAGATATTCTAATTCTATGAAAATATAAACCAAACAAGATCCTAAAGGTGTAATAATTTATTTTCTTGACTAAAATTCCAGATTCAGTCACATATTTAGGTCGGGTCTTATATTTGGTATTAGAGGATGGTTAAGATAACATTAGGGGTTAGAATGATGTTACAAAAATATAATAAATGATTTTTACTATATGGTTAAAAATTTATATAATTTAATGATTTACATGTTTTAGATGATAACATATGTATTTAAATAATTGAATTCCACATAAGAAACAGGGATACTAACGTAAGAAGGCACCAATAGGTTATTGTCAATCTGAATCTACAGCCAGGAATGGTGGGAGTCAGAACTCTGTAGTTTGTGACAGTAATGGCTCAATTGACTCAAATAATAAAGAGTGTTAGTATAAATTATAGATAGTAAAATGATCTATTATAAAGAAACATGCCTTTTGTGGAGAATTTTATGACGAAAATTCCTCCAGCATTCAGTGGAACCATAGATCTTATGATAGTCGGAGGCTGGATCAACACATTAGAAAATAATTTTGATTCCATGGGATTTTTGGATTGATAAAAGTTAATAATATCCATTTATCATTTGGAAGGTGAAGCTGATATATTGGGTTTGATAGTTACGAATATGAGATATAGATATGATCTTGACAGTTTGGAATGGGATGATTTTAAGTGAGTTTTTCTGAAAAAGTATTATCTAAAAATTGTTCAACTCAGAATGGAGAAACAATTCTTTGAACTGAAGTAGAAATATAATGATTCTATGGCCTTATATAAATCCAATTTTACAATACTGGTGAGGTACATAGCAGATTCTACTCAATATTTTTATAGTTATGTTAATAGATTTTACTCTAGTTTGAACCCATTTTTGCTAAGATAATTTTCTTAACGATAGTTTAAAAGATATAAGTTGCTTTCTCTTTGTTATGAGAAAGTTGAGATGGAGTTTGCTGATACATATGTGCATTGTAAATAAAAGAAGAAGAATTGTTCAGGTTGGAAAACAATGGGGATGAAGTCATCAAATAAGTTTGGAGGTAAGAAAACAATTTTCCCTTTCTATGAAAACTATGGTAATAGTCATCTAGTTGAATGTCTTGTAAATTCTAGGAAATTCTATGATGTGAATAGTTTGGACATATGTCTTGTGATTTCAAGTAAAATGATCAAATAATTAATGATAATATGATTGTTAGATTCTTTAACTATAAGGAATTTGGTCATTTTGGTAATGTTTGTCTGAAGCTAGTCACTCACGTAGAAAGTCAGCATTATTTGAAGAAGTAGGGTGTGAAAAAATACTTTCTAACCACTTCAGTAGATGTTAAGATATCCAATAAAGTGGAATAAAGTACATTTCTTGTTTTTTAAGATTTTTAAAATGTGTTGTTTGATTTGGTGTTTACACATTCCTTCATTTCTATGAAATTTCTGAAAAATATTGGGAATTCTACCTCATAAATTTGATCCAAAACTCATGGTAAAAACACTCGAGGAAATATTGTGGAAAAAAGAAATTATATTAATCTACCTATCTTTGTATATGGAAGGATTTTACATAGAATCCCTTTTATCCTCTAGTACAAATTGATGTTAATCTGGGAATGGACTGATTTATTATTTATTATACTATGATAAACTTCAGATAAAATAAAGTTATTTTTTAGACAAAGTTTCAGTTTGTGTACAAGAATAAACCCATACCATTGATAACATATCAGAAATCTAGGAAACTGTTAAAACATGGAAATTAAAGTTATCTTTCTCATTTTTTTAAGATAAGGGAACTATCTAGAGTAATGATGTAGGAGTGTTAAATGAATACCTTGATGTTTTTCATGATGATTTTCCTGGTATTATTTCTAATCAAGAGGTTGATTTTACTATTTACATTGTTCTTAATACTAAGAAAATTTCTATATCCACTTATCAAATGGCTCAAAAAGATCTTCTAGAATTTAAAAAATATTTTCATAAATTAGTGGATAAAGTATTTATCAAACCTATCACTTCACTATTGGGTACCACTATCTTATTTGATAAAAAAAGGTGGTTTAATGAAAGTTTTCATTGATTATAGAGGCTTTAATAACATCACTATTAATAAAACTATCATTTTCTTCATATTAATGATTTGTTTGATTAAATCCAGGAAGCATAGTATCTTTAAAATGTTGACCTGAGGTCGAGGTACCATCAATTGAATGTAAAAGATGAAGACATCCCAAATACTGGGCTCCATACTAAATATGGATATTATGAATTTTTAGTAATGCCCTTTTGGTTAACTAATTCAACCAATATATTCATGGATACTATGAATAGAATATTTAATGACATCGTAGTTAAGTTTGTGGGTCTGTTTATTGATTAATTTTTTTATATTCAATAAGAAAATTGGAAAATGAAAACATCTAAAGGTTGTTCTAAAAACCCTACAATAAATGAAACTGTATAGAAAATTCAGCAAGTGTGATTTTAGGTTGCCACATATTTCTTTTCTTCAGAACATTATGAATAAGGATGGAATAGTAGTTGATCCTTCCAAAACAAAATTGGTTGATCAATGGACAAGACAGAAAAATCTTATGGAGATTAATAGTTTTCATGGATTAGTATATCATTACAGATGGTTTGTTAACAACTTTTCACAGTGATGCTTTTTCATTGGTTTCCCAAAGTGGTGATTTTTTCACCGACAATGATTCTTCATTGGTGGGACTTGGTTTTGTTTTGATGTAAAATAATCAGGTAATAGCTTATGCTTGAAGACAACTAAAACCTCAAAAGTTAAATTATCTCACACATGATTTGGAATTGGAATCTATGGTTTCTACTTTGAAAATTTGGAGGCATCATCTGTATGGAGTAAAATGAAAAATATATCCCAAACAAAAAATCCTGAAGTATATATTTACTCTGAAGGAATTAAACATGATATAGAAAAGTTGGATATAACTATTTAAGGGATATTATTAAATGATTCATTAGCATGCTAGGAATGCCAATAGGGTGGCTGATTCATTGAGTCAGAGAAGTAATGAAACATTAAGTATGATATGTTTGAAACTTGATACATTATAAAAATTAATAGATAAACATTTTCAAATATTTTTTTGGTGCAAGAATTTTTTCTGTTTTGTTTTAGGTTTCAGTACAGTCATCTTGGTCACACAAAATTAAGCAAGCGCAGAAGAAATATTTTGAGCTACAGTGAAATTAATAATTGGTTAAAATGAGTATGTTTCCATAATTTAAACTTGATAAAGAATGTATTTAAATATTTGGAAAAAGTATGTGTCTGCCTTTTGATTCCTTGTTGATGAAAGAATTATTATGTGAATCTCATAGTTCTCTATTTCCAGTTCATCATGGATGTACTAAGATGTATAGAGAACATTAGAGTGTTACTGGTAGAATAGAATAAAAAGGGCTATTACAGATTTTACTTTGAAATGTTTGACTTTACAAACAGTTAAAGTACAGAGGCTGCAATAGAAGGCAATGCTTCATCCATTTCAAGTGCTAGGGTGGAAATGGGAAAATATATCCATGGATGTCATTCTGGGACTAACCAAGACAAATCAATGTACAAAATACAATTTGTGTTATAGTTGGTCTAATAACTAAATATGCATATTCTCTTTCTATTTGAGATAAAATTTCTTTGGATCTGCATTATTTACTGTTTGAGAAAGTTATTTTTAGGTTACATGGAGTTATTCTATCCATTATATCTAATAGAGATATCAGGTTCACCACTATCATTTGGAAGGGCCTTCAAAAGTTTTCTGTCATATAATTAAATTTCTTTATAGATTTTCATCCTAAATTAGATTGGTATTCAGAACAAACGATTTAGACATTGGATGATATGCTTTGAGCTTGTTCAATGGATGACTAGGGAAGTTGGGATCAATATATTTCTGTAGTTTAGTTTTCTTATAATAATAGTTTTTATTCTATTATACATATGGAACCTCTGGAGGCATTGTATGTGAATTGGTGTAGAACTATATATTTTTGGTATGAAGTCAGGGAAAGGAAGTTGAAGGGACCATAATTAGTAGAGGAAGTGGTTGAGAAACTAAAGTTGATCCAGCAGCACATGAGGACGGCTAAGAGTAGGCATAAAATATATGTAGAGAAGAAAAGTAAAGACTTCTCTTTAAAGGTAGGTTACCGTGTTTTCCATAGAATAACACCCTGGAAAAGTGTTATTGGTTTTGGTAATAATGTTAAGCAGAGTCCATAGTTCATTGGACCTTATGAAATTCTGGGGGATGTTTGACCAGTTTCCGATCGAGTATCATTTCCTCCATGTCTATGTCATGTACACAGTGTTTTTCATTTTTCAATGTACAGACTGTCTATGCCAGATTCATCTCATGTTTTGCAACCCAAGACAGTTCAACTATAAGAGATCCTTTCATTTTTTGAGAAAACATGTTAAGATGCTTGATTATAGAGAGAAAGTATTACAGAATAAGGTAATCCACCACGTAAATTTTTGGTGGAGAAACCACATGGTTGAACAAGAAACATGGGAAACACTAAATTCTACGAGGTACATGTATCCTTATATGTTTAATATGTGAATAAAATTGTGAGAACGCAATATCCAGAAGGTTGGGATAATGTATCACCCCAAGGTTCTAAAAGTAAATTGAAATCAAAGAAAATTTCTTTTAAGTAGATAGTTATAATTAGAACTAAACATAATTTTCCCACTTCTGTGTTTTGAATTTCAATAAATAGGCATACAAGGTTGCAATCAGTAAGCTATTTAGAGTCTGATAACACCATCTTATTTTTGGGTGCATAGTAACATTCCCGTATTAATAGTAATGTTACCCTTATGAATAGTTACAAACCCTTATTAATAGTATCCTCACCTATGAATGTATACATATACGATTTTATTGAAGTTATCATATACTCGTATCATGGATTAAGAAAATAAATGTTTTAAAACTGTTGTTTTCATAATAAAATATTATTTTCATTAAAAATTAAATTAATTGTATTTAGATAATTATTGTAAAAAAATGAAGTTTAGTTTTGAAATATACACGTCAAAAAATGGTTAGGGTGAATTTTTGAGATTTTTTTAAAATACATGAAATTTTTGTAAATAGGAAAATACGGTAATTATTGTTTAAATACATTATGACATAAATACAATATTCCCTAAATAATGTATAATTTAAGAAACCATTATCTAAAACTTAGATACACTTATTTCTATTTTTGACTTTGAATTATAACTAATTATTTTCTTGTGGTAATGTTTGAAAATAATGATTAAAATAATGTAAAACACCTCCTCCCATCCATTAAAAATACCACCCACTACCCCATCCTCCTCCCACCCCTTTGAAGCCTTGATAATTTCATAATATCTTCCCAATACTCCTCTCAAGACCCTTACCCATGTCCATGCCTTTTTTTATAACCTAAATTCCAAAACCAAGGGCCTTGAGATGGATCTCGAGAACAAGATATCATGAGGTAAACAAACTCTTTTGTTTTATTTCTGTGCATTTCATTTTCTTTTCTATTATTCTAATTTCACCACCATTACTAATTAAAGAAGCATGAATGATCCAATATATTACATATTCATAATTTTATCATGTTCTTGTAATATTATC
The DNA here is from genome assembly GCA_963277665.1 of Viscum album. NCBI lineage: Eukaryota > Viridiplantae > Streptophyta > Magnoliopsida > Santalales > Viscaceae > Viscum > Viscum album. The sequence goes on along the minus strand of OY728126.1, from coordinate 647,024,329 downwards.
CATTATACATCTTCTCCTCTCCCACATATTCAAAAAATTTAATCATCGTCCTAATTTGTCGATTTACAGACATTGTGGACGATGTGATTTCAATTTCATTTAATTCCTTAAATAATGGTCATGAATCTATTTTTTGTGGAAATATATTATAATTTATGTATTATTGTATATATGGGGTTTTGGAATCATTTTTACACATCTTATTAACTTATAAAATAAAATGAGTTCATTATGATCGAAGAATGGTAAAAATGACATTAAGATATCAATAATATTTTAACTTATGAATCATCCTCATATAAAAATTCAAAATTATAAATGGTATAACATATGGTTTTGGAAATATGAAGATTCAATTCCATTCAAATTCGGGTGTTTCACTTCTAATCAATAGTAATATCATTTATAAATCGCTCATTGAAACAATGTAATGCACGCACCCAAAACAATCGAATTAATGAAATATTTTTAATGAATGGGTGGAATGTTGTTATAAAATGATCATTAATGTTTTTATAAACATAAATATGTTTCCTTAAAATCTTAATAGCACAATTTTAACCTTCATACATGATATTTAAAAATGTTTGATGGAATTCAAACCTGCGGTATGGGATCCTTTCCTTCTCACTTTTATTCACGATTTCCCCAATGATATGATCTTTAATATTTTTTTAATAGTGGTGTATGTTTCTTAACCTTCTACATGAATCAATTATGATATATTAATTATTATATACCCCTTTTCTATTTCATTAATCCCTTCCATTTACATCCATTACGAGGCCGAAATTTCATAAGTGAATTCTAAACCCAATTTTCATTCTTTGGGTTAACATTCAAATTCAATGGGTTTTATCATGAAAAGAATATTTTTGAAATGTAATTTTGTTATATTATTTTTTACTATTTTTATTTATATTATATATACATATTCCTTAAATTTAGTCAATTCTCTCATAAATGGTTTGGTATTTGTAAAGGATATTCCTCTTACAATTCTTTTAGATGTCACCTTTATGAAATCCAAAGAGATTATTCATTTTTTATGTCATGAGTGTTCTCTTCAGATTCATGATGTTTTAATACTATAGAGTCTCCATTATATTTTTATATTTATTTTTTAATATTACATTTTCCTTATTTTTTTGTGATGTTTTTATGTTCTACGGATGGTTTTTATGAAAAATGGTATTTTGAAATGTGAATGTGTAAATTCTCACAGGTGTAAATGAGTTATGATTTTTTTAATTCATGATATGTTCCTTAGACATTTTTTATGTTGGTTTGATCCCATTATAGATCATGATATGGTGGTTGATCCCCATTATAGCTCAATTTCTGTGGGTTTGATCCCACTATAGCTTATGATTTGACGGGTGAGCCCCATTATAGCTCTCCCATGAATTGGGCACTCTAGAGATGTAAGTTTACCGAATGGTTATTCCATGTGTAAGGGTAATTATAAGATTGATATGGTAATTATGTCCCCATGAAACTACATGATTTTTTTATACGTAGTAGTTTACATGATTATGGGTTTTATTTCTTTTTATGTTATTACTTTCCTAGTGATATATTTCTTTATATCTCTTACATATTTTTATACTCATCCCACGATTTAAAAATGTTTTTCACACGATATAATTATGGGTAAGAGAAGGAAGGGAGTCATGATGATTGATATGTATTGTTTTCAACAAAATCATATTTTAATATTTAATATTTAATATTTTTTAAAATGGATATTTTTTAGTAGTGTCCTCTTGGTATGAATGTGTTATGTTCTGTGTGTAAAATGTTCTAATTCTCTATAACTCTAAACCTGAAAAGACACTTAATGTGTATTAATGTATTTTCGTTACTAAAATTCAAGATTAAATAGAATTTTAATGTTAGGTCCTTATACCTACTCAGTGCTAGTCATGAGACCCTCATTTATTAGAGGTAGGCTTGGGGTGGTGCACTAGGCTTACTGCTACACAGGGGGGGTTCTCAGTGGGTTGGGTTATGTAATATTTGATTAAAAAATGGGTTTTTAGATTAATATTCAATTTCATTATACATAGATTAAAAGTATATTTATGAATAATATTTTATATGCTTCAACAATTCGATCAATCGTAAATGCCATGTGTAATCAACAAGATATATGTATGTCACTGATTATTGTTGTAATATATCAACTATATCCTTGTGGAAGTCTCTTTTTTCTATAAGTAATTTCCTTAAGTGTTTAAGTAGTAATGATGAGGTATTATTTGTTTGCTTAGTTAAAGGAGAGTTAATTTTTAAAGGTTTCACTAATCATACCTAACAAACTGAAATAATTGATTCAAGATATCTATAAGGATTTATGTTTTCCCTTAAGTGTGGATCCATTATCATAATGATATATTATAATCAGTATTTGTTTATTATAAAATAAAAATATAATATATAGCTACATTAGGTGATACAATAAAATATGTTAAATTAGTAGGTGAATAACAAGACTAGGGGAAGTTATTAACATATTAAGCCCAAAAAAGTTTTTTTTATAAAAACAAAGGAGTTTTAATAAGGGGAAGTGTTCGATAATATTAATAAAAAAATTAAAATACAATATCATTAATTGGATCAAGAATAATAATGATGTAATTTTTTTATATTTCATAAAATGAATAACATAGTGATTCCAATAAACCAAAGCATTATTAAAATTAAAATATGTCCATAATTTAATGCTCATGGGTATTTAATAAATTTATGACTGAATATAATTTGTTTTTATTTTCATAAATCTTAAATCAATTTTATTGTATAAAAATCTCAAGACTATAAAATGTAACATAATTTTTAAATTTATAAAAGTTCTTTCTTTTTTACATCTTTCATATGGGTTTCATTTATTACATGAGACACAAATGAAAATATATCACTATTTATTAGCTTTATAGGGTACCCTATATATGAACATCAATTCATTGATAATTTTCTTATAAAAATGATGATGTTGGTCTAACCAAGGTTTCCTTGTGCATGAATAACCAGTCCTTGAATTTTTTATAAAGTGGATGATAATTATCCACCTATATAAAAATTATTAAAGTTGTGTTATTGATTTAATTATATAGATAAATTTTTTCAATATGCATAATTAATAGATATATGACATATTCAAATTATTATATGAATTGTATATAATATATTTAACTATACTGGTTTGTTTTTTTATTTGAAAAAATAATATATGAGTTATACTATTAAAAACGGGCATGTTCCACATTTTTTGTTTGTACTTGATATCTTGGGAAATGGGAATATATGAGTATAAGAATTATACAACCCTTGATAATTTTAATGATTGAACATACTTAATAATTTTAATTAATAATTGGTGATCTAATCTGTCGTATTAATTGAAAAATGACCAATATTGTATCGAAAATTACACTAAATGTTAGATAACTCTCATAAATATAAATTTATCCTATGATGTGTTGTTTATTTCTGTTCCTCGTTTGATGAATTATTTTTTTATTAATATAACTTATTTTTAAATTTATATGGTTCCTTCATGTTTTATTTGTTATAAACATGATTTTTTATGGTTTGGAGGATTATTGTAGTAGATTGGATTGAAAAATAATAAATATTTCTTGAGGATGTACAAATCATGTCATGAGTTATTCGTTATTATGCATCGATGTGATTTGTAAATGGTAAATTTAAACTTCCCTAAGAATCCAACTAAAAAAATGGACTCAATAAACAATGTCTTCTACTGGGTTATTTTTTTATTTTTCCTTATTGTGGGTTTTCATTGATTTATTGTCCATTATTTGTAGTCGGTTTCCCTACAAAATAAAAAACTGGAATACAATATTTGAACTCAAAACCCAAAGATAAATCCCTAAATAATTGAGTTTTCTTTGGAATAAAGGTATAAATCTTAACACCAATATAGTTATTAAACTTTTTTTATTTATCTGGTGATTCCTTAAAGATAAATAAAGAATTATAGAATAACAAAATGATTTATTTCTAAAGACTATAATAAAATCCAAGGTGATATGAAATTTTCTATATTAATTTTTATTTGACAATAAATCATTAGAGATATAGGATAATTTTTTAAAATAATTAAAATGACCCCCGATCAGGCTGAAATAAATATAGGACATAACATTTTTTTATGTTAAAAAATTTTGATATTTACTACAATAATTGTGATGATAATTCATGAATCACTGTGACATCAATTCATACATTCCAAAAATATTCAGACAAACTATTTTTCATGGTTTTGGGGGGATTATAATGGTGTATAATTGTCCCAATATCAATATTTACTTGATAAGGTATTTAATGTTTTATTGACTTGTAGATTATTATTTCAAATTTTCTTTTAGATATAGTTCAAGACCAACTTCTTACTCATTAACCATTGTTGTTACTGATAACACTATAATAGCATGTACTATGTTGTTCTTTCCATTAAATAAAAAATATTATCCAATTAAAAACATATTTTATAAAACGTGTATTGCTTTTATGTTCCTTAATTTTTATCCCACATTATATCTATTGTATTCAATTGGATTCATTCCCAGAACCTATCTCTAACGAAAATATGAATAATATTTTTGAAGGTTTGTGTATTTATAACTACTAACTTATATTCATCCTTCAAACCTATCAGTGGTTATAAATATCACAACTGGTCATCTCATTCATGTGTTGAATATAGGTATATCTAATGAATGTGTTTTTAGAGATTTGTCTGTTTAATGAAAATCACACTATGTACCTTTATAATATTAATAGCACAGCTAATTTCATACATCCAATAATTATATTATTGATATGGATTGGAAATAAATGATACTTTTTAAAATTAAAAATACCCATATAGAATTAAAAAAATTAATGGAAATAATATTATAACAAAAATAGTTTTTATAATATAATATTTTATTTTTTTGAAATGTGTATATTGTTTATGAGGATTGGGTAAAAATTATATATTAAATTTAATAGAGAGCCAATTCCAATATCATAGCCTATGATTTAGTATATATTATTATCCATGACATATATCACTTATAGTAACATATTTGTACTAGTTTTTTGGGGGAAAATTTAGAATTTTTTTCCAAATAAACTTCCATTTTCTATTGTCGGGGCATGAAATTTTATACAACTATTTTTCATTATGAATAAACAAGTGTAATTTGTAGTATTATAGTATAGTATAAAACACATTAACCACATTATAAATACCAAAAAAGATTTAATATATTAATTTAGAAATTTGTATTCATAATATAACGGGTCAAATAAATTTTAAGGTTGTATAATGGGACGTTAAAGACAAAAAAAATATCTAGAATAGAAAAATTAGGACAATTTTGGTCTATAATAATAATCAAAAATGTGAACCACATTGTAAAATAATAAAATATAAATTATTAACATAAAATTTATTTCCTATAAATGAATAATATAACCCATATAGTAATTTTACTAAATAATTAATTGATTAAATATGATGTATTTATAGAATTTATAAAACATATATTACTAGTATAAATGATAACCTCATTGCTAGGAATAATAACATGACCAATGAAATAGTAAAATAACTTGTGGTTTTCTTATGAAATATATATATAACAAATATAAAACAAAATATAATTTAATAAAATTGTTGAATGTATGAAATAAATTTTTCACAAAAATAAATCAAACATGTATTCTTGGTAAAACATATATGTTTTATTCATATTAAAATATTTTTTTATAAAATGAAGTAATTAAAATAAAGTTTATTTCAATAAAATACCATTATAAACCAATGATTAGTTGTATAAAAATTAAAATGTAAATTTATCTAATCAAAATAATTTTTTTATGGATCATAAAATTGTTCATTTCAAAAAAATAGTTATTTTAGGTATTTTTCTAAAAAATTAAATTAATCATATTTAAAAAATTATTTTAACGAAATGGATGTAATTTTTGGAGTTATCACACCAAAATTATCAATGATTAATTTTTTTATATTTATAGAAAAATTCTTATTATTATTATTAAAATTATAGGTTTTAATTATAGTTACAATTGTGATATAAAAATGATATACAAAATGCAAAAATGTAAAAAATCATCATATAAACAATGATTTTCGGAATGTTAAATGTTTTTGAAAAAATATATTCTGAATTTAGAAAACATTATATCAAATTTTTTAACCAATGTTATATGTTATTCTTATAAAAAATTAATGTTTTCCCTTTTCCTTTACATATGTATTCATATGATGTCACGGATTTTTGGACTGGGTAAAAGGGAAATTAAACCCATATTGTTTCATAAAACAATAAATTTATTATGAATATATATTATTCATATTTTTGTACTCAATGATAAATAAATATGACATTATAAAACACCAATCATATCCCATAATAACTATATCATTCACCAACTCATCTATCCTCACATCATTATATTTTTAACTCAAGAAAACATTTAAAATCAATCTAATGTGCCTTTATACATAACCTAGATGTTCTGGTCTCTCCCAAAGGCCTCCCTTTAAATTCATCATCCAATTATATGATGATTCTTCTTGGAAGTAATGTAAGAACTCTTAATCACACTCTAATTTTAATTCATTCAAATTTTCATCTTTCACCTCATTCGAATATATTCAGACCTTCCAAATATAACAAAATTTATCTCATTATAATACTAAAAATTTTATCTAAATCGAAGAACCTTTATATACCCTCCTCCCATCAATTGTATAATGAAAACCTTTTTGTGTTATTATTAGTTCAACATCTCAATAAAAAAATTACAATTTTCACATCTTCATTCATGGTTGGATTCAATAATAATTCTATAGTTAAATATGAAAATTTTAATCATTTTTATTTTCTTAATATTATAAAATTTCTAAATAACCATAAGGATTAAATTATTCCTATTAATTTCGCCAGAATTATAAAAATTACCAAAAAATCACCATTATAGATTAATTTTTTTTATTTTCAATCATTCATATTTTTAAATAATATTATTTATTTATAAAAAATTTTAGTTATAGAAATATATAAACCCAAATTATTATACTTCTATAATTTTAGATCCATTTTATATGAATTTTCATCACTATAGATAAACTAAATCAACTAGGAGATATGAGATAGACATTCTCGGGACGGTGAACGTGAACATAATTTCCTAATAAAATGATAAAAAGTGAAAACAATAGAAAAAAATTAAATAAAATTTATTCAAAAAATATAATAAGTAGTGTATTTGATAAAAATAATCTAATTATTCGAAAGGTTGTGTGAATGTACCATGTGAGTTGGTACTAGATAAAATGGAACATTCAATTAGTCAACATTATTTTGTGTTATGCTTTCTCTTTCTCTCCCTCTCCCTCATTATATCTATCTAATATTCACATGTAATTATATTAATTTTTTATATATATTTCCCCTAGAAATATAATTGTATTACTTTTTCCTATCATTTTAGGGTTATAAATGTTTCTCTCAAGTTCCATTTTAATTATTTCTTTAAAAAATTGTATTTATTTGGAATATAATATTTATTTTTACATTACATATATAAATATTTTAATGTTTTATTCCATCCATCATTTCCAAAAATAATTACTATTTATTAAAAACCATTAAATTTTATTATTAATTTCATGTAGAACTCCATGTTCAATTATTCTTCAGTGGTTCTTTACTAAACCCTTAATATAAAATTTAATAAATTCATTTAAATATTACCATATCTACAACGTTTTTATGGATTTTAATTCCTTTAAAAATCATTTTTAAGACACCTTCATTTTTTTTAAATATGAACATCCAAAAAATATTTAGTTCGTTCTTTACTTTTGGATCTCTATATATGGTGCACATGTAGTAATCCCAGGAGATTGTGTTAATCCATCATAGTAGTTTTCCCTAACTTATGATTGTGATGTCATGTTTTATGTTATATAGTTATTCATATTGTGTCAGGACTCTATAATATCTTATTCAATATGACATTATTCAGTGTTATAATATATTTTCTTCTTTTATAAAAAATTGATGTTATGTAGATTGACACATATGTTGTACTTCATTATCATTTTTCCCATATTAGACGTTACTTCTTACCCTTTTCATTAAGTAGGTAAAAATGGTATAAAATTCAGTAATTAATAAAAAAAGACTTTTTAGAAACTAATGATCTTATAAATAAAGATGAATTAGTTTATTTTTATGTTTATTTATTATATATCTATCCTCATTAAGTCATTATATGTCCAGGTCTATGGGTTATGTCTTATAGAATTATATATTAATAATTATATATTATTATGTGTTTTATATCTGGTTTATAATGCCAATTATTAGTGAAATGTTATGATATTTTTGGGATTATGTTATAGATCCTTAGATAAATTACAACATAAATAATTTGTCTTTATTACAATAAATTCATATGCTAGGATACACATAACATTTATGGGTTATTCTTTAATAGTTCATAGTTATACTTTTGAATTATTATTGATTTGAATATTCTAATTACTAATATTCCATTATATAAGTAAATGTATAGGAATATTATGAATCAAATATAAAATCAAGATGAAGGATAATTAAAGGGTTTCCCAAATGAGATTTCTAATATGAAGGGATTGGTATTAGATAATCTCATGATAGATCTTTCATAACTGTATTTTATTATGAAAAATAACATAGATCATATAGAACATTCTCCTTCTGCCAAAAGGGAAATTGATATGGTTTAGTAGTTTATTTGAAAAAGGCATCTCACTTTTCATGTGAATTATAAACCCAAAGTTAGATATTTATTGATTGATTCTATTTAATTGTTATTACATTCAATCCAATGATCTCATAAAGAGAATGTAATATATGTCTTTTTATCATTTATAGGGAGAATAAAATTAGTGGTGGTTGCATAAAAAGAATTTGAATCCAATTTAATACATCTATATAATATTGTGTGTTGAATTCTAGAAAATGTTTTCAATATATATTTTACACACACTCATCACATTAAAATGGAGATGGAGTTTCTTGGACATAGGAAAATGGAAGATTAATCAATTTTTTATTTTGATCATCAATTCCATTGTTTTATAAATAATTCCTTTGGATTTGAAATTTACCATAAATCAAAGGTTGATAGATTCTATATAGGACTAAATACATGTATTTGAATAGATTTTGTGATTTGAGATACTGTCATTTATTTTTTAAATAGTAAATTATTGCATTAAAGATGTGATGGATATTATTTATTCTCAATAGTCTCAGTGTTATGGGGAAAATAGTGGATAATTGGGTTTTAATGTAGATAATCAATGGATTTGTTTAACAAAGGAAAGAAAATACAACTAACCACACATCATAAATGGGTGAAGAAGCATCAGAATAATTTGGTCAAGGGCACATCGAGATGATATAATCTAGGAAGGGGGTAATCAAGAAAATGAATGATTAAGGAAGTTAACAAAACAATATAATATTATAGAAGGCTGGAATGATCCAATAAATCCTCCACCTATGGTCTAATTTATTAACTATATGGAATATGGACAGGATGAATGTCATTTTACTAATGCTAGGTTTTCCAGGATAACTAATAGTAACAAACTCCAAGTCTAGGAGAGAAAAGATGGACTTACACTATCACTATTATATAATAGGATCATTAAAATGGATTGGTGAAAAGTGTGCCTGTTAATTATTAAAATGGATTGGTGAAAAGTGCACCTGAAAAGTGTTCCTGTTATCGATAAATTATGTATCATTTTTGTGTCCTGTTATCAAATGATATGGGAAATATATTTATCATTTAAGGATAATGGAAATAGAGGAATGTACCAAACCAATATTTATAAATGAATATACATAATTACAATATATAATATGAAAAATATAAATGATTTTTGGAAAAATTATCCTGATTTCCAAACACACTAATCCAAATAACATACAATGGAGTATGGTTTTTCAGGATTGAGGAAGTTTTAAATAGATTAAATGAGTTAAGTAAGGGGTGAATCAATATAAAATTAATCACAATAATCACATATGGTGAATGGTTTTTGATATATAATGATGCATAATATAATTGATTAGGTTGTGTCATCATTGAAAATGATAATGTGATAAAATATTCCCTCAGATAGTTTCAGGTTCATTAGAATAAAACTCTAAAACATGATTTAGATCATTTTACAGTATTCATAACATTTAAGATTTATATTAATTATCTATAAGGGTAAAATTATTACTCATATATTCATCATAATATCTTCAATTATAAATTCACATTGATGTATCTCAATATATTCCCAAAAAGATAGTTAGAGCTGATCAAGGACTATGACTGGTCATTTAATTACTATTGAGGGAAGGACAAAAAGTGGCATAATCTATAAATAGGAAAGATCCTATAAACATTTACCTAATGAGAATTAAGAAATATAAAATCTATTTTTATAACAAAATCATCACTTGGTAATCATAATGGAAAAACAACATTCTACCTATATCTAATGATCACTAAACAATTCATTCTATATAAAATATGGAATTCTCGATGGGATTGTGTGGAAATTACAAATAAGTTGGTTGTTATAAAAATGGTAAATCTTCAATGATCAACATTGATTAAAGTGTTTTGATATATTGTAAATGAATTTATATATAACCAATACTAGAGATAAGCTTGGTTTTATTGAATAATGTTCATAGATCAATGATCTTTATCCATCCATAGAGGGAAAATATGTATACATATCTATAACATCAAAATAGTATGATGAATATGAAGAATTATTTTCATAAATATTCATCGATGTGATTAGCATGATAACAAGTGAATTAAGAATGTAAAAAATCTACAGAGATGATGAGACCATTACCCATGCCTCTATTTAAATGGGATAGCATCACTGTGGATTTTTCTTAGTGATCTTAAAAATTCATATGATGAAAATAATTTCACATGGGTTTTAGTGGGTATTTGAACCATTAATTGTAGAATTATTTCCATTTGAGAGGATCTGTAAATTGATTAAATTACAAAGATATACATTAGAAATTTGGTAAGGTTACATGGAACACCACTATTGGTGTTATCTGATCAAGATCTAATGTTCACAGCAATGATCTGGAAAAGTATTCAAAATGGAATAAATTTTCTGTTAAATTTAAATACATACTATCTTCCCCATATTGATTTTAAATATAAATGGAATATCTAAATTCCTGAGGGTCTACTGAGATTTATCCTTATGTACTTTATAGGAGGGTCGGATTAACATATTCCTCTGGTCTAGTTCTAAGAATCAAATTTATCATTGAAATGACTATTATGATTCGTTATAAGAAAATAAATGAATATAAATAACATAATGGGATATTATTATATCAATTTATTTATTGGGAATTGAACTGGTTGATGGAATATAATTGAAGTAAAGAATAATTCATCAACAAATTAGAGTAGAACAGAGATAACATGTGAGATATGTTGACAATAATTTATGAGATCTAATGTTTGAAGTTAGAGAGAAATTTTTCATTAATATATCTCCATAGGATAGAGTTGTGAGGTTTTACAAGAATAGGAACCTAATACCAAGATACCGTGGATTGTTCGAGATTTTTTTACCACATTGATGTTGTGTCATATCGATTATATCTCCCAACAAACTCATATCTAGTTAATTATTTGTTCCATGTATTCCCCATTAGGATATACGTACTCAATACCCAATGTATATGAATCCCAAAAGTGGAGTATCCAATAATTAATTCATATCATAGATACAGCGGTTTATGAAAAAATAAAATTAATATTATCAACTTGCTTTGGTTGAACCATTAGTATGGAGTGGAAATAAGGGAAACTAAGGATTCGATGAAATATATGTACCCTTATACATTTTCATAATAGCATGAGAACTGAAAATTCAATGATTAATGATCTAAATAGGGGAAAATATATTAAAAATATATTTTATAGGAGGAATTTCTCTACAAAATAAATATTGTGCATATTTAGTAATATAATATATTATAAGGAAATGTATCCAACTAATGAAAACCAAAAACTTGTAATTATATTAATTCATATCATTATGTTTACATAATCTATACAAAAATTAAAATTTAATGTAACAAAATTGGTAAATATATATTGAAAAATAAAGCAACAACAATAAGAAAATTTCGATCATTTTTGTCTCTAAAATACTAAAACATATGTACAACACTATCAAAAAACAAAACATTACAAATTTAATATATATTCTAGAAAAATAAATAAAGAAATTATTAATTAATTTGAAGTGAATGATCAATAGATTAAATTATATGAGTTTATATGTAGTAGGAAACACATATAAACATTAGGAATAGTAGCCTAACCTTTAGGAATTGTAACATGACCATATGAATAATAAAATAATATTTTCATGTCTTATGAAAAAATGTAATAAATTTACATCATAATAAAATAAAATAAAATTTTTAAATAAGATTAAATGAATAATTGACCTAAAGAAATAATACATTTATTGTGGTAATGAAATATTTCATTTATTTTTGTTAAAATATAATTTTTTATTTTTTTAAAAAATAATAAATCATATAAATTTCAATAAACGATTTTATAAAACACAATATAATTGTATGTAAAGGTCAATATAATTTTATGAAGTCATATATAAATTTTCTATTGGTGATAAATTTGATCATGCCGAAAAATTAATATTTTTCAATAAATTATGATTTCATTTAAAAATTAAACATATAAATACATGAAAATTATTATATTGAAATGAATTTTTTTTATTCATCACATAGATGTTAAATTTTGGTGATTTTTTTATTTTATAAATAATGTGAATAGTGTAAATACATTTTGGACATATATCATAACATTTATCATGTCATCATGATATAAAATAACATAAAAATCTAAAAAAATGGTTTTTATAACAAATATATCCTGGGAGTAAAATAAACTCATTTAAAATAATATTATTATTTTTGAAACAAATGTTTTATATTTTAAAACCTATGTTATATTTTATACTCATAAGAAAATTTTTAATCCAATTTCCTTTAGCTAAGTATTCACAAGAATTAATTCTATTTTTTCTTATTTTGAAAGTAAAATCAACAAGATTTTATTTATTATAAACCAATAAATTTCAAGTGAATCAATATATTTATAGTAATATATAAAGGACAAAATAATAAATATTTAGTTTAAATTCAACCATATTATTCACTATAAATACCACCACTCACCACCTCACTAATCCTTACACCATAATCATCTTATCTTAACAAAAACCCTTTAAAATCAGACCCCAACACAATTATACATGTTATATATGTTTTGGAATCATTTAAAGAGTCCCCCTAAAGATATAAAACAATTAGAAAAGGAGGCATCAGAATAAGTTGGGTAAAAACTCATAATCCCTCTCTATTTTTTATTTTTTAAATTTCCTACTTTATACTATACATAATATACTATAAATATCCAAATGTAATGTAATTTGAACCTTTATTTTGATTAAATTTTACTATGTAAATTTAATAGCCCTTATCTATTATCTACACATCCATTATAATATGAAATTTTCAACCAAATTATGGTCATTCCACTACCTATGTGGATGAAAATTTTTATTTTTCATCTCTTCCTTCATGGATGGTAACATTAATACATATATATTTAAATATGAAAATAATATTGATATACTATTGGGTTTTAAATTTTGGAAAGGATAAATAGATATAATAATTAAACTAATTTCTTTATTTTTATCATAGTCTAAAAAACTTCATAAAAGGATCCATTATATAATATCTTTTATACATTATGTATCATTATTATTTCAATTAATATTTAACATATACACTTTACAATTTTGAAATCATATAAAGATTACACCATTTCACATGTGGAGTTATATAGCAATTTTATAATAACATTAATCATCACCAATAAATCAATGTAACCATGGTATTATTAAACAAACATACTTAGAATTGTGAATTAGAGCATAGTTTCTTAATGAAATCATCATAAACATACTCAAAATGAAAATAATAAATCACAAACATGGGTAACATTATAATAATTAGTTTTTTATTTAAATTATTTTGGTTATTAATAAATATAGGTGCATGTTCTAAGTGATTCAGGACCTGAGGTAAGATGACATCTGAACCTCCCTCTTTCCTTTTAGTTTATAAATGTTATTATTTCCTGTTACTTTTTCAACTTTTTGTTTGATAACAGTTTCAATTGAATTTTTCTGTTGATTATTACCTTATATATTTTAGTAATTTGATGATTGTACCATTTCCTAATTTCAAAAAATTATTATTATTTTATGTAATACAGTTCAGTTTTATTATTAGTTTTGAAGGAAAACACTATTTTCTCTCCTTCTGAGGTTCTTTATTCCTCCATTAAAATATTATTTAGGATGATTATTTCTCTATCTAATTATCTACTTGGTTCTTATGTGTTTTCCTCACGAGATATTCATATTTTGGAGTTCTAGATATTTATGGAAATATTATATTTAAATAAATTATAAATACTTATTCACTTTTGAATTATTATAAAATATTAATTCAAAGTTATTTGAAAAAAAAATTATAGCCCATTTACTTTTAATTCACATTTCTTATGATTATTCCTTATATATAAATTCGTTATATAGAATATATATTCATGTACATATTATGATGTGATATGTGGGACTATTATTATACATCCCCCCAACATATTGGGTAATCTGTGTATCTCATTTTCTACCAAGTATTGTGCTTTGGTTTTAAATCTTGCACATTATGTTTTTTCATTTGAATGATCCTTGAAAAATTCTTACAATGTATAGTTTTATATTGTTTCCAAATTATGATGATTCAATGATAATAGGAAGTAATATTTTTTATCCCATGATCCTAGATTATTCTATATTATCCTCTACTTTAATGATATCATATTACAAATCTAGACTCATATGTAACAATTCCTTATAATTTTTTCCCTTATTGGGATATATAGGCCACTATATTCTTCCAGAATGTCCCCATGGTATCATTTGTAGTCATAAAAGAAAAAATGGATATAAGATATCATTATTAATATCTAATTAAATTTTATGGAGATTATCATTATATTGGTATTTTATGTGTCTTATCTCCCAATGACACTAGACCTCTAAATTTAATGCTTTTGAATTATGGAATTTTATGTAAAAAATATTTTCTTAAAATAAATATGATACTCAAGCTATAATATGATAGCCTTAGAATTAAAGTGATGATTTATTTATTAAATTGTATATTATATTTTCTCATTTAATAGTCTAATTATCTTGATAGTTAGATAAATTAGACATTGTAAATGTATAATGACTATGGCCAAGGAGAAGCTAAAAATTATTGAATTACTCATTCTTAGTAAGACATTATTGTTAATGAAGGGGTAATATGAAAATTATTGTAATGAATTATCTATAAATACTATAATAAAAGATAAAATAGTTTATTTTCTATTAATTTTCCATTCCAATTCAATAATTATACTAATAAGCCTTTGGAAATGTATTAATGTCTTTTCAAAATAGTTTTGTGAATTAACAGCTACAGAACACATTTAAAGGAAATCTGTTTTGGTTCTTGTTATGTTATATTAATCAAGATTTTAATATAATGATAAATGGATAGAATGTATTCAATTTTTATTATTATTATTTGTTTCTTCAATCCTTAATTGGACATATTTCAGAGAAGTTGGTCATGATGGGAAGGGTTCGCAGACATTGTCAATATTCTCCTCCATCTTAGGCAGTGATGGCCTCCGGGCACCCCCCCCCCAGTTGGTGGGGGAGGGACCTTCTATACCTTTTATCTGAGATCGACGAACCTCCTTCTCATGATTATCATATCCCTATTTCTTTACCTCTTTTCCCACAAATCTCTCTTTCTATCAATGTTCTAGAACTTTTCAATGGGATTTCATGACATTTGATTTCGGCCCAAGAATTCATTGATGTTTTTTCTTTTTTTAATCTAATTATAATACTGTGTTTCAAGAAATAATGTCCATATGTTGATTTCATATAATAGTTAAACTTTTTTTCATGGGGTCTATAGGATCATTCTACTATGGGTCTCCTTGACTTGAAACACATCATGATCTAGTTTTCCAGAAAAGATGAACTGGTATTGGTGTTGTCTACCATTCCTTGATCCTAAGACAGTTCTTGGTTTTTATAATTCATATGTTCATTTCACTGTCACATGAATCATGTTTCCTTAACCATATAATTATTGGTTAGACTCACAGAACTCTTTATTCCCTTTTAGAATCCATATATTATCCGAATTTTAGGAAATATTGTTGGTCGGTACCAATGATCTGACAGCAGGACTAGGTAATTTTGTCACCCAGTTTCATCAAGAATAAGAATTGAAGTGGATTTCCCTAGACCACCAGTGAAATAATTTTTTAATTTTTTAGGTGAGGATTTTAGGTATAAACATCCAGTTGTGTTTGAGTGATTGATTGATTACAGCTCCCAGTGCTTGAGAATGGGGAACCAGTTGCAAATTTGTAGAGGACGGAAGATGAAACTATTGTTGGTTGAGGGTTTATATTTCAGATTGGAAACAAGTTATAGTACAAAAAAGGGGAATCAATTCATGGAAATTAGGTATTTTACAGGGTATAGTCCTAGTATTGATGGTGTAGCACAGGACGCCCTGATAAAGATATTGGTTACACCTTCAAAGCCAGCAGTCCGTGTGTTTGGAAGATTGAGTCATGACCTAGAGGCTTGAAAATTAAGAGCCCTGGTGGGAAAAGATAATACAACGGACATGGGTGTTGGAATTAAATGAGCGGTGGTACCCCAAGACATTTAATATCCTTCATGTTTCATTGAAGTGGTGGTGGACTATCATGTCAGTGAAAAAGACAAGTTGCTGCTTATAGAATGTGGCTCAAAAATAGGTTGTGGTGAGTGAGTAAATATTAAAAATAGGATGATCATGACTCCATGTAAGGATATTCCAAGTATTGAACTTAAAAATCGACTCATGGGATTAGAGAAGGAAGAACTAGCTTTGGAGTATGAAACAACTCAGGGGATGACCTTGGATAGGCAAGGAGTCCCTGAGTATGAGCCCAATGAGAAGTATCCTAGTCATACTTCTATTGAAGTTTCTAATGACCATGACATCGGGATCCCCAGTCTGAGGAGGATGTGATGTCAGAAATTCAAAAATAAAGGGAGCAAGGATTATTCTCATTTATCACTTCCAATAGAAACTAGATCTGACAATAGGTCGAAATCCAAGGCTCGTGAAGGTAAAAAAAATTGTAGAATATCAATGTTTGGTTTTTGAGGATACTAATGCTCAACCACAATTCCTAGGACATCGATCTGGGTGGCTGACTTGTTAGATTATACCAATGTAGGAGTTTTCTTGGGATTCTACTTCTAAGGAGGTCTCAGTCACACAAAGAAATCTGCCAAACCACCCAACTAGAATCTTAGAAGTTGAGTTGAATGAGGTTCACGATGGACAGATTGATAGAGGGGTCAATCTTATAGGGGAACCATAGGATGGTGTCCTAAACATGGATTTTCAACATTTTAATGATTATAATGAGACTGATAATATGGTTGAGGTTTCAAAAGGTTCTTAGATTAGGGCCTCCATGGGACGGAGGAAGGGCATCCATAAAGAGAGGAAGGATTGCTCCCTATTTCCATTTCCTATGGAGGTAAGATCCATAAAGAAGTTGAAATCCAATAATATGGACGACTAGAATAAGTATTTTTTTGTTCTTAAGAAATAATGGGAATTTCTCAGAATCTAGGAAGAAGAAATGGTTTAATACTTTTTGTCTCTCAATGCTACTAGATAATAAGACACTAAAATGATAGGGAGATCATTAAAGATGACTCTCAACGATGAGAAATATGTATGGATAGACAAGTATTACATAATCTTTGTTTGGGGGATTCAAAAAAGGTAATATCATTATGGAGGAGTATATTTAGTCCTGGGAAGAGAAGGCCTTTGAGTTTGAAGATCATGTTATGCATGAACCAGCCACTCAGATTAGTGATATCGCATAGAAATTTTTTACAGGGACTAATTCTGGTTGACATAAATTTCTCGTTAATGGAAATGATATTTACTTATTTTTAAACTCAATATTTCTAACTTTTTCGTTAAAAATTCTTCAAAATAACAATTTAATTTTCAATCTTCAATCATACCATATATTAACCATTGAATATTGGTTTAACATTTCTGTTACACAAAAATGAATTTGATATCATTAAATTATTTCCTTATTTTACCACTGAATTTACCAAAATGACATAAAATAATGTAATATCACAATTTATTGTAGTGTTAATGTTGAATAATATGATTTTGAGACTTATAAATAATTAGATCTTTAGTAATTTTATAAAACACTCATTTTAATGGTTAATGTTTTCTATATGGATCTGGTTACAAAATTATAATTTCCCTTTAAAAGTTTACATAAATTCATAATAACCATCATGGACATATATATAATCAATAAAAATCAAATTCATAGTCATGTATATAACTAGCATAGATACAAGGCTAGCAGGTTGATCACCGAGTAGTGTCCCAACTATTTGGGTGTTAGGTGGCACGCAAGAAAACATATCTCACGTGGATATTTTTTTTGTGAAATTGATTTTTATAAATCTAAAATAACATAAAATAATAATAAATATATCATAAAAAATATAATATCACATTTGAACTATCCATTATTATTAGTAATAATATGATCATTTGAATCCTAAGATATTATGGGATCATTGTACTCCCATAGTAAATAAGATTTTGTGGTATAAAAAGGATTTGAGCATAGAGAAACTGTCTTGGTGAGTGAAATGATGATAATTGTTGTTTTTCAATTTTATGGTTCATTCAAAAATTGTACATGATGTGAATTCCATGACCAATGAAATTTTTCATCAGATATTTATATAAGTGAACCCAAAACCCATAGATGATATTTTCATGATAAGTTTATAATTGATTTATATTAGATCTAAAGGATATATAATTGATCCTATGATATTCCTATAATAAATATGTTTATTTCCATAAACACTTTTCTGATTTCTTTTTTTTTCATATATGATCCATGTGTAGAACCCCACTAGCAGTGATCCACACACACACCGTCAATCTCTAAAAAACACATAGATGGAACACTATGTGCTAGCACGAAGGATGAATCATATTTTGTCATTCATCTTGATTGTTCAAGATCCTTCAATATTAGAGGAGTCATACTCATTCTTGATATGAACAGAGAAAGAAAAAAATTAGAGGTAATATTGTGGTGTTCAATGATTCTCATTTCCCAATTTCTATATTAAAACTAAAGAAGTTGTAATTGTCTATATATAGAGTTGTGGTTTTGGTTAAAATATTATTTAATAGCATACTAGCCCTAAAAATATCGTAATCATTTTTATCCACATGACTTATAATGATGTTTTTGTTTCTGTTTTTATAGATTTCTCTAGAAGGCGCAATGATAAATATTATTTTACCATCATGTAAATAAATATTTATCACTAGACATGATCATGGTCTATTATAAATCTTTTATGTTAATTGAGTACCATGAAAAATGTTTCATCATAGATAAATTATTTATCCAATAACTATAGTATAAATATTTATTTAATATTCAAACAATATAATTTATTCACAATCTAGTGAATAAATATTTATTAAATTCATGAAATCAATAAAACATGAATAAAATTATTCTTCTTCCATGACTAAAATATTTATCTCTATAAATAACCACTAATATATTTTAATTTAGATAATTTAAAACACATCGTGTGTATCCCTCTAGGATTGGTTTCTCCTTGAAATTAGGTGTGGTTGCCTAAGGTCCAAGATTACTATCTTGCAATGGGTCAAAACCAATCAGAATTTATTAAATTTCACATGTTCCACCACCACATATGAATTCACATTATTTAATATTATCCCTTCATCATAATATCTTATCATGAAAAATTCACATCCATTTTATCAACCTTTATTCATGATAGTTATTTCTTTTCTTATATGATAAAAACAATTCATTGCACTATAGATATCGGTCATAATGTGATGATTCTATTCCAATCAATGTTATAAGATATCTACTCCCATAAATATATAAGGTAAAATTACTTCTTAAATTTGTACATTAATCAATTATCATTATTGAAAACACCAATTTAACCCACTTTTAGTGAACATATGGAATCATGGTTTTTTATAGCAACTCTATCTTTGGAATTATTGAAATTAAGTAATGATAATATTAATGCTTTAGGAAAATTACACACATTAATAGGTTGGAATATATGATGACTATAAAACATTCCAAATTTCTACAGTTGGGTTTGTTCTAATAATCTCCCATCTCGGAGATTACCAAGTGAGAACATCGTGATAAGAAGTCTCATTCGCTTATGGGTATGCACTTCTAAAATTTGATATACTATGTTCCATATCAAACTAAGTTATCCAAATAGAGAAAAATATTTTAATATATTATCATAGAACATTAAGGCTATAATAATAGTGGTAAATTACTATGAACATATCAATGTTTCTAATACCCAAGGACATCATTTAATCAAAATCATGTAAAATAATGAACAATATGTAATAATATGTTTTTATTAGTATTAAAATATTTGAAATTAAATGTAATATAAGTAAAAATATATAGTTCTAGAAAACCAAATCCAAAAAAAATAACACTTATACTTGAGTTTAATACCCTTGAAGTTCAGTTCTCTTATCCCCATATGATAATCATGTTTTTTCGAAGTCATAGATTTTTTCAAGAGGTCATCCACGATGTATTATGTGGATATTATGGTCATTATAATTTTACCTATCTAAAAAAACAAACAATAGATATTGATAATGATTTATTTTCTTTTTCCATTGATGTGACCTCATATTTATTATGAGAACTACCTCTAGAGTATTATCACAATATTTTGTGATAATATCATTATTATTAGGTTTTACCGCAATCTCTTTGATGTAGTTTTGGGTCAAAAATAATAATTCTGCTACCTCAGAATTCATAAAATTCTCTGAACCAGCTATATATTATGAGACACCAACCTTTTTTAAGTTTTTCTTACATAACACCACATGACTTCATAGTGTTCTACTTCTTCAAAATAATTCAATAACTTACACTACAAGTAACACAAGTTCAAGCGCACTATGACTTACCAAACAAGTCGTTCAAAAGAGTTTATGCATAGTATTAACTAAATTTTGAAAATTATATATTCCTTATAATTTTAGAATCCATATTATGAGTTTCTAAGACAAAATGTAGGAACAAATTCTTTTTTTTTTCAGATAAAAGAAGTATTTTCCAAAAAATGCACGTTTTCCAACATTTAATAGTGAACCTTTTTTTAAAATCCAATATTTTAAAATTTTATATATTCAATTTGACTAAATACCATTATTCTTTAGAATGGGTAAATCAAAAATTAACAAGTTAGAAACCCAATCATCTACGGTACGCTTCTCTTTGAATAATACAGTAGCATGTGTTGTACGCAACTTCGAGTTCTAACACACACTACAACCAATCAAACTAGTCGTTATTAATAGTAATACCTACTTTTTGAAATTTTAGAAATTTTTTCTCTCAAAATGGCCTTTATTTTTGGATTCAGAATATCGAATTTATCCTAGGGTGAAATTTTGGTACCTTTCAGATAACTTTTATATTTTGATGAATAGTGAAAATTACTAAATTTTAATTAAAAACAACTTTTTAATCAAAATAATTAATAGTGATAAATTATTAATTTGAGTGGTTTTAAAGTATAACTAGAATATATTTTTACCATTTAATACAATGTTGGTCATTTGAACTAATTTCACAATTAAACAGAACATAAACAAGTGTCAATCTTTTGATAGTTATTATATCCTAAAAACACGATATTTGTTTTGACAATAGAAATTAATTTTAAATTAATTTCTGCCACTTATGTGTTTTGAATTTTGAAAAATGGATTCCATATTTTGAATCTGGATGTCCAAATTGTGTAAATAGGTAACTATTATTTTTAGACATTTTGAATAATTACTTCGGTAAATATTTTATTTACCATGGTTATAGGGTAAATTCAGTAAATAAGGCTAAAAAATAATATTATAATAATAATAAATTACCACAAAACGTGTCCTAACCTTATTGCTGGATACATTTCCGACCAGGGGCATCATTGGGTCGGTTTTGGGACCCCATGGTGCCAATTGTAGGTGATAGGGACACTTTATATTAATTAAGTTTAAGTAAATAAAAAAATGACATAAGGTTATATCTTTTAGAAAAACAATTTTTAAATAGAGTTATATATGTTATATTTCCAATTATAAATATTAATTAGAAAGAAAATATATTTACTACATAATTATATTTTATTTATAATTTTTAGACCTTGAAAAAGTAAAAATATATATGACACAATAATGATGAAGTATTTTCTTTATTAATGAAAGAATCAAATAATTGGTATTATAAATGTTAAAAAAATATAATTTGAAAGTTTTTATAACATTAACTAATTTTAATGGTTAATATGACATGTTATTATTGGTTAAATGATTTTTTTTTGAATGAATAGTGTTTTTATGACTTTAAAAAAAATAATTATTGAGTAGTGTCAAAATTGACATAAATCAGTTTTTAAAACAAATATTATATTATTAATTTATATTCTATTCCTAAAAATCTAAGGATCATCCAAAAGACTTATATAATTATTTTTGAATCATTAATGGACCACTTAGGGGTCTATTGTCTGTATATAGTATGTTTATTAACTATATGGTATAAAAATACAAAGTGACATGGTAAATGTCAAACTAATTAACTATGAGTTAAAACTAAAAGATAAGGTTAATATAGTGACTCAAACCTGTCTAAAACCTATTTTTTGAGTGTTTTTCAACCTATACCCACCATTAATTTTAATAATCTACATTGGAGCTATTAGAAACTGAATATTAATTTATTATAAAATAATATTTCTAGCTTTTCCAAAGGTGCCCATCACCCCTCTTATAAAAGTGCACTCACCCTTATCACTAATTCACGCATTCAATGCCTTTTGGCTCGGCCTAACCCTACCCAACTACTCTCTAAACATCCCTCACTGCAACCTAGAGGCCTTATTTTGATCAGGAAGCCAACCTAAGGAGCCCTTTTTGATCAAATCAAAAGAAAGAACCTGAAGAAGAGGTAATGTTTTCACCACCCTCTTTCAAGTTCCTTTCTTCTTCCACTTCTTCATTCATTGTTATTCCCATTCTAAAATAATAAATCCAGTATCTTATATATAATGTGATGTTATTATAAATATGGTACAACCATATTCAGTATTTCATCCATCCTTTGAATGACATGTCACCATACCTGCGTACGTACGGCTTATAGTCTCCACGTCGTTGTGTAATTGTTATTCAATAAATTATTATTAGGATGGGTATAATAATGATGTGTAATTAATGTAAAAAATAAATATAACATGATAATTATTCTTTATATTTGATATACCATCCAATTATATATTATTTTAATATCAAAAAAATGATATTGTCGCTCGTGCATACGTACGGACTACCGTCTCCTCGAACGCAATGAGATTCATTCTCCATCGTATTAATTCAAGTATAATTATAATTTGATGATTAGAAATAATGTTTAAGGACTTTATTTCAATCTGGATATGAATAAGATACATCCTATCCATAAAAAACACGACTTATGTAACAAAACATATACGAGTAAGTTAACACCCAAAACCGGGATAATACTAATATATTATTAATAAAGCAATGTTAAAAGATCATATATGATATCATATTAATGTATATTATTCCTGTATAATTTAATAACAATTAATTCACCATTATAGAGGAGGTTAACCTACCCCATCCAAGGAAAAGTACAAGCTAAGGGGTTTTCATCTCACTCCTTATTCCAGTGAGATTCGTACCATATTTCAACTATTACCTTTTGTGTGGTGTATATACTGCTCATAATTGTATTCTTTGTGTAATACACTTTAATTTATGTGTAATTACATATTCCATGTATGATACCTCTTTCATGGGTTGTATGTTTCGTTAGTTACCAAATTGATAATGGGTTTTCATCTCACTCCTTGTTCCCATGAGATTCATGCCATATTTCCATTATTACCTTTTGTGTGGTGTATGTACTACCCATAATTGTATTATTTATATAATAAACTTTAATTTATGTGTATTTACATTTTCATTGTATGATTCCTCTTTCATGGGGTGTATGTTTCGTAAGTTACCAAATTGGTATGGGTTTTTTTCACAATCTCTTCATTATCTGAGGTTGTTTATATGTAATTATCTATTGGGACCTCTTTATCATCCATATTCATGTTTCTTAAAAATGTATTTCAAAACATTCTTATTGTTTTAGAGAATATGGGTTAAAGTCATTTATACCCTTTTTTTAATTTTTATAATATGTTTATAAAGGAATCTTTCCGTCGTTTTCTAAACAAGGTCCTTTTTAACCTTTTCGACAGAATTAAGGTAAGAATGTATTTTTTAACTTATATAGTAGGTGAGGTTATTCTCAGCCCTTTTTTCACCTTTGATGTTTCCCTAACACAATTATATGGATATTTTCAATATAAAGGTTTTCTTTTATAATTATGTTATTTTTAAATGATTTCAAAAAAGATATATTTCTCTCAAATAATTGAAAATCCAGTGCAAATGTATACGTATTTAACAGAAGCATAAAAATGTTTTCAGAAAACCCGACTCTCGAGTATGGTAGATAGGAATGGATTGGGCGTGGACCCATCATGGCCTATAATTAGTCCTGCAGTCTCAGAATTAGTTATTTTGTATTCAGAAGCTTGCATAATTTTTTCAGAAAAACACCGGAGTATATTTGAGGAATTTTAAACGTAAGTAACTTCTAAAAAATTGCATCGGAAGGTATCACGAGACAACTAGACATGGAATTGGTCGAGGCCCTTTTCCAATTTGATTTATGGTTTTTTCTTAGGCCTTAATCATTTTAGACGTCTTGGCCGAGGCCTTAACAAAATGATTCAGAATGTCCGGCATTATACATTCCCTTCTTATGGAAATAATATTGATGGTTCATGTGGTCATTCGACTAGTAGAATATCCATGCGAATAAGTAAATGCCATAGTTTTAATTTATTTTAGCCATATAATGCTGAAGTTCAAGTTTAAAAGGCTTTTGTTTTATTTATACATTGCCTTAAATGTTTATGCTTATTTATGAAAGTTTCTGTTGTATTTCTTACCCTTACTGAGCGTTTGAGCTCACCCCTTTCTATGTTTTATTTTCCCAGGATTCCATGAAGTGTATTTTTATTGATATGCAGGGTTAAGACAAGGGAATAATGGATTTAATAAAGGATTATTTATGTTGTTTTTTCTGTTGTGAAGTGTAATTAACATTCATGTATGTAATCTATTTTCCAAGACAACTAAAATGATTGGTCCATTGGGACATGATTCCTTATAATCATGCCAATGTATTAAAATAATGCATCGACTCTGGGTAACTAGGGTCATGGAATTATAGTTGGTATCAGAGTAAGTTTACCAATAACCTTGGAATCTAGATTTAGATAAACTCTGATTAGAGAGCATAGCCCTAAGATAGAGTTTGAGTATTAGTATAGAAGAACATCCTAGAATTTTCGTATTTTATAGATTTTGTGTATAAGGCCCCAGCCTTAAACCTTACTTAATCTTGAGTTATTACAAGATTACACATTGAGGATCTTTTCAGGTTTAGAGTTTTAGAGAATTAGATCATGAAACTTGCATTACATTCCACAAAGTGGTCACATAAAAGACAGTATTCATTCTTCCCATCAACGGAAACATATTTAAAATGAAACATGGATTCTTTCTTGACACATCCTTGACACTATCATCACATCATGTACCTTTCCCTTGACCTGTGAAAAATATTTCAAAAACATGGGATGAGCATAAAAAGCTCAGTAAGATTTATAAAAATATGGAAAGGAAACATGAGTTCATATATACATTAGAATGAAATCACACTTTACCCATAAAACAAAGGCACTTTCATACCTCATCAAACAATGAATAAATCAGAGAAATCATAAGACAAAAAGGTAACTTGAGGCATTCATAACATTCATACGTAGGGAGTAACCCTCTTGGTTATGTTTGGAATACCCATCACAGTATATTCCCTAAATCTCTTCGGAGAAACCTTAATGTTTCACTCCTTCGCGTTACCCAATGCATTGGAGAGCTATAACGGGCTCGCCCGCCCTTAGTTTATCACGGAACCACCCGTTTTCATAACAATGCCCAAGAACCATAACATAAATGTATCACATAAAACATGCATAAAGGAAACATAACATTTCCACATTTCAATCACAATATAACATTTCAGTATATTGAAATAATGAATCCATTCAAAAAGAAACCATTTCCAAAACCATTTAAAACATTTAATAAAGAGATTTTTGAATCAAAGTGTCCCATACCACCTTGAAGCCTAAAATTTTAAACCATTAATATCCATATAAATAAATCCTTAAAACCATTTTGAAAACATGGATATTAATAAGAACAAATGATTAAAACATTTAAAACGATATTTCGGTTAAAGGGGTTTTACCAAAATTAGAGACACTTGAATACAACAATTGAGGAATAACATTTAGTCAGAACTTTATAATATCATGAGAATAAATGGATTCATGATGTAATACTCCAAAGGATAGTATATACACCATATAAGAGTGAATTGGTGCATAAAAACAATGAACCCTCAATAGAAATGTCAAATGTGATAAAATCCCTTATAAAGAAGGTATCCTTAAATTAAGGACAAATTAATCTCAAAAATATGTGTGAAAAATATAAATACACCCAATATAAGTGGATATTAAGTGTAAAACAATAAAAGGTCATTCACACATATTCAATGGATGACATATTCAATGACTACATGTTGAACCCAAAGAAATCGAAATTGGGTTAAAAAGTTCCCTTGACAGCCTAACGGCATCACATCAAAATGAGTTGATGAGAGATAAAAATTTTATCTCATCACTTGGACATAAAATTTATATCAATAAGGATATATGAGAACATATCCCAACATAACAATATGTAAATTAAAATACCCAACAAAAGAAGTCTTTTAAAAAAGAAGAGGGTGAAAGGTCCCCTTACCGACTTGGGTAACTTTCGAAAAGTACACCCCATTGAAGAAGTGTCATAAAATGAATATGTAAATACCCATAAATGGAATTATATTACAAAAGTAGTGTAATAAAGGGTAGTACATAAACCACTCAAAGGAAATTGTGGAAAATGTAGCATAAATCTCACGGGAATAAAAGTGAGATGAAACATCTCTTACGGAAACTCGGCAGCCTAACGGCGCCACTTAAAACTTCCAAAAACGATTGATGAGAGGAAATAGAGTCTCTCATCATATGAACATAATAAGTACAGTGGGATTAATATAAAATAACATCCCAGTCATAAGAAAGATGAGCTTAAAAGGAATGACATAAAAGAGTGTACTTAAAAAGAAAGAGAGGTGTAGGATCCCTTACCTCGGGTCCGACTTGACTCGATCTTTCTTTAATCTCCTGAATAATAAACCTGAGTTAATTTCTACTTACTTAAGAACCTTTTTCAAGTTAATTATTCCTTTTATACCCCTTATTACCATGTCATAAACATTATGTAATCATTTAAGTTAATAATATTTGTTTTGCCGATATTTGGTTCTTAAGTCGAAAGTGGACTTCTTACAATTACATGTTGTTCGTGTGGCCAAATGTTTATTATATCCAGAATTGTATTCATGATGTAGATATCATATATGTCATATATATCCAGTACATTCATCCATTTATAACATTACATAATCATTTAGAGATAAGAAATGAAATGCACCGTTCATGGAGACGGTAAGCTGTACGTACGCATGACCGCTACTTTCATTTCTATTTCGTATTTTATAGAATGGAATAATAATTATATAAATTTATATTATAATTCCAGTATAATATCATATATAATATCATATTTCCATCCTTTATACATCCCACATATGGTATTTAACGAATCAAATCACTTTGAGGGGGCGGTAGTCCGCAATTCCTTAAATGAAGATATCACGTATACCCATAATGGAAGCCATAAAGGTAAGACAAAAAAAAATAAAGAAGCATAAGGAAAACATAAACATATTATATATAATATATAAAAATATTGACATCATAATGGCCACCTTTGAAGGCGTTAAATGAGTATTGAACAATCATCGTTTCGGGAGGCAGAATTTCACCATCCACGGAAACCGTATGTTCTTTAACCATTTGATGTAGTTGTGTGAGAGTGTAGCTCGAATAAATCTTATAAAAACATCCTAGTATATTGATGATACTGTTGTTGTTACAAAAAAAATAAATAAAAAGATTTTAGGGGGTTGGAGAAGCAAAATAAAACAAATGAACATGAGAGAGAGAATTACCTTTAAAAGTGTAACTCCTTTTGATTTGAGTATAAAGGCTTCCTTTGAAAAGATTCTGCCCAAAGGGAATCCACTAGGATGAGGATAGGGATAGAGAGAGAGTAAATGGGCAGGGGTTGGCCGAGCCAAAGGCTTGATGAGTGTGTGAAAAGAGGTAGAGTTGGGGGCCTTTTATAAGAGGAGAGGAGGGGCACTTTTGGAAAGTAAAAAATATTACTTTATTTGAAAATGTGTTTCGGTTTTCAAAGGTCCCACATTGATATAATTGGTGGATAAGGATATAAGGGTTCGAAATACACCCATCCAATAAGTTTTGGACATGTGTAGTTCATAGATATTACATTATATTTCAATTTTATTTTAATCGTTAAATAATGATGTATTCACTGCATCATTATGATGTCATAAATAATTTAATTTATTTAATGTCTAAAAATTATAAAAAATTAATATGATGTTGGAAATCTTTATATATTTCAAATGAATATTTATAATCAAAACGATGACTTGTATAACCCCACTTAAAAATTGTTTTAGTAAAACATATCATGTTTGTGTCAATTTTACTTTTTCATTAAATAAAATGTTATTTATGTCATTTCCCAACCAAAGTGGATCCATGGGGTCCCCAAGTTGACCCATGTTTTTTCTTGGTCGGCCATGACTCACCCAATAGGTGTAGGACAAGTGTCATGGTGTTTTCACATTCTTATAATATCAGTTTTACCTTAAATTACACTAATTACCACTAATCGCGATTAAAAACTTAATAAGTTACTAATCACCAAAAAATTATTTTTATCCCATTGAACCACATTTTACTTCTTAATGACAACCATGTATGTCGGATTTTCAAAATTCAATACACATTAGTGGTAAACTTTCATTTAACTGAAAAATCAGTTTGCTTGATTACCACTTAGTGGTTTCACTATTCATCAAAAATTGGAGTTTTTCAGAAAAATACCAAAACTTCACCCTAAGCTATATTTGATATTCCGAATTCAAAAATGAAGTCCGTTTTACAAAATTCAAAACATATTAGTCACATTAATTAATTTAATAATTAATTCCCGTTGTCAGAGAAAATAGCGTGTTTTTATAAAACAATAAGTATCAAAAGATTGACACTAGTTTAAGTCTGATTTCAAAGTGAAATTAATTCCAACGACCACTATTGGATTTAATGGTAAAAATATTTTCTAATTCCACTTTAAAACCAATTAAAAATATAATCTAATTATATAAATAAATTAGATTAAAAAGAGGTTTTGAATTAAAATACAACATTTTACACTATTCATTAAAAAAATGAACATTATCGGAAAGATACCAAAAATTTACACAAATAAATTTTGATGTCCCGATTCTTAAGAAGAGTTTTATTTGGTCCAATAGAATGTATAAGAGTGAACAAAACTATATTTAATGATGGTTCGCCATCAAAAGGCGATAAGTGAACCTTTAGTGAAAACTAGGGCATATATGCCTAAAATTGAAATCTTTCTGTATTTTAAGCCTTTATCTTTTATTGGATAAATGTAAAAACATTTAAAAACATATATAATCATATTTTAGTTATTTCTATCCATTCCCACCAATACAATGGCTACATGTTAACTACTATTTAAAATAATATTATTAGAGTGCAACGTAAGATTCCCAAGAAACTCGTTGTTGCGTGTTGGGTACGCCATCGAGCATAGCGTCCCCTTTAAAGTCATATTAATATTTTATTCACAAATAGGGATAAATATGAAAATTTAATATTCTTTATTTACCTGGGGTGTTACATCCTTCCCCCCTTTTGGGAATTGCGTCCTTGCAATTTTAAAATTGTGCTTGGAAACATCCTTGAAAGTCCCACATCGGAACAAGAGTTGGTAAAACAATCACTTTAAAATAAAGAAAGATAAGTACAGAGGTCACCCGAGTTAACCCATAATAGGATTCCAAGTATGAAAATATGGACATGGAGGAAAAAGAAAAGGGTCATGTTTTGATGGAGAGTGATAGAAAACATGTTTAGGAGAAAGTTAACCACGAGAAAATCACAAACTTGTGATGGGTTAAACGGTATTCGATTCCCCAGTAGGAAACGTTAATAGACAAAATTTTTGTTTTAAGTTACTTTTTATTGAGGAATTTATTCATAAGGAAACATAATCACTTATCATTTTGACTTTAAACTTTTATTAGATTCCTTACACAAACTCATATTTTCTCCAAAAGACGAGTATTTAGGAAGACTTGTTCACATTAAGAGTACTATAATCAACTTCTAGAGAATCACCTAATCCACAAAAGAGAACTATATACTTCCCATATCATTAGAACTTAACCATAACCAAAACCCAAAAGGTTAGTACAAGGTCAGATAATCCAGAAAAGGATAACCCTTTATAAAAAGGAAATCTATTCTTAATCTCCAAAATTTGTCCAACAAAATCCAAAGTTCAACGAGGACCATCCGATAAACAATTTGTCCATAAAATTCTTCAAAGTAAACCAATACAAGATTGAAACCCAAATATTTGAAGGATTTAGTCACATAGTCTTCCAAGTTAAATCGTAACATTTATCTCCAAACAACATCAGTTTCTCCTAAAGTCTCACATTGAAAAGTAATTATCCTAATCACATATCCTCCAAAATCAACTTACTATTAATTCATAAAATCATATAACTAAAAATAATCAGTCAAACTAACCAGGGACTTCACGTAGTCCAGTGGTAGGCGATAAATACCAGTCGCACATTGGTTGTGGGTTCGATTCCCGCAGCTTTGTCCTACGCGACGGGATGTCACACGGTCTACGTGTTGTCCTTTTTCCAAAACTATATAATTCTTAAAACATTCCCCAAAATGAGATAAAATCTTCAAGAATAATCATAACATATTTTAACCTCATGTTTATCTCATTCCTTTCATTTTCCATCATATCATAGAGTAACCCATAATTACCTAAAAATTAATTACCATATAAACCCTAATGGTTACCTTAATAATTATTACCTAAATTTCCACATCGAATTGGCCATCTCGTACCTGATGCATTAGAGAACTCACCAAGGTTGAAGTAGTTGATCATGAATCCTTGATAGTTTGTTTAGAACAACTATGAGATTCCTCATTGAATCCCCCATCTCATCCAGTATCTTAATCAGAGAACTACCACAGTTTCCTTCAAACCCATTGTCACTTTGGTGCCTGCTAGATCCAGCCATTTACTAAAACCAAAAAGGTCAGTGTGAGTATATCAACAAAACCATCATGTACTAATGAGGAAGGTAAACACTAAGATATACTTACTCATTCACTTTATCTAAAACTAGGACTCTTTCTGAAATCCTAACCATTATGGTAATGTCACTTATGCTTAAAGAATAAACTAACCTCTAAAGTTATCTAAACCGACCTTTGATACCAACTATAAGGCCCCAGCCTTAAACCTTACTTAATCTTGAGTTATTACAAGATTACACATTGAGGATCTTTTTAGGTTTATAGTTTTAGAGAATTAGATCATGAAACATGCATTACATTCCACAAAGTGGTTACATAAAAGATAGTATTCCTTCTTCCCATCAACAGAAACATATTTAAAATTAAACATGGATTCTTTCTTGACACATCCTTGACACTATCATCACATCATGTACCTTTCCCTTGACCTGTGAAAAATATTTCAAAAACTCGGGATGAGCATAAAAAGATCAGTAAGAGTTATAAAAATATGGAAAGGAAACATGAGTTCATATATACATTAGAATGAAATCACACTTTACCCATAAAACAAAGGCACTTTCATACCTCATCAAACAATGAATAAATCAGAGAAATCATAAGACAAAAAGGTAACTTGAGGCATTCATAACATTCTTATGTAGGGAGTAACCCTCTTGGTTACGTTTGGAATACCCATCACAGTATATTCCCTAAATCTCTTCGGAGAAACCTTAATGTTTCACTCCTTCGCGTTACCCAATGCATTGGAGAGCTATAACGGGCTCGCCCGCCCTTAGTTTATCACGGAACCACCCGTTTTCATAACAATGCCCAAGAACCATAACATAAATGTATCACATAAAACATGCATAAAGGAAACATAACATTTCCACATTTCAATCACAATATAACATTTCAGTATATTGAAATAATGAATCCATTCAAAAAGAAACCATTTAAAACATTTAATAAAGAGATTTTTGAATCAAAGTGTCCCATACCACCATGAAGCTTAAAATTTTAAACCATTAATATCCATATAAATAAATCCTTAAAACCATTTTGAAAACATGGATATTAATAAGAACAAATGATTAAAACATTTAAAACGATATTTCGGTTAAAGGGGTTTTACCAAAATTAGAGACACTTGAATACAACAATTGAGGAATAACATTTAGTAAGAAATTTATAATATCATGAGAATAAATGGATTCATGATATAATACTCCAAAGGATAGTAATAACACCATATAAGAGTGAATTGGTGCATAACAACAATGAACCCTCAATAGAAATGTCAAATGTGATGAAATCCCTTATAAAGAAGGTATCCTTAAATTAAGGACAAATCAATCTCAAAAATATGTGTGAAAAATATAAATACACCCAATATAAGTGGATATTAAGTGTAAAACAATAAATGGTCATTCACACATATTCAATGGATGACATATTCAATGACTACATGTTGAACCCAACAAAATCGAAATTGGGTTAAAAAGTTCCCTTGACAGCCTAACGGCATCACATCAAAATGAGTTGATGAGAGATAAAAATTGTATCTCATAACTTGGACATAAAATTTATATCAATAAGGATATATGAGAACATATCCCAACATAACAATATGTAAATTAAAAGACCCAACAAAAGAAGTCTTTTAAAAAAGAAGAGGGTGAAAGGTCCCCTTACCGACTTGGGTAACTTTCGAAAAGTACACCCCATTGAAGAAGTGTCATACAATGAATATGTAAATACCCATAAATGGAATTATATTACAAAATGAGTGTAATAATGGGTAGTACATAAACCACTCAAAGGAAATTGTGGCAAATGTAGCATAAAACTCACGTAAATAAAACTGAGATGAAACATCTCTTACGGAAACACGGCAGCCTAACGGCGCCACTTAAAACTTCCAAAAAGGATTGATGAGAGGAAATAGAGTATCTCATCATATGAACATAATAAGTACAGTGGGATTAATATAAAATAACATCCCAGTCATAAGAAAGATTATCTTAAAAGGAATAACATAAAAGAGTGTACTTAAAAAGAAAGAGAGGTGTAGGATCCCTTACCTCGGGTCCGACTTGACTCGATCATTCTTTAATCTCCTGAATAATAAACTTCAGTTAATTTCTACTTCCTTAAGAACCTTTTTCAAGTTAATTATTCCTTTTATACCACTTATTAACATGTCATAAACATTATGTAATCATTTAAGTTAATAATATTTGTTTTGCCGATATTTGGTTCTTAAGTCGAAAGTGGACTTCTTACAATTACATGTTGTTCGTGTGGCCAAATGTTTATTATATCCAGAATTGTATTCATGATGTATATATCATATATGTCATATATATCCAGTACATGAATGCATTTATAACATTACATAATCATTTAAAGGTAAGAAATGAAATGCAGCGTTCATGGAGACGGTAAGCCGTACGTACGCATGAACGCTACTTTCATTTCTATTTCGTATTTTACAGAATGGAATAACAATTATATAAAGGTATATTATAATTCCAGTATAATATCATATATAATATCATATTTCCATCCTTTATACATCCCACATATGGTATTTAACGAATCAAATCACTTTGAGGGGGCGGTAGTCTGCACTTCCTTAAATGAAGATATCGTGTATACCCATAATGGAAGCCATAAAGGTAAGACAAAAAAGAAAAATACAGAAGCATAAGGAAAACATAAACATATTATATATCATATATAAAAATATTTACATCATAATGGCCATCTTTGAAGGCGTTAAATGAGTATTGAACAATCATCGTTTCGGGAGGAAGAATTTCACCATCCACAGAAACCGTGTGTTCTTTAACCATTTGATGTAGTTTTGTGAGAGTGTAGCTCGAATAAATCTTATAAAAACATCCTAGTATATTTATTATACTGGTTTTGTTACAAAAAAAATAAATAAAAAGAGTTTAGGGGGTTGGAGAAGCAAAATAAAACAAATGAACATGAGAGAAAGAATTACCTTTAAAAGTGTAACTCCTTTTGATTTGAGCCTAAAGGCTTCTTTGAAAGGATTCTGCCCAAAGGTAATCCTCTAGGATGAGGAGAGGGATGGAGAGAGAGTAAATGGTCTGGGGTTGGCCGTTCCAAAGGCTTGATGAGTGTGTGAAAATAGGTAGAGGTGGGGGCCTTTTATAAGAGGAGAGGAGGGGCACTTTTGGAAAGTAAGAAATATTACTTTATTTGAAAATGTGTTTCGGTTTTCAAAGGTCCCACATTGATATAATTCGTGGATAAGGTTATAAGGGTTCTAAATACACCCATCCAATAAGTTTTGGACATGTTTAGTTCATCGATATTACATTATATTTCCATTTTATTTTAATCGTTAAATAATGATGTCATCACTGCATCATTATGATGTCATAAATAATTTAATTTATTTAATGTCTAAAAATTATAAAACAATTCCTATGATGTAGGAAATCTTTTTAGCTTTCCAATGACTATTTATAATCAAAAATATGACTTGTATAACCCCACTTAAAAATTGTTTTAGTAAAACATATCATGTTTGTGTCAATTTTACTTTTTCATTAAATAAAATGTTATTTATGTCATTTCCCAACCAAAGTGGATCCATGGGGTCCCCAAGTTGACCCATGGCTTGTATTGGTCGGCCAGGACTCACCCAATAGGTGTAGGACAAGTTTCATGGTGTTTTCACATGCTTATAATATCATTTTTACCTTAAATTACACTAATTACCACTAATCGCGATTAAAAACTTAATAAGTTACTATTCACCAAAAAATTATTTTTAAACCATTGAACCACATTTTACTTCTTAATGAAAACCATATATTTCAGATTTTCAAAATTCAATACACATTAGTGGTAAACTTTCATTTAACTGAAAAATCAGTTTGCTTGATTACCACTTAGTGGTTTAACTATTCATCAAAATTGGAGTTTTTCAGAAAAATACCAAAACTTCACCCTAAGCTATATTTCATATTCCGAATTTAAAAATGAAGTCTGTTTTACAAAATTCAAAACATATTAGTCACATTATTTAATTTAATAATTAATTCCCGTTGTCAGAGCAAATAGCGTGTTTTTATAAAACAATAAGTTTCAAAAGATTGACACTAGTTTAAGTCTGATTTCAAAGTGAAATTAATTCCAACGACCACTATTGGATTTAATGGTAAAAATATTTTCTAATTTCACTTTAAAACCAATTCAAAATATAATCTAATCATATAAATAAATTAGATTAAAAAAAGGTTTTGAATTAAAATACAACATTTTACACTATTCATTAAAAAAATGAACATTATCAGAATGATACCAAAAATTTACACAAATAAATTTTGATGTCCCGATTCTTAAGAAGAGTTTTATTTGGTCCAATAGAATTTATAAGAGTGAACAAAACTATATTTAATGATGGTTTCCCATCAAAAGGCGATAAGTGAACCTTTAGTGAAAACTAGGGCATATATGCCTAATATTGAATTCTTTCCTTATTTTAAGCCTTTATCTTTTATTGGATAAATGTAAAAACATTTAAAAACATATATAATCATATTTTAGGTATTTCTATCCATTCCTGCCAATACAATGGCTACATGTTAACTACCATTTAAAATAATATTATTAGAGTGCAACGTAAGATTTCTAAGAAACTCGTTGTTGCGTGTTGGGTACGCCATCGAGCATAGCGTCCCCTTTAAAGTAATATTAATATTTTATTCACAAATAGGGATAAATATGAAAATGTCATATTCTTTATTTACCTGGGGTGTTACATTGTGAGTTTTCCAAGCAATACATCCCTATCTGGATAGGAGCAGGTAGAGCCGGCTCTGGCACAGATGTACCTCGTGGTAAAACCTGAAAACACCGCTTGGAGCTAGACTCGAACGAGAACTGGTGCACGACAATGGGCCTTGGTTCACTCTGGGTTACGACACTCCTGGGGGATATGCTTAGGATAATTCTCATTTTCTTTAAAACCCATTATGAACGGGTTAATGAGTATATACTTCCTCAAAGAAGATATTTTTATGATTATGGATTATATACATAAACTATTTATTTTATGTTAAGTGTTTTACAACTTTGGGATTAGGTATTTCTATTCATAAACTAATATAGTGAATGACATTACTTAGAAATGGAACCTAGTTTACGTAATGAGAACTCCAGCAATGCACATGATCCAAAGGGAAAGAAGGATCATATCTTTCATGGTATCAATCGAACATTTAGAAGGGAAATTGTCTCCCATGTATTATCATCGTATGAAGAAATAGTATCATGTGTTGATAATATAAGTAAAGAGTTCTCTGAGTCCTATGGATTTGAAGGGAAGAAAGAGAAGAAAAGGATGGAAGATAGAAATATGGATAAAAGGAAGAGGGAAAAGAAAAATTTTCCCATATGTGATAACTATGGGAAGAAACACCATGGAACATGCCTGAAGAGAATGGGAGTTTGTTATAAGTGTGGAGAAAAAGGACACCATGTACGTGACTACAAGGGTAAGAAAAAGGTTTCAAATGTACAATGCTTCATCTGCAAGGATTTGGGACGCTACGCGAACCAATGTCCCAGTCATCAGACTATGCCTCAAATTATGCTATTGGATAATAATCAAGTTATGATACTACCACAGATATAGAGTAATTATTAGAGTTCTTATGTTGATTATGTCATTTGAGTGTTGTATCAACAATGTACTTGTTATAATTATTGTGGAGTATATAAGGATTGTACTGCAGTACTATTTCATTAAGGACTTGAGATTGTATGGAACAAAGAAAGGTGACTCCATAGCGGGTTAAATTTTTGGAAAATATTTGGTTGAGAGAATGATAAACAAAAAAATGGTTCTGATACAGTGGTATAAATTTTGAATAATACTTGATTGATTTGGATAAATTATATTGGATATTTTTGACTACCTTGGAACTGATTAATGATTTGTATATTCCATAATTGTTGGAGTTTGCAACATTTTTTGATATAGGGTGTATATCCAGTATTCTATAAGTAATATGGGATAATAAACATATTCAATAAGGTTTTATGGTATTTCAGGATGTTGCTGTGTTTCAAATGAATACAAGATGAAGGTGCTCACATGCTATTACGTGGAAAAAAGGGATCTTCAATGTGTTAACCTACCTTATAAATTTTGGATTGTGAGTTTGGACAGAAGTATTTTGGATATGTCTAGTTTGAGATTATTTTTGGATTTCCATAAAAAAGACAACCCAGAGGTCGGGCGGCAACCCGTCGTGTCCGGAAAGGCCGCGAGACTTGAACCCACATCTGAAGGGTGACAAGGGTGTATCACCTACCACTGGCCCACGTGATGTCCTGGATTAAATAATGTATTTTTTTTAAAATATCTGGTAGATGAATTATAAATTCATTTTTTTGGAACACTATACTAATATGATAAATAGAATATATTTTTTACGTTCTATTATCTTTTAGAGTGAAAGATGAGTTTTTGGTATAAATTAGTTAAAGGATGGAACTCAACTTGTCAAGAATATATTTTTCTTCTACTCTTATTCTATGAAGAAATTAATTCTTATAATTTATTTAAGGGATCCTAAAACCAAAAATGTGTTATCCTAATAACCTATGTTTTGTTGAACCGATGGTATTTCAAATCATCATAGATTCATGAATTTAAGGACATCAATTTTATACTTGTTTGTGATTGATGACCTCAATCACAACCTATAAATATTTATGTTTTTCCTCCAATTATATTTCTCTAAATTCCACCAATGTTCTCCTAATAGAGATCGTCATTTGGGTTGACCCTTTCATTTCTCTTTTCCTATTTTTAAGAAAAAAATTTATTAATCCAATTTTCGTTGTGGGATTTCCCACAATGATATTTTTTATTTTCAACCTTTTATTTTTTAAGAACAATTTCAAATTGCGAGGATGCAGTTTTTTGAAGAAGGGAGAATGTAACACCCCAAGATTTCATAGTGTGTTACTTCTTCAAAATAATTCAATAACTTTAACTACACGCAACACTGAGTTCAAGCGCAACATGACTTACCAAACAAGCCGTTCAAAAGAGGTTATTAATGGTATTAACTAAATTTTGAACATTATATAATCCTTATAATTTTACAATCCATATTATGAGTTTCTTAGACATAATGTAAGAACAAATTCTTTTTTTAGATAAATGAAGTATTTTTCCAAAAAATGCACGTTTACCTACTTTTAATACTGAACCTTTTTTTAAATCCAATATTTTAAACTTTTATATATTCAATTTGACTAAATAAATTTATTCATTATAATGGGGACATCAAAAATTTACAACGTAACACCCCAAGCTTCCACGGTATGGTTCTCTTTGAATAATACATTAGTGTGTGTTGTACGCAACTTCGAGTTCTAACACACACTACAACCAATCAAACTAGCCATTATGAATAGTAATACCTAATTTTTGAAATTATATAAATTTTATCTCTCAAAATGTATTTCATTTTTGGATTTGGAATATCGAATTTAGACTAGGGTGAAATTTTGGTACCTTTCATATAACATTTATATTTTTATGAATAGTTAAAATAACTAAAGTTTAATTAAAAACAACTTTTTAATAAAAATAATTAATAGTGATAAATTATGAATTTTAGTGGTTTTAAAGTATAATTAGAACATATTTTTACCATTTAATACAATTTTTTTCATTGGACATAATTTCACAATTAAATTGAACATAAACCAGTGTCAATCTTTTGATAGTTATTATATCGTAAAAACACGCTTTTTGTTTTGACAGTAGGAATTAATTTTAAATTAATTCTTACCAGTTCTGTATTTTCAATTTGGAAAAATGGATTCCATATTTGGAATCAGGATGTGAAAATTTTGTAAATAGGTAACTTTTATTTTTAGAAATTTTGAATAATTATTTCGGTAAATATTTTATTTACCATGGTTAAAAGGTAAATCTGGAAAATAAGGGTAAACAAATAATATTATAATAATATTAAATTACCCTAAAACGTGTCCTAAACTTATTGGTGGATCCATGTCTGACCATGGTCATCTTTGGGTCGATTTTGGGACCACATGGTGCCACTTGTACGTGATAGGGACACTTTATATTAATTAAGTTTAAGTAAATACAAAAAATGGCATATGCTTATATCTTTTAGGAAAAAAAATTTACATAGTGTTATATATCGTATATTTTTGATTATAAATATTCATTAGAAAGATGAAAATATTTCCTACATAAATATATTTTATTTATATTTTTTAGACATTTAAAAAGTAAAAATATATATGACAGAATAATGATGCAGTATTTTCCTTATTAATGAAAGAATCAAATAATTAGTATTATAAATGTTAAAATAAATATAATTTGAATGTTTTTATAACATGCACGAATTATAATGGTTAATATGACATGTTATGATTGCTTAAATAAATTTTTTTCGAATTAATGATGGTTTTAACACTTTAACAAAGAAAAATTAGTGAGTGATGTCAAAATTGACATAAATGAGTTTTTAAAACAAATATTATATTATTAATTTATATTCTATTCCTCAAAATCTAAGGATAGGCCAAAGGACTTATATCAATATTTGTGTATCATTAATGGACCACATGGGGGTCTCATTTATGTATATAGTTAGTTTATTAACTATATAATATAAAAATACAAAGTGACATGGTAATGTCAAACTAATTAACTAAGAGTTAAAACAAAAAGATAAGGTTGATATAGTGACCCAAACCTGTCTAAAACCTATTGGTTGAGTGGTTTTTGACCCAGACCCACCTTAAAGTTTAAATAATCCACTTTTGAGCCATTATAATTCTAATATGAATTTATTATAAAATAATATTTATTTCGTTTCTAAAGGTGCCCCGCAGCCCTCTTATAAAAGGGCACTCCCCCTTCTCACTAATTCACACATTCAAAGCCTTTTGTCTCGGCCAACCCCTACCCAAATACTATCTCAACTACCCTAAATTCAACCTAGAGGCCTTAGTTTGATCATAAATCCAACCTATGGAGCCCTTTTTGATCAAATCAAAAGGAAGAACCCGAAGAAGGGGTAATGTTTTCACCACCCTCTTTCAGGTTCCTTTCTTCTTCCACTTATTCTTTAATTGTTTTTCCCATTCTAAAATAATAAATCCAGTGTCTTATATATTCTGTGATGTTATTATAAATATGGTAGTACCATATTTAGTATTCTATTAATCTTTTGAATGACATGTCACCATACGTGCATACGTACGGCTTGTCGTCTCCACGTCGTGGTGTAATTGTTATTCAATAAATTATTATTTGGATGGGTATAATAATGATGTTTAATTCATGTAAATAATAAATATAACATGAAAATGATTCTTTATATATGATATACCATCCAATTATATATTATTTTAATATCAAAATAATGATAGTGTCGCTCGTGCGTACGTACAGACGACCATCTCCACAAATGCGATGCGATTCATTCTCCTTCGTATCCATTCAAGTATAATTATCATTTGATGATTAAAAATAATTTTTAAGGACTTGATATCATTATGGATATGAATAATATACAACATATCATTAAAAATTTACTTATGTAACAAAACATATACGAGTAAGTTAACACCTGGAACGACGAGAATACTAAGATATTATTAACAAAGCAATGCTAAAAGATCATATATGATATCATATTAATGTATATGATTTTTTTTATAATTTAATAACAATTATTTCACCATTATACAAGAGGCTAACCTACCCCATACAAGGAAAAGTACAAGGTAAGTGGTTTTCATGTCACTCTTTATTCCAATGAGATTCGTACCATATTTCCACTATTACCTTTTGTGTGGTGTATTTACTACTCATAATTGTATTCTTTGTGTAATAAACATTAATTTATGTGTATTTACATATTCCTTGTATGATACCTCATTCATGGGGTGTATGTTTCGTAAGTTAACAAATTGGTAAAGTGTTTTCATCTCACATCTTATTCCCGTGAGATTCATGCCATATTGCCACTATTATCTTTTGTGTGGTGTATGTACTTCCCATAATTGTATTATTTATGTAATACATTTTCATTTTTGTGAATTTACATATTAATTGTATGATACCTCTTTCATGGGGTGTATGTTTCGTAAGTTACCAAACTGATAAGAGTTTATTTCACAATCTCTTCATTATCCGATGTTGTTTATACATAATTATCTATTGGGACCTCTTTATCATCCACATTATTGTTTCTTAAAAATGTATTTCAAAACATTCATACTATATTACAGAATATCTATTAAATTCATTTATACCATTTTTTCACTTTTTATAAGAAGTTTATAAATGAATCTTACCGTCGTTTTCCAAACAAGGTCCTTTTTATCCTTTTCGACAGAATTAAGGTAAGAATGTATTTTTTTATCTTATACAGCAGGTGCAGTTATTCTCCATTGTTATTACACATTTGAGGCTTCCCTTAAGCACTTATAAGGATATTTTCAAAATAAATGTTTTCTTTTATAATTATATGATTTTTAAATGATTTCAAAAAAGAGAAATTTCTCTCAAATATTTGAAAATATAGTGCAAATGTATACGTATTTAACGTAAGGCTAAAAATATTTTCATAAAACCCGTCTCTCGAGTATTGAAGACAGGAATGGATTGGGTGTGGACCCATCATGGCCTTTAATTAGTTGATCAGTCTCAGAATTAGTAATTTTATTTTCAGAAGCTTGCATAATGTTTTCAGAAAAACACTAGAGTATATTTGAGCAATTTTAAACGTAAATATCTTCTAAAAAATTGCATTGGTAGGTCTCATGAGACAACAAGATGTGGAATTGGATGAGGCCCTATCCCAATTTGATTTATGGTTTTGGTCTCAGCCTTAATCATTTTAGACGTATCAGCCAAAGCCTTGACAAAATGTTTCAGAATGTCCGGCATTATACATTCCCTCATTATGGAAATAATATTGATGGTTCATGTGGTCATTCGACTAGTAAAATATCCTTGTGAATAATTAAATGGAATTATTTCA
The DNA here is from genome assembly GCA_963277665.1 of Viscum album. NCBI lineage: Eukaryota > Viridiplantae > Streptophyta > Magnoliopsida > Santalales > Viscaceae > Viscum > Viscum album. The sequence goes on along the minus strand of OY728126.1, from coordinate 646,981,225 downwards.
TTTTATTTTTTCCATATTATGCTTAATTTCAAGTTTATAAGGCTTTTGTTTTAGTTATACATTGCCTTAAAAGTTTATGCTTATTTATGAAAGTTTCCGCTATATTGCTTACCCTTACTGAGCATTTGATTTCACCCCTTTCTATGTTTTATTTTCCCTAGTATTCAAAGAAGTGTATTTTGATTGATATGTAGGGTTAAGACAAGGGAATAATGGCTTTCATAAAGGTTTTTTTATGTTGTCTTGTCTGTTGTGATGTGTAATGTAACATTCATGTATGTAATCTATTTTCCAAGACTGCTAAACTGATCGGTCCTTCGGGACTTGATTCCTTGTAATCATTCCAATGTATTAAAATAATGCACTGACTTTGGGTAACTAGGTTCGGGGAATTACATCTTAGAAAATATAACATGCATTTAATGTGATGGAGTTTCTCATTGGTGGTTTCAAATCATCTTGATCTACTTAGAAATTATAATCTCTATATCCTCTGAAGACTAGTTCCCCATCTCATCTATAGACAATGATGATATAATTAGTATGAATCAGATACTTAAATATTTTATGGAAAAAAATTGAATTCTGGTCACCAGGGCCAGTTTGATATCTTTATACCACACTCAATGTTCTAGTGACATCTTTCCTTGAGCATAAAATATCATAAATTACAAACCCAATCACTGGCATGTATCGAAACCTTTCTATAATTATTAATTCCTTGTGGGTATGAGGACACATATTTCTAGAATTATCAATGTTATGTACCATTGGAAATAATCCCTTCTTAGATTGTTCCATACTAAATTTCATTAGTATCATGTTATAATATGAACCTAGACATTGGATGTGAAACTTCTTGGATCTATCATTATGTATCTTGTTCCAAATAGAACATAATTATTCACTTATGTCCATAATAGAGAATAATTTATTCAATAAAACCTTAAAAAAATTATGATAGATATTTTTTTCTACAAGTAATATGTCATCAATATATATAATTACAAAAATGACCAAAATCGCACAAAAATACTCATAGGAAAAATTATGGTATTCATTCTTTCATGAAACCAAATTATTTATTAATTCAGAAAATTGAATGATCCAAGACCTAGATGATTAATTTCTTCCACTAATGTAACATTCAAATTTTCATACATTGTTAGAATCCTTTTTAGAAAATAAAGTTTCAATTTGTTTCGTAAATTCAGCTTTCTGAATGATCATATTAAGGAATTATATTTTCACATCCATCTTCCAAATCGCATAATCATGGAAATACATAATGGAAAGTAGAATTTTGATTTATTCTATAATTTAAAATAGTGATAATGTATCATTGTGGTATATTCCTTGAATATTTTTAATCAATTATGAATCCATTCATGCCACATTGGTTATAAATGTCCATCTATTCCCAAATTCTTTATGAATATACATTTACAACCAATGGGATTTACATTCATTATAGGATCTCTCAAAATATCGACTTTTTTTAGTATATTTAACCCATTTTATAATTCATTTATTCTTTCCACTATATAACATCTATTCAATTAATATTTCATTATAGATTATAGGAACATTATTATCAACTAATACTTAGTCAATATCCACATTTACTATAAAAACATATTGTTCTGGTTCTCTAACCTACCTTGTTCTCCTACATGATACTTATGTCTCTGGAACTTATTCTTCCATAGGGATTAATTGAATTTTATCACGTACCAAATCTTGTATAAATTTTTCCAACACTACATATAGTAATCTCTCTCTCCCACTATAAATTTTGTACATGTGATCCATCTAAATGAATATATTATCTCTTGTCGTCATAAATTTTTTTTATAGGGGTCTTATAAGTAATATCCCATTATTTCCATGAGATATCCTATAAAGGAAAAAAAATCCTTAGGGTGAATTTTTAATACATTAAGGGACCCTAAAATTCATTTTAGCCCCACACTTGTGAAAACATCAATGAAAGATTCATTACATTCCACGATTGGGGTTGTATTCCATATTCCACATTAGTTGGAACATGGTTTAGTATTTTTAAATACATTTATAATGTTCATCCCTAAAAGGATAATATAATTATATTATGAGTCTTCATTGATCTCACATTTTCTAGGAAGGTATAGTTCCTCCTTTCAATTGTGCCATTTCGTTTATGTTTATAAAGAAGGGTGAGTTGAGATAGAATCATGAACACAAGTAAATAATCAATCAATCTATTATTATAATATTCTCTTCCACATCCTGAGTGGAGTATCTTAATCGGCATACCAATAAGATTCTCAATTTCATTTAAGTATTCATTTAATATATAAAAATATATATCATGTTTCTCACCATGTATACATATAAAAATCTATTATAATAATTTGTTAACGTTATAAATCATGGGTACACATCTTATTTGTCAATATAAAATGGTCCCCACACATCAGTATAAAATAATTCAAGAATAAATTTTTTCCTTCCACATTTTCTTGTAAATTGGAATTTTTTTCATTTTAACTTTTAAACATCTATGACACACACTAAGTAGTTTTAGTTTAAAACAATCTAAGTATCCATCCTATATACGTTTATTCAAAACTTATTCATTTACATCACCGTTATAGAGATTATGAATCTGGGTACAGAGAGTCATGTGATGTAATTCAATTATCCATTGACATAACTTATTTTTCATAATCTAAAACATAATGACCATTATTTAAATATTCTATACCATGTCATAATAAATCTTTATAAAATAAGAAGAAATTATTAATATGTTTGAAAATACATTCATCTTTTTCACTCATAGATACAAAAAATTATTTGTTAAAATATGGAAGAAAATAACGTTTTCTGAAAAAAAAATCATTTGTATCAGAAACTTCAGGTAGTAGCCCCCGATATCTACATTAGCAATTTTGGCTTCATTGAAAAATCAAAGTTATACATTACCTTTTCAATCTATCAAAATCTAAATAATTCCTAAATTTGAATACATATGTGTGAAACAAAAGTTGTATCCAATACCCAATTTATTGAAATAGGTACACTGTACTAGATAAAAAATACACTTCAATATACCCTTTTCTTCATTTCCTCGGTACAGTTTTTCATTCAGTGGCCCTTCCATCAAAAAATGAAACAAATAGAATTCTTCTCTCAAACATTCCCCTTGTTGTTTCTTAGATTGGAAGGGTTTTACAATGAATATTCTTTCCTATATATATTCATTTATCTATTCAATTTTTTCACGATAAGGAAAGTGGTACTTTCACACTACCTCCCATTATAAAATTGGTGAAGAATTTTAAGGAGATCTGGAGAGAATTATCACTATTGATCATTTTTAAATTAAAAAAAATGCAGGATAAAGTTTTATGGAGTGATGCAATAATAATAATGATGCATTATTCATCGAAAAATTTATACCCTAAAAACTCTATGTTCTTAATATATCCAATGAGATTTTCTACATGTTTCCCAAATGGAATAAACTCTCTAATATTTTACTTAAATAGAACATTGGAAATATCATACTATTCTTTTCATTCACTATACTAGTATAAAAAAAGTATTCTCTAGAATGATGTTTGTATCCATGTTTTGATGTGACTTTATGAATTCACATGATATAGATAAAATCATTTAACATTAAATGTCGACTATTTAATTAATGTTATTATAATAGATATTGAACACTTTATCACGTACATCCCAAGTACATTTATCATTTAGAGATGATTCTAGAATGTATTATTTACATTCATGGTGCAACACAACCAAAATGTTTCTTCCTCAAACATAAATCTTAGGTATAATTTGGATAATGGACATTCCATTATTCTAAAATTTTAAAATAGAAACTACAAGAATTGTTCCTCATAATGGTGTTTTTATTAATATGGTGGCGGCTTAAACCACTGCCATATGATTCTATGATAGTTTCACAAAACCGCTGCTAAATTGGGTGTTGAAATCCAACATGTATCAGTTTCATTAATTTAGTGGAGGTTTTTAAGAAGTGTAATAGTAAGCATATTTAGGGGCTGTTTTAGGGATTTTAGCTATATTTTTATGTGGGGGAAAATTTTATACTTGAGTGGTGGTTTAAACCACCGATAATTTTTTTTCATTTTTTACATTAAAATCGTCACCAAACCACCATATCCACCATCAAACAATAATGTACATTTATTTAATTGATGTTTTAATCACTGCCGATAAAAGAATATCAAACAATTGCGGTAATTTAAATTGACATGATATATGGTCCATTTCATTAGAGGTGGTTTTAACTTCCCCTAAATATAGAATTAAAAATAAAAAAATGCTACAGATTCGACAGCCCCAATTCTAGTATGATGGAAAAAAAATTATACAGTGCATATAACTAAATAATATAAACCTTCTAACAATGTTAATTAGTAATAACCTAATAATGATTCATAATAAACTATATACATAGAAAATATAATAGAATAATCTAAACCATGACATCTTAACTGTCTAACAATTTTTTGTAGATCTAAATCAATGACTTTAGAATATATAGAACCAACATCTAAGTTGTAAACCGTTAAACTACATAAAAAACATATAATATGTTTCCCTAATTCATCCAAATAAGGATGATTTATCCCATTTCTCATGATAACATAGTATAAAGAATTGGTCTTGAGAACACTACTATTTTGTTTTAGTTTTGACTTTATATTTGATAGTGATGAAGTGATTAAACATGACTGGGTAAGAGAATCATCCATGCCTCTATGAGAAAACATATACTATAAATATTATAAGAGGATAGTGTTTTTTCAATTCTGGTTGATGGTTAATATAAGAGTGTTATCTGGGTTTTGGAACCACATTTAGTAGTGGATGAAGAATGTTCCATGGAATGTTTTTTATTTAAATAAAATATTTCCCAGAAAATTCCTAAGGTTAAGAGAATAATGATTTTTATGGAAACTATGTACTTTTATTTTGAAGGACATAACTGTAATGGACCAAATTTAAATTTTATATACTGACTTCTTGAATCCGATGAGTCAGTATAATCAATATTTCATATCTAAAACATGATGATGACTTTTAAAAAATAGGTTCCAGTTTAAACTAATTCTGGATGACAGATTCATTCTCATGATAAATAAGTTAACAATGAGTTTTGAAGGACCGTATTATTTCTATGAATACCTAGAAATATAATGGAAATGTGGTTGGTTTATTACCCAACTGTTGATGAATGATGAGATTAATTTTTGGAATTTTTTCTTATACATGAAATAATATGTTATCATTGGTATATAAGGTTGTGTGGTAAATAACATAATTAAAACACAAGATATTAAGATGGTAATATCTTAAAAAAATTATGTCTTGAGTGGATTAATTGATGATTCAGTGATCAAATTTTGAAGGGGATATGATCCTTCCATCTATGAATCCTATTAAATATGATGTCAACTTTTTGGGGTGCAACCATTTAATGATATACCATAGAAGTACAAGGAGGTTTTTAGATTAGTCTGAGGTGGTTAACCCATTTTTTTACCTAGTCACACATCCTCGAGAGATGTGGAACCATCGGTTGGTTAAAGGAATGTATAACATGTTTTGATGGAGTGTGTATCCAAATATCTAAATAGATCTTCAATATAATTTTTTCTAAAATGTCTGTATTTTTTTATTTCTGGACCAACAATGGGTAATGTTTAGAAACTTGGTGTACTCCAATTCTTGATTCATTCATTCCATGTATATAGACACCATCCTATGTAGGTTGAGAAATTTTTCATGTACAAATATAGTTAATTAAAACCAATGCCTTTTTGTTTTAATGGAAGGAATCCATGGGTGGTTTACATAATGATTGATTTATATAAATCCTTATGATATGGATTATAAATGTAAACTATTGCCGCATACCACTCATGTGAGAGTTAGAATATTCGTTGGATGGTTGTTTTAGTTTTTTAGTTTCTTGATAACTAGAACTAGGTACTATTGTATTCCATGGTGAATTCCATGTACTAGTTCAAATACATTTTTGGGAGAAGCTCGAGTCTAGGAATTTGGCTTGGGATATCGTTTCATTATCTAGGTGTGTTGGATCAGGAATGCACTATAATGTTTTTTTTTGAATGTGGACAAAAATGAGTAAGATTTGGTATTATCAAGTGACATCACCGAATGTTGGTTACAAGCAGTGGTGAGGATGCTCATGTGATATTGGTATACCTTGGATAAAAGGTGTCATAATATGGATTTTTTGATGTCGACTGTTAAGGATGAGTGTTCTCGAAAAATTATCAACCAAAAGTAGTCTAATATGAGTAATTACTAAAATTAGTATGTGGTAAGTGAGGAATGACATCAGGCACGTTGGGTTTGAGAAAGGTGCATTTTAATGGTTTTTAAGAGATTATAAAGGAAAATATATTGTTAACTGTATGATCTTAGTCAATTGGATTTCAACCATTTCAAAAAAAATTGAGAACCCTGGGTAATATATTCTTAATTAACTTATTAAATTTTATAGAAATTCCTTTAGGACATTGAGGTCTTCCATAAATTGGAAATTGCGATTGTGGGAGTACTGCAACTCAAATTTGACCATTAAAAATTAAAATTTATTATGGAAATATCTATATGCTCCTTGATAATTTGATGATTACATGATCATCTCCCTAATATATAGGCTCACTCAATGTGCTCAAGCACATAGTGGTGTATCTTCCAATTTGGATCTTCATCATCCTCCAAAGTATTATTCTCACCTATAGTGATGGTACATTGCCAAAATAGGCTCACCTACAATATAGGGAACTTCTAAAATGATTTATTGATAGAAGTGATAATTCTAATGTTTCAAATGTGGTCAATGGTCGACCCAAATTTTTTTTCCCTCGTTCTTTAATGACCCGGAAGTGGGGATTGTGTCTCCAAAAAGAATAAAATGAAACAAATAGAAAACATTATAGTTAGTCCAATATACTAATATACTCATCCTAACATAACTCAAATGAAACTATTAAATATATCTATTTTCCATAAGGGACATAGATTACTTTATACTCCAGCAACTTCATACTTCCCAAATTAGAGACACATTATCTTACAAAATCATCAAGACATATCAAATTACAATTCCTTTAACAAACATGGGAAATCATGAAAATGTTAGGTCATGCAAATATTAGGTGACTAATCTATACCAAACATGATACATGATACATGATACATGATACATGATACATAATACATGATACATGATACATGATACATGATACATGATACATGATACGTGATACATGATACATGATACATGAAAAAAATCAAAATTCTCTATATTTTCCCAACATATCTACAAGACCTCTAATCACTTCCCAATGATGAACACTACCTATCACCCTCTCCGCCTCAACCACTACTTCCTGCTTCTGGAACCTATAAGGAAATTATATTTAAAATTAATAATGTTGTATATTTATATATAAACATAAAACCAATAAATTTTTGAAATTTAAAAGATTTTTAAGTTGTGTGATTTACCTTCTCACCACCTGTCATCGATACAATATCACCAGGGGTCGATCCTGTCATCTTATGATATATATTGATCAATGCTTTATCCATAGAAGATATATGATCCCCCTGTTCCGGAATATTTTTTTTCAGAGAAACATAATATAATTGTGAATCACAACTACAACTAGGAGTAGATGAAAATTCAATCCTTGATGTCCTATTAAATACCTAAGATGGTAAGAGTCCTAAACCCATCTCACACACTCGACCAGGATGCTCCTTCACAATCACTTTACCGACTAGGTCATCCGGGGAGACTGAGTGGGACTATGCGGGGTAGGAATCCCATAGTTCTTTAATTTTTACCTATATATAAAATATCAGTCAGATTAGAATAAATATATATTAACATAGTGACAACTGATGATAACTTATTATAATTAAAAATAAATTCACACTGTGACATCGTTTGAATTCTCACTAACAAAACTCCCTTTAGATATTTATGAACATCCAAAATTTGTTTTGTTCGGGATTCTTGGTTCTCTAAAATATGTGATAGCATTAAAAAAGATAAATAAATAATTAAATATATTAAACAGATACTATTTTATTGTAAATATGCAAATAATGAAAATATTACCAAAGTCGATTGGATTTTAGAGAAACTCATTAACCCCACTATGGAATGGATGATTTTCATAGGTCTGGTCAATGAATTCCTCCTTGAATGATCATAATATAAATAAAATTTAATTTAATTGTAATTTATTCAATTTCATATCTTTTTCATATACATGTATAAATGGAAAAAGATATTAATATACTAATATGTATTTAAATTCCATGTGTTTTTCATCACTATGTTTGTCAACAAAAACCTTCCATTTCTATCTTGGAACCTCATTGGGTAAATTTTCATACATTTTTTGGGAGCTCAATTAATTATCATTGACACCTCCCCATAATCTACATTTAATTTCCTTCCATTTCCTGCACATATTTTTGAATGTCAACTTTCGTGTTATCACATCTGTAACCGTAATGTAGAAAAACATCTGTACACAGAAATTAATTTTGAAAATATTAAATTTTTAATATCATACTTACATTATATTACACAATAATTTATTAAAATTCCCTTTTCTATTAATAAAAAATATCATTCTTCCAAGATGAGGGAATATACCTCCAATCATCGAATGTAATCAGAAGGGAAACCCACTCCACGACATGTTAACCTAGAATTTGTCCAAGTAATCTTGCGACATCATCTATAAGGACCCCATAGGAATCAAATGCGACAACTATCTTTTCTCCAATAATATTTCATACATCTAAACGTTTCATATTTTTCACCATAGTCACGTTGTTTCCATATTTTATTAAAAAAATATTGGTATAAAAAAAGTTATATAATGTTATTCTTATTAAAACATTACCTATAAAAGTAACTCTCCAGTATTGTCGCAAAGAATCAAGAGTGGAACCCTAATCCCTCACTATTTAGGTTGTTGAATGGGAAGTCATTAACTAAGATACAGATGGGATGCTCACAAAGGGTGAGATAGATGGTGAAGAGGGCATACAGATTGTGGCTCCGATGTTGTAGGGAGGAGACGGATGGATCGTCATCTGTCAGTGTGGTCAATGGAATAGTATAACACTTTATCCTTAGAATTACTATCATCTAATAAAATTAAATTGAATTCAAAAAATTTAATTCAAAAAATTAAACTACTGAGAGATTTTGAATATTGATATTCTATCTTTAAATATCATGTTATATGTGATGGATTTTCTATATAATTATCACTCTCTATTGTGAGGGCCTTACCATATGATTATTATTATGTTTAGTACTCTATATTGAAGTTACATTATCTAATGGAACTCTAATTAATTGTGAATACAATATATGTATCACTATAATTGATCAAAATAGGTGAGTTTATGTTTTGGGATAACCTAGTTAGCACATGACGACCCAACATTGATTCTAGTGGAAACGTTTCAAGATGAAACCAACAAGATAATACAAAAATATTTCATATGATATCAATAACAAAATCATGGTTTTACATGTGAAATTAAAAATAATAAAATCTATGGTAATCATAATGTAATTAATTAATGATAGAGAAACACAAAGTTTTCTATATATAAACACTAATCTTTTTGTAGATCATAACCGTAGACATGCTTTATATGAAAACAATAAATGTACTCTATATTAAATTATTTTACCTGATTAATATCAAATTAATATATTATTATAATTTATTCATATTAATATAATAATCATTTTCCATATAAAAACATTATTTACCATCATCATGCATAATATAATTTATTTATTCATCCATTTATTTCCACCCATATTACACTTAATACATGTGAAGTTCATTTAATTTGAGAATGAAAATTTTCAATAAATCTATTAGTACTAGGAAACAACCAAGACAATACAGAACCCCATGAATAATTCACATAAAAACACTATGCTCCTCTATCACACATCATTACCACTACCATGATCATCACACAACTATATCACACATAATCCAATGTCACATCTTATACTAACCAACCATTTTTTCACTGAATAGCACACTCTAACTCAAACCTAATTACCATTACTAATGCTAGAATCCCCCCAGGGACCTCAAGAAGCACACAAAATGCATCAATAACATAAATTTATAAATGATACTTCAGCATGAACAATACCACATTTTAAAGAGGCCTCCTATGTGGAATGATAAGAGTTGTATTTGGGGAGAAAGTGGAGAAAGAATAAATGTGGGGTCCCTAATTTCACTCTTAGGATACCCTGGACTCTACCAAGTCCAACGTTAACTATTTTTCTCCCACTAGGAACCCAGTGTCACCTATAATTATAAAATATATTTGGAAACCCATTATTGGTAACCTAAATATCTAATTCACACACCAAACCAGAAACATCATTAAAAATTACATAAAATGTATACTCAATAACCTAAATTAATTTTGAATCCATTATAAAAAAATACCCCTAAATCAGAATAAAAAATTGAAACAATCAAATTTTTTCTTTTCAAATTTCCAACCTAAGACCTTAATGACAATGTAATCATGTTAAATAAGATATACCATTATATCCACCCAAAAATATCACTTTTCAAAATAGATAAGTCTCAAGAATCATCTATATAAATACTCATTGCATTTAAATTGGAAATAAATGAAATGTGGAATCTATTATAACAATAATAAAAATCTTTAAAACTCCCAACACATCCACAAAAGTAACTATCTCCAGAACACATATATGTAACCAATATCATATAACATATACTTAATTTTAAAAACACCGTAAAAAATATCCCAATTAATATATCCCATTTTAAATTAATAGCTCCCAAATCGAACCCAAATCATTAAAAACACCAACACTTCAACATTGAAAAGTATCACACAAATAGATATCCCTGATTTTAAAATACACTTCTACTGATTGACTCCAAAATCCAAAAAATACAATCCATCAAGAAACATTAATGTTATACCATTGGTGAGGCTCAGGCCTGGTAGTGAGGCGCAGTGAGGCACAATGAGGGGTGACAATGCTCGAGATCACCAGCAAGGCACGATGATGGTAGGGATTCGGGGTATCGTTAGGTCCATGGTTTCATGGGGGTTGACGGAGTAGGGGGTTCAGATGGTAAGTAATAGGATGTTGAAAAAAAATAAAATTTTCAATGGTTGTTTTAAATAAACTACCACTAAATTATACTATAAAATTTAGTAGAGGTTTACTAAACAGCCACTAAACACCCTGTGATAATCACTAATTTTGGTGTAGTAATAATTTTATTAGTAGTTTTCCTGAGGACAAATTACGTGAGACAAAATTATAAATTTATTTTTATTAGTTATCCCCAAATTTTAACATGTTACAAAAACCTTCACCATTAGACACAAATTTTATAGTTTCGTGGATACTCTAGAGGAAGGGATCCATATTCCACTTCAAATATCCCTAAATATGTTTGGTTAATCTATTTAATGGTATATAGGTATTTAGATATTTTCCGACTATGAGGTTATATATCCATGATCTGTTGAGTGGACACCCAAATCCTGAAATCCTAACTTGGATTTCCTCAATTCTTACCTCCATGTTACAAAAAAATATTTGGAGGGATTCTTCTCATGATATATGATGGATGTGTCGGACCATAACCTTCATAATAACTCCACGATAAAAGTAAGTTTCTTAAAGAGGGATGGCCAAACACTAATTTCTATGGTGTTGATTCCTAATTGTGTAATGGAATTGCATGTTTGTCTTAGTAATATGTCGATAGATTTTTTATTATTCATAAATTTTAACTTGTTTTACCTTTTAAATGTCTCTACAAATTTATAAGATTTTACATAATTGATTAATAATGTTTTGATATAAACAATTATGTATATTTCATTTATTTATTTTCCATTTTAACGTTATTTCATTTATTTATTATATTGTAGTCTTGCATCCTTTAAATAAATAATGCATAAATAGGAAAAAATAACATGATCATGAGATTTTCAAATTGATGATTTATTTATTGGATAATTAATCATCCCATTAAAACTCATTGTTTTAGTCTTTTAATAGTAACATCATTCCACATTTTATTTTGTGCATCACCTAGGTTGTTATTATCTCATTTATATCTTAAAAACCTCCACACACACATTAGGATACGCTATTTATTACATTCATGTATAACTCACATGAAATTTAGGGGAACAAAAATTTAATTAAGTGTAATTTTATAAATAACATTGTAAATTCGGGTTCTACTAATAATGGAAGGTGGGATGACTCATTGGGAATAATACTTAATAAAAAAATAAATAATTTAAATCCCATGTAATAAATAAATTAAATAAAACCAACTCATAAATAGGTATTTGTCAAGCACATCAATAGTCACACACATGCCACAGTTCTGTACAAGTACACTGGCTAAAATTTAATTATATTCATTCATTATAATTAATATATGCATGTATTCATTAATTAATTAATTAACTAAATAATTATTTCTCATTTATCTCAATTAACATCTGAATTATCTTAGAGATATCCATCATAAATTAATTTATGGAAAGTAAACATGGGAAAAAATTATTTTACAAAAATAAAATTAATTATTTGATCATTTATTAATTCATTAAAATCATTTTGAAAATATCAAACACATCAAATTTTAATCAGTGAGATAATATTTTAAAGATACAATTAATAATTTAATTTAATTTAATTATGTCTATTATTCGGAGACTACATGGAATGTACTTATATGATACACGTCATGCATCTCTGTTTTCATAAACCAAGTATTAATGCCTTGGCTTCAATATATACCTCTGCAAAACAAAACTATGTGTATTAGTAGGAAACTTTTTGTCCATTGTGTATTACATTTATATGTTCCATGTTGTTGAGGGACTCTATATGTTCTTTAAATGTGCTACCACAATACATGTACTCTAGATACAAGTCAGGGTATTCCTTTAGTTGTGTTTTCTCTTGAATCAATGAATGGATCAACATGTACATTAGATTTATTAATGAATAGACTACATGATGTGTACATTGGATGAATATTTTTTATTTCTTTAATGATTCAATATGTTAGTCTCATGTGGTTTTATCAGGTATTTAACCACACCATTTGTGAGAATTATTCTGCAAAACCATTTTGACTATACAACATGTACACAAGTTACATGCCTTGTAATCCAAAAAGTTTAATTATATATTGGCATGGTCTACACATGCTGTGAAATTAATTTAATACATTTAGTTTCATTTTAGTGGATCATTTATCCCATGATATAGCCAAGGGAAATATACCTAGTTAAATGGTGTATACTTTGTCTATATGTCATGTAATATTTTGTTATCTTTCCAAAACCCTTCGTACATATCGATGGAAGATCTAATTGTTATTAATATATTCTTATTCTATTAGTAAATTAAAGAACTGAATCTTTTATGATTATATTGTAAAAGTAATATTAATTAAAATTAGATTAAATATCAAATAATCTATAATAAAATATCTAACCACTATTTCACATATTAATAAAAATTAAATAAATAATTATATTTTTAATGTGTGGACACCATTAATAATTACTCACTTGTTCCAGGTGTAGTAGAAGTTCCTTATCGGTAAAATTAAGCATAAATTTTCGACCAACTTGATAGATCATTCTCCAATTTTACATGATGTGAATCCCATGATCAATTAAATTTTTTCTGCTAAATATTGATATCAAAGAACCCAAGATCCTTTAGGATATTTCCATATTAAATTTTTAAAAAAATTATATTAGATATGACGAAAGAATACCAGGTCACGGGATCCTTATATGATAAATATATTTATCATCTAAAAACGTTTTTTTATTTCCTTCCTTAAACATATATGATCCAAGTGTAGAATCCATATAGTGGTGATCCATATGTGCTACTTTGATCTTCAATCATTCACTAATGGAACGGAATGTATGGGTGTGGCAGATCAATCATCTTGTGTTCATCATATTGATCGCTCAAGATACTTCAAACATAATGCATTTATTCTTGTTTTGAGGTCATGGGGAGAATGAAAAATTCATGATAGAAGTCCACTGCAAAAATGGTTCTCAATTCTTAATTTATTTATTAACCCTCCATTATAGACATAAAAATGTATTTATTGATGTAGTTTTTTTTGTTAAAATATTTCTCAATTTTGTACCATCCATTAAATACTATAATTAACCATTCAATTCCCCATGCCAGGTAATAATGTCATTATTATTGTTAATATTGTCTTCTCTAGCTAGATCATTGATGAATATTATTTTACAATATTGTAAATTAATATTTATAATTATATATGATCTTGGTTTCATCCAACACCCTTTCATATATTTAATTCCTAAATAATGATTTTTAAATTAAATAATTTACCCAGAAACAATTGAATAAATATTTATTAAATATTAAATAAATAAAATAAAGATATTTTATTCATATTATAGTGAATAAATATTTACTTAATTTATGCAATCAAAAAAACATAATGAAAATTATTCCTTGATCTTAAGAGTATTATTTATTCTCACAAAAAAATTAAAATATAATTTTTTCATGATCAACAAAAAAACATATTTTGTTACCCGATAAGATTAATTTCTCAATGTCATGTGGATTGATTTCATAACTTCAAATATTAATATCTATAATGGGTCAAGGAATCCACGATAAATAACATAATGTCACAAAATTTAAAACCACATACTAACACTCACTGGGTAATATAATCCCTTTATCCCAATATCTTATTAAGAAAGTTGTACATCTATTTCATCAACTAGTACTCTTGATATGTCTTTCAATGAATATATAAAATAAAAAATTGTTACAACATTACCGAGGAATTTAACGTGATTTTTCTATCCCAGTCAAAGAGATGAGATATCATATTTTATAAATATATAATGGAAAAATCCTTCCTCAATTAATGCATTAATAACATGTCACTCGTTAGGTACGCAACATACCCTACTACCCA
This sequence comes from Viscum album, assembly GCA_963277665.1. Lineage (NCBI taxonomy): Eukaryota > Viridiplantae > Streptophyta > Magnoliopsida > Santalales > Viscaceae > Viscum > Viscum album. Next base: position 646,966,073 of record OY728126.1, on the reverse strand, counting down.
TTAACATATGGCATCACAATTTTAGTGACTAAATATAAGTTCAAGAGTCATGAAATGAATTGATGATAATCTTAATTTATAAGGATAAATACGCACTTTCTTATTCCTTACTTGGTGACAATCAAGTGTGAAATTCATGAGAAGAAATCTTATCTTCTTATGATTACTCACCCCGGATAGTCTATATATTATCAACCCCATCATAGTATCTTATAAATACATAGATATATATTTAAGAATATCATAATATAACATCAAGGTACTCAATATAGGGGGAAGTTATATGACCATATCAATTTGATAGATACTCGAGGACATTATAACATCAAATCATGTTGAATAGTATATATTATGTAATATTAATTTCTTGTTAGTATGAAGAATATTTTATTATACATGTAATCAAAGTAAAAAAAGAGTTTCTTCTAGAACACCAACTCAAATAATAAACCAATTTTAGACACATTTATTTTTTCCCAAATAAATATAAATAATATTCTGATGAAATATAACATTTTAAATATTCTCATTTCAATGAGTCCACATGGCTCTCGAAACTTTCCAAAAAATAAAAATTACACCACCCCCCAAACATAGACCTAATAAAAATTGTTCCATTGAAATAAAATTCTTATACTCTATATTAGAGGATTTATCACTCGATATCTTCTCTAGTTCAATCACAAGTCCCAACTTAATAATCATCATCATTGAGGATTAAATGAATCTTCTCCATCAAAATATACACATGAATACTCATCACTCAAAAAATAATAACATTTTTTATTAAATTTTATTTTATTATTACAGTGTTATAACAAAAAAACAAAAAAAGTATAACCTTTCAATTATTTTCCACTATCATGTTGGGATAAATAAAAATGAAAAAAGGGTATCCTCTATATAGAGTAGATTTTGGGTAGAAAGTTTATTCTTTAAAATGAACATTCCTTACTCTAAAAAAACGCTTGTATAACTTAATATATGGAAGCATAAAATCAGTAGTGATTGGAATAAAATTAATGAATAAAATGTATAATACCATTCCATATTTTTGATGTAAATTATCTCTATGTAATGGTAAAACATAATTATTTAATTAAATGGAATTTTATCAATTAAATTTCAGTCTTCCATCGCATGAAATATTTCATTTATGAATTCAACTTCTAGCATATATAATTATTATATTATCCTAATATAAAAATAAATTCAATATATTAATTATTTATTCAATTATAAAATTTCAATATTAAAAACCATTATCACTACACTAGCTCGATCAAATAACTTCTCACTTTTTCATACTTTAATAGTATCAAATAAATATTTTTATACCAATAAAGAATCAATTTAACATTAATGATAATATATTATTCATCATTATATAATTATTTTAATTACATTAATAACCCAATTTATCATTATAATAATTCAATCAATAAAATCCTTTCATTCCCCCAAAATTATTAAAATGATAATTATTATATAAAAATTCCAATTTTTAATTTAAATCATGTTTTAATAAAATAATATTGGGAAAAATATTGTCTCAATAATGAACTTTATTAAAATATATCATTTCAAAATAAAATGTTGAAACCATGTGATATACAAGAAAATGATTAATTTACACATAATAGATGGATATAAAATAAAATTAACAAACCTTTCAACCATCATTTTGATACCATTATTGTTCTTATTTGATCTTGACTAATTTTTCAACATTTTTCACCCTTAGTAAACCACACCATTAATAAATTAAGGTAATTCATCAATGGTAGAAGATATGATAATATTATTCTTATGATTAATAATAGTACTAAAAATATAATTTTATTAAATAAATCATCAACCTCACATATCAATAAAAATAGATTATTCAACCATTAAAAATATTAAACTCTCCTTATAGTTTAACTACTAAAAATCCCTAGGAACCACTAACTATATTCCACGTCACCCTAACAAAATTACATTACAATATTTTTTCCCATATTAACATCCTCTTTCATCTTTTAGTATTTCTATTATTAACCAAAACATAAAATAAATAAAAATACTTATCTAGAAATAATTCAAAAATTAATTCATTATATATATCAGGAAAATTATAATATGTAATCAAGAATTTATTTGTATCCTATTTAAATAAAGTCATACATAATTGTAAAAACCCTATCTGACATCAATATATCTATAATAAAAATATATTTTTAAAATTTCCTATTAATTAAAATGAGTGTTTCCCTTGAGTATAAAGTAATGATAATTACCTTAAAAAAATAAACACTCAATGAATAAATATGAAGGGTTTTCAAACATATCCACCTTAAAATAACATAATCCTTAATATTCATAAAACTCAATCAAGCTATTTAAACAAATAAATTATGAAATATCTTGTGAACCACAACATTTGAATTTCAAAAACAACATTAGCATCAAAAATAAATTTCCTTGAAAAGTTTAATCATAATCCGTATGACTAAATGATGGGATAAATACCAAAATGATAAAAATAAATATAAGATAATAGAAAAATAAAAAAAATCAATGGTTTAGAAAAATATAAATAGGCCCTAGTAGCATTACATTAGTTTATTGTAATAGTTTTGGGGATTGTTACCAGTATAGCTATTGTGGATATACTCTGACCACAGTTTTATGAAACCATAGTCATAGAAGATATATTTCTGTGGTTTTCCAAAAAAAATGTATCATGCTAGTTTTCCAACATAGTGGTTTACTTTCACAATCACATAACTATGAAAATATAACTATAGCCACGGTTTATTACCATGTTTAGATGTATTTATATAATAGTAATTTTTTTAAACATATATTCAATATTACTGCCTATTAATTTTTTGTTACATGAAATTAATAATTATTTATTACTTGTTTAAATATATTTTTTCGTCATTCAGTATTTTCATTGTTTGTAACTACCTTTTTCAAACCATTCATACACTTCTCCTTCCTAATATCACTATAATCCCTATGTACAAATCACTCCACAAAATGAATTCAAATATAATAATATTCTGATAAATTGTGGCAATAATTTTAATTTGCATAATAAAATATAAAAAATAATTAAATTATAAAAATAAATATTAATTATTAATTATTAATTAATAAAAAAATTTAATTATTAAATTAATAATTATCTATAAATAATTATTAATATATCATTATTATTTATCATTTATTCAGAATAAACTTTTAGATATATGTTATTACATACTAATAAATATATAATATGTTTTTAATTAGTAAACAATAATTATTAATTAGTTAATAGTTATTATTTAATAAAAAATAATATCTTTAGATTTAAAATTTTGACAAATAATATAAAATTAGGATTAATTAGTAATTTTATATTAATTATTCATATATATTAATTATTAATTATTAATTGAAAATTATAATTCACACATACTAAATAATAATAGTTTCCAAATGATAACTCAAATTTATTTATTTCTATCATAGGTGATTTATTTTTTTTATGTAAATAATTCCATATTTCATTTGTTTTTGATGATTTATGGTTTCACTGAGCTTAAGGGTAAAATGAAATAGTTTTGGAAGATTTTAAAGAATGATGTTCAAAATTTAGTAATGTGTTAAATTTATTATGTTCTCTTATTTGTAAGATAAAATTATTAATTGATTGTGTAATATTTCCTTTCAAATTTATAATATTATATTGTAAAATCTAATAAAGTCTTCCAATAAACAAAATAATAATAATTTTGTAGTTATAATGGGGTTAATTGCCAGATGGTTCATACTTTTCTTATGGGTAGAATATTACACTATACTCGATTTTTCTCTATTATGGATATATATTTTTTGTTGCAATAGATAGTGTAAAATGGATTGAGTCAAACCAAATATTTTATAATATGATACATGAATATTATTATGTCACTAGGATGTTATATGGATATGAAATGAAAATTCATTATTTATGTTTATAATAAGTGGCACTATTATTTTATAATAGATTTGATGATAGTCAGTGATTAAAATTCCCCTTCATGAATTATTCCAGGAAAGAGGTTCTATATATCACTAAATAGTGATTAAAGTGATTCTTGTGGGAATAATGAATCACTAGAAACAATAAATAGGGTAATTATTTTTTAAATAACGTTTCTAAACTATAACCTAATTATAAGTAGTAGCAAAATATTGGAAAATTGGTAAAATTTGAGATTACTAAAAATTATTTTTTAAAAATAATGATAACACTAATTTATATTTATTTAGGTTATAGAATTTATTGGGAGTGTTTTTAGCTGATTTTTTGGATATTAGAGTATATTATGTGAGGAAACATAAAAATATGGGGTGTAGTTACGATACAATATAATAGTGGAATCAAAAAATTTCCCCACATTTCATTATGGTTCGAGTGTTGTGGTGTGATTTGGAAAGATCATTAAATTTGAATATAGAGAAACTCATATAGATATTGAAACATGCCAAAAGTCTTGGGATGATATTTGGTGAATCATATTAAAAATTTAAAGTACATATTTAGGGGAATATGCCACAAATAAAGGAGGATAAGATATGAGAAGACCTGGAAGGGAATTGGTGATATATAAGTATATATATTTCATTAAAAATAAATGGATTGGAATAGAAAATTAATAGAAATAACAATATTAAAATAATGAGACTTTATTGGGGGGTTCTATAATATTATATAATTTTTTAATATGTCCTTAAATATTTATTTACCACACTATTTTATAACATGTATAAAAACATTTATTATTTTTGAAAAAAGATGGTTAAAACACATTGGTATAAGTTTTTTCGTAATAACCATAGACATTGATGAATTAATTTTACTCTTATATTACTGTATTGATTTTTAGTTTATTTATAGTTTATAAGTTGGTATTTGGTTGAATGGAAGATATGGAAGATGGAAAATTGGTATACGCCTTCTGAAACCACTAGGTAGTAGAGGTGGGGACTATAAACATGGTGAAGGTAGAAATGGTGTGGTATCATTACATCTATAACCATGTATCTATTTTAGGGTGACCATGTATCAGTTTCCCTTTTAACAATTTCCATAACAGTGGGAAAAAAATTTTAACTGCTATCATAACTTTGGATTAAGAACTCTTTATTTTTTTAATATATCACTGTTGAAATATAATGAGTCTCATAATCTTTTCCAATCTCCTTGGGGTTATATTATTTTTTTGATAATTAATTTTCATTAAATCAGTGAAATTTACCTTTTATGGTTTCTAATATGTGTAACTTGTCATTTAGTATATAAGAGAGGGGTGAAGAAAATATTTATTTCTAATTACACAAATTTTATTTATTTATTTTGTTTTTTTTATTAAAGACGAACCAAGGCTTCAATCAATATATGGATTGATCATAAATTTTGAAGTACATGACCACTTGTATTCCATTTATGTTTCAATTATTTATATACATATTGTTTTGTACATAACTTTTAATTAAATATTTTTTATGAATTTGTAGATATATATCAAAAATTATAGATTTTTATAATAATTTTCAATAATTTATTTAGTAGAGTTGGTGATTTTTTATTGTGTTTAAAGAATAATAAAATAATAAATTAAATAAGATAATTATTTGATAAAATTTATAATTTTAGTATTTATTAATAAAATAATTATGGTTGGAAAATAAAGGTATATAATTGAATTTTTTGGGTAATTTGATGTGATGTGTTTGGTTCACTATAGCTTTTATTCGCATTGTGTTTATATAAATTCATATGATTTATTTTATAGTTTTAAAATGATTTTTTTCCTTAAATTTTTGGAAATATATTTTATTCTTATGTGTAAAATGTGTGATAATGATTAGTTAAAGGTGATATATCCAATAAATAAACATGAGGAATAATTTTTCTAGAAGGTTATCATTATAGTAAAACCATTATAGTTTTATTGTGTGTGTTTAATAGAAAAATCCATTTATAATATGAATTAACATAATGTGAAATATATAAAATGATAATATAATGTTTCATAGTTATGTAATTGGACAATTTGAATAAAATTGGGGTTTTATTTTATAATAATCTTTCTAGAATTAATGTTTTAGTATTGAAAAGTGTGTTATAGTTAATGATGATTCTTTACAAAGTGGTAAATAGTTTCATTTACCTAGAGGCAATAACTTAGGTTTGATCTTAAAATTGATATGTTCTAAATAAAATATTATGTTTTTTTCACTATATATTTCTTATATTGATGAAATTCCAGGAATTTGGATACTTTTTAGGGTGGCTAAGATAGGGTTATGTGACGATGTTATGGAATCCAAGAGTTTATCTTTCATTTTAGTTATGTATCTTAATTATGTGATGATGTAACTTTTGAATTTGATATGGTGGGATGTAATGAGTTTGGAATAATATATTCTATTTAGGGACATGTCTGGATACCATATTCAATGGTGTCTATCATTGGTCAAAGAAAGTATGAGTTACTTGAGTATCATGGATTCCACCATATAATTTATTTGAATTATGGAAAAATATAGTGTTAAATAATATAAATTTTGATCCTTATTTTATACTATCATAGAAATCTCCTTCGTGTTTATACCATTATAGTGGTTTCAACTTTGTATTATATGCTCACACCCAATATTTACATGCATTGGTGGTCTAAAAATTATTGCACGATATATCAGGTACATGAAATAGGGATGTGTAGTTATAAGATGGTATCAAAACTCAACTGAGTGTTGTGTGAATTTTATTTTTATAATTATTGATATTTTTTTTCATATATGGTTTTAATTAAAAATTCATTTGTATTTTTGATACATTGATTCGTATTTTTCACTTCTATATCATGTAAGGATGTATGAAATTTAGGGGAATTTATTAGATAGCTGTCTAATAGTGTGGAATTGAATATTTTGATTTCTAGTACTTATTATTATAGTTATATTTTCATTGATGTTTGATTTTGTGTACCATTAGAGGGTAAATAACTTATTTTGTCATTTCCCAAGACTATTATCATTAGTCACATCCACTAGTAATAAGGGAAAAAATTTTGTGCCATTTATAGCTCCACTATTTTATCATAGCCATTATGTGGTAACATGTTACAAAAAGGTATTACATGGATTTATTTTCTATTATCATCATCATTGAGAGTGGGTTGCCTCAGGACTATGAATCGAAACTTGTTAGGGAAGTTTTGTTTTTGTTCATGGATAGCACAACCATTATAATAATTTATGTTACCATGGACTATGAGTAATTATTTTTTATGTTTACAAATGTGATCCCTGGGTATTATTTTATTTTTAATAAGAGTGGGTAGTGGGGTCATTCATTCGTCATTATTGACGTAAATTCATTACATGAATGTGTTGGTGAATGTCATTTTATTGATTGATGTTGAAATTTTTAGTTAGACAATTTAATTATTAAAAAATTCTTTAGTGTTTTTCCTTATTATGATTTTAAAAAACTATTAATAAACTATAGTTTTTAATATCATATTCCTAATGATATGTGATTAATTTTATTTCACAAATTTCTTTTTGGATTTGTGGGGGAAGTGGTGTATGATTTGTTTGTTGTTTGATAATTTTATTTTTACATTTAACAACTTTATTGATTTTTAGTAACTGTGAAAATGAGGGTTAGTATGATCATTTTGATATGTATAATATGGAAGGGGAGATAAACACATTCCCTTGGTTGTAGGGCCCATTATTTTAGTGGATAATAGGATATCTAGGAGTTTTTGGGGTTATTCAAACTTTTGAACCAAGAATAACTCAATATGATGTGGTGGTGTTCAATATGATTATATTTTTCTACCACATCATCCACCTACCATTAAAAGAGATTGTTGTATTCATAGGTAAAAATAGTAGTCGGGGGAATTTTACTGAAACATTGAATTGGATAATGCTATGAAGGGGAATAAGTTTAAAGTTGTAATCATTATGCTTGAGGAATTGTGTCATAGATTGATGGATATCAAATTATATTTAATGTAGACCATGGGGTTTCTATGGAAACCATTTTAGGTACACATTATCGAGAAGTTATATCCATAGAAACTAATAATGTATATATTTGAACATTTTATGTAGTTATCGGTGGAATATTTATGTTCTCTACTTTTCATCTAGGTTCAAGAAAATTATACTTTTAACCATGACTATGGGAGGTGATGAGGGATAAATGTACCATCAATTAAACTATGGAATAAAATTGGATATTTGATCTAAGGTTCATCCCATTTTCCTACCTATCATCATTGAAGTTGTAAAAAGGATCTTATGTAGATTAACTTCTTATATAACAGAAGATAGTTTCCATGGGAGTCTGTAGATACTGTTTCAGGAAGAATAGGAAAACGATGATTATTGAAGGGATGGATAGAGGATGGGTGGTCAATAAAAAAACTTTTCACCACCTGCATCTTGATGTAGGGATCAAATATATTATTATGAGTTTGTATAAGTGGTTATAGACATTAATATTTTTACAATGATACTATGTAGTTTCAATATTATTGAAAGATAGGATAGATCTATAATTTGGGATATAAATTGACTAATAAGGGTTTATATCATGATTTAGATTTTATATATGTCTCACAAGTATGTTCTAGTGAACCATTGTAGAGTTTGAGTTATATATATCAAAGGATATATATTCATATATTTGATAAGAACATGGGGATATTTTATGTAGGGATATAATCCATATAGAACTCAGGTAACATAGATACATGATCATGGTGTCGGATCTATTTAGGTTTTTTATTAATTAGGAAACAATGGATCACGATGAGTGTTATCCAAGAGTTATATGTAAGTTATTGTTAAATTATAACATTTTTAGTGTGTATTTTGATTTTATTTCTTCATATTCCACTATATATTATTTTTTAATATTTAACTAAGGTTTATCTTTATAGTATCATTCTAATGTTCTATCTATGAGTACGAAGATTGAAAGATGATATGAGTCTATTAGAATATATTAAACATATGTTGTTAATATATTTGGTTTAATATATAATTTTTATTTTCTCATCCAAGATTTGTAGGTAATTTATGTAATAATTAGGACAACCTAGTTGGTGGTATTTCTAGCACAAACCCCTTGTTAGTTGAGTCATGTGACTTTTTTATAATCATTTAAAAAATATTTTATTTTTTGGGGGAATTAGTTTAATATACCAACACAACTATCTATGATTTTGGGTAGATATGAAATATTTTTTCCAAGTTATTAGGTATTTTTCTTGGATCATATGAGGTCATGTTAAGTGTTGTTTTCCCTTTTGGGGTCAATAAGTGTCATGATTGTTTTATAGTTGATTTTGTGTGGTTATCATGAGGGCGGAGAGGAAGTTAATGGTTGACCTAGTATCTACTAAAAATCACATTTTCAATCCTAATTATCATATTAATATTGACAATTATATGGAGATTATGACATGATTTGAAGATCATGAAACTAATGTATTTAATAGTTAAAGTCTTTCATTTTAGGTTTCTCACTATATTTTTTCTGGACAATTCAGATAGGATATTATTATGATGTGTTTTTTAACACCAGTTCAATGATTTTTCCAGTATGATTTTATATCATTTTTTGATGTATGAATTATTAGATTAGTTTTCAAATTTTTATCAGTTTTCAATTATCGATCTCTAATCAGGTTATCATCAATTGATTGTGTGATAAGAATATTTTCATAAGACATATTTTCTAACATGATATGCTTATTATGAATTCATATTGATGTCTTTTTGTGTAATTAATTCGAATTAAATATTTATATAACATAAGAAACATATTTTATATCATTATTTAAAATCCATCATCACTTTATTTTTTTTATAATATATTAATATATTCATGATCCTATGAGGACAATGGAGAGTGTCGTGATTTTATCCTGAATGCATTATGTGATCAAGACGTCTACACCAGGATGTAATTGTGTTAGTTGTAGATCCAAATGTTATTTTTTCTTGATTTCTTCATTTCTATATTATATTTATTAGTGGATCTTGAGAAATTTTCTACTATTATGTCTTGAGATAATCCAAATTATGTACTCAATATTTGGAGTTTCTTATTTTTTATAGGGTGTTACCCCATGTTTTTTCAATATTTATCTCACCAAACTATGTCAAATATTACAGTAACAATTAATAGAGTAAATATTTTGTTGGATGGTTGGTGTTGATTTTTTTATATTTTATTAGTTAGTTGACTTTTTCACCTATAATTATCTTTCATGCCCAAGGAAATCATTACAAAGTGTATTGTGATGCTTTGGGTGTCTATTTTGGATATTTATTAATTCAAGATGGGATATTTGATGGATACTACCCTCAAAATATTACATCATACCATAAGTACTGCCATATTACGGATCATGAGTAGGTAGTAGTTTTTTATTCTTTTATGAGTTGGTGACATTATTTTTTTGGAATGTTTTTTTGGTGTTCACAGACCATGAGAGATTAAAATGTAAATTTTTTTATAATTATTTAAATATATGGTATATGCTATTAGTTTAAAATATTAATTCAATTGTTTTTATCAAAACAAATACTATTCTAAAATGGATTCATATTTTATATTCATAGGGTATGCATCCCCAATTTCACGTCATTTTTGAGTTAACGGAAGGTTGATAACTTATATCTCTCATTTCATATTTATATCTCTATGTGTTTAATGTGGAGGGTCCTATTATTCTAGAAACATTGGAAATTATATCATCACTGATATAGAGTGTGAAGGAAATTTTATGTTCATCTTCTTTTTTTCGTAGATTATTAAGGAATATTTTGTGGTGGGGATTAGATCCCTAGGTAGGTTCCAAGAGCTGAATCACTTTTCCTTTTAAATGATCATCCTTAGGTTATAATAACATTATTGAATGAAGTGATGTAGGATTTTAATAAATATGATTAGTTAGTTTATCATGGATTGAACACCATCTACCATGGTGTTTATGAAAATTTTGGTATCCATGCATGAAATGGGATATTTAAGGTTTTTTAATGAGGTGTTCCACCAATTACCTGGTGAAAGAAGGAATTCAAATTTAATCTAGTAAGTTATCGTCCTTACATATCCCCATGTGGAAATAGTATAATGACCACATGGATTTTTTTTAAATGTTTCATAATATCATTTAATTTGATTCATGTGTTTCATTTTATCATTGACACATTTATTAAACCATCTAGTTATATTCCAATCAGGGAGACATGGAAAATTATGGAGTTTGGGAAGCATTTTTTTAATGAGATCATGGGGAATCATGGGAAACTAAATAAAATAATTTTAGATCATGATGTGAGATTCACATATTTTTTTATAAATGAATTTAAGAGTATTTGGGTTCATAAATTATTTTATGAAAAATTTATAATCCGAAGAGGGATGGATACTCTAATAAAACTACATTCAGATGAATCTGATTCAGGAATGAATTATTTTAATTATTGGATGGTGGGATCATGTTTCCATAGTTAAGTGTGTTTAAAATAACATTTATCAAGAACCAATTCATAGGGATATATTTTAAGCATTTTTTAGGATGTCAGGATGGACTCTTTAATCCTGAAAGAAACTAGAGAAGACTCTTTCTTTAGGCACATCCTGTTGAAATAGAACTCTCATAAAATTTAAATGATCAATAGAATGGCTATATAATACAAAAATAATATGACTTATTCCAATCATATTAATATTCCTCTTGAGTTACATATTGGAGACTATATTTTTCTATATGTATTATCCTAATTTTTGTTTCAATTAATATATAAGAAATCGATGTTTCCTCGAGAGTTTTCTAGAATTTTTTTATTCAAAAATGGATTATGTAAATGGATTATTTAATTATATTGGATCCATGTTTTAACCTAAATCATTATGTTTTTATTATATCATAGTTTAGAAAATGTGAACTAGATCCTTTCTATATGCTTTAGTGTGATAAGGGGAATATTTAACCATATGGTACTTTTTTACATAATTTGGTGTGTGTTGTTAATCATACTAGTATGTATAAGTGGGTGAAATTCGTGTAAATTTTAATTGCTTTATGGTAGTATAAACATGTGAAATAGGATACTTGGGAATGAGAAGAAATAATAAGGACCCATGAGCAATTTTTTCCATTGTTGATGTTTGATGAAATTTATTGGGGATGAGAATCCCTATGGAAATGAATTTATAATTATCCCACTTGTCGAGGTGTGTTTTTATTTTTTTTTTATTTTTTTTTTGATTTATTTAAAATTTATTTTTGATTTTATATATGGGTATTACTCCTAAGGTTGGAGAAAGTGTAGGGGAAACCATATGTCACCAACTTGTTTTAGACCTCCATATACAATTGAGTACCTAATGTTCGGTACCCTTCAATAAGTTCCCTATAGAAACCTAGGTATTAACTTGATATTTCTCTATTAAATGCTCTGTTTTGATGGAATTTGATCCTCTTAAACACTCCCTTTTCCGCCAAACATCATATGGTGATAAATTATTCTTTGTAGTTTTAATTGGAGACATATTAGTGGTAGTGGATTCATTATTTTTTTTCTACAATATCTATATTGATTATAGTAAATGAAATGTCATGGAGTAATTATTGTGTTTAAATTCCACTTCTCTTAATGTATATTATTTATTTTCTAATATTATTGTGTTCTAAAATGAATAATTCTATCAAACATTGTGTGTATTTTTTATCAATTGTGAGGTAGGTGAACACCTTCATTCCTTGAATTTTTAACATGTTTTATTTATATAAAAAAGTTCTTGAACTGATTTTTTACTCAGTCAAATTTTTTAGTATTTTTATATTGGATAATTTATTCTATAATTATAGATTAATTGTTCATAATTTTTTTGTAACTTTTTTTTTAGATTTGAATGTATTTTTGTGCTCTAATTCAAGGATTTCATTGAACAATTTTTACTTAAAAAGAGACTAGTAAGATAAATAAGTAAAATTAGTGTAGAAATTAATGTAATAATTAATTTTGGGTAGTATTGGGATATAATTAATGTTTTTATGATAATGTTTATTTGATATGTGTGGTTAAATACAATTTTTATACATATAGTATTTAAATTAATTATTATGAATTTTTTAGTCATAAAATGATATTATTTTGGAATTCTTTAGAAATTTTTTCTGTAAGAGTGGAAAATATTAATGGTTTTTCTTGTTAAAAGGGGATAAATAAAAAAATGAAATGAAAAATTATTCATGTATTTTGAAAATTGTTAGTAAATAAATCATTTTGTTTTAAAGGTTGTAAGAAAGAGGTAAATTAACTTTTAAAGTGGTGTAATGACATATAAATTGGGGGAATTATTTTTTAATGTTTTCTAATTATGTAAATAGATAAGTTGACTAAAATTGTTTTTTGTGGTGTGTAATTGTCCTCATATATTTAATATATTTTAATTTCAAAATGATATTTGATTAATGATCATTTTTTTATTGAGGATAAAATATTGTATGAATTAGGTAAAAAATGTAGGTTTGAAATTTAATGTAAACTTTTTTAAATATTGAGTTGTGTGGTTTTTTACACTGAATTTTTTTATTTTGAGAAAGGATCATGAATTTCACATTTATAAGGGGGTCAATATAGGTTTGGGAAATGAGACTATGTTGTGAAATCCATCATTTTGGATTATAATTATGTTAAAAATGATAATTATATGATGGACAAACTTTTCCATAAGATTTTATATGATGTAGTGAATAAATAATATTATCATGAAATGAGTTTGGGTGTGATATTATATGGTAAATAGTATATATTGATTCTTGTTTGAGTTAACTATGTGTCTATATATTCACCATGTAATTTTTTTTGTTAGATATGATTGGGTTAAATCATTTAAAACTGTATAATATATATATGTGATCATATCTAACTCCTTTTGTTGATTTTGGTTGAAGTGGTTTCTATAGTTCAAATTATTTTTTGACTATTTTTTTTTCATACATCAGGATATTGGTGGGTTTTTCAATGAGTATGAAGGATTTTTTTAATGTATTAAGTAATCACCCAGTGATTAAGTAGATGATTCCCATACACACATAAGTGAGGGATATTTAAGGAAGTGGGTACTATAAATAAAAATATTTTTAGATAGTATCTAGATTATTGATAATGAAATCATATGATTGAGTGTGGTGGTATGTAAGAGAAATAAGGATATGTGATGATGGAAGTATTCCAATGCATTAAATAGAATATTTGATATTTTTATAGTGGAGATAGAAATTTAAAGAGATTTAAAATTTCTGTCTCAAAAAAGAACATATAACTAAAAGGTTTTAGGAATACATGTTAGGTTATTATTGTGATTAACTATCTGATACCAGGGTTATCCAAAACATTATAATGGATTTAAGAGATTGGAATAAGTATGAAATAATAAGGGTTGTGATCCAAGTGTACTCAATATTAAATATTTAATAAATAAAATGTATAAGTAATGAGATTAAAAAAAATATCACATACCGTATGATTTACTGCCTCTATATTACAAGGATTTTAATAATATTACATCCTTCATAATTATATAACTCTTTTTTTCTATTGAATAAATTGATCCTTGGTCTCTGACTGAGGAACCACCTTCTAGAAAAAAGATAAAAAAAATTTTAATTAAGCAAATAATTCCCACATTTATAGAGACTTTTTATAGAGTAATTTGAAGTAATTATAATAATTTTATGTTGGTTTTAAGAATATTAGACGTCGTTTAAAGAAATATATAATCCATATTATGGAACATAACAAATGAAAAGGTAAAATATCTTATAATTTAATAAAGTATGATATTTTATTTTGAAAAATAACCAATATACAAGAGAGAAAATTCAAAAGGTAATTATCCTATGAGTAAGTCATTTAGAATATTGGAAAAAGGAATCATCAAAAATGTATTATAATTTACAAATTCATATAAGATCTGTTACTATAGAAGATTGATATTTTTTTATATAAATTATCCAATAGGACTATCAAATAATTAAATTCACATATACGGGTGATATTTAGAAATTCAAAAAGTAAATTATCTAATAAATTTTTAAAATTAAAAGTCGCAAATTATTATTAGAAATTAGCGATGAAAATTATTATATATATAATTTATTTGATCCTTGTGTATGAGGTTATTATCCATGGATGGTATTTTCATAAAATTGGTAAAGGTGATTATCAAACAATATGAGACAATTCAATTGTTATATAGAATTTGACATTAACCAAAACTGTGTCAAGAAAACTATTATATAAAGTATAAAATATTTTATTCATGTAATAAATTTTTGATATCATATGATAGTTTTTGAATGATATCTCACATTTTAGTCTATTTATGAGATTTAACATAAAGAATTTTTAGATTTCCCTGGTTGAAAAAATAGTCTATTATGTATGATATATTACTTGAGAAACATTTTATGATACTTCTAGGTGAAAAATAGAGTTTTTATATTTATTTTTATAATTATAATGATATTATTTGATGATTCAAGTTATGTTCACCAATGAAAAAAGTTTTATGTGTCATTGAAGATACAAAATCCAAGATTTATTTGATCTTCAGAAATGATATGGGATGTTGGACCCTTGTATTATTGAAATATGATTTTCAAATGAGAATATTTGAAAATAATAAATATGTGATAAAAATTAAAGATTCAATTCATATAACATATATAATTTAATTTAAGTTTATTTAATATCAAAAAATCATTTGTGATTTAGGCTTAAGGATGAGAATAATTTGGATCTAAATTCATGGATGGATTGTGTCGCTTGAAATTTCTACATGACACAGTTAGTGTTTCTGTGTTCTCTATCATGGACCAGTTCTACATGATGCAAGATAAGAAGAACATAAGAATAATAAATAAGGAACATGATCCTACATGTTGAGAAGTAATTAGAACATTGAAAATATTTTTATAGGATAGCTTCTATATTTTCAAATATTGGAAAGTAATTTTCCAATTGACTTGTATAAAAAATATGGAGTGAGAAGAAAAAGCTTCAGTTAGTGAGACTCAGAGTAGTGTTACTGAAAATATTTGAAGAACTCTAGAAAAAGTAAAAAATGGAGAATATAATAAACAAATTAATGGATAATAAATACTTGGTATTGAACCAAAAACAATAATATTTATCCATCCATTAAATAATGATCATATTATGTGATCCAATGTTTTGAAGAAAAAAGAACAGAGTAACAGAATGATTGTGTTATGTTTGTTCGCATTCCTTATTTTGTTCCGTAATATTATTAATTTGAAATGATAATGATTGTAAATATATTTATTATAATATATTGTACACTAATACTCACCCGAAGTCGAATTTACTATAATTTATTGAATATATATATTATCATTATGAGATACGTTGTGAGAAGAAGGAGATCAAACATGTTATTATATAAGCATCTTATATAGAATTGGTGACAGAAATCCAAAAAGGATCATAAAATAAACACTTGGGAATACAAGGTCATATTACATAAGACCTTTCAAACATAAGATAATTTGGTGGATTATAATGTAAATCCAGAATTACAATGTGAATCTTTTTTAAGATTTCAATTTGTAAACTTGAAAGTGATTATCAGTGCAATGATAGAAATTTTAGGTTTTGGATGTAACGAAACCATTATAATATTAGACTGGTTATAGTGGGGTCTATATGGTTAGGGTGAGTAACCAATGAAGGTAGGGAGTAGGTATTTTTTCCAAAACTTGTAATTATTGGGTTATTTGTTATTTTATTTACATGAATTTCATTTGTCATTATTTTTTAGTTAAACGTAAAATTGATCCAACTATCATCACTTGATATAGTTTTTTAAAATCAATGTGACTGTAAGTGTTAAATATTATTTGGTAATTGGTAAAAATTAGATATCCCCTTATTCACCCCTACCATATGGGGTGTCTGCCTCAATCTAAAATAGTAATTTAATTTCTACTATGTATTATGTTCTTAATCCAAATGTGTACACACCACATGTGGGTGTGTATCTTATGAAAATTATCTTAGGTAAAGTAAATTGTCCCTTATATTTAATAGATAATTTCTAGAGATTTCCTAGAGTATTTTTTAGTGATTGTTTGTATTGTAGGATGGTTTTCCCATATATTTTTATATTTCTTATGTTTACATTTCTATTATACATCTTTTTCATGTCTGGATGGATGAAATTTATTCGCATTTATGAGTTATTGATATAGAATATTTAACTAAATACTTTTATTACTAGTACATAAGTTTTTTATTTTTATGAGTGTATCATTAGTTATAAGATCACTCCCCAATAGTTATCCATGTACCCGCATCACTATTATCTAGCTACTAGTGATCGGGGAGATCACTTAAGGACGTTTGGATCTCCACCTCAGTGGGATAGTTGTTCCAATGATGGAAATTAAAATATGGTGTCATAGAATTTTATTTTTAATTCATATTTTATATTTTGATTCCTAGGGGATAGTATTTGGAAAATGGAACTGAACCTTTCTGTGTTTACCAATCCATCACAACCATCATAGATGTCCATGTTATGGTAGGGTATGTGATTGTATTTGGGATGTTCATAAATTTGATTTGGGGGTGTGGTGCTCACTTGGTTGAGAATGAGTAGAGGGTTCATTAATTAATTGTTTTTAAACACAAGTGAATGGAAATAATTTGTGTGTGTGTATGTTTTCGATTAATTAAAGTATAAAATTTTATTAAAAAAAGATGAATTATTAATAAATAAATTCGCCTTTTTATTAAATAGTTTATTAATAATTTATTATTTAATATGATTTGGTGAGGTATTCATCTTCATTTGATGTGATTAATTTTATTTTATTTAGAACATAGTGGATGTGTAAAGTAAGTGATCCATTGTGTATTGGTTGTTTGATATTTTTTCATTTTCAATGATTGTATTTATATTCAATAGAAGAATGTAGCCTTCAATATGAGATAAATATACATCGAAAAAGGAGGTTGAGATAAAGAACCCTGAAAAAAGTTATATGGAAGGGGAAATAAAAAATATATACTTTAGTGGGAGATCCAAATTCTATAGTAGAGAATAAGATGATATAGATATTGTTGAAGGTGATCCAAAAGATTTTGGTAACACCAATTAAGTAGAAGTGGTGTCCAATTTGATTCTAGATTTTCAATCACATGATCCTATAGACATTAGAGGTAATACAAGGATTGTTTTTATAATGATTATTGGCTAGAATAAATCATATACTTAATTTATTTTATTATAAAGAGTCCAAGAAGATAATGTATGTGGTATTTATGTAGAAGGAATAGCTAGAAACGTTTTGGATATCTTATTACATGATAATTAGAAAGAAGAATCTTCCTGGGGATCATTTTTGCACACTTCATCAAGTAGTTCTTTTCATATAGACAATGAACATATAGATTCTATTTTTTATTGATTTTAAAGAATGGAATATTTTCATTCACAATTATTCCGTCAAGATTATGAATGTGAACCATTTTATCTTGGCATGTGGAGTTCGTGAGGAATAAAAATCTCATCAGTTTACATATGGGATAAATTAAGAGATTCAATATATGGTGGTCTCATTTATTTACCAACATTCATAGATGTTGTAAAAAAACACTCTTAGGATATATAAATTTCCTTAAGAGGGGATTATCCCCTTAGTGTGAGTAATTTTATCTAGTGGTATTAAGAATAGGAAGACAGCTGACTATTATATGTATTTAGAGATATTTGGTGGCCAAGAAAGATCCTTTATTATCCATCTTTTAGTGGAATGATTCTAAAGTAGTGTTACTGATGTGTATGAAAGGTATATACATGATATTTTTGACTCCCAAATTTTAATGAGTGTAACTCTTATGAAAATATGGTACTAGTATATAATTTTTGTAAGAAGGGGTTTTAAAAATATAGAGTTCATGATTCACCACAAATGAGATAATCATGTGAATTGTATAGTGAACTATAGTGCAGTGTGATCCATTTTTTCCAAAGATATTTGGTCATAGATGTGATACTGGTTCTCATAAATTGGTTCAATGGGGAGATGTCATAAAAGGTAGTTAGTTGACCACAAGGTAGGGCCACAATATTGAATCCTATTAATTGTTTATTTTTTAGTCAAAACCATTGGATTGATTTTATGGTTCTTCCAAATTTATTAGTATGATGTAGGTTAACTCTACCATGGTCATTATTTTTGATAATTTAGATGATTCTCACTCCATTATATCTACTTATTTGTAATATATATTGGGTTTGGATGTGATTCTCTTTTATGGAGTTCAGTTTAAGAATACTATCTTGAGAAGAAGAGAGGAGCATGTTAAAAGATATTCTCCTTCTATTGTGGAAATATCTAGATCTGGGAATCTTTATTATTTCATCATCATATAGATAATGGGATTTAATATAATCATCCAGCTTGATTGGTTGAAAAATTTATATAAAATGTTTTTTATTATATAAGGTATTTTATTTTTATCAAAAATATCTGAATCATATTTTTTTTATTGGTTATCTATATTATCATTCTAGAATATCTATCTATGATTTTTGATATTTGAGAAAATGTTCATCCTAGGGAATACGGAAATATCATTGAGAGAAAAAGGTAGTTAATGTTGTTTTTTTATTTTTGTTTATTAGTATCGATATGTGTTTCCAAGATAATTTTATTAGTTGTTAAAATATAGGGAGGTGGATTTTATGATTATAATATCCTTGTTTTTTACATTTATCCCTTTTGGAATATATAAAGAAATATTTTTTGATCCAAGAATTGACACGTAGTTAGAATACAAGGTGGGTGAGACTTGGTGTTTATTTAAAAAACTAAAAAAAATTATATCACCCATAGGTGGTTTTTTAAAAATAATGGTTTAACTCCCAAATAGACTCTTAAATAAAAAATATAAAATTTTCATTAAATCTAGTATGTTTCTTTTACCCTATGTGTGATATAACATTTGTTAGTGTTATGTGTTTTATGAAATTACGTTTGTGTATATTATTAATTTAAGAAATTTATTTATTTATTTATTATTTTTTATATCCTCATAACCTAGAATCTACTATATAAGATTATTTATTCCAAATCCCTAGGGTTTTCTGCATAATCCAAGGATTAAGAGAGGATATTTTGGAGGATATTTCTTGGAATACCAATATCAGATCGTGCTTTGGTGATCAATGCAACAACGATGTTTGTATATTACACCAATGACAATGGCATGGAGCTATACTTTTCTAAAGACTAATATAAACATGATACAATATGATTCTTTTTTGATTTTGAAATATTTTGGATTATCCCACATCAAACCAAAATCAGTTATTCTAACAGTTTCAATTATAAGTCAATTAATGAATTGCAGTATTGTTTCTTACTAAGACATTAATAATTGAAATTATTAATTTTTTATCATCATTTATCATTATAATAACAACTAATAGATTCCAATAGGAAAATGGACATGGTTATTTCCTTTTTTTCATATATTTATTTCCCCATTCTTTTCCTGATTCATCATCTATATTTCATTAACTAGTATTTCTATAAATACCTTATTTTCAATAATTAGATGATTATCCTTCAATTATATTTACCGATACTCAAGGGTCCATATTTTTTATAGATAGACAAATATTGGTGTGAATATGGTATTGGATGATTAGATGATGATCAAGAGTGGGGTTGGGGTTTCATATTTCCGTTTTTGACATGTATTGATGGTATGGTACAGTAAGGATCAATTTTGAGATAGGTTGGATGGCAGGAATATTACCATTGATCATGGAAGAAAATAGTCAAACTCGATCCTCAATATTAAATGGAGATTAGTATCATATCCAGTGTAACAGCCCGTGATTTTATGAAAAATATTCTTTTTAATTTCACTAATGTCTTGTGTTGTACGCTGCACCAAAAGGAGCTTGCACAACAAACATCCTTGACTTTCCTTGCATTACACGCAATCGCGACCTTCCTCGATAGCGTGTGTAGTATGTAATACTGAGTTTCACTAAACAACGATATGCTATTAAAATATTATTAAAACTAGCCGTTATGAATAGTAATAACCACCTTTTAAAATTTTAGAAATTTTAGTTCTCAAAATAGAGTTTATTTTTGGATTCGGAGTATCGAATTTAGCCTAAGGTGAAATTTTGGTGATTTTCGGATAACTTTCATATTTTGATGAATAGTGAAAATTACTAAATTTTAGTTAAAAACAACTTTTTCAATAGAAATAACTAATAGTGATAAATTATTAATTTGAGTGGTTTTAAAGTATATTTAGAATATATTTTTACAATTTAATACAATGTTGGTCATTGGATGTAATTTCACATTTAAACTAGACATAAACAAGTGTCAATCTTTTGATAGATATTGTTTCTTAAAAACACGCTCTTTGTTTTAACAGCGGGATTTAATTATAAAATTAATTAATCCAACTTCTATGATATGAATTTGGTAAAATGGACTTCATTTTTGAATTTGGAAAATGAAATATAGCTTAGGATGAAATTTTGGCATTGTTCTGAAAAACATCAATTTTTGATGAATAGTGAAACTACTAAGTGGTAGTTAAAAAAATTAATTTCTTCATAAATCTTAATTTTACCACTTCTGTGAATGGAATTTCAAAAATCCGAGAGACAAGGTTGATGTTAGTAAGTAAAATCTTGTTCAATGAGATGAAAATGATTTTTGGGGAATAGTAACTTTTTACTTTCATTTACCACGGTTAAAAGTAAATAGGGTAATTAAGGGTAAAAATGATATTATTATTACCCTAACACATGTCCTAATTCTATTGGACAAGTGTAATTCGACCAAAAACAAGATTAGGAATAAAATATGACCATTTAGGGCCACTTGGATTAGATTAGGACATTTATTATTATTTAATTCAAAGAAGAGCTAAAAGAGTCAAAATCAACGTTTATTTACTAAAACATTATTAATATAAGGTTGTACATAAGATAAATTCGATTGTAAATATTAATTAGAAAGATAAAACGATTTTATACATGATGGTATTTTATTTGTAATTTTTAGACATCATATAAGTTAATTTATTTATGACATAATGATGATGCAGTAATTATCTTATTAATGAAATATTGACATAATTGATATTATAAATACCAAAATAAATGTAATTTGAGACTTTTTATGAATTCCACTAATTTTCTAGGTAACTATGATATATTAGTGTTGATTTAATAAACTTTTTTCGAACATATAATTCTGTTATGACTTTCACAAAAATCATGTATCAAATAGTGTCAAAATTGACACAAAATAGTTTTTAAATCAAATATTATATTATTAATTGTTATTTTATTCCTAAAAATCTAAGGTTCTGCCAAATGACTTAGATAAGGATTTATGTATTAAAAATATACAATTTGGGGTTCTTTTGGCATGTTATAGTAAGTGTATTAACCATATAGTGAAAGAAAACAAAAAGACACGGTAAAAGTTAAATTATTTAACTTAGAGTTAAATCTAATTGATAAGGTTAAAATAATACCCTAAACTTGTCTAAATCCTATTTGATGATATTATTTCGACCCATCCCCACATTATCTTCTAAATAAGACCCTTTGGAACCATTATAAACCGATTTTGACTTTAATATAAAATAATATTTTGAGATATTCCTAAGGTGCCCCTCTCCTCCCTTATAAAAGGACACCTCCTCCCCCTCCTCCTCACACCAATTTGAGAACTCAAGCTCGGAAAACCCCTACCAAAATCTCTTCTCCACTTCCCTAGCAACATCCTAGTGGTTGTGGTCTTCCTCAAAGACCAATTTTAGTTCCCTAAGAGGAGGTCTCAAAGAGGCGCTTCAAAGAAGAGGTAATTACCGTTACCAATTCTTTCATCTTTATTTCTTCTTCCACTTCTTCTTCTTAGGTTGTTTCATTATGAAGTAATAACATCAGTATCACTCATATACTGATATGTTATTATAAGTATGAAACAACCCTATTTCACCATCTATCCATCCTACGGGAAAAGAATTCACCGCGCGTGCGTACGTACGGAATACCGTCTCCACGCCGTGGTGTAATCTATTTTCCATCACCACCTTACATGGATGGGTATAAGGGTGTAAAGAATAACTATACATAGTTATTACAACATCATATTGATTCAGATATATTGTATAATCCACTCCAATTCAATTCAATATTTATGGAAATGATATCATCGCTCGTGCGTACGTACAGACTACCGTCTCCACGACGCGATGAGATTCATTCTCCATGTTAACCATTTAAGAATGATTATAAAGTATATATAAGAAATAATAATGAAATATATAACATTATAAAGCTACTGGATTTATGTATATATATATATATGTATTTCATCTACTTACTTCCATTCAAGACAATAAGGAAAGGAAAACATCATTCATGCGTATGTACGGACTACCGTCTCCATGAACGGTGTTTTTCATTTCATTTATCTATCTATTATATATATATATATATACTGAATATATATGATATATAAATCATATTTTATATTCTGGAAGTAAGTAAATCATGATATAAGTAATAATAATGTCAAGAACAACAAGTCAAAACACCTACGATAAATGAAACGATTTTACCCAAAACGCTTCTTTAACATGGAATTTACAAAAGAACGGGTAATATAATGTCATAAGTGAACCATATATGATATCATAACAATGAATATGATTCTGTATTAAGTCAATGACATTATTTAAATCATTATACAGGAGGTTCGGACACATACGAAGAAAATCGGACATAAGGTAAGGGAAATATCACAATCTCATTTTTATCCGAGATTGTTTATACATTGAAATTTACTGGGGTGTATTTTATCATCCACATCCATGTTCCCTCAATATATAATATTATTTACATCCACCTTCAATTGTTTAAATCCATTTTTACCCTTCGGTGAGTTTTTAGTAATATTTATGAAAGGAATCTTTTGTCGTTTTTCGTACGAGGTACTTTTTGACTTTTCCAAAAAAAGTACGAAGAATGTTTTTTTTAACTTATACGGCATGAATGGATTTTTAAAACATTATTTCCAAGAAACTTCCTTTACAAGTTTTCAAGTTTATTTTTAATCAACTTCTTTTATTTTAAATTCGTATGACATGTTATGAAAGGAAAAATGTTTTTGAAGTAGAAAGGATATTCTCCTCAAGAATGGAGTTCAAATGTTTTATCAAAATTATTTTCCATTTAAGATAATATAGGGTTCTGTTTTTTTCCCTATTATTACACTGATTTGATTATGTTTTGAGGAAATTATTTTTATCAAGTCATTTACCTTATATGATTTGTTTTATGATGTCATGATGTTTCAAGAATCCCATTTTTGTTACATGTGTTATGCGATGATGTATGATTTAAGATTATGTGGCACACATAAGAAAGGATTCATTATAAGATGGGTGGGACCTATACCTCCCTCCAATGCATTGGGTAAAGATTTTATATCTCATGAGATAGATAGGGCTGGAACGGTAGGATATACCGGTTCAGTGAAACAAGACTGAAACGAGGGTTACTCGATTCAGAAAGGGACTTTGTCCACTAAGATAGTCTTGGCAATGAGTCTTGACTAACAAGAAATGATTCTTTATGATTATGTGTGAATGACACAAAGTTTCATGTTTTATGTTATGATTATTGTGATTACATTTCACTGCCATGATTTATCCCATGTTATGAAATTATGCACTCTTTTGCAGGTTAAGATTTCCAAAAGTTATGTTCTTATGAATATGATGTGATTTATTTTTCTTTTGTTTACCCTTACTGAGAATTTGAGCTCAGCCTTTTATGTTTTCTTTTCCCCAGGATATAAAGAAAGGTTCTAGGTAAAAAAAGGGAATATCTTTATGGGAGATATTGAATATCTTTCACCACGATTAGAAGATTACGTTCCGAGTTTCCAAAGACACTAAACTATTACGATCCTTGTGTGTGTGTTTTTGTTATGTACTAAGTATTCCGCAAAAGTAATGTAATTTCCATGTACGTCTAGCTTCGGGTCTCTACAGTTGGTATCAGAGGAAAGGTTTAGTCAACCTTTGGAAACTAGGATGCAAAAGCGTTAGTGAGATCCCTAGAGATATTTCTACGGTATGTCTAGGGATGTCCCTAAGGTTAAGTATACGTATAGGTTATAGTACTAGAACTACGCTAAAGATCATAGAATTAAACCTAAGATGTTAGATATTGAAGGTACTTCCCCTTTATTATGTTGTTTTCCCTAGAATGATTTTTTCCTCTCACACTATTCTTTTTGGGTTTTAGATGATGGCTGGAACCTGAAGAAACCGTGTTGATCAATGAAATGAACAATGCAATGATTGCCCTCCTGAAAAAACAAATGTAATGGGAGATGGAGTGGAAAATCTTATTGCTATACTTACACAAGCTATGAATCATTCTGGACTTCCAAATGAGCAGAGAAGGGAACAATATTCTATTATGTCCTTCATGAGGCAACGTCCACCTTCTTTCAGTGGGTATTCTGATCCACTTATTGTTGAACAATGGATCAGTACCACTGAAAAGATATTTTCAGTTCTTCAATGTTCTGAGCATGATAAAGTCATCTTAGCAGTATATCGTTTGGAAGGTGAAGCTGATCAATGGTGGAATCTTATCAAGAATACGAGGCAAAGAGATAAAATTGAGTCCATGGAATGGGACGAGTTCAAGAACTTGTTTTTCAGTAAGTACTTCCCTTGTATTCTTCGAACAAAGATGGAAAAAGAGTTTCTTGAGCTGAAGCATAAGGATGATGAATCTGTTGGTATATACGAAGCAAATTTTACAAGACTTGCAAGGTATGCATCTGGCATTATCATCCAACCTGAAAGTAAAGTTCATCGATTTTTCAGTGGCTTAAAACCAAGTCTTCGAAGGGCATTAGCTATAAGAGACTTCAGTAGCTATGAAGAAATTGTGCGTTGTGCTATCATGGTAGAAATGGAAGTTGGTGTTACATATCAATCTCATGGTTTTGACAAGAAACAAAAGATGGAGTTCAAGGAGAAATCTCAGAATAATGGTGAAAAGAAGATGAATGTTTCCTTATGCACAAAGTGGGGAAAGAAGCATGGTGGAGATTGTCTTAAAGGGACTAGAAAATGTTTTAAGTGTGGAAAAGAAGGTCATCGATTAGCTGAGTGTCGAAGTAATGGAAAAAGGTATTCTAATGATGTGAATAAAGCAAACACTGCAGAGAATGCACCACAAACACTCCAATGCTTCAAGTGCAAGGAAATGGGGCATTATGCTAATAAATGCCCTAATCCAAGGGTTAGTGATGATCGACATGAGCAACCACTTAAGGCAAAGGACAAAGGGAAGTCACATGCGATCACCATTGGCGATGTTGAATATGATAACGATGTGGTGGAATGATTAAGTTTTTATGTAATGGGATTTCCAAAATAATGTTGTATCATAAAGTATTGGAATATTTATGTATTGGTCTAATGTGGTATTCAAAGTGATTCAAATATTTTTGGAAATAAGATGATATGCACATAATAAAGGGAAAACGAGAAAATGAAATGTTTAACAGTATTCATGAGCTCATGATTGATATAAGGACTAAGTGGTATCATGGTTTGAGTATATAGAATTTTGAGGATTTTGGTATGTGGAAAGTGTTAACATTTAACTGCATTCATGTTTTCACTAAGGTTCAATGGGTATTCAAGAGAATACACTATTAAGGACTTTGAATGTTTGGAATGTGACCAACAAAACATATCTTATGATATATGGGGATCAACGATGGTGTTAAATCTCTGGTAATCATTTTCACTATGTTATGAGAGTGGACTACAGTATTATGGATAAGCCTAAAGATTGGAAGGGATTATGTTGGACATAAGTTAGTATTGTTTAAGGATAGAAGTTTTCTCGATATTATTGATGGGATGTTATAGTAATATAGTTTTGGAAAAAGTACAACCTGCAGGACGGGCGACAACCCATCGCGTCGGACAAGGATGTGGGAATCGAACCCACAACCGAAGTGCGACTGGCCTTTATCGCCTACCACTGACCTACAGGAAGTCCCTGTTTAGTAGAAACTAGTTTTATTATATTAAGCAGTATGATATATAAAGTATAAGTCCATTTTAGGAACCATATATGATTAATCTCACTATAGATCGACTTATGTATATAAATTTTGCTAAGCTTTTGAGACAGATGGAATGACCCGTCATTCTATCACATGATCTGCTAACACTTCACGAATAACAAATTCAACTTCATTTATTTAAGAGATGAAGTAGAAATTGTTAAAGGCACGAACAACAGTGAGGTTGTACCAACATAAAGTAAGTATTTATTCTAATTCAAATTCATTAACTTTAGGGAAACGATCTTGAAAACCAAAAATGTTGTCCTAGTGATCTTATATCTGATGAATCAGATGGTACCTTAGATCGTCACAAATTTATGGCTTTGTGATTACTGGCTTTTCCATAGCCATGTTCTCTACCTCTCTCCATCAGAACATGATGGTTAGATTTATCTTCCATATCCATATTTTCATCTATGTGGAAACCCAGTGATTAGTTAATTTGGGTAATCGTTACATTTCATACTTTAGTTTTTAAAGCCAAGTTTTGGTATTCCTTTTTACGATGTGGGATTCTATTAAAGAAACTTCCGAATAGTAAACCATTTATAACCCCGACGAATTTCGAGGGCGAAATTCATTTTAAGGGGGGTAGAATGTAAAAGCCCGAGATTTTATGAAAAATATTCTTTTTAATTTCACTAATGTCTTGTGTTGTACGCTGCACCAAAAGGAGCTTGCACAACACACATCTTTGACTTGCCTTTCATTACACGCAATCGCGACCTTCCTCGATAGCGTGTGTAGTATGTAATACTGAGTTTCACTAAAAAACGATATGCTATTAAAATATTATTAAAACTAGCCCTTATGAATAGTAATAACCACCTTTTAAAATTATAGAAATTTTAGCTCTCAAAATGGACTTTATTTTTGGATTCGGAGTATCGAATTTAGCCTAAGGTGAAATTTTGGTGATTTTCGGATAACTTTCATATTTTGATGAATAGTGAAAATTACTAAATTTTAGTTAAAAACAACTTTTTCAATCGAAATAATTAATAGTGATAAATTATTAATTTGAGTGGTTTTAAAGTATATTTAGAATATATTTTTACAATTTAATACAATGTTGGTCATTGGATGTAATTTCACAATTAAACTATACATAAACAAGTGTCAATCTTTTGATAGATATTGTTTCTTAAAAACACGCTCTTTGTTTTAATAGCAGGATTTAATTATAAAATTAATTAATGCAACTTCTATGATATGAATTTGGTAAAATGGACTTCATTTTTGAATTCGGAATATGAAATATAGCTTAGGATGAAATTTTGGCATTGTTCTGAAAAACATCAATTTTTAATGAATAGTGAAACTACTAAGTGGTAGTTAAAAAAATTAATTTCATCATAAATCATAATTTTACCGCTTCTGTGAATGGAATTTCAAAAATCCGAGAGACACGGTTGATGTCAGTAAATAAAATGTTGTTCAATGAGATGAAAATAATTTTTGGTGAATAGTAACTTTTTACTTTTATTTGCCACGGTTAAAAGTAAATAGGGTAATTAAGGGTAAAAATGATATTATAATTACCCTAACCCATGTCCTAATTCTATTGGAAAAGTGTAATTCGACCAAAAACAAGCTTAGGAATAAAATATGACCATTTAGGCCCACTTGGATTAGATTAGGACATTTATTATTATTTAATTCAAAGAAGAGTTAAAAGAGTCAAAATCAAAGTTTATTTACTAAAACATTTTTAATATAGGGTTGTACATAAGATAAATTCGATTGTAAATATTAATTAGAAATTTAAAACGATTTCCTACATGATGGTATTTTATTTGTAATTTTTAGACATCAAATAATTTAATTTATTTATGACACAAAGATGATGCAGTAATTATCTTATTAATGAAATATTGACATAATTGATAGTATAAATACCCAAATAAATGTAATTTTTGACTTATTATGAATTCCACTAATTTTCTAGGTTACTATGATATATTAGTGTTGATTTAATCAACTTGGTTCGAACATATAATTCCGTTATGACTTTCACAAAAATCATGTATCAAATAGTTTCAAAATTGACACAAAATAGTTTTTAAATGAAATATTATATTATTAATTGTTATTTTATTCCTAAAAATCTTAGGTTAGGCCAAATTACTTAGATACGGATATATGTATTAATAATATACAATTTGGGGTTCTTTTGGTATGTTATAGTAAGTGTATTAACCATATAGTGAAAGAAAACAAAAAGACACGGTAAAAGTTAAATTATTTAACTTAGAGTTAAATCTAATTGATAAGGTTAAAATAATGCCCTAAACTTGTCTAAATCCTATTTGATGATAGTATTTCGACACATCCCCACTTTAGATTCGAAATAAGACCCTTTGGAACCATTATAAACCGATTTTGACTTTAATATAAAATAATATTTTGAGATATTCCTAAGATGCCCCTCTCCTCCCTTATAAAAGGACACCTCCTCCCCCTCCTCCTCACACCAATTTGAGCACTCAAGCTCGGCCAACCCCTACCAAAATCTCTTCTCCACTTCCCTAGCAACAATCTAGAGGTTCTGGTCTTTCTCAAAGACAAATTTTAGTGCCCTAAGAGGAGGTCTCAAAGAGGCGCTTCAAAGAAGAGGTAATTACCGTTACCAATTCTTTCATCTTTATTTCTTCTTCCACTTCTTCTTCTTAGGTTGTTTCATTATGAAGTAATAACATCAGTATCACTCATATACTGATATGTTATTATAAGTATTAAACAACCCTATTTCACCATCTATCCATCCTATGGGAAATGAAATCACCGCGCGTGCGTACGTACGGAATACCGTCTCCACGCCGTGGTGTAATCTATTTTCAACCACCACCTTACATGGATGGGTATAAGGGTGTAAATAATAACTATACATAGTTATTACAACATCATATTGATTATGATATATTGTATAATCCACTCCAATTCAATTCAATATTTATGGAAATGATATCATCGCTCGTGCGTACGTACGGACTACCGTCTCCACGACGCGATGAGATTCATTCTCCATGTTAACCATTTAAGAATCATTATAAAGTATATATAAGAAATAATAATGAAATATATGACATTATAAAGCTAATGGATTTATGTATATATATATATATATGTATGTCATCTACTTACTTCCATTCAAGACAATAAGGAAAGGAAAACATCGTTCATGCATACGTACGGACTACCGTCTCCATGAACGGTGTTTTTCATTTCATTTATCTATCTATTATATATATATATACTGAATATATATGATATATAAATCATATTTTATATTCTGGAAGTAAGTAAATCATGATATAAGTAATAATAATGTCAAGAAGAACAAGTCAAAACACCTACGATAAATGAAATGATTTTACCCAAAACGCTTCTTTAACATGGAATTTACAAAAGAACGGGTAATATAATGTCATAAGTGAACCATATATGATATCATAACAATGAATATTATTCTTTAATAAGTCAATGACATTATTTAAATCATTATACAGGAGGTTCGGACACATACGAATCAAATCGGACCTAAGGTAAGGGAAATATCACAATCTCATTTTTATCCGAGATTGTTTATACTTTGAAATTTACTGGGGTGTATTTTATCATCCACATCCATGTTCCCTCAATATATAATATTATTTACATCCACCTACAATAGTTTAAATCCATTTTTACCCTTTGTTGGGTTTTTAGTAATATTTATGAAAGGAATCGTTTGTCGTTTTTCGTACGAGGTACTTTTTGACTTTTCCGACAAAGGTACGAAGAATGTTTTTTTTAACATATATGGCATGAATGGATTTTTTAAACATTATTTCCAAGAAACTTCCTTTACAAGTTTTCAAGTTTATTTTTAATCAAATTCTTTTATTTTAAAGTCGTATGACATGTTAGGAAAGGAAAAATGTTTTTTGATGTAGAAAGGATATTCTCCTCGAGAATGGAGTTCAAATGTTTTATCAAAATTATTTTCCATCTAAGATAATATAGGGTTCTATTTTTATCCCTATTATTACACTGATTTGATTATGTTTTGAGGAAATTATTTTTATGAAGTCATTTACCTTATATGATTTGTTTTATTATGTCATGATGTTTCAAGAATCCCATTTTTGTTACATGTGTTATGCGATGATGTATGATTTAAGATTATGTGGCACACATAAGAAAGGATTCATTATAAGATGGGTGGGACCTATATCTCCCTCCAATGCATTGGGTAAAGATTTTATATCTCATGAGATAGATAGGGCTGGAACGGTAGGATATACCGGTTCAGTGAAACAGGACTGAAACGAGGGTTACTCGATTCAGAAAGGGACTTTGTCCACTAAGATAGTATTGGGAATGAGTCTTGACTAACAAGAAATGATTCTCTATGATTATGTGTGAATGCCACAAAGCTTCATGTTTTAAGTTATGATTATTGTGATTACATTTCACTACCATGATTTATCCCATGTTATGAAATTATGCTCTCTTTTGCAGGTTAAGATTTCCAAAAGTTATGTTCTTATGAATATGATGTGATTGATTTTTCTTTTTTTTACCCTTTCTGAGCATTTGAGCTCACCCTTTTATGTTTTCTTTTCCCCAGGATATAAAGAAAGGTTCTAGGTAAAAAAAAGGAAGATCTTTATGGGAGATATTGAATATCTTTCACCACGATTAGAAGATTACGTTCCGAGTTTCCAAAGACACTAAACTATTACGATCCTTGTGTGTGTGTTTTTGTTATGTACTAAGTATTCCGCAAAAGTAATGTAATGTCCATGTACGTCTAGCTTCGGGTCTCTACATCCAGTGGTATCAAAGGTGTGTTTGAACCCTTGGATAAATTAAGGATTTTTAGAAACATTCCAACTACACGTCGTTTAGTCTTTGGAAAATGCATTATGGTGTCCCACTTATATGATGTAAGGGTTTTTGCACATAGATAAATATCGCAAACCATGTGACACATTTCAAGAACCATGTTATTGGACCTAGTGATCTGATGTGTGCTTGTGGTGTTAAAGTTCGTCGACAAGACCTGGTACATGGTTTTATCCAGAGTCCATGGGGACGACATGGTTATTAGAAATTCCCATGCACATGCATATAACCTATTACAGGGGCACAACAATTGTACATGGGAATCTCCAAGTTTATCTAGTGAAATACTGAAGCACATAGATATGATAAGGTATAAAAAACATTCCATGTTTTATAAGTACATTCCATATACTTTCTCCAGGATGGTTTCAACTACTTTCTCTCTTTAGTATAGAGTATTTCTCTCAGTGTGTGTTCCCTTAGATCATCCCTCGTGAGAGAAAAGTTAGGAATCGCATACTATAAATTGGATTTTATTCCCACTGTGGGATCCTTCTTATATAGCATTTTTAAAATCCTTTTTTAGGACCAATATAGGAACATTGGTCATAAATTCTACCCTAGGTGTGGTTCGACATATCAGTTTGACCAACATACATGGGCACTAATACCCTACCTTATGGTTAATCTGGTTAATTTTTTGGGTGTCACCCAGAGCCTATGTTATGATCCCCTATACGAGCATAAATATATTCAAACATCAAGTGTGATTTTTATATTTTTGAGTCCCAACGACCACATACTCATGGAAGAGCACCATTGGTATTACCTAATTTGGTGAGTGCTCCCTCCCCGATTATTGTTATCATGTATCTAAAGTAGTAATCCAATGATTTATTTCATATTTTTTCCATAACCTCAGACATGGATCATGTCCTAGGTATATAAATATGTTATTATAGTATGTCTCAAATTCTTATAGGCAAAACCACATGATAAGATGACCACTCTTTTTATGCTTCATGTTTAGTGTTTTTTTTCATGCCCTATAGGGTATTTTTATACCCACCCATGCATGGGATCTTCCCAAACATGTTTTAACTTATTAAAATAATAGGTTGATCGATGGGGCCCTTGGTAGACTAGGAATAGATAATGAATAGTTTTTCCAAAAAGACTATTATTTTTACCAGGTGTTTCATTTGACTATAGTTCCCTCCTTCTAGTGTTTTGGACATCATCTAAAATTTTGATCAGCAATTTTTTGGCCCTTAATGATTTCTAGTATCATTATCATACTTTGATTATAGTTTAGAAAATTATGGATGTGTTGGTATCCGTTTTATTTATTATTCATCATTTTATGGGTATTTGTAGATTTTTATATGTGTACTTGTTTTTTAGGATAATGCCTCTCATCTGTGTGATATGTGTACTTAGTTATTCTCATAATGGAGGTAGGATTGGGGTGTCACGCATGGGTTATCACTAACTATTTGAGTCCTGGAGGGTTTGATCATGATAGATAAGTATCATAGTACATTTAATATTGGGACCAAAGATTTGATACTATCTAGTTGTGAGGTTTGGTATGGAATTAATGATAATAGTGTTAAATTTTTTTGATTTTGCATCTCTAGACAGGTAAAACATTGTTTGTGTGGTGGTTAAAATATCTATTAACTTGGACTCTGTTTTCCTTCTCATTGACTCGGTATATATAAGAGTTTGTTGAAGGGAAAAAAATGGTACATGCATCATATATGAGTGGGTTATTTTTTCCATGTCCTTCTTGAGTTATCCCTCCATATATACTCTGGAATATGGTATGTAGTGTCTATTTCATAATTCTTCCATTATGATAGTGATATAGGGTTCTACATTTGGATCACAAGGATAGTCTAGTTAATGAGGTGGATTTAATACATTTAAATTTTAATGAGTTCATGCATTCATTAATTTTTTCATCCATACATCCACTCATAGAGAAATAGATTATATTGTAAATACTTGGGGATGAGGTGCTCAGGATGAGCACACTCCATGTGTATTTGAGATAGAAACCACTCAGGTTTTGGGGTGATCTAGATAACCATTCCACTAAGGGATAGATCATAGTAGTTTCATGAGTCTTTCACCTTGTCAATACTCTTGTATACCACATGGTGTTCATTTCAGTGATCCTTCTTCAAGGCTCCACAGGGTGATGATGGGGCCTAGTGACCCTATCACAAGATGATATGACTACTTCATAGACACATTTTTTCCAATTTTTAGATATTTCTATCTAATTATGTTGTAGATATTGTGAATCCATGATATTTTTCGTCTTTATTAGTGTCTCACAACTATAGATATGTATTGGTCTAGTATTACTAGCCTCTCGTGACACATGATGGATATGGTTCATTAAAAGTTCTTTCATGAAATGTCTTTAGTTTGGTGCCTATATAGTGATATACGGGTTAGCATGATACCTATTTTCATTCCATCCTATACCATGGAGATATAAAATGATTTTTTTAATATCATTTTGGTTTATAGAACTAAAATTTTGGTTTTTAATAGTGGGTACATGAGATCTGAGTCTTTGGTAGTAGGGAGCTAATAGAAGACATTAGGATTTAGACCCGAGAGATGTTTCTGGATCTGATCATAGGATGGGGGTTTCTATGGTTTGGGGATATCATGGTGGTTCTAACTATATTATATATATGAATTTCTACTCTTATGACATTCAGGGACATCTTTCTTGGGATTGTTTGACCCTCCACATAGCTAATAGGGTGATAGTTGAGGCCTATGACCCAGAGGCTCTAGGGATAATTAGAGGTACAATATTTTTGTTTTCAACCTTACCTTTATTATTTTTAGACATAGTCACGAGCCACTTCTTTCATTATACATATTTATTTCAATTTCAATATCCACCAATTGAGACTTTCTCCCAACCATTTAATTTAAATAATTTCACTAAAGAGGATTCAGTGATCACAGGATTCTTCCAGTTGTCAAACCTAACTCTTGGAGGATATATCTTCTTTTGGGATCTCTTTGTAGTAGAAATGATGCATACGGATTTAAAACTATTTTTGTTATTGGTATGAACAGTTTATGCACATATTTACAATTTTAGGAAGATGATATAGCGTGCCCACTTATGTGGGGTAAGGTTTTCATTTATTAGTGAGAAAGAAACCTATGAAGAGAAGGATAACCTCATACATAGGACGGTATAGTCGAATAAACATTATTTGGCTTGTATTATCTTTTTTGAAGTTGGTGTTATGGAATTTTATATTCTTGTGGTGATGGAAGAGTATGAATATGTATTTCTTAAGGATGTGGCAGGTTTAACACCCCACTGAGAGATAGAAATATGAATGTAATTACACCTAGGGACTTACTTGATCTTTTTACATCATATCTGATTTCTCCCACTAAGCATCATTACCAGAAGGTGTAGTTTGAATGATTCCATAGAAAGGGGTATATCAGACCCAGTTTGTCACCCTTGGAATCCCATGTGTATTTTTCCAAAAGGGGTCAAATTATCTTCATTTTTGTGTATATTAACATCACATGAACTAGGTGACCTTGAATATTAAGAATCCAATACCAAGGATCGATGACCACATTGATCAGTATAGACATATGATATGATCCTCGAAGATATACCTCACATTAACTCATCACTAGATTCATGTGCAATTCATTGTTATATTGAAGATATGATTTTGATATAGTTATGGTCATTATGAGTAATTGTTCATCTGTTATTAGCATGATAAACACACCATTCATGTTCATTAGACTCATCAAATGGTTATTTTATCCTTTCATAGACCTTTTTTGTGTATTCCTCATCGATAAAATTCTAGTGTACACAGTATCGGAGGAAGACCGTGAAGAAAACTTGAGGACGGTATTGGACATAATAAAAAATAAATACTTTTATCTAAAACTCTTGACGTTTTTGTTCAATATTCTTGAGGAAAAATTTATGGGACATGTCATCTTATCATAGGGTGTAGGAGTAGACTCAATCAAGGTTGAGGTTTTTGTAGATTGGGATACACTCAAGGGAATTACAATTGTGAGGTGCTTCCTTAGTTTGGTAGGATATTAAAATATATTCATTCAAATTTTCTCTAGGATATCAGCAACATTGACTAATTTGACTCAGAATAGATATCCTTTTAATTGGATAGAGAGGTTTCAGCAGTCTTTTCTGGAGTTAGGCATGAGGTTGATGAGTGATCCCATCTTGATATTGATCTAGGATGGCATTAAGAGTGTAGTGTTTTTTGATTCCTTGGGGACAATACTTTGTAGTTTTTTATTCAAAATCAAGTGTTGATTTCTTATCAGTCCTTGTAGTTGATACCTCATGATAAGAACTATGTGACCCACGATCTTTAAATGGTTTCATTAGTCATCACCCTAAAAATATTATGACACACCATTATAGATGAGTGGTTAATTTTCTATTAAGACCACTATTTCTTCATGTATATCAACTAACTAAAGGATACATACATGAGAAAAGTAGACAGATACATTTTCTTCAAGGATTATGACTTCTAGATATTTTATACTCCAAGGAAGGGGAATGTGGTTGAAGATTCTCTAATCAGGATATAATTTTCATAGTTTTTGATCTAGGTGTTCAAGTAGTTATCCTCATTATAGTTATTCATAGTGGGATTTGATAACGTGGCATATCAACAGTAAATGGTTGTTACCCCACCACTTCTAAAATATGTTAGGGATCCCCAACATAGAGATACCAAATATGATACCTTGTGTACTTATATACTAATTGGAATTTCTCTTGAGGGGTTTTCTAATAGTGGGAAGAACATCATTCTATTTAGAGTAAAGATGATGGTACTAGTGAGGTTTTCTGTGTACGTACTAAGGAATTTTCATATATACCAATTTATGGTATATCAATTTGTGTTATAGATGTACTAGGACCATCAACATCCGTTTTGGTGACCGGGGTTGAATAATTGTGTAGAATGATTTGTCTCTTGATGCCTCAATTATAAATTGGTGACAGATGAGCACCTGGTTCCATATGGTTCATCTCAACCCCTTAAGGTTCTAGAGTGAAACTAGGATTGTAATATATATACTTCATGATTGGGATAATATGAATATACAGAGTTCACAATTCTATCTTTGTGATCATTGAAAAACTCTATAATTTTACCGAATTCTTATAAATCTATGAGACAATTTTACTTGGTAACATGGGATGCATTTACGCAGAGGTGATAGTTTAGATTCACAAATATTCCATGATGGTTATTTCATAAAGTAATACATGATTCATATTATTTTCATAGATAATATTTCACAGTTCTTTTGGGACTATGATGCATTTTTTCATAGTGTTTCACCCCCAGACTAAAGTTCAGACTGATCAGACAATTCCGGTTCTAGAGGATATGTTTTTCCATGCATGTTGAAGTTTGGTCATAGTTTGGAGGATCACCTACCAATGGTGAAATTTTAATATAACAACCTATACTATTACACCATTGTTATGGATCCATTTTTTACACTAATATTTTTGACCAATCCTAAGGACTCATCACTCATTGTCTCAGAGTTTGTGGAAGCTATAAAAGAGAAGGTGTAGATCATACTCAATATATAAAGAATACCTAGATCCATTAGATGACTTAGGTAGCCCAATGATGGGGGGATTTGGAGTTTGAGGAGGGAGATTGTGTGTTCCTAAAGGTCAATCATTTATGTGAAATATAGAAATCTCCCAAAAGTGGAATGTTGTCTCTTAGATTCATCGACCATTTGTAGATACTTCATAGAGTCAATGAGGTGTCATGCCTCTAGGTTATATTTCCTTAATTATAGTGGGAACATGATGACTTCCATGATTTGATAGTAAAATAGATATCTGTATAACCAATCACATGTTTTCCACTCGAGTGAGATGGACATCATGGATGGATAAAAATTCATAGAGTACCCTGTAGAGACTTTGGATTGTTGGGAGAAGATCTTCCATGTGTGAGATATTTCCTTAGTGCATGAATATTGTAAGCACAAGAATCTATAGGTGTTAACCTAGGAACAGGAGACCCTTATGTGAAAAAAGTACCCGTGTATTTTTTAGTAGTATTTTTTCATTTTAGGTAAAAATCCATATATTAGGGAGATTTTAGAAACCCTTATTTTTTCTGTATAAGACTTTGGAATATTTTAAGAAATTTTTCCAATGAAATTCATTAAGAGAGTGTGAAATTATGAGGCATGTTGATCCTTGGCGTTGATATAATAAAAATATTTAATATATTATATAACATGCATGTATTTTTCTGAAATAATGAATTAACTCCCAAATAGAGTATCAAGAAAAATATAAAACTACGTTTGAATCCTAAATTTTTGTTTACCCTCACTAATGCACATTACCTTTTTCAACATCGAGTGTTTCATGAAAGTGAAATTCTTGATAGATTAATAATTTCATAATTTAATTTTTTTTATTTGTTACTTTTCATATCACCACAAACTAGAATCCTCAATATAAGAACATTATTTCCAAATCCCTTGTTTTAACCACATAACCCTAGGATTGAGAGAGGATTCAATTGAGTCGCTTTCATAGAACCCATCATCGTTTCATGCTTTTGTGATCATCGCACCAAAGTATTTTGTTTATCATTCTTATCATGAATGTAGAGAACCATTATTCTCTAATGATTGATCCAACAATGAGGTGGGATATTGATTTTTAGTTTTTATGATATTTTTTATTATCCCATTTTTAATTGAAATCAATTTTTTAATAGTTTAATTTATAGGTCGGAAGAATAATTGTGGGTTTTTTCTTCCATGAATATTAAAAATTGATATTATTTATTTGTTTCAATTGTTCTTAATTATAATGGAAACAAATCAATACCAACCTGAACAATGGAAGACTCTTGTTCTACTTTTTGTTTTATCGATTTCATCCCTTGTTTTTTGGATGATTCATCCCAATTAATTATTTAGTTGGTTCTTTAATAACTACCCAGTATTCGATAATAACATTTAGATAGTAATGAATTTGGTTTATGATCAATGGATATTTCATGATATAATGACATCTATGGTTGATTAGATGATGATTGAGTGTGGTTCCATAGTTCCTCATTCTTAATTTTGGAATGTATGAATGACAAGGTGTGGTGAGGATCAATTTCACAGTAGATCGGATGGCTAGAATCCTTCAACTAATGAAGGAAATCTATGAGTATACTAGATCTATAATCATTTGGTGATATTATCAGTGGATATTGAGGAAATGGAGGTATATGTTAGCACATGAATCATTTTTTTCTAGAAAACATATGACTATGTAATGTGTATCCCTATGAAAATACTCCATGTAATACCCACTATACAGTGAAGGAGTTTCCACAAATATATAAATATAACACATTATGTGACACAAGTCACATTCCTTGTGAAAAGAGCCGGTGACATGATGTGTTCCCTCATGGTATACGAGCATTGACACATGTAGGTACATGGGCACTACTCTAGGAAAAAAGAATGACCTATTACTTAGACATATCTAGGAACCAGATCAGAACCTCGTACATGAGCGTGAACAATTTATATGGGCATGAAATACTATACATGATCATGGACTAAATCACATATGAAGGACTAGGTCAAGAAATACATGTGGTGTACTATTATTACAAGTCATGTACCTTCTCTAGGATGAATTTAGACCCTTAATATCTTCTGTATGGACTAGTATTTTTATTGTGAATTCCCTTGGTTCATCCCCCAAGATGATTGAGTGAGGCAACATATCCTAAGAATGGGGTTTGATGCCCTCTATAGGATTAGTCATTGAATGATTTTTTCAGAATCCCTCATGAGGCCTTGTATATAATCCTCTATAGTATCTTCTACCCAAGTTGGGGTTAAAGGTATCTTCATGACCAAAATACATGATTATTGATCCCCTGTAATGAGTGTTAATCTATTTAGGGTTTTTTGTTTCACCAACAACATTGGGTGTGATCTTGTATCTATGTATCGATCACTTATAACTTTCATTACGTGTTTCTCCCAAGAAAGTCCTAATGAGAGTGACCTATCAGTTGAGCGCAATCAGTATTATCTGATTCATAAAGTGAGTTCTCATAGATGAATTTTTTCTTTTATCTGGAGTAGGAATGCAGGGATGGTATTGAGATTTTGTCTAAAGCCTATGAATTAGTGTCTATCTTGACTATATCACGATTTTTTTATTGTATGACTCATATTATGATTGGCATGCCCTCTTAATGAGATGACTAACAAATTTATGCTTCATATTGGATGTTTTTAGGGTCCCTCATTATTTTTTATCTTACTCAACCTTGTATAAGTTATTCTCACACATGTCATGCCTTATGTATATGATAGACCATTCGACGTGTTCCTTGGTGGACCTGGAGTAGGAATGACATAGTTGGGTTATATATATAAGGGTTTATCTGAAGTATTTCATTTTATTATAGACCCTCCATCTAGAAGGTTAGACTTCCTTTAATTGTTTAGCAGTCACACATTTTGGAGTTTATTCTTTCCATCAATTTTTTATACACTAATTATGAGCTTTTTTATGTATGCATGAATTGGAATTAGTTGTATCACTCTTAAAACATTGTATTAATATTTGAAGATGTGTTCCTAAATTTATATACCTTAGGATAAGGCCTCCTATGTGTGTGATATACCTACTCAGTGCTTGTCTCTAACCCCTATCCTATTATAAGTGGTATTACAAAGTCACACTTATCCTATCATTGGCTAATCTTGCCCCAATGGGTCGATTCATAAAAATGGGTCACTTCTTACATAGTACATAGCCCATTTCTAAACATAAATATTATATATATCCTGCTAATAATATATAGTTAAAGACTAATATTAAATATCGTGAAAATAATGGCCCTATCATTTACATGTGTCTCCCTATAAAGTTATCTGGTATGTTTTTTTGTTATAAGGGGAGTGGGATTTTGTGGCTATGTACTGATTGATGTCGGTTAAATCAATCTACTATTAATGACATATATACCTTATTCTTATTGATAATTTTTTCAATTAATTAGACGGATCCCATTTTCTCAATGATTAATCATTGATTATATATTCATTAATTTTGGTTGTAATAAAATGGTGATCCAATGATAGATATTATCATCCAATTGAATATTGGTTATTGTATTCTGTTCTATTTCATGTAAAATTATTAAAGGTAACAGAAATTTGTTATACATAATAATTTTGAGTTTTAATTATTTTGCATCATTTAAAAAAATATTTGTTTATGGATGTTAGTGGCACCAAAGTTGAGAATCTGAAAAACATTTCAATGAAGAATGACATTGATATATCTTCAATTATAATGAAAGATATCAACAGGTATGATGAGAAAAATTCCAGTGGAATGGATAGAAAAATTTTCAAAGAATATTACTTTATGAAGGAAGATATTGATTGATTTTTGGAAGAAGCTACAGTAATTATATTTATAATAAATAAGACATTAATTTAAATACATTTACATTCCAAAAAAGTATATTTCCATTAAATTTTTAAAGGGAATATTTTTTATGATCATCAATAACTTAATAAGGTTTCATCATTTCATGAATAGAATGATAGCATCATGAGAAAAGTTTTTCAATTTATTTTTGGAAATGTGTAAGGTGGTTTATTTTGTTTAAATTCATAAAAAATAGAATGTAACAATAAAACAACTTATGTCACACTATAATGGAATGAAGGTTCTAAAAATTTAAATGACTAAATTTTTAAGGTTATTCATGGGGAAATAATAAGGTTTCACAAGTTAACATTTTGAGATTCCTTGTAGTCACTTCATAAGTGTTTACACATTTCTAATTTTAAGATAAAAATTCATTCTATAAAAGGATGAGTCAACTTGTGATGCCTTTTTAGCTATTTTAATGAATATAACATGGTGATAATTGTTCCAAAAATTGGAGAGCTATGTTGTGATGATTTATGTATGTATTTTTTTGGTTATATCAAATGAAGACTTGAACAATGATAAAGATGGTCTCTTAATTAAAAGTGGATTATTAGTGTTAAATTTTAGATCCACACAGCGATTCATGGGTGATGTGAATGGTACAATTCATGAATTTTATGAGAGTTATTAAAACAAAAATTTCTAATTTAATAATCATATTATGAAGAGAGTATTCACACCATAAATGTGGATAACATCAGCATATTCTCACAGTGATGAGCAGTTCATGATGTACATAAGTGATTTACAAATTAATAGTAGATGATGTTGTATTTTTATTATGTAGTTAGGATGAAAAATTTCAGAGTTTCAACTCTAAATTTATGTCACATAATAGCTATTTTAAAACTATATATATGACTTTTCACAATTATGAACAATTTAATTAAGGGGGATTAATAAAAATTGTATAGTTAGTAATTACATGTTTAGAATTTTATAAAACTATCATGATGTGTATCTAAAAATCAATGGTAGAATCTACACAACACCTCTGAAAAGAATATTCCAAATAGTAGAACACTGAAAAAAGTTATTTATAGAACAACAATGAGATTAAGTTAGTGTTTGTGTCTATAAATATGATGTGAGATACTATTTTTTATTCAATGGGATGTGGAAGGAGGAATCACTATTGTGGTATGAAAAAGAGAAAATTAGTTGAGGGGTATAAAATTGATAAAGAAGAATAAAGAAACTCCATGTATTCACATTGGAATTATAGGAAACTCTTTGTGTAGTATTTCATAGTTTCTGTATAAATGATCAACCTTGGGAGATCAAGGAATCCAACTCATATTCAATGCACCGTAAAAAAAGTTTTGATATTGTATGGTTTTCCCTAATAAACACACATATTTTCCATTTTAGATTTACAGAGATGGATGGAAGGGGGAGGAAGGTTTGAACAAGGTGATCCATGGGAAATAATGAGTTATCCATATATTTGTATGGGAATTGACCATATGCCTTGCATGAACCCTATCACGAATCAGAGAGGTTAGTTGACTTTTCTACAATAGTTGTAACACGTGGAGATTTTATTTTATATTCATTTACATGGCTAATATTTTTTATAGTATATACCACATGAAACAATAATCTCAAATGAACCATAAAATACTATTTAAAATTTATAATGTAAATTTTAATATTATAACCTAGTTTTAGCATGCGTGGGTATATATAGAAGCAACTGCAATATAAAATATTGGTTTAAGAATTTCCCAATAAAAAATTACTACTTAATTTCTAGGAAATAAGTTCACAATTTTGAATGATTATAATTCAATCATATAAGGTTATGAAAAAAATAATGTTTAGTTGGGTAATTTTTTTAATAAAAGGGGGTTTTTCTTATATTTTACATGGTTAATTAAAAATATATTTTCATATTTTTAGAGTCAAAAAATTATTGAAGAAATATTTTTTATACATGTAAACTATAGAATAATCATTGAATCATTAATTATAGTTTTTTAGAAAAAAAGATAAAATTATTTTATTGTTAAATTATATATTTTAAAGAAAATAGTTTTTATTTAAAAATTTTATTTTTATATTAAAATATTAAATTATTCATAACTCATTAATTATTTTCAAAAAAATTGATAACATACTAAATCAAATAAATTAAAAACATTATAATGGTTTCTACTAGTAATGTAATGACAATACATTCATTTTATGATTCAAAAATATATTTTTTCTAAAAATAATTATGAATTTTGTTAATGGATATTTGAATAATTTAAACCACTTCTCAAAATTATATTTTATAAAATGAACATCAGTTTTGATGTTATAAAATCAAAATTATTTTAGGTTCATTTTTTTAGAAGTAATAAATTTTTGGTATAATATTTAAATCTACTGACATTACAAATACCACATATTTTTTGAAATAATTATTATATAATCACGAGATTAAAATAAATAAAACCATTTACTTTAAAAATATACGTATTTAATGATTAATGAATTCAACTTAAAACTTATTTTTTTAATTTTACCATGAGATTCCATTTTGGGAACCTA
Source organism: Viscum album (assembly GCA_963277665.1). NCBI lineage: Eukaryota > Viridiplantae > Streptophyta > Magnoliopsida > Santalales > Viscaceae > Viscum > Viscum album. Next base: position 646,921,802 of record OY728126.1, on the reverse strand, counting down.
AGGTATATTTTAATATAATAAAAAATCATTGTAATGTCCCAACCTCGGTGCCACTATCTAATTCGCCAAGCTGGTGGGTCACTTGGTCTCAAGTGTATCTCTCAAAATGCGAGAGGTTGGTGACTTGCAGAGAGGGTATAGGGTCTATCTCTGGGAGGACTAAGCCCTCATTTACATATTGTATCATTGCAGATATATAGTAACAACTATGTAATGGAAGCATATGTAATCATATGGAATAGTAGAAACAGTTATTATCAACATTGGACCCATAACCCACAATAGAGAAATCAGTATAATAATAGATAACAACTGAAGAAACTAATATTAATACACAAAATATTGAAACTAAATCATATATATAATGATGATGATAAATTTCTTGCCTCTACAAAGTAACCAAAATGGTTACATAGGAATCCAATTATAATGCATGTGCATTAATACCAAAAAAACAAAATATATATATTGTCTGGCATAATGATCCTTAAGTTGGTCCTATGCTCTCCTACTCCTAGGAATATCACAAAGTCAATAATTAAACTTTGTGTGATTTCTCTAATCCTTAATTAAATCAATATTGTCTATCTAGGTAGGCAATGGTGTCCTAAACAATGTCTGAGATAACACTCAATTGGCCACCGCAAACGATGTCTTGAACAAATCTAGGTTGTGCAATAGAAGCTAAACAATGTGAAAATATATGAAAAGTCCATTAGTAGTACAAGTGAAACACCCTTGTAAAAAGTAATTAATGTAAGTAAATTTTCATGCCAACAAGGATTTCTGGACAATAAGGGTTGTGATCCCTTAATAAGATAGTTCTAAAGAAATATATAAATTAATACCATGACCATATTATACAACTAATTGTGACAAGTGAAATTTAACCATGTCGTACAACCAAGTATAACATATAAACCATGTCTTTTCCATAAAATCAATATTATCAAATCACTCACAGCCTCCCCATATAGTGTAAATCATTCATCAGGGCCACTCTATATAATTTAATCTGTTAGACCCTAATGTTCTAGATCCAAGGTGGAGAAGACCATATAAACCATCTCGAGTACCAGGTGAATCTCGATGCAAACTCGATTAAAATTGGTTGGTGTCCATAGAATATGTCAATACACTATGTCCACTGTAATCCCAAGAAAGATAGATCCAAGGGGTAGTAACGCCCATGTTATCCCACATAATCAATACCTAAAGAGATATATCTTTCAAGGAATCCACAGCCACTATCAAGATCCATGGATTAACCGTCCATGGAATCTAAAGGAATCAAGATTGAATGTATACCTACAAAGGAATCTATTAAAATTCAATTAATCACATCCGTTCATAAATACAAATTGTATTAAATTACATTAGTTCATAAAACTCATATACCAACTCACATTCAAATAATCAAATAATTCATATCATGTATAACATGGAAATAGTGGAAATTCATATCCTTATTATCTCAAAAAAATCATTTCAATTCATTATGGGATTACTCTAACTAGGGAAGCACACATGCACCTCACGTGTGGTATAATGTAAGTTGGGTAACAAAAGAGCACCCCTTAGGTGGATTGGATTATGCTAACAAACTGAAATGAACTATTAGGTACTCATGAGAAACCAAATCAGGTTTCAATTCATTAAATACTAATACTAAATTAATTTATAGTTTGTCTACAAGATTTATAGTGTTCGGAACAACCTCAACTAGGCATATAAATCACCAAACCATAAGGGAAAGTTATAGACCGCCTACCTCAATCACATAGTGGAGTAATAATACAGTATCATCTTTGAATTTAATGAAAATTAGAAGAAATAAATAATGATTTAATAACCTAAAAATATGGCATATTAGATCACACAATAATATTACAACTGATACCAAGTCAATTGAAGAAAAACCTAAGAGGATTTGACAACTCACAGGTGAGATTAAAATGAGACTGTCAACACTAGATTCTATGTTATCTTGATGAAATGAGATCAGAGGATATGATATTTCCATCATAGGAGCTCCCAAGGGATCACTAAAATCATATGGATGAAGAATGAAATTAAAATTTGGTTTTAAAGAATTTTAGGGAAAAATGTAATTTTACCCAAAAATTACTAGGCTACATGTTTTGTCTGCATAGATGGAAAAATTGTGCGCCAATCATGCATCTATCACTCCTTTAAGGGAAACGATGCACGGTTACTACACAAAGTTTCCAATCCGTGCGAAAAAAATTCAATACACATATGCTAAAAATTACTGGTACCTCGCACAGGCGTGTGCCTCAGGTCATATGGTTTTCAAAAACTATACGACCTATAACACCCCAGTATCAAGCCACCCATTTTTAGGGGTAATCAAGTGACTTCTACTACATCTTTTCTCCTAACTGTATTCCCTAACTATTTTTTCCAACAACCTAGGATCTGTTCCCTAGACAATCCCGAGGCACCCCGGATACACCCAATGTAACATTGGGTACTGACACTAGGCCATAAAAACCCATTTAATCTAAAAAATTATATTCATACCTCATATAAAAACCTGAGATCTTACAATCTTCACCCATTAATCCAAATTGACAATGAGATTACCTCTTAAGGGTAGTCAACATTTTCTTTAGAATAACTCCAGCCACTGAGTAGGTACATCGATCTCCCACTACCAAGTGTCTTCCTATAAAAGATCACGATACCATAGAACCGGAACTAGAAGAACTAACTAGCCCAATATAAACAGGGTGTGAGAGGGGCCAGAGTGATAATGGTGTAACTGATATCCATGAAATATTTCATGCATGGATTATTACCTCTGAGGTAACTGATACTGATAGGATATATTCTCAACTCTATATAAATTCCCTAATGGCCTAACATGTTAGGTAAAATCTTAATTGGTCTATAAATCCATGTATTTCCTAACCTCCGGGAGATTCAGAAAAAGTATTTATGACCAACCACAAACTGTTGAGGTCATCGATAGTGATCAGTGTAATATTTATCTCGAGACTTTGTGGTGTCCATCATCATTCTGATCAACTAGACATGGCCATATGTTTCCCTCATGATATTATTTCCTAGTAAAGATTCCTGAGGTACCTCTAACTAGAGAAAGGGTGATCGAAATGGACTACCATACAAGGACACATAAGTTTCCATCATTTACTGATACTATTGTATTCAAGATAATATGACCCAGGAAGTGAATCATATCCTTACAGAAGTGGAACTTTGTGATATAAAAATATAAATAATTCTCTAAGTTTATCTAAATTGATCTGATATATTTGGCATCTTCATGTGGATTATGAGATTTAATAAAGATATCACCCATGAATACCACTACAAAATATATACTGCTAAGGATGGAAAACTAAATTCATAATCTCCGTGAAACCTGGTAGTGAATTCGGGATATAGAATGACATAACTAGATACTTGTACATTCTATACCTACATATGTATGAGTTTTGCCTATTGGTTGAACATGCACCTGATGATATCCATATATCGAATCAATTTTTTAGAACACCTGATATCCTCATTGCTGATCAAAATTTTCATCTATCTGTTGAAAGTGGTATCGATTCTTAACCATAAACCAGTACAATTTTCAGTAATCCAAAAAAATCATAAGGATACCACCATCGTTTTGTCAAAGAATATTGGTGAACCCCCTAGAGAAGTACTGGGTTGAATAAAACAATTTGCATTCAAATCCTCTAGCTTCCTCCTGAGTTCCTATAACTCCATCATAACCATCTTCTTTGGAGGAAAGTATATTATTAAATATCCACGAACTAACTCAATATAAAACTCCAGCACTCCCCCATATGGTGGACTAGAAAATTCATTTAGGAAAACATACCTGAAATGATCATCCATTGGAGTTAAATATACTTGTCATGATCTTTAGTCATACACATATAAACTAGAAATAGGGGCTATCATCCTCTCTAACCTGTGATTCTCTATGCCAATGTGGCCTTCCTGGAAAAACCATTCATTCTTGTGATTAAAACCATATTCCTATAGTGATATGAAAGTCTCTTGTCTGTCATAATAATCAATATTGTCATGATAATCAAATATAAATTCCATCGAAAGTTTAATGTGAAACCTATTCATCGCAAAAAAAATATGACATATGAAGTGACACCCACCAATCTAAATGGGGTCTCTAAACAAACATAAACCCTATATTATTTTCCCCAATAGAGTATCTGAGGTCATAACACCATCATAAAACTAAATAACCATCTAAATACTCTTTACCATCGGTAAAAAACATAAAACTATGTGATGCACCTGTATAGAAAAGATTAGATACAAAGGTAGATGAAACAATGATCATAACTTTCTGAGTAGACATCCTGATGCTCTCCTATATAGGGTATGATGTACATAATATATATGGCCCGAACTGCGTCAATATGAAATAACCTCACTAACTAGAGTACTCCTACTCTACTGCCTTAGTACAACTAGTGATTGATCACCTCATCCATGATCATCACCATAGCCTAAACTACTAGTACTATTCCATCTCATAGCATGATGTGGATCCATGAAACATGCACCTTAAAATCAATTCAAAGATAACCCCCTTCCCATAATTGTTAGAGGTAATGTCTTGGAAAAACACTACATGATCCCAATCATTCCATAAGATCATCACATAATTAAGACATGATTATACTGATTCATTACATTCCTATGTCTTCCACACTAATGATAAAACATATAGCAATTATCACTAACATCCTGGATTGTGATCATCTCACTAGAATTATCAAAATGGATCTTCCAACCATTGGACACCGGATCACTTGTCCAAGAGACCACACTAATATAATCAGTGTCATCATATTTCCTCAGGTTCCGCTCTGTAATCTCCTCTTGGTTCACTTATCAGTAATTATCATTAATCTAAATTTGTTGACCTAAAACCAAACAGGACGTATGATACCTTCCATGAAGTGTCTCTACCTTGATTACTAATCATCATGATAAATAGATGAAAGACACTAAAACACAATAAAGTATGAAGAATATTCTATTATTGTCTGTCCACCCTATACCAGACACATGAACTCACTGGCCCACTCTTCTCTCAGAGTCTTGAGGAAAATGATTTGTGAAATCTAGTATGGATATCACCCCAAACCATATCTCTAGAATTTCTTCCTAGTTAAAAACATTCCACTATCTCTTTTCTTATCCTCAAAGCATGTGTGAAACAAGCATTACTCTCCTTTGAGGATGTGTCTCTAAATTATTGATGATCTACATCAATGTATCATGCCACAGCTCGAAAACATGTGGTCCTTCATTCCATGAAAATATGTGTCATCATATCCATAGATGATACAAGTTGTGGTTCTCTTTAACAAGTTTGAATATAGCATAAAAACCCATCGAGGAACTAAGCATCATCACCTGTATACAAAAAAACAATCATTGATACAACTTTAATGATATGAGGATCCACCAGTGGCCCATGGAACACTACCTCTTGATCATGGTCGTCACCACCATCCAGGTGTATGACTAGTGTTCGACATGGTGGAATGTCTCTACAATTCCAAATACACACCCCATAAAAATGATAATAAAGGGTCATAACTTTAAGTATAAGAAATGTCAAGGCCTTCCGATAATCAAATTTTTTCCCTCTCTCATCCCCAAAATCCTAGACTAGGTAAAAATTAATTTTCATAACATCACTAGGGACACTACCTATTTCCCACTCAAAATCTAAATCAAGGTCATGTTATCTAATTCAAAGTTTAAATATCTATTAGAATTTATATTCATTTAAAAATTATCTTTTAAATTGTTAATAAGAAACATTCCTCACTTTCGATTTATAAGGGCCCATACACCTCATGAACCAAAATATAGAATCCACTTAATTCATACAACAGAATGTTCTAGTCCATATAACAGATGATCCATGACTGAATGTACCACAATTTTCTATTTTGGGTGTCTTATGTATCCTAATCAGGAAAAAAAACATATGATATAGAATTCACTCTATGTGACAACCATGTTCCTCAATTACCTATACAAATCATAAATTAAACAATAAGTTTATCACACTATTCACTCACATCAAGGTCATGCAGTCAATCACTGCACCCTATATTGCATGGTATGATACATGGCATCTCAAATTTATCTTTTTCCTAAAATGATGAATGAAATTCATACCCTCATCTCTTTAAGAAGTGATAAAATATATAATCAATCATACCAATACTAAAATCGTAATTCATGTGTCTTACTCAATGGAGAAATCTAAATCAACTGTAATTGAAAAAATTCATAAAAGAGTAATTTTGTTCTATGATATTTGGATTTTACTGTATGTGGGTTAACTACTCTGAGGAGTATCTCTTTATGAAATTCTTAAACATTTCTATTCCATGTTTATTGTCTCAAAATATTAAGGAGAAAAATAAATAACATCTTATTGAACTTTGAATCATCCTGATCGGAGTGCCACTATCTGGTGCCCCAAGCCGTTGAGTCACATGGTCTCAAGCACATCTCCTTGATTGTTAGAGGATATCGACTAGAAGTGAGGGCCTTGGGTTTGTCCATGGTGATAATATTCCATAATTTATATGGTTTATCACTATATATATATAGTAATATATTAGTAAAAAATCATATGAACATATAATTAATAGTTGAAACTGGCACTATAAACACTATACTATTTACCAACTGTTGCGAAAGAAATATAGAAATAGATAACAACTCAAGAAAATGATATTAATAAACAATATATGTAAAATTAATCATATATATAATTATTGTGATAAAATTAGTGTCTCTACAAATCATCTAACATATTTATATAAGAATATAAATATAATATATGTTTCAAAAGAACAAAAAGACAAGAAGTTCTATCTTGGGTAGTATCATGAGCCTCTATAAAGTCAATTTCTCCCATGATCCAAATAATAGTAATAATTTCAACATCAAAATTTCAGGAAATTCCCTAATCCTTACATTTATCCATATAGTCTTTTTAGGTACCCAACGGCTACCCAAAAGGTGTGTGAGATAACCCCTAGTTGGACACCACAAATAGTTTCTATAAGAAATCATGGTTGTCAAATACAAGTCAAATATTTGGTGTGTATATGAAAAGTATACCTGTAGTAGAAGTGAAATGAACATGGAAAAAGTAGTGCATTTAATTTATCTATCAAGCTCGTACAGATCCCAATATAATAAGGTTATATCCCCTCTAACAAGGTAGTTTTAAAGAAAAACAGAAATATCCACCATGGAAACGCTATATAATCGAGTGTGTCATGTTAACAATGAACTCACTATACAAACTAGAGTATCATATCAACCAAAAAACATTATACAACCAATAGAATAATATCAACCATAGCCTCATTGAATAGTGTAAACAATTCATCAAATCCATGCCATATAATGTAATATGTCATACCCAGTGGGGTAGGATCCAAGGTATATAATACCAAGGAATCCCAATCGATTCCCAAGAGAATCTCGATGGAAACTCAATTATACTTTTGTGGGGTCCAAGGATCATGTCAACACATTATTTCCCATGTTATCAAAATTAATATGGCTCAAAAGGGATATCAAGGCCCAATTAATCACATGAAATCATGTCCCAATGAGAAATCGCATCCAGGGCATCCACTACTTTAATCAAGAACCATGGAAGAGTCATCCATGGTATATAATGGAATCATGGTCCAACGTATACCAACCATGTTATCCAGTACCATTAAACTCATCATATTAATTCATCATTAAACATTAAATAACATTCCATGATCTCATCAAACTCATTTACATACTCACATTTAAACAGTGAAACAATCAGCATCATGTATAACACGGTAAGGGTGGTAACCCATCTACTAATCATCTCCAACAATTCAATTCAATTCATTACATTAAGGGATTCATCAAACCAGTAAATCATTCACACACCTAATAAGTGGTATTAGGTAAAGAATATTATAAAGTCACACCCAATGGGTGGCTTGGGATCATGAAACAACCTTCAAAACAATCGATGGTGTACATGGGAATCGTAAGCATGTAACAATTCATTCAATTCAAATATTCATTTAATTTACATGGTATCGTAGGAGACTCTAGAGTGTAACACAACTTCAACTAGGATTATAAAACACAAAACCATGAGGGAAAGGTATATAACACCAAACTCAAGTATTTATAAGAGTACATGTCCAATATCATCTTTTAATTTGGTCCAAATTAGAAGAAAAACGAGGAATTGAAAAACTACCTAGAAAAAGAAAATATTAGATTGCACACAAATAGTGTAGTATACACCAATAAGAAAGTATAATGAAACAAGATAATTTAATAACTCACTGGTGAAATTATAATAAGTTCTAAGGTGTTTGATTCTGAGTTTGAATGTTGAAATGGGATCAAAGGCTATCGAATTTCCATCAAATGAGCTCCCAAGGGCTCAATGATATCCAAATGAGGAAGAATAAAATTATATTTAGGTTTAAAATAATTTAAGTATAAATGGTAATTATAAAAAAATCGGTATGCACGCTTTGTCCATAGAGTTGGCCAAACCATGCATTAATTGTTTTCCCTTAACTACTTCAAGGGGCAGCATACACAACTATTTAGAATGGTGTTCCAAACCGTATGGAAAGCATGAAAACCCCTCTATTAAAAAGTATAGGTTACACATAAAATAATTATCATTAGTATTATTGGTTTTAAAAACCATTCAACCTTTCGAATCACATTTTCAACCCTCACACTATTTGGGATAACCATTTGATATGTCCCGCATTGTTTGTCCTAACCATTTGGTTAGACTGTTCTTTCTAAAATGTTTTTCTCTAGGATTCAAAGAATCCTTAGAAACCCTTGATAGACCGGAAATCACATTGGGAACTCACATTAGTCTACAAATATTCATTTAAACCTAAAAAATGATTTGTAACTCGTACAAAAATATGGGATCTTACAACTATATTTGGCTCTATACATTTAGATGATTGGTAAGAAGGTTCCATTTGGATATAGATTGAAATAAATGTCAAAAATACAACTTTTTATAATTAAAAACTATAATAACCCATTTTAATAATCTTCATTCATTATTTTTGGGTAAAATCATTTTTATTCTTAATAATACATTTTTCTAAAAATGGCTCTTCATTGTGTTTTATAAACATATATTAAAAGTGATTATTATGAATTTTGTATATAAATTCATATAAAATAAATTCTTTATTTAAAAATAATACTTTTAAATTTTTTTTAATGAAATAAATTTCATTATTATTCTTAATTAATAGTCACTGAGGAAGAAAAATATCACCACCGTAAGGGCTATAAGGGTAAATAAAAGGTTAAATTAGCAAATAATGCTCAAAATATATTTAGAATTATTATAAATATATTTGGATGAGTATATTTCAAAATTAAAATATTTTTTATATAAATTAAACTAAATTTTATGCATTATCCAAGAGAAACATATTTATTATATTTTAATATTCCTAATATTTTAAAGGATGTGACTCTTCTCACTTATAAAAGGGAACTTTGTCTCCTCACATCTCCACACACTTTCCACACTCTTTATCATCAAAAATCTTCCCATATCACTCCTCTACACATCTTATAGGTAATTCTATCACCAATATACCAACAAACGCAATATTATGGTGCAAACCAAAGTATCTTATATGTGGATGAGTTATAAGTCTTAATCAAATTATTTAAAGATTATTTCTTATATTTTCTCCATCAAATCAACACAAACCATCATAACACAATAATAGTAGTTTCTATATGTTATTTAAATTTCATTATGTTGACATATAAATATGTTACTAAATCCATTCTATCATATGATAATTGAAAATAGCGCCCATGCGTACTTGAAAACTACCACCTCCACATAGCGATCTGTTTAATTTTTCTTTATTACCACTCTAATTTGGTTATAAAGAATTAATAATAGAATATATAAAATATTTATGACATTAATATTTTTTAATCAAAATATATTATCTACATTCTTACCCTTCCATATATTGTAAAATGATAACATTTCTCATTCGTATATGTGGATTACCACCTCCACTAAGATATGTGATTCATTTTTCATTTCCTCTTTACATAGATGGTTATAAATATATATTCAATGAAAAATTATTATATTTAAAACATTAGTTTTATTGTTTAATGTTAAACCAATATATGATTTATTAAATTTTTATCTATGAAAAGACAAAAAAATCCTTAATGTGTAGGTATGGACTATCATATCCATTAAATGATGTGTTTTATTTTTCATCACAATATTACATGTATGATTCTAAAAGAATATTGAATGTACTAAATTGAGAAATATATAAATTTTAAGAGTTTTTATTTAATGTAACCATGAACCCTTTATCCATGGTTAACACTTCGAAGCCAATTTTGGAGGTTATGAACCAAATGACCTAAAAACTACTAAATTAAACTTACTCAATTTAGTATCTAAATAAATCATGGTCATAAATGAAATAAAAATTAACAAATTATAATGTATTAAAAAAGGATATTAAGAATTTATATTATTAAAAAAATATAATTTTTAAAATTAAAATACATTCATGGAGAGTTGGGACACATGGTGAGGCATTTCTCATCTCAATTCCCCTTATTGGAAGCTTATTCCATTTTCACCATAAGATTTATTTTATATGGTGTATAAAAACCAATATTGATGTATTATATAATTAATTAAATAAAATTCAAGTTATTTACAAATCAATCCCTTGTTCACACCATTAATTTCATTTTAGTTCAAATGTTACCAAAGTCATAGGGGATTTCTCTTAAAAATGTTCTCATAAATGGTTTAATTTTTTTTCATTCAAATCTATGAGATTTTAAATTTTTTAAGAATCTTATGATTTATAATTAAAATATTTAAATAAGTTAATTTTTATCTACATTTGAATTTTTTTATTGAGGTTTTAATAAAAACATGTTTTCACATTTTCCATAAGTCTCACTCTTTTTAACAGGTTATGGGTCATGACCCCTATTATTAAAACAAAAAATAAAAATCATATTTTGAACAGAAAAATTGGGTAACCTGATAAATGAATCATATTCACACATGCACAAGAATACATGGTAAAAATACCCAAACATTGTTCTCTGGACCCGGCGAACTGAAGTTCAAGAGAAATAACACTTCATGCTAAGCTCTAGTCAAATGTTTTATCCCCACTTCCTGAGAAATAATGAAAGTGTTTCAAGTTAAAAATTTTGTGCAACCCCCTTCCATAGTTTTTTCATTCTTGTCCAAAAATGTGTGGTATATAACCCATGTATCCCGAATAATTACCATAAGACTTACTTTTTATTTTTATTTTTTAAAAGTATAAAGAGTTTTCATACATTTATCAAATAATGTCCATTTAATATCATCATTTTAATTATTAATTTTCAATATTACTCTACTTGTTTATATGGTTTTTCAAATAATATCCATTTCCATTTAATTTTTTAATTCTTAAATGTTTTCAAATGAATATAATGTTTACATTAAAATTATGAGGTAAGATAAACAAATTCTTCTTATGGTTTAAAATACCAAGAAAAATATAGTTTTATGATTTAAACGAAATATTTTTTGTGTTTTTTGTCTTTGTATGGTTCATCAAATATTTATTTGATGATGAGTTTTCCTAATATATCTCTAATGATGAGTTATCCTAATATACCTCTCAGTTGAACTAGATAATGTGATGGAGTTTAATGGATATAAGTTAATACTAAGAGAATTGTTCAAAGTAACACTGGTAATTATTCCTTTTTAATTGATCTTGTATATAAATTTTTTTAAGATACCTACTCGATTTTTAAATTATAGTTATAGGATCAAAAAACTATTTTTATTTTATAATGTATGGATATGAGAAATCAATTAATGGAATATTTATTGACATCTAAAATTTAATGAATTATATTTTAATAAAACAAATTAACTAGTTTTCTTGATTTCTCATATAATTATAATTTTTTTTAATTTTTTAATATTATTACTTAATTTTTAATGAAAACATTAGGAATTTGAGTTGATTTCATAAGTAATTAAATGGTTATTTGAGATAAAATTTTATTTTAATAAAATTCAACCTTCATTTTGGAATTTCACATTTTTCAAATGGAAAAATGGATTTCCTTTATTTTTGTTTCCCTTACTATGCTTTGTTTTTGTCATACAACATTTCCAATTGTATTTTATTATATTTGAGGAGATGAATGGAATATATCATGGTTAATGGTTACATGTATTTAATTAATAAAAATTTTCTTGAATGAAGGAGGATAGTAAACATAAAAACATATTTTTTGGAATAAATATACACTATGTGGAAAGGAATAGTCTATTATGTAATGATTTTCCAAATTCACTAAAACTAAAAACTAAAAATATCCAAAAACACTAAAAATGTAAAACTGTTTTCATAAATCATATATTTTTGGGTTGTTTATGATATGGGGTGTCATACTTAGAATCTCAACTAGTTATAGATAAAATTATATGTTTTGGTATTATAAAATAATGATAATTTATATATATATATATTGATAAAAATAATGGATTATTAGATTATTTGTGATCAAAAGTTAAAATTATTCTATAAACTCGAAATTTAGTGTTTTATGGATAATTATAAATATTTTTTTAATCAAAATAGATGAATATAATGTGATATTTTCAAATACATCATAGTATTTACAATATGGTTTATTATTATTCTATGTTATATACTCACAATTAAATAAAATTGAGTTAATTGATAGAAACATGAGAAATAAATTTTCATCCTTTTACATTTAGTTTTATCTAATGAATATTAATATAGGTTCTTCATCAATAAAAAATTAATTTTTGTTATTTATCATTTCTAATATTAAACTAATTTGAGGTAGAAAAAAAACATAGCCAAATGATGATATTGTGCTTATCCTATAGAATTAAACCGAAGTAGTTTATTTTCTATAAATCACTATATTGATGGTAAAGTAATTTCTAAAGTAAAAATAGATAAATTTTATATTTCATGTATTATATTAACCCAATTTCTCAACTAAGATGGTGCACTTTATATAACACATTCACTAATATTATTCTGATAATGTTAAATTCATGGTTCATGAATAATTTCGAAAATTATAAGTTTCCTAGACTTAATATTTATTTTAAAATTATTTTCAAAAATTAAATTTTGTGAATGTGTATTAAAAAGAATAATATTCCACTTATGTATATTTAACTTCTAATTCATAAAATTTATTCTAATAATTTGTCAAACATTTTTTATTATACACAAAATAATATTTCAAGAATGAAATTTCATTAAAGGGGTAGAATATCAAATAGGGTGATCTAATTTATATTTCATTAATTAAATAATATTTTTGATTGAATGTACCTCCGACAATTCCCATCATAAATGAACTTTGATATACTATTGATATATTATTATTTAAATGTAACAATCCTAACAAAGAAATTAGATTACGGAGGTAAGAATAAGGGTGACAACATTATTTAATAAAGGTAGAAAATATTTATAAATACAAATTTAATGATTTATTTTGAGTAAAAAAGTTCCCAATTTGAAGTGATTAGACTTAATTCAATTAATTTTCACAACACATAAGATTTAAAAGGTCTATTTTAAAAAAACTAATATTTTAATTATATTTTATATGTTTCATTTATAATCTAAATTTATCCTATTATAGTATTGAGTTTATTGAATATGGTTTTTTAATACATGAAATTTAATGAATAAACATTCTTACATTGATTATAAGTTTTTTATAAATGAAGATAAATTCATTTGATGGTTAAAAGTGATGTGCATGAACAAAATAATTAAGTGTTCAATGTATTATTATCTTAATAATCTAAATAATCCATTATTGATTATTTATTTTCATAATATTTGTTAAAAATATATTTAATCAAATAAATTAAAATTCATTTAATCATTATTTTTAGTAATAGAATGCAAATAAATTCATTTTGTGATTCAAATATACTTTTTTTACATGGTTTTCATAGATTATTTTTGGGATATTAGAATTATTTTCCCCCAATTTTTGAAATTATATTTTATAAAAAAAATTATATCAAAACATAAAAATTATCTTATAGTTTATCTTTCTGAAATTGTTTTTTTTGGGTTAATATTGAAAAATACTAATTTTACAAAAACCATAACATTTGATACATCACCATGTCATTATAATGACATAAGAATATAAAAATTCTTTTTATTGAACAAATATTTTTTGAATAAGTAAAATAAAATAATTAAAAAAAATAGTTTATATTTGGAAGGACATAATTGAATGTTGCGAACCTAAGTTCTATTGTAATATAATATATACTATATTTGTTTATTCAAATTTAGTTAAGTGGTTGGAAGGTTCCATTGGGTTTTTTATAGATGAAAATGTCATATAATAATTGTTTTATTTATAATAAATCAAAATAAATCTTGATAATAAACTATATGAACGATTTTGGTGTATACCCATTTTTATGCAAAAGATGCATTTTTCAAAAAAAGTTTTCATTGTATTTTAAGAACTTATATAAAATGTTATTTTTACAACTTTTATAAATGGAATATTATAAAATTTATTCCATATTTAGAATAATAATATTCAAAATTGTCAATTGTTTTTGTTTTATTTTTACTTATAATTAATAATTATGGTAAATATTGGTCATCATATTAAGTGATAAAATGGTTAATAAAGGGATAACCAAAAAAGAAGGATTAAAATATCTCTAAAAATTTTTTAAAATGATTTCATGATTATATTTCAACACTAAATTCTACTATATTTTATGAATGAATAAATTTGTTTCACTTTATATGAGAAATAAACATGTTATACGTTAATGTTCTTAATATTTTCAAGGGTGTTATTCCAGACACATGTAAAAGGGAACTTCCTCTAATAACATCACCCTAATTGTTTAGCATTATAACTCAAAACCATATTCTCAAATCCTTCCCTAACTATCCTCCGCACACCCTAAATATTATGGTCACACCAAAACCTAAATCTTATGAGGAGAACTGATTAATCCAACAGAATACATCCAATGAGAGGGTGTAAATCTTAAATGAATTCAATAAATTTTATTTATTCTTCTTCCTATATAAAATGTACTCTAACCATAATAACATAATTAAATCAATACAATCACTATAAAAAGATGTTATTTTGATTATAAAACATCCATTTTTCACCTCCATTCAATATTATGGGAATTCAAAACATCACTCATGCGTACATTTGGAATACCATCTCTACAAAGTGATGGGTTTTTTTCATCACCTCCTCACATGGATTGTTGTACAAATGGACTTGAAAACTATATATGATATTTGGGGAAATATTATTATTCTATAAAGATAATATATTACATATAATCATTGTCTTTCATCTATTATAACATTATAATGGTGCTTCTTCATATATTTGGGTATCCACCTCCCAAAAGTGTTATGATTTTTTCCATTTCTAAGAAACATATATGGTAATAAAGATGAATTTGAAGAATAAACATAATATTTAAATTTTATTAATAATTTTTAAAGGTAATAAATTATCTACACTATTTTTCATCCATTAGAAAATTTATAACATCATTATAGCATACATATAGACCACTATCTCTATGAAATTATGTGATTAATTTTACATGGAATTATTATATAAATAGAAATGGAATTATATTACATGTTCCAAAATGATAATTTTAATATGATTAATATTATTGAGATACTATAAATGTGACTTATTTAAACACTATCAACATATTAAATGTCAATTTTTTAAATTATGATGGAAATGGCCTAAAATGTCTAATTAAAACTCAATAGAGTTTTTAAATAAATAAAACATAGTGATAAAAGTAATTAAAGGAATACTAGTAACTGAATAAACTATTATAGTTTTTGTTATTGAACCTATATATTTTAAATGGATTATATATAAATTCAATTAAGTGATTATTAATTTAATTATCTTATTAGACATCATTTATATAATTGTTTTACTTTCATGTAATAATTTCTGAGAGTATATGTCACATTAAAAGAAAATATTAGTTTACCACTACGATAAGAAGTTATTAATTATATGATGATATTATTAATCCTAATACAATGGTAGTATGAGATTCTATGTCAGGGTACATAGCATGTCAACTATCATGTGTGGGTACTCATAAACATATGATACTTCTTATAAATTTTTAACTTTATAATATCTAAGATGGGAGGTTATCAGAAAAAACATGATGATAGTGATTCCACATGTTTATTTATCATTGGAATATCTACAAGCCTCTGTAATGTATCTTAAACTACTAGAAAACAAGAATATTCCCATGGTTTGGAAACAAATGCTTAGTTATAGGTCACCCCTATACCCATGATCTTCCAAGAACCAGGGGTATAGGATTTAGTCCAGACCAATACCCATGGTTTTGCTAAAACCATGGGTATAAGGTTTGTTTTAGGACCTATACCCACATTTTGGTAACACCGTGGGTAAAGGGTTTTTTTCATGACTTATACCATTTCTTTTTCAAAAAAAATCTTGGGTATAGGTAATCCATATAACATTGTTTTTTATACTGTGGAAATGGATTTCTCGTGTAAGCATAGGGGAAAATTTTCCACGGGAATTCCTATTTCCATATTTTTTAACCTATGCCCATGTATATATATATATAAGTAAATATTTATTTTTATACCAATATTATTGTGTGGTGAAGTGGTTAGGCACTTGTTTTCAAAAGTGGTGATCGAGGGTTTGAATATAGAAGTAGTAATTTTTTAAAATCATATACACAATGTTTTAGAATAGTGGGAATAGCATTATAGACATGGTAGACTATTTCCATTACACCTATTTCTGTGGTTCATAATCATGGAAATATATTTTTGAAATCCAGGGAATAGCTCAGAACTATACCAATGGCTTCTCGTCCCATGATTTTATGGGCAATACCCACGATTCCAAACTGTCGGTGTATGTTAATTTTCTAGTATTGTTAGACATTAAGATTATTATTCCTATATATCATGAATCCTGTACTTAGATGTATTTTCTTAAATCATGATGATGGAATTTATATGAGAAGTTTCGTACATTGGGTGATTCGTGATTGATGTGTTAATAGTGATTATTTCAAAGAAAGATTTACCCATTCCATTTTAATGGAAATTGATATCTTAACCAATTGATTTGAATAAAAAAATTACAATAAATTATATGGACATGGTGCAACGATATTTTTATACCAGATCATCAATGAATTTCAAATCATGCATATTATTTCATGACATGTGTGTGAAACCTATTAATGAGATATTAAGACAAGGGAATTATAATACACATTGAGTGTTCATAATGGGTTAAAGAAATTATGACATTAACTGTTTTATCTTTGGTTCCATGACTCGTTACTAGATTGTAATCGTGGACATTATACAATCCTACCTTATTCCAATGATATAGAATCATAGGGGGTCACACATTAAGTATTTCTATTGATCTCAATAAAATTCTATTTGAATTTAATTATTTTAATATGTTATTTTTAAAGTAATGATAAATAATTTTATCCATAATTAATGATGACATGAATTAAATAAATATTTATTCACGAATAAATTTTTAAATAACATAAATATATAATAATTATTTTATTTATTTATTATTTAGTAAGTATTTATTCATAAAACTGTGAATCGATTATTTATTTTATGATTAAATATTTAATTAAATATTTTTTTAGGAATTCGATAAATGATGAGGAGGATGAGCTAACTAAAATATTTTTTGGTGATAAATATTAATATTCAATCCTGTAAAATAATATTTTTTATTATGGTAGTCAGTTCCTATCATACAATAAAAATAATATTAACACTTTAATATAATAAATTATTTTAGAAATGGGTTTGAAATTTAATTATGGGAACATATGAAATTAATTAATATTTTAAACCCTATATATAGTTATTTTAATAGACTACTTATACATTAAAATGAATTCTAATTCTAAATTTTTTTTTTTCACAATGAATTTCTCTCTAGAAATTATCCCCTTCCCTCTAACATCGCCAAAAGAATGAGAAGATCAAGATAACTTCTTCAATTATGCAGATAGGTGAACTGATCTAGATGAATAATAAAACTAATAAATCGATTTTTCTAGAACCTGGTGATTCAATAGTATCAATTAAATATCATTAAAGCATGTTTGGATCCCCACTATACAGATTCTACACTTGGATATTAAAAGCGCAATGATAGATTTCAAAAATGTTTTTTTAGAAAATCAATCTATACTATGAATAAATATCACAAGAATGTGTGATTATCCACTAAATGAGGATAATATTCATTTTTAATATTTATAACATTCATGTGATTTATTATTCATAAACTCCTGTTTAGTGAATTTTACATTTTGAATATCATTTTACATTAGGATTGTAATTCCTTCTTAAAATGCACTATTATGTGGTACATTTTTGGACCTCATTTATAGTACCCAATGATTCATATGAATATAATTATACATATTTTAATTTTATATTTCGATAAATTAATCTACACTTCAATATGAACATGTTTGATTCACGGATCAATGGATAATTCATGGAAGATGATGGGGATATTTTGTGATGAAAGGAATCAATTATGAAGAAGCCAGATTGGACACCAGCCCACTGATGAGAATTTGGGGCCCAACATACAGGCCCAATTAATCCCATATTTCGTTTTCTTATATAATTCATGTTGAGTAACAAATCAATCATCAGGATCCAATGCTAATTCGGCTTCCATGGTGGTCATTAAGGCATCCCAAGTTAGAGATAAAATTCTGGTCCAGATTCTGCGGCCCAGAAAACAATTTCACTAATCTAATAATATATTCTAATGCACATCTCCAAATGGGGCCAAATGTTACAGAAGGTTATAATACATCTGGGGATCCATTGTCTTTTTCTATGTCCCACTCTGATTTTTCAATCTAGAAGGACTACCAAGCACGTCTGTTCGGTGGATGAAAGCTGGCTGCCACCTTGGGTCAAGTGTGGAAAAGTCCATGTTCCACAAGCTTTCCACCACCCTTGTGTTGAGTCAATAAGGTTTTCCTTATGATTATTCCATTACTTCTTATTTTGAAAATCACAAACACCTTACACTTAAGCAAATTTATGTTTTACCTTCGTACGGAATATTAATTCTTTAAGGAAATTTACCCTTACCCAGAGTTCCTTATTCAAAGCAATCTTTTCTCTTAAAGTGAAAAACCCAGACTGTTAATCAAAATCCTGGAATCATGTAATGACAAGTATTGGAGTATTCTGTTTTTAGGATCCGAATTATGGATGTGAACTATATTGAAGTTCCAATCCAAATTTTGGACTCCGAATTTTCATGAGTTCGACTTTGAACTCTTAAGTAGTTCGACTCCGAACTCTTAAGTAGTTCGACTCTGAACTCTTAAGTAGCTCGACTCCGAAATATGCATGTTCAGATTCCAAACCCTGGTGAAACCAGACTCTGAATACCTATAAAACAGAATCCGAACTTTTCTTAACATAGACTCCGAATTTTAATTTGGTTAGACTCTGAACTCTTAATTTACTCACACTCCGAAAAGATGATTAGTTTTAACATACATATGGTCCATTTCAAAATGATTTCATGCATTCAGTTATACTTGGTTAGTTATTAAATGATGTCGTACTTCCTGTTTCAAACTAACCGTTGGTTTAGTTACACGTGTATAGGTCCCTCCGAGTTTCATGGGAAATATGACCATTGGGGCAGGGAGCCGACCAGTGGAACTTTGCCTATAAATAGGAGCTCATTTGAAAGAGCTCGATACATACGTGTGATATATGAAAGAGGTTGATCGATCTAGAGACCACACGCTGTTAACGTGATTTCTAGAGAGAGAATATTTTCATGCCTTGTGCATACTGAACCGCCTGTTCAGATTGCTTCATGTGACTCCGAATGTTGGTGATTACATTCGTGGACTTCTGGGGATAGGAATACAGAGGTGCCGACTACCTTGAAGTTCGAGGGATTCTTTGTTGAGGAAGACAGAGGTTTCAACTACCTTGAAGTTGAGGGCTTGCGGGGATAGCAAGACAGAGATTCCGATCTTCGTATCGAGGGCTTACCCTCATGTGGGTAAGACAGACTTGCTTGAAAGTATAAATCAAGGGACCTTTATCCAAGGTTGTTGGATACCCTTCTCTTTGGGTTAAAAGACATACATCGTGTTACTTTTATTTTCACTACTCGTTTTTCCGCTGCGTACTTTATTGTAAGGAAAGTACCTTCCTATATTTATTTACACTTGTACTCTGATAAGCTTATATTCTATAAGCTTTATGGTAGAATCTCATATTTTAAACCTTAGTTCCATTCCTACATTTTCTGTTAGAGGTGTTGTGCATCTTCTTAGTTTAAATTTGTTAAACATAGATCATTCCTTGTCTAAAGATATCATAGATATCTGTAACAAACATTAAAGGTTCCAAAGGAATTTTTAAAGTATACAATTCACCCCCCTCTTGTATATTGAGCATCGACATCATTATTTCGATCCTACACCTTGGCCTACCATAATCAAGTCGGATGCTTTGTACTATTGGAGGCTCTACCCAAGGTTCCCAAAATTCCTATTTAAGGAATTGGTGGTGGAGGAGTTGATCATATTTGGTGCTTTGTTCAATTGTAATGTTATGCTACGATTTTGTTGTCTCAAGTTTGTCTTTCACATGTAAGTTGATCAATTCACTTTAGTTTATTAATACATGTTCTTCTTTTCCACTTATTCGGTTGTTCTTTATATCACTTTGATACCATTGGTTAAAGGTGTTAATTTATTCACCCCAAACCTTGTGAAATTATTCACACAATGGTGGAGTGATCATTTCTTTTTTATTGTTTTCTTTACTTCTTCAATTCCTCCCTCATGAGCCTACTTCCCGCTTCCATTGAAACCATACCATCAATGGAGGGCTAACCCACTTATGGGTTAATCCAAGGGAGTAGAAATGGGCTGGATTGGATGTTATTTATCACCCTGTTAATGTCTAATCACTTCTTCAATTGAGATTTTTATTTGATTAATTTTAAACTCCATCGTCCTTGTTGAATTTAAGGCCACACACTTCGAGTGCTAATATGAACATTTACCTTGAAGTGCTCAAAACATTGATCCTTCAAGTGTATAGGTGATTAGTATAAAAGGGTGTTAGTATTAAACCAGTAAGTGATGATGTTGTTTGATCTTCTTAAATGAACCCATCTCAAATATAAGAAATTGAAATCATTGAAATGGAAATACATCCAATCCACCCCTAGAGATTACCTATGATCAACTCATTAATTTAAATTGAATTCACTTTAATCTATTATTTATCTTTTAAAACCATCATAAATCAATCCAAGTTGGACACTTCATAGATAAAAACAATCCATAGAATGTATGTGTCTGTAGATTACTTCTTAGGTATTTGAGGATTTTGATAACCCAAGCTAAACTACAAGAACCATCCTACCTTCATCTCTTGGGTAAATTTGATCGTGAATCAATGTGGTAATCAGTATTTTGAATTAACTTAATTAAAAATGAATATAATGTGTGAATATCTTCTCTTAGTCTTGGAAACCTATAATTTCAATAACTGATTGGAAAAAAATTAGTCATTTTGTTAATTCCTTTTGTAATATGTTAATTATCCATTGAATCTTAAAATTTAGATGTTAGTATCAACCCAGATAAGAACATAAATAATACATGAACCATCAAGTGGTATCATATCATTCATGCACAAATTTAAAAAAAAAAATTATCATAGAACATTTAAAATTTATGATTCAATTATTTATTTAATTACTTCTTAATATACCATAAAAAATATACTTCCACTTCTTTATTTCTTAAAAATATTACCAATATTGGATAATATTTTATAAATTTTACATCTGAAGAACCCATACATAGGTTCCATGGTTTATCAATTGAAAATAACAGACTACATCGAATTTACTATATCATTACAGGTCTTATATCCTTTTTCATGTATGCCATCATGGATTTCGACTCATAGTATAATGAGTACACACCACATGAAATAAATAAATTATATTTATATCGTCCAAGGTGGAACAAAAAATTCAAAGTACATGCCATGTAGTATGACTACATGATCTATAGTTCATGTGTTCTCAATAAGGAAAAAACAAGGTCAAACTGGGCTTCTATATTTAATACATGACATGTATAATTTGGAAGTCATTAAACTATAAGTGAAAAATGTGTGTCCTATAAATTTATCAAGTACTCCATATATTTTAATGTTATGTACATGATGAGTCCCTAGTAATATATTGTGAATATCTGGTGAAGAGAAGTTCATGTCATGTGGTTGGATTGTACCTTCAATGTATGATAACTGTTTATACGGAAATATTAAATTTATTTAATTACTTCGTTAACCCTCATAGACATTAATTATGTGGGACATTAATTTTATAGTGCATGAAATTTTTAGGATTTATATTATTTTAAATTCTTTATTAATTCTATATAATATCTGGGACTATGAATCTTGTATGGTTATTATATTCTAAAGATTGAATGCACTAAATGGTACTTACTACGAAATTTTCATATGTTGACTATGTAATTGAATTATTAGTAGACATTGTGAAATTAAAATATATTCCATGCATAAAAATTTATTATGAGTTTATTATTTTCAATTAACATTATAATGAATAGTTTAGGGTGGTAATCAATGAGTTTCTTCAATGTGTAATGTTTTGTACTATTTCATTGAGTTCTAAAAAATTTAAAATTATTTACTTTATTTAAAATTATATTGTATGGGACTTTAAGGATGAGTCGATGAAAAAAGTTAAAATGAATTAATTGGTTACTAAGATAATTAATCAAATTATTTTTTCATGTTTTGACTTATTAATGAGTAAATTGAAACGAACAGTAGCTAGTTTTTTAAAATTCATAGTTACTAAATTATTATGACAAGTCCATATCATTGATCATACCTATGTATGTGTCGGTTATATTTAATTTTATTTAATTCCATGTTTTTTAAATTTTTATTATTAAATTAATTTTTATTGAATTTGAGTCATCCCACAATCCTTTATTATGTAGGACATGTGTATCCACTATATTTTTATGTAATTCTCCTTATTAAATCCTTTAGTCCCCCTAACCTATGTGTGAGTTACAAAAAATATATAATAAAAGGTGTATGTGAAGGAGTATGGAGCTAGATAAAGGTAGAGTTGACGTCAAGGTGGTTATTGAGATGAAACTAACATGGGAGATACATTAGTGCACAAAGGAACTGCTACAACTCATTCCAAGACTAACATAAATTTTATTCCCTTTGTTCATAGGTTGATTTATGTTCTACTTAATAAGTCCACCATTAGATAATTTCCTGATCAATAATTTATTTGTTTATTTATTTATTTATTTATTTATTTTTATGAATAATTTATTTTATGGATGTAAAACCATAATAAAATAAATATATGAACTAATATATAATGATTGAATTTAAACAGATAGTTTATCGAATTTTTTTCCATAATATGGTATATCACTAAGTAAAATTCACATAATATTAACAAGACATGTAAAATACAAAAAAAATTTATAATAATATAAAATTCATGAATTTAATATTAATTCATTAATCCTATCATCAACTGAATTAATACGAATCCATAGTTAATGTTTTGGTTTAGTCATCATCATGGGAACATTTAATTGTTGGGTAGTAATAACAAGGATGGTTGGTCAACCAAATAGAATTTTTTGGGTTTAATGGCCAATATTTGTCTAATAAAATTTCCCATGTATTTTTTTAGGAAATATGAGTGAGGATTTTTGGATTGGTATTCCACTCAATAGGTCAGGGAACTGTAAGTGTGTATTTTGAAATATGGACTACTGAAATAATTTCTTATAATTTTCATGGTCTTTATCTTGATTAGAAGAAGGTAAATTTGTATCATTTCCACTAAAAATTATATAGTGATGATGAATTCATTGTTCAATGGTGAAGTTCATCAATACTTGATAAAATATTTGGAGAATTATTTAAATTAAAATTATTAGTCTTATATAAATTCTCATCTAGTGAAATACTAATAATTTTTCCCTTTAAAATTTTAGAATAATGGAATTTTTTATAACAATTTTATCCCAATGATACATTTTTCAAAAAGTTCACCTCTTAATTCAGAATAATTTTAAGGAATGATTTAGATTAATATGGGTAGTATTGGGATATTAATGGAATTATTACATGCTAGAATCCTTACTACCTAATCTGCATCATAAGAAAGTGAGGGATTATAAGTTTTTTATCTATGATAAACATTTTAGTTATGCAGTTGAGGTTCACTATTTAATGATTTTTCCTATGCCTAATGAATTCATAAATTCACATAAACACATAGATTCATATAAAATAATACAATATCTTCTTGGTATATATCATGAGAGATCACAATTTGAATAGTATGAAATTTCCAAGGAACTCCTTTATAGTAAACAGGGAGAAATTGTGCCAACTAGTCCTCACAAACTCTATGTCATTGGAAAAAGTGATCTTATATATGTTGAATGCTTTAATATGCTTCATGGACTAAGCTAAAATGTAAATCTATCATCACTACTTTATAGATTCTCAGATTATTCAATTTTAATATGAAAAAATATGGAACTATATTTTATATCTTCTCATGCTACTTCTCCAAGTTGATAAAGATATATAGCATGAAAATCCTTCCATACTTGTAGTGAATAAATGGAAAATACATGAAAAATATATATGTCCAAAAATTCCCAACAGTGTCCCTATAAGATGAAAAAAAATCATGTTTCAAGCAATGGAACTTGACTATATTTAATTCCCACGTGGAAAAACTAGCCATTGGAAAAAAATTGCACCTAGGAAAAGAAACAAGTTGATTATTTGGGTACCTTAATTATAAAATTTATTTTTTTATTATATAAATTTGGATTATACACAAAATGTACTTCCCATATATTTATTCAAATATAGGAACCATATAGATTATGAAATATTATTTGGGGTGAGAATATCTATGAACATTCAGTGGTTCGAGACTTATTATTCTATCTATCAAGGATTACAACATCACCTTCTCAATGGGAATGATCAAGGTTTTAAAATAATGTTATCTTATGATGTCAGTTAACAAAAAAAATAAACATATAACCATACATAATATAGTTGGATTTATTTTCAAATATTGAAAAAAATTATTTCTTATTTTAAAAATATATATTTTTTTGGAAATTCAAATTTAAATAATAATATTTAGGTTTTGGATTACAAGAACTGAGTAATTTCATTAAAAAATTAAAATAGCATGCATGACTCATACCATACACAACTATGGAATCACCATCTTGGTAATATAAACAAAAATTTATGGACTAAATTACACCAAGATTGATAAATTTATCCGATTCAATTAAAAACCATTGGTGTATTTTATGCCAATTTATATGAAAAAAGATTAATGCCCTCATTTATTTGAAATATATAAATTTTCCAATGATCCTATTGAATTATTTTATACTTATTTGTGTGTATCATTTATAGTTAATGAAAGGGTGGTTACTCATACTTCATATCAATTACTAATCACTAATGTAGATATGTATATATCTACTTAATGAGGTATAATTAGGATTCCTTTAAAAAATCAAGGTTTATAAAATTAAATTTTCAAACTAGTTTGGTAACAGGATTAATAATCTTCACTTTTATCATTGTGGAGAAAATATTAATCAGTATTTCTTTATTATATACAATAGTTTAAGATTCTATCCCAACTAAATCATCTATATATTCCTCATTGTAATGATGTAATTGAAGGGGAGAAATGCACCATGTTAGACATGGTGAGAAAAATGATGATTCATGTGAGTCTTACATTATAATTTTTTGAATATACATTACATATAGAATCTCAAACTTTAAAATAAGTTCCAGGTATAAAAACATGTAGTCCTCAAGAACATTGGTATTTAAATAAACCTTTGATATAGCATATAGGGTTATAAGGATTCAAAAATTCTATTAAGGTAATATCTCAAAAAAACATACTTCCAGATGCACTGAGTGTACCTTTATAAGATATTCCAAGGAAATAATGGGATAATATATTTATTAACCTTTTGATAGAATTTTTTTTTTTTACAAATGTCCTTCATTCATTGAGAATGAATGTATTACTAAAAGAGAAACTGGGAGTGAGATTCAATTTTATAAATTCTAGGATCATGATATAATAGAGTTAGAAATAGATCTGATTCCATAAATCCCCATAAAATAGAATATTCCAAAGTCATAATTGCATTTTAGATGTACAAGAGAGGTTATAGAACATAAAACTTATGGTTTTCTATTCATCGAGTGTGGAGAATCGTTATTTTTTGATAATTATGATCATATAATATACAAAGAAGTAGAAAGTGGAATAGATGTTTCAAAATTGATAGAATTTATGGATTCCAAAATGGATTCCATATACCAAAACCATGTTTGGTTATTTGTTGATACTAGTGAATATGTAAATATTGTTGGTTTTAAATGGGTATGTAAGAACAAACTATACATGAATATAAAAGTCACTACTTATAAGGAAAGGATGGTTGAAAAGGGTTTCGAATGGAAGGAAGGATTTAATTATGAGAGAACATTTTCATCAATTGTTCTTATAAAAGCTATCATAATTATACATTCCATTACATATTTCTTATAATATTATATTTGAAAAAAATTATTTAAAACTATTTTTTCTTTAATAATTACCTTTATCAATAAGTTTATATGGAACATCCTGAAGTAGGGTGTTACTTTAAAGCATGTTTGGAAGGTATTTACATTAGAGAGATTCATTTATGGATTAAATAAATACTCTATGTCATGTAACATTCATTTTCATGAAGTGATAATTGAATTGTTCTTTATAAATAATTAATATGATAATTTTCTACACCAGCAGTTTAGTGGGAGTGAGATCATTTTCATAATAGTTTATATTGATAACATATTACTTATTATAAATGATATACCATCATTATAGTATGTTAAAGCCTTTTTAAATACATTATTCTCCATGAAGGAAATAAGTGAAGAAAAATATATTATTTGGACCCTGCTCTTTCATGATAGGCCTAATACAAATCATAACAACATAGAATTTCTTTATTATAAATTCAAAGACATAGATAAACTACAAATAGATCCCACATAAAGAAGGATTATAATAGTGAATACCAAAATCATCTTCTCTAACAAGTTTGATCCCCATATAAGGGAAGGACTTAAGGTTATTGAAACATGACATTAGCTCATTTTGATTCACCTTAGATGCCAATAGGTCAGAAACTGCAATAAATTTACTCCATGTGTGAAGAATATCTTTGTGATAGGTCACTAACCCCTTACATATTATGATTGAGTACCCTATAGGCCACAAGAGGGATCCTTTCCTATGAATTTCATTAAATATTATTATACAGTCAGTCTCAATTTCCCAAAGGTTAATATTCAACTTCTTACGTAACCATATGTTTCCTCAGTTTCAACTTGGAGTGACTCACCACCTCTAAAGAAATATAAAAATTCCAAAACAAATGAACCCCACATGTTCCTGAGACACCCCCCGGGATATTTCACATGAGTTCGAATCCATCAGTGTTTTATTGGAGGCCCGGTTGGGGATGTTGACATTGAGCCCACCACACTGGAGTCGAGAAAATGGCCATGTTGGTGGGGGAAGTTGTGGCCTGGAATGTTCTGAGGGAAGGGGTTTCCACCTAGTAATTACAAAACCATGAAAGGACTAGTATTATATTCTTGGTTTTAAAAGTGATACATGTATTTGTCCAGTGCAATGTATTGTGGTGATCTTTGTTTTGTGATGACCAAATACCCTAACATCCTACATCATGAAATATTTATCTAGCCTTAATTTTTGAACCTATATATTTATCACCCAAAACCCATTGCTGGATGAAGTCCACAAACATTTCCTCTTGACTAGTCCACCCTGTGAAACCCATAAATTTGCACCACACTAGCACCACCCATCAGATTTCCAAAAATAAGTGACAGGTAGATTCAATTATTGGATCACTATAGTATTAACACATAGAGTCTCTTATCACTCCAATATGATGTATTTTCTCCTAAATTTTCAGTTCCTTATTCTTGAAAAACAATACTAAAAAATAGAATTTAATTAGTATATGCATACACACTACTATCATCCTACCATATAGTCTGATTTTTCACATATATCTATATTCTATGTAAATATCTAGTTGAGAATACACCAGAATAAAAACCTGTGATGAAAGATATTTCATAATAATTATTTAATATGACACTATCAAATATATCCCACTATTTCTCATCAAGGGTAGTACATATGAAGATGGGGTGATCGCTTTCCTGTTTAAATGTGATATCAAAAGTTGGTTATCTTGAAAAACAGAGTATCTTTCCTACCCAGTTATATATTATGTACCTTATATCCACATTACCGATAATCCAATGACCATACTACTGTAATAAAAGAGTGTAAGGATAGATCATTTGTCTAATGGGTGAGTTTCTTAATCTCTTCATGGACGTACACACACATTTGAGTTTCATGTGTTTTCCCTATTGTAATTACACCTCTACTATCACTCATTAAAATTTATCATGGATCCCCTCAAAGTCGTGGTTATACATTTGATGTTTTTCCCCCACAGATAGGTTTCATAACAATCTATTCCATGGTACCCAGTGTTGTTTCACATCCATTTGGTTGTCCTACAAGAAGGATACCTTCATAATATCAATGTTGGATGTCACCTATATTGTTACTTTTAGGGTACAAAAGACATGGATTGGAATAGAATAAATAACACTATAGAAAATATTAATATTCACTCTAAAGGATAAAATCATGTTCTTCCAAGTCAGGATTCATCCCATGATCCGGTCAGTTACCATATCAAATTAATAGATATGGAGTTTTCTATTAGATATAAGGACACCCAAATAATCCACTGGGCATACCCATATAATCATTTTAATCCCACTTTCCAGGGAACATACCCTACTATCCAAACATTTACTAGATATTTAGAAGGAACTCTTCTCCCTATTAATAGATTTCCCACTCTAGTTACAATAATCCTCAAAACCCCCCATTGAATCCTTGAATTGATCTTCTACTACCATTAATAAACATAATTGTATTATTAGAAAACATTAGGTGGGAGATACCTCTTCCATATTCCTTCTATAATAAAGAATAATTTTACCTGAGTTTTTGTATAGATTTATGTACCTACTCAACACTAATTAGGTGATTATAAATAAGAAGGTGGATAGGGTATTCCATTTTCTTGGACCCTGAACATATTGAAAGAATCCAAACTATCTTCCAAATAAGGAAATAGATATTAAAGATGGGCTGAAACTAAAAAACAACATACCAATAACCCATTGAATAAAAACTGTACAGGAAAGGACACATCATAAAACTCTACTCGACCCTATGATTGGACTTGTTCTTTTCCAATAGGATGACTAAATTTATCCCAATTGTCATCTAGTTTATCTCACTAATCGCCTCTTGATCCAGTCATATTTTTCCTAGAATCCTTTCACATTTTATAAACTCTTTTGGTTCGTTAGCAATCCAACTACTGATATATGTCACAAATATCTTTTTTAGAATACATGTAAAAATCTTATACGTTATATTACACATACCCATGGTGTGTTACTGATTCAAATACTATGTATACAAAACCTTAGACACCAAAATGATCTCCATTGCACATGCTACAAGTAGGTGGTAGCAACCTTCGAAAAAATCCTAAACAATGTGTATTATTTGCTAATTCACCATATATTATGAGATATTTTAGAAAGAGCATGGGAAACCATCAGGTCCCATTACAGTTTTTAGTTGAAGTAACAAACTGCATCTCGAACCACCTCCCCATTCGAGACAACTCTTATTCTATTATTGTATGCCTTAGTCACCCAAAATTGAATTGTATCAAATATCTCCACCATTCCCCTTGGATATCCTCCTATTATAAATAAATATTGTCCCACTAGAAAATAATTGATGTGAACATTGTCCATTTCCTTCACCACATCCCTATCATTCGAAAAGTATTAATCCTCCATGAGACTATTGGGTATCGTTATTCATCATATTTATTTAATGTGCATATGAAAATTGAATAGTTTTGATCAACATCTAAAATAAACATGGGCCTTGATTTTTCATGATCTATAAGTTCCTTCTACTGAATAATATCATGAAATATAAGTTTCTTACTCCTCAGCTCTCTATATGAAGCCTCATCCTATTCATTCTCTAGAATCACCTTCAGCTGATCAATATATTTGTTGATCACCTCTATATACATTCCATGGTGGAATGGTTCTTAAACTAGTAATAAAATATAACTCTATTTCATTTGAGTTTATTATTGATAGTATTCATAAGAAGATATATTCCATGACTCCCTAACTTCATAGTGGAACCATGGTTTCTCTTCCCATGCAGAGGAAAGTTGGAAATACTCACCCATATCAGTCCTAGATGTCAAAGAAATAAGTCTTGGTGATTGATAAAATAAACATTGATTTATATGTTTTAAATTTATATCTGGAATGGTTGATAAAGGAACCCCATTCACTAGACACTAGGGAATGATCCAAAATGTCTGAAAAGTCACTCTCATATTTTTGCACCATGTAAAAGGTTCCCCTATGAAAACATCATCTAGTAGACCACTATTAACCATTAATGTGACATTTTCCTAACTCACTCTCCTTGGGAAGGCACTACCATATTTTTTCTCCAATAGGGCCCACCACATTGTTGATGTTTCCTCCAACTATCCATCAAATATCACCCAGGTTGATGAAGTATTGGTCTTACCAAATACACTCTCTTTATTAGGAATCACATTTAGTATACACAATCAATTAGAAGGCCCTACTATTTCCAATAGTGATTTTGGTTGCCATGAAATTATCTTAGGGAGAGATGAGGTATACTATGACTGATGATTTCCCAAAAATCCATACATGTGAGTAAAAAAAGGTATTTGTTCATAAATGCAAGTTCTTATCCACTGGGTAAGCTTTTTGATCCTTGACACATATTGTTTCGGTTATAGAATTATGAACACATTGGTAGAATTATGATGATATTCATTTGATATGAAATCTAATTTCACTTGGGAACGTATCTTGTGGGACTTACATATGAGCGAGATTAACATCCCACACTGGTACTTCTGGTTTTGGACACAAACCTCTACCTTGTACACCATGAAACAAAGTTGTTGCAATCTGATATTTATACTAAAACCCGGTACAAACACCAAGAAGAAGCATCAGATCAAAGGCCACTGGATAATGTTCTGTGTGTTAAAGGAAGTGAATATTAATTTACATATACTACCATATATCATACAATGTTTTTCCTGAATTTAATGAAAAAATGTTCTAGACTATCAATTTCATTAAAAGGTCATAGCAGTTTCACGCTATGATGTGAACCTTGAAATTTCAGGATGAAATTTCTAAACCCATTTACATGAAATGGTGAAATAAGATAATAGGTTATATAGATGGTTTATTTTCATAAGTGAATACACTTATGAATATAATAATTCTTATCATTAAGTTTAGAATTGGTAATCTTCAATATTGAAGATTATGATAATTTATCCACTAGTAGAAAATCTATGAAATTTTTCTGTATCTGGATATTCTTGTCTGTGATAAAGGTTAATGGTTTATATAATTTAATATAATTATTAATTCATGGAAGTAATTATGAAAATATATGTATTTCCAAATACCAATATGATAATTGTTAATGGTATATTTGGTTATGATCGGTGTGTCATGAACGATGTGTTATTAATGAAAATGTTGAGCAAGAATTTGTTCCTTCGATATTAATGGAAGTTGATATCTTGTCCCTTTTACTGAAATTTAACTATCAAATAAAATTCCATGTCTATGTTGTAATCACAAGTTTTCTTCAGATATCCAAAGAAATATATATCAATAATATATGTTTATGAAACAAGTATGTAACCTTCTTGATGATAAATTTTGACAAACAGAATATATTACATATAGAGTGGTCAGGTGTGGTTGTTCTTGTTATAGAATTAACATCTTTATCATGATAGAATTAAGATTTAAAAAGATAGTAACTCTTGAATTTAGTAAATACCGCATATTTCTAATGATAAATAATCTAATAGGTTCACTCAATATGTGTTTCTATTTATCTGAGTGAAATTCAAATTTTACTTAATTATTGGAATAAATGTTATTCTCAAGATAGGGGAATAATATTATTCATTGTTAATTACCTAATAAATTATAAAAATATTTATTCACAAGGTAATTTTTAAATTTTATGAATGTATAATATTTATTTATATATTTAATTATTAATAAATATTTATTCACTGTAATTTGAATAAATTATTTATTTTATAAGTAAATATTTAATTGAATTTTTTTTCATGTATTCAATAAATGTTGAGGATTAAGAGTGGACCAAGATCAAATTTAGTGATAAATAATAATTTTCGGGATAGTAAAATAATATTTATCATTTCACTAATTATTTCATATCAAGTAACATGAAAATATTATTATATTAATAAATTCCATGGGGTTGGACATGGGTTTAAAATTTTATTAAGGGAAAATGTGAAATTAATTACACTATAAACCATATCCCAATATCTATAAATAAACTACTTATTCATTATTTGATAGCCTAAATGAGAATCATTTGGCACAAAATATATCTCTTTATGAAATATCAACTTCACTATCACAGTCTCTCAAGAAAAAGAAGATATAGAGAATGTATCGATGACTGGTGAAAGGTGAAGTGATATAGAAAAGTAATGAAAGATGATCAACCAACCATTCTAGAACTCAAAGATTCATCGGTTTCATTGACCTATTAAAGTATCACATGTGAATCATCATTTCCGGGATTATAGACTTAGGTGTTACAAGTACAATGACATATTACAAAAAAAGTGGCTTTCAGAGGATTAACACCTACTATGGTGAATGATTTCAAGAATTAGGTAATAATTCTTCCATATTAATTAAAATAATTTTATATTTAATTTTATAACATATTATCTTGGTTCCAGTGACATATCTTATCTACTTCTAATTATAAAATTCTTATTATTCATGACATTCATGTCTTGTACAATATGTTAATAATCCATTATATTTGATATTTTGGAGCCAGGATCAGCCCTGATAAGAGCTTTTACTACACCCAGAACAATCATAAATATTACAAAGGTTCTAAATACAGTATATAATTAATGAAATTTTACTATTATGGAATGAAAAATATAAACATGGAGACTCAAGGCATAGGGTTAGGGATTTTTCATCTAAATTATTTTTCATTTAGACTTATTCCATTCTTCCAATATGTATTCATCTAGGTTGTGTACAAACATCTATATGTATTCATTCTATTATTTCATTTAATTAATTCAAGTGATTAAAATATGCATATCAATTACGCTTCTTTACGGATATTTTTTATTTTATAGATACCAATGTCAAAAAGGTTTTTCATTAAATTGTTTTGTCAAATGTTTTAAAGTCTTTTTCCTCCATATCCATGATGAATTAAATGTTTTATGAATTTTATGATTTATAGTTCAATGTTTTTTGTATGTTCATTTTTAACTATCATTAGAAAACTTCTAATGTTTTTTAGAAAAATAACAATTTCTATATAGGTAACTTTTGAAACTTTTTTCAAAAAATACGAAAAAAATAAATAATTACCACATAACCACACTTTTCTTATTGCAGACCCAAAATTCAATATCAATATTCTTACATAAGTGTTTTTGGTTGTTGAAAGAATAATATTTTCCATTTATATTTTTAATTATTAAATTATTTAAATAATAAAGTATATTTATTCTCATTTTATGGGATAACTAAATGTATTTATTCTGATTGGATAAAATGGAACTTCCTATCAATTTTGGAATGTAAATTCACTTTTTTATATGTCTTTCTCATGATATAGTTATTGTACATTTTATATGATGATGATTGAACCTTGTATTGCTCTACTGATCGATGATATTGATATATATCTCAAATGTATTGGGTAAATTGATGGAATTAACTAGATATATGTTACCATCGTGAGATATTCTATAACAAAATATCATAGTTATTCTTTTATATGTCTTATTTTATGGGTTCTTTTAATGAAAATTTACCATGATAACAACATAGTTTTTCAATTATTTTTATGTGTTTTATAAGAAATATTTTTATTTTATATGTTATTAAAATTAAAAACATGATTAAATTAAGGTTTATAAAATTATAAAACTGGAAGGATTGTTTTTTAAGGAAATATATTCATGAGTTCTCATGTTTTCTAATGTAAACATCATAATTATGAGTTTCCATTTATTATTTCTTCCAAAAAATGATTAAAAATTTTGGTATTTGTATTGTATTTAATTAATAAATAAATGATTATTTGTCTTAAATTTTATTATGTAAAAAAGGAAAATTATTTCTGGAATTTCATGATTTTAATATGGACTAATTCTATTCTTTTATTTTAATAGCCTTTAATAATATTTATCAATCTCATTTAATATTGTAAAATTATTTTAATGGGACTATATGGGTGTGTAGGAATTATATAAATGTCAATTGTGGCACTTTTTGTATGATGAAAAAGTCTCATTAATGAGATATTAGTGTAAGCATAAGAAAGTTTTTCTTGAAAAGATGTAAACTATGTGGAAATGTTTTCATTGTTATGTAATTGTTTTCCTGGTTCTGTAATTTTTTATTCCTAAAAGATCATAAAAGTGTAAAAAGTTAAAATAGATTTATATATCATGTATTTATGGGGGTTTTACCATGTATGGTTCTATATTAGTGCACATTCCATTGTATGATTCTAGGATTATCCTACTATGGTTGAACCCAATAAGAATATATGTGTCCCATATGTTTTATTTAATATATTATATATAACTAGCTGATTAAAAGGTGTGAATCAATCACAAAATATATTCAATAAAGAGTATGCTAATAATATAGATAATGATATCACTATATGAAATAAAGGGAAAATGAAGTGACCCTTATAATTAAGAGGCCATTATAATGTTGTTCTATGAAATATAAAGAGAATGTTTTTTATTAGATAAATTATACATACCCACACTAACCTGACCCCTTCTTCTTAGGGTATCTCTCACATAATCCCCTCGCAATTCCAATAACATGTATCATAACAATGTTACTTTTTATTTTATTATTTTTCAAATCAAATAAGATTTAGGTTTCATTTTGACATTATAGTTTTCCATTACATTCCTTTAACCTGACTAAGAAGGAGAAAATCAAATAAAAGAATCAAGGCTCCAAGGATATCCCACATAATGGATAAATATATGGAAATTTTGTGATTATAATGATGAAATCACACATCCTTGAGAATTAATGTATGAATGAATCCATTTTGGAGACAATTAATTCCTTTAATGATGTCCTAGAAATATATAAATATCCTGATATTCCTAGTGAAGTTAAGACTCTCTATAATTAGGACATCATAAGGAAACCAATATTGAAAACTATCAACATTTCATACGAACTATTTCATCTACAAAAACAAGAAAAATAATTATCGATAAATTCTAATCAATTATCTAAAATGAAGGATAAAAAAATTAAAAGTCTTTAGGAGACATATTAATGTGTCTACTAATCTAAGGTAAATAATAATTTCCATGATGAATATTTGGAAGATATGACCCTAAAAGTTTAAATAATAATAGTTTATTTTAAGGGGAAGGTCTGGAACTCAAAATAAATTCAAAACAAGAAGTTCAAAAAGGTTTATATTTTTAAACGCATTATAGGACTAGTTAATGAGAAACAAATACTAAAAACATATATTCCTTAAAGACATTTTTCATTGATAAAATCCAAAAATATTGGGAAAAGTGACATGATGGAAAATATTTCCCATTGATTGGAGGATGATATGACTAGTGGGATGAGGCCCAAATATGATACCAATTCATATATTGATACAAGGAGTAAAAATATCCATAAATTATAAGATGAGTGGATCTTGGCCCTAAAGTTGTTTTAATAAATAGATTTTAAGGGTAACTAAAAATTAAAATGTCCTTCGTATTTTCTATTTAATTTTCCTTTGGTGGATTATCTGGATATGAATAAGAAGTATTATTGTTCTATGAATAATCATGAAAATATTATGATGTCATAAAGTCCATAATTAATGAGAAAATCTATCATTTTCAATGATACAAACACTCTAAAGAAATTAGTAAAACTGTATAGAATTATCATGAAAATCTAAATTTTTGGAGGTGCTAGAAATAAAATGATGAAAGTCTCTATAAAATTTAAATAAAACAAAATAGTCTCTATAGGAGGTTATAGATGAAAATATATAGAATGCATGGAAAATATACTTATTTTTTCAATAGAGTAATGATAAACGTTGACTACTATAATGATGGAGGATGATATGAAATAATAGGTTATCTATCATATTAGACATAAAATGGCTATTATTCCAAAGATTCATACCTTGTTATTAGTGTTTCATGTTGGACCTTTATAATACATTTAGTTATGGTGAAATCAGGTCACCATTATGTACAAGAAGATAAATTATTTTCTTTTAGGAATATATTTCAATGATTTAATGAAGGAAATATCCACAACAAATATATTCTAAGATAAAATTAAAATTGTTATGTTAAAAAAACTATATTGGAATGAAACAAAAATGATTTGGAAACAGAAGAAAAATTTTATTGTTGGAAAATATTGAAATTGACATATAAACAGGGTAACATAAGTAAAGAAATGTATTGAAAATATCAAAAAACATACATGGATAGGGATAATATATTCTTGGTCTAGAAAAGGAATATACATCCACTGATTAATATAGATATCCTTTTTGGTAATAATAATAGAGTAATAAAGCATAGTGTGTTGATCTATAAAGAGAATAACAAGACAAAATAATATTAAAAATTGATTTCCTTAAATTAATTTTAGATCCTCAAAAAGTCTCAATATTAATATATAATGGAAAATCAGTGGTCTACGGTGATGCACCATGTCATTCAACATAAATAAATTGGGATCATACCTACTCTCCATGTAACTAATTTATATTAACTATAATTAATGTTATATAGTTTTTGGGAGGGATGTTATTTATTAGGAAATTAAATAAAAATATATATGTGTAATTGAGGAATCCTTTGAAGTTCCAACTAAGGATTAAATAATTGTTTTTAAAATACAATAGAATCTAAAATCTCATGGATAATTTTCAGAGTGACCAATATCCAATGAAATATGGCATCATAAAAATGGTATCAATATTATCAATAAGATCTAATAGAGTCCATTATTTAAAAATAAACATCATCAATTGAGATCACGCATTTTATGAGGAATAACACATCTAAATGAAGAATTAATTACAAAAATATTTTCATGATTCATTTGTTTTAAACAATAAATTGAATTACATTCATTTGGAATATTTATTTTGTATTCCATAACAATTATGATCTGTTATAGGGAGTTTTTCTGAGGATGGCCTAAAGTCGTTATCCAAATCAACCAAGGAAAGAAAATCAGAGAAACAAATTCCCAAAATTATATTTAACAAGTGATCTTAATATAGTTTAAAAATTTGTTAACATGTTTAGTGTTCATAGATAAATTAAAAAAGAGATAACTTGATTAAATAACACACAATATTGGAAAGTTTTACTCACATGTTATTTGGTGAAAGTGTTCTTGAGTTCACAGGATTAATTATATGATAAAATTTGAAATATGTAAAATCATAATGTTTTTTAATATTGGTAAATATTATGAATATAATGAATATTATTTTATTAATCTCACATTTTATATAAATAAATATGACTTTGTAGGCTCAGTGGTTTAATTTATGTATCATTTCTATTCTTTTATTATACTCAATAATTTTATAATAATTCTTCCATATTTTGTACAGACATAAGATCATGAATATTTGATCTAAAATTTTGTTACTTATTAAAATTTTGTATCCTTAATTAGAAATTGGTTTACATATGATGTAAAAAATTATTGATTTTGGAGTATATTTCAAAAGGGAGAGGCTACTCTCCCCAAATTGATTCTTGAATGTTAGAAAAGACCAATTTATGATATTCATATGTTGTAATAGAGGAAACATTTTTACGAATCATGATGTTGAAATGTAACAATTAGTACATAATAGATGGGTCATGTTATTTTTGGAATCAAAGAGATATGGGGAACATAAAATAAGTATTATTCCTTTATGAGAATATAAGTTCCAATAATACATCCATCTTACTAAATGTCATATGTAGAATAATTTGGATTTAATTTCAATGTGGGGGAAGAAGAATAAGTAATCCATTATGAATGCACGAAGGGGTATAAGAATACAACCAAAATAAAAAAAATGAAAAAATAATTAGATCTTGAATATAGGGGGATAGGAAAGAATTGTTGATCACATAGTAATCCATTGGATTAATGATATAAGGACTTTCTTACAATGAGAATAGATTCATGATTATAGGTGTTTCATGAAAATCCATAGTAGGATATAATTAACATTGAATCAATAATTAGTGAATATATGGTGTTGTATTTATTTTAAAAATATTATAGGTGAATGATTTTGTGTCGATTTATTCTATCTGAGTTGTTTTTCTTCTATTTGAACAAAAAATAGTCCTTGGTGTTGGATGTTATTAGCACCAATGTAAATAAGAAATTTAATATATACTTGAATAAATTATTTGATATATATTTAAGGAGAGTTACTGATATACATAGGTTTGATAGAAGAATACTAATATTATGTCTAGATTCCTTTCCAAAAAAATACTTTTTTAGCGATGATCTTGAAAGAGTTTTGGAAAGAGTAACTAGTGTTTTTTCCACATGATATAATGTGACTCACAATTCACAAGGTCTTATTGTGAAATTTCATTTCAAGAAATGAGGAAGGTTACATCATTATAAGGTTATTCTAGAAGATTTTAATATTTAATTATTCCATTAATAAAATTTTCAATCAATGGATGATGTTTTATAATATATTTTATTAAATCCATAACATTTTTTCTTTTATCAAATTTAATAAAAGGTTGAGATCTTTCCATGTCTTAAAAAATTATTCTGTGAAGAAAGGTGCTGAAAAATGGAGAAACCCTAATTTATAAGCTTCATCAATGGGTTTTATACGGTTGATAAAAGTAACCACATAAATATACTCGAGGTATCATTATAAGGATCCATACATTTCCAAATCCTATAAAAATCATTCATTTCATGGAATGTTGAGTCGCATCACCATTGGTTTTGAGCTAATTCCATCATATCTATATAAGTTAGGTGTAAACCAAAAATATTAGAGTCTTATAGAAACCTTTTTAGGTTTATATATAAGTTTCTATCCAATATTCCCTCTTATTTAAAATAATATGTTGTATTCATAATAAATTTTAGGATTGAACATAATTATGTGAACCACAATATGATTCTTAGAAGAATTAAATGGTACATGTAATGATTTAAATGTGAGTTAATTAGAAAAAAATTGGATATGTTCATCAAAAAATAAATGGTGCATTACATAAATGAAATTCTATAAATTAATATTGGACACGCTATGAAACATAGTTAATGCAATAAACATGGCTTCGAGATTAATTATTTATGAAATCGGAATTTAATAATACTGTTATGAGTAAAAAATTTAGTCTTTGAACTCATACATAAATAGAAATAATGGATATTATAAAACCTCTTAGTAAACCTAGAATAATTATGATGAGTATAATGAAGATGAATTAATACAAACCATTAGATTAATAATTGGATGTCTATTGGTTTATAAAACTATCTTGAAAAAGTTCTAAAAATGGGGGGGAATATAGTCACACGACACATCTGAAAAAATGGTTGGAAATAGAGAATCATTAAATAAACTTATTAATTGAATAATAAGGATAATAAGGGTTTTATAATGTCTATTAAATTCAAGAGAACCATTATATCTTATTCATATTTATTGTTACAGATGAATCACTATTGTGTAGTGAAAATGATAATATTGAGTTGAGGAGATGAAAAACATAGGAGGATGAATATGGGGATTCCATTTTGTCTCATTGAAAAAATATATAGTTCTTTATAGAAATGGTATTAATTTTTATATAAAGTAGTGTTCATATGATATGAAAGGTTTTTACTCATATTCGGTGTACCATATCTTAAATTTTGTGTGTCCTTTATGTTTTTACAAATGATCCATCTTCTTTTTCCCTTAAGATTTTTGAGAAAACATTAGAAGTGGGAGGGATATGATCCATGGGGAAATAGAGTGTTCTCTCTAAACATATAAGGGTATTTACCCTAGTCCTATCCTAAACGATTTCATGAATAATTGAGTTTTTTGTATTATGGTTTATTAGTACGCTTCCAATTGTATGCTACATGGGGTATCTGAGTGTTGGTGAACTATGTAAAAATTTCTAAGTCCCCTATGATGTTTTTCAATATTATTCACAACTAACAAATAAATATCATTGAATGAACCATAAAATATATTCGGTAAAGGGGTGATAATCTAAAGAGATAATTCAATTGATATGTAAAACAAAGATAAAAATAAGTGACCCTTTTAAATTAAGCATTCAATATTAGTTAGGTTTATGTTATATTGAAAAATGTTTTTTATTCGCTTATATTTCAAAAACCTGATTTACCCCCCCCCCCCCCCCCCACAACCACAAATTCATTTCAAAAATAAGTATTGTAGACTAAATAATATCTTTTAAAATAATTCATGTTCATTATGAATTATTTTTTATATTTTTTTAGGTAAAAAAATAATATTCATGATATTATAGGAATGATGAATCATTTTTCAATCTTATTTTGAATCCTTTTAATTTTTATTTATTGAATATATATTGATATATTCATATTATAGTGAGGATAATAAAGACCATACGATTTTGGTTATAGAAACATTTTTTACACATTAATTGTATACCAATATATAAAAGTATATGTTAAATAACATAATGGTAAATTATCTTGGGAATGTGATTTCTAAATTGAGTATATGAGTGTATTCTATGAATATTAATAGTGTGATGTATTTCAATATTCTAAAGAATAAATTTGATATTTACTGTTTGTATTTTATTATATGTTATTATTATTGATTCATTTATGACGTCTATAACTTAGATATACCTATTATAGAGCTATCAATGAATATAATGATGTTTTAGTGGTATAGTATATAAAGATATGTATTCCAATATTTGGAAAATAGGTTTACTTATAAACTTATCCTTATCATTCATAGTATATAGTAGAATAATTAAATGTATTATGATATATCTATTAGTGTTTTATGGTTTTTATTAATACAATAATTGAAAAAAAAAATTATGTCTCTTTTAATCCTTAGAACCAACAAAATAACTATCTTACTCATGATCTTGTGTTGGATCTGATTTTTAATTCACTTAATATTTGGGAACATTATCATTTTAGTGAGCAGTTTTTTAAATTTAATAACCAAAATATATTGAATAATATATATTAGTTTATGCATTTAATATTTTTATAGAGGATATGAATTTATTATCTCCAATAATTTTATTTTTGAAAAAATATACATTCTTAAGAAAAGGAATACAAATTTAAAATCTTTGGAAAAGATATACCATGTGATTATTTTCCCTGAGTTATAAAAAATAATCTTGATGTGTCAGAAGAGGATGGTTGATTTTTTCCAACACCTTTCTATGTAACCTTGTATTTGAAAGATAGGCTAAACTTCAATGTCATAATTCTCAGTGTTTAGTTTTTAAAATAATTTTTTATAGTGGGAATAATGTTAAGAAATTTTATCTAAAATCATTTTAAAACTATGTAATTGAAATACCCTTAGGGGTGATTCCCTAATTCCAAATTTCAATCCTGGTGGATGTGGTGTTGTGGTGGAAAAAACAATTTTATAGAACTAAAAACATTTTTCTATATTGTTAATAACATTTTCAAAAGTGAAAAATATGATGATGATGAGTTGTGAGGAATGAATTGTTCTCTAATTGTTTCACATTGTGTTTTTTAAAATTGTAGGTTGTTATTTGTAGGTATTTTCCATGAAAATTGGTGTGCTATAATAATATATCTATGGGTTATGTAATTAGATCAACTAGCTAGACTTATCTATTAAAAGGTGAGTGAGGTCAATTTTGGTTCTTTTATAATGTTCTAATTTTTGTTTATTTCTCAGTAGAGTACATTTATATAGGTACTGTTAAAATTATTTTTTTATCTTGATTTAAAGGTCTTATTTTCCAAATCTTATATTATAAAAACATATAAAATATATTATATAATTGTTATAGTTGTTCATTTTCTTAATTTTTTTACTCATTATTGGTGGAAGTTTTTATATAGTTTTGATTCGATTCAGTGTGAAGATTACTAAGATTGGTTTTAATGTTCAATTACTAAAATCAGGTTTCTCATGATTATAATTTTTTAATTATTTGTTCCAGTAAATGGAATTACTTGAGTAATTCATGGTAAATAGATGGTTTTGGTATAATATGTAGTATTGGAGATTGGTGGTAGAGTTTCTAATGGTCAGACCCTAGTTAAGAGTTCATACTTCAGTGTGAAGCATCAATATGTTCATGTCCTTATTAAGTAATTTCAGTAAGTTATTCCTAATTCCATATAATTTTTTGAAATTTGTATTATTGTTTTTGTTTTATAAGAATGATATTGGAAATTTTATTATTCTGGATTGATAAGTTCAATGGGTGAGATTTCATATTCCCGAGGATGAAAAATGATGATTAATTTTTCCGGATAGATCTAGAGGTTCTATTGAATAGGGTTAAGGTTATAGTGATTTATAAAGATTAATGGGAAATGATTTATCGGGAATCTATACTGGTAGTTTAGATAAATAAATCCTAAATCATTGCCTTTAAAATCCTTGAGTTAAAACATAATTTAGAGAAAATTTATACACTCACCAAAAGTTTTTGAAAACCAACTGAAATTCTTAATGTTTTTCAT
This sequence comes from Viscum album, assembly GCA_963277665.1. NCBI lineage: Eukaryota > Viridiplantae > Streptophyta > Magnoliopsida > Santalales > Viscaceae > Viscum > Viscum album. Next base: position 646,878,264 of record OY728126.1, on the reverse strand, counting down.
AATATAGATACATTAAAAATGAAAATATAAATGAAATTTTCTCAGTGAATCTTCTGAATAATATCAATGATATTTTTAGTTATCTCATGTCCAGTTAGGTTATGTTTGGTGGACCAGTCTGGGAATTGTTTCTTTTATCATCCTTGTCGAATTCATGGGACATGATTCATACCATAGGAAGAAATTATAGATGAAATTAGGACATAGTTTCTTATTTAAATTTAGATATTATAATGATTAATTAAATTAATAGAAATATAAGCTAATATTATATGTGAAATTTTTTTTACGGTAAAGGTATAGGAGTTCGGTTTCATGTAAAAGGGAGAAGAAGGGGATGAAAATGAGAGAAAAGAGTTTAAGTAATTCAAAAATGCAAAAACTTATAGGCCAATATTTTTGGAAAAGGGGGAATGTGAAGAAATAATTCAGGGGATGATTAGTCTATTTTTTTAAAGTATTGTTATGAAATTTCATCAAAAAGTTCATTTTTCAGACTAATATAATGGTCTAGTACAAAGTGTTTATAATATTATTAAGTAAGTATAATTGACTCACAGGATTCTTTTCACACTAAATATGTGTGTAGAAGCATGATAAACAGTGTTTCTATATGATTTGATGGGGTCCACCTTTCAAATGATGAAACTGTTAGCATTGTGGTAAATAGTTATATTTCCATCAAATTATTTAATGTATTATTTTTTCGTTTCATGATGTGTGACACATATCGAGGTTATGGAAGAACATGATATCAATAATATGGGTTGTAAATGTGGGTTTACATTCTATGTTTACATACTTAATGTGTAAAGTCACATGATGTTCCTGGGTGGTGAAAAAATATGAGAAGGGTGGGAAATTGTATATAATCATGAATTTTAAAAATTAAATGACATAACTTTGATATCTAAACATTTCTGGCATGATCTTCTATGTCATGTGGGTCATAAGGGGATTAAATTAGTGGGAATAAAATTTATATTAAAACTTAGACATGTTGAGAACAGAAAATTAAATGAGTGTATAATTGGAAGGAAATGGATGGTGTCCATCATGATGCACGATAAAATAAGAATGAATTAAAAAATTAGAGTTCATTATTAAGGATATATGTGGGATAACCCTTGATTATTCTAATAGTGTCTTTTATGACCCAAAATAAAAATTTTAATAATAATAAAAAAACATGATTTAAATATTGAATCAAAAAAAAATCAAACAATCCAAGAACCTAATGTTTTAGTTTCCTGTTGGATAACTGTAAAACAAAATATTATTAAATGCATCGGATGATTCTCAATAATCCCACCCATCTAGAACCACTTCTATACTTCTCATATTATATAATTATCTTCATAAAATGGGAATAAAACATAAGAAATGGTTAAGATAAAATTCTCCGTAAGGGTAATGTAGTAATTCATCATAATGGTTAGATTATTACCATGTAAGAATCATGAATAAAAGATAATTATATGATAAAAAGATAATTATAACATAAAACAAAAATAAGGTCTCCGATGTGGAACAACAATAATAACATGTCTTATAAGCACAAAACAATAATACCAAATCATGGGTGCATAACATAAAAGTGTGAAATATCATCAAAAATATACATAAACATTGAATGTTACATATAATGAGAAAATGAACTTATAGTGGTTTAAAAATCATAATCATAATTAAACATTATTATGAAACTCATTATTCTCATTCCTTTTTAACAAACCCATTATGTAAATTCTATAAAATGTGAGAAAACTCTTTGTGCCCATGCATTTTTTAATAAAATAATTAGGTAATTTCCTTGATATATCCTAATATATCAAAAATAACTGATTTATTTAAGGGAAATATAGGTCTACACCCATAATCATCCATTCACAACTATTCCACATAAATTCATTTATCATCATATAATTATGACCCCTTTGAAATGGAATGGGTTTCATAGACTATTCAAAAAGAGTAAGATAATGTAATCTTAATATATCATAGTAAATTAAAATTCTCAAACATAAAAGGAATCAAATAAAAAATTTGATTTAGTGTTATCCAAATATTAATTCATGAGATAAAATCCTTGTTAAGACCGGTGGTGTAAATAAAAAATTCTTTACAAAAACATTTTAAATATTTTTATAAAAATTATTGAAATAAAAATTTCATTAAAAACGTTTTTTATGGGTGAAAAATAATAATATTTAAATACTTATTATAAGAGTAGAAATTATTAGATCCTTGAAATGTAATAAAAGTTAAATCTAAAATATTTATAGTGGAAATATTGTTTTGAACAAGAAAAGAAATGTTTTTTCAAAAACATTTGGGGCTTATTAAAGGAAACCCACATTGGGGAAAATTTTAAAGATTTTACTTTAATTTGAAATGAGTTAAAGATAAATAAGAGTAAAAAAATGGCATAACATATTTTTATTTCATTGAATAAAATAATTTCAATAGAAAAAACATAGACAATAAAGAGAAATTACCAGTAATAAGAACAAGTGTTTTTCTAGTCAATGTCGCACTTATATTAGAATAGGTAATCCGTTATAATAATTTTATTAATGAGGAGAATTAATTTGATATAAAAAATAATTATTATAAATTATTATTTAAATGGTATAATTAATGAATCTTTGAATATGACATTCAATTACGAAAGTATATGACCCAATTAATAAGAAATTAAGTTGATGAAACACTCACCTTGAATTCCCTCTTATTGAAATTCCAAAATAAATATGATATTAAAAATTAACTATCTTAATAATATTTTTCATAAAATTATTAATATATTTTAAATTTTATAAAATTAATTTATAATCATTCATGAAGAATATATTAATCTTTTATGACATAATTTTACTATCGAGAGTAGGGCATTCTGAGATTTTCCATGCACATTTTATAATGTTGATGTTGATATCATTACATAGACAAATGTTGATTAATACCAAATTATTTATGATATGAAAATTTTTTCTCATTAATTTTTTATTCCCCTATTTAATTTTATGGTAAACATTTATATGGATTATGAAGATAAAATTAGAATTGAACTAGTTTTAGTGATTTTTATGGAAAAAAATATAGATTATTAATAACAATTTTATATATTAATTTTACAATTAAATAACCTTAAACCATTCATTACATAGTCATTGATATATAATAATACCCTTATTTATATTTTCTTAGTAATACATGATAATTATTTATAGTATTTTTATTGAATGTTGTTAAACTGGATCAAAAAAATATAATACCATTGTATATTGGTGAGTATTATTTTGAAAGTCGTTTATTTTAGAAAAATATAATTATTAAGAATAATAATTATATTATTTATATATTTATGTAGTGTTTAATACAATTTTATGATATTTTAATTAATTATAAATATACTATTTGAAAAATATAATACATTACTTGGTGGGGGTGGTAGTCTGCATATACGCATGAATGATGTTTTTGTTTTTCTTAATGGAAAAGGGGAAGGTCTTCAATGGTTGTTATGATAGAATAAAAAATCATTATAAAAATAATAATTTAAAGATATAGTTATTTTAAAATTATATTTTTATTTGAAATCAATAAAATATAATAAAATATGGAATGATTAGCACCCACATTTTTTACATGATTTTTCCATTGGAAAAATCATAGGAATAGAGGTATTAGTATAAATTACTATCAAAAAATAAAAAGGAAGTGGAAAGAGTTACAAGAGAATTAAAAAGGATAGATTATGGATTATTAATGAAAATTTGGTGTGGTCTAAAAGAGGTGTTTAATGACACATTTATATGTGGTTAGAATATAATTATTGTAATTATTTCAACTTAATATAATAATATGACATGTTTCACATATGAAGAAAACTCCAAAATAGATAATTAATGGATTTTATATATGTTTTAGTCTAGACACACATTAAAAAGGCAATTAGAAACATTTTTTCATCATGTTGGTCCTTTTACTAATTTGGTTAACCCATTCACCCTTTTGTATTCTACCATGACAACTAGTTTTTTCCAAACTAATGCATTTTTTGTACATAAAAAATACAACTCACTATCAATAAAATATAAATGATGTAGAAAAGGTGTTAAAAGGTAAATAAAAAGGGTAGATTTTGAATTGTGAATTAAAATTTGGAGTGGTCTAAAAGAGGTATTTAATGGTACATTTATATGTTCTGAGAATAGAATTATTGTAATTATTTCATCTTAATATATTAATTTAACTTGTTTCACATGTCAAGAAAAATCTAAAATAGAAAAATAATGGATTTTTGATCAGTTTTAGTCAAGAAACACTTTAACCAGTCAATTAGAAACATTTTTTTTAATGTTAGTCCTTTTACTCATTTGGTTAACCCACTCACCCTTTTGGCTTTTATCCTGACAACTAGTTTTTCCCTAACTAATTCATTTTTTTATACTTAAAAATTAAAAATCCTTATAATATATTAAATTCTAATTATAATCATTAAATCCATTTTATTATATTCATTTTCGTAAAGTGAATGAAAAATAATTTTAGGATAATAAACATTTTAATATAGCTTTAATGGAAATTACATATTATGCTTTAAGATATAAAATATTAGTTAGTTGATTAATATTAGTATTTATAAGTACATAATGTTACTTTAAAAATAAATATATTCTCAATAAAAGGTATGTAAAGTTTTAAATGTTATGATTATATCTTACTTTTTTAATAAATATCAATCTTCTCATAAAAATGATATTTTTCAATATTTAACTATAAATCAACCTTTTTTGAAAACCCCATGAAATATTTCTATGATAATATTTATTTGATAATTCCAAATAAGTAGTAAATTTTTAAAAATAAAATTCATGAGTTTGATAATTGACTAATTAAATAAAGTAATAAAATATAATGAAAAAAAAATATTTTTAAGAAAAACGTTTTATCATAATATTGAATATTTTTTCCTTATTTCCAATAAATTTCATATCAAATTTATGTTAATATATATAATATAATATATAATACATTTAAATATATTTATTCCTAAGATGAATAGTACAAAATTAAGGTGATTACATTTAAAAGGTGTTTTGTTTCATTTAGGTTCATTATTCCTTATGAAACTAACTATATAACATAATGTTTTTTAAAAGGGTAAATATAAAATATAATCATGGTTCATCCTATTATCCCCCCATTAAAAGATGTTTTTCTGAGAATTTATAATAATTGGATAAAATTGAGGGTAATTTTATCTCATTATATCCTCAGGTGACCACATAGTTTCATCAGACTTATGGTTCATCCAAATAACGATGACCAAATGGGTGGACATGTTCAATAAGAATTTATATATTTGGTCTACTATTTACACTGGTTTCTACATATAATTTTTATCATACTATAAACTCATAACAATAGATATAAGTTTGTTTGAGGGATTCAATCTGCAAATACTCATAATAAAAACATGAAAGACGTCATGAACTTGGGAGAGATCTTGGGGGGTTTCAAGTAATAATATATAGCCATAATATGATCAAGGATATTAAATAGACTGATATAATTAGGGATCATATTTCCATTAGTCCCAAATCTCATCACTTGAGTCTAAGGATTTATCCATAGAAACACCTAATCACAAACCCAAAACTCTAGATATCAAAAACTATTATCTACACAACTCTTTTACTAAATCTCTCCCACATTAATATGTTGTTAATTAGATTTAACCTTCTACATCAATTATTAAAAAACATATAGAATTATCACCTTCCTCTCTCCAAATTTATCCCAGCATCACAGAGTCCTACATCACTTCTTATAAATATCCCAATATGGTGTCATCTATATTCTATAATGGAAACTATTTTTAATGATAACTATATTTGGGAGGGATGTGTTGATCCAAACATAATTGAATTATATTGAATATAAATATTAATATACCATATAGTGTGTGAGTGGTCTAGTTAGGCTGACTATCTGTCAGAGAGTGTTAACTAGTGCTGAAACTCGAGTCTTACTCTAATTCTTTCTAAATACTTCTCTAAAACATTGAGCTAATCCTTTGGTACCAATCAGATAAAATAGAGGATTGTACTCTATGCATACCTACCAAATATTTTATGTATATCATGGTGAGTTGGGTATGGGATAAGTCATCATTAAGAGTAAAAAATATATATTGAATATGTAAGGAGATTTAATACAACCCAAATGAAATTTTTCCCTTTGGATTTCATACAGAGTATAATGAAAATATACGTTGTGATATTTTCTCATTTTCATATTGGTATGTGTAATGATGTAAAAATATCATTAAAATATTATTATTAATCATTAACATGTTGGAATACCACGAAATGATATATGTATTTTTCAAATTTCCTCTATATTCATTCCCACCTAAATTTTATATTTAGATCCCTATAAATATTTATATTTCTTAAATTAATAAAGAATTGTGAGCTATATAAATAATCCAAAAGTACCTAATTCAAGTTTGGTTTTAATAGGTTACATATCCATATTCCAAAACATATAATTAAATTTTATAAAATCTAAACTCAAAAATATTAACTTCTTTATATATAGGTCTGCATCATGTTTTTAGTATTTATTGATATTACTATTGATATATTCATGAGAAGTTAATTGGGTGAGATCAGATTTATTTGTTACCTATATGAATTAATGGTTTATCCTCAAGAAATCCATGAGTATATAATCCTTTTAATTCCTCATCATGGATAGGGATGAATGATCCTTACTGCTTAGAGTATCATCCCCCGTTTTTTCCTTCTTCAAATGTTAATGTATAGATCAGTCATAATATCATTTCAATTCCAACCATCTCCCTTTTGGAAATATTCAACTTCTTCAACGGGAATATATATATATATATTTCTCTTGGAATCAATATATATATGTAAAATTTTACTATATATATATTTTCTCCAAATATGTAATGGAAATTTCACTATTTGCAACTCGTAATCGGTAATTGGGTAATTTTTATCCTAAGCCTTTAATTGGGATTTTGAATAAGAAAGTCACTTATTATTATGTATTAGCACACAACCCAGACCCTTTTTAAATTATCTTTTTATATTAAAAACCCTTCCCCACTACAGGGTAATGTAAGTATAGGAGTAGTGACCAACCACTTTTTTATTTACATGAAATTTTCTAGACATTCTTCTATCCAAATAAACTAAACTCCATTACTTTTTTACATAGATATTTTATTTTATAATTTTTATAATTTCTTCACAATGAATCATTAACATCCTTTAAACAAGATAAAACTATAGATATCACTTATAGAAGTTTGTGTGGTCCACTTCTCAATAACATCTATCATTTATGTATCTATCTATATTCACTTTTTTATGATTACATGACCCATGAATGCTAATTTTTGTAGTTAGAATTTACACATTATAAATTTTTCATATAGTTTCTTCATTATCACTGTATTTAACACAAACAAAAAATTATCATCATTCTCTTTCTCACTCATGGAAAATATAAATATATCTTCTTTAAATTCAATAATAAATTGATTAAGGCGATATTTAAAGAATATATTCATTATATCCATGATTATAGTGGGATTATTCATATGTCTAAAGGGGAACCACTATAAATTTATAGTGTTCATACATCATACGGAGAAATATCATAAAAATATCATTATTTTTTACCCATAACAAAATATATCCATTTTAAATGTCAATTTCTGAGATGTTCTAGGTTCCTCTGATTTGATCAAGCAGATCATCGATACTGGTTCGAGGATACTTTTTCTTTATCATGATTTTATTATGTTCATGATAATTAAATAAATGTAACATTGAACTATATTTATTTATAGCAAATATGACTTATATTCACCGTGATGAATCATTGAGGAATATAAATCCCTTTTCCATATTATCTATCATTTTACACTTTAATTAATCCAATTATATGGTATCCAATCTCTAAAGATCATTATGATATGTATGGATCCATGTATATTTTCTATTGAAAACACACCCTCATTTTTTGTGGTGTGACCAGAAAATTATTATAGAAATATATCATTACAAAATCATTAAATTTTCATATAATATTCTTGTAACTCTTCATAATAATTTAATTTAACTTATCCTTTTGGATATGTATCAAAACCCATATTATATAATTATCATCCACATGTATTTCATAATAATTCTTCCATTGATAATTTTTAGTGCGATGATTTGGGATATGAAATGAGATTTCCTTATATTGAAAATTCATATATTCTCTATGTATAGTAAGCTAATCTATACCTCATATCACATAAAATTAAACCAAATGTAAAATCACTATATTTTTATGAAATATATTCCCATAAAAAATTTAGATAAGGGTTTTATATATTATACATATCATCATACCCCTTGGGGTTTTCATGGATAGTTTAATACCCAATGATTGTGGATGTGAATAATTATTGCAATAAAATTAGTGTGATGTTACAAAATGTGAATAAAGGTAATGAAATACTTACTTCCTAGATATATGTTGAAGGATAAGTTTTCATCTCACAAATTTATTTTTGTGGTCTACCTCAGTAGTGTTGATTTAATATATTATCCTATATTCCCATGGTTTAAGTTATTTTTTGGTGTATAATACCTCTATATTCTTTGGGGTTTGGGTATTTATTCTCATAATGACAAAACTACAAGCATTTGATTCATTAAAGTGTGGTTATTTCATTATTCATGGTTTTATTCTCCACCATTTTTTCAATCGGTCACTTAAAAACATTGGAGGTTAAGAGCTTTTTGTCCCATTTTTCCCCACAAAAAACACAGCCTTGTACTCTTAAGGAAATTTAAAATGCACCACTTCCTACATTTCTAACATATAGTCAATTGATTTTTCATTCCTCAAAGTGAATTATCCCCGTAGACACTCTGATACTCTACCTTTATTTTATTTTCTCTAAAATAACAAGGGTCCCCAACTTCCAACTCCTCCTAAAGTGAATAATTAACAATATCGTCATGGATTACAAATTCCATTATGGATAACACCATTAAAAGGATAGTCTTTAAAAAAGAAAATAATTAATCAATATCGAATTATAATTCCAAGATAAAACTAGAGACATACCTCATAGGCCTCATAATTTTTTTATTTATATATTTCTGTTTATTCGACCTCATTTTTCTTCAACTGTTGGAATTCCCTCTACATATTTGTGAGAAGAGTTTGAGGGAAATACCGAACAATGAATAATTTCCTAAATCACTACGATTTTAATGAGTATACATCCTTCTGTTTTATCATATTCTTAATGATATTCTACCATTGGTAATTCTCACCATATAAGTGGTTGATCTCTATAAAAACATCTACTCATTATTAGATAAAATAAAATATATTATCCCTCACATGGTTTCAATGAATGGAAATTAGAATATTTGGAGACCCACTAAAGTATGGAAGATATTGATGCATAAAATTCTTGATATAATTATTCTCATTTATTGGCTCATACAACAAATCCTAATGGTTCATATTATTTTTCATTTCATGAGACAATTGAGTGATAATTTTCATCATATTTTTCACTCCAATTTTAAATCGTTTGGGTAGATAATTTGGTAAATCATTAAACTATTCCTAACACCCATTATTAACTTCATTCTTTTTTCCTTGAACCATCAATAAAAAAATTATTTAACATATGGGATAAAGAATTACTATCATAATTTAAATATCATAAATAGTCAAATAAAAATTTCCCTCTAAAAATAACACTTTTTGATTCCATCATGTTTGAATATGGTTCTATAAATTCAACATAAATTACTCATAGTACTATAAATGTTATCCTTTTTGGTTTATTATTTATCTATCTATAAAAAATATATTAAAATCCAATATAATGTTTTATAATGATCAGTTCAATTACTAATGAATATACCTTGTGAGTTTCACTCTAGGTCTGAATTCTTATTCAGAATCATTATGTTTCGAACTAAGATCGATAAAATGCACAACCATCATTATTTGGGTTAATTTCTCATGGGTGTATCTATTCTGTATATGCCTCTAATTTATAGCATCCAAACTATAATATAACTTTTTGGAAACCACAAACTCTATAATTTACTGAAATTTTAGTGTTTGATCCTATTATTAGTCATATCATTAGGTTTTTTACCAAAGTTATCACATCCTAATTCACAAAAATAATTATACTTTTTAAAAGAAATTACTAAAACCTAAAGAGATTCCAGCTAAGGAGACACATGTTAATTATTTATTAATAATTCATTCGATAAATGTTCTAAATATTATATCCCACAAGTATTTTAATAACCCAAAGACCAAAAGGTCCGATATCTTGTGGATTAAGTATATAAACATTATATTTTATTATACCTTTGATAATTATCCATAATTTCACACCTTCAAACCTGCTCTATACATCTCGTATGGTATAATAATATATATAACATTGGGAATGGAAGCATCTCAAAGGGGTTATATCAAATTCATAGTAAGGATAACTAATCCATTCATCATAATGTTTAGATCCTAAACGTGTGAGAAACATAAATAGTGTAAAAAAATATGTTAAAATGAACATTGAAACATAATATGACAATAAGGTTACAAAAATGGATCTAAAATAAAAAAAATTATAAGTATAAATAATAATCCCAAATCATGGGATCATGTCATAAATTTGAGTAATGTCTTAGAAAAGATTCATAAACACAAAATGTAACTTGGCATGAAAATAAAAGAAACATCGAAAGGTGGAATGATTGTAATCATAGGAAACCCCTTTGAGAAAACTCTTTATGAAAATGCCTTTGAGAAAAAACTCATTATGACGATATATTACTATTTAATAATATATAAAATATAACCAATACATTGATGGGATATATTGGACCTCAACCATAATAATACATACATATGGGTTCCCCATAAAAGTAATCATCATAGTTTCATCAATAACCCACTGAAAGATAATGGGTTTCCTAAACATTTAAAAATCATCCCATAATATAAACCCAATAAATCATAATAAATCATAATCAAAATTTTAAAATAGTATAATTTCATAAAATAATGTTGGGGTTATCAAAACATAACTTCCTGATATAAAATTCATTGAGGAAAATAGCAGTAAAAAGAGAAAAGTGTTAACAAAAAACATTGAAAAAAGTTCATTAAAAAGTCATAGATCCAACATTCTTTCAAAAAATCAGAGAAAAAAATTTAAAAAACATTTCATAGTATTTAAAAATAAAATTTCATTTTTATTAAATAAAATATTAATCAAATAAATTCAGATTATAAAATATTGTTTTTAACACGAAAATAAATCTATGTCTTATACATTAGCAGTCTTATTAAAGGAAAACCAAATAAGAGATCATTTTAATGGACTCCCTATTGTAAAATAGGTAATTAAAATAAGAGGATTAAAATAAAGAAAATATTTTTATTTCATTAAATAAAATACTTTTTATTAGAAAAACATGGAAATGGAAGAGAAGGATCCATTGTTAAGAATATGTGTCATCCTTACCAATGTCACACTTTTGTTTGGGAGTTAAATTAATTTTAAAATATGTTATCAGTTATTTTATGTAAATAAACTATAAATGAATATAATAATACTATATTGATTAGGGTAATTTTATATTTAATCAATCCTTGAGTTGAAAATTCAAATAGGGAAACCTATGATCTAATGGTTAGGAAATTGAGTCCATGAAACCCTTAACTTGAATTCTCGCTTTTTCAAGCCTACTCATGCATCCTTTATAAAATGAATAACTATATTAATAAACTGTTTTTTAATTTTATTTCAATATTTTGCATTTTATATAAATAATTTATAATCATTCCTCATGAATATATCAATCAATTATGACTTACTCTTACCATCAGGTGTTAGAAATATTTATTGTTTCATGAATGTATAATAATACTTTGTTGAATATAATTATGTTATTATAATTTAATAATTTCTATATTATTTAATTTATGGGAATATTTTTTTCATTAATTTATCAAATACCTTTTTCATTTGATGTTAATCAATGATATTATTTATGAATATAAAAATTAGTAATGATCTATTTTTTGTAATTTTTTTCAATAAGAAAGGTGGAATGTTAATAAATTGTTTAAATTTTAACATCGCTATAATTGAAAAATAATTAAAATATTATTTAATAACAAATTTAAATTAATGAACAATTTTTTATGTTTTCCAAGTCATCCATAATAATTTTTTTTATCATTTTTCATGTAGGTGGTTAAATAGTCAAAAAAAAGAACACACTATAAAGAATATGTGTGTATGGTTAAGAAAGTGGTTTCTTTTGGAATAATATCATTATTATAGAATCACAATAAAATTATTTATATATTTTTATGTTTTTAATAATTTTTAAGATATTTTAATAAATAATAAATAAACTATATGATAAATGATATACGTTAGTTCATGGATTCAGTAATCCATGCATTCACATGAAAAATATTTTCAATATTCTTAATGGAAAAGGTGTAAGGTGGTTAATGATTTTTAATTTAAATAATAAAATTTGGTATAAAAAATAATCTAATAAAATTATATTACAATGAAAATTTTATTTTTTGAAAATTTATCTATAACTGAATAAAAAATTGTGAAATATTATTACTCACATTGACAGCATGAATTCTTCTTTGGAGGAATAATTGGAAAGAGAGTGCTCTGACTAAAATTTTGTGGAAAAAATGTTATAAAAATTGAAATGAAAATGGGGTATGGAAAATGGGTAGAGTTTCATGTGGTCAATAAAATTTTGAGTTCTCTTGAATGGGTGTTGTAAATCCACTTCAATAAGTTGTGACAATGTAATCATTATAATCATTTCATATTAATATAAAGACAATACAATATTCTTATTTAAAGAAGAATCTAGAATGGAAAATCATGGATTATATATATATATTTATTGATATAAACCTCATCCAATCAATTAGAACCACATTTTAAACTTATTTTTTCTTTTACCCCTTTTGTTAACCCTTTTTAGCCTTTTCTATTTTACAATGGTAAATAGATTTTACCTAAGTAATCATTTCATATTAATATAAAGACAATACAATATTTTGGAGTTTTCTTCATATGTGAAAAATATGCATATTATAATTACATTATCATATAAATATTATATTTTTTACATATATTTATTAAAACCATCCTATGTACATTCCATGTTTTGCATTAATGAGTCATATAACTTTAAAGGGGTGGGTGTCCACACTTCCTCAAACGAAATTATCATATTTAAACATCATGAAAATTATAATGGTATGTCATAAATAAATATTACATAAGAAAAGGGAAAAATATATACAATATATATAATATATAAATATAGTGTCCATAATAATTGCCACTACAATAGTTGGTAGCTAAAAATTGAACAATTATCATTTCGTGAGGCAGTAGTTCTCCATACACCGAAACAACATGTTCGTTACCATTAGATGAAGGTGTGTGTAAATTTATGTCATATTTTTATCATAAAAACATAATATTATATTGATTATACCTGTTTTGTTTTTAAATAATAGAAAAATAAGAGTATAGAGAGTGGGAAATATAAATGAAATAAGAAAGCATGAGAGAAGGCGTTACCTCTAAATCGGGTAACACCTTTTGAATAGAGCCAAAAAAACATTCTTGAATGTCACTTTACTAATGGAAAGTCATCTAGGAGGAAGGTAGTGATTTTGGGATATTATTTAAGCATAATTAGGTTGAGCCAAGGGTCATGAGAGGTGTGAGTAATTGGATAGAGGTGGTGGATTTTTTTATTAGATTTGATTTCTAAATATGATAAAAATAAATTTTATGATAATAAATTTTTTAGAATAGTTTTATAGGATGTTAAAGATAAAGTTCAAAAATCTAAAATATATGTTTTTATATTAATCATAATTTTTTTAAATGTATAATGTTACTTGAAAAATATTTTTTTAATAAAATGGATTCAAATTTTTATATGTTATGATAGTATCCTAATTATGTTATAAAATCATTGGTTTTTTAACAATGGTATTTTACGCTATTTACCTAGAAATCAACCTTTTTAGAAAATAATATAAAATTTCTTCATAAGATAATATTACTATGATGATTGAGAAAATCTTAACCTTTTTAATTTCAAATCACTGAATTTTTTAATTCAACTTATCTAAAAATCATAAAATATAACAAACAAAAAAATTTCGATGAAAATTTAATTTATAGAATATTAAATGTTTTTTGTTCTTATTTTCTATGACGTACTTCTAAAATAAATTTAGCATATATATATAATATTTCATTATATGGTTACCTTAATGTTTCCTACCAATTCCATGGATAATTATTTATGGTTATATTAAAAGATTTCATTGTTCATTTAGGGTAACTGATTCATGAGAAACAAACTATTTAATATAATTTTTATTTAAGGGGTAAAATACTCTAAAATCTTGTGATGTTATAGAGGATCATTTTATTATTTTACCTTCATCAATTATGTGAACTTAAATTTTGAGTATCCATTCTTATGAATAATTTGGAGTTTTTTAGAACCTCTGTCTGATGAATATACATGGTGGAAAATGAGGAAAAAATTATGTTAAAATACATTAACTCTAATAAAGGGTAGACTAAAAAATTATGGTGTTCAAATTTAATACTATTGGATATACATAGAGTTTTAGAATTATAAACCATGAACAATATAAAAAATGTTTTCATAGAGAGGATGAATCAAACTCTAAATGAGTGTTCTTTGAGTATGAGGTTATATTTTTGTTTCCTAACGGAATTTTGGGCAGAATTCTTTAACATTATTATCTATCTAATGAAATAATATATTATTATATTTTTAGTATAAGAACATCCAGAATAACTCTAGTTTGTAAGGAATTTTATATATCCCACCTTAAAATTTTCACGACCCATCCCCCTGGTTCCCATGTCATGACATACCCCAATATTGCATCTTGAAGGCCTGGGGTTGGCGACTAGCGCTGAAAGCATAAACTTAAAAGTCAGGTAAATTTTATGGAGTACCTCTAAACACGCACACACAACATCATCTGAAAGCTGTAAAATTAAAAAATCATTCTACTAAACAACCACTGAATAAAAGTACAACTGAAAGTCAGATGGGCCAGAATACAATCCCAAAAAAAGATTAACTGGAAAACAAGAAACTACAAAATAAACACTAGAAGTCGTCCGCTCGAAACCCCACCTAAAGGATAAGTACAAAGTAGCTGATGGAAGGTGTAGAAGTACCCCCTGCCTACCTAATTTATTGGGATCCACCAGGTCCTTGGCCACCATGTCCTTCATCAGGTCGGTGATCATCGGCACCAGACACAACATGTGCGGGTGAACCCTGTGTCGTGGTGAGTGAAAAAATACTCAATAGATACCCCAAAACAAAAAAGGAAATACCATAATAAAATCCTCAAAGAAAACCATGAAACATGATCATTGATCATTATCATGAAGAAATACAACTCACACCAGGTATATTCTAGAGTATGAAATTAGTACCATGAGTCACATCATCGAACACCACGGGATACTAGAGAACTACACCTCAATGATTATATTGGGAATGTCGGGTCACACAAAATCCAGTTCCCACAAACCTTATGACTATTGTGGTACTCATCTTTGATTATTACTAGGGGTATGTTGGGTTACACATAAGTCTCTCCGCACCATGGTCATGACGGGACACACAGAAGTCGTTTCTCACCTATGGCCACACTAAGGTACTCCTCCTATCGAGTATCATGAATCTACCGAGTCACACAGATTTCACACCTCATCGTTGTCTTTTCGGGTCACATAGAAGTCCATTTCCACTAGTACATACTATCTAATACACACATTGTCACTCCTTAATAGTATTTATGTCTCATCCAACCATAGGGTTTCAACAGATAGAATGCTTGATCTCAGGATAACCATTCACCAAGATACTCCTCAAATTTCAAATCCTCTGAAATCCTCTATAGATTATACAAAAAGATATATCTCATCTAAAGGGTTAAAACACTATAAAAGTATCATCAATAAGACACCCTCTTTATAAGATATTTACATTTTTTCAAAAAGGGGTCAGTTGGGTCTGGGTCTGCCAACACCCAGTCAAACCGACCCGACCTAACCCAACTCGGGGTCCACCAACCCAACCCAAATCTTCCGACCAATCCCAAAACCTACCTAGAATAGGTCTGATTCATTAGGTCGTAGGTCTGGCCCGACCCCTTAGGGCTAGTTTGGCCTATTGGGGCATGTCCGTCCCATGCCATGCCTGGTCCCCCTGCCCAGGACACAACTGGAAGCAGCGTCGGTCACCCCTACTGCATGGTTCATCTACAGGACTAGCTCCACCCTACCATGATCAGTTGATCGCGGCCCGCAGCATGTGACGTGCCATGGTACCGCGTCTTCCACCTCTGGCCGCTGACCCTGAGGTTGGCAGCTTCTCCCACTGCATTGTGGCGCAAGCTAGCCACAGTTGACTTCTTTTGGCGCACCATTGTGGTGTGTCGGCAGGTTATTTTTTGGACCACAAGTTTCACACTAGTGGTATATTCTTAACACTTCATTAACCTACGACATTTGGGGTATATCATCTTTCATGATATTTTCATTAATCGTCCTTTTCACCCACATATAAATTTGGTCATAAAGAATGAATAGTCAAAGGGGTTGAGTCCTTGTTTGTGTCGACACGCACCATTTGCGTTAGAAATTTTAAAATAGGGGGACTTTTGGGGATTATAGTTCTATCAATAATAAAATTTATCCTGAATATAAATCCCAAGAAACATCACTCTCTTGCAAGAACAAATTATCCATGAATTAACATGTTTTTGGGTTAATCTGCGTACATCGTTTAGAATGAATAACGATGAAAAGGAAAAAAATAAACCCCTACCTTGAAGAACATCATCATTTAAGTGGTATACTCATGAAGATTAAAGAAGTTGAAGGTTCTCATTTCTTCCTGGCTCCATTCGTTGAGGTGCATCAAAGTTGTTAATATTTGACCAACATTCATCGTTCTTAGTTGGAGAGAAAACTCGCCAGTGTTTTGTCATATAATTTTCTATCTTTTATCTATCAACTCTCTGACAATATTTTCCATAAAAAGGAAATGCATCACAATTTTTCTTTTACTCTATGACATTTTTTCATTACACTATTCCATTTCGGAAACAACATATCTATAACTCTACACAATAATCATTCATTAAGGATCTTCTATTAATGCACCTCATTGTCACCTCATCACTACACTGCAGTGCCACCGTCTAATGCTCAATGGTGAGAATGAAAGTAATATAACTTTTTTATGTAATTTTATTTTTTTCCAAAATGTTTGAAAATTTATTTTTCATCTAACCCTTTCCATTTTAAGTTATTTCATTTCTAGTATAATCCTGGTATTCTGATTTCAATGGTGCACTCGTGTTTTTTTTATCTGGGCACCGGTTTAGAAGTTTGAAAAACCCACTCGCACCATTACTTATACGAACATAAAACATGTTAAAAATTTTGTTTCTGGGTCACCGGGCCTCGAAACCACTTGTCATCCAAGATAATGGTCTCGAAATAATTTCATATAATTTTAAAAAATTACGTGGAAATTCTGAGACATTACATTCTCCCCACCTTAGAGCATTGTCTCCCCAAAATCCAAAACAAAGGCAAAAAAACAAATGGTGGTAATGAGCTTGAATTTGATCCTCATGTACCCATGAGCTCTCTTGGAGGTTCACGTGCTGCCACCAAATGCACACTATAGGAATTGACCATAAACAAAGGACCCACTCATGTCGATCCTCTATATCTACAAGGTACTCCACAAATGTCACCCCATCATTAATGTCCATCTCACCCTAGTTGATGACATGTGATGGATCATGCACATACCTCCTCAGTTACGACCTTTGAAGAATATTGTGGACCTTGTGCATCTATTGGGAAAGTGCTAGGAATTACACCAACTCACCAACACTGATCAAGATCTAAAAGGATCTAATGAACCTCGAAGGTAACTTTCCACCACAGCGAAATCTCTGTAAACCCAGTCAGGGTGAGACCTGAATAGAAACATGCACTCCATCCTCTAACTACAAGGGACTCTGTATAATGTCAGTATAAGAATTATCTCTGATCTTTGTAATCCTCATCTTCTTCTGGATGATCTGTACCCTTTCAGTGGTAGCCTGTAACAACTCTGGACCCATGAGTGCAAACTCCTCTGGGTATGTCCTCCATAGAGTTGATATGCATGGTCGCCCGTACAATGCCACGAATGATGACATGATGATGGTGGAGTGATACATTTTTTTGTATGAAAGCTCCACTAGTGGAAATATGTCCTCCCAACTTGGACCAAAATCAAGTAAACAAACACGAAGCTTGTCCTCAATGGTCCGTATAGTCCACTCAATCTGACCATCTGTCTGGGGGTGAAATGTTTTGCTCAAGTGCCGTAGTGTCCCGAACACCTCATGCAACCCCTTCCAAAACTAGGATGTAAACCATGCATCGTAGTCTGATATGATCGAAGAATCCACCCTGTGA
This sequence comes from Viscum album, assembly GCA_963277665.1. Classification (NCBI taxonomy): domain Eukaryota; kingdom Viridiplantae; phylum Streptophyta; class Magnoliopsida; order Santalales; family Viscaceae; genus Viscum; species Viscum album. The sequence continues at coordinate 646,859,567 of OY728126.1, read as the reverse complement.
AACTTCACTATCTACTGGATGTTGAGGCATCCCAATCCCTCTACCTATCACTACTTCTGTATGGGTTGAAAGTGATCTGACATTGTGAGTTGGTCAACGATAACCCAGATATAGTCATGTCTCCTAGATGTGTGTGGTAACCCCATCATGATGTCCACAGAGATATCTTCCCATTTAAACTTCGGTACCTAATGTGGTTGAGCCAAGCCTACTGGAACCTAATGCTCATCCTTCACTTGTTGACAAGGGAGGCATCATGAAACAAACTCTACCACCTCTTTCTTTATCCATGGCCACCAGTACTGACATCACATATCCTGGTAGATCTTCTATACACAATGATGTACCACCAAAGGGGACATATAGAACTCCCACAACACCTCCTAATGTAATGTCACTAGTACTATGGTTATTCCTATGAAAAGTATGATGTGATACCCACCTATCAAAAATTTATCAAAAACCTTTCCTAAGAATAATTGATCATATCAGGCCTTACAGTCAACATCCAAAAGTTGTGCCTTTCTGACTCACTGTAAGATTGCGGGATTGATAGTTATCAACTAAAAATAAGTTTCTCCATCATCAACCACAAGGATATCTACATCACAGCTACCTGCTTTGTCGCTGCACTCAGCAGTTGTAAACCAGACCTCCTACTAAGCGCTTCTGCCACAATGTTCCCCTTCATAAGAGTGTATACTATCTCACAGTCACAGTCCTTGAGGAACTCTAGCCATCACTATTGTCCCATGTTCAGGTCCTTTTGTTATAATATATAATATAGACTCTTATCATCGGAGTAGATGGAAAATTTTTGACCCATCAAGTAGTACCTCCACATCTTCACGGTAAAGTTCACCACTGCTAACTTCAGGTCATGGGTTGCGTAGTTATGCTCATTCGGCCTCACCTGATGTCAGGATTTGGAGATCACTGCTCACTCCTATACAAGGACACAACCCAGTCTGATCTCTGATGCATCGCATAAAACTACAGACCCAACACCCTCTTCTGGAAGTCTCAAGATGTGGGCATTATTCAGTCTCTGTCTCAGCTCTTGGAAACTCTGTTGTCACTTCTCCATCCACACAAAGGGTTTTCCCTTCCATGTCAAGGCTGATTAAGGTGATGCTACTCTAGAAATGTTGGGGATGTCCCACCTGTAGTATCCATCCAACCTTAAGAAACTCCTCACCCCATTCAATCTCTTAGGTGGTTCCCAAGCAACTAACTTCCTCTATCTTCGTCGAATCCTCACCAACTCTAGCCTCTTATATGACATGACCCAGAAAGTCAACATCTCAAAACTAGAACTAGAACTTCGAGATATTAACATAAAGTTGGTTCCCTCAAAGTGTATCCATGACTATCCATAGGTGTGTAGCATGACCCTCCTTTGATTTCGAGTACACAATCATTTCATCAATGAAGACTACCATGAAACGATTTAGGTAAGGCTAGAAGATCATGTTCATGAGTCCCATGAACACTACTAGGGCATTGGTCACACCAAAAGGAATCACTAAGAACTCATAGTGAACCTACCGGCATCTGAAGGTTATCCACGTTTGAACTCTTCTGATACATAAACTTGATGATACCCTAATCTGAGGTAGATCTTCGAGAACCACCTCACTCCCTTTAGCTGATCGAAGAAGTAATCCATCCTTGGTAGTCAATACTTGTTATACACTGTCACCTATTTCTGGCATTGTATGTCTACAGATATCCACAAACTCTCATATAACTTCTTGGAAAACAACACTTGGGTTTCCCATGGTGAAACTCTGAGCCTTACGAACCCCTACTCCTCCATGTCCCCCAGTTGTACCCTCAACTCAAATAGCTTCGTGGGATCCATCTAATTTTCTAGTGTGGATATCGACATCATATTTAGGTACATATAAATTCATAAGTCTACCTCTCTATGAGGATTTAGTCTTGAAACATCCTCAGGAATTCCATCCTTATACTCATCCACCACTACAAGAAATCCGTGAATCATCTCATCCACCGCACTCAGGCTGAGGCTAGCCAGCAGGTGAGTGATCGGTACCACCCACCTCTGAGAAAGTTCATCCTATGTTGAAAAGGTTCCCTTCTCACTAGTGTAGGAAATCCTAGTCCCATCCTCGTGGACACACCACACATGTCACCTAAAATAGTTGATCTTAGCTTGGACTGTGGATAACTAGTACATAACCAATATGATGCAGTAATTCCTCGACGCTCCTACTAGAAAATCATAGTAGAAGATTTCTCCTTTTAGAGTAATCTCACACTACATGAACAACTGTGTAGTCATCAAATCCCATCCCTTAGAAGTATCTAATCATATGGATCGATCCAACAGCTCCACTGGAATCTCTAAGCCATGAACTAGGTCTATGGAAAGGAAAGTGTGATTGGCCCTTGTGTCTATAAGAACTGAATCTAATGAAGAGAAGACATAGATCGTACCTCTAATCATCTTTTCAGCACCATGGTCATAGGCCTTCATCGCCTAAATCTAGATTCGCCCCTATCCATCAACTCCCTAATCCTTGGGTGGACCACCAGGGGGTGGTGGTGTGTACACTTCAAACCATCCTTCACTACATGCTGCTTGTCTTCCTCCCATGACACGTCTACTACCCTACGGACCAACTCACTCAAACCTCTTCCTCTTCCATGGTAGTCCATCGACCATCTTCTGATCATTGGCATGGTGGGTTAGGGATTCATGATCCATGTGTCCCTACCCGACGCCCCTAAAGCATAGCATGGTCCCCTACTGACTCCCTCTACTCTAAGAGCCCCACACTACCGACACAAAGTCCTGGGGTCAACCCCTAAAAGACTTGTCCTGCTTAGGCCCCCTCATCTGATGCCTGATTCTCACTACTGAAGATTCTTCCTCCTATGGTCTGTTGGATTCTCTAGTTGTCAGTGTCTTTTTCAGTAGGAATATCTCAACAAGAAAGGATCTCTCCATCACTCTGACCTGAGTGAGGATGCATAGTGACACCATGGATTCCATGATCTACCTTATGAGTCCCTGATCAAATGTTCGGGCCAAGAAGAAATGGTCCCTCAGCATTTTTGACTCTGATATAATTACTTGTGGTAGGTATTCTGATTATTAAATATTCTTGTTTATGACAAAATTCATTACAAGGATCAAAACGTGGGGAAATATGATGTTGTAATGAATGAATCAACATATGAACATGTTTATCCTGATGAACTTATGGAATTTCTCTTAGTTCAAGGAGTATGACTATTTTGAAAAAAAATGGATTTTCATAAAAGAAAATTGTTCAGATACATGTTGAATTTTTTTGATGTCACCGAGGCCAGATATATAGGAATACTCTAGAAATGTGGAGGCTTAGACCAAAGCATTAGAATGTTTCATTTCTGATGGCGTGGTTCTTGAAGGAACAAACTAACAGATTCAATTTTGGATGTCTAATTGGGTTAGGTTCTTAAGGTAGAGGATCAAAAATCACATGCACTTCTTGATTCATACAAACATTAGAGAACTTCATATCCCATTAGTGGATGAGAATTTTGTGACCTAAGATTGTGGATGTTTGAAATGATGTAAGAAATTGATTCATTAAATGTTTTTAGAGCACTAGAATCTATAGATCAACCAACTTATAACGTCGGTCTATTAAAACTACTGATCATATAATTTGAATAAAAATGTTAATTTTATGAAATAGAATAATGAAAGGCCTCTTATGAATAGATTTCTACAAATTAAAGGTGTTTAATTATAATTAATATTATATTCCATTATAATAAATTAATAATGTCTAGATTGTGGGATGATATAGATATTTCTATCATATGACCTTTTTTATTTCGTGATTTAGTGGTAATAGAAGGATATTTGATGAAGATTATTCGAGTTTGAGTTGATATTTCAAGTTGGGTAAGGTAAATCATCATGTGACTATCAAAGTCAAATCCCAAGGGTCTTATTAAATTAGGGTATTTATAGGGTTTGGATTGTCATCATGTAAGATCGGTGTCACATCATAAAGACCCAGGGATTTATTTTACATGGTTAAATTTTTTAGGGATCTCTAGTGTGTTCTTTTAACTCATGGAGTTGACATCTAGAGATTATTTTTTAGTGGTTCTAATCGGGGTGACATCATACCACGGTTACTTTTTCATAATGTGACACTATTATTTTGTAATAAGGTTGATTTTTTTACTTATCTTTTAATTTGAAGAGATATTGGGGATCACAAATCAATATTTTTTGATTCATTAGAATCAACTCGATCGTGGTGTTTCCATGGTATGTGACTCCACAATGTATTATTTTTATAAATCTATCAAAAATCCTAATGTACTCTAAATTCATTAAATATATATTAATTTCCCTCAAAAATTATGCAATTAAAGTTTCCTTTTTGGATCCCATTAAGTACACTATGGATTACCATATCTCTTGGAAGCAAGAGATTAAATACTTATGATACAAGGTGTGTTTCTTCTTAATTCTTCTTCCACCTTTCTCAATTAAATCAGCATATACTGGTTGTGTATTGGGTTGTATATGGCTTTGGTTGGGGAAAATTTTAGTTTACTTATATTTTTTGTTCCTCTAACATAGTTAATTAATGGGGATATATTTTTCTTCTTTTTGATTTTGTAGAGTTTTTAGAGTATCATTTGTGGTGAAGGATTTTTGAACTCATCCTCTATCTTCTAGAATATATGTTATTTTTTATCTAGTCGTGATAACTTATAAATACTTCTTGATATTATACTTATATATTGTTTTATATGATTTATGGGTGATATTGGTTTATGTGGATAGGGAACAATGTATTGAAAAACACTCTTAAATGAATAATGGTATATATTAGTTTTGATAAACCAAATAATATTGAATTAAAAGGGAGAGGAAGTTTCATGTACAACATGGTTTACATTGTACTTGGAATGTGTGTATTTTTGTTGATTGATTATTCCTATTTCTTATTTCTTAATTTTGAAAAATTTTGATAACCTTATCATCGTTATAAGTATAAAATTACCTAAAGATTATAACAAAAAATGAATTTTAGGAAACATTGATATGAAAACTATTATTGTTGTTGTTATTCAAGGTTGTGTTGGTAATTTGTTTATTTTTTCTTGAAATGGATTAATGTGATTTAATTGTTTAAATGTGACCTTAAAATGGATAAATTGGATTATGAAATAGTAATGGTAATGTTAATTTTAAATGGGGCATGGGCATTGGGATAAAGATAATGACATGATAACATAAATGTAAACTGAATGAAATGATGATGGGGATATGGGTGTGGATGTATTGTATTTTTTATGCCATATCATAAATATTATTAAAAATTTATAGTTTTAATAAGACAACATGAAAGGGAATGAAATGTGAAAATAATTAGTTAAAGACGTATGTTGAAAATAAAATGCATATATTGATAACATAATGCTTGATGGCTTGTGAAAATTTGATGAAATGAAATAATATTTTATTTTTTTGAAATAAAAATGTTCTAATTTATGTAATATGGTGTAATTACATGTATGTTAATAATTAGTGGATTTTTGATAAATATTTCATGATATAAATTTATGAATGTGGCAATGGTTACTGTGAGAAAAGATAAATAAATATATTTAAATGGGTTTGAATGAGGAATGGCTTGTCATGGATGAATGAATCGAATAATAAATATAGTGAGGCTAATAACTATAATTGTGGTATTGGAAGGAAATATATGTGTGTGTGTCATAAGTTTTTACTTATATAGTCTATTTTTATAATTTTTGGATATGATTTTGATGATGATGGTTTTGTTTAAAATTTTTTTTCTTTAATATGTGTTTATTATGTTGTTTTGATTCATTCATTAAAGTGGTTGTAGAAAAGTTAATTGGATAAGGGTGGTGATATAGTGGAGACTCATGGATTTTGATGTATCATGGTAGGAAAAATCATATAGTCTACAATGTCTTGAGTTGAAGTATATCTTGTGTAGGCATAAACTATGTGGTATTTATATGATAACACATGGTGTGGTTTGTTCATTATAGAATGTGGGAATGAGGATGAGGACTATAATTTCAAAAATTGCCTATTATAACATAAAATACTGATATTTTTAAGTAAATGTGTTTATGGGTGAGTGACATAAGTAAAAGAGGATGGAAAGAGGATGGTTATCGTCTTATTTACATCACCCTACCAAGGTGTGGTTGTTATGGTTAATAAGTGGTGATGTGAGTGTATATATGGTTTCATGATTTTTTTTATATAGTAAGGTGGATAAGGATATGTGATGATGTGGTATATATATTTGTAATGGTTTTTATAGTATAAATTTCAAGGCATGTGGATATGTTCTGTTGTGGTAAGCATGAATTAGGGTGATGGTTGAGGATATATTATCAATATTTTTTCATTATCGCATACCAGATCAGTTGTGTGGGGTTATACTAATAAATTATTAACATTATATAAAACCACAATACATTATAATCCATTTCCTTTAAAATAAATTGTATCCCTTCAATAACTTATTATGAATATAATGTTGTGTTAAAACGATACGTGGTACTCTTTTTAACCATTATTTAAACATAGCGATTGTAACCTAGTTATTAATTTGGTTGATATGAATATGAATAAATAAATTCGGAAATTATATAGTTTACATGTGTATTAAATAAATTCAATTGTTTTCCAATAAATAAATTTTATAATAATCATTTGAAATAAAAGAGAAATATTTTCAGAAAAAACTATAATTTTCAAAAAGGCGGTTTAGTCATGCATTGTGCATATAATTTAAAATTAAATTTTATAAATTTTATAAAATATATTTGATAAAATTGGTTTCATTTTAGAAATATAAATATGAAAATTATCTTATGGTTATTTCTTTAAATTTTTCTAAAATATTTCATTTTTTGCTGATTTATTGAAAAGTACTTATTTTATTAAAAACACCATTTTCATTCAAATTGATTACAAATTAAAATTTTATTTTAATATTATAATGTAAAATTAGTCCAATTATATTAAAATAAATAAAATTTATGTGAGTATAATAATTTTTATATTAAACCATTCTATACTTATGAGAATTTTCACTTTGGAAGCCCGGTTTTACCTCACATCTATGGGTATAATATTAAATTTGATTCTAAAAACTATATGAATTGAATTTATAAAAATGTTACTTATTTTTAATAAGAATAATTTATATTATAAAATATTTTAAACAAAAAAATTCACCATTATTAACAGCAAAATAGTACAAATTAATTATCATAGTTCTGGTAAACCAAAATTGATTATTTATTAATCGTAAATGGTAAGGGTTTAAATGACCTTCAACCTAGTAAAATCCCATTAAATGGATATGTATAGAACATATATCTTATAATTGTAGATATTTATGCCATTTGGAGGTTTTTTTATGATAAAAATATTGTTTTAATTGATTCTTTTAAAAAATTCTATGTGTGTCTTCTCCCATGCTTATAAAAGTCCACTACCTCTCCTCTCATCTTCGCACTTCCAAATCCATTTTTTTGTCCTATACCTACTATAATAACTTATTTAATCATCTATAATAACAATATAACCCCTTTTGTAAGTAATATTTCCTAATAATGATTTTGTTGCAATCTTAAAGAGGTCATTCATATATGATGTAACGCTCTTAAATGATTATTTTTATTATATTTATTCTTCAACATCAATGAAATATTATTAAATATTTAAAGTGTAATAATATATTAAATAAACTATACTGAAATGTTATTATATTAATTTAATAACCTATATCAATCTACCTTTCAGCTTAATGGTAAATGAAATCGTCGATTATGTGTACGTCGTACTACTGCATCGTAAACTGATCTAAATCATTTTAATAAACACCACTAAAGGATGGATATAATGATGGATTTAGTGTTTATACACTATAGTTATTATATAATAATACTTATGGAAATATAATTTTATATATAAATTCTTGCTTTTTATTCCATTTAAAATATGGTAACATCACACGTGTTTACGGTGGACAACCACCTCATGGAGCGGTGTAATTCATATTTCACATATGCTTTACATGGAAGGTAATAAATATAATTTTATTAAATATATGTAATATATATGTAATAATATAAATTATTTAAATTTAATACATCATATTATCACTTACCCTTTATCCAGTTAATGGAATGATATCATCTCTCAATCACACATATGGCCTACCATCTCCAATAAGGGATGTGATTCATTTTAATTGGAAAATTTTAATAATGGTTATAATAAAGTATATAAAAAGTAAATATTTTATTGATAAAATTACATTAATTCTTTATATGGTGTATTTATATCCAATATACATGAATAATAACTTTCAATAAAAACACTTGAGAAAAAGAGGCAATTATCACCCAAAACAATGATAATAATGAAATATAATAAACAAATGGGTGGTAAAATGTTACTACTGGGTCATAAATGAAATTAAAATTTTGAATATGGTTGTGGAATAAATTGATATAATTTATATAAACATTATACATGATTTTTAATGCACTTTAACCTAATATTAAGAATGAGGTAATGTTTTAATTATCAATTTCCATTTCATTGAGACATATTTATTAATTTGAACCTAATCACTTTTATTTTGTATATATTATTCCCCTTTTATGAATTTAATTGGAATAACTATTCATTAATTATGATTAATTTTTTATATCAAGTTTATTCTTCAAGGAGTTATAATTTAAATGTTACAAATATTGTAAAAATAATATTGTACAATCCCACTAACTTTTGTTATTGTTTACTTCCACTTCAAAAAATTACTTTCTTGATATTATTTAAAATAAGAAACTGAATTTATCTTAAATATCCATATTATTATATTATGGATTTATTAATTCAAAACCATATAACTTTTTTATATTCTCTAATTTAGTTGAATATTTCTTTATTTACTATTGAAATATTGAAAAATATTTATGTTTTACTCAATACAAATATTTGATGATAAGGAATATTTATTAATTAATTAAATCAATTATTCGATATATGATAAATTATTTGGTAAAAAAGGTACAAGAAGTGTCTTATTATATATATCACCAAGATTCATTGATAGTTCTCTTGATAAAAGTCTGTTTAAAAAATAAGATTGGTTTTTATATGTAGTTTTAAACAATCATGTAAAATGTCTTGATAGTAAAGGTATATTGATGCCTCATATCATGAAATAAAATAACTAAACATTTCATTCCTTTAGAATTTATTTTTTATTATTATTAAATATATTTTCCCAATATTATTATCTTTATAAAATTTTAGTTCTCATATTATTTATTAAATAGAAAGTGTGTTTAATTAGTAACCTTGACATATTAATTATGCCTTATTTTATTTTCATGTTATTGATTAAATAGAATTTATTTTTAATTATTTACCTTGAAATAATGATTTCTTTACTCATGATAACATTGTTTGTATGTAACCCTTACTGATCATTTGATCTGGCCTATATTTTGATTCATTTAACTAGTATATGAAGATGAATCCTTTGAATGAGATTCCAGGATGCTGAAAATTTACTTTTTTATGTTTTATTATACTTTCCCACTGTAAAATGGGTATTGTGTTTGTATATGGTTCTTCAAAACTACTAAACTGTAAATTCCTTCAGAATCTGACCACTTATCTCTATTCTAATATACGAATGTTTAAACCTTCTCTCGGTTATTATATTTTGGGTTGTTATAATTGGTATCAGAGGAATTTCAGAAGAATCCTTGGGAACAAGATTAATGAAAACGTGTATTGGGGAGGATAACCCTATGACAAAATTTGATGATATGTATAGAATAATATCCAAATTTTTTGGAAAATAATGGATTATTTGGTTTTTCTTATCAACATATCCATCTTTTTATACAACAAGGGGACATGGTTCTTCCATAGATGTACCTATGGGTAACAACTCCAAAAAGGGTGGATTGGGGTTTACTCGATTATCAACTAGTACATGAAAATTTTCCTCACTTCACACATGGTTGGACGCTCTTGGGGTATATTCTTAGAGTAATTCACATTATCTTTAGAAATCATTATAATGGATATTAAAATAAAGATATGCCCAAAGAAAACAAATTTATAATTCTGATATTAAAAACGCATACATTTTTTAATTTATGTTAATTGTTACAAATTATTTTGAATTATAAAATATGATTTAAACATAAATATTTAATGTAATAATTTTGTTTATTCCATTATTAATAAACAGATCCTTAAAAAATATGGGTATTAATACACATGGTCAATGTAGAGATTGACCAGATTAGCAGGACAATAAAACTGCCATTCTAACTGATTAGATCTTGTCTCTTTTAGCTAAACATCACCAGGTAATAAATAATCATTCTTTAATGAAGAATACTTTTTTACATAGCATGATTTCTCTATATTGGATCTCTTCATGTGATAGAATACCACATCAATTGGTGGTACTATTAATCCAATAGTAGCTGAAAAAAAGATTAAGTCTCTTGAGTTGGTATATATGTACATGGGATGTGATTATAATGTAAAGGATACACTAGAATTTTATTTTCACAAATATAATACAGATCAACAATGGACATTGATCCAAAATAATGGGGAGGAATAAGAAATAAAACACGTAGAATGGAATGATTTTAAAGAAACATTATTTGACAAATATTTCACTTCTGAGAAACAACCTGAAATGAATAGAAAGTTCTTTATCTTATCATAAGAGGAATAAAAATTATTTTTGAGTATGTTTGTACCATTAAAAAGATAGTGAGGTATTCTAAAAATTGTATATGGAATATAAAATGCAATATTGTCAATTTATTTTAAGGTATTATGAAAAGTATATGAAGTTTCTTAGTCACTAAAAAATCATATTATAAAATAGTTTTATATACCATAAAAATTGGGAATTAATTCTTTATATCCAACTTTTTCAAGTGGAATCAACAAACTAATAGGTCAAATGGGAACCAAAAGAAACCAAATTCATCAATGAAGAGGAATAAAATGAACTTGTGAGAACTATAGAAAGCATCATCTTAAGAAATTATTGAATGGGTTGGGAGTTTGTTATAATTGTAGTGACAATGGTTGTCTGGATAAAGAATACAAAGGGAATAAGTAAAAAACTACTATTTATTATTTCAACTTTATGGATATGGGTCACTATAAAAACAAAATCCCCAATTATCAAGGTAATTGACCATAAAAGAGTCCAAGGGTAGAATTCCAAGCATATGCAATCACTATAACTGAGGTGAAGTTACCTAATGATGTGGTGGTAAGTAATTTAATCATATTGTTAAATTTAGGAAACTCCCTATTTGAGTTTTGATCCTTTCTCTATTTTATATCTTATATTTTTTCCAATAAAATTAGATATTTCCCTAGCACTTAAAATTGGAGTGGTAATTCCACACTTATTATGGTAATCTCACTACAAGAAGGATTATAACACATAAATGTGATTTATTTTCTGAAATTATTATCATATATATGTTTTAATTTTATATAATCTTATTTATAAACTATATTAAATAATTTTGTGAAAAAAAATTCTTTCAAGGTGAAAGAAATTGGGATTCATTTTGAGGATATATAATTATATATCTTTACTGAAGAAGTTTCATCAACTAATTCATGTTTATATACACCATCAGAATCTATTCTAAAGTAGATTATTAGGGAATAAGAGAAAAAAATCTATACATGGGGAAGGTAACAATAAAATTTTATATGTACCTTTTGTACATGAATACATTAATGAATTTCCTAAAGAGTTTCCAGAAAATTCACTATAGCATGAATTTGAGTGTTCCAATTGATTTGTTCCATAATGTAATAAATCTTTTAATGAATCCATATAGAATGGAAAAAATGGAATTGGGGGAGTCAAAGAAAAAAATATAGGAGTATTGTCATAATGAATTTATTCATCCTAGTGTTTCACTATGGGAATCCCCATTGTCCTAATTAATAAGAAATGTGGATCTATCATACTATGCAATGATTATAGGGAAATTAATGTTATCACTATAAAAAAATTATTTTATTCCTATAATAGAATAATTATTTGGTAAAAATCATGAAGCTTAATTTTTTTAAAAGATTTACCTATATTAATTGTATTATCAATTGTGGTTAGATAAAGAATACATTCAAATATATATTTCCAAATGATGTATGGACATTATGAATTTATTATAAGAACATTTTTTTGATTAATTCACCCACTACTTTATTGGAAAAAATGGATAGAGTATTAAACAAATATGTGTATGATTTTATTGTGGTGTTTATTGATGTGATCATGGTGTATTAAAAAATTTGAAGACCATGAAAATCACCTGTGGAGCATTGTTGAGTCTCTTAAATCAAAATAATTTTATGGGAAATTTAGAAAGTGTGATTTATGGATTCAATAATATTATTTTCTTTTACATATTTTCTCCAATGAATAAATATCAATTTATCTTATGGACAAAAATATATTTAGAGAATGATCTCCACCTATGAACATAACTGACTTGTGTAGTTTTATAGGTATGGAATGTTATTATCAGTTATTTTTTTAGAATTTTTATTGATTTTATTACCCATTCACCTAGATTATATGTAAAGTAGATAAGTTTGTTTAGACAAAGTAATGTGAAGAATGTTTTCATGGAAAAAGGATTTGTTTGTTCAATGCCTATATTTTCACTCTGCCATCTAAAAATGAAGGGTTTATGATATATAGTGAATTATAAAAAAAAGAAAATTATTGTTTCTAAATGAGGAATGATAATTGTTACATATTAATCACGGAAATTGAAGACTTATGAACATAATTATCCAAACCGTGATCTTTACTGGGTTGTTGTAATATTTTCATTAAAAATAAAGAGAAATTATATGTATTGTGAATGATGTGAGATATAAATGAATCATAAAGACCTAAATTATAACATTCAACCAAAATATCTCAATATGAGACAAAGAAGATGTATTGAGCAACTCTAGTATTGTAATTTCTTTAAACACTACCACCTAGATAAAGAAAATAATCTTCTAAATTAATTGCATATAAAAGATCATATATTTCTTAACAAAATAAAGATTTATAGGGATCCTATGTTAAAGGATATCATAAATATGTAATCTGGAATTATTAAGTAATCATTTACATCACTTGTTTTCAAATTATTATGAAACCCTTTTGTTAAAGATGATAAAAATTCCTTAATGTGTTGATGATAAATATCAATATAAATTTTAATCTATGAATTACACGAAATGTGAAGATTTTATTTTTGAATAAGGTGTTATGAAACTTGGAAAGAGATTATATGTTCTATATGTACCTAAACTAAAAATGGAATTGATGGATGATGCGCGTAGATCTAATTTATCTATACTCCCTACAAGCAGGAATATGTATAGGGATTCTAGAGAACATTTTTTGTGGAATAAGATGTACTAGAAAATATAAGACTATGTACCAAGATGCTTGGTTTTTTAATAGGTCATGGATTATAGATAGTATCTACATGAGTCATGACCTATTCCTACTATAATTTTAAAATTTTATGGTATTTCTATTAATCATTTTATAGTACTACCAATGACTCCTATAATGAATGATGCAATCTGGGTTATCATTGATCAACTACCTAAATCATCACATTTTCTCGCTATAAGAGAAATGTTACCTCTTGATTTACTTGTAAGGATCTATATTAATTAATTTTTAAGACATCATGGTTCACCTATTTCAATCATATCTAATCATGATCCACATTTTACAAAAAAAATGGAAGATTCGTGAAAAGGATATTGATATTGAGCTTTATTATATCACAACCTATGATCCTCTAACTAATGGAAATTACAAAAGGAAAATTCAAAAAATGGAAGAAATATTGAGGAAATTATCACATGACATTCAAGGTATGTGGTATTGGTATATACCTTTTTTAAACTTTTCTTATAATATTAGTTTCCAATCATGTATTCAAATGGATCCTTATTAATGTTTATATGGAAAGAGATGTTGTACACTATATTTTTTGGATGATGTTGGTGAAAGAAAAATTATATGACTATAAATTATTGAAGATAAGACAAAAAAATGTAATGAATATTCAAGATCATATTAATTTATCTCAATTTAGAAAATAAGTTATGTGAACATTTGAAAAGTGACTTGGAATTCCATGTGGGAGATCGTGTTTTATTGAGAGTATCTCTATGGTAGGGTGTTATAAGTTTTAGTAAGAAAGTGAAAAGAACCATCATTCATATTGGACCCTTTAAAATCCTTGAATTAATTGGATTTGTTTCTTATAGATTTGAAATTACACCAAGCCTCTAAAAAGTACATGATGTGTTTTATATTTGGTTATTAAAGAAGTACATACCAAACCAAACAGATGTTCTCACCTATGATGAATTAGAATTATAACTTGATCTATTTTAAAATGAGGAACCCAAATAGATTATTCATTCTAGAGGTAATTTATTGATGATTCATACAAATCCACTAGTAAAGGTAGATTATAGAAATACAAAAATGGATGTAGAAATGTGGGAACCAATGGATTTTATAAAGAATAACTACCCTCATATGTTTAAATGTGATTATCCAAGAAATTCATAGGATTAAATTTTTTATGAGGTTAGAATATAACACCTTGGGACTTCCTGATTTATTTCCTTTTAAATAAAATAAATCATGTCGATAGCTTTCAATTCATGAAACATCGGATTTAAACAATACATGATACCCTATTAAAATATTATTTAAAGAATAATATTATAACATAGTTGTTATGTGTTTTGATATAAATTGGGAAAAATAAAAAACGAATATAATGTAGTTTACACAAGTTTAAAATAATTTTAATATTATTCTATAGAGTTTAAATAAAATAAGAATCATTTGAATGAAAAATATTTTCTTTCTTAAAAATAATGTTTTTCTAAAAGGTAGTTTTGTCACTCTTTGAGCACATAATTTAAAATAAATTTTCATTAATTATATTAAATGTATTTGATAAAATAAAATTAATTTTTTCAATCATAATATCAAAATTTTCTTAATGTACATTTTTTGATGTTTTTTATTTGGTTCATTTTCTATGAATATTGAATAATACTAATTGGTTTGAAAACTGCCTTTTTATATAAACTGTTTTAAAAGATAAATTAAATATTATATTTTTTAAAAGTTAAATTGGTTCAAAAAATTTATAATAAAAAAATATAGGTCAGTGGAATCATTTTCATATTGATTTTTTATATTAAAACGTTCTATACATGTGAGAAAATTCCCATTGGAAACTCTCTTTTTCATCATGTATGTGGGTATGGTTTTAAATTGGAATATACCACTTCTGTGAATTTAGTTAGAAAAATATATTCCATATTTTCAATAAAAATTATTTTAATTGTATAATATGGTAAAATTAATTTTTTACCACTATAAATAGTACACACAGTAAAAATTAAATACCTAGGTTAGGGTAAAAAATTATTTATAGGTGTAAAACTAAAAAGATAAGGGTTAAAATGCCCTAAATATTTTTCAAAACCATTTTTATGGACTTATTTATAGCCTATACCATTAAAATATAGATAATTTACCATTTTCCTGGATTTGTTTCATGATAAATCAAGGGTGTAATTGATTCTTTTCAAAATTTACATGTGTGTCATCTCCCACACATAAAAAAAGACACCCCCTCTCCTCTCATGTTCACACTTCTGAAAACATTTTTTTAGAAAATACCTACAAAATACACTTACATAATCAACTAATAACATTCTATAACACTATTTTGATCATAATTATATCCTGTAAAAGATTTTGGGGAAGAACTTTTGTGTTTATTCGAACAAGAGGTACTATTTTAAAATGATAATGTTTTTGTTATTTCCTATTTCTCCTCCTTAAATTTTTTTAGTCATGATAGTATAATATCACAAGTTTATAACACATAATTTCATGTTATTAGGATAATTTAATAACCTATATCCATCTCTTATTCTATCAGATGGGAAAATAATTCGTTAATCGTGTGTGCAGCAGACTGCCGCCTTGTGATGAGATGTCATTCATTTTTCACTTAATATTCACATTGAAGGTAATAATGATAAATTTAAATAATATATGTTTTATATATAACATGATATATTTTTTTAAATTTAACCATCATATTCTCCCTCACCCTTTCACCTATTAAGGGAATGATATCATCTCTCATGTGTACGTATAGTCAATTATCTCCATGAAGAGATGTGATTCATTTTCCATTAACTACTTCTAAAATTAGTTATAATTATGAAATATTATATTTATAACATTATTGTAATTCTATATATGATTTAATTATATATAATGTACAAGAATTGTAACATTCATGACAAAATAAGCATGAGAGAATAAGGCAATTAGCACCATAAATAATGAAAATAATGAAATATTACTGATAAATGAGTGGTAAAATATTATTAAAGGTTCATTTATGATATTATAAATTTTTATATTCTTATATTATAAATTATTTACACTATTAAAATCATCTTACAGTAGGTTAAATAATTTTCAACAAAAGGATGTGTGAGGTAATGGATTTCATCTTAATTTTAATTTCATTAAGTCATATTTGTTAAAATAAACCTATTAACTTTTATGTTCCGTATATACTAACCATTTCATGTACATTAGATACATATATATATATTAATGATGAACAAAGTTTTATTTTCATGTTAATTATTTATGGTGATACTGTTTAAAAGTTACTGAATAGGTAAAAAATTATGTCACAATTTCTCCTTCTTTTGGGATTGTTTCCTTCCTCGTGAAAAAATAACTTTTAGGTGATCATTTTTCATTAGAAACAAAATTTATCATAAATATAAATATTATTTTATGATGTATAAGGTTTTATCTTAAACCATATATCATTTTTCTGTATGGTTTTTACTTTGAATGTAATTTTATTTACAGGGGAAATATAGATAAATCTGTATCCTTTACTCAAAATGGATATTTGAGGATAAGGAAAATTGAATCATGAATTAAATAGATTATTTTCTATTTGATGTATTTTTTATAAATATATTTATGCTTGGGTTCTAGATATAGATTTCCAAAAATTTATCGATAGGTCTCATGAATCAAATCAATTGGCTAAATCAGATGGGTTTTTACTTGTACTTTAAATTGTCTTGGTAAATGTCTTCATAATAGAGGAATCATGATTCTTAAGATAATGATGTCCTAAAATTTATAATTTTAATCATTGATATTCTTTTTAGTTATCCATGATATTTTCTTCATTGATAATATATGTGGATACTTTTTATATTTATTATATTACTTAAATGGAATGGGTGTTCAGATAGTTACCGTGCAATATTGATTGTTCTTTATCTATTCCTCATGTTATTGATTAGATATAATGTGTTTTTAGTAATGTACCTTGACATATTGAATATGATTTATTTAATCATGGTATTTTCTATTTAATATTACCCTAACTTTGAATTTCATATCAACCTTATTTTTTTCCTTTCCTTGAGTTATAAAGATGTATCCTTTGAATGAGTATCAAGGATACTAAGAATTTTATTTTATTTTGTTTTATTTTCATTTAAAAATGTAAAATGGGTATTTATTATTTATATAGTTTATCAAAAAGGAAAAAAATGATTAGACCTTTGGGATTTAACCCCTTGTATCTATGCCAATATACAAATGTTGACACCAGCTTTGGTTTATAGTATTCATGGTAGTTCCATGTTATAAGTTGGATTAACCCATAAATTTACATGTTATATTGGTGGGAATTTATGGGCCCTAGGTATATGGTGATTAAATTTTATTATGAGATTAATGAATATTTTTGGTTATTTATAATTGAATCATTTTGATGTCTATATTGGGTAGTGTATGTGCATATTTCAAGAAATAGAGGAAATTGTGTTAAGTGACTCAGGATATTGAGTTTTTTATCACACTTCTTATTTTATCTATGAAATTATATTATTTTGTTTATATAACTATTTAATCTTAAATATTTATTACATATTTAAATTAATTTTTTTATGGATGATCCTAGTGAGTAATCTTAGGTGCTCTCCCCGCCATAGATTTCAAGTGTACGCCTGATGGACTAACAAGGGTTGGCCTATAGTTTATATATAATATATTGTGTTTGGATCCCATAATTTATGTGTTTTCATTAATATTTTATTTTACATATAACTAAAAAAATTTATATGGTTACTTATTTTCGGACATGGAAAATATTTGGTTCTTATTAGTGGGTTTTTATTATTTATGGACTTTAAGAGTTTAATTATTCCCATATTCATGTTCTATACCCTTAGTGTTAGCCTCCATCCTAGGGACCAATTGAAGTATGGAATCAAAGGTCACTATTGTTTTTTTTGTATCCCCATTTGGGGTACCAATTGGGGAAACTGATGAAAAAGTGGTAATATAGATTTCAGTGGAAGGTCGAGGTGGATATTCAGGTTCAACATTAGGGATTATTTCATAAGATATATAATTAAGTTTTGAGAATCAATATAATAATGTGTTTTAGACCTACAAACTATCATGTACAAGAATATTTAAGGTCCCTTGTTATCTGATGCAATGAATTTGATAACATGCTAAAAGTTTTAGGTAAAAATTTAGTAATTTCTTGGTTGAAATCATAGGGAGGTACATGCATAATTATTATTATCTAAATTGGACAACATATCCATGATCATTGTTTATGCACCCGAAATTAACATATGAAATAACAAAGGAAGGAATACCTGAATGTGGGTATTATTTTCCTCACAAAGAAAGGGAAGGTGTTGGTTTTAAAGGATTATAAATCAAGCGAGCCTCTAGGGGAATCGTGATCGCACGACCATCATAAGGACCATCAATGTCACTTCAAGTATCTCATAACCTACATCGAATCCCGCAAAACCTCCTTTTACAATTATTCCTTCTCTTTAGAAGGCTCTCCATGAAACCTGCGTCCATGAGGTGATGACAAGACGAGTTCCCCCATGTCATATAGTTTTTCATTGGAAGCCACCCAAAAAACCGTCTAAAAATCCATTGAATATCAAAGAATGATATCCCAAATGTGGAAACCCCTAGTGGTCATAAAGCACATTCACCATATCACCATTTAAAATGATAAATTTCCTTGTTGGAATCCTTGAAAAGTCACATGTATCCAATACAAGTTTAAAATACTACAAAGGAGATAATAAGGGAAGAGTTGAGAAGTACTCCCAGTCATAAAAGGCACATGACATGCCTCAAACGATTCGAAAAACACTTCAAGACCTCAGTAACATTTCCTTCTTATCTCCTAAAAGCGCTTTGTATTTCTAGCCTCAACACGTAGAAGTCCTAGATTATGTCTATGAAAATAAATTCGTCCCCTTCGGCGGACTAATGAAAAAACTGATATATTTTTCCATGACATGCTCACACACCCCTATATGGCCCATAATGGTCCTGTGAGGAATCATTAAAAATTTATGTAATAGTCTTTGACATTACCCATGTATCATTGTATACTCACTGGCCATTGTAATATAAAACAAAGGACATAAAAATGAATGAGGTTGAAGCTCTCACAATCATAAAACAATTGAGATACGCTATGGATGTTGATAGCATGGTCTCACGAGACCCCTATCAAGATAACCATATCCCATGAAGCACCCGGACAATCCATTTCCACCTCATGAAATGTTTTAATTAAGAAATTTATCCTCACAGAGGCCCTTGGGCATGTCAACATAAATAAAATGATAATCTGTCAACATTTCCACATAATCAAATAGGTCTTACTTAATCAATAATAATCTGATAAACGAAGCATTAACAGAAGAGTCTCACAATTTCTAGAAATCAGGTGGCGCACTCAAAACAACCTAAAGCTGAGACTAATGAAAATTCATCATAAAGGTCCTCCTTCATCGACTCTAGCCTAGATCTGTGCCAAATACATAGTGAAAATTGGTAAACAATCAAGGTTTAGAGACCTATAATCTCCCATCCCATCATTAAAAATGCATCACTACCATATGATGGGTTTGACTATTCTCATATGAAACTATAGTGACTATGCATAGAGAACTATTGGAGCATCATGCTGGTGCTATAGAATATTTCTCAATGAAATTTGATATTGTGAACATAATATTCTCTATCAGGTAGTGTACTAGCATACAGCTGGTATGATCATGTGGAATTTATAAAATCACTTTAAATTATCATTTATAGATCACGGGGAGGACTTCTGGTTGGTAATTCAAAGGATATCCCACCTTTCTTCTAGATCAGATGAGATTCAAAATAATTTTACACTGAATGGGTCCATTTAATTCATAGTAAAACGGATGGAACAAAGAATAAAGGTGGAAAATGTAAAAAAACAAGCTTGTTGACCCTTGTTCACTTCTGGTGACCACCAAAAGAACATTACACAACATCAAAACTTGTTTCCCCAATCACACAATTCTTCTTCAACATTAGATATGAGTCATATGAGTTCATATTGACATGTTAGAACAAGTTTTAGGGTCCCTCTTGTCATGTCTCTTTAGTCCCATAGAGTCCCTATGGACTTGCCTCCCAATCCTCATGAAAACCATCAGATACACCAGCTAACTCACATGATGGTTCTCTATCATGTCAATCAAGTCTCTCATATCCATCCAAACATGATAAAAAAATAAATTTTGAGAACCTTCAGGTGAGTCATTTGAGACCCATGAAATTACACCAACATATCAAATGTGACTTGTGATTCCCTATAGGGTTGTCATATAAGACATGAAACACTCTCTGGACAAGAAACACGAGTCATGTGATGTATTCTAGGACACAATATTTGGGTCTTTCAATGTCCTCTGGATGGGTTTACTAGGTCATGTGATACCTTTTAGATAAGCAGACCAAGTAAAAAGGGCCTCCCATGACTTGAATAAAAATTTTCTTCCTTGGTTTGTAATCCCCATCGAATAGAGAAAACATAATTTGTAAACCCCGGCCAAGGGAAATAAGATGACTTTGATTCCTACCATATTTAGGATACGTAGGGAACCTCTCGTGAAGATATAATATTCATGTTGGTCATCCAAGGCTATCTTGATACATACAAATTATCTTTCAAGCAATGAAATTGATCACTTTTTATCAGTTCTTTATCATAATGACCATGGCTCATTTTAGTTTATAGAGATTCATTTTATGTTTTAGCTACGCCCTAAACCCCACATTACAAAGGCAGCCTGATGGTGTAATATCTGTTAAACTGAACTATGATTACTTTGATTGCTACAGAAAATAGGATACATATGATGCTTTTATAAGGCTTAAGATTTTCAATAACTCTTCTTGCGGTGGTCCTAGTACGTAACCCTCATCCCATAAGCAATGAAAATGATCATATTCCATCCCTTATTTCTCACACAAATCATAGCTCATGTGGTCATAGGGAATTAAAATAATCATTCCATCTCCATCATAAGTCTCTATAAGGAATAGGGAAACCTCAAAGTGTTATCCCAAAACAAATGAATAGTGAAAACCCTAATTCTTGATACAATCAAGATACATTGGTCTTACCTTTGGGATTTGAACTTGAATTACTAGTTCCCCATATTACTCATATATTTCCTTTTCGTATGATGTTAAACTACATGGGTTCAATTAACTGTTTGGGGTTTTTTCCATCCATAAACAGGATACGTAGGACGCCTCACGATGGCTCAATCTCCACCTCTGAATATTTACCACCTCCTTGAATGACATCACATTTCGAAGCATTTGACTATAAGGATTCATCGTATGAGTGATTGAGCATTACTAGGGAGTGATGGAGAACCTCAGATACACGCAGATGGATTCACTAAAGAGACCCCGGTCTTTTTCACAGAAAATGAGTACTAAACCATGAATTTTTTTGTTATGGTAAACAATATTGTATTGGGAATAGGAATAGATTTATAATAATATCTTAAATATATAAGAGATCACTATAGTAAGTAATAATCCCCCCAAAATTGGTGACATCATCCCAACCTCACATCCTCTCGACCAATGTGAGTCCCCTAGAGATGATGGTCCTGAAAACCCAGATGGCCACCTACCATTGGAAATTCAGACTGTACCTAGCTATGGATTGGGGAGCCATTAGTAGTTTCTAGGAAATAAAAAATAAATGAGATCCCAATGAAAAAAATTGAGTGAGGAATTATTAGCCCACCCTCAATCAAACCATAAAGAGAAACCCATTTCCTTACTTAAAAACCTGACAAAATAAAAAATGGTGAACCTAACATGAATCTCTTTAATAATAAAATTATTGGGTTACAATCCATTGGATCATTTTGATTGTATCGCATATTCAAATATAACTGAAATGATCAACATGAATATCTCAGGACAATTTTTTTGTAAGAACCTAATACAAACAAAGTCGTATGACTGACATGATTTTATAGATGATCCTCTATAACCAATGTTTTTATAATTCTATCATCATTTTGAAAAGTCCACATAAATGGAATGGTTGAATCCGAAATATCTGAAAAATTGTATTAAATGTGAATATCTAATTGATCATACTATGCCTAAGATATTCCACTAATTGGGGTCATTTTCCATGTTTTCTAAATAATTTCAAATATTGACATACAACCAAATTCGAGACAATTTCTTCATCTTACAGTGTTTGATCTGGAAAGTCGCCTATGTATCTAACCTCTATAGGTTGAAAAGTAATCTCACCTTCTCAAAAACTCCAATGAGAGGCGTAAAATCGGATGGTTTGAGAGTACCACTAACATGGTAAGATAATGGCCATGTATGTTCTCAAGTGACAGGTAGAAAATAGGATGGTTTGGGAGTCCCACTGACATGGTATGATCATGACCTTGAATTTTACCTATGAGGTTCTCCAAGAATGATAAATGATGATTCTGCATCATCCCGGGAAAGCTACTACTAATCTTGTTTCCCTTGTAGCTACAACCAACCGCTTTGGGATCATATCCATCGATAATGAGAACTACCACCTTCAGTCTTTGATGAACGTGGACCAGGAATCC
Source organism: Viscum album (assembly GCA_963277665.1). Classification (NCBI taxonomy): domain Eukaryota; kingdom Viridiplantae; phylum Streptophyta; class Magnoliopsida; order Santalales; family Viscaceae; genus Viscum; species Viscum album. The sequence goes on along the minus strand of OY728126.1, from coordinate 646,836,352 downwards.
AAATATGGCTCCCTTTCGAATATGGTGCAACTAAAGAGGGTACCAATCACCAGTTATCTCCAACACCATCCTCCCAATAACAAATAGTTACCTGCCGAGGGTACCAAGTGACATAGAAACACTACTAATTCCCATGCAAGGTAAATAAGTAAGGATCATCAAAGGTGTAAGTTTTTTTATATCATGGATAGGGATCCTACCCCCACTCCTAATGAAAATTCATGTAGGTATATTCTGATAAGAATAATTGGGAAGGATCATATCCCGACTCTCTCAGAACAATTATGTGGGTATATTACAACAACAAAAATTTGGTAGGTGCATATCCCAAACCCTATTCATAAAGCCAATCACCATATTCTAGTTTCACATAGGGAACATATTTGGGTTCATATACATGCTTCAATCAAAGAAATATTATAGTTTATAGTATAGATGAAAAATTTTCAAGCATATATCCCTACACTCACTCTTCTAAAATATCAATAAATTTTGGAAACAAATGAAGAATTCTACTGGAATATACCTTCAATGTTGCAGATAAAGGGATAGCGGAATATTCCTATTCCTACTGTTAGGGAAACTCAACACTCTGATCATTTCCAGCAAGTGATTATATTGAAGCTAGCGCACATTCTTTCTCCTTACTAGAATAATTATTAGAATATTCAGGTAAAGGGGGAGGCATCAGACCACACACATATTCCTATTCCAATAATGACTCACCAAGTGAGAACAGAAAGTACCTCATGATAGGGGAACATTCCTATCATATACTTCTAATGTAATTTTCCATATACCCAAGATCATGCTCATATCCTCGTTTTGTCTATGAATGAACACATGAGATGGTCACAAGCCTGGGGATAGGCTCATATTCCTATCGAAGAAGTCTAGTGACATACTCCAAAGGCCTAGGATTAGGAATATAACCACTTTCTATCCGTAAATAAACATGTGATAATTGATTGATCCTTGGGATAGGCTCATATTCATGTCATTTAATCTTCTTTTCATTTTATAGAAGATCACTAAAGTTATGCACATACTCCAACTTCTATTGGAAATGACTATGGAGCCATAATTCTAAAAAAATACTTGTGGAGGATCATATCCCTTCTCCAATTACGGGGTTCTATTAGTATATTTTAGTGGGTAATTAATATCTTTACTAGGATCACATTCCTGATCCAATCAGGTCTCACCATGTTACAGCATCACATGCTGCAAGGTAGTCTTGTATTCCTTCAATGAAAGACTAGCAGCATATCGCAAGGGCTCAAGGTCAGTATCATACACTCAACTTAACGGAGGATTACAATGTGAGAATAGAACACGCCTTAAGATAGGATCATATTACTACCAATATTGATACATCTCATTATAATATTCCAGCAGATTCTCAATATTGGATTCATATTCCCGCAGCACCAGACGGTTACTTACATGTTCCAAAAACTATCATACAGCGGGCTCATATCCCTACACAATTTCAAAAGGTATGTCAGCATATTTCATACATGGTGTATAACATGGAAAATATTCCTAATCCTCTCAATTACAATGTCCTTGAGGTTTTCTTACACACATTATAAACCCCATAAGGGTATTTCAATTCATTTAATAAAGTAGAATATGACAAAATTCATTGCCATGATAGTCCTCCTCTAATTTGTGAGGAGATGGATCACTGGAACACTACTCCTAACATCCACCATCGACAACCTTCCATATTGATATCTCATATGGATAAGTAAATCCTCACCATTCCTATACACATCTGTATAGATAGGTGTCTGAAACTCTTACACGTTCATATAGAGAGGTTCTTGAAACATCGGAGTCAACAGCATATGGTTCTCCATAAACTACTAGTAGCACTCCACTCCCATAAGAAGGTGACCAAAAGATAAATCTTCTATGGTCCAATTGAATCGAGGCATGTATTTCTGATCAATAAAAGCCTGATATTAACATGTTGAGAGATTTATCCAGAAATGACCACCCCATCATTTTTTGGTCCCTCGCCACTTCTGACTATGAAACCCCATATGAGTTATAAAAATATTTCATGACTTATTTATACTAAAATATATGGGCCACACATTAGTAGTTGACAGCTTAGTGTATATTTTATCTTGGATATGAGGCTCAGATTCATACCATCACGATACACTTTAGTCATATAGACTTAGTTGTTATCTTTATGGCTCGGGATATAAAACTAGAAAGGGACAATGAAAGTTTAGAACATGGTTGCCACCATTGAATCACAACTCCTTAGCAGCTGATCTCCAAATCCACATCATGAATCCGTATTCAAATATGGTTATATTATGGAGCATTTCACTTTTCTTATCTTCCAGAATAATAGAACCCCTCGGATTCTACATCGTGTAATGTTATAGTCTTAAGAGAATTCAGGAGACCGGGTAACAATCGGTCCACTTGGTCACCACAATAGAATGATCCCAATTCAATGGTTCCCAGACATATTGAATAGATAGAGAGGATATCCAATAGGATTTAAAACTGGTCCCCCCAAATCTATGATAATGCATTTTAGACATAGAGACCAAATTTTTGATCATATGGAAAACCTACTGTAAATAACAGCACTCAATGTGGGATACTATATAAACCAACGCCTACATGAGAATAGTTGTTCCATATCAATTATGCTGCAATAATAGTTTTCATGTTATATATCCAAGATTAGACACATATCACATGGCATTGAAATATCTACCCTAGCCTACACCCATCAGATCATCGATTCTAAAGTTAGCTTGCGACATTCTGGAAGCAGTTGCAACCAATCCAATTCCCCCTGGCCTAGGAGAATTTACATCTCAATCACCGTCACTGGGTTTATCATCCCCTTAGAAAATCCGGAAGACATTAATGGTGATTCTAGGTCAACCCCACCCCATTGGGATGGGGTAAATGGGCCCTTAACAACATGACCAATCAAGGCTATATGTGATCCTGACTAACCCCTGACCTGTAATGCTAGGGGAATTTTCTTCATCATCATCACCAAGGAGGTAATCAGTATTCAATAGGTTAGAAGAGAATTATCAATAGTCATAATCCCACTTATTTCTCCCACTAAAAGACCAACCTCTTCTCTTGGTGGCCCGTTCATCTAACATGATCAAAAACTCCATTAGAATCTTTATTCGTAGAAAAAATGGGATGAACGTATGGAGAATGAAATCAGACCCCGTAGGGGTCACAAGAAAAAATATCCATATATGTCAATGGGTGTGAATAAGAACCCAAAGAAATATAGTGGAGAATCAATCTATTACATTAAAAGTAATGATACAACCATTGTTTCCTAATTTAACAATTTAAGAATTATCAATGTTAAAATAGTGGACATTGTGGATCAAAGAAAAAATGTAGAGGCCTGAAACATGGAAAACCTACCTCAATATGGGGTTGATTTGGATGCACCAAATGAGGATACACAAATCAGAAACCAAATATGGTTCCACCATATGGATCCACCCAACATCGAGTTTCCACCTCCACAGAGGAACATTGCCAACAGGAAAGGAATGGCTACATCCCAATCACTACCTAGAAGTACTGAAGTTCATTCCTTAGATGAATAATTGTTATAATGTGACATTGAGATGTAAGCTCTATGATGAATCAACAACGAGTTACATGATGGAAATATTCCCATTGGTTATTGTCTTTTAGCAGAGATGAATAATCTCCATCTTTTAACTGATCCTCCTACAAGGGAACCATCTGAGAATAAGATCATCTTCAGATCGATACATTCAATCTACATACATGAGGAAGTCAAAAATGACCATGACATACCTTTATTATGGTGACAGTCTCTCCCGCACCATGATAATTGTTCAATCCTGAGATGAATCAAAAATTAGTTGGTGATAAAGAGAGGACCACCTCATCGACATCTAACCACTCCATATGGAAGGGAGACGGATCAAATAGTAGTTCCTCATGGAGTTACATAATGAAAATGATATTCTTAACACCCAAATGTAATCCATGGAAGTGTGATGCACACCTAAGCAGTGATCGCACCACGATTCACTATTTCATTTCCACCCTTACAACACTATGATAAACAAGTTTTGTATTGAAAATTATAAAAACAATAACAAATTTCACTTCATGTTTTATTCAATTATTTTTTTATTACTATTAAAAAGGTAAATGATACTTTTTAGATAATTTCATTGAATTTTGAGGTGATTTAGATGTTCTATGATGATGTCCATGAAAAATGGGACAAACTACGCAGGATCTATGCACACTAGTGGACTCATATGCACACTTCTACTGAAACATGCATCCAAATGGGATGAACTTTTTTGGGGTTGTTTTAAATTCATTGGGATACATTTCATATTAAGGAACCTAAGACCCATTCATCAATCGGATGGCCTAACTGACTTGATCTATCCATCAAACCAAATCTGCATGATGTCAAAAGTAGTGTGTTGTGATCTATCCATATCTCGGGCTCAAGTTTTCCAAATGGTTACAAAACATTCATTGGAAATATTAAAGTGGTGTGGAAACATATTTATATTTTTTTCCAAAGTGATATTCGACTTTTAGTTGTCAAAAACCATGGTTAGAGTGGTTTTAGACAACCTGTGTGCCCAAAACCACCTTCCACTTTTCCAATAAAATGGATTCTTGGGATCCTCATTTGTAGGTTCATCCAAGAGGAAAATATCTATTATTTTGGAGACAAAAATGAGTCCTCTCATCATAAAATAATTTCTATAGGCCCCTATCCTCATAGGGGGATCAAGTATGAAGTAGAACTTCCACCTGAGCCTACTCCTCTCGATGGCAAGCAAAACGGTGGATGATTATTTCAAAGAGGCTACACATACATTGGAGAGAGATCCAACACATGTTCTTCTACCTGTTTTGTGTAATTTTTTTGCTAAATAAATCACTTATTTATTATCTTAACATGATTTTCCTCTGATTGAATTTATTTTGTTATAATTAAGTGAAACACATTTAAGCTCAACACCGATTGGGTTGAGTTTTCCAGTGGGGATCTTGGGTTGTTCCGATTGGGAAACACAAGAATCCTATTACTCTAACACATACATAATATATTAGTAATCATTTTATCCCATAACTCTATGATTGAGGTATAATACTTTACAACACAATTTTTGTGTCAAAGGTTGTTACATTGTGCAATGATTTAAGAGGCAAGAGGAGAATCAAGATCATTCAGACCATAAAACAATGAATTAAACAAACCCATATGAAATTTTCAGACCAATGAACTATCCAATATGTACAGTGAACTTGAATTTATCTCCTTCTCTCTAATAATTAAATCATAAACTTTATATATCAACTATTAAGCTCTTGAAAACATGTTGTTTTCTTAAAATTGTTGTCAAAATCACCCCCACCCCTTAGTACTTTTTTTAAAAAAGTCATACTCTAAACCTATCAAAGGTCCTTGACAGACAAACTATGGTATTACCTATACTTCAAATAAACCATAAAATCATAATTAATTTTACATTTCATTACAACGCGTTCAAAATTTTGTGTCATTGTCAGGGAGTTATTTGGTCATTACTGCGTGTTGTTGATAAGTTTATTTGTAAAATTTGTGAATATATATTCATTTTATATTGTAACCTTACCCATATTTTTTTGTTTTGATTAATTTATTTTGTAGGTTATGTGCAAGACGCATTCTAATTTGGTAGATCTACCCCCATTTGAACCCAAACCGGAAAGGATCTTTTGTCAGCAACATCGAGACATAGAAGAGAACCCTTTGAAGGAGGACAGACAAAACATTGACACTCCTCCTGGTCCTTTTACTTCTTCTTCTACAATTGACATAGAAACAGAAATAAACATTCATAATATGTCTGAAAACAGTTGAAAATTAAAAGAACTAACCTCACCAGATGTCAATATCCAACCCACATACATTAAATTACAAGGAACAGTACCCAATTTTTAACAAAAATATGGTCTAGTTCATCTATTACCTAGACTCCATGGACATCCTGGAGAGGATCCACACAATAATTTAAAATAATTTCATGCTATCTGTTCAACATTAAAACATGATAATGTGGAAGAAAGAAATAAAGTTATGGGTATTCCCCTTCTCATTATAATATACTACAAAATATTGTCTTTTTTATATTAATTCATCAATAAGAGTTTGGGCGGACATGAACTGCCTTTTTCATGAAAATATTTCCCAACCACTCGGACTACAACAATAAGTAAAGAAATATGTAATGTAGGAAAATATCTTGGGGATAAACTTCATGAATATTGGGAAAGATTTAAAATATTATTTTCATGTTTTTCACACCACCAAATAAGTGATCAACTTTTTATAAAATATTTTTATGAAGGTTTAATTGCAATTGATTATAACATGATTGATGTTGCTACTGGTGGTGCACTGTTAGGAATGACCCTAATTGCTACAATAACCTTGGTTAAGATCATTTCACATGAAACTCATCAATTTGAGACAAGGTCCAGTGTACCCATTCGAGGTTTCCATGAGATGCAATGAACCGAATTCGAGAAGATGGTGGACACAAAGTTTGAAGAGGTAAGTACCCTTCTTCGACAACTCACTCATTACCAAAGAAAATCCAATTCTATTTCTCCCATCCATTTTGGTGTACGCTCTTCTAATACCCAACACTATGACCAATGTCCTCAATTGAGAGAAACTTCTAAGAGTTTTGAGGTAATCTTTCCAGGACACCCCTATAACCAACCCTTTAGGCAAGAACCATACTATCCTTCCAACTCTGGGTGGGATGAAATCCAAGATTATAGAAAATGGGGGAATTCAAACCAACCTCAACAATAATGAAACCAACTATTGTAGAGAAGTCATCCACCACCACCTAGAAATCCTCAATGACCACAAAGGCCATTCCAACCACCCCCTCAAAAACCCAAGCCTAGCCTAGAAGATATGATGATGTAAATGGCTTCCAACAATCTCTAATTTCAACAAACCACTTAGGAAGCTGTACAAAACCTCAAATCCAAATTAGGACAACTAGATAAATTATTGGGTGATATTAAAATTCATGGGTCAGGTAAACTACCCTCTCAACTAGTATTTTACCCTAGGGATAAAGAAAATATTAGTGAAATCACCCATAGGAGTTGAAAACCACTAGAATGTCAAATAAATCCCACATTAGAGTCATCCCGTATTGAGGAAACCTCCATGACAACAATTAAAAATGTTCCAAATGTTGAAAATCCATGTCTTGAGAGAATCCCTTCAAAAGGAAAGACTGTTAATGTCAGTGGGTATCATAGCCAACCTATTCCAATTCCATTTCCTCAAAGGGAATACCTACCTATAACACAAACGGAAACTTAACTCGATATGGAAATTTGGGATACCTTCAAAAAAGTGTAGGTAAACATACCCTTGATTGATTTTGTGAGGAAAATTCAATGATATGACATGTTTCAAAAGGAGATGTGTACAAACTGAAGGAGACTTCAGGGAGATTAAAACGGTGACCTTGGGGAGGATTATATCAGCATTAATAGAGCCATAACTTCCCATCAAGTACAACTATCCAGGGACATTCTGGATTCTATACACTATAGGGGAGTATTTAATTTCCATTCATATGCTTGATTTAGGCAATTCTATTAATGTGATGCACCACTCCATTTACTCTAAATTTCAGGTTGGGGAGAAGAAACCCACGGAAATTGTTGTTCAACTTGATAATCGGTGTACTGCAAACCCCTCTGGTGTGTTAGAGGATGTTCTTGGGAGGGTAAATTTTTTAATTTTTCCTGGTCATTTTTATGCACTAAAAATGGAAGATGATATGATGAATGGACACGGACCAATTATATTAGGGTTACCTTTACTAACAATTTAAAAAATAATAATTAATGCCCATAATGGTACATTATCTATGAAATTTGGTGGTGACATAGTTTGCATTAAAATCCTTGATTCCATGATGCACCCATCAGAATAATATTATTCATTCTCTATTAATTCAATTAATTTACATTTTTTCCCTAAAAGAACCTCTTTTCTTTCCCTCGGTCCCCTTTATCATTTTTAATCATTAATTGAAATGCTAGGGAATGAATCATGCACTAATTGTTGTAGTGTTCTAGAAAAATTTCAAGAATTCTTATTAATTGATGATTTCTTGATCACTAAGGATCCACTGACCATCAATGATACTGTTATGATTATAAAAGATCATTACTCATCTGAGGATGATACCATTGAGTAGTTTGATGAGATTAGTGACATATAACATTCACACACACTCCCATCAATATAATATCCAACTGAATTGGAACTGAAAAAACTACCACATGATTTAAAATATTCATAATCTAAAAATGGAAACAAGGTGCCTATAATCTGTTCTAGTTCACTCCATACTGATCATGAATTGTGACTACATAAAATTTTGAGGGAGTATAAACAATAATTAAGATAGACACTTGCAGACATTCCGGGTATTATCCCATCATTTTTTACAAAATTATTGGCTACGGGAATCATTTACCCCATCTATGATAGCCAATGGGTTTGTCACGTTCAAGTGGATCCAAAAATATTGGCCTTACAGTAATAAAAAATGAAAACAATGAATTAGTTCTAACTCATGTGTAGAACAAATGGAATGTCTACATAGACTATCTCTGACTAAACTAGCAAAATAGGAAAAACCATTTCCCTTGGTCATTAATTGAACAATTCTAGAGAGGCTAGTGGGTATGTCCCACTACTATTTCCTTAATGGTTATCCTGGATACTTATAGATCCATATTTCTCTCAAGGACCAAGAAAAGACAACCTTAACTTGCCCCTTTGGCTAATTTTCATATAGAAGGATTCCATTTGGTCTGTCCAATGCTCTTGGTACTTTCGAGCGATGTATGTTTCGTACTTTTTCAGATTATCAAGATAATTTCATGGAAATATTCATTGATTATTTCACTATTTATGGATCATATTTTGAAGAATTCTTGAGTAGTCTTGCTTCAGTCCTATGTCACTATATTGAAAATAATCTTGTATTAAATTATGAGTATTGTCATTTCATAGTGAGACAAGTTATAGTTTTGGGACATGTAATTTTTGGGGATGGTATCCAAGTAGATAAATCAAAAGTTTATTTCCTTTCTTCCCTACCATTCTCCAAAAATTTATGGGATGTGTGGTATTTAATAGTTCATGCTAGATTTTACCATCATTTCACTCATGACTTTAATAAGACTACACTCCTACTCTCTTGGTTACTCCAAAAATAAAAGGAATGTGTATTTGATAATGAATTTTATAAATCTTTTAATAAGTTAAAATAGATTCTCACGTCACCCCTAGTAATCCAACCACCTCTGTGGGATTTACCATTTGAGCTCATGTGTGATGCCTCTAACTATGTAGTTGGGGAAGTCTTGTCACAAAGGGTTGATCGAGCTCCACAAGACATTGCATATGCCTCACATCCATGGATAAATTTAGGTCATATAATTTAGGGTATGGATTCATTGTGTTCTCAGACCGTGCATCCATCTGGTATCTCTTTAAAAAATAGGAAGCCAAACCAATTCTCATTTTCTAGATACTCCTCCTTCCGGAATTCAATTTAAAAAATAGAGAAAAAAAAGGAGTAGAGAATATGGTCGTTGACAATATCAGTAGGACTCACCCTTCCTCAAAAATTAACTCAACCACTTGTATTCCCATAAATGACATTTTTCTATTGATCAAATGTACCTAGTGAAAGATTTTATTCTTTGTTTTGCTGAAATTGTAAATTCATTGGCAGAATCTTGCATTCCTTCTGATTTCAATAAAAACTTGGCCGACCGTCTAAAACATGAGTCCCATTGGTACATTTTGGATGACAACTACCTCTATCACACATGTAGTGATCATTTCCATTGTCATTTTAATCCTAATAGAATGTTTTAGACTGTCTTTAGATTCTTCCACACTCTTGCTTATGGGGGACACTTTGGTCCCCAACGGACATGCTCCCAAGGTCCTTGATTCTGGTCAGTTTGGCCAACAATTTTTCGATATGCCCCTGATTTTTTTAAATATTTTCCTAATTGTCAAATAATGGGTAATGTCTCTAAAATAAATGAAATTCCACAACATACATTACTCTTTCATGACATTTTTTATGTTTTGGGTATGGAATTTATGGGGCCATTTCCCAATTCATTTTTGCAACTTGTACATTCTTCTGGCAGTTCATTATTTTTCATAATGTGTAGAGGCCCAAGATACAAGGACTAATGATTCTAATGTAATTGTAGAACTTTTTATAACCCAAATATTTTTTAGGATTGGCTTACTTCGGTTCATCATTAGTGACCAGGGTTCTCATTTCTACAACCACACAATGAAATCAATTTTGTATTTATATGGGGTCCGTCATAGAGGGTCTATCATATATCACCCATAGAATAATGATCAAGATAAGGTGTAAAATAGAGAGATAAAATAGATTCCTTAAAAATCGTTCAACCTAATAGAGAAGAATGGAGTTTTAGACTCAATGATTCATTATGGGATTACTGTACTTCCATTAAAACTCTCATTTTCATGTCACTATATTGGATAATTTTTGGAAAGAGTAGTCACCTACTTGTTGAGATTATGAATTGGGCCTATTATTCTATTAAAAAATTCAATTATAGACTTTCTAGGGAAAGTTCTCAAAGGAATATACAAGTTCAAGAGCTGGAAGAAATGCGAAGAGATGCATTTGAGATCTAAGATTTATAAGAAGTGAACCAAGGCAACCAATAATCGTCTCATCCTTCATCTTAAATTCCACATTTGGTAGAAGGTCCTCCTCTATAAATAAGGGCTAAATTTTCATCCATGTAAGCTTTTTTACCACTGGTTTGGACCATACACTTTTACTAGTTTATCTCCATATGGTGTTTTTCAGGTTCGATATAAAGAAACCAATAAAACCTTCACTGTCAATGGGAAGCGGATGAAGCACTTCTAGGAACCCATTCCGGAGTTCCTGATGGAGTAACTCCATGTTCAAGAAGAAAAATACCAATGACACCCATCATGTTTTATTGTGACATCCCACATTCTATTTTATAATAGTGAGGGCACTACACACTCTAGGTTTGGGGGATGGGTATATTTCGGAGTTAGTTAGTAATTTTCATCATCTTTCATCTTTTTATATTTTTAGCTTATTTAATTGTATTTTTAATTTCCCCCTTCCATCCCTCTCACCTTTGTGTCCAGGTATTACTTTTTTAACCACTTTATCATGGAAAAGTATTCTAGTTTAATCATGGAAGATATTGAAAATGCATGTGGACTGAATGGCCCGAAGGCCTTATTTTTTATTGATGTTCTGATAACCCCGCTTTCAGGGGATGAGGGGGAACCCTTACAAGGATATTAGGTTAAAGGAATTACATTTCTTGTAGGCTTGGAGACATTTCATGACCTGTAGGTCTTAAGGAAATCATACAGACTATGACTACTTGGAACTGCTCCCCCCAGCATCTACATCGTTATCATCTCTCCACCTTTGCAGGATTGTTCGGCTAGCATGTCCATGTGCAGGGGTGTACAGGCACGGTACTGATGGCACAATGCATGTGTAATTTTCATATTTCTTGTTGTTTTAGCATTTAGAAAAAATTATGATGCAATGTTCACTTCATAAATAATTCAATACAGTGTCGTAACATTCTTTTGAAATTCAATTCTTTTTCGATGATAAAAAAGGTTGTATCATTTTGAATCCTTTGATCGGAATGGTTCCACATTTGTGAATATTTTAAGGGAAACTTTTATCACATAATTTCTCTACATAACATTAAACCAGACCCTGATGTCTGAAAATTTCTACTTAATAAAAGGTAAATAACAGTTTGGTTTATTTTTCTCTTCTTTCCAAAATCATTTTTCAATACGTGCATTCCTTATCTGATCTATTTCATTACTGTACCATATTGAACTATGCATGTGTACTTATTATCCAACTATTGTACACCCTCAAAAAAGGGTTGTATATTGGGTAGGTAAAAAACCACCATTCCTAGACCATTGATCTTTTTATAACTATTACAATTAGTGTCGTGAAAAGATCAAACATGGTTTGCGAGAAGAGTGTGAGATTTGTTCCAAGTGAAACTTTTGAAAAAAAATAATAAATTTGGGGAGTGATGAAATTTGAAACATATGGGGAATATCTATGTTGGGATCTATGGTTTGACTTTTTTTAAATGCTTATGTGAGTGGGTCTTCTAATTTTATTGCAAAGGATATATGACAGGTTTGGTGTAAAGAATCCTATAACTAGACAATTTTTCAAATAACTTATATTTAATCGATATAAAGTGTAAATAATAGCATGTAATGGATTCCAAATACTTGTGAAGAATTAGTTAAATGACTAACTTTTTAATTATTTTCTTTGATTGGTATAATTCATCTCTTGGAATTTTAATCGGATACAATATTTGAGACGTCTTTTTCCATGATCACAGCGAATAACTCCTTGCTGTGATTTTTAAATTGATCAAAATCTTGTCAGATATTAAATTTTCATTGAATGTTTAATAATTATAAAGTTTTAAATATCAACATGAACAATTATTATAAATATGGCTTTGACCAGGAGTTCAAATGTTTAGGTGTGGGGGTGTAATCGCACTACGATTCCTTTTTTCATTTTCACCCTTACACCACAGTGCTACTCTAGTTTGTATTGAAAATTATAAAAAGAATTAATTCATGTTTGATTCAATAATTTTGATTCAATTATTGTTAAAAAGTTAAATGGAACTAGTTTTGATGATTTCATTGAAGGTGAAGGTGATTTGGAGGGCCCATACTCATGTCCATAAAAAATGATCCAAATTGTGCAGGATCTATGCACACCAGTTGACTCATCTGCACACTTCTACCAAACCCTGCATCCAAATGTTATGTATTTTTTGGGCTTGTCCAAAAAAATTTATGATAAATTTTATCTAAAGGAACCCAAGATGCATTCTTCAATTTGATGGCCCAACCGACCTGATCTGTCCAACAAACCAAATCAGCACTAATTCAAAAGTGTTGTGATGTGATATATCCATATATCAATATCTAGATGTCCAAATGTTTCCAAATATTTGGTGGAGATATTCACGAGTTTGGGAAACAAGTTTTTAGCTTTTTTAAAAGAATTCTTCCACTTTCAAGTGGTCCAAAACCATGGTCTAAGTGGTTTTACACAATTTTTGTGCCCAAAACCACCTTCCACATTTCCTATAAAATGGAATCTTGGAATCATCATTTGAAAATTTGGCCAGGAGGCCAATATCTGGTATTTTTTAGACCCAAAGGAGTCATCTAATCATATAATATGTTCTACAAGCCCCTATACTCATATAGATATCAAGGATGAAGGATAAGTTCCACCCGAGCCTTCCCCTCAGCTTGATGTTGAGCTAAACGGTGGATGACCATTTTGATGGAGCTAGACATACTTGGGAGGGAGTTCCAGCACATGTTCTTCTACTAGTTTTGGGTAATGTTTTCTGAATATTTCACTTATTTCTTATCTTAACATTATTCTTCTCTGATTTCATTTATTTTTTTATAATTAAGTGAAACACTTTTTATCTCAACACTGATTGGGTTGAGATTTCAATTGGGGATCTTGGGTTGTTCTGATTTGGCAACACAAGCATCCTATTTCACTCACACATACATAAAATATTAGTATTCTTTTAATGTCTTCATTATATTCCTGAGGTTCAATCCTTGAAAACATGATTATTTTGTCAAAGGTTGTACTTTGTGCAATGATTTAAGAGGCAAGAGGGGAATAAAGATCTTTCTAACCCTCAACAAATGAATTAAACAAAACTATGTGTAATTTTGAGAACAATGAACTGTCCCAGATGTATAATGAACATGAAATGATGTCCTTAACTAAAAATTATTAAATCATTACCTTTATCTGTCAACTACTAAGCTCTTTAAATAATGTTATTTTCATAAAAAATCAAAATCACTACATTTTTTAGTAATTTTTATTAAAAACTCATACTCAAAATCTATCAAAGCTACTTGAGATATGACCTAAGGTATTCCATATACTTCAAATTATCCTTAAAATAATACTCAATTTGATGTATTATGACAATGCGGTCAGCAGCCTAAGAGAAATCCATATACCATTATGTATATGATGCCTTTCCTCCACCCAATTTCAGAAACACTACCTTATATACCATTGATGATGAAGGTGACCTTGAATAACATCTCCAAAACTGCATGTCTTGATGCGAGCTAATGATGGTCCCTTGAGTCTAAAAAGAGTAAACAATGTGGAGGTGTTTCATAAAAACTCTAGCAAGGATGGGTTTTGTCTAGTACTTCATCCTATTTTTAGAATCAGTTGTAGTATGGGAAGACCTTCATCATCAGTTCCATTATTTGTACAATTCCACACTAAGGTAAATGATGATAATCGACCTAAAAACTGCATGAAATTCATGAATAATGGGTTTTAGGATTTCATAGAAATTTGGAAAGATCTAACATATTCACTCAGAATACCTCTCTTTTAGGAAACAATGCTAGAATTCTATACTAAAAATCTCTTGGATGAGTTGGAGAGACCTATGGAACCCATGAAATATCAAGGTGTGTTTCGTGAGTTCGATAAAATATCACAGAATTTGGATGATTATATTCCACAACCCCAATAAAAAATTATACTAATTATCTTAGCATATGGGAAAATTCCAATCGAAGAAGAAGCTACAAATATCACCCTCAATACATCAGCAGTTCCCATCCAAGCTCTCCGAAAGGCTCCAAGCCACCCAGCACATCTTGTCGAGTGAATACAACCATAGAATCTCTCTATTCTAGATATATAGAGAAATCAGGGTTTCCTTGGGTTTGAGGAATGGATGAACACAAGATACACATTACAGAATGAAAAAGTACTATGTTATTTCTTGGAAGCCAGTGATAATAATCTATTTAAACTTCCACAGCCTAGGAATCCTAATGAAGTTAGACCCACTGATCATCCCGACTACTTCCCTTACCATTGAAGGCTGGGTCATAACATCCCAAATTTATTAGTCTTCAAAGACATCCTTCAAGGCATGGTCAATTCTAGACAATTAGAGATAGAAAACTCCCCAGAGAAGGTGGACCACATAACCATTGTCTAGTTAGAAGAGTAAGACAATTTGTAGATGGTTCCAACCAGGTGTAAAAAATATTTTTACAACTGAATGACTAGAAAAACAGTTGACTAAGATCATGCCACCCTAAAATCACAATTATCAGGTCCTAAAATAGCTCCACAACATAAGAAGGATACATTGGATTTGCCTCTAAAAGGATGGTTTGATCACAAGAAGTAAAAAAATAAATACAAGAGGAAAAATAATATTCTTTCCCAAATCGAGCCCTAACTTTCAACAATTTCTTCCTGACAACATCTAAAGCATGGTTACAGCCCCAAATAATGGAATACCCATCATAAAAAGTGATCACTTTTTTCTTTGTCAACATGATACACTTGACAGACCCATTCTCCAATGAAGAAAAATCACATTAATATTAAATTAATGTGAATAACCAAGGAAAGTGAGGTTTTAGGAACCGGAACTGATGGTGTAGAGGATAGAACGGGCATGGTTGGACTTATTATACTGACCATGTCCCCATAAATAATTCATATGTAGCTAAGACTCATGGTAAATCAATCCAAAAATCCCAGAAGGGTATGGGAGGTAACTCAAAACCCTTCAACCATCATTCGTACATGATTTTCCCATGTGACTGCCTAGTGGTGGTTCAACATGATTAGCCCAGGTAATTGGGAAAGATATAGGACCTATACCACTAGTAGTGGATACTCCCTAAACTTCTGCACATGAACCAAGACTATCCATTTAAGATTCCTCATCTCTTTAACTGTATGCCCAAGAGAAACCCCATAATAAAAATATCATAACTATAGTACAAAAGCAAAACATTTCAAAATATTTAGCAGTAGTCCCATACATGATCTTCATCCTTGATGCTCTCCATATTTCAAAATAACTCTTGGAGGCACTTATTGAATCTTTCTAGATCCCATAGGAAAACAAGATAAGTGTATTTGTAGCCATGGTCTATTGAGTGGAGTCTATGTCCTTGTAATTCTATTTCCACATCTCGTTCACTGATCAAGATCGTGAATAACTCCATCAGGGGAACATCGGACCCCTATATATCTCGAGAAGACTAAATATTATCAACATCCAAAGTGATCTTAACTATAATGTTACTCATATCCCTATTATCTCAGTCCAACCCCTAGACATTTGAGATATGGAAAAAAGTATATGTCTCCCACAAAATTAAACATTCAAGGGTATCGTAAGCATGACAAAATACCTCTTAGGAAGATCAAGCTCCAAAATCAGTTTAGGTATCTTACATCATATGTCTAGTTTACAGTAATATAGTAAGACACCACATATAATTTCCATCTTGGAATCCCTAATACATAGCCACCTAGGGATAGATTCATAATTCCATCAGCGTCTGAAGTACCACATAAACGGGAATGTCAATATATTATGTGGTGACAGTGCCCCATTTGAGTCATGTGGAGCCACAAATGCTAAATCATATTTCTAATAAAATGGATCAATGAAATTAGTTGATGGGGATGATATATAGGTTTCAGATCCCAATGAATTGGGTACTACCACTATGAATCCCTTGAGTATGTTCGATAGTGATTATGTAGCCCCCCCCCATAAATATAGTTGAGTTCACATACCTAGTTTCGGATATCCAAGCCCCTTCTTTCCCAAATGACAGAATAAAAGTCAATCAGCTCTAAAATCACTCTACATTGACATAGTCAACATGGTCTAACCACGTCTCTTATCATGGACACTCTTACCATGGTAGTGATAGAGAATCACCCAGATTATCATCTTCATCAGAAGATGCCTTCCCATAATCAGAATTGATGGATAAGGAGGATGACCACTAGAATTCCCCTACATCATTCAAGGAAGGTTTATCAACCACCAATGATTTACTCAAGATGATAAATCTGTGAAAAAGGAAGACATACGACTTTCATTGATTATTGAATCCATTCCCCTCGAAGAGAAAAATATGTACATCATATTTTTGAAGCAGCACTGATCACTATTCACTTAGAACAACATATAAATTACCAGAATAATTTAAGAAGTGGAAATCTACCATCTCGGACTACATAATGAGAATCTAGATTTCATGCATGTGTCCAAGAGAATTCACCCCTGTCATTCAAACAATTAATAGGTAGAAATTTACAAGTTGATAAGATACAAATTTGTATAAGAAGTGAAATACCCAATATAGCATGCCAATATCATCCCTAACATGAAAAATAATGGGAATATTATGGTTTACATTGAATTAAAAGGACATAAATGTCATTTCTAAAAGGATGATTTCTTATTTATGATCACAAAACTATTGATCGATGCAACTGATGGCTGCTAGGACCTTTTCTTCATGGTGTGGTACTTAAGATAAAATCAGATAAATATTTCCCAAAAATATAAAGAATCCATATCCTTTAGAGATCCTCATAGGATATTTCTCTATCATTTCTTGATATTTTTCTGGAACCAAAATAGTGTGACATATTAAAATTCCATGCATAATATCTTTAAGCCATTTTTGGGAAAGATAGATGAATGTTATCTTGAAAATTTGGTTGTCAAATCTCATCAATGATGTTATCACTTAATTGACCTTAAAAAAGTATTATACAAGCTGTGATAATAAAGTTTTATGGTGAAATTGTTTAAATGTTCCTTTGGGGTAACATCATGTATGTTCCTTGTCTTTGTGATATATCACCACATCATCGAGTTTGACCCATAGAAGGCTTGTTCTATTTTAAAAATTTCAACCCCCAGGAGTCTCAAATAATTAAGGGGGACCAAAGGACACATTCCCTCAATTGGGAGATTCATTAGAAACTTGGTAGTAAAATATCTCCCCTTCACTGTGACAATAAAGAAGGGAATCACCTATCAATGGGACAATAACGGTCAAGAATCCTTCGAATGTCTCAAGTAGTATCTCCTACAACCATCGATCTTGATGCCTCTAGTGGAACAGAGGCCACTCATCATATATGTTGCCTCCATGGAATATTCACTAGGCACCCTCATCACATAGAAAAAGGATGAGGGGAGAGATATTATTCTTTAATACCTCAGTCAGAAAATGATATGTATAAAGAAAAGATGCTCTTATGTTGAGAAGAAATTCCATACAATCATATTTTCAGTTAAAAAATGGGGGCATTGCTTACAACACCATGGTGTCCATTTGGTCCCTGATATTGATCCACTCAATTACATCCTTGATACCCTATATTGACTAGGATCTTCGCCTGATGGGTGGTCATTCTCCAACCATAAGACATTTCAATCATACCACAGAATTCGGTGAAGGGAAAATCCCTCACAGATTTCCTCATAGAATATCCTACCCTATAAAATACACTCTAAGTTACCAAGATTCTAGATGAGGACGTCTCCAATTCCCATGAAACAGCCTGATCATGGGAGATGTATTCTGATGATTCCTTCTAAATCCCTTTCAGCATAAGGATGGAAAAATTTGATCCTAGATTGGGTTAGTCTGGGGATTTTTTTTCTCTCCAAACAAATAATTTTTTCCCTACATGTTCTCACTATTTGAAGGGGGTATAAATAATGAGGTTGAATATCAACCCCTCATCACTGGGTTGGAACAATCTTAACAGCTTCACGTAGACTACATGAACATGAAAGGAGAGTTGGAAATGTTGATAAATCGAATCAATGGAAAATATTCCATAAAAAATGAAATAATATCCCCTCTCACTGGATACATTAGGGGATTCATGGAAGAGTTCCCTTTTGATCTCACATTTCTTCATGTTCCCCATTCACAGAATGCTTGCATTGGTTAATCAGCTAATACAACCACCGTCCTAGCTGACCCTAATTAGTAGGAAAAAATATTTCATTTCACACATTTAAGGATGGTATCATTCAACATGGTATGTGATATGGATGAAATAAACCAAGTCATCACTACTCCAGAGTGCGATGAACCAGTAAGCACCCCAGGATTGATGGAGCCCATAATTAGTTACTTCTAAAAAATGATCCTTCTAGCATACCAAGCTAGAAGAGAACAAATTTAGGGCTGAGTTTTAAATTTCACAATACGTGATGTTCAAAATGATAGGAAATACCTATAAAATGGGGATTTGATAGAATCCTCCTTATATGTATGTTAGAAAGAGATATTCTCTCTATTGTGGAAGAATTCCATGTAGACTCTTATAACACCCACTAATACAACAATAATATCCCCCAAAAAATTTAGAGGTTGGGATATTACAGGAAATATATGATACAAGACATTGTGGAATTCACCATGAAATGTAATTCATTTTAGATTCATCAAAATTTTATCCATCAACCCTCAGAATTATTTTATATAGCTAAATAGTCCTTTCCATTTTATATTAGGGGAATGGAATTCGTAGGGACATGTACCCTAGCCATAGTTAAGCTGTTCAAGAACATACTTACTCTAGCCAAAATCATTTCCAAATGAACTTATTTAATACCCCTCATAGATTTCAGGACAAATAAAATCATCAACTTCATAAATTCCCATACATCACTATGTTTGGGGTCCCTCACACATTCTTCAAAGAAAATGGAGCGAACTTCTCTTATACAATGTTAAAGAATCTCTACCAAGAATACAAATTCAAGTCCAATCATTCATCTAGATATCATGAAGTGGAAAATGGGTAGATATAGTCCTTCAATAAGACTCTATCAGATATATTCTAGATGATGATTAAAACATATAAGAGTACTTGGCCAAAAAAGATCATCCATGCTTCAGGGGCCTGTCGTACCATTATGTGTACTGGAACCCAAGAAACATCTTATCCATTGGTGTATAGGACCAAGTAATTATTTCCATTTTCCTTAGATCTTAATAGCCATTTTCAGATAGCTCTAAGATTATGAACAATCTAAAAACTGGTTGGACGCATTTGAAAAGATGGATGAGAATAGGTTGTGAACATTATGTATCCTAGAAGTCCATCATATTCAAAAAGCATGAGGCTTTAATAAAATGGTTTTTCTTCATTCATTACATCAAGGATAACTTGTTTTGTCTCTCATAACTCCAATGATATTGGGAAATAATCCCATGAATCCATAACCCAATTGAGAAGGGCCTTATGTAATACATAGGGTTTATCATAATGGAGCATATACATTGGCCACCCTTGATGGGGAGCATGTCACACCACCCAGTAAAGTAATATTTCTCAACAAATACTTCTCATAATGGTGGACAATAGGGAATCCACATAAGATTAAGCACCATCATCAACCAAACCACAAGACATTAAATTTTATGGAGTTTTCCTGAACCACCAAATGTAAACAATACAGCGATCGTCATAACCATGTGATGTTAAACTGTATAGAGTTCTTCCTTGCCAAGTGATACTAAATATCAAAATTCCCCTAATAACTACATATGTATTAATTCCTATCATAACCGGATATGTAGTTATTCTCAAACCTCTATTCGTTGTCCCAACCATAGGATTACGTTCTGTAAATGTCGGGTGACCCAATTTACTTACCGTATGACATTAAACTACAAGGAAAATTCCCTTAACACTTGAAGTAAAATAGAATGGATTCATAACATCCATATTCATTCACTTTGATTCACCTATTTCCTTACCACATGACATTAAAATGCCTCGCTCTTCTAGAACAATGTAAGGTTTGATTCCCATTTTTAGTGAGATAGGTATGGATGCCTTGATCTAATATATGGATCCATCTACCACATGTAAAAAACTCGTTGTCTTACCACCATCTTCCTCTGTATTGTTAAAAAAACACTTTCTATTCTATGTTTCTCTCATTGACCATGGATCACGTGAGTATAGGAACTACCATGAAGCCCTTCCCCTTAAATAAAGCCCTGAAAATACACAACAGGTCTATCATGGTTATTAAAGCAGTACCATAAAGGGAACACCATGAGTCCTTGTCTCATGACATTAAACTGCACATCAATTTCTTCACTGCATGACATAAAACTACAAAGTTCTCATGAACTATGTGTGTCTTCATTCTCATTTTCATGAGATACATAGCGACGCCCAAAATTCCATCCTTCGGACCATCCACAACATAATTTATTTAATCATGTCGTCCCATTCTATTCCTTTCCACGTGACATTAAATGGTACAATTCCTCAAGAACTCAATGGGTATCAATTCCTATCATCACAAGATACATAGTGACACTTGGATCTTTAAACATGGAAATGGATACAAAAATCAATGGAAAAATTTACCCAACTCTTTTTATGGTCGAACCTATGAATATATAGTTTCTCATTAAAGAACTATGTATCACTTGATTCATTCCCTCAAAGGATATGTAGTGATGCATGGATTCCCAACACAGGTCTCAGTCACAAAAAATAAATATATGGATGCCCCTATCATTGTGTACGGGTCAGACCTATATAGGGAACCCCATTATAATCATTAGGATATATAGTGACACCTGTAATTCCATCTATTGTCCCAGTCATGATTCACCATTTCACATCGGTGTACTCGCATCCTCACCGCATGGAATTAAACTATACATCTCCTTATAAATTCTTGTGGTTTTATTCTCATTCTCTTGAGATTTGTAGTCATACCCAGATTTTCACCCATGGGCCCAACCACAACATTTTTGGCCTTTCACATCATTTACTACAACGATAACATATGATGTTAAACTACAATAGAACATGTACTTATTGTATGACATTAACCTATAATGTAAAATTCTTGTTCAAATGACATTAAAATTGTAGGTTAAATACATCCTTACCGCATGACGATAAACTGTATGGAAAATTTCCTTATTTTGTGACATTAACACTACATGAAAAAAAAATCTCCACTACACAATGATAAAATATTCAGACCATCACCCATTTTTCATTCCATATCAAAGAATTTCAGGAGCCTTACCTTGATCCACTAGAGTGATGGGATCTTCTTCCCTATTTTAAAATCACCTCAATCCATATGCCATGATTCGTGTCTCAGTCATCTTGGGTCACCAAAACACATTCATTGCCACTGAAAAGAAAAAAAATATCACTCAATTGTTCATTCTATTGATGAAGAAGTGATTTAGACCCACCAAATGGTGACATCTTGGTTCCATATAAAGGGCCTTCAAATATTTGTGATCCCATTATTACCTAGAAGGAATGAAACATCTTAGGGTGTTATGGAACGTACCTGATATAACTATCTCATATCATTTCTCATGACCCAAGGAACTCGAGCTATGATTTACAACATTTTTATCCCCCTCTCAGAAGGATGTCGGGG
Source organism: Viscum album (assembly GCA_963277665.1). NCBI lineage: Eukaryota > Viridiplantae > Streptophyta > Magnoliopsida > Santalales > Viscaceae > Viscum > Viscum album. Next base: position 646,813,807 of record OY728126.1, on the reverse strand, counting down.
TTTTATTGACCCTGGGTATCCTAATTAGGATATTTTAATACATCTCCCACATTAGTGCCACATGATTCAAGACACTAAACAGAATGAACGTTTGTCAAAGTTGTACGACCTTAAACTATAACCTATGATGGTCCAAATCAAAAGACTATAAACTATCATTGAAAGAGACATAAAAAATTTTAGATTGAAACCCCAAAAAGGATTTCCGGTAAATAATTTGAGTCTTCACTCACTAAAATCATCATATTCAGAGTTTATTCAAAATTAGGGTTCAAACATATAAGACATAAATATCATAGGGTTAACATTGGGGCCCCAGTAAAAGTTGTCTTATTCCCTATGGACCATATGATATAGGAAAAAATTATAGTAATGGGTTTTCACATCTCCTCACCAAGATAATAGATTCACTAATCGATTAAACAACTTTTAGGGTTCTTAAACCCTTCTTGGATCTAACGTTATTCATAAACCACCTCTATTCCCTTGAAGTCTAAGCTAATGCATCCTCTTTGTGAAAAACTATTAATAGGGACTTTCTCATCTAAATAGACAAACTAATCCAAATAAATCCCCCCTTAAATCCAATAGTTATCGTCTTGATCTTGTGGGATGGTATAGGCTCAATTTAACTATACCCACAAGTTTTCTTTCTCCCCTGTTATCTCAAATATTCTTCGTCCATGATTTATAACTCATGTCATCAGACTATTCAAGTGGATTTTCACCATCTATGTTATATCACCATTTGTGTACACTATATCAAAATAGGGATGCATCAATCTGTTATGGAACATTTTGATGGCCCACACCTTATTATTTGAAACTACAAGGCCTAAGGATCAAGCTTCGCAAGAAGATTTAAATTTCCCTAGAAAGTCAGAACCCTTATTTGAAAGACGTTTTCCATACACAAAATCAACATCTAGCCATTTGATTCCTCAAAAATCTTATATAACCCCCAAAAAGATATGGATATTATCTTTTCATGTCCATCCTATCGATGTAGATGGTCTTAGACCCTCTAACTAAAGGCATAACCTCCTTACAAGAAAATAAATTCATTACATGTGAGCCATGATGAAGCTGAGGTAAAACCTAATTCCAAATATTTTTGAGGTACATACCTGAAATATCTACCCAATTCAACATTTCTTGGATCAGCCTTTTAGACCATGACTTACGTCACCCACATTCCAACAATCCAGGTGGGCCAAGCTTCCGTAGTTTTTCACCCTCAAACGTATTCCCTCATAAATTTTTCATATCCTATGGTAATGAGTGGGAATCTGATTTTATTTTTCATTTTATTGAGGCATAATTTATTTAAACCTCCATCTAAATTCATATCCTCCTTGCAAGAAAAGAACTCATATCCTTCTGAGTTATGGCATCACTATGGAAAAACTCATCACTCTATAGTGTTTTGAGTAACAATGGGTCTTCCAGACCCATATTCAACAAGGTTTATGCTAAATGTCCCAAAAAACATTAATGAGAATACCCAATATAGAATCCCCTAAACTAATTTGATTAAAATTTCTAATCTAAAAGACCCTAAAATACAGTGGTTAAAGGTCCAAGATAAAAGACACTAAACTGTAGTGATGAGAAGGTCCATGATAGAAGACCATAAACTACAGTATAAAATAAATTTAGTTATACAAAACTTCTAAGGACCATTATATGGATATGGAAAAATAATATACTTTATTCCAACCTATTGGATTCACTAAAGAAGAAAATTATCCCTCTAGTACTTGCATTCTACCCAACCATCCTTCTGAAATTCAAGTAATCTAAAGTTAGCTGGAAGAGATTACCAATAAAGAATCTCATATTAGTGGTAATTAATGAGAATCTCTCAAAGTTAATCTATCGTAATTTCCATATTCTACTATTTGATTTCTTGATTATCTGAAATAACACAAAGGATCAGTATCATTGGTGACTCAAATAATGTCATAATAATGACATGTTATGCATATCATGAATGAAAAGAAATTGGACAACACATATAAAATTTTGAAAACTAGTTTATCAAAATCATACAAAAGGGGGAGGAATATCCACATTTTTTGATAACATCAGATACCTTGAAAAAAATGTATTGAATTACCAATTTAGAACAATGAAAAAAGTCGACTATGAGCACCAGCATGGTCCGCAAGAGTTCAACAAGAATTGTTGATAGAATGCTAGAGTTCTTATCTCTACAACTCCTCTACTATCACTACCAGACAAAGATTATCAACCAAATTAGTCATCTATTTGACCCTCTTATGATAGGTAGACAATGAGGATGAGTATGTTGAAATATATCACTTCAAATGAGCAATGATCTCCTCACATCTTCACATTTTCACGGTCTATGCATGTATTTGAGATTTCAGGTTAGATATTGGTTGGAGACTCTTCTCTAGAACCTATGATGTTTACATAATCATCTTATTAAGGTTATAATCATTCATAAGGTCATGTAAATCACATTTAATTGTGTTTATATCTTTTTTAGTCAAAAAAATAGTTATAATTTCATACAGAAGATGTTGATCACAACTGTCTACCCCCAAGTCGTGAAATAATTGTTGAAGATGTTCCCCTTAGTCATAGAATAATTCCAAGGGAGTATTAGTGATAAATAAATTAACATGTTTCCACATCATCCTATGTCATGACTAAGCCTCTACAACCGAAAGAGTATGCATGTAATAAGGAGGACTAACTAGATGAATCAGTGAAAAAGTTTACAGAAAGATATCTGTAAGCCCTTCCCTTAATATATGTATCATATGTATCCTATACTAGAGGGTTGATCTTTTCCAAATAACATGATCCACTATCAGGATAATCCTCACTGGAGTGAGGTCTCTTACTTGAAATGTCACCAAAGTCTTCAATCAATTCCATCACTACCATAGTCAAAGGATTTACAAATGAGATAGGATTTCCCAAATGACTGACCAACTGGCTCAGCACAGCACCCAGATAGGCTACTACACAAGCCAAGGCATAATCCTAGGTAATGAAGACATAATCATCATTACGTATAGGTATCATTCTAACATTATTATCTTTATGTGATAGTACATTTGAAAATTGGTGAATGATTCTATGATTTTCATCCCCTCGGACACTGCCCAAAGAAATAGGGTAGAATCTTTGAATAAACCCATTCTGATGGAAAAATCGATAAGGTGTATATGGTTCATAGAAAAATATCTCATCCACCATAGTTGTAATAACCTCATCCTAGAGAGAGATCATATATGACCTTTCTTCAATGGATTTACTTCTATTATCGATAATTAGCCCAGCCAGTGCACAAAATGTGTTATATTTGATGATATCATGTTAGAACAGGATTCATTAACCTTCATAGGGCTCCTATAAATAGCCCCAACCCTAGAGATGTTTAGAAATATTTAATGGGATAGGTGATTTTGGATTTTGGAAGCATTTTAGTAATCAAAACAATGGAAATGCTTCACTATCAGGCCAAATAAGAACTGGAGAGGATCAGTTATCATGTAAGGGTTCTTACCTTTATTAATATAGAACAACATTTGGAAGAGTTGTGAGAGGAATAGTACTTCCATTTTGAGGTGTTTCCCTTATATATGTAGAGCCACCATCACCAATGTGCTAATATAGATCCCTGAGTGGGAATCCCCAGTCAGGAAAAGTCTCTCGTCTAGAAATATAGGGAGAAATCCTACCAACCAAAGAAATGAAGAGGCCTCTGTATTCACTTTCTATACCTATGAGGTATAATCCCCAGCTTCCAGAATGGCCCAATACAAACCAGAACTTTCACAGTACTATTGATAGTGACATCAACGAGGGTGTATAGTCGTCGGACTGACCCCACTGCACTATAGGAAAATATCAATCCAGTCCATAAAAGAAATGATTGAGCATATTCTCATCTCCTTCATAATATTCTCCTTCAAAATAAAAATTATCCCCCTCTCCAAAATTGGGGTCTACAAGGAATCATCCCAGACATCCCCAGTAGGAAGTAATTCATCATACATCTCTCTAAGAGGGGGGATACCACCCAATTTATGGATATCCAATAAGAAGATACCAACATCATCATGGGGGAGATGAAATTTTTTTGTCCTAGGACACTAACTGTAAATCATTTCTTGATGAATATTGTTCTAAGGGTAAACATTAAATTTAGATATCCATACGGAATCATAGAGATGAACTTTGTACTGATCATCAACAAAGTCCAAATAGTTTTTCCTCTCTTAGAATGACCACACATATTCATCTAAAATGTTATTGGTAAGATGTATATCCCATTTGAAGTACCATATGATTCCCAAATTATTCATAGAAGAATAAAATACACATGAATAACTATAATCTATTGGTTGGTAAGTAAAGTTGTGACCATTCAAACCCAAGGTAGAGTTTTCTAATATAGAAGACATACCATGGGTTCGAGCTATAACCAACTAACCATCATTCGAAATTATCATTTTGATGCAGTCAAGAGAAGATGATATCCATCAGGATGGAATATTGTATATTGAAGGAGGAATTATAACATCATCCAACTAACTGAAATTGTAAAGAGGTAGTTAGTGTGATATGGGATAATCTAGAAGCTAAGATGAGAGGAATTTCTCCAAAAAATCGTTATCAAAATCATCATAGTATCGAGGGTCATCATTACGATTTCTACCGATCATTTCCCTTTGATTAGCCACTATGGAATCATGAGAAGATCCCGAATTTATATTAAAATAATTTAGTGGCACATGATAGATAATGAAATTATATATTCTTGTCCAAAGTAAAGGACATAAAGGTTTTGGCTGCATCATGTGCATCATATGAATCAGAAACGGGTTCATGAACAACATAAGGAGTTTGAAAATAACCTGATCCTGAAAGGACTCATAGGTTGAATAACACATGTAAAGAATCCTACAAACCCCATGACCCCTTTGGAGACATGCAATCATGTAACCTGGCATGGTCACATGAGTCACATCAATCTTATGATAAAACTAGAATGTTCCGTAAAAACCTTAATGAAAATTATAATCCTCAAGGCCACAGTTCAAGAAGATACCAAAATATGGTTCAAAGATACTTTGAACATGCATCTATGTAGGAGTAGACTCACAAATCAAATATCATAGATAATTATCATGAATAATGCTCACAATCAGGGTTCATAGTATGTGATTACGATGGAGGTACATGATGGAGTAAAAGGAAAGAGTGCGTTGATGATTGGGTGACTGGTGGAATGAATTTCTCTCCACCCTAACATATATATAGTTAATTTCACAAAATACCAAAAGTCAACCAGGAGACCAAACATCACCCAAAACACTGATTCGCAACTCCACCAATGACTCAGGGGTGAAGTTACATTCCTTATAACTAAGCCCTTGTCCCCTTGGATGTTTCTCCTAAGGTGGGAATGTGTTGATTCCCTCCAAATAAACATCTAAAAAATCAAAAATAAAAGAATGTTTCACTATGTGTATTCATTTTCCCCAAAATTAAAAAGATGGTGAAGGTGGTCAAGACCTATAAATCGTCTGATCCTCCAAGGGAGATTGTGTGACCATTATAATGTCATAAGAATTTCCCGCACGCAGCGCGCATACTGCAATTGATCCCAAGGAACCCTTATTAACGAGTGTTTCTATCTTTAGAAGGATATCTAAAAAACTGTGGATATATATTGATGACCAAGTGAGTTCCCCACATGTCACATATTTTTTCCTTGGAAACCTTCTATCAAACCATCCTAAAATCCATTGAAAATATGAGAAGGATATCAAAATGGTGGAAACCCCTAGTAGGTGTAAAACTCATGCTCCATATCACCGTTTGGAAGGATACATTTCTATGATTTCATCCAATATTATTCTCATGGCTCTCAAACCTTTATAAAATAAGAAAAAAATATAAAAAGGTTGCAGGTTAGACATACATACGGTCGTAAAA